>OX638408.1:15770859-18170859 GCA_951813805.1 Limnephilus auricula
CCGCGTGTGGTGCAAAGTCTAGCCTCTTAAAACTCAGAATTAAGATGTTTTATAACTGCAAATGTCATACTTTTTCATAACTATCCGTATACAATTTACAGAATGTGAATAGAAGGAACAATTTGTTGATTAAAGCAGGTGCTATTTAACAGGTAACTTACTAATTATTTTATGGATAATTGCTTGTGATCAAAGGGCATTATGGCAGTTTTCGTTACATGACTTTCTTGTGGTTGACTGCTTTCACCGATCTGATATGCGCGATTGCTAAATTAAACGTTGTAAATGTACAATCTCGGTTATCAAGCTGTCACCAACGTCTATCAATAAGCTACCAATAAAATGTCATTCACCAACTCCTGCTAAGCGTTGAATAAAGTGCAAAATCATACCTAACTTTGTTTACAAATAATTTTCCATAAAAATAGTAAACAATGTTGGTTTATGCATTTAGCACGTAAAATAAAACATATATATATATATATATATATATATATATATACTTATAATTCTAGTACGTCTCCTTCAAACAGTCTCTCCAGATCTGGACCGCGACGTAGTTGGTGTGGGCGGAAACACCCTCCACATAAAGCCGGACAAACCTCACCCCTATGAACCCGGGCATCCGTGCTAAGTCACCAAACGTAGCGAACAACTCGGGGTAACCTATGGCAGAGGTGTAGGTTATCCAATAAATCTTTCCCGGGGCGGCGGTACCCATACCCGCCTCCCAAATTGAATTTATAGATCTCAATCGTTTTTATGCATAATAAAGAAGAAAAATGCTTGTTTTTTGGGTTGGTTTTAAAACTTCACATTTATCCACGTCCTTCCACAATCAAACCTGTAAGTAAACTCTGGATCTTCTGTAGACGATCAAATCGATGAGCCGAGGAGCAGAAATTATTTTATTTATTTATTTATTTATTAAAGAATTTTATACATAGTGTATATATTGTGTTATTTCGCCCGCCATGCTAGGGATGTCCCTGTGTTATGGCGGGTGAAGTATGCAGATTATATGGTATACTATACAATATAATTATACAATGGTACAGTCACCAGTCTCTAGTCGGTATCTAGGTAAGGGTACCATTTTGCTGCACAATATGGCATAATCAAATAAAACCTTTTGCGTTTCCTGACTTGTATAATCCGCTGGCTTGTGAATCTCTACCCATTGATATAAACTATACAAGATGGGCAAACATGCTTGCAAAAAGGATTCAAGTCAACCAACAGTCATCATTCATCATTTTGTGAAATGTGTACAGCGTTGTAAATTTAAGATTCGAGGAGTAGCATTTTTGAGATTTTTTTTTTAGATAATTAAATATTTGACCAAAACGATTCCTTTTATTTGGGGCTGGGAATCTTTTTGGGGCACCTACTACAATATATAATATATACGTAGTTTTGTATAAGGTTATTTCCTGACATTTCTCTATTTTTGAGTATGAGGAAAACTTACTACTGAATATGATTATTTATTTTATGCTATCTATTTTTAATACGGTATTTTACTGTTATTTCTTTATTCTCGAAAAAAAACATTTTTTTTATATTTTATAAACGTATAAATATTTACGTATAAATTTTCTACGACGATTTAAATATGCCATTTCTATTTGCCGCCAAAACGCCATGTTCATTTCGGAATGTGCGGTTTTTCAGATCAATAATAATTATGAGGATCAGAATCAAAAAAATAAATATTAAATCTTCCACACATTTTTAACGGTATTCATAGTTTGTGAAAATACCCACATTCTATAAAACCAGAAAAAAATAACACTAATTAAATTCTAACGATTATGTTGTTGTTTATGTATGTAGGGAGAATACAATAAAACAAACTTAAAATGAAGTTTTTTAATGCAACATAATCACATATTATTGGTTCGCACAAAGCATTTTTGATTACGTCTCTTATTAAATAATGTGTGCTTTGTTTACTGAGTCTTAAAGTAGTGTAATTTTAATCCCATTTTATATCATTTATCCTGGTTACACTCCTGCCTTATATTTTAAAACATCTTCATCAAACCTCAATTAAATTTGAAGTTTTGAATTAAAACGAGGAAGCTTGCTAACTACCGGAGGTCATCTAGGTAATCTTATATCGACAGCGCTATAATTCTAGAGATGAAATAAGATTTTCTCTTCTCTCTTACAAGTCATAAGGAAGTCACGGACTTGATACCAGAGCTTGCTACATTATTTTTTCCACCGTTAATTAACTGCCATTCATTCGCATTAATTTGCATTCGGTCCAAAAGTTGCTGGTATCATTATTGTAGTAGATACCTACTCGAGGTCAACTACTCGTGAACGACGCACGTGAAATATGAATTGTGCGATTGTCATTATGAAATAAATTAATTAATACATAAAATATGATGTGTTACTGTTTAAGATAATATTGTATTAACAAACTTTATTTCTGGACTATACAATAAAATCCCCCCAGACTTAAATATTAAAAATTGCAAAATGTCCTGCATTGGTTCAATAAAATAATAACTAAATGGTTGATTGGCTTGGGTAGGGAGGAGTCTGAAAAATTAATATGTAATGTGACTTAAAACTATATATGGTTACCTATGAATGGCACATTTAGTAAAAACTTAGTATAAATAAGTATTAATTTAAAAAAAATAAATAATTTAAATTGCATTTGGCACTTTACAAACTTTGGTTCCTTGGAACAGGCAATCTGCCTAGCTAGGAACTAATATCGACTTAAAACAACGTAATAACACTTGTATTCATTTTAAATATATTCTCTGATTATGTAATATTATTTTGGCTTTAAATGTATCAAATGTAAAAATAAATAAATAAATAAGTAGAACTCATTGAAAACAGAAATAATTATTTATTTATTTATATTTAAACGCCCATAGGGCTTTTACATACATAAAGCAATACATGTTTTGATTCATCACAGTGAAGAGTTGGAAGTGAATAAAATACAGGTAAGTAACAGAAAATATAAAGACACATAATATAGGTTAGAAAAAATATGAGTTGACAAAATGTAGGTAATGCAGGATATAAATAAAGTAAAAATAGATAGCCTGCTAATATCCTCCAAATCAATAATAATAGGTATTGATAAAAATGTATAAAATTGGTATTTACAATAGTTTATATATTAAGGAGAAATAGTTCGCACATACGGCGTTTAAAGTTTGCCAAATTCAAATTATTGTCAAATACATCAATATTGTTTAAATATTGGTTACCAAGACTATGTACCTAATCGTTGTATTGTAATGCCACACTTTACGCACATAATATATCCTGTTATAACGATCTCTCTCTTGTTATAATAACGTAATGTTTTTTAGTTGTTTTAAGTATAGTGCTTAATTTTTAGATACATAGTACATCAGTATAATGAGGAAATCTATAATTGGTTTCTCAGTTAGGTGAATTACACATGAAAAATGAACCAGATTGTAAACTGTTCATTTCCCTAAAATAAAATAAATAAATAATATAATGTAGGTATTTGATAAAAAAAAAATTGATTTATTATTTACCGACAGCAAAACACAGTTTAGTAAATAAATAAAAGAGAAAAAATTGGGTCAGAGAAAGGTTTGACATTGGTTGGAGTTTAGAGTGAAATGAAGCAATAAATTTTATGATTGGTCCAAGCCATAGAGAAGAAACGATCATGGTAATTATTACAGAAAGCGTTATTTAAATAAAAGTTATTAAAGTCGTGGATATTTATTCCCTTTCACTTATTTGATAATTTATATTGTACTGTAAATATGTGTTAATGGGCTTGTTTCCTTCTGCATAACGGTAATGGAATAGATACGATGAAAAGTGTTTGACGTTTGACAGTCGTAAACCTTATCGTTTTAGGAACTATCTGGCTTAATTCCAATTGCTGAAACAGCTACAAACGGAGGCGTCTACTAATATCTACAGGAATTTCAAAAACTGAACAATCGGACTAATATCTATGAGAATCCATGTGTTGACTAATATCTATACGAGGTATGTTGGAACAATATCTATGGGAACCAAAGTGAGGACGAATATCTCATACAGGTGATGTAGACGAATATCTACAGTACTGGCAGAGGTTGGATTTGCAATTATGTATAGCATATTGGTGTAACGTAATATTGCGTTTGCAGTTTAAAGAACTTTCTTTTGTATCACAAACCATGTTACACAAACCTAGCGTAGCCGCTAAACTACTCGAAAAGTGGGATGTTTTTCTTGCCTTGACGCGAGCAGGCGCTACGAAGGGGGCACTTTCTTTTGTATCACAAACCATGTTTCACAAACCTAGCGTAGCCGCTAAACTACTTGAATACTTGGATGTTTTTCTTGCCTTGACGCGAGCAGGCGCTATGCCAATTTCAACATTACAGCAAAATACGTAACATTATGCAAAAACGTCATGTACGTACTTTAAACGTTTAAGCCTTTACGTAATTGAAGTAATTTATGCTTTTCCGTACAACCTCTTGCTCAGCTGCCCTCTGTAGATATTAGTCCCACCTACGCTCCATAGATATTCGTCACCACTGGGACCATCATAGATATTAATCCGACCCTCTGTAGATATTAGTCTTCACTCTGAAGGACATAGATATTTGTCCAACATATGAGCTGTAGATATTCGTCCGACATACAGGCTAGAGATATTAGTATCTGGAGTCCTACAAACTACTTTAGAGATCAGTTTTTGCCTCAAATAGCGGCTTGATATGTTAGAAAAAGACGCATTGACCATTCTGACCCTTGAAAAAGAACTTTCGACATTATTAGTTGACTTAAAACATTGACTTTATAATATACTCCGAATTTTTTTCTAATAACGTTTAAACACATTATAACAATTCCTCAATCCGCAACATAAAAATCCACAATTAAATACATAATTTCACAATTCCACAAGTCCCCAAACCTGTGACCGTCTAATCCGCCTGGCCACAAGAATAAAACAAGTCACGAATAATTAATCCAGCTATTATGTCCGCCGAGAGGACCGACCAATAACTTCGGCTGATCCGAGACTAATTTTAATCCGCCGCTAACAACTAACAAAGGGGGCATTTCGCAGATACACCCAGCGGCTGCGAGGTAAAGAGATACAAGCAAATGTTTTTTTAAAATAAACAAATGTTTTTCTTTCGGGATAATTATTGCTAATTTAATAAATTTAACTTAACCCCTTAGTCCTCGGGCTTATTTTGTCCACGGGACAAAATATTTCCGCTTTACAATAACATCTATAAATTAAACATTACTGAACATATGCGAAAACTAAAAACTGTTTTTGAAAGGTTTTTTAATTTTATAATTAGAAATAAACAAATATATATACATTTTTATTAAATTTCTGATAATAAATAAATAAAAACAAGCACATATTTTATTAGGCAAATGTATTATAAACTTTATCGTCACCTCGCTTTTTTGTCGTATCATGCAAAATTTCCAAAGTAATTTTTTTTTTTTAAATGAGGTTTAAAATCTTTGGTTTCATGAAGGTGTACATTCATTATAATTATTTTGTGGTTAAATTTTAGATTTAAATATAAAGCGTTATGTTTTCTCTTTCTAACACCGTTTGAATCACATTTCTCACCATGATAGTAATGGAGACACAGTGATTTCTATGAGAACTATACGAGTTTTCTCAAAAGCCAACAAATAACCTGAGAGGTTAATATTATGTATGTATTCAGCACATTTAAATTAGAGACTTAAATTTTTCACTTTTAAATTGAGGCAGTCAGCACAAAAGTAGCGACAAGCAGCAACAACTTTTAAAGTGGACAAAATTAAGATATTTATTAGGTAATTATTTAAAAAGTATATATTTAGTAGTAACTAGGTCAAGGTTGACCAGTCAACAGATTTTAAAATTGCCTGATTGTCCAAATTCGTATCCGATAATCAATACCTAGGGACTGCCAAGAAAAAATATGAACAATGTTCGTCCGAGGTAAACTCCGAAACTACTTAATCGATTTTGATGAACTTAAGCTCGCTGTGTGTAATTTGGTCCAACTTAAAATATAGGATCGTTTTTATCTCGATTATTGACCTCAATATTTATTATTGCGAATTAAATGTTTTTCATGGGATAATTAATTCAAATTATTTGTAAGTTCCATAAGTTTCTGACAGATGGCGGTGTGAGTTAATTTATTGACACAACAATTGGTTACCTAGGTTAGGTGACCATCCAGTCGATAGCATTGTGTTTCGTTAGCCACAGCAACCCGTGGGCGGGTCAGCAAGTTATATATATATAGTTTTTAGCAGTTTTAAACGCTGTATTTGATATATTATTTGTAAAGGGGTTGTATAAAAATATTATTTAAGGCCATTAAAATTTGTTTTATTTTATGAGATTTTTACAAATCGTGTTACTCCGCCTTCTGGGAAAAAAATTCAATAAATTCCAGTAAATTCAAGTTAAAAGATTGTAAAGAAACGATGAAGGCCGTCTTAAAAGTTGCAATCACAAATTTCTAGGAAGATTTTTTCAGAAAACTTGTGTTTAGACTAAGGCGTAAACGGCAGCAACTAGTAAAAGAAACCATCATTTTCACAATTCAAAACAGGGCGTAGATTCACAGCAGTTTTTGATTTATCAAAAAATACCATCACGATTACACATCGGCTTGGATTTATATTATATTGGACTGTAATGGACTTGGTCCACTTTTGACTGCAGTTAGGTTCTGAGAAACGATCATGGACTGGAATGGTTTTGAATAGGTTCTGAACCTTGGGAAGGCGTTTCCAGGAATTTACCACTGCACCGACGTGCAATTATTATAATATTCACACTTAATGCAACGTTTTCAAAACCTTAACATCTTATTAAGGATGTAAATCGGGTATTTAGCCCTCAATAAGATATATTTTTTATGCGAATCCCACCGCCCGGAGGAAGTGGGACTATGCCATTCCAAATGGAGAATTTAAGAGGCTAGACTTTGAACCACACGCGGAACACCCGCGTCTGTCATTCTGTCCCGCTCACAATAAGCTCACGCACACTTACAATACATGCGAATACGAAATGTGCGAATGAGACAACGCTCAAATTTACCTACAGAAATCGCTCGAAAAGGGGTTTATGGAGAATACACTTTTCTACACCGAAACTTTCACGAAATTAAAATTTAAAAAAAAATATATTTTTTAGAAAGAAGAAGCTACGTCGGTAGCTTTTTATAATTCTTTATGAGAGTTGAGTTAGCAGCACTTTTTCCTTAAATAATATTTTTTGATAAATCGTACATGTTTGACAGTGAATGTTTACGTTAATACGAAACACATCGAAAATTCGAAAACTTACCGACATAGTTTTTACCCTCTAGAAGGCAGTATAAAAAAAATATTCATTTTGTGCAATTTTCGATGTAGAAAAGTGTTTTTTTCCCGTTTCCCGGGCGTCCTTTTTGTATGGGCCGAAAAGCGAAGCCTATCATCTTAATGAGGCGGAAGAAAATGGAGAAGGGGAAACAATAAAGAAAGATGGTCAATGGGGTGTTTTTTCAGTCTGTGTTTCTAACTACAGTTAAAGCTTATTTATAGTATTTCTATTTTTGAAACTGATAATTCATGGTGGAATTCCATTAAAATAATTCTGTTAGCCTAGTTCCAAGATTTATTAAACGTTAAAATACCCAGACGTGGTAGTCGCGCGATTAGGATTGAGGCTAACAACTAACAACAAATGTCTACTTATAGGATTGTGTGTACCTGGTGCATTGTTATTACTTTTAACTAACATTCTTATTAGTTTTTACTATGCATTTGGAAAGAATTAAAAGCTGCGCGTTATTTTTATTATTTCGAATTTATATTTTTTTCAATTTCACCTGAATTTTCTGTTTTGATGTCTAAATACCTACTGTTAGAAAGCAATTTATTTACTTTGGAAAATCAACACATTATTTACATCTATTACAAAAAACTTAATAATAAAAATAAAATTTAATTACAGATTTTCACATAACTTAAAATTGTAATAAAAATAATATAAAAGTAAAAAAAAAAAAAAAAAAAACTAAGGGTTCTGTACCTATCCATGGGCTGACATTTTTACAAAAAATACCATATTGTAAACATTAGATAAAAAATAATAGAAGATGTAAGAACACAAATAAATAACAATTTAATTGTAACTAATATACTAATAACCAGCTAAATTTCAAAACATACTGTATTATAAACTTAATCTTCACTACACAATAGCAATAATAACAATACATAAATAATATTTTTTTAATTATTTGCTTTTGGTTTTTAATGTGACATGTAAATATTGTTTATGGTATATTCATAACGTTGAAATTAAATAAATAATAAATGTACAAAATACATATTATAACTACACTAAAGTGAACAAATGTGTATAAATTGGATGACAAGTAACTGGAAAGGATTCACAGCAACAACATTATAACTTGCAAAAAGGAATTTTTTAAATTATTTAATGTTAGCTATGACAAATTTTTTAAAGAGAATATGTCCATATCATTAAAGTTCTTATTAAATATATTACAGGCTCTGAATCTAAAAGCATTTTGTCGGAGATTGGTAGAACATTTATGAAGAATTTATGAATTCATCGCATCTGTGCGACTCCAATCCAGTAACGATATTTAACTAAAGACGGACGGGTTGTTTCACAAAACTAGAACAATTCATCAATATTCAAAATTAAAATTTTGTGAAAGCTCTATTCAAATTCTGTTATTATTTCAACACAAGCGGTCATTTCACAGTAGTACTTAGATAAATTCTATGAAACAACTCGATCTAAGTAACAGATTCAAAATAAAATATAATATTATACAGATATATTATCTGGCAACCCATTTAGCGACAAATTGAAAGCACCCTTCGGTACATAAATCGATGTGTAATAATTATGTATTTGCCAACGTACAAAAGGGGAGGGTTCATTGACTCTTAGATGTTAGGCGGGGAGGTTTACCGTTCCTCCCCCATTGCCTCGTGAGCAATGCTTCGAGCATTATCGATTGGGATTAGAGGAACCACCCCTTGGTTTACCTTGACTGTTTTCCAGAAAAATATCGACTCAAAGTAATTGTCCAAAGAAACGAAGCTAGTAGTCCACAATGGAGTCATGATATTAACCCTGATGTATATTATTGAGGCATGGAACAGACAGACGAAGGGAAAGTTGAAAGTCCACTAAATTACTGTATAAATTAGACATCTGAGGCGTGCGTATTTTAAAGCCATATATGACCGTGTAAAAAATGTAGAGATTCGCAAAAAGTGCAATGCTGATGGAAGAATAATGAGTAAGATTAAGAGACGCTTAGAAGGTTTGAAGCCTCCTCCAACTGCGGTGCAAGGCTTTGGGTTGAGAGAGTCTGGCAGGAGAGGTCAACCTGTCTCTTCCTATCTGGCCCGCCACGCAGTTGGCGGACTAACGCATCAGTCGCCAAGACTTACCAAGACAAACAAAACTCACTCCATGAACCCGGCACCTCTGTTAAGGGGCCGCTCTGCCAATTTCTAACGATTTCTTACATGTTTTCCTTAAACGTTTTAAGTTTTTAAGTTCTTAAAAAATATATGTCCTTCTTTAAGATAGTATCTATACATACCCCACGCCGAAACAGTAATTATTTGAAATTTCCTCGATAGAAATAAATCGCAAAGTATGTTCCAAAAATTATTATTTACACGTTTTTTCTGTTATTTTACAAGTTATATGTATGAAAAAATTCACAATGTTTCTTTAAATGCTACTTGACACAGCCCCCATGAGATTTTTGCTCTTTTTTAAACGAGTCGTCTTTTATTAAACATTTTCTTAATTTTCGCATGAATTTTATTGTTTTTATTGTTAGTGCGCTCGCTCCCACGTTCGTATTGTCTTATCTCTCCATCTTCTTCTTTTTGAGCGGGGTGGCGCGGCCTTAAGTCACCAAACATAACGAATCATATATGGGCGTCCTATAGCAGAGGTGTTCGTTATTCAATAAATGGTTGGTAAATGGGGCGGCGGTATCCAAACCCATATCCATATCTCCCAAATTAAAATGTTGCTACCGTATGTATCTTATATTCATTAATTAATTAGTGTGGATTTTGAGCAGATGTGGTGTTTTTGCACAGCAAAGATGTGAAACAAGCTGATAATTGTGTACATATATTTCTCGTGTATGTATCTATATTTTGTGCACTATCGCTGCAAGACTGCTGTGTGTCAAAATATCACAAGCCGAGTGAACTTTGAAATTGGCTTCTTTAGATTATGGATAAACTCGTAGGTATAATATTATATTTACAAACATGAATCAATATTTTTACACGTGTATTACAATTATTATGAAAATATGAATATGGCATTCAATTACTGCTTATTTGGTAGTGTAACAAAATCCATGTAGAAAAAAACTTGTATGATCTAATAATAATTTTACTTTGACATACTAACATGCATATAATACTTTACTTAACCCAAAACAAACGATATCGGATTCTTACTGTCTAATGTGAACAACATACGATAAGCTAGAGGAACGACAGTTGAGATGGTATGGTCACATAAAACGGAGACCACCAGACCACACAGTGAAGCAGGCAATGTCTATGGAGCTTCATCGACAGTCATCCAGAGGAAGACCAAAGTAGAAGCGGCCTGGAAGAGAGCGATACCCAGAATCGAAGAAGCTACAACCTAAGAACGAGTAGAGCCGACCCCAACAGCCTACCTAGGCAATGAGTTGAGACAGTGCAAGGAAGAAGAATGTGAACAACATACATATAAAACTAGTACGTAGTTCTGTGAACAGTACACCTCGCGTTCAAAGAAGAACATTTCAATTTTTTTCTTGATTAATAAATCAAAACCAATCAATTTCCTCTGAAATCATAAGATTTGTATGTATATAACTTCTGAATTATAAACCATCCATATTTTTTTAAATTTCAAGTAGTAATTAGTAATTACGCAATGAGTGCAAAGAAACGTCACTATCTTTCTTCAGGCAGGTAGGTACCATACTATTGAAAAAAGCAAGTGCAAATAAACATGACGATTTCACATTTGAAAAAAGATTCTTTACTAAACCATTAAAACGGTCACCATCTTGAAACGAAAACGGAACGAACAAATTTAAAGACAGAAGAAATGAAAAAAGGTAGAGTTAAAACAGGATTTTGCTATGCTCAGTCAATAAAACAAAACGTTAAATTTAAATAAATAAAAAAAAGTGTTAACAAAACCGAAAAAAGAGAGCATTACGAAAACCTTTAATAAAAATGAGAAAAGCCACAAAAATTCATTTGAAGTTATGTTTGTTTTTCTTACTAAGCTTTTTTAAATCAACACGAAACGAGAGGTTTTCCAAATTCACCTTTGGCAATAATGTGTGAACGGCCTTTAAAAGGAAAGGAAGGAGGAATTTTATTATTATTTTTGTGTGTGAAGAAAAGGCAAACATTCCCCAGGTTATGAATAAGCTGACAATATTTGAATCCCTCCTACTCTCACGGCAATGAGCGGAAAATGTTATTTACGTAATGAAGAACGATTTATTTAGCAGAAGATAGAACATGATGGCTAGGACCACTCGGTCACTAAACCGGATTTGCAGGCTCCATATTGTAGGATGGAGGAAACACAGAAGAAGTGGGCGTGAGTGCCACTAAAATTTGTAGAAAGCAATGTCAGCGACAACGAGTCAATTTGCGGAGTTTCTTGCGTCTATAGTCCATCCGTCATAAATATCAGAACAAAAAAAAGAAATAATAATCATTATTTATGTCGCCACACTGGGGAAATAACCATCGCAATGTAGTGTGCTAATAATAATGAATCTAACAAATAAAATAAAAGGAAAAGCGTTGTCTTAACAACATTTCAAAACCATGTCATAGGGGTCGCCAGATACCTTATCTGTTAATAATTAATACATCTCATATATTCAGTATGAAAAAAATCCAGGTGTTAGTTCTGCGAGATGTTACAAAATTGGCGGCTAGGTGATAAAAAAGTGTAACCAAAAGATAAGCAGTTCCTAAGTATTTACCTAGTATGTTATTGAATAGAGAAAACAAACAAATAATAATACTACATTAATAACTTTCTTATCTTAACATTCTAGAAATAGTAGAGCGTAATGTGATAATATTGACTTTAAAAAAAGAATAATGAACAAAAGAGGGAATAAGGTCAACGATGTTAAGTTAACATCAGACCTGAGAACTGCATCAAACCCAACACCTGTTGTGAATGTGATGGATATTTTTCTACTGATCTTACTATTATGTAATTAAAATCTTTAATTTCATTTTTCTACTCGACAAATAGTTTTAAAAAAATGAGAGGAGTTTACCACGAATTATTAGGATGTCAAGTACCTTAATTATTTGTTTATGGCCGAGTGTATCAAAGTCTTTTGAATAATCAATAAAAAGTACCAGTAAGTTGATTTTTTAATTTAAATGTGAATTAATGTAAATTCCAAAAAAAATCTGGTCTCACGAGTTTTGCGTGTTATGTGTTAAATTTTGAAAAACTTTTTTTTTTTTAAATATATTATGGTTATAGGTTATAACCGTTGGTCGTTGGCAGATTTGTTCAATTTTTAAACGAAAAATTGTATTATACGACACACATTTCGAAAAATATAATCATATAGTAAAATAAATCAATACATTATCTATTAAAGCTATTTTTAAGAAGTTTAATTTTAGTTATATTAAAATCATAAAAAAATAAATCCGAGAACGTGTTTTGTGACGAAAATACTGTTTTTCTATTTATTTAAGGTCTTACAACTAAAATATTTCAATTTTGTTTAGACATTATTGAAAAATCATAAATACTTATGATCAAACAATACTTACAAGAAGTGCACGATATTTAATAATTTAGCATCGAGCGTTTCGAGCATTTTTATTGCTTACTTGAATGTAGGTACATATAGTACTGCAAGTTTTGAATGAAATAAATCGATACTAAATTTTTAATTTAAAAAATTTGATAGGGGAATAATCGATCTTTTTCATTAGAACCTCCCTGTACGGTTGGAAGCATTTTTAAACTTTTATTCTCAGCCGCTGGTCAATGGCTCTTAACGCTAGCTTCAATGGAGCCCCCGTTGGTAGGCAAAATAAATTGCGTGATACGAAAGTAAAGACGTATGGGCAGGTTACAACGGAGCTATCAGCGGTAAGCCTATAGCATACGGGCTAATTCTCCCCGGGAAAAATGTCGCCGAATTTTTCAATACAGTTGGTAGACATTACAGTTATAAAGGGCTCACGGCTAGATAGCAGGTAGACATTCTCTTTCCAGAAACGCGACAGCAGTACCTACTGTAAACAACACTGCGATATAATGTATTTTCAAAAACAAATTATTTGTACGATATTATTATTCTGCTAAGCCATGATAAGAGTGCAGAAACCGCAGTATCCAATTATTGTTTTCTGCGGCTTCCCTTACGAAATGGTTGTTGATTAAGGTCTCGTGCAGCGATGTTAGATACGGTAACACACGGGCCTAGGAATATCATCACTCGTAATATACTAAACTAAAAGCATCACGATACTATTTGCTCGCACGGGTAGGCAGAGAGAATAAAGAATCCCACGCAACTGTCCAACTAGGATAATTGCTTAACTTGTAACAAAAAACGCCACCATTATCTCAATTCAACAAATATATTGACAGTACTTCTGTGTACAGTAGACCATGCGTCCAAAAAAGTATGTTTCTAACTTGCCCTTATTTAACAAATCAAAATCAAGTAAGTAGGGACACAATTATAAACCATACAATACACTATATCTATTTTTTTATTATTTAAGATGAAATTATACAATTTGTCTAAAGAAACGTTACTATCTCAATGACAATTCTTTTTTTAAACTTTATTCAGGCAGGTAAGGTTCAGAAAGTCCAAATGAACACGATGATTTCACATTTGAAAAAAAATCTTTACTGCACCATTAAAACGGCCACCATCTTGAAACAGAAAGTAACACACAAATTTTCAGACAGATGAAAGTTAAAATTTTGCATCGCTCAATCAATTATGTTGCAGACTTTACAGACCAGAGAGGGTTCAATTTTGTGGATAAACGACTGTCAAAGAAAAAAAGAAATTGAAGACGACACACGGACAACGAAATTAACATTTTTCTCCATAAATTTATAGGAATTTCTATAACATCCATGGATGTGGCGCTCTTCGGCATTGTGAGACCTAAACGTATGTGGCTGGACGGTGTGGAAGCCAATACAACATTCCTTGGTAAAAGGAACAAAAAGAAATATAAGCATTCTAGTAACTTCAAGGATTGTAGCAAACTCTTTGATCTTACTAACTAACTAACCATCACGCCGTTTTCCGCAAAATTTCATTTCATAATCTGCTATTATTCTGACTTTTGACATGGCCCGACTCAAGTACCTGATTGATCATCTTCCTCGGGCGTCCCCGACTTCTACCATTCACATTTTGGTTATATGTTCTTCTTACACGTCTTTCTTCGTTAATTCGCTCTACATGCCTAAACCATCTGAGGGTTCCTTTCTTAATCTTACTCATTACGCTTCTATCAGCCTTGCATTCTTTGTGGATCTCCACATTTCTCCCACGATTATACATGGGCCTTAGGGATTCATTTCTACAGAATTCAGTCTACATTCCCCTACCAGTTTCGTGCCTCACTGCCATACATCAGGGTAGGTAACAGCCCTCCATTTTGGACTGCTAGCTTCGCTTCTTTGGACAGTTTTTTGTTAGCGCCAACGGCATTCAGTCCTTCATTAATGGAGTTAACTGCATTAACACTTCTTTCAATATGCAACTAATTACAATAAATGTAGCTGATAATGTTTCACAGACGAATATCATTTCGTCTTATTTATAATTGTTTTTATTCTGGGTTGGAAACCCATCTCTTCGACAAGACGTCCCTGCCCTGGGCTACTGCAGAGGCCTCTTCTCTGAATTGTTTTTCCCGACATTTTCTGATGCCCCACTGGATGTCTTTCCTCCGAAACTGCCGCCAGAATAGCATTCGGAAATCGGTCTCCTGCCATTCTTGTATTACACGGTAAAGCCACCTTATCTCTGGTCGACTGTACTCGATCCCAAATTAAATTATTTTTTAACGTAATTAAAATCTTTTAAACAACGGTTCAAATTAGTTGAAGGTCACCATTCGAGAAGTGACTGGCCATGACCTTCAAAAATAACAATAAATAATAAGCAACATTCTGCGATGGTTCGGAATCGGTTGTGATTTTATGTAAACACGGTTTGCAATAAATAATTATGTATTAAAAAAAATAACAAATTTTTTATTATAGGTACAATTAACAATCGATCAAGAAAATGTAATATTATTGGATGTTTAATTGAAAATACTTATGTATGCACCTACATTCCTTGACATTGACAAGATTCGACCTTCCAATACAATTTTATTGCTTCTTGCATAGCAATGCTTTTGTAACTCTACGTCTGTCTCGACACAGGTTTACCCTAGTGAGACAGGCATTGAAAAAAATAACATGTAATTATAACATATGTATATATTAAATAATAAAAAAAAGCATTTCAATTGACTATATTAGATTTATAAAATATTTTAACACATTTTTTTTACATTGTGTACGATATTCCTTATTCAAGAAAAAATCACTTTTCCGTTAATACAGGAGACCTGCATTGTGTCAGGGTATTTTTGAGGAAAGGAAGGAAGTAAAATGGGTCTTGGAGAGACCCATGTTGTAGGACGGAGGAAACACAGATGGCGGAAAATTATTCCACAGCCGAGGTGTTGAACTCAGGAACGAGTCGTAGAAACGTCTCGTTGTCGTAATGTTGACAACGATCGAATATTTCATTATTACACCTTGACAAACTTGACTACGCAGTTGATAGTAAACAAGTCGACAGACAGATTTCATAAATGAAATTAAAATATTTAATATCGTATTCTAACGCTTGCAATATGCACTCTCAATAGAAATAGGTAGCATGACATGCACGGTTTACAGTGCATTAATATATTTATATGTGAAGGCGTTATTTGCCTTTGCGACAGATGTTCAGCGTTACAATAGATTTGATATAACATTTGCGTCATTAGAACCAGCCAAACATTATTAAAACAATTGCAGGCATACACACATTATATCTTTGTACATACTTATAGGTAAAAATGGTTAGTAGCTGAGTGGACAGATGCGTTGGGTTGCTAGTAGTTGCCACCCAGACATCGTGAGACATTTTCCGCTTACAATGTAGAAGTAGGAGAAATTATGGAGAAAACCAATATTATCAAGGTTGTATATACTTAACCCAACAATGTTCGTCATTCTTTGAAAAAAAAAACTAATGAACGATGGTAAAATAAAATATCATAAAATGTTGGCTAGAATTCGTCAAAAATTACAATTTTTTCTCAGCGAAAGATATTATTTGACACCACCTGGTTATTGATTAAAATTGCATCTGACTGTCAAGAGGAAATTAACGACGAAAACTTTTAATTTTGTATAAAAAATAACGAAGTGTGTTGCGATAGACGACCCTAAGCAGTCTCGAAATGAAATACAATAATTACGAATTGAAATTTTACTTAAAATGGTATAAGATATGTTTAATGAGCACATCTGAATAGCGAGGTACTTCCAAACCTTCCTCATTCCCATCTTATACCCCTCCCAACTTTCTTCATCCTTCTTCTTGCTGGTTTTAAAATTTTACATACTAACGTTAGTGGTTTTCAATTAGACCTTTTAGAAATTAGGAAAAATGTCAATAGAAATTTAAATATTATTAATAATCAAATCAATTGTGAATAACCCTATTTTAAACATATTTCCATTGTAATTTTTTGTCTTTGATGTTCTAAGCACCTCCCCTTTCCACCTCTCCCCCCCCTTCTCCATACTCTTCCCTGTTGATCTTCTAAGCACCTCCCCTCACCACCTCCCTCCCCCCACTACTTTCATTTCTACCATAGCTTTATACTTGATTATTTAGCGTTAGTACATTTTATGTCCTGAGGAAGAGAACATCGTTCTCGAAACATGTCGATGTTTTAAAATAAAGATTTTCGTGGTAAAAACAAAGTGTTTTAATTTTTCATTTCTTCATCCCACTGGCTCCGGACAGTTGAGACTCTTACGCAGTGGTAACAAAGTTGAGTTAAGTTACGTGTGTCGATCTGCACGTATTTACATCTTACAAGTATAAACTGTATATATAATACGATTGAATGTTGGTATTGTATAACGAGTATTGCGTATGTATGGTAAAGAAGGTCAATACAATCTAGACGACCTTATGAGAAGCAAAAACAGTTTTACTTTTGTTAAATACTTCATCAATCACGCCGAAATTTATAATACGATGATATTTTATAAAGCATAATATACTTATATGATAATAACAGAATACATATATGTACCAATAATGCTTTTTATGTTTTATAATTTTTTAATGTTAATTAATACCTCCCTTATTGGAAAATTCTCAAGTTTTTTAGAGACGCAGAATAATCGTGAGTTATATAATTTCGAGAGTAACTACTATTGAAGTCACAAATACAAAAAAGAAACCCTAAATTTTAAAAAAATCCTGCCGGAAGAATGCTATTGTTAAGAAGAAAATGATAACATTATCCGTAAGTTGGTCAAACGCCTATAACATTATTTTCGAAAGTAGGCCAGACGGAAAATTTTTGTGTCAATTTAAAGGAAATTTGTGAAGTCGTACTAAAGCGAACTGAAAATATTTGGCACGCGAAAAAATAACAATAGTAGGTAGAATAGCATTGTCAGAGGCGCTCAAGTTTTATCAATCGGGGGCTTTTATTATTCACTAGAATAATATTATATAATAATAATATTATATAATATTACATATAATGGTATCAGGAAGAAAAATATGTAAACAATCATTTTTCAAAACGAACTAACTAGTTGTTCCGTGAAGAGTAGGCCCGGCGTCCAATTATGTTTCCATTTTTTTATAAATCAAAAACTAAAATTCCTCCGAAGCCGTAAGATTTGTAAGTAGGTACATAAGTACATACCTAACTATTTCATTAATAAACTTGATACGATAATTGTCACATATGAAAAAATGATATTTACTGAACAATTAAGGCCCGGAATTCCGATTTTCTACCGGTTTATAACATATTATGTCCCTTGAACACTTTAAGTATCTAATCTCTAGATTTTGTAGAGCTGAAACAATAATCACATAAAATTCCCTCGATAGAAAAAAATCGCATGTATGGATAGAAAATTAAAAAAAAAAACACACACACACGGTTCTGTTATTTAACACATTATAGGTTTGAAAAAAAACTGTTTATTTAAATGCTACTTAAGGTATTGCCGAGAAATTTTTGCTCGGTTTTAAACGAGTCATGTTTTATTAAACATTTTCACAATTTTCGCTTCAATATTATAGTTTTTAATATTAGCGCGCTCCCTCTGACATTCGTATTATCGTATATCTCCTTTTTGAGCGGGTAATACCGGGCCTTAACCAGTGGTGCGTTGACGCTAAATATTCGCCGTGCGTCAGTTGATTCTATTTTCGTAATAACTTACTTGTTTTTATGCATATTTTTAATATAAGCTTATAATCTGCCATACGAATTTTTCCCAGAATAGCTAGGTACTTATATGCATGAAACGATTTTTTATCCGTAACTGCGACGCACGACTGGTTAAAACGGCCACCAACTTTAAACAAACGATTTAAGTACATACATATTTACAAATTTTATGATATGGAAATTAATACTTTTTGGACGCGAGGTGTACTGTTCATGAACTACTAGTGCTTTTAAAGACTCCATAAAAATGGCTGTTTTCGTAATCGAAACGTAAAAAACACAAGAAAACGAAAGACCGCGGGCCAATTCTTGGGCTCAACTGCTTTAGTTCATAGTGAAAGTTAGCGCTAGAATCCAAGGAGCCGAGCCAAAAGCGAAAAGCAAGAGCGAAGAATTCAAGCATTAGGTATATATGCACCGGATAAATTATTTTTTAGACGTTCACATGCTTTTAATACGATATTATTATTTATGTTAATTTCGAGCGGTCATTTAGTGAGTCACAACATTCCAATGAAATATCTCCGGAATTTTAAAAATGAAGGCTAAGATTTTTTTTAAATTTTTTTTTTCCATTTTAGGCCAGCCAAATTTCAGAAAATAATATCTAATAATAGTACACATTACTAATAAGTGGTTAGCTACGTTTGGTGACTTGACTATAGTGGTGCCCGGGTTCGTAAGTTACGGGTCTTGGCAGCGGATGCGTTTGCCCACCAATTGCGTGGCAGGCCTGATTGGGAGCGGCTGATGGAGGGAGATTCGTACGTTTGTTACTTCTGGACACACTGACCCTTACATTCCCACCTCTCATACCCTTTTCTTTCCCAAAATTTCCTCTCCTTCCTATTCTATAAAGACCCCCCGCACAGCATCCCAAAAGATAACATATGCCCTTAGGAGAATAATTTTCATCAGGGCGTTTTGTGTGGAGTTAATAAATAACAAGTTAAGTTCCATTCATAAAACAATGAAATAAAAAATAGCTGTCACAAAATCGAGTGAAAATCCGAAAATCAACAAAAAAAGATCAACACGGGTAAGAAGTAAAAAACAGTAAAAAAAAAAGTTTTTTTTTTTAAATTTATTTAAAGAGAAAGAAAAAATAATACAATATACATATGTAAGTAATAGGAAATAAAATAAAATAGAAAAATAGAAGAGTCCAAATAAACTACTTACTTATAATAATTATGAATGATATGTAAATATTGTATATAATTATCTATCTGTTTTGTGTAAATATTTGTTATGGAATTTTAAGTGTATTTTGTCTAGTTTATAACTATCATGTTATTTAATTACATTTTAGATTTTTTACTATAATGGCTGCTACTCCCTAATTCGTAACCCGAGGATATATAACTTTTATATAACAGCGAGGAACTAGTGGGACTATGGCATTCACAATTTGGGTCACGTTGTTTGGCTGAAGAAAACGGAGAGGGGAATATACGTTGAGAAGTGGAAATACTTGGGTAATGATATTAGGTAGAACAAATGCTTCTGTTTCCTCCCTTTCATAACAGCAAAATATACTTTTTTTAAATTAGAGTTGGTTTTCTTACAATTCTTTGATATTTTTAAAGAGAAACTGCAAAGATTTTGGGATTCCTAAAACAAATTTATCGGGAAAACAAAACAATATTTGGATTTGGAGTTTGTTTTAGATTCAGTTTTATAATTTTATTTTTTGCTTTTGTTTGAATAGTTTCTAATGCTTATTTAGATGTACTTTGCTTTTTAATTTTATTTTTTGCTTTTGTATGAAAAAGAGTCAACTAATTTTGTGGGAATTGAATATAATGTTGATGTACTTTGATAATAAAAAAAAATAACATGTAAAAGCCCAGCAGGGCGTGAAATACAAAAAATAAATAAAATAAATATTTATCACAAAGGTTTTAAAACGTTCAATGAACTCCCTAAAATTGCAGTTTTTCGTAGATTATGTCTCAATGTTATGAATTCCAAATTTTAGTAAGTAGGTACCTAGTAAATAATATTATAGTAGTCTACAAATAGAATATATTGGATATAAATTTTTTGATTAAAATTTTAATTTGACAGACGGATTACTGGCGGTAAAACACAGTTTTAGGAGAAAAAGTAGTATGCAAAAAATGAGGTTAGAAAATTATTTACTAACTAACTAACTAACCATCACGCCGTTTCCCGCAGGGGTAGGCAGAGAGGACGGACCGCCAAACACCTCGGTCTTGGCACACACTCTTTGCCTCATTCACATTCATACATCGTCTCTATTCTGACTCTTGACATGGCCCGACTCAAGTATCTGATTCACTTGATCGTGCCATGTCTTCCTCGGACGTCCCCTACTTCTTATACCATTCACACTTGCATCATATATTCTCCTTACGCTTCTTTCTTCGTTCATTCGCTCTTACTTTCATAACATTTTTTGGAGATATAATGTGAAGTGGAAATGATGTAATAAGTCTTGATTTGAGGATGTTACAATTATTCCAAATAAATCAAAAATAGTATCAGAAAAATGGCATTGTTCACTAATCTGGATAAGGCATATAAAATTCTTCTATATATTTTTTTTGTAATTGAACAGGATTTAAACCCGCAACTAGAGGACCAAGACAGTACTGTCTTTATCACAACAACCTGGAGTTCTTCGTTTCAATACTACAATAATTTATATACATTTATCTTGAAGAGAATGGTTGCTGACTCCATTTGAAATCCCAATGAAATCACAATAACGATATAAAAGTTGTTTTTTTGGCGTCCTAAATGGCAACCAGGTGAATTTGCTAATCTACATCACACTCGTATTATCCAAGTAAATGATGGCACCTCGCCAAAAAAGATTATCACCAATTGAATTAAATTACACAAAAGGAACATACATTTTATACTTTTTTGCGTGTGCCATCGTTTTACTATGGGCCAGATTGTATTATTTCTTCCTCGCGGCGTTCGTGGAGGTTATTTTTTTCGTTTATTATAAAAAGCGTGACTACCTGATACTAACAGCATTTACCTCCCCTTTTGTATACTTATAATAATGTGTTTCATTTTGAAATGCGACCCTAAATGCTAAGGACTAAAGACCTTTAAAAATAAGAGAATCTTATTTTATTTTGTATGCACATCTACAATATAGCTTTATAGGGCATAAGACAGGAAACAAATTCAAATACGTTTTTATAAAAATAATTTTAAGATGATAAAAATAATTTTATGATGATAAAAATTAAACCATAGATTCAGATTAGGGGGATATTATCGGCACATTTTAAGGTACGTAGGTTAATAGTTTGAAATCGCTGAACCTAACGCAAATATTTCAAAACGATTTCGTTTAATACGTAAATAGTATTTTATTTTTTTTAATTTTTAATTTAACTTGAGTGGCAATCGGCCAACGTGGAAAATGCCCATCTCGTACAAGACCCCACTGAGAGACAGCCTGAGTTATCATTGCCTCGCAAGCTCTGGTCCGACATCAATAGAATGAGGTGCTCCCATAGCCGTTGTGCACATATGATGCATAGCTCTACGATGTGCGAATGCTGTGCAGACCACCGAACGTGTGGTCAACGAATGCCCGCTCCAATTATTCCCCGGCGGGGTTGATGAGGTCCACAGGGCGACGCCTGAGGCTCTAGACTGGCGAGCAGACCTAGAAGTTCCCCTCTGACCCCCCTTCACACGAAAGAAGAAGTATTTTATTTTAATATTTAATATACAGCCAAAGTATGTATTACGGAATTACGTTTCAAATCAATCCCACCACTACAATAATTTAACCGTTTGGGCACATGAGCTTGTTTTCACGACAATATTACGTAGGTAGACATAGGGATGACGTATGCCCCGGACCTGAGTTATTAAATAAAAGTATCGAAATAATTTGTTTATATCGAGTACAACACAAGATTCCTAATTGTTTGGAGCCAATGGAACGAATGCATCCCAAGTGAAACTCATTTTTTTAAATGTCAATACTGCATAAAAATAACAGTCCCAACTGCTCCCCACTAACCGGAGCCAGTGGGACTATGGTATTCCCAACTGGGTTGTGAGGGCGGTGATGATGGAGTGAAGGCGGAGTGGGAAGGGGAAGAATGTGCTGAAGAAGAAGGCGTTAAAATACAGAAGACACAAAGACGTCACGTACGATCTCTCACCAGGACTTGTATACATGACTTAAAATAACCTTCCGGAAAACCCCTGGATAATTTGCATATTGCTGTTTTTGTGAAAAATCACCTCAAGGGCGCTGCACAACTAAGCTAAGTAAGCTTAACAATGTGTAAGGTATTCAAGGCTTTTTGGGTACACTCGTGTAAGTTGCAAACCTGCACACATAAATTATTTCCGTTCGTAGTTAGTACGTACCTAAGAGTATGGATATTAGAGAGACGGCATGTGAAGTGTGCCCGCGCGCTCCAAGTGTGCCTTTTCGAGAATTCTACCCACACGGCTGATATTGGCTGTCACCATGTAAAATGACTGCTGTCGTATAAATGTCAGAACGTATTAAACGGCCAAAAACCAGCAGCCAATGTAAGCCGTTTGGGTAAAATTCTCGAAAAGGCACACTTGGAGCGCGCGGGCACACTTCACATCCCGTCTCTCTAATATCCATACTCTTAGGTACGTACATAGTCGTTATTTTTACAGTAAGTTGTTAGTTACTTGGTATTTCCGCACACGTGCAAATTACAGTGCTACACGTACTAAGTTGTCGAAAAACGAGTGCGCTGTCGTCTATGTCTTTGACATAACGATAGGTAGGTGTGGTTGCCAGATTAAAATATAAAGCTATAGTGTTCGTTCATTACGGCTTCCATGGTCGAGAAGTAAGGCTCTCGACTCATAATCCGAAGGTCGCGGGTTTGTACCCAGCATGCGCAAAAACATTTTATTTAATTTATTTGTGTTATTTCACAATTAACTAGTTATTATGGAACTGGCAGAGGAGGCGTATGTGTGGTAAAACCATGTATGATCGTGTGAGAAATGTGGATATCCGCAATGAATGCAAGGCTATGTAAGCGTAATGAGTAAGATCAAGAAATAGACCCTCAGATGGTTTGGGCATGTAGAGCGAATGAACGAAGAAAGGAGTGTAGGAGCAAGACATGGCACGATCAATTGAATCAGATAACTGAGTCGGGCCATGTCAGGAGTCGGAATAATAGAAGAGCATGTTTATTTATTTATTTTCTCATGTTCTCCATAAAACAGTTATACACCAATATATCATGGAGAAGATTATAAATTACAAAGTACACAAGGGCAGTTTTACTACTTAGTGACATGTGCTAAAAGATAGTTGCTGAACTGTCTGTAAGTGACATAGAAAATGTCGATGGTCAATGCAGAATCGTTAAGAGGCTAGACTTTGAACCACACGCGGTACACCCACGTCTATCATTCTGTCCCGCTCACAATAAGCTCACGCACACTTACAATACATGCGAATGCGAAATGTGCGAATGAGAAAACGCTCAAATTTACCTACAGAAATCGCTCGAAAAGGGGTTTATGGAGAATACACTTTTCTACACCGAAACTTTCACGAAATTGAAATTTTAAAAAATATCTATTTTTTAGAAAGAAGAAGCTACGTCGGTAGCTTTTTATAATCTTTATGAGAGTTGAGTTAGCAGCACTTTTTCCTTAAATAATATTTTTTTATAAATCGTACATGTTTGACAGTGAATGTTTACATTAATACGAAACGCATCGAAAATTCGAAAACATACCGACATAGTTTTCACCCTCTAGAAGGCAGTATAAAAAAATATATTAATTTTGTGCAATTTTCGATGTAGAAACGTGTTTTTTCCCGGGCGTCCTTTTTGTATGGGCCGAAAAGCGAAGTCTATCGTCTTAATAGATGAGACATATCCAATTTGCAATACACATTCTGTCCACAGAAGCGAACCTAGCAGTATATTCATTTTGTGCAATTTTCGCACAAAACTATTGTTGCAAGAAACTATAAACAATTCAGATGTAGTCACTAAACACGGCTAAAGCCATTATTAAGCAACGTTTCAATTCTGAATGGTGGTCTTACACCAGGGCGATACTGAGAGTATCTTCCACTCTGGAACGTGCCGCAAATATAACATTATTAATTAATTGTGAAATAACACAAATTAATCAAATAAAATTTATTTGCGCCCGCCGGGTTCGAACCCGCGACCTTCCGAATGGTAGTCAAGTGTCTTACCACTCGACCACGGACGGTTTTATACTTTTGTTATTCGGCGGTACATCCTCCCTGCATCCCCCTTCGGAGACACTTAGTTATATTTTGTGTAGGTATACAGAATTTTCCCTAAACCGACTGCATATATTGTATATAAGTTTACCAGGGGGGCAACTGTAATGGAATCATAGATAAGTGGTGCAGTAAACAACGATATTGACATAACTGCAACACAATTCCGGAAATTGCACTAATCACAATCGCAGTGCACACATTGTGCACTTTACAATAAAATGCAACTGGTCGCATACAGTGGATAACGAAATAGACAATTTACATTACAACTAACTATTGAAAATGAATAGTAATAAAATAATATAATAAAGTAAGGCAATGAACTATGAATTGATGAGGAGAAATAAGGAAAGAAGGAATTGTCACAGAAGTATGAAAAATAACGAAGTAAATAATAGGCGCCATTTTTTGTTTATCATCTTTGTGTAGGGGTCTTTCTAAAGGAAGCAGAAAAGAAAGAGGGTATGAGGGGTGGGCAGGAATCTGGGGGTCAGTGTAACCATGAGTGACGGATGTATGAATCCATCCCTCCACTGCGACGCAAGGCAAAGGGTCTTTCTCAAACCAGTCCCGATCCGGCCCGCCAAGCAATCAGTGGGCATCCGCCGCCAACACCCCTTTCCATGAACTCGGGTAACCCTGCTAAGTCACCAAACGTAGCGAATCAATAAGCAAAATAAATTGAAAGAATTTTGGTTTTTTAATATTACGGAGTAAAAACACGCGTCCATTGGTTCTGTTATTAGATAATATTTATTATACTACCATAAAAATCACGGGGTATTATAATTCCAATTTTAAAAAGACATTAAAATCATTTTCTGTAAAAATATCATGTTATAGGTACTGAGGTAGTTACTTTCTCGATTTATCGCTTTATTTCAATCAGTTCCCATTTTAGCAAATCCTAGTTCTAGAGTTCATTGAACTACAGTGACACAAACTAAATTAGTATTTTTTTATAATCAGGCTTTTGTAGCTTGGCAGGCATATTTCTAACCCTATTTCTCAAAAACATCCTCTCTCACCTATTCAATCTATTACATTAATCTAGGTCAGAGATTCCCAAAACAAAAAGTACGGCCCACTTTTGAGAACAACAAACTTTCGTGACATACTCAGTTTTAAAGAAAACGTTACGTGCTCTAAGGAGTACCTGCCTAGCATGTTTGACAATTTTTTGATTATCGTCTTTGAAAATATATTATACCAGAGCAGTCCCGTGAAAAATCACGGGATATTATGTTAGTAAATAACGCTTGATTGAAAAAGGGAAAGCTAAGACCCTTGAAAAATCACACAATAATGACTTGGATAAGATAAGAAATTTAAACCAAAAAACACATCAAATATAGAATTAAAATAATTAAGTGGTAAAAATTATAGTTTATCACTTTTCAGAATTATTTAAAAACGACAAATCCTAAATTCAAAACAAATCCGATTTAATTGAACCCAGAGTTAAATCATAGATAGACTCACAACCGAAATTAGTAACTTTGTAGTTAGTTAGTTTAGAAATTAGTACCTTAGTCTGTTTGTTGATAGATATTATACCACACATCTTTTTTAACTTATTTTATTTTTAAAACGGAGAAACACATTTCTGGGTTACGAATAACCTGACAATATTCCTTCTACTATCAACATAATAAGCAGAAACTGTTGCTAGGTAGTGATTGGAGACTTAGATAGCAGAGAATTGAAATCGAGATGCCCGGGTCCCAGTTTGAGAACTTCTGATGTAAAAAGAGGGGATGTTTGTAATACACATTATAATTCAACTTAGAAGCTTGGGAAGAAGATGTAGGCAAACAGGGGGCAGAAAGACAGGTGTGATATTTCTTTCCCTTCTGTTTCTCTGCTTTTCCCTTCATGTAGTACCCAGGTTCATTGTACTAAGCAGTCACTCACTTGATTTGAACTTTTTAAACTCTCAAATAATATGTTCGTACAGTATGTTTTATTATTGACCCGACCTGTTTTAACTCGACCGTTTTGAATTTCGTCTGTTTGTAAATTTGTGTGTATGATGCCTATTTAATGGTTCAGTAAAAAATAAAACACAAACGTTGCTTAAAGTGGCTTTCCAAATTTTCTATTCCCCATTCCCTTCAGTCTCACAACAATAATTAGGGATGCCATAGTTCCACCGGCTTCGGACAGATGGTTTGTGTTTTATTTCTGGCCGGTAGCGGTAAATTATTAATTATTACTCTCCCACATTCTCATGAACAACGCATAATACTATAATATGAAAGAGAGGTTAAAACGGAGCTCTCGGCGGTAGGACAATAAATAGCTAACTTGACGCAATTTATTGCACTTTATTGTGTGAAAACCGAACATGATAGGTAAGAACTGCATTTAATAATGATTCATCATTGTTGAAGTAGTTATTGTCACCTGTTAACAAATTTTATTGATGTTATTAATAATTTTATGTTTACGACAGTTGTGTGTGACCTGTGTTCCTATACCTAACGAATCGTGGTTCGATGGGAAGATGAAACATATTTTTAAAAATTACAATTTAAAATCTCGGTAATAAAAAACATAGTGGGTAAACAAATAAGTGAGAAGTAAATTGAAAGTGAAATTTATATGTTGTGTGTATACTACATATTTTATGATACGTTAATTTTAAAAACACAGTTTACCCAGGATCACACATAGAAAAAAACGGTGAATAAAAAATAAGTTCATTGAATTGTATGACCAAAATGATTTTCGCTAATTTTTTAGTGTACATTTTGTAGTGTTGCAAAAATTACAGATTTTATTATATGCATCTAACCTAGACAATAACGAAGGCGATTCCCCCCATATTTATTAACGGTGTGAAAAACGAGCTCTTATGGCTTCGTACGGACTAAGCTAGTAGTTTAGTCGAGTAGTGCCCTCAAAACGTAGTGCTGGAGAAAAATGGTCAGGATTCCATGGACAGTCAGAAGCACGAATGTGCCTATTCCGGAAGAGCTAGGCATCAACAATAGGCTTTCAGCTATCTGCCTTTGGACATGTTGCTTGCCAAACTGAGGACTCCAACTTGTAGGAACTCATGGTCACTGGCAAAGTGGACGGAAAGAGAAGCAGAGGAAGGTCACCTGTGGACCACCCAGTGGAATGGACTGGAGTGACCAAGTATCACTGGCGTCCGGTACGTCGGTGTTCTTGGCTCCACCACGGAAATTGGAGTAGAGGAAAGATCCTCAGCAGTGAGAAACCGACTCAAGAAGATAACCAACCTAGTCGCAATATCTGCGAAGGGATGAGGGTTGGACGGACTGCGTGAAAGAGGATCGGAGCGGATTATAGAGGTCTTGGTACTGGAGGTTATTGGATCAGCTCTTTTGCGGAAGAGGCCAAATGCTACCCTGGGATGTACATTATACACATATATATAGTTATAATGCACCTACCTGTTGCCTACATATACATTTTTCGTAATTATTTTATGGTCGGTGCGTTGAATAATGTCGAGAGAAAGGTACAACGAAGGTTTTCTGCCATCTTTGATTTAAACTCGGCATGCTTGGGCAAAGAGATGAATTCATAATATAAAATGATTGGACAATCATTTTTTTGATCTGAGGATCAATATAACACGTCAAATAATACGTAAGTAATTAGTTCAATAATTCACGATACGTCCTTGTGATTAAACAACCAATGAAAATTCATGATGAAGACTGAGAAATAAATATTTTCTGCAGAACGAAAAAATATATCCAATATTACACATTTCAAATATAGAATAAAAAAATCTTTTTATTACAAATTTAATATAGGTATAGATGGGTAGGTAGGAGGTACCTACTGAAATGCTTAAAAATAGAATATTTAGCTTAAGTGCGTGCGTTTTAACAAGGGAGTTAGGTAGGTACCTATTTCGGTAGGTGGTAGATCATCGTTTCTTTTTTCATTACCTATAAATTTGTAGTAAACGTATCATCTGGTAGGTATTTTGTTGACTTTGTTCATAACACAATAATGTAATATTTAAACATCTGGTGAAAATTTTGCATTGCGATAGTGAATGTCAATAAAAGAATTATTAACGTGAATAAACAAAATAACAATACGTATAATATAATATTAATTCACATTTTACTACATTATTACTTACATCTGCATAATATTTTATTATTAAAATTTTACTTCGAATGATGCATTCAATTTAAATGTTTTTTGTGATTTTTAAATGGTATACCAAAAGACCCGTGTAAAACCCCGGAATAATTTTGAAAATAATAAAACATTATATAAATATGTAGGTACTTTATCGCTAGTCTGAATTCTTCACACATTCAGTTCCAAATTTGAAATTTACACTTAAATTGGAAGCAAATTTGAGTTCATTGAACCAGATTTCTCACATTCTTACGCAAAGACAACCGAAATTAGTATATTTTATAGTATTAAAGTGTGTATGAGTGACAAATGATGTATTTTGTATTTTTGTAATTTTCAAAATGATGTATATATGTATCTACTTATAATATGTATATTTTACATGGCGATCATTTTTTTGTATTATATATAATATGTATATAGATATATATATTTTTTTCCACTTTTTGAAGAAATAAAATTTTTTAAGTATTCATCTCGGTAATTCAAGCTACATTCCATAAATTTTTACGGGTAACAAAATATGTACATCTTTACATTATTTATGACATTATTTCCTTTATGGCGTAGACATAGACCATAGATAACACTACAGTTTTGTTTTGTCGAAATATTTTCAATCATAGATTATCAATGTTGACATTTTTTTGTTACTATTTTCTGTGATAATTTTTTTTGCTGAGTTTTAAAACAAAACATTATAATGTTATTTACAATGTAATTTATTGTGTATAATATTCGAGTGTGTAATGAACGTATTGGCAGTCAACAAAGGTATTGGTTTTGTGGCCAAATCCGTCGGATTGAATTGGTAAACGCCTAGAGGCTGTGTGAGGTCAAAGTCAGTATATTTGAATAGATAAGAAGGCGATACTCCATTAGTAAATGGACCAGGGGATAAAATGATTATTATTGGCGACATATCACGATAATTCACAACAGAATTGGGCCCAACAATTGGAATGTTAATGCATAAATACGTGCGTACGTCACACGACCTTCTGTATCTGTCCCTGTCATTCTGCCCGCGTCAGCGGAGACGGCAATAGACACTTGAGCGGCTGCCTTCCGCGCGGCTATGCCTATAGAATATAGATACGGCCGTCCTCGTCTCGCGCAAAGGCGAAATCCCAAGAGAAAGTAAGTAAAGACACTAAAATAATATTATGTAGTGAAATGGCAAACGCCATTAGCGCAAATTAAAAACTATATATCTGATCGGATTCCATGATGCCAGGAGAGCAGATGCAGAGACGGTACGATGACAAGACACGAGACGATATTATGGACGTCAGGCATGCAATGATAATAGTGGTCGGCAGTTGGCAGGTTGATGAGATGGCTGGGCTATATTCAACTGGTAGCTATGTTTATCCTTGTGATGCTGGAAGAATGTAACAATAGTAGGAGATGTTAGATGTACTATGTGTCGAGGTGTCCACTGTCCAGCTCCAGATAGGACACAGGAGCCAGGAGCCAGCAGACTAGGCATACAGCACACACACACAGACATTACGCACCTAGCTGTCAAACGACAATGTAGTGTAGTAACAACTGATCTCACCGTCGTTTCTTCATGAGCTACCACGGGCCAAGGTAGCTGCTGCCAGATTGCAGATCCCACAGAGAAACCACTCATCCAACAGCATTTTATGCAATACACTTTTCATCTATAACGGGATCCAATATCCCAAAATGTCACAACACTGAACAGTTCCCCTCTTGACAGAAGGAAAGAAACGATTGATCTAATTTTATTTTATTTCACGTAGAGACGTCACTTGCAATATTATTATTATTATTATTGATACACTTTCGAGATAGCATGATCATAAACACTATGTACATAATAAATTCACTTCCCGAAATTATCACCGCATTTTCTTTTATACTAATTTCCAACACTTGACACGGATCGAAATAATCGGTCGGACAGGGAACGGTGTGCGTACGGATACGTCGGGTACTACGGAGTGCGTTTTCACACACCTACTTAGTTCCTTCGCTCGTAAATGGACTCGTCCGCTGGACCGACGTGAAGTTGGCGCTAGTGACGGTAGCAGCTGATTGGTTCTGCTGCCGACCGAGCCACCACCGGCCATTGGCGCCACTTATCGGGCTTACCCGGCTTTTTGAAATACCCGCTCAAACGGAATGAAGTCGGTGCACTGGAGGCCACTCTACCCAGCTTTCTCGTAGAAAGACAATTATATTTTATCATGAAAGAAAAGTTTTTTTGAAGTAAGATTTCTTTAGGGGCATTACTAAGAGTAACCCAGATCTTTTTTGGACGGAAATAACGTTTAAAACCTGAAATGACGTTCGATTTATATTTCATCATATTAACGTCGTAGATATGGCAACAGTGAGTGTGACGCCTAGCAACGAATAACAAAACGTCAAATCAAACGTCAGACGTCATCCGTTTATCTTGTTTAAACAGGTTTTTGTTATGTTCTGTTGATTATTTTATGATTTAACTAAAGATTTAAGATGAACATATTGGTTTGTCTTATTTATATCTCTGATTCTTGTGAATTCTAGCTATTAAAGTAAAAAGTGGCAGAAGTGTGACAATAAAAATAGTGATTTTTATAATTCAAATGGCTGATAGCAGGAAAAATTTACAAATTCGCCTATAAATGATTATAAACAAACAAAAAAAAACAACGTAATCATCTTCCTCCGCCTAAAAAATGTAATTTTTTATTTGGTTTTTAGTCAAAGAAGTTTTACTTCATATATACCGTGCTGTGGGCCTACTGCTGAGAGTTGATACAATTAATCGAATGAGGGAGAGGTTACAACGGTCTTCCGTTGAGCTACTTTCAAGCGACGCGATCGCCGCTCGTCTGTACCTTCCATACTATTATTAGTGTTTGTAAACGCCGAGACGCGCTGCACTAGTAAAATAGTATGACAGCTGCGTGAACGAAGGGCGTTACGTCTTTATTTTTAAGTCTCAAATGTGCAAAAACCTGGCGGTAATTCCGAAGGGGCGCCGTGAAAAAATAAATATCGTAGTAAAATTTACCTAAAATATTCTCTAAATCATTTACGAGATAATTATTATGCGCTAGCAATATTTGAACGACCAGTGCATGCAAATAAAGCTATTGAACACCTTAAGTAAAAAAATAAAAATCTTAGCAGGCGTTCAAGGTTCCATATTAGGTCCAATTGTATATATCATTTATGTATCTTTTATTAAGTACATTTTTAAACATGTAAAACGCTTCCTGTATGCTGATAATACTGCATTGGTGGTTTTTGGCAGTGATTTGCAATTGTGTATTGAACTCTTACAGAAAAATTACATTGAACTTTTGAAATGGTCTCACGGCTCAAGCCTAATCATAAATGCAAAAAAAACTCAATTGATACAATAGGCAAGGCAAATATTATTACACCTAAAATTAAAACACACACTTCAGATTGCTTACATGTTGGTATCTCTGCATTGTGTATGTGTGAAAATATTGAACTGGTTTAAAGAATATGTTTATTTGGGTGTTATTATTGATTGTTTTTTCAAATGGGATTTAAAAATAAATAAATAAAGTCTGTGAACAATTGAGATCCAATATGCACACTTCGTTTGTCATTAGCTGAATCTATTACAAGGTATGGAATTACAGCTTGGGGATTTTCCTGTAAAACAAATATAAATCACGTTCAATCAGTTCAAAATTCATTAGTTAAATTATTAGCTCATTAAAGCTTATACGAACAAAAGCATAATGTTCCATACCTTTATCAGAATCTCAAAATTCTTTCAGTGAGAGCAATTCTGTGGTATAAAATTATTTTGCAGCATATAAATAATCTTTGTAGATAAATAGACTGGAACACACTTACAATACTCGTTTTACGTTATATGAAGGACTAATCGTCTCTAAGCATTTAAACAAATATGGGCAAAGAACGCTGGATTACATGATACGTAATTGCTTAATATGTTACCTGCAGAAATCAAAAAGTGTGCAAACGTTAAAACAAATATCATGTTGAAAAATTGGCTCGCTGAAATAAATAGTTTGTATTAGACTCTAATACAAACAATTTATAAATGCATACACTTTTTTATAATTGTTATATCATGTTTTTATTATTATTTTTGTTTCATATTATATTGTATTATTTTTTAATGTTTCTTTAAATAAATAAATAAATAAAAACGCTTTCACGTGGTCAGCTGCCTGTTTTCGGACCTCGGATCTTACCAGATGTGCCGAGGAAATTGGTGAAGTCATCACATCCGCGATGGATGGCTTCATACAATCGACTACTAAAGAAACTGGTGTAAGTTCAAAGCCGTGGTCGAGTCGACAATTCGACGAAGCAGTTCGGCGAAAACACACGGCTTACGGAGCCTACAACACACCTCGAACGACCGAAAGCAGATCGGTGTATAACAAATTGGCAAAGGAAAGTAAGAGTATTATAAATAGGTCAAAATTCGAGCACGACCTGCAGATCAGCAGAAAGCTGGGTGCCTGCCCGCATGGCAGCAGAGCTGGTCGCTTGCGGGATCAATGGGTCGAAATTTCTGCAAACCAAGTTTGCCACCTCTTACCAGACCTGATGGCTAACTGGCAAACACCTCTACCGAAAAGGCAGATTAGGTAATGTTTGGTAAAAATTAAAATTAGGTAATGTTTGCGAAAAACTCAACCCTTGATGATTGGGGTGCTATCCCATCGACGCGTCGGTTCCTCATTGCGGTTTCTATATGAAAAAGTTGAGAATTCGGCATCAGAATGTACTCCACGTCTTACGAGGGTTTGATGTTAAAAAAGCTAGTGGACCTGACGGAATACCTGACCTGGCCCCCTAGCACACTCGATCTATAAGGATTGATAGTTGATAGGATAACTTTCGGTAACTTCTCATCGTTCCCTAGCATGACTGCGAATCGCCGACGAATAAGTGACAGTTCACAATGACTAGGTGTCCTTAATATATTCGACATAAACTGTTGTTTATACGTTAGCGATCTGCAGTTGTCCTAGGGAACGATGATATGTTACCGACAGGGCCTGGTTTTGCAGAGATGTGACGCAGAAATAGCTCAAATTTCGACGAAGCGCTTCAAAATGTCCCTGAAGTTTGGCTCTATGCCCTCTGTTTGAAAAAAGCCGTCATCCACCTTAATCAGATCACATCAGTTCTGTCCAAGGTAATGGAACGTGTGATCAACGCGAACTGCTCGTGCTCTGTGCTAAATAGGTTTTTTGCAATTTATGCCTACGCGCCTACGTGCCCTATTATTAATTAAAACCTGTACTCATATACATCATTTAAATTTTACCTACACGTTTTGTGGGAACATATTTTGCTCGAACATGCTAAAAAAAAATTATATGCAAATATTTTCTGAAATACTATTTAAAAAAAAACGATATTTTTTCTTTATTAATAAATTGTAATGAATGCATGGCTTTTCTCGCGAAATTGATGAGAAACTATTTTTTAGAGTAACTATTTAGCAACTAAAATAAAAATAAATTGTCTGATTTCAGCAGCGGCTTAGGAGATTTTAGCGTATTCCGAAAGGTCTTGCAAAATATATTCAAAAGGGGGTGGGGAGCGAAGCACAAGGGTGAAAACCGGGGATTCTTGTGAAGATGCATGTTTAAAGTTTTCTACCATCTGTGAAAAATTCAGCTTCCGACATAAAACCTTCATTAACTGGGCTATAAATACCCTTCCTCTTTCCACAATTTATTGAGTAGTCCAGATATTGTTAGGCGTAGCGTAGCGTACGTTCGTCCACCCAGTACGTTTTACCTTTATGCGCGAGTCACGCGGCTAGGCATAGACAATGATAAACAACAAAATACAACAAATTTACTTGCTTGCCGGCAAGCCGCTTGATCGTCTCGAGAGCTCTTAACATCTAGTTTTACTAAAAAATATATCGAGTTGGCAACACTGCTGGCACCTGCCAAAGTAGCTGATAGATAAATTGTCTATGATGTTGATTTCGCGCATTTCGCGTTTTGGTTGTATCAGGGGGGTATAACTCCGATCCAAAATTTCAACAGGAACGAAGATGAGAAATATCTATGACTGTGTGACGACAAGAAGGCAGCGACCATGCTGCGACCAATAGAACACGAGTATATTTTATATATAAACAGTATTGTTCTATGGTGTATTTATGTTTGACGCAACTTGGCGCGCGGCTGTTGCAGACTGTTCTAACGTAAATGTTTGGGTTATTTTTTGTGAAATGCCACCTAAATATCGTTGAGTGTGGAAGGCTGTGTAGACGTAAATTCAATTCGGCATAAGTTTCCGTCCTGGGAAAGAAAGGAGAATCTGTTTCGGGAATGTCCGATGAGAATTGGCAGATCGAATGCAAAATGCGTAATAAAATAACGTTTTGTCTACTTTTAAACTTCCTAAAATGAGGCAATATTCTCGTGAAACAGGGTGCATTGTAACCAAAATGCAGGTACAAATATTTATATTGATTATTTATATGAAATTCTAAGCTCATTCCGAACTGTCATTTTTCTAGTTGAAGAGTGATGAAATATAATTTTTTTTTTCATAATACGAATAATTCAAGCCATTTCATAATGTCAAAGGTACATTCATTTGCACAATTTAATCCTGTTTTCATGCATTTATCTTGTTGTGTTTTGATCTGTCAGATGTGTCATGATAGTAAAGTTGTTTTAATTAATCTTTTCAGCTCGATCATACAATGCCTGTGTTTGTTTTGAACACCAAATTGTCACACATATAGTGTCTCATTCCTTCTACACTGCTGGTGGTGGCTACTAGTGCTGGGTTTATAAAGAGAAACTCGTTTCCTTCACAGGACTGTCTGGGTATGTATTTGCATTTTACTATATTATTATAAATTATTACCTAGGTAAAAATATTAATATAGAGATGATTAGCTTGCTTGATGGTACTGAACTTTATCCACCGAACGTAGTATGAGGTTTCTACTAATGTTTTAAGTTTTCTTAAATCTTTTTTGTGAAGGTCAATTGACCAATTTTGATGCATACCCAAAAGTATTGATTTAGCATCTTAATGATGACACATGATTGTTTGTTGCAGGTATGTAGAACAGTAACTTTGGTGGTGTCACGTCAGGATATGGAGGCCAGTACATCTGGGGTGTTGACGTGTTCCACCACTCTGTGGCGCCGCTATCCTTGAGAGAACACAGAACTTCAGGACTGGAGCATCAAACATCTTGTTCAAACGAAGTGTCTATGGACCTTGGTTATATCTACCCTCGGTAATATGGTAAATTTATTTTAGACCTGATAAAAGTTATAATCTGTTCAATAGAAGAGTTTACCTTTAAAACAACGCCTTCGTATATTCGGAATTGGTGTCATGGTTAGTTTTTCTTGTATTATCTGTTTATACGTGCTTATAATAAAATACCAAAACATAACTGAGTTTTTTATTTTTCTGTTTAACCAATCATTTTTTTTTTTAAATAATATTTTTGGCATATGAGTTGGGTAGGTACCGAAAGATAATTATATTGTCTATGGTCGCACCTTTTTTTAGTTTCCTCTATCCTAGTCGATGGTGTGTGTGACGTCAAGAAGTCGGGGCGAAAAAAAAGTGATAAATTAATCTATATTTACCCTATATCTATGGTCAAATAGTGTCGAAAATTTCTCTATAGTAAAAGCACGAAGTTATCAATCTAGTGATTGGTTTATTTATGGGTTGTATACACTTTCATCTAAAACTAGATTATATATTATTATATTGTAATCAATAGTATTGCTATTGGAGAATGTCCTCTGGCGAAAAAAGTGTTTATCAAAATGTGATATGAAGACACTTAACTACGTGTATATTTCTATATGAAATGTAAAAAAATAATATCTAAACGCCGCAGTAAAAAATGTGGAGTCGAAGCAATTGGTGCGAAAGAGTAATTTTATTTTCACTCGGAACCGTTTTGTTTCTGTTGCTTTCCAATTTATTCATACAGTCGACAATATACAATGTCTGGCTGTTCATATATACGGTTTCTGTGATAGTTTTATCCATATGGGTGACATGTCGCGATATTCAATTTCTGCTGGAGCAAAGCACGCCATTGAAGACCGAACTGCAATTTGATATTTCATCAAAGCATTCAAAAATCAATATTGTGTCCCCCGTAATTCATATTTTCAAGAAGATTCTTACTGGGAAAGATGTTCGACAGAGTAAAAATGAAATCGAGCAAAAGAAAAAAGCCATTAACATGTCTTCGTGTTCAGATATTAGTACCATTGCCAGTGTTATTGAGAGGAAGTTCGTATGGGCATGGTATTCTCAATACGTGTCTAAAGAAATTGCTTTTCCTTTCGCTTGCAAAGAACTGCTTGATCAAATGGTAACAAAAATATTTCAGGTACTAACTTACAAGTTCCATGACAATCAATTCGTCTCAACGAACAATGTTGGATGTTCAAATTAGTCATTTTTAAGCTAATGAAAGCTGTTTAAAGTTTCGTTTCCAGATTTAAATTGTTTTTGAGAGCTAGAAATACAGCATTGTATTGATGTTTTGCATAATGGGGCCAACAGACCTAGCTATAAAAGTTCAAGCGTTATTTGGCTTGGCCTACTTCAGCGTAACGCTCGTCATACATTCCCATTGGGAATGTACGGCAACCGATATGCCGAAATACGCCAAACCCAATAACGCTTGAGCTTTTATAGCTAGGTCTGTTGGCACCATAAATCCCATTTATTGAATTGGAAAAATATAATCTGGCATTGGCATCTAAAAACAGCTTGTATGCAAAGTTAAATTGCAAATCCAAAATGTTTTGTTGAGACCTTTAATAAATATAGTGTTCTGTACATGCTTTTTGCTCATTTTGTAAATTTATTGGTTTATTTAGAATCTACTCTTATGTTAATGTGTGTTAAATAAGATTCTTACTTTTATTTTCAGATATCTCCTAATGTAGACACGGTCAGCTTGTGTTCAGATTCCCTGGGAATAATCCTTCGCCATTGCAAGGAGTATAAACGAGCTTCTAAACGCTTGGAAAGAATGGGTAAAGGAAAAATCGAAGAGTACTATAGAAACTCCCACCCCACTTCGGCCCAAAGAAATTCCCTCACCACATCTACTAAAGGAAAATCAACTCAAAGCCATTGTTTGCTTCTTACTCGAGCTTTCCTGAAAGAGCTGCTGCCCTGGGAGCTGTGGGGAACTCCCCACGCTATGCTTCTAGCCTCCATCCTCGCTAAACGCTTGCATTCCTTCGTATCTACAGATCTATCTAACCCCATTTGGCTAAGGCATAAGATATCTCAACTGTTGGAGACAACCCCGCTTAAAACAGAAGTTGTAAATACACCGGCCACACCAGCTGTGACTCCAATAAAAACCTTCAAGGAAAAAGAGTTACTTCTTGTTCAAACCGATGTTGTCAACACCAAAAATATTTCTCTTACTCCTGTCATCGAGACTAAAAAAGATATTTCAGCCGGCAAGCACGACCATTCAGATAAAAATGTGGAAGAAACGCCAGCCGTTGTGAAAACATCCATCGAATCAGCGCTATCTAATTTGATTTCGAATACAACCGCTCCGATACTGCAAAGAGATATTGAAAAAATAACTGCAAAGCCCGTTACAAATACCCCAAATAACCAATTACATGAAGGAAAAGAAACAAAAATCGGCGCAATTTCAATTTTGAAGAAGCCTTCCCAGCCAATTGATATTAAAGGGTCGCCGTCGCATAGTTTCAACGGACAGGAGAATCATTCTCATTCTGGCGGTAAAGCGAAGAGTTGCGAAGTTAAGATATACGATAAGGTGGTTGATGGAAGTGTGAGGACATGGAACAACGACGTTGATTTGGAATGCGTCAGTTTGGGACAAGATCTGTTGGCTTCGTTGGACGGCGAGATAGGGTTCGAGTCCCGGCTCGGGAGGCTTTGGGAGGCGGACGGGGCTGACAGCAGCGAGGCCTGGAGTCCCAATCCACCCTCTACCGGATCCTCTACCAAAACACCTTACTTATGGGGTAAATATAAAACTATGTATAATTCAATTAAATTACAATTATTTTTTATTTTTGGAATAACTTACTGAGTAAAACCCCAAATCGTAATATTTAAATATTGAAGACAATATTAGCGGCTCTAAAATGAAAATATTGGGTAATATCGGCTATGGAAAATGTGGGTAATATCAGCTATGGCACATGTGGGTAATATCGGCTATGGCACATGTGGGTAATATCGGCTATGGCACATGAGGGTAATATCGGCTATGGCACATGTGGGTAATATCGGCTATGGCACATGTGGGTAATATCAGCTATGGCACATGTGGGTAATATCGGCTATGGCACATGTGGGTAATATCGGCTATGGCACATGAGGGTAATATCGGCTATGGCACATGTGGGTAATATCGGCTATGGCACATGTGGGTAATATCGGCTATGGCACATGTGGGTAATATCGGCTATGGCACATGAGGGTAATATCGGCTATGGCACATGTGGGTAATATCGGCTATGGCACATGAGGGTAATATCGGCTATGGCACATGAGGGTAATATCGGCTATGGCACATGAGGGTAATATCGGCTATGGAAAATGTGGGCAATATCAGCTATGGCACACGTGGGTAATATCGGCTATGGAAAATGTGGGTAATATCAGCTATGGCACATGTGGGTAATATCGGCTATGGCACATGTGGGTAATATCTGCTATGGAAAATGTGGGTAATATCAGCTATGGCACACGTGGGTAATATCGGCTATGGAAAATGTGGGTAATATCAGCTATGGCACATGTGGGTAATATCGGCTATGGCACATGTGGGTAATATCTGCTATGGAAAATGTGGGTAATATCAGCTATGGCACATGTGGGTAATATCGGCTATGGCACATGTGGGTAATATCGGCTATGGAAAATGTGGGTAATATCAGCTATGGCACACGTGGGTAATATCGGCTATGGCACATGAGGGTAATATCGGCTATGGCACATGTGGGTAATATCGGCTATGGCACATGAGGGTAATATCGGCTATGGCACATGAGGGTAATATCGGCTATGGCACATGAGGGTAATATCGGCTATGGCACATGAGGGTAATATCGGCTATGGCACATGAGGGTAATATCGGCTATGGAAAATGTGGGTAATATCAGCTATGGCACACGTGGGTAATATCGGCTATGGAAAATGTGGGTAATATCAGCTATGGCACATGTGGGTAATATCGGCTATGGCACATGTGGGTAATATCTGCTATGGAAAATGTGGGTAATATCAGCTATGGCACACGTGGGTAATATCGGCTATGGAAAATGTGGGTAATATCAGCTATGGCACATGTGGGTAATATCGGCTATGGCACATGTGGGTAATATCTGCTATGGAAAATGTGGGTAATATCAGCTATGGCACATGTGGGTAATATCGGCTATGGCACATGTGGGTAATATCGGCTATGGAAAATGTGGGTAATATCAGCTATGGCACACGTGGGTAATATCGGCTATGGAAAATGTGGGTAATATCAGCTATGGCACATGTGGGTAATATCGGCTATGGCACATGTGGGTAATATCGGCTATGGAAAATGTGGGTAATATCAGCTATGGCACATGTGGGTAATATTGGCTATGACACATGTGGGTAATATCGGCTATCGAAAATGTGGGTAATATCAGCTATGGCACATGTGGGTAATATCGGCTATGGAAAATGTGGGTAATATCAGCTATGGCACATGTGGGTAATATCGGCTATGGAAAATGTGGGTAATATCAGCTATGGCACATGTGGGTAATATCGGCTATGGAAAATGTGGGTAATATTAGCTATGGCACATGTGGGTAATATCAACTATGGCGTATGTGGGTAATATCGGCTATGGCACATGTGGGTAATATCGGCTATGGCACATGTGGGTAATATCAGCTTAGGGAGAGACTTTTAAATACCCTTGTGATGAATTATTGGACATTCCGGAGGGAATGGAGTTCATTTAAACAAAGTTCGATGATAATCTTGCAAGATATTGCATTATTTTTAATATTCTTTATAAATTGGTGTGTACCTGATAGAGATTTAAAATTATTTTGTTGTTAGAAATCTGAAGAGGTGCACCACTTTTCCATTCCCTTAAACTTTATATAAATATTCTCCGGGAAGTGAGATTTCAGTACACTTAAAAAATGTCTCCCCCCACTATTAAAGAAGTATTTGTATCCTGTATGTAATGCAAAATGTACATTTTAACTTTTGTTTATAGGCGAAGAAGACACGTTGGACATGGACTTAACAGAAGAAAGTCCCCCTAGAAACATGGTACAAACTAACATCTCACATTCCATTTCTAACTTTAACATAAACAAACCTCTCAGCATTCATAACATGAAGGAGCTGCAAAACATATCCAAAAATACCGTCAATCAGGCTAAGCATAAAATAGGCGACCTGCAGGTTTGTCAATAAGCCCCAATAACCTTTGAATGTGCCTTAGATATGTGAATGTTCGTTAGAGTAAAGTCTTCACTCTTCTAACTATCTATTGATTGTATTGTTTTAGTCTAACGCGGCTGTTTGTTTCGTGTTTCGAGCATGGGAGAGGGATTTCTTGTCTTGATTCCCAATGGCTGACAAACTATCGACAATTAGTATTGCATGAGCACAGGGATGTGTTGGCTACGGTCTAAAGCTGGTCAATGTTGACATGATTATATTCAAAACCAATAAAATGTTAATGATTAACCCTTGGAATGCCAGTGAATCCGCAGCGGATTTGCTAGGAAATCACCCTTACCGCCCTTGCCGCCATTTTGTGGTATTTTGAATCTTCAAAAATGCTCCATACTTCAATAATTTTTATTTGCTTAGTAAGGAAATAATCTATCTTAATATAATTTCAGCTTTTTGTTTGTCACTTGCAAATTCTATGTCAAATGTCGTAATTTTTCATTTTCTAAAGTCATAGTACTGTTTTCATTTGCAAGAAAGCCTGAACGCATTATCTGGTAAGATGGTACAACTTATAAAAATGTAATTTTACAAAAAAAAAAGTAATTTATTGCGAAAATAGTGTCAGCCAGTGCATGGCGGGCCGCTCGGCATTTTAGCTGGCACCCTAAGGGTTAAAGGAAGAGCGACAACGGGGAACATAGACTTTATTTTTTTAACCTCTTGAATGTCAGATGACAGTTAGAGGTTAAGGGCGTATTTCATAGAAAATTAATATCAGAGCTTTCCGAGGAGCTAGAGTGCTCTAATAAAAAGCAGAGACTGGAATGATATTGACGCAAACGATTCTGACCATGTCCTTGCACAGTTTCTGTATACATAAGGGTTAAAATCGTATTTTATTTTTTAACCTCTCAGCTGTCACTCGTCCGCCGGCGGGCTTAGGACAGATGACTCGTTAATGGTAAAACTTCGATGTTTTATTAAAGACGGCACTTTAATGCTCGATATTAGATGAGTTTGCGCACTCAGCCTTTGTTTGATCTATTTTAACCTGATCTACGCGGCCATCCCCCGAATAACCTGACCCATCAGATCTTATCAGCAGCGGATGTTGCGTATGTGATCCATGAAGTTTTGCCAAAACACGTACATTGTTTCAAAACGTGCCGCGTGATGGGATAAATTGCGTTGAAAAGACCGGCATTAAAGTTTGTAAAATTAGTTACAAAAATTGCTAATTTACAATTTTGATATTTAGTCTACGCTAAGTTGAAAGACAGTTTTCATAAGAATAAGGAGATTTTCCATTGCCTGGTGGATAGTTCGCCCAACTAGCATTCAAACAGACCAAGTTTGTTCATTTGTGAAAAGGTCTCTACTATAAATCTAAGGGTTTAAAGCTTCTATTCTGTCGGCATCGCTTTTCTTTTTCATACCTCTGAGTTCGCTTCCTCTTCCTTGACTAACATTTCAGGTAGCCTTGCAGTGTCCATCCTCAGGGTAGATGTGAGGTGATATCTGCCTTGATGATGAACACCCCAAAAATCAATCATGATAATACTTTTGATTGGAAGAATCTCAAAACATATCCGGCATAGGGCCGGTATATCAGTCTTTGCTAAGGAGCACATTCCTCGCTCAACTTAAACCGCTGAAATCGGCCGTGGTAAGCCGCACAATAGTTCCTTTGCTAGACGCTGTAGCGCTATTGGCAAAAACACATCTGTTATCTGTCAGATTTCACATTGCTTCGGTTTCGATCTGCTACGTACGGCGCAATAAATTACACTGGAGGAATAAGTTTACCTATCAACGTGGGATTCGAACTTTCTTCGAGTTTGGTTGTTTGATAATAACCATAGAGTCCATAGATACTTACCTAAATAGATTAGTTCGGCATAGAAATTACTAAAATTATCATCGACTATACGTTTAAAATTGGTCAACTCTAGGATTACGACTGATATACGGATTGTGTGCTAAGCCATGCTGAGCTCCACATTCCTTCAAAGCCGAGCTTTAGACCAACTGATATACCGGCCCATAGTAAATGTTTTCTACTTGAAGGGAGCTTCCTTTTCTGGTACATTTGTATTTGATGTTAATTGTTATTTATGAAAATGATGTCACTGATTGTTTTAGCATTGCTTTACTTCCGAACCTTCCTGTATTTATTGTTTCTTCCTCTCCTTCTAAGTGCCGCAATTTATCATTGTTTAGAGTATCTTATTTCTTCAATTTCTTATTTAACTTCCCTCTAATATAAATCTTGCTATCTCACAGATCTGTTTAGCCAAAGCAACTTACTGCAAAATTAACAATAATTCCCTATAGGTAAGGTAAGTTACTTGAACAATGCATCTTATTAGATTATTATTCACACAATTAAAAATAGTTCATCACAAAGCAAAAATAACACGAGGTCCTGCTACAATTATTTTTCCTGATTTAATTTATATTAAACATTACATATTTAAAAATGAATTTTGTTCATTATCATTGTAAGTGAGTACGATATCACTGATAAGCAATGAAGTAACTTTAAAATTTAAAAGTAAATTTAATTTAAATTTAATTTTAGTATTGAGAATTATATGATTGTTTTAATTTTCAAGGACGAAGCGGCGGGCATGATGGAAGGGATATTGGACTTTGGGATGGCCGGCTTACGAAAAGGACTTAGATTAACAGGACTTCAAGAATCTCTGCAGGTAGTATATCTACATGGTGTCCAGAAACTAGTCGTACAAGCTGGAAACTAGTGAATCTATATTTTAATTTAAAGATGTACCCCCTAAAAAGCAGTAGTTGTTTTTTACTACCTATTTGCCATTTTATTTTAGTTGTAAGTATATTTTTTGGTTATGTTTTGGATTCTGTAAAGTTGTAAATGTAGATTCACAAGTTTCCCGCTTGTACCACGAATTTCTGGACACCATGTATAAATATACAGTGGTGCCTCACACAACGAACTTAATTCGTTCCAGGAGCAAGTTCGTTATGCGAAAAGTTCGTTATGTGAAACGCGTTTTCCCATAACAATACATGTTAAAAAAAATAATTCGTTCTGTAGCATAAAATATGGTAAGATGACATAAAAAAAAGATAAATTTTTTGTTATTATTTTTATTTAGATACATCTAAAAACATAATGAAAAAAACACACATTTTTTAATTTTAAGAAATAATCGAATCTTGCACATCTTCATCCATTTTCCGCTTTTTGGCCGATGGTGCAGTGAAAAACCTGTCCAAAGTCGTTTGTTTCTCTCTTTTCTTCAACATCTGCCGGTTTCATTTCAAGAGAAATCACCTTCCTGCTTTTTTTAGAACCCATCATATAAAAAAAATGTTGAGTTTATCTTAAAAGGACGACTGCCGTGATACGTGTGCGATTTAATTCGTAATGAAGAACGATTGCTGCGATACGTGCGTAAGTTAAGCGTACTACGCAGTGACTAACGAGTCTAACGACTGCCTGCGCGGGAGGATGCAATTAATCGGCAGTGATCGTAGAAGATCGGGCGACTTCGTTGTAATGATGAACGATTGCTGCGACACATGCGTAAGTTAAGCGTACTGCTCAGTGACTAACGACTGCCTGCGCGGAAGGATGCAATAAATCGGCAGTGATCGTGTGAAGTGGGCGACTTCGTTGTGTGAAGCGAAGTTCGTTGTGTGAAGCGAAGTTCGTTGTATGAATCGTGAAATGAACGAAAAGGAAGTTCGTTGTGTGCAGCGTTCGCTGTGCGAGGCGTTCGTTATGCGAGGCACCACTGTATATTTTTTTATAATAACTCCAAATACTTTTTTTTACATTAACTCCAAGCAGTAGGCCCTGGGGAAAATAATTTCCCTGAGGGACTATCTTTGGCGATGCTGTGTTGGGGGTCTTTTTGAGAAGCAGATAGAGTGAATATGGGTCTTGTTGAAGAGACCGGCAAATCGTTCCATAGGCCAACTGTTCAACTCGAGAACGAGTCGTAGTGATGTCCTCCGGTCCTCATGATGTGACAAATGTCAACTGTGTACAAATGTGGGTGCACGTTTGGCGTGTTTCCTGACTGCACCGGTGTTGATGGAATTAATGATGCTAATTCCTTGGTGCATCTTTCATTAAAATACCTGTAGAACAAGGACAGCTTTCAGAACAAGGACAGCATTCCCACCTGACGCCTGAGCTCTAAAGATTGCAATCCGTTTGTTAAGATAGGGAAATTTCAATCTCAATACATTATTTCACCAATCAAAATAATGTGAATTGCTTTTTTGTAAGTTCTTTATGAGCTATTAAAAATATCTGCTACTTCTGCATATTGGTTACTTAACCCGTCACGTGCCAGGCGTATTTGGAAAAACCGCGCGGAAATTATTTTTCTGACTTTGGATCAAATATCCGTATAAAAACAAAGGAATTGTTTTTTTTTTGCTATTGTTTTCTGTTTATCAGATAATGTATCTATTATTCATATTCACATGATAATATCATTACAAGTTTTCCCAGAATAGCTAACTTGAGTAAAAAAAAAATTCTTCCATTCGGCAAATAAATACAAAAAAAAATTTTTTATACGAATATGAACTGATTTTATTGTTTCTACACAAACCTGAATATGCATCCTACAAGAAAACTAACAATTCAAAGGTGTTTTAGAAGAATTAATTACATTTATACTTCTTTAAAAAGTTGACAGCTGGTAAAGTGTGAACAAAATGTGACACCCGAATGTCATATATACATAATTACTTTAAAAAAGATTCAGAGGGGCTACATTAATCAAATTAACTGTTACGTCAAGAAAGATGTTGGCGCAAGCGATTCTGACCTTGTTCTTCACACAGTTTCTTTATACATAAGGGTTAAAATCGCATTTAAAAAAAAAACAGAAATTTAGTACCACCCGCGCTGGCGCGTTTACGGCACAGGACAGGTTAAGCAGTGTGTATGCGTGGTATAAGGGAGTTTATAAATGAATTGGTATCGACATGATTGTTGCAGTGAAAAATATTTTTAATTTGTGTGACTATTAGGAGCATGAAATGAAATCAGTTGCAATAATGCAGGGCTGTCGAAAAGAGAATTTTAATAGAACTATTTTTAAAAGAAAAATTACAGCAGATACCAATCTTCTGATGATGGCTTTATTAATTTGTTGAAAGCCAGCATACAAAAAATATATTTTTTCAATACTACATAAAATATTTGACAGTTCTCACCTTTCTTACGAATTCAATTTTTATAACATTTCTTTTGTGATATATTACAAAAATTACATCAAAATAATGTAGATAAAACGAACTTCCTAATAATCTCGCAAATCTATGCTTTCCACAATGGATTTATATAAAAAACAATGAATAAATATAGACTTTGAACATGACAGCGTTCATATTATCAAGCTGCAGCCATTTTGTCCGCCATCTTTGGTGCCCGGCGCGTCATTGGCAATTAATTTGAATTTTTCAGATTGGCTAAATGCTATCCAGTATTTTGTTATGTCAAGAACGAGAATGGCCCAAGCGATTCTGACCTTGTTCTTCATATAATTTCTTTATAAATAAGGGGCAAAATCGCTTCAAAAATCCGGACCTGCAAGAGGTTAATTTTAGATTTTTCATTAGATAGTTATAGTTTATATTTTCAACACGAGTATTAAGTTTATAATTTATATGTCTTAAACATTTGATTGCATAGGAGAAGGCAAGCATGATGCATATACAGAAGCCATCGACGGAGAGTATGACCGGTGGCGGCAGTGGCAGTGGGCTGGTATCGTCACTGGGACAGGCCCTGACCGCCAGTAGGAAGAATAGCCAATCGGACGAGGGTGCCATGAAAGCCGATGTCCAGAAGGAGGCACTCACTTCCAAAGGTACCTACAGTGTGACAGACAAAATAATTTAAAAATTTTAGCTTTTAACCCGTCAGGTCTATTTGTTTGGTTTTCGGAACAATTCATGTGGGTCTCATAGAAATCGTTGTGTCTCCCTTACTATCATGGTTAGAAATATGATCTAAACGGTGTTAGAAAGTGAAAATACTACACTTTATATTCATATCTAAAAGTTAACCGCAAAATAATTCAAATGTACACCTTCATGATTCCAAAGTTTCCGATCGCCATTTTAAAAATAATGTGCTTGTACCTACCCTGATGTATGGCAGTGAGGCATAGAACTGGCAGAGGAAGGATGAAAGTAGACTGAATGCTGTAGAAATGAGATCACTGAGGCGTATGTGTGGTAAAACCATGTATGATCGTGTGAGAAATGTGGAGATTCGAAAAGAATGCAAGGCTGATGTAAGCGTAATGAGTAAAATTAAGAAAGGAACCCTCAGATGGTTTGGGCATGTAGAGCGAATGAACAAAGAAAGGAGCGTAAGGAGAATATATGATGCAAGTGTGAATGGTATAAGAAGTAGGGGACGTCCGAGAAAGACATGGCACGATCAAGTGAATCAGATACTTGAGTCGGGCCATGTCAAGAGTCAGAAAAATAGAAGAGTATGTATGAGACGATGTATTTTATTTATTTATTTATTGATACAATATTTTTACATTTAACTAACTAACTAACTAACTAACCATCACGCCGTTTCCCCGCAGGGGTAGGCAGAGAGGACGGACCGCCAAACAACTCGGTCTTGGCACACGCTCCTTGCCTCATTCACATTCATACATCTTCTCATACATACTCTTCTATTATTCTGACTCTTGACATGGCCCGACTCAAGTATCTGATTTACTTGATCGTGCCACGTCTTCCTTGGGCGTCCTCGGCTTCTTCTACCGTTCACATTCGCGTCATAAATTCTCTTTACACTCCTTTCTTCGTTCATTCGCTCAACATGCCCAAACCATCTAAGCGTCCCAATAGTAAAATTCAATAATGTTGGCCTCACTAGGTGGTTTACCCGTGCTGAGGCCTCCATTTTATCTACAATTAAATTTTTACACAGTACATTTAAAAATATATGAAAAACATAAGATTAAGATAAATTAAATTTAAAAAACAGAGATTTGAAATTAAATTAAAATTAAAAATAAATAATAGATATTATATAAGGTTTAAAATAGGTATATTTATATTATGTGTGTTTGTGGGTGATTGTGTTTTATATTGGTTTTGTGTGTTACTTTATGTTTTATTATTTTATGCTATGAGATTTTGGTAATATTGTCTTTTTTGTTCTTTAATCCATTTTGTAATTTTGTGTCGGAATTTATTTTTGTTTTCCTCAATTCTATTTTCGAGTGTTAGACTGTTGAATGCTTTTATAGCGTGATATTGGTAGTGTCTTTGTCCAAAGCTTGTATTTACCGTCGGAGTTTTTATGTTTTCTTTGTACGCTTGTCTAACTGGTCTGTTAGTGATATTTTGTGTTTGTTGAAATTTGTTTTTTTGGTCAAAAATGTAGTTAAGTAGTGTTTTAACGTATAATTGGCGTATGTCTAGTACGTCACAACAATTGAATATTTGGTCTGTATCAGTAAGTCTATGTTTTTTAAGTATTACCTTTAAGATCGCTTTCTGCGCAATTTCTATGTGTTCGATAGCTGAATTTGTTGCTCCTCCCCAAACAATTATTCCATATTCTATTATTGATTGACAGAGTGCAAAATATATTGTTTTCATTTGTTTTATTTTGTATATATTTCTTATGTTAAGGAAAATATGTATTGTTTTGAGGAGTTTATTTGTGATTTGTTTGATGTGATGTGTCCATCTAAGGTTATGGTCAATTACAATTCCTAGATACTTTATTTGTTCTTTTTTTTCTAGAGGAGGGCAATCACAGTTATTGGTGTTTGAACATTCGTGTATTTTTATGGTGTTTGTGTTATTTTTTGGCTGTCCCGTGCTATTTATACTGTACGTTGTATATTTTGTTTTCGATATGTTTAATGTAAGTATGTTTGAGTCTAGCCATGTTTTTACTTGCATGATTCCTAAATTCGCTATGTTAAATACATTTTTCCAATCCTTAGATTTAAAGAGTAAAACTGTGTCGTCGGCATAACTAACTATTTCACCGTCTATTTCCATGCTGCAAAGTTCATTTATATAAATAGTGAAGAGAACGGGCCCTAGTATGCTTCCTTGTGGAACTCCATATGTGATCGGCAGTGGTTTGCTAGTATGGTTGTTAATTTTGACTTGTTGTGTTCTATTACTCATATAACTTTTTAATAGTTGGAGTTCCTTGCCTTTGATACCCATGTTTTCTAATTTTTTAAAAAGTGTTTGGTGGCAGATTGAGTCAAAAGCTTTAGCTAAATCTAGATATATCGCTATGCATTTATACCCTTGATCTAAGTTGCTATGTATATAATCTATTGTACGCGCCAAAGCTTCTTTTGTGCCTATTTTTTCTCTAAATCCATATTGTTTATCCGAGATTAATTTGTTTTCTTCCAGGTATTTTATAATTTGGTTTTTTACTACTCTTTCGAAAATCTTTGAAAGCGAGTTTAACAATGTGATTGGTCTGTAGTTAGTTATTTCCATTTTGTCTCCAGATTTATAAATAGGGATCACTAGTCCTTTTTTAAGAGTACTAGGAAAGCAGGAGTGTGTTATACTAAGGTTGATTAAGTGTGTTACGGGTTTTAAAATTTCGTTTTTTATTACCTTAATGCAATCCGTTGTTATCTTATCTAATCCAGGAGCAATTCGGTTTTTTAATGTGTTTATTATTTTGTCAATTTCCTCTTCCGAAGTTGTTTTTATTTTAAATCTGTGTTGTGACGGTTGCGTATTTATGTTTGTTTGTGTTAGTGTGTTTGTGTTAAGAATTTTACGGTTCGCTAAAACTTTTCCTATACTTGCGAAGAAGTTATTCACATGATTTGCTATAGTTTCTTTATTTTTATTGGTATCTATTTTTTTTTGAGTTAATGTTTAGATGTTCGATTGTATTTTTCTGTTTGAATTTTTGTGTGTACGTAACTTCTTTTAATATTTTCCACATTTCCTTTGGGTTATTGTTTTCTATTTTTTCAAGTTTTTCTCGATAGTACAACTCCTTAGCTACTCTAATAATTTTCGTGCAGATGTTTCTATATCTTTTATAGTAATTAAGTTGTGTTATGTCGTACGGCGTATGTTTAATTTGTTTGTGAATTTTGTCTCGTTTACGAATACAGTTTAATATTCCCTGTGTTATCCATAATTTAATTTTTTTAGTTTTGTGTGTAAGTTTTACTTGTTTTAGATTAGTGTTATTATTTATTTCTTGCGCTAACATTGTTGTAAATTTATCCCAGGCCTCTTCGACATTCTCTATTCGGTATACTGTACTCCAGTCCATTTTTTTGAGTTTTTCTTTTAAGTTTGTGTAGTCAATTATTTTTTTTGTGATTATTTTATGTTGGATAGGTTTTGTGTTTTCGGTATCAATTGCTATCATATTCATGTAGTGATCTGTAATAGTGCTTTCAAGTACTACGGTTTTGGTCTTTAGTTTTGTTTTGATCATTATATGATCTATACAACTTTTTGTGTTTTGTGTGACTCGTGTCGGAACATTTATCGTTGGTTCCAGTCCATGCTGTGCTAGTATTGTAAGGTATTCTAAGTTTTGTGGGTGTCCGTTTTGTAGAGTGTTTATGTTTAAGTCTCCAATGATGATGATATTTTTGTTTTTGTTGAGATCATTTAATGTATTGTTAAGTGCAGTTAGAAAATTTGTAATGTTGTTTTTGGATGGAGATCTGTACATTGCAAGAATACACGTTTCTTTTTCACATGTTATTTGTATGCAGTTGGAGTCTATGATATGTATTTCTTGGACGATTGTGTTTATTTTATCATTGATGTATATCACTATACCATCATTTTGATTTTTGTGATTCTTTGTATGGTGTGTGTTATAGTTTTCGATTGTTTTTGGTATATATTTTTCATTCAACCAGCATTCTGTCAGCACAATTATATCAAAATTATTATCAAGCTGTTGTAGGTATATAGTAAATTCATCAAAATTTTTATTAATCGATCTAATGTTTTGGTGTAGTATTTTCACTTTATTTTTTTCTTTTGTGATATTGGTCCATATGTTAATATTGTTTGTAGTTATACAGTGGTGTTGGTTGTCTGAGTCTATATATTCCATGTAATCAGCCATGTTGGTGAGTATTTGTGTAAGTATATAATATAAGTATTAAAATATTTAAAATTAAATTGAGTAAATGAACATATATAAATTTAGGGAATAAAAATAATATAGATCCAAAGGATTAATAATTTGGATAAAAGTTGTCAGTACTAAAGAATCTAAAGTTACTACAATAATTAAAAGAATTATGAATAATGCAATGACAAAACGTGTCAGGCGAATTGGAAGAATTAAAAAATAAAAATAATTTGCGATAGATAAGTTAATAATAAGCATAAGAATATTCAAAATTAATAGATAGATTATATGTTTTATAACAAGTAAAATAATTGTATTAAATATGAGAATTAATTGGGACGTAGAAATTGAAAATTTTACAAGTTTTGCATAATTAGAGTGATTGGAAGGATTATAATAAGACATTAAAATTTTAAGGATGAAATTGATTGAAATAAGTGAAGGTAATGAATTGATTAGGAGAGTTACAAAAATAATGTTAAAATAATTAAAATAATTTTGATAATAAAAACATTTCGAACAAATAGTGTAAATAAAATAGTTTAATGTAATTGTGGAAATAAGATTTATAAAAGAATTACCTAAATTAATTAATAAAAAATTTAAAAAAATATGTAGCATCGACTGGAGTAAGTTTGGATAATAAAAACATTTAGAAAAGTAATTTTTGTTGGTAAAATAGTTAATATAATTTGGATAACAAAAACATTTAGAACAGTAAAATTTTTTGGTAAAATAATTAAAATAATTTTCGTAATAAATACAAGTAGAATAATAATATTTGAATATAAAATACTTTGTATAATAAGAACATTTATAAAAATTAGCGTAAATAAAATCATTAAAAATAATTAAAGAAATGATAATTTTAAGGGAATTACATAATTGCAAAACTATAAGAATTAAAATTAAATCTAGTAAATGAATATAGATAAGTATAGAAAATATAAATAAATTATCAATATGATTTACAATTTGAATTAAATGTAATATGTAAATTGAATAAGCTTTGCTAAATGAACAAAGTAAATTCTTTTTATTGAATAAAATTAATATGTTTATTAAAAAAATCACTTGATTTGTAATAATTTGACGTAGTATACAGTGCGCAATTTTTAAAGTGATAGCAATAATTATATGGGTTACGTGATTTTTAAAATGAAGTAAATGTGTTGTTTGAATAATTTTAAGGATATTAATCAATATTGAGAGTGTTAAATAAATTAGAAAAATAAGGTACTTGAAAGAATAATAATAGGTTAATAAATAATGTAAAAAAAATACTGTTTGTGGTATAAATTTTCTTATAAATAAGAACTTCCTAAGGTTTGTTATAACATCCATTTTTAGATAGCAAGTTTAACGACAGTTTGGCACTCGCAACCATCGGTTGAAACTATTTTTAGGTAATAATTATAGTACGTACTGACTTCTTATATAGCTGACAGCCGAAGGTGCGAGTTGCCGTATACCGTCTAGATAAGTTTAGATAGATCATCCGAATGCTTGATAAAAATTATTTTTTCATTCGGTGATTTACGAATTAGTATTCTATTCTCTTTAAACCAGACAAACATGTAATTAGTTTCTTTTGCTTTCTGTTTCGCTTTCCAGAGCAGTTCTTTGAAGTATGGGCAAATGGTTTCCCCTATGTAGATTTTTTCGCTCCCCAGGGCTGATGCGGTTTTGGCGTCAATATTCTTCCGTAGTGTTAGCATTTGGTTGCGCTTGTAGATATCGTGAAATTTGACTTGGATTCTCGGGTAGGCTCCTGGTCGTCTGTCCTGGATCCGTTTCACTTCCTTCAGGTCCTGTAGTTGGATGGTCATCCCGGTGGCCGCAGCCACCTGCTGTACAAGTAATGGTGTCTGTTCCTCATTTGATTGAGGGATTCCACATATTTCTAGGCAATCATCTTTCGTGGATTGCTCAAGATCCGCGATTCTAATTTCTAGGCTCTTAATAACCTTATTTTTATCATTATTTTTTATTTCCATTACATCAGTATTGACTGTTTTCTGCGATTTTTCAATGTCCGTTATACGCTTATTTATTTCATCATGTTGATCAGATATGAATTGTATAGCTTTTATAATTTCTTGGTTTTGTATGATTATGGATTCATATTTTTGGGTATATAAGTCAAGTTTTTTTTCAACAAATTCCATAATTGCTGTTTTAAAAATGGATAATTCCTTGACAAATAATTCGGATGTTAGTAATCCATGGTTTGCACCATCTGTGGTTGGAATTGATAAATTATCTGTGCCTATTTGCTGGTCGATTGCAGATTTTGGTGATTGAGTCGTCTGTTTACCATGTTTGACGCTAGATGGCTGTTCGTCATTTAAAAGTACATCATATTTTGTCGTATGTTTTGGTTTGTTTTTTTGATGTTGAATACATTTTTTACACTTAAATTGTGTGTTTCTTGCACTACGACGAGAGGATTCCCCGATTTCCGCACAGCCGAGGTGATAATTGCTTTCACAGAGGCAACAGCATACATAATCAGATGGGGAGTCAATATTTTTTTGACAAATGATGCATTGTGTATTCATTTTGGCTGCTGTTATAAGCGAGTTCCTCGTAAAAAAAATGATTTTTAGATGGTTACCTCAAGTGTATGATGGCAATCACTTTAGTTACACTTAAATATCTCTGGAGGAGTCACATTTTTTAGTTTTTTTTTTCTTTTCTCCAAACAGATTGACACTTTCGGTGACAGTTTTGTACTTGAGCTTAAGACACTAAAATACACCACTCCGCGAGAAAAAAATACACAGGTGTGATGCGCGGTCTTCAATTTAGTATAATTTAAAACCTTAAACTTGGTTTGTTATAGTTTTTTGTTGTTTTTTTGATTAATTCAATGCGGACACAGAAATACGTAAACACTAGACTTGGTAGGTAGTAAGATATGTATGAATGTGAATGAGGCAAAGAGAGTGTTCCAAGACCGAGGTGTTTGGCGGTCCGTCCTCTCTGCCTACCCCTGCGGGGAAACGGCGTGATGGTTAGTTAGTTAGTTAGAATTTTATTAACTATTTTTTACATGAAACGCCAAAAAAGAGAGTTGACGATAAAGTTTATAATATATTTGCCTAATAAATTATGTATGTGTTTTTTTTTTCGTTATCGGTAATTTTAGTTACAAAAAATATAAGGAAGGCCATTTATTTATGTTTGCATGCAAAATTTTTATATTCCGAAAATTTTATATTTATTTTCAGTTATAAAATTTAAAAGCATATTTCATCACCTTTCATAACAGTTTTTAAGTTTTTGGATACATTCAGAAAAAATTCCATTTATTTAGATTTTATTGCAAAACAGAAATATTTTGACCCTCCGATAAAATACAGTAAAGTTTTGAGGGGTTAAGGACATTGATACGTTAGTGCGCGGCATTATTTGTTCTTACAGATGTAACGTATGTGTAATGTTGAGATGTTAACGCACGGCGCATGTATTTCACCATCAACTATGTTGAGACAATAGCCCAGAATGATTTAATAAAATGAAACTTTTTTTTTTATTACTATGGGAACATTGAGTTGCACCCATTTTAGAACAAAAATTCAATTGTGAGGTTATGTCTGAATTACAAAGCCCATAATAACTTATCCGTGCAATTTTCTCTATAGGCTAAAAATTTCGTTTATGTGGTTTATGCAAACCACTAAACATGCAATATGTCAAAAATATCTATAGAACTACTTGTTTTCCTGAATAAATAAAGTAAAATATCTATAGAACTGCTTGTTTTCCTGAATAAAGTAAAATATCTATAGAACTGCTTGTTTTCCTGAATAAAGTAAAATATCTATAGAACTGCTTGTTTTCCTGAATAAAGTAAAATATCTATAGAACTGCTTGTTTTCCTGAATAAAGTAAAATATCTATAGAACTGCTTGTTTTCGCGACAGATGTTCTTTTTTTTTTTTACATTTGCTCCATACAGAAGGCCCTGAGGAAAATAATTTCCCCCAATATAGTTATCCAATAAATGGTTCCCGGGGCGGCGGTACTCATCCCCGCCTCCCAAATTGAGTTCTGCTACCTTGACATAATACATTTTTCTATTGATTTCCATACTTTAATAATAAATTTATAGCAACAATTGATTAATTATAACATTTAATTTTTAATTCCAGACATTGACATAAATTCTGAAATACGAAAGAGCCAACATCCTGTTCAGCCGACCCCCTTGCTGAAACAGAAGCATGTCATTAGTCAGGACAACTCCGATGTTGGTAGCAGTATACGTGATAGAGATAAGGAACAATCCAGAGAGCAGGTACAGACTTACACACTTATTTACACACTTATCCGAGTCACTAGATATAAGGCTGCCTTTACACATGTTTTTTCCCGTAAGTCGCTCACATGAGCAACTTATGGCCAAATCCAATGTCTGAAGTCGTACATGAGCGACTTCTGGCCAATGGGCACTTTGGTTTTTGCTTATGTGAGCGAATTACAGGTTAACCTCTTGTATGTCGGCTGACATTTGGTAACATGATGGCCGTAAACCATAGAAAATTAGTATCAGAGCATTCCGAGAGGCTATATTGCTGAAATATAAAAAGCAACTTCCGAAATGATATTGGCGCAAGTGATTCTGACCTTGTCCTTGTACAGTTTCTTTATACATAAGGGTTAAAATCGCATAAAAAAAAGAGCGACAGACAACAAGGTTAATGCTAGAAGTGCTATGTCAGTTTTTAGTACTTTGATTTAGGTACCAGAAAGTACTCTTAACGTCCCTTATTCGAATACCTTGGCATACTTTGGCACAGCTGAAAACCAGCTGCATTCCAAGAGAAATCCCGAATTGCAGCTGAGCAGTGACCTTTTCGTCAATAGAGATAATGAGTAATCTAAAATGTGTATTATTGTAAAAAAAAAATCTATTGATGAATGAACGATTTTAATTTATTATTACCTATCTCAGGTGCTCTAGATTGATGAAATAGTGACCTATCTGATGTAGAAGTAGAAATATTTTTTCTTATGCCAAGAAGTCGATAAACAATCTTCATTCCTGGGCGATTTACAAATTTGACATAGGCACCTCTAGCGTTTAGCTCCAGATTATTACATTGTAAAGCACACTTTAGGTGATTTTCTCACGCATTGTAAAGCGCACTTTAAGTGATTTTCTCACGAAAATGGCGCTATAGAAATGATCTTAACATTATTATTATTAACTCTGCAGGCGGTCAAGAGAGGAATTATCAAACTAAAGAGATTTTTTATATTGTTTGTTGAAATACGATTTTAAATTTTATAACTCAAAATAAATATATTATGTTTGAAATATAAATGTTTTTATGCATTTGTAATGCAACGTAATTTGTTTTTAGTGGCTAACCTTATGTTTTTTCTTAATAAAATAACTGATAAGGAAAAAAAAACATATTTTATCAGACAAATGTATTAGAAACGTTATCGTCACTATACTTTTTTGTTGTTTCATGTGAAAACTATTAATAAAGAAATCCAAACGTTTTATAATTTTTTTTTTCAAATTGCGTTTGGAAACTTTGGTTCCATAAAGGTGTACATTTTAATTATTTTGTGGTTAACCTTCAGATTTGAATAGAGAGAATGGTGTTTTCTCTTTCTAATACTGTTTACATTTTAGATCATTTCTCTCACCATGATAGCAAGGGAGAGACAACGATTTCTATGAGACATACAGGGTGTCCGGGGGTAAAATGGATTAACCTCTGGCTGGCCGTGTGATCACCGGTGAGATCGGCAACAACAGTCAAAAAAAATAATTTTTGAAGCGATTTTGTCCCTTGTGTATAAAGAAATTGTATCAAGAACAAGGTCAGAATCGCTTGGGCCGTTCTCATTCTTGACGTAACAAAAAGCCTCATTGCTTCTGGGAATAATTTACATAAAATATCTATCATGAACTTGGCGTCACTTTGGTAGCCGTTTTTGGACGGACGGACATATGGATGGAGTTTCATTGTTTTTGATATAAATTCACTGTGGAAAGAATAGATTTGAGGTATTATCAGGAAGATCGTTTTATCTACATTATTTTCATGTAATTTTTGTAATATTTCACAAAAGAAATGTCATAAATATTGGGTTCGTAAGAAATGTAAAATTTTTTACATCGTAATGAATAATTATATTTTTAGCATTATTTGTTTACGAGTTTCTATTAGGGAATAATATTATTAGTAACAACAGTTATATAAACTACCAAAATCTGAAAGAATTGTTACTGTAAACTTATAAAATGCGACACAAAAAAATTGTGAAGCGCACATTTGATGTTTTGATATTTTTTTTAAAAATTCACGTCTCAAGAAAGATTAACTTCGGGTGGTGATTCTACATGATGGTAGGAGTAAAAAAGATTAACAACTTTTTTCAAAATTACAACTTTTTTTCCCATACAAAAAGACGTACCTATTAAAAATCCTTAGTGTAAGCTACAAACTTACACGATAAATTTGCTGTGAGTCAACCGGGCGCATTGTGGCTACGTTGGTTTTGATTGGAAAATACGTAATAGTGCAGGCCGCACACGCCATACTAATTTTTTTGCCAAAAAAGTACCTCTAAAAGTTGGAATTTCGAAAAAAATTATATATTTTTTACTTACACTATCGTGTAGAATCACCTCCCGAAGTGAATGCACTTTACCCCCGGACACCCTGTATATGAGTTGTTCCCAGAATCGAACAAATTAGCCTGAGGGGTTAAGGAGAAACTATTGAAAAGTATTGGAGAAGATGCTGTAGTTATATTCGCTATAATTTCTGTTTATTTTCTAGCTGTTGGACCTGCCGATTCCGATAGCCATTGAGCCGGCTGTTACCGGAACGGAGTCTCCAGATTACGAGTACGAAGAAGCAGCCGATTTTGCATCCACCATCGCCAAATTACGCAGTCTTTTGCAACAGAAGACAGGGGACGTAACACCAATGTAAGTAAATATTCACTATTTAAATTGTAATTGTAAGTAAATATTCACTATTTAAATTGTAAATGTAAGTAAATATTCACTATTTAAATGGTAATTGTAAGTAAATATTCACTATTTAAATTGTAATTGTAAGTAAATATTCACTATTTAAATTGTAAATGTAAGTAAATATTCACTATTTAAATTGTAATAAGTATATATTCACTATTTAATGCACAAATTAAGTTCTAAATCCAATATGTAGTCAAATTGTTTCAGTTAGACCGTTGCCTTTGATGAATTTTCACATATTATTTATTAAATAAGTGTATCCTTTCTAATAGAAAGGTACCCACTTTTTTATGTGAACACCGTATAGTCCCAACTATCAGTAAGTAGTACATAGTCAGAGGGACTATGTACTACTTACCCAATAGGGAAATTGAGTGAAAAATATTTTGACTTATAAAAAATATGTTCATGTAGATTACATGCAAACTTAACTTGTTGAAGGCCAGCATACAAAAAATATTTTTTTTCAATACGACGTAAAATATTTGACAGTTCTCACCTTTTTTACGAATTCAATTTTTATAACATTTCTTTTGTGATATATTACAAAAAATTACATCAAAATAATGTAGATAAAACGAACTTCCTAATAATCACTCAAATCTATGCTTCCCACAATGGATTTATATAAAAAACAATGAATAAATAATATATAGACTTCGAATGTGACAGCTATCATATTATCAAGCGGCAGCCATTTTGTCCACCATCTTTGGTGCCGGCCGCGTCTTTAGCAATTAATCAAAATTATTCGGAGTGGCTAAATGCTATCCAGTAACTCGTAATGTCAAGATGAGAATGGCCCAAGCGATTCTGACCTTGTTCTTCATACAATTTCTTTATACATATGGAGCAAAATCGCTTCAAACATCCGGACCCGCCGGGGGGACTGCGGCCTACGAGAGTTTAAGAGATTTACAATATCAAAATCTGTCTAGTCGTTCGTTTGTTTAGGTAAGTTTAGATATTATGTTGGGATCTTGTGCAAAATTCATAGAAAAATAAATAAATGTTTTATTTTTCCAGATCCCAAGATGATGGAGCATTACTCCATTTCCACGACAACAAACTGGCCACGTTATCCAAACCTGCATCCGCAACACAACCAAATAACTCCCCCGTACACCGTCCGGTCACCGCCACCCAAAGAGTCCCGGAGAAAAATCAGAGATCCACCGACCAACCGGAAATAGCGTCCATACCGAGCTTTGAATCGGAGAACGGCTTCACGATACTAAACCCGCACAACTCTGCCGAGCTATTCGAGGCGGAAGAAGCGTTAAATCACAAAGTCGGATCCATTCCAACCGTGATACATATCCAGCCCAACGGTAACAACATGCAGAGACTCGATAAGCTGTTTACGCGAACTGTCACTGGGGTTTTTAACACCATCAAGACGGCAGTGGGTGGAGATTCCCTGGCGGACGCGGTAGCCGGGTATACGGAGACATCTTGCGGTGCAGCCGATAAGCTCACCATGGTGAGGGCGCACCAGCATAAGGATGATTGGATTTTTGTGAAAGGCAATGTTGACGTAAGTCATCCTCCGTTAAATAATAAATACATTGTGTAGTTAAATTATTTGTCCTAAATGCTCCCAACCGTCTGGAACCAGTGAGACCTGGTCATGGAATATTATTTAGTTTAAAGTTATTTAGGAATAAAGTATTATTATTGTTAAAGTTGGCCTCTGTGGTCGAGGGGTAAGGCTCTCGACTAGTTTCAGAGTGGAAGATAGTCTCAGTATTGCACTTGTGTAAGACCACCATTCAAATTGAAAAGTTAATTGAAATGGTTTTAGCCGTGTTTGGTGACCAGATCTGAACAATCAGGTACTTCCCCACCCTCCTCATATCCCTCTCCTCCCCATTACCTTCAGACTCACAACGAACTTCCTCTCCTTCCTTTCCCTGTAAAGACTCACCACACAGCATCCCCAAAGATGACATAGGCTTGAGGGAAATTTTGTGGAAACTTGGGTGGAGCTAATGTAATACCCCGATTGGGGATGCCATAGTCCCCCTGATTCTAGCCAGGGAGCAATTGAGACTCTTGCGCGGTATTCATGTGCATTAAAAAATGCAATTGTTTCTTAGTTTTGTATAATTTTATATAAATAAATTATTTAGATTAAATAGTTGCGAGGACTCACACCTCTCCAAATAGATTTGTATGTTTTTTTATGAGAACTAGAATAATTAGTTGGAAGAATTATCCATAGATGTCAGTAAGGGCAAATTCCCCTCAGAGCAAGGAATAATTTAATAAATAGCCTGTTTTTTAGGTTTTATTTCTCTCTCAACAATAGCTTCTCGACAGGTAAACAAATAAACTCCTTGGTCTGGTACGGGTAGTTTGGGCTTCCTGATATTCACAATGTAATTGGGAATAGAGCAAATAAAAACACAAGTCCTTTTAAGTTTCCTGAAGATGCATTATTATTTTACAAGTTTCTTCCTACAAACATTTACAGTTTTAATTGGTTGATTCTTACCATGGAAAATAGTATTGAAAATGTTGTATTTGATTTGCAGGTGAGCATTCTAGTTAGCAAGCTGCTGGTGGAGAGGCGGGGCTTCTGTGTGGTGGAAGTGGAGGCTGCACAGGACTCGCTGGAGGTGCTGGTGGGGTCCAGACACAGCGGGGTCTCCTGCCACCCCGGCAACACGCAGGGATCCACCAATACTGTGCAGGATGATTTGGGTAGGTAACGTTTTAAAAGGTTGCATGTCAAAACAGAAAAGTTAAGAAAAGTATTAAACAAAACTTACTAACCTCTAATTAATGAAGACAATATTAGCGACCCTCAATCGAAAATGAGAAAAAGATATGGTCACATCTAGGAAACGAATCCCTAGATGTGATACCAATAAATACAAAAAAAGATATATGGTCACATCTACAAAACGAATCCCTAGATGTGATACCAATAAATACAAAAAAAGATACATGGTCACATCTACAAAACGAATCCCTAGATGTGATACCAATAAATACAAAAAAAGATATTTATGGTCACATCTAGGGATTCCTTCCCTAGATGTGACCATATTTTTTTTTTTTTAAAAGAAAATCAAACATTCCCGGGTTACAATAACCAAACAACATTTTAAAATCTCCTACTACCACCACACTAAGCGGAAGATGTTGCTTGTGTTGTGATGGAGGACTTAGCCAGTCGAGGAAAAAAAGAAAGACAAACATTCCCGGGTTACAATAACCCAACAACATTTGAAAATCTCCTACTACCACCACACTAAGCGGAAGATGTTGCTTATGTTGTGATCGAAGACTTAGCCAGTCGAGGAATCGAACACGTAACGCCTGGGTGGGACCCAAATGCGATGCCCACTCAACCACTGACCGGTCATATATGTACCAATAAATACAAAAAAAGATATATGGTCACATCTAGGTAACGAATCACTAGATGTGACCATATACCAATAAATACAGAAAAAGATATATGCAGTGAAACCCTCTTTAGAAGTTCTCTCTTAAGAAGTTTTCATGGTTAAAAAGTTTGTTTTTTTCGGTCCCTTGAAGATCAAATGGCCCAATTTATCCCACATAAGAATTTTTTTTTTTTCGGTATAAATTTTTCCACTGTTTTTAAATTCTCAATGATGTGGGTGGTAACGATTTGACCGGCGTTACCGACAAGTTTACAAAATGTCGGCAACATGTGCCTGTATATGAACCTCCGATAGTCACTGAGATATTTGAATCGTTGAGTATCAGATATTTGCGTATCCCTGTGGGGCACTGGGTTCCTTATTGTTTTGATGAATATTTGTAGAAGAGTCGGAGCTGATAAATGGATGTCCGCTGTACCACATGTGCATGGAGCTGGTCTCTGTCATCCTGGGGGGATCTCTGCAAAAAGATGCCGTTGTCAAGTGCACCAGTGTTGCCATGGCAGGTAAGCAACCTATAAATTGAACATGAACACAGTTTAACTGACAGCAGTAGAGTGGTCTTGTGTTTTTTCGGCCCAAGCTGATAAAAAAATGCTTTCTTTTTTTTAAAAGATAGACAAACATTTCAGGGTTACGAATAACCCAACACTATTTGAAAATCTCCTACTACCACCACACTAAGCGGATTTTTTTTTTTTTTTTAATTAGAAAGACCAACATTCCCGGGTTACGAATAACCAAAGAACATTTGAAAATCTCCTACTACCACCACACTAAGCGGAAGATGTTGCTTGTGTTGTGATGGAAGACTTAGCCAGCCGAGGAATCGAACACGGAACGCCTGGGTGGGACCCAATCGCGATGCTCACTCAACCACTGACCGGTCAATTTTAAATTATTTATTTATTTTTCATAAATTATTTATTTATTTCCGTAAAACGGTTATACACCAATATATCGGGGAGAAAGTTAGAAAATTTAGGTACATGAGCATAAAAAGGTGAGTATAAAATGGGGGCAGTTTTACTATTTTGTGATGATTGCTCGCATCCCGGATTCCCCTCCGTCTCCCTCCCTGCCGCTAAACTGTATGAAGTACATACATTTTTCAAACAATTACACGCCATCTATTTTAAATTTCGTATATAAATTTCTTAACGCCAGCACTCACCACTATATTTAGAAATCTTTGCGAGCGTGCGCACAACAACTCACTAAAGTTTCAATAAAAAAAATTACAATTTCAGGCGAATGTAAGTGAGATGGAACTCTGGGGATTGGGCCAAATGGAAGATTTGTTTCCATTCAAAACTTCTTGTGTTTTATTCTTCCATGGTGATATATGATGTCAGTCAATTGTAAGAGACACAACGCATACAAAAATGGATAGATCCTATTATTAAGTATCCCGTATTAAGTCAGTGGTGACTTTGTTTTCCATTCAAATCTATATGAGGCATATCTAGTGTATATTTTCTATTCGGTGACTCGGCTACTGACCGGTCATTATATAAATTACTAGCTTTTGCCCGCGACTTCGTCTGCGTAGGATTAGTACTTCGATTAATCTATTTTCTTTTCCTAGGTCCCATCTGCGTTTATACCAAAATAATTAAAATATGTATAATTCTTGATTCGATTCAAAGTATTAGGCGAGCACTTCAAATAAATTCACTAATTTAAAAATTTTCTAAAATAGAATTTTGATTTAACAATCACTATTTTGCAAAATGTCATTCTCAAATTTTGACATTTTCTATTAAACAATAATTATTTTTTTAATGAAAAATTAAAACACTTTGTTTTTACCACGAAAATCTTTATTTTATCACATCGACATGTTTCGAGAACGATGTGATAAAATAAAGATTTTCGTGGTAAAAACAAAGTGTTTTAATTTTTCATTAATAAAATGGTGCCACAAAGTGAATTTGCAAAATTAGAAGAAGTAATTATTTTTTTCAATATATTGAAAATAAATAGCTAGCTTTATAAATTATAGCCTATATATTATTCTGATGTATGAGCTATATTATTGTAAAGTTTCATTAAAATCCATTCAGTAAAATTTGCTTGAAAGAGTAACAAACATACATACATCCAGACAAACTTTCGTGTTTATAATATTAGTAAGATGTATAATTTTTTATCATTTTTTATTTATTGCAGATGTGGTTGAAGAAATCCTCCGTGAAAACCTAAACACCTTTAACTTCTGGCTGAGAGACTTTATCATCGGTAACTTCCGGAGCGTTTCCAAACACTTGGAGGGGACTCCTGTCAAGATAGAAGTGGAGGAACCATTCCAGGAAATCCTCTCAGAACAGATTACGGATGCTCTGATCCAGAAAATTCCCGGTAAGCTTTTGAATATTGTATATCATTAACCTCTGGTGTGCCGGAGATGTCTATTGGGAATGCAAGATTATGAATGTAACCATTTATGAATGTAATTAAGATTATGAATGTAACCATTGTGTGCCATAGAATGTAACCATTGTGTGCCGGTGTCGCCTTAACCTGTCCTGTGCCGTAAACCCAGGATCTTCGGCTTTCCGGGCCGAGTCTCTATCAACTGAGCTAATTCTAAGACTGAGTGTTCCTATCCGACTCGGTCATATTTAACTGCATCATACTTCGACTGAGAACTACTAACATTATCTTCATTTTCTTAACTTGTTGAAGGCCAGCATACAAAAAATATATTTTTTCAATACGACGTAATATATTTGACAGTTCTCACCTTTCTTACGAATTCAATTATTATAACATTTCTTTTGTGATAGAATACAAAAATTACATCAAAATAATGTAGATAAAACGAACACTTCCTAATAATCACTCAAATCTATGCTTTCCACAATGGATTTATATAAAAAACAATGAATAAATGTAGACTTCGAATGTGACAGCTATCTTATTATCAAGCGGCAGCCATTTTGTCCGCCATCTTTGGTGCCCGGCGGGTCTTTATCAATTAATACGAAATATTCGGAGTGGCTAAATGCTATCCAGTAATTTGCAATGTCTAGAACGAGAATGGCCCAAGCGATTCTGACCTTGTTCTTCATACAATTTCTTTATACGTAAGGGGCAAAATCGCTTCAAACATCCGGACCCGCCGGGAGGACTGCGGCCTACGAGAGGTTAATGCTTATTTTTATGTATGATTGACGATTTATGTATATTGATATGACAATATGCTATCTTTGTATGATTGCAAGATTATTATTTTAGTGTGCTGGGAGCATTTTTTAAGGTTAAAAAACTATTAAATCGAGGCAAGTGCGGTAGCTCCTAGCAAATCCGCTACGGCTGGCGTTCCAAGGGTTAATAAAAATGTTAAATATTTTACAGACATCCTGTTCACTGTATTTGGAAGAGAGGAGATTGCCGCAGCGTTAAAAATGCTCACAATGTCAATTGAGAATCCCCTCATAAATAGAGATGTCATGTTCAACCTACTCGATGTTGCTATGCTGCACTTTCTCAAGGCTTGTCTCCAACCTAACTACATGGCAACACCACCCCCTTCAGCATAATTACATTAACCAAAAAAAATTTGGTTTTGCCATAAAAAATAAAATTACTATTTTTTTCATTTTTTTATGCTAGGTCTATATAATACGAGGCTTATTATTTTTAACTATTATTTAATGAAAAACCAAAGTACATTATTGTATTAATTTATTATTTTTGCTGTGTTGTGTGTATACCAATTAGTAGCTGAATGGACAAATGAATCGGGTTCCCACGCAGATGTCATGGGTTCAATCCTCTGCTTATAATGGTGGAAGTGTGAAGAGTTCAAATATTATTATATGGTTTTTCACAACCTGGGACATATTGAATAGCCAGGTACTTTCCCACCTTCCTCTTTCTCATCTCCTCCCTTCTTCCCCACTATCTTCAGTCTCACAACAGCACAATTGGGGATGCCATAGTCTCACTGGCTCCAGATGGTTGGTAGCAGTGGGACCTTGTGCAGTTTCACATTAAAAAAAACTATAGAAATTTTTAAAGAAAACAATCACTTTGTAGTTTAAATATTATTAAATGTAACAAACAATAAACATTATTATTAAGGACTAATTTATTTAAATTAATTCACAAAGGCTCCCCGGATAAGCCCCTGATGAGCCAAGCAAAACCGGTTGATGAATAAATTAAAATAAATTTTTGGGTAAAATAAATGTTATAATTTTTTATTACTCGGTGCTTATTTTGTAAATTATGTTACGTTGTAATTTGTTTATTTTTTATTTTTTTATTATTTAAACCAAAGCACTCACCTAAGTTATGTGTCCAAAAAAATTATTTTTATAAAATACAAAGTCATTAATTTATTACTAACATTGTCTGAAGGCGGAATGTTATCTTTTGCATTAATTCAGCATTACGAGACAATTAAGACAAAAAGGCAAAATCGGAAGGCGTCTGTCGTGCGTTTTCAGCTGTCAAATTTCTGTGATTTTCTATGGCTTTCAATGGCTTGTCTATGCCTGTCTGTGTTAAATGGATTAATTGCCTACTTAAAAACACAAATTACTATTTATTAGTTATTAAAACTACTTACATAATATAAGCCGAATAGGCGCTCATTAAATCTCTTTGTCTTATTATTCATATGTACGCGATGACATTCAATTTGCAAAACTTTCCCGTGACTGACATCTCATTAAGGAGATTGCATGGTAAAAAGCGCCGTCATCTCTGGCGTTAGGGTAACCACTTTTAAGAGTTGGTGCTAAGACTAGCACAGTATTTAGCTTTTTAGTGCGATATATATATATATACCGCATCAGAAAACTTTCAGAATGTGTCGTATACGGCCGATTTAACACGCGTTACGCTATTGCAAAAGATACAGAATCACCCTTTAGATAACTTACTAGGTTTTGTGTCAAAATTACTCTCTTTTTTATATATATAAATATATAATTTTCTTTGAGGTACATTCTTGTTAAATGTATATTGATGCTTTTAAAAGTCATTAACTTATTGACACTGTTCGAATATTTTATTTTTATATGCTATTTTTAGTAGTCTAAAAGTCGATTTGTATTAATTCAAGGTGCAAATATTCATAACTTTATACAACTTTGATCTCATTTCTTATTTTTTTCTATGCCTACTTAACTTAACTTGGATTATTGTCTTATGTGTGGAATTTTGTAAAAACGTATGGCGTATTAAAAGGAATATATAATATGTACCCACTTTTTGATTTGACTTATAAATATTTGAGGTTTGTAATTTGCCCTTTTTTTCCTGATTTTACATTTTTATAACAATTTAAAATGTTATCAATACAAATTGTATAGTTCACTCTATAGGTAAAAGTTTTGCCCAGTTTTATGTATTAGTGAATGAATCACTTTCAGATTTGATTGAAAATCAAATGTTCAAATAACCCGACCTTAATACAGTAATTCTTTCACTAATCTGTCACCCCAAAAACCCCTCAAATATCCAATTAGTCCAAACGGCGGATTACAGTGCATACATACTAAATTTGCTTAAAATTAAAACAGGTATTTTGTAAAAAGAAACTAACACTGCTTTCGTTCTTTCATAAAATAAAAAAAAATTCTTATGATTTTCGATTTTACAGCAAAAAGTATTATCGTGATTTATTTTTGACTAATCAGAAAACTGAAATGAAATGTCCTAAAACAACAATAATTTATTAACCACGGTACCTGTTCCCTGATGACTGATTAAATAGTCAGCAAGCGTAAGCTAGACACCGGTTTAGTAACTGAGTTTGTAGGAGTAGCAGCTTGCCACACAAAATTACATATTGTTAGGTGGGTTAAATCCCAGCACTGTAAAGAATGGGAGAGGGCACCCGGAATGAGACTATCCAAAGTACTCATAAAAGGACTAGACCCTAGACCAGTGATTCCCAAAGTGGTCCAGATGGACCCTCGGGGGTTTACGGGAGACTCGATGGGGGTCTACGTTAACGTGATTAAAAAAATGGGGGTCCACAAGTTGTATGTGGGGGTCCACGAAAATTTAACTGGTTTCGATAGTAAAGAATAAAAATGTTGTCTTGGCTTTACTTATCAATGTAGGCCAGTGGTTTCCAATACCAATGCACAAATTATTTGCGATTTTTACTTAAAATATAAAAATAACTAAGTAAAATATATAATTCATAACTTGAAATGCTCTAGCCCCCCCCAGAATGGATGGTTTTATTGCCAAGTCAGGAATTTTGGCAGGATCACGCATTCCTTTCCCCGGGTGTCCATGGGCAAATTTTGACTATAAAAAGTGGTCCATGGCCCAAAAGAGTTTGGGAACCACTGCCCTAGACGAACCAGGAAACTACTTGATATGGACAGAAACTCGCTGAGGGAACTGGTAGGACTACTAAGGGGACACTGCCATCTCAGGAGACACATGCGGATATTGGGAGTGGAAAACACCAATAGATGTAAGAAATGTGAAAAGGATGAAGAGACTCCGATTCACCTATGGTGCCAATGTCCTCCCCTGGTGGGAACCTGTCGGCATATAAATCTTGGCGCTCGAGTCTAGGCTTGTGGCGGAATACTGAATTTGATGTATGCATTTCTTGGAATTATAGAGCTTGATTTTGTGGTTTCAACTAATTAAAATAACTTCAGATTATAGTAGTTGGATAATAGAATAACAGATTACTGAGAGAGTTCTGTAGTAGTAAATGATATTACTATCTCCCTCTCTGGTTACAATCCTGGGATTGGTTTGCAGCAATTTCCTTTATTTTTTTCTTCCATTCTTCCCTGTCTTGTGCGGCTCTTTTGAAGTCTGCATATGATGAGCAGCGCATGTCCACCAGCAGATTCTCCAGGTACTCTCGGCGTGGGCGTCCCCTAGAGTTTGTCCCCTCGGTCATACCCTCCATTATGGCATGCAAGAGGCCTTCTTGTCGTATTATATGGCCGATCCATCTTGCACGCCTTTCGGACAAGGTCCTAAGCAGGTGCCTTCCTCCTTGGATTCTTTGGAGAACCTCCACATTTGTAATGTGGTCTCTCCAGGAAATTCCTAATAGTCTTCTATAGGACCACATCTCAAAAGCCTCTAGTCTCCGTTTATCTCTTTCGGATAGGCACCATGTTTCGCAGCCGTACATCAAGATATTCCATACATAGGTCTTGATGAGGAGTATTCTCAGTTTTAGGTCTATATTATTCGATTCTATTATTTTCGACCTTTTATTGAATGCAAGCCTAGCCTGGTGTATACGGCTGTCGACCTCGCTCTTAGACCGACCGTCCCATGTTATTTTGCTCCCGAGGTAGACAAACTCCTTGGTGTTCTTTAGTGGAACTCCTGACATCTCTACTCTCATCTGATGTTGCATTCGGCCTACAGTCAGCAGCTTTGTTTTGTCTTTATTTATCTTCATGTTGTAGTTGTTTTGAAGAATGCTTTGCGTGATTGTTAAGTTGTTAGTATGTTACCATACTGTCACTTAAATCTAATTTTATGTACATATTCTATTTTGAAGGGAGCTAAATATTAAAATAAGTTTCTTTATATAATTGAGGCCAGTATTTTTTCTCAAATAAAATATTTTGTTGTGTACTTAGTATGTTATTAATGTGTATGTATGTATTATTTGTTTTATACTGCCATATATTTTTATAGCATTATTTAGTACATTGTCTTTACTATGTACTCAAGACATCATTCGTCAGAGCCATAATTAATTATTACTATACCTACTTCGCCTATAATTAAATTAAAAACATTCCAGCCAAGAGAACTAATTAAAATGATTAAATGAACATATGACTTTGTGATTAAATTTTCTGGCAACATTTAAAATTATCAAACAAAAAAATTCCTTAATATAAAACAGTTATAACGTTAAAACAATCATTATTATTTTCCATTCCTCTTGGAATGCTATTGGTTTATACTTGCCCGAAAACTTCAGCTGTATTCGTCACCACGACTTGTTCAAATTACCACACGACAGATCGGATGTTCTGGCGCAGCACGACAGGAGGAATAGTGCTATTGAATGAAATTTCTAAAACAATATACAATTTCTCTTTAAATCATTGAAGAAGAAGATAACACTAATAATCAAAATTAAAATATGAAAATGAACAAGATACAGAAAAATAAAAGATAGCGGTCGCAACTGGGACCCGAACTCCCTTCTTACCGGGAAGGGCCCCTTTACCAATTCGGCTATTGCCACCTATTATAAAACTATCATATTTATCAAACTAGTATTTCAAATTTCAGAATTAACAATATTATCTTCGACTTTTTTTTTCCATATTATCGGCAGCTACCTTTTTCATTGGAATTTCATTTCACTCTTTTAATCTTCCCAAATATTAAGAATGTTAAAAATAAGAAATCAAGTACTGTAAATGAATAATCAATCTGTCCTACGATAATTTAAATAAAATAAAAAGTATTTATTCAGTCATTGTTTTTAGTCAACGGTTTTAGGATGGTAGCAGTCTAGCAGTTATCCGTAATTCTGAATATTTACCATGTTCTAAATTTTGCTTCATCAATGAGAACCAACAAATAATAATATCGACGCTAGAAAGGATAAATGACTAAAGCGCCATGCAGTTGGAAAGGAAGAGTGACTGAAGCGCCATAAGATGTGTGGCACTTAACTTGTTGAAATCCAGCATAAAAAAAAAAATATTTTTTCAATACGACCTAAAATATTTGACAGTTCTCACCTTTCTTATGAATTCAATTTTTATAACATTTCTTTTGTGATATATTACAAAAATTACATCAAAATAATGTAAATAAAACGAACTTCCTAATAATCACTCAAATCTTTGCTTTCCACAATGGATTTATATAAAAAAACAATGAATAAATATAGACTTCGAATATGACAGCGTTCATATTATCAAGCGGCAGCCATTTTGTCTGCCATCTTTGGTGGTTTGAATATTTCGGAGTGGCTAAATGCTATCCAGTATTTCGTTATGTCAAGATTGAGAATGGCCCAAGCGATTCTGACCTTGTTCTTCATACAATTTCTTTATACATAAGGGGCAAAATTTATTCAAAAATCTGGACACGCCCGGGGGACTGTGGCCTTCGAGAGTTTAAGCCATTTTTCCTTTCCAGGTGGATGGCGCTTTAGTCATTTATCCTTTCCATTTTTTTAATCAATTACATAATTTAATGTGATAAATAAAAATAATTTTGTGATATTACAAAAAGAAGGCATTGTATTTTTTATTGTAAGAAGTATGTAATATTTTTAATTTGTATATTTTAAATTATGAAGACATTAAAAATAATTTGTGTTGTGTTTTAATTTTTTTTTTTTTTTTATAATGTTTCTTTATTCTTTGAATAGTAAATATATAACAATTGTGGAATTTATGGCCGCCATATTAGGCACATGCCCGTGTTATGGTGGCCGATATAAAATAATCTAATAATATTGGTCATATTATTAGATTATTTTATACAGTTTGATGTTTTTATATTTTTTGATGACGTTTTTATTGCTGTTTGACTTTAAAAAAATATATATCTATATTAATTGTGAATACATTGTCTCTATTACATAATATGTATTTAATTTAAATTAACATTGTTATTGCGTCTTACGGCTCCTTGGATTGATAAATCCGATATTGTTCTAATCTCTTTTTAGTGAATTGATTTGTGATAAATATGTCATTAAAAGATACTGGATTATATGCAGAATGCATATTTGAGACTTTTTGGTCAATAGTGCATATTTGTCATTAATGCATATTACAATGCATTTCTGTCTTTTTAGGTTATTTTTGGAACCCGTTCATTTTAGATTTTATCAAAAATAAGATTCAAAATAGAGACGCCCATCAATGATGCGGTGGTTGCTGACATTTTTCTCTTTTTGTGTACTTTAGGCATATATCAGCATTATCATTAAATGAAACAAATAATTTTGTGCACATCACTGTATAATCACTATCGACATGTTTCGAAACTGATGTTTCTTCAATAGGATAATAAGAACATGAAATAAGAACATTTTCATTTTGTCGATAATTATGGTTATATAGTGGTGTACACAAAGTTATTTGTTTCATTTAATTGAAATTGACGCCACATAGGGATTTTGCGAAAATTGAAAAAATATATTTTATCATTGTTAGTGCGCTTGTTGGCATTTCTAGTGTATATAATCCAATATCTAGTTATGAATGATTAAAAATGTATTTTAGAAATAAATATTCACATAATCTGTGTAAGTAATTTTTTTTCTTTGGTTGTATGTACCTAGTTACATTTGTTCCCATTCCATTATTATTTACTAAAGCCTGAGATAAGTTTCCCAAACTGAAGACAAACAATACATTTTTGAAATGAAACAATATTATATACTTTTTTTTAAAATCTTTTATTACTCTTCTACTTCGAAACATGTAGTCTGTTTCTTCTCTAGTCTCCTTTGTCTGCTCAAACACCTCAAAATAGCCCCTCTTTTCCATAAAATCTTACCTTTTTTTCAATTTTTTTTTAATACATAACAAACATATTTAAATCAATCAAAAAATAAAAATCTGATTAATAGATGGTGAGAAAGAAAATAGTTAATTGAATTGTTGAGTTCCAAAACCATCCCTAATGGATTTTCACACTTTTGAGTAAATCAAGAAAAACGTGTGAGCTGATGAGTTTTCATGATTCCAGTTTTTTTTGTTTTATTGAGAAATTATAGAAAAAGCATGATGAAAATCAACCAAATGACCAACATTTGAAAGAAACTGATGACCATTTTGAGTTTGTTGAAATGCTGACTTCCGGATCAAAATACCCTGTAATTTGTCTCAATTAGGGAGTATTTTGGAACTGAAAATTTAGGAAGGTCGATATTTAAACACGATTTATAAAGAAACTATGAGGAATTTAGAAATAATAACAACAGCATCACATTCCTGGTTAGAAAACACAAAATATGGCATTTACAACTCATTTTCAACAAAAAATCATTAGGGAGGATATTGGATTAACGATTAACGATTAACGATTCAATTAATAACTCAGGTGCGGGGCATACGTCATTCCTATGTCTACCTACGTTAAATTGTTGTGAAAACCAGCTTATGTGCCCAAGCGGTTAATGTAAACTATAATACACCCACCAATGTTTGACAACAACAGTAATGAATCTATACTTTTATCAGTTAAAAATAACACTCATGGTCAGCCATTTCATTGATAAAAATGCATCATTGTTGGCCCTAAACATTATTTTCTATGCAAGAGTAATTTAAAATACATTATGAATTTTTTTTGCTTCGATGATTAGCCTGTATTTTTGTGTTTTAAATTCATGATAACAACAAACCGTCAGCTAAAAGTACGATTTTATATTGTACTACTGTGTTTTGCATTATTCTATGAAAATTTATAAAATCTCTTTAGAAACCCTCATTTCACAATGGCATTGTCTTGCAGTAATATTAATTCTTTGTCATGGCTTCGAGATACATCAAATAATATCTACTTGTTGAAAGCCAGCATACAAAAAATATATTTTTTTCAATACGACGTAAAATATTTGACAGTTCTCACCTTTCTTATGAATTCAATTTTTATAACATTTCTTTTGTGATATATTACAAAAATTACATCAAAATAATGTAAATAAAACGAACTTCCTAATAATCACTCAAATCTGTGCTTTCCACAATGGATTTATATAAAAAAACTAACTAACTAACTAACCATCACGCCGTTTCCCCGCAGGAGTAGGCAGAGAGGACAGACCGCCAAACAACTCGGTCTTGGCACACACTCCTTGCCTCATTCACATTCATACATCTTCTCATACATACTCTTCTATTATTCTGACTCTTGACATGGCCCGACTCAAGTATCTGATTTACTTGGTCGTGCCACGTCTTCCTTGGGCGTCCTCGGCTTCTTCTACCGTTCACATTCGCGTCATAAATTCTCTTTACACTCCTTTCTTCATTCATTCGCTCAACATGCCCAAACCACCTAAGCGTCCCTTTCTTAATCTTACTTACTACGCTCACATCAGCCTTGCATTCTTTTCGGATCTCCACATTCCTCACACGATCATACATGGTTTTACCACACATACGCCTCAAGGATCTCATTTCTACAGCATTCAGTCTACTTTCATCCTTTCTCTGCCATTTCCACGCTTCACTGCCATACATCAGGGTAGGTACCAGTACTCCATTGTGGACTGCTAACTTCGCTTCTGTGGACAACTTTTTGTTGGCTCCAACGGCGTTCAATCCTCCATTAATGGAGTTACCTGCATTCACCCTTCTTTCGATATCCCTATCAGCCTTCCCATCTCTCGTAAACATACTTCCCAAATATACAAACTCATCCACCTGCTCCAAGTATTCATCATTCACAACTATATTGCACACCGTTTTCTGACTCTCTCTTTCAAACACCATGACTTTAGACTTACTTACATTCATCATTAATTCATTCTTCATACATACTTCGTTCATCCTAGACACGAGAGACTGCAGATCTTCTATACTGTTAGCAATCAGCACCGCATCATCAGCATACAACAGGCAACATACTATCAGTTCATTCAATTTCGCGCCCAATCCCGCCTCTTTCAATTCTTGCATACAATTATCCATGTATAGGTTGAATAACCACGGTGACATTACGCAACCTTGCTTAACACCTTTTATGATGTCAAACCACCCCGTAAAACCACCGTTTACCCTTATGCAAGCAACGCTTCCCTCATATAGAGACGCGATTGCCTGTACAAGATTTGTATTCACTCCATACTTGGACAATACCTTCCATAGCTTTTTCCTGTCGACGCGGTCGTATGCTTTTTGTAGATCTACAAAGGCACAGAAAAGTTTCTGGTTTTTTGCCAGAAACTTCTCAGTGAGCATACGCAAAGAGAAAATCTGATCCATACACAAAATATAAAAAAACAATTAATAAATATAGATTTGAATATGACAGCGTTCATATTATCAAGCGGCAGCCATTTTGACCGCCACCTTTGGTGCCCAGCGCGTCATTGGCAATTAATTTGAATTTTTCGGAGTGGCTAAATGCTATCCAGTATTTTGTTATGTCAAGAACGAGAATGGCCCAAGCGATTCTGACCTTGATCTTCATACAATTTCTTTATACATAACGGGCAAAATCGCTTCAAAAATCGGGACCCGCCGGGGGGACTGCGGCCTGCAAGATGTTAAGAAATACACAAAAATATCTCACAAAATACATCAGAGAAGCAAACAGAAATAGATTTTAGCAGGAAAGATATGGTGTTCGTGGATAACTAATAAATGTAAAAATTATTATTGTTTAATAACCAAGTGCCTATAAAACTTAGTTTGATGTGTCACTACTCCAGATGCGGAACAGAGCTAGTGTCCAAAACTATACAAATATATCAAGTGGAACTTTTATTGCATGACTCAGAATATACCTAGTTAATGCACAAAGGAATCTATTGCTCCAAACACCGCACCATTGCAAGATGGCATAATAAAACTTTGGTGTTCTCCAACAGGATTTTGCAGCATTTTTGAAACTTGGGAAAGATATTTTTGATGTTATAAAGTATAAAATAAAATGTTTTACATATCCATAAAATTCCATGAGATTTTAACTGACAACCTTGCCGTACAACAATGTACGGAGCCGTATACGTACACATATTACTTTGATAACATCAAATTCCAATTAACTTTTCCAATATTTTCAGAGCCATATTATTTGTCACTCAGGGCCACCCAACCGAAACTGAAATAATTCAATCTGATAGATAGATTTGATACAATGATCGCTATCTTATCCTGTCCAGTAATTCTCCATTCAATAGGCTTTCAACACGGTAGCTGTATAGTTTCATGACAGATTCTCCGGTTAATGTCAAAAAATTTAGTCCAAAATGAGGCTCGATATGTGCATATTTTTGTTCTCAACTTTGCTGTGTTTAGCGCACGGAGAAAGTAAGTAAAATATTTTGTAAATAAATGAGACGAGATAAGCCTATTGGTTCGAGGCAGCTTACTATCACGATATTTACCTTGTAAAAAGTTTTAGAAATCAGAATACTTAAAATAATTGTGCAATAATTTGTTGTTATGGCTGAAATTGTAAAGTAATGATCTTTTTAACCACTGGAGCGCCACGACATTTACAAAAAAAAATGCATTGAGTGTTGGAGATTTTCGTGCGTTTAGTTTTGGATTTGTCCGCACTGAGAAAACCACACAGTTGATAATTAAGTTTTGTAGTTGTTTTGTCAATACACTCTATTTCTGTTGAATATTTCAATCAGGTATTCTAACAAATGCGATGAAGAAAGGAGTGTCCAAACTAGGGGAGGCCTGTATGAAGTCTGTTGGCGCTACTATTGAGGAAGTTAACACGCTGAAAAAGGGTCCTCCATTCCAGAAAAAGGCATCTTGCGTATTGGCCTGCATATTTGACAAGGTACTGGTAACTTATTTAGTGCTGCACATAATATTAACTACAGTTTCTAGCACTTCAGTTACGTTTCTAACTACTTTGAATTGCTGTTAAATCTGGGTTCTGGAGGTGGCTGAGTGCAATACATGCTTCATTTATGTATCCATTCACATAAAATAAAGTATTTTCCATCTATCTCACAACATTTCCCAAGTAGGGATGTCATAATCCCAGCGACTCATGGCAGCAGGACTTTGGTGAATTTTTTTTTATACAGTAAGTCAGTAAATCGGTTTATATTGCAGGCAGGAATAATGGAGGGAAAATCATTCTCAAAACAAGGCTTCATGTTTGCTGTAACTCCGTTTATATTCGCTCAGCCCAGGAAAATTAGGAGGATGAATGAAATATCCAATGATTGTGATAGAGAGGTAAGACATTAACTTATTTTGTACTCCATTCGAGAGTGGCATTTCTGAAATGTGTCTGTGTTGTGACCTTATCCTCTTTGCCAATGATCAAATTGGATGCCTGTTAAACACGATTCTGCAACATTGTAACTCCAAAGTTATGAAGATTGCCTGAGTGCAATTTGAGAGGCGTAATTTAAAATAATATTATTTTTGGTCTTGTTTACTCTTTTGAATAGGGAAGTTGAGTGAAAAATATTTTGACTTATAAGAAATAATTCATGTAGATGACATGCAAACTTAAATACCAGTATTTTATTTTTTTTATTTTATTAAAGCCCGCGAAAACGCCGGCAAGAGTATAATACCGTGCGGGAGAGTTTGTGATATCACCCGGTCAATTTAAAAACATGAAATGTCATTTTTCAACGAAACTTGCAACAGTTCCCTAACATAAGTTGGTGAAAAATAACATTTCATGTTTTTAAATTTAAAAAAATTACAATTACAATGCAATTTTTCGAAATTCCCGTAAATGAATTGATTAGTGCTAGTTAATATCTAACTACTACAACTTATTAATTTTTGTCATTATATAGAGCGTGAAACGGTTTTGTAAATATTTTACCTTATATTTCACACAATCTGGGACCGGGTGACGTCACGAACTCTCCCGCACGGTATTATACTCCAGCCGGCGTTTTCGCAGGCTAATAAAATTCAAACTTGTAGAATTAATTTAATTATGAAAAATAACTTTAAAAAAAAAATACTAATATTTAAGTTTGCATGTGAACATTGATAAAAAAAAAAGAAAAAAAGGACTCGACTTCCTTATTCTGTGCTCCAGGCCCCCTACCGCACCTGATCGATAAGGATTGATAGGATAACTTCTCATCGTTCCCTAGGTCAATTTCAGATCGCTAACGTACAAACAACAGTTGATGTCTAATTTATTAAGGACACTTAGTCATTGTGAACTGTCACTTATTCGTTGGCTATCTGCAGTCATGCTAGGGAACGATGAGAAGTTACCGAAAGTTATCCTATCAATCCTTATCGATCGAGTGTGCTAGGGGCCCTGGTATATTTTGTACTAGTTAACGTCAAAAGTGAGATTTTATAACAAAACTTGAGATTTTAATAAATGTTTTTTTTTTTTAATATTAAAGATAAACAAATCAGCGAAAGACGAATGCCAAGCGGCAGGACACATAGTGCAATGCCTGAAGAAGCATATCCCTCAGGTGGCGGAAATAACTTTCTGACTTAGCCAGGCTAAGTTTCTGTACAGGAAATTGTCTACCGAAGGATTCATTCTCCCGGAAGACTTTGGCAACATTTTGTATAACTATTTTAATTTCCTCTGCGACAATATATAACTTTGACTGTCTTTTGTTATACATTCCTGGAGTGGTAACTTAACCCAACCACTAGCAGTTAATAAACAGACTCTTCGCCAAATAGACATGTTGTCCTGTATATTATATTTTTACTAAAAGAGCAGATTTAAAATAAAAGAGATATTCATTTTTATCTTCAGATGTTTTTATTAAAGCAATTTTACAAAAGCAATCATTAATACACATAACACAAATTATTAACTTGACAACCTTCTGAGACCAGCAGATGACATTTTGATTACCGTTTTGATGTAACCATGCAATGTTTGATGAACGAGGAAAAAAATAAGTTTTCAAAATAATCATCGGCTAATGGCAGAGGTAAATAATGATATTTTCTTTCAATGGATACAAAAACTCTACGGCAATTATAAAAGTTGAACTAACGCTAGTAAAAATATAGAAATAAATATAATCAAAACACAAATAATATATCATGATTTTAATATAGGGCGGGCTGGATATCATCGAAGACGATAAAACTTGCTGATGATTTGTCACATATTTTATTTATTAAAGATCCAGAGAGTTTTAGTTTAAATATATCATTCCCTTTGGTATTCTTGTAGACCCCAGTAAACAACACCCAGGTAGAAAATTTCCTATAAATATAAACAGAAAATAATCAATCATTAAGTATTTTTTATATATGTTATATGCCAGTATTTTAACATCTTGGGATTTAGGGGAATTTCGAAGGCGGGTATTAAGGCCCACCGGCAGATGAGAGGTTAAATGCTTAATTGCGATTTTAACCCTTTAGTATAAAGAAACTGTACAAAGTCAGTATCAAGTCATAATCGCTTGCGCCAATATCATTCCAGACATTGCTCGGAATTCTTTGTAATTAATATTCTATGGTACACAGCCATCATGTGGGCAAATGTCATCCGACATTCAAGAGATTGGATAACCAACACCTTTGCAATAGGTCTCCCCATGTTTGGTGACTTGATAGGTTTCATGGCCCGGGTTCATGTAGTGATGATGTTTGTCCAGGTGTTGGTGCTTACCACCAGCTTATGTGGCATGCCAGATCGGGAGAGGCTATTTGAAGTGAAATTCTTTGACCTTTCTGGACTCTCTCGGCCCACGCCTCACACCGGAGTGTGTCCGTATGTCCCTCCTGGACCCCCAGATTCCTACCCACCCCAAATTGAAAACAGAAACATTCTAAAAAAATGCTAATATCTAGCAAGGTCATGATAGGATCCCATTGTATAATAAGGGTACTCTATCTTTAAATCAATTAATTTCAAAAGCAAATTTAATGTTCTTGATAGTTTTGACATTGATATCCAACCCACACAGCTCTAATACTATGGGTACAAACGAGTATGATGTATGCATTAAAATTTCACAGAAAACATAACAGAATAAAATAAAGTTGATAACTATATAGGTGAAATGATATGCTAAACAGTGCAGTATTTTCCTACAATTATTACAATACATAGTTGGAGGATTTCTCTCAATCTTTATGATAAATATCAATAACACCATCAATCTACTACTTATGATCGGAATAAGTCCTGTACCATCAACACAGAAAACACTAGGTTGTACTTTAAACGCAAAATTATAACTTCTTATGTATGTTACAGTTAAAACCCGTTCTTAGTTACAACACGTTTTCTCTAGTATAAACAGTTTGTAAAAACTAGTTTTAACTAGAGAAAACTAGTTTGTAAAAACTAGTTTTAACTAGAGAAAACACGTTATAACCAGAGAAAATGCGTTCTAACTAAAAACTAGTTCTAACTGTAACATAAATTTTAAAAGAAAGACATTGTGTAGTTGGTAATCAATAACCCGAAAATATTTTAATTCTACCTTATCCCATTGTCAAAATGGATCCGACAGAGAATTTAACTTGCAGTGGATTGAGCACGTGTTGCCAAGGTGCCAAGCCATCGCTGTGGGCAGGTTTAAGAAAATTTTCATTTTATTGTTTAGAGAGCCTGTCTCCATAGTAAAAAATAATTATGATAGTGTTTATGTACCAAACATGACAATCAGTACAAGGCGCAGACCAATTCAAAGTACGGATAGCGCGGTAGGAAATGCGAAACACCAAATAACAAACCCGGGGAGATGTTTTTTGGAACCAGGCGAACTGGTCTAACACTTCATAAAGGCACTGGGCTATTAACAAAGGTATAAGGTAAAAAAAGGGAGATTATAGTGATATAACAGACCTCTACTCCCACAAACGCAGAAGTTCTGCATACTTCACTTCCGCCTTCTGCCTCTGCAAAATTATTACAGAAGTTGAACGGAAATTTTTAGCAAAAGTACAGGCCGCGTGCGCCGTGGGAGTGTGAGCGGGTGGCGGGGCAACCGGCACGTGTGAGCACTGCGCGTGACTTATTTTGTTTTTCAGATTAATGGTTAAGTAACTTCCAATTAATGTGTGTCGTTTTTTCTTTCATACAATGTGCATGTACTATATATGTAACACACTTCATCCAAAGAAATTATTTAAAGACTATTCAACCCATTCTAGTTGAATTTCCAATACCAATTACACTTCTGCCTGATAGCACAATAAAATGCATACAGAAGCTATGCAGCATAATGGATAAGTGATGTCACATTTATAATATGATGTATATATAAAAAATTGTCATAACTTGACCTCAGAAAAAAAGGAAGAAAGACAAAAGGAAAGAGAATTAACTTATTTTCATATTGTTTGTGAAGTCTTATCTAGTGTTTTCAGTGATAACATTTCTACGTTTCCTTATGATATATAAATGCTATTATCATTAAAAATGAAGAAATTATTCAACATTACATGACACAATTGGTAAAAAAATAATGTAATTTCAATAAGGTGCTGTCATAATTTATTAGTCCTACAAAAACATCTCAACTTTTGGAAATATCCTATATGTTAAAAAATTGAGTGTAAAATATCGAGGAACGTTGCGCTAAAGTTCATATTCTATTCATTCGAATTAACATTTCGTTAGCATTATTTACAGAAAAAAATTTCGAATGTCAATAACATAATTACAAATTTATTAATCCATATAAGAATGGTTTACACTTTTATAAACTTAGTTTGGTGTTTGGTGATATCTTATTAAACAGTTTTAATTCATTATATATACCTACTAATGTTAGAACACAGTCAAAAGACAACCAAGGTTTATAGGTTTTTATTACAAATATTATATGAATTATTATTGCAAATGGACTTTAGGTAGTAAACGTCCTCATTTATAGCCAATTCTCCATTTTCACCACCAAATAATATTTATGTAGCATTTTAATGTTTTCATTTCAATTATGATTTGAGATGTATGAAAATGAACTACAAATTGGCAAGACCAAATAAATATATAAGAAATAATGGCATAATCACGTCAACAAATTATCAAAGCTAATCTTTTTACATTTACATATTATGTCTATAAACATGGCAATCTTTTAACCTTTGTTCATTGCATTCTATAATAGACTTAACACATGTAATTTAATTTGTCTTAAGCTAGCTATACTAACGGAAGATTTCACTGTGAACATTAAGCAATTATCCTAAGTTGTAAAAAAAAGAAGAAAAAAGTGATGACTATTTGAAATACGAAGCACAAAATAACAGCTATTTATTTTTGAATTCATTATCAGTGAAAATAAAGTAATTAAAGAATAAAGTTGTGATGAAAACTGCCAGCAATCTTGCTAACTAAAAACATTTTGCTTTATGGGGAAAAAACGTGAGGGAGAAACTGCTCCTCTGGTGCTATCTTCTACCAACGGTCCACTATCATCAAGCTACGGGCTACAGGGCACAGGGCACAGGGCACAGACCACAGCCACAGGCCGCAGTAAGGAACAACTAAGCTGAACTTTAACTCACTTAATTAATCATCATATTACTTCTCTTGATTCAAAAATCTCTGCAAACTTTGTAAGTCTTTTTTTCTCCAGACAGTTTTGCGATATAATATGTTAGTTTTTTCAAGAAGATATTATCATATTTTAACCGTTATAATATGAAGCTACCAAATAACTAAGTGAAACTAGTAACTATCCTAACTCTTCATTTCAGTCTTGGTGTTTGCGTTTATAACACTACATTTATCTTTCAGTTCAATTGCGGCGAAATCGGAAGATATATCTTACAATTTTACAAAGGTTTCCATTTAAAAAACGTCACATAAATTTCAATACAAAAAGTGTATACCTACCTAATTTGTTAACAAAGATGTTAAATTACAATTTGGCAGTGTTTTTTAGCATAATTAAAGTAAAACTCTAGAATAATTAGTGATGAAAGTTATAAAAACCACGCATAAATTATTTCATCTCAAAATGATATCTTTTGTTTGAAAAAAAAAAAAAACAAAACATTTTAAATAGAAAAATAGGATCAAAACGAAGCTTTTGAAAAAGAATTCAATATAATAAAGTTGGTACTTTTAACTTAAGTTTTATATTATATGTAGATAAATAATCAAAAGATTTAATGAGACTTTAAAAAACTGTGATTGACTATTCAAACAATAATAATTGAACAGCAAAAAAATATATAAACACAAAAGTGCATAATATAACAAGTGATGAATTTTAAAAAAAAAACCTATGCATGTACATAAATTAGCTACCATTATTTGCAAGTTACTTTTGTGATAAAGAAATTTTAATTAAAAATAATTTCACCATTACCCGTTCTTTCTTTACAGAAGTGATATACAATAATGAATGAAAATTTACAGGCAACTTTAAGTAAACAATTTTTTTTTTAAATTTTTTTGGCTTTCACCCTTCAAGGGTATTCAAGGCCATCATTTAAAATTGTGGAGATATGAAAGGTGAATTTAAATATTAATTTTATTTAAATGTACAAATTTCAAAATTATAATGAAGATTGGAGTCGAGTTCAGATTTAGAAGAGATGAGATATTGAATGGAGGGGAGGCAATTTTTGATAAGGCTTGATAGAAGGGAAGATATTTGTTTAGAGAGGGACAACCAAAAAATGTTTGATCCAAAGTTCCCACTTCTAGACCACAGAATGTACAACCTGGGGAGTCAAGGACGTGAATTTTAAAAAGGTGAGAAGGAACAGAACAATGTCCGATTCTCATTAGAATAAGTGAGGAAATTTCTTTTTTTGAAAAATTGGGGAATTGTTGAAACCATGGTTTTGATGGGATAGTCCTTTGTATTGAGGTTTAGAAGGCTCCCTTGGATTGACTAGCAATGTGCCAATACTCTGCCCAAATATTGCAGGATCTATCTTTGACGATAGAAAAAATGTCAGATAGGGGATGTGGTTTACGAGGGTAACAACAGGGTTGGACGCTCCTTGTTTTGCCAAGGTATCCGCAATATCATTACCCATTATGCCAACATATCCATGAATCCAAATCAGGGTTACGGTTTTTCCACAGCTTTGAATGGAGGCTATCAGCACTCGAATAAGACATACAAAGTGATCATCAGGATGAAGAAGACTGGATTTAAGTTTTTGAAGGGAACTGAGAGAGTCAGAGAGAACAAGGGAATGTTCAACATTACTTTTTGAGAGATTTGAGAGATTCTATTATTGCAATGCACTCGGCTGAAAATATTGAAAATTGATTTGAAATTGAATGAAATATTCTGTCATTGGAATTATGGTGGTAACATAATTGAAAAATGCAAATTTAACACCAAAAAAAATTCTATAATTTTAACAAACTGCTAGTTTTTCTTCTTCTCTAGAATTTGTTAACATGAGAAAAACACATTTTAAGTTATTGTTAACTTGTTAAATTTTGGTATATAAAATGTCAAGTACGAACAAAGATTGCAAGAGTCGGCATTAGAAACGAAAGATTATCTGTTTTGATTGCGTACCTCAACTGTAGTTAAAAATCAATTAAAAAAAAAATTCTCCCTGTTAACATTAAAAGTATTATACATTTATATTTACATAGAAAAAACATACAAATTTTCAATATAAAGTTAAAATAAAAAAAAATAAAAGCATTAATTACAAAATTATTACAGTCGTCATTGCAGAATATGGTAAATTTAGTTTAGAGTTAATAACTGATTAGTTGAAAAGTATAATAGAATGACTAGCACTTGAAGCATATACACATTTTTACAAAAACCCCCGACTGAAAAGACCCTAACACATACGGCAAACTTAAAAATTACAAATTTTACAATGTGAGTCTACAAATAAAAATGTATTAAGACAGTTACTGCTCACTATGATAAAAGAAACTGCATAAAAAAATACCGGTAAGTTAAAAGGGATTGAAGGGCAAACTCCAATATACGTGATTAGGGATGTACTTGATTTTCTTTAATCAGTGATTCCTGACACTGTTTGGAGTAAAAAATGTTAATGAAATTGTGGACTTTGGTGACTTTATCGAGAATTAAAAAAAAAAAAAATTCTTTAAAATCAAACAAAAAGAATTTCTTCCGCAAAAAGAATGTCGTCACTGGTCATTCAGCCGAATAACCGCCCAGCCTCTTACCCAGTCCCATACCTACTATTTTTTTTATGTTTTTGTAGAAAAAAAATCAAAAATGTCACCTTTGACCAACATTTTATTTACATTTTTCACTTGAAATAATTTCAGGAATCACCGGTTAAAGTAAGTCAAGTACGTCCCTTAACCCCTGTTTAGCTGAATACTTGACAATGTGAACTTTATAAAAGGCACTGGCCATTATCAAAGACAAAAGGTAAAACATGAACGATAATGACTTCTCAACATTTTTGGATAAGTTATGAGAAAGTAGAGGTGGAAAGAGAAAGGTGGGGAAGTACCTACTCAGATCTGGTGACAAAATATAGCCAAAGCCATTTCAAGCAATGTTACAATTCTAAATGGTGATCTGCAATGAGATCTTCTGCTCTGGGATAGTATAAAATTTTATTTAATTATTTGATTTCGCAGACCAAAATAGAATTCTTTTTTTTTGAAGCTGTATTGAATTGAAAAGTAGAATTCGGACTTATTGATTTTATTTGCGGAGGAAAAAGAATGTTTCATCAAATCAAGTTATCTTTAAAATTGATTATATTACAGTGAAACCCTCTTAAGAAGTTTTCCTGCTTAGAAGTTTGGTTTTTTTCGGTCCCTTGAAGATCAAATGGCCCAATTTATCCCACTTACAAGGTTTTCCCGCCTAAGATTTTTTTTTTGTCTCCAGTCCCTTGGAAAATTTCTTAAGATTTGTATTTGAAAAATGTTCTCAGTGGTAAAAGTTTCCAATTGGTATATCGTCTTTGAAAAGTGAGATGTTATATTGGTAAAGAATAGCTTTGTTGGTAATACACACATAGCATATTTAAATTTAAGCAAGGCATTTTGTAACCCTAGAAGCTTGAAAGTACATATATGTACACAATATAGCAAATACAATATATTGTTGACCGGTTGACAAAGTATAGTGTCTTAGTTATATTCATTGGAACACGAAATAGAATGTTTGTATAATATAATAGTACATAATTAGATCACTCGCACACTGTTTCATGCTCATACTGTGAAATTTCAGGATTTGTTTTTCTCCAAGGTCCAAAAAAACTTTTTATCTATGCTCGGTTGACAAAATGTTTGCGTAAACTTAACCCCATCTTCCAGATGTTTTGCAAACGCAAGCGTTTAATAGTACGATTGATGTGCGTAACCTTAGAAAGTAAAACTAAACAATCTTTGAAAAACTTATTTGGGAAATTATCCTTTTGATTATCGTGAACTTTACAGCATGAGTTTGAAAAATGTCCTACAGCGGCTTTAGATCAGTGGTTTGATTATAGTTTGGATCACGATACGGCAGATAAAGGCTTCATAACATTGTGACCTGACCTCGGCATGTAAAGCTGTTTGACTTGTAGAACTTGAATCTGAATATGATAGTCATAGGTGATGGTTGCAGTGCACTATTCAAAGCACTTTGACCTGGCTTTAGTCACTATTTGTATCGCTCTGACCTGGCTTAAGTTATTAAGCGCTGGATTGTAGTGCATTATTCGTATCGTTTTGACCTGGCCTTAGTCATGTATAGTTGGGAGAGCATTATTGCCGACATCGTCGGCAGTGACTGTCAATGAAGCGATCCTGAAAAAAATAAAAAATGATTATTTTAAATAAAATAAAAATACATTTTGTAGAGCTGTTGAAGTTAACACCCGCCCCGAAAAAAATCGTTAAAACCGGTTTACATATTTGACAGATGTTTAGTTTTTAGTTCAGTTTTTCTGATAGATATGTGAGAGATTGACGAAGTGAATTTGGAATTCAGAACTGAAGGAATTAAAATGCGTAAAAGCAAAGCAGCTTACCAGTGGTTAGGTTGTGTGATGAGGAGGTCTCTACGAAATGGGCTTGCTTCTTCCTAACAGTAAACATACAGGCAAATTAGTTACTATTTAAAATTAAAACTGTGTAAAAATGTACATCGCAGGGTAATTAATTACTACATTAATTAGGGAACTTTGAATTTATTCATCATGATTTATTAATCATGATTTTATTCCTCACTACATATGTGTTGGGGACATACATGTTACTGTCAATATAAATATAATTCATTAGCTTCATCCAGATGGCTAGATGTGTGCAATGAATGTGTAACGAGTTGAACATCGTGCCTCGGATTCCCGTTACTAGTAATCTATTCCACCAAATATATTCATCAACTAGCGGCATTATGTCAGTCTGAGAGTCCTTTGTGATTCAGTTCGGAAACGAGAGAAAATCCGTTTAGTGGTTTTTAAGTTTATCGCGAACAGACAGACAGACGCGGCGGAGGATTTTAATTTATAATATGTAGGTAGAGATAATTAAAATTGACAACAAGAACACTGGATTTCTTTTTACATAGACCAACTTGAGTTAAAATAGAATATTTAAAAAAATCAGATTTAAATTAAATATCAGATTTATACAATAAAAAAAAAAAATCATGATGTTTATCAACCCTGGTTTCAACTGAAAGCTAAATTGTGAACTAAATGTTAACCGTCAGTTAAAGTAACAAGGATGTTAAATAGGACCACATGCTGTTTTAAGTGTACTTTTGCTAAAGTAATAATTGTTGAAAACACGCATTGCATTATTTTTTGTGCGGCCACACCCAAAAAATAAATTTGAAAACCAGAACAACTGTCAAAATATCTGGCTGTATTTTGTTTCGCGTAGTTGTAGGATCTGACAGATTTGTTCCTGGACGAATATTTCAAAATAAATGATGACCTGTTATAATTACACAGAAAAAAATACAGACTTAGCAGGGATGCCCGAGTTCTTGAGGTGAGGTTTGTCTAGGTCTTGGCTTCTGCCCATTTGCCATGTGGCAGGCCGAATCGAGAGAGACTGGTTGAGGGAGACCATTTGACCTCTCCAGCAAGACTCTCTCGACCCATCACCTTGCACTGCAGAAGGAGGGATATGGATACGTCCGTCACTCCTGGACACACTGACCTCCAGATTCCTACCCACCCCTCTTATCTCTTCCTTCCCACAACTACCTTTCCTTAAAAAGACCCTCCACAAAGCAAACCCAAAAATGATAAGAGGGGACTAAAGGTAATTATGTTCCTCAGAGCTTCCTGTGCGGAGCTATTGCAAAAAAAAAGCAAAAAGGAAACTCACAGCAAGTTTTCATTGGCGACAAAGTTCTGGTTGTTGAAGATAGCACTGGGGGGGTGGCCAGCTCGGAATCTAGCTGCAAGCCAAAACACAATTATTCAAATCAAACAGCAACAACACTTCTCCGCAACATCGCACTCTTATTTCTGGGGAGTTGGACAAACGCAAATTACTATTTCTATACAAATGTGATATGTAATGATTTTTCACAAAATTGTGTGAAATCAGAGATTTGTTCTTAAAGCGATGGCACCACGTCTTGTAAAATTCGGGATCAGGCCACTAACAATAATAATCCTTACGTATATGGCGATAAGGTTTAAATTCCCGTTTAACATCAGCCACCAGTTTTGATTTATTCACGAAAAAAACTTCGCCAACAAAAAGCATGCTTTATTTTATTTTGCAAAGCGACACAAATATTAAAATGTTTTATGATCATTTTCACAAGATTTTAATTTTGCACATTATAGAATAAAATCACAACAGAAAAGGGGTTTTTAAGTAGGAGATTTTGAACATAAAAGTAAGAAAAAATAATTAAATATTACAAAGGCAAATATGCATTCTATTCGCAGTATTTAATTAAAACATCTAAAATATTTCTAAGCGATCTAATTTTCAAACTAAAATCACATGATTTTGCATTGATTAGTTAGTGGTAGATCCAACTTTTCGTCAACTTCAATTCACAAAGTTTGGCTTAATTGGCTCAGGGGTTAAATTTTTTTTTCAAGTTCCTTGAAAAATCCTATGATAGTTTCACTATATTATAAAATTTAGGTGAAATTCTCTCTAACTGTCTATTGTCATTATATGGGGGGAGGGGGGGGTGGTCTGTTAGTGAAAACACAAACATAAAGTAGTATTAGGGTAATAAGGAAATAATAAAAAGAAATGAAATAAAAACCAACATTACAATTTTACTAACTATTGCTGGCCTCCTCGAACGGCCTCGTGGGAAGGGCATCACTTGAACACATTTGTAGATCCTGCAAATGTTTCCTTACAATATTAGAAATAACTTAAATAAAACATGGACTAAACAAGAATAAGTAAATAATATGTACAATAAATTGGGATTGATGGCCACATTATCACCACGTCGATCTTTCACAGTATTAACTCAAATCACTTGCATCCTGCAATGGTGCACAAGCAACCAATTCCTTCCAGTAACAAGACAAATAATTAAGAATGTATTTTTACACATTAAATTAACCCTCTTAGTCCCAGAACTTGGATGTATGGGTAACCTAACCTAACTTTGATGTATCATACAAAAGATAATATCATAGGTAACACGTCGGTCACACATAACTTTAATGTGTCATACAAAAGATAATAACATAGGTAACAAGTCGGTAACACATAACTTTGATGTATTATAAAAAGACAATGACACAGGAAGCACATAAGGTTGGCATATTATGTCAAGGATAGTATAGTTACATATTTCATAGATAGGGAGTGAATATTTAATTTATACAGTGAAACCCTCTTAAGAAGTTTTGTTTTTCCGGTCCCTTGGAAAAACTTCTTAAGAGGGTTTCACTGCGATCCCACCTCTACTTATAGACAATGTAAAAGGGATAATCGGTTAATTGGGTAATAGGTCCACTAAGGACATGTTTATATTTTAGAATATAAAAGCAATGTTTGGTACACACCTGCAGACTCTTAATGTTTTGCATCACAGTATTGACGTCCAGTTCTTGGTCCATGGCTGCTGCAGCTTCCTTCTCTTCACTGTGGGTCCTCTCCATAAACCTATCAGACTTGGGCAAGAAATTGTCTTTGATAACGCTAACGGCCTCGCACTTGACCGCATTAACGGCACTATCGCCGGCAAAACTTTGAGCATTCCTCGAGTTGGTCTCCGAATCTCCCAACATATCCAATTTGTATTTCTTGGGTTCGGGTTCATCGTCTGGTTCGGGTGTTTTCCGTGGATATTTCAGGACAGAATCTGAGCTTCCGTGGATAACTGACTGCGGGTTGGATTGATTGATGTGTTTCTTCACATCCTGAGCGTCATGCGTTGATTTGAGAATGTTTTTCACGGAATACGCATCGTTGACAATGTTTTTAATAGAGAAATCACTGTTTGCTTGCGGCTTGTCATGGAGCTTCCGGTACTGTTTCTCCACTTCCAGGCGGATGATTTCTCTCCGTTTGACATCGTCGTCTCGGAGAACAGATGTGATGGCTTTATTTTGAGATTCGGACACGATTTCTACACAGTCGTCGCTACTGCTATCGTCTAGATTTAATGAAAGATCTCTGCTTCTGGAAGCGGTTGGAGTGAAGTTGAGTTTTTGAGAGCTGGAATGACTCTCCCTCGAAGAATTTCCTTCTAAAGATAGCACTCTCTGGGAGCCACTGATGTGGGAGCTATTATCTCTTTGAGAATTGCTGTCTCTATGAGGATTTCCATCTCTCTGAGAGACATTGCCATCTCTGTCTTTTTGAGCAACCAAACTCTCCGCCGCCAAGGCATCATACTTCTTCTGTATCCTGTGTTGTTTAAGGACATATGTAGGCTGCGTTGGTGTTGAACTAGACGTAGGCGGATGATCCAAAAGCTTTGATGTTGGGGAAACATTCAAAGCGTCGGAAACTCGTTCATTATGCGGCGATTTGTGAACATCATTTTGGTATTTGTCACTGATTTTCACCTCAGATGACTTGTGATAATTGGTCGGAGACAGAGGGATGGAATTAGAAGATCGCTGATGATGCGATGATGAAGATGAGTGTTCAGTCTTATATTTGGGTTTGACAAACATGTCGTTGCCGACGAGAGACTTGTAATCTTCGCTGGACAGTTTAGTATCGCCGGATCCTAAATATGCTTTAGACAGCAGCGGTAAGGGTGATGTTGGCATAGAATTACTAGATTTCGTGATCAAATCCAAGCCAGTGGATATATGAGGCAACTTAGCGGTGATCTTTTCTCCTGATTTGCTGCTGTGATCGTGTGTTTTGACTCTATGTCCATCTTTGCTTCCATCCAATTTGCTATTAGAGGAATCGTGGGAATTCTTCCCAGATATGATTTTAGCTAGGGTAGCCTTACCGAAGAGAGCGTTGTTAGATTTGACCTTGATAGAACCGGGGCTGACGGACGGCTGATGACTCGCAACAGCGGTGGTAGCGTTGATTTCTAATGGTTTCATCAACTGGTTGGGAGTGATTGTCACCGAATTGCTTACTTTTGTCGGCGGCGCATTCTTACTTGCGTCCTTACCAGTTGTGGCAGAAACCGGAGTTATTGTTAAGGAACTATTACTGTTTGGATGGACATACTTATCAGATTTTGGCGGCGGAGGTGATGTCTTTAAGTCAATGGGATCGCTTTTCTTCTGGAAGACGCTTGTGACGCTAATGGATACGTTATCACCGATCATTGGAGAGGCGGATCGTCCGCCATCGCCGTGAACTTTAAAGGATTTCTTATCAGGATCGATTTGATTTGGCGATACATTGTTTCTACTAAAGTTTTGATCAAGTATCTTTGATTCGGATTCTTTAAGATCGGTTCCTATGCATATGGAACTAGTGACAGGTCGAGTTCTGGGTTGTATGGGGGCCATTGGTTCGGGATCGCTTATGCTTCTTTCTGCATGAGAGAATTTAACAGGCTCGGCGATGGACATCTTGCTGGAAGACTTGCTGAGGGAAGGTTGCTGCTGAGAGGAGGGTGCCTGCTTCAACTCCATATTTTTGGAGTGTAATTTTGTTTTCCCGCTGTCATTCAGTGATTTCGGAGTGATTTTTCCCAGTCTGTAACATACAACATTTGTATTAAGGCCAATAATTTAATCTTGAGTAAGCACTAAAGTAAAAACACACAAAGCAAGAAAGATATTATTATTGTTATAAAAAAACTTGCCAACAGTGAGTTCTGACTTATAAATGACAAATAAACATTCATGTTGATTTTTTTGGTTCCACTAAAAGTTAAAGAAAGGTATTTTTTAGCAATACTAAATTCATACATATCACTTAGATGCTGAATGGTTTTTCTATAACAAGATAATCTTTGATTTTATAGAATTTTTTCAAGGAGGGAATAAAAAATAGAGAAGATTTAGATTTCAATACACATGTATAAAGCCAATACAAGTTTTTTTTTTTTCAATTCTGGATGTTAATCTTTTCAGAGCAGTTGAATACATGAAATGTCAATGAATGAATACATAGTACCAGGCGTAGATAATAAAAAAAAGGGAGATATGATGCCAACTGTCGGCGAGGTACGACTAAACTGGACAAATTATCAAAGTGGCGTAGCCAGAGAAAGTTATGCAATTTGTGTGAATTAGATGCGATTTGCAGTAGCATGGGTGAACGATGTGGGCGTTGATCTCCCTTGTTTCTATTATCTATGGTACCAGGCGACCAGACGACCAGTTGTGTGAATAGGTGCCCACTGCGGGCATACTCACTTGGCCTGCTGAATGAGAGTGGGCATGCGGACAAAGCCCAGGGGAAACAAAGGCAGGACCACTCGGTGAAGATACCTGGCCGTGGCTTCTTCATCGTCTGACAGTCCTTGCTCCCTCACCAGGTCCGACAGCAGGGACCTACAATCACATTAAAGTATTGCTAAAAAGGTTTGTTAACTATAAATGTAAGCATAACCCTTCCTCCTTTGTATGGTGGAGGTTATTTTTTTATTAAAGAGTGAAACATTCCCGTGTTATCAATAACCTTGCAATATTTGAAAATCTCTTACTACCATAACAGTAAGTGGAAAGTGATGCTCATGTCGTGAAGTAGAACCTAGCCAGCCGAGGAATTCAACACACGATGCCTGGGCAGTAACCAGACGCCATGCCAACTCAGCCACATTATTAAAGAATAATTTTTATAGTGTCGTTTTCTAATAAATATCACCTGTTTTTTTCTCTTTACCTTTTCTTAACCAGTCAACTGGTTTTCGGCCACACGTGTGAAACAATTTGTACGACCACGCGCGGTGTAAAAATTGTGTGCTCGCTCTAATACCATCCATATTGGAATTTTTTGAAATGGATCAATGGATTAAAAACTCATCAAGATAAGTTTCCTTCTCCGATGTTCAATAGGTTAAGGTAGGCACGGCTTTTCAGCCTTTATGGATCCCACACTGTTGGTAAATTGCCTAATTTGCAAGCACAACTGCAGATGGTCAAAGAATAAACAACAGTTGATCATCAGTTGACAAAACATGTTTAATTTGGTCCTTTATTACTCATGCATCATTGGGCCGGACGTTTAAAGCGATTTTGCCCCTTATGTATAAAGAAATCGTATGAAGAACAAGGTCAGAATCGCTTGGGCCATTCCCGTTCTTGACATTACGAATTACTGGATAGCATTTAGCCACTCCGAATAATTCATATTAATTGCTAAAGACACGCCGGGCACTAAAGATGGCGGACAAAATGGCTACCGCTTGATAATATCAACGCTGTCATATTCGAAATCTATATTTATTCATTGTTTTTGATATAAATCCATTGTGGAAAGCATAGATTTGAGTGATTATTAGGAAGTTCGTTTTATCTACATTATTTTGATGTAATTTTTGTATTATATCACAAAACAAATGTTATAAAAATTGAATTCGTAAGAAAAGTGAGAACCGTCAAATATTTTATGTCGTATTGAAAAAAAATATTTTTTGTATGCTGGCCTTCAACAACTTAACATCTCCCATGATATTTCAAAGGTTAGTACAGCAGTAACTAATTAAATATGTTGGCTTTTTGCAACATCAGTACTCACCGAACTTGGTCATTCCAGGAGAATCTACGCTTGGGCAACCGCTTCTCGGGAGTCTTTTTGTCATCGTCGAGTGTGGTGTTTAGAAGAACAATTTGTTTACTGAAATTAGAATCAACAAAATAAAAATTATCACAACTATTCCAATTATACAGTGATAAAGTCGCTGATAGAATGCGGAATCTCCATTCGATCCTCATAAAGATGCATTTTCATAGCAGACCAATAGCTAGTTCCAAACAATTTTTTTTTTTTGTAGAAAATTAATATATATATTTTTTTTTACATTAGGTCCACACAGGAGGCCCTGAGGAAAATAATTTCCCTCAGGGCCTATGTCATCTTTGGGGATGCTGTGTGGAGGGTATTTTTAAGGAAAGGAAGTTCTGGGAAGGAAAAAGGTATGAGGGTTGGGTAGGAATCTGGGGTTCAGTGTGTCTAGATTATCCGCCTCCAAGACCTAGACAAACCTTACCCATGAACCCGGGCACCCCTGCTAAGTCACCAAACGTAGCAAACCACTTGGGGTGACCTATGGCAGAGGTGTTGGTTATTCAATAAATGGTTCCCGGGGCGGCAGTACCCATTCCCGCCTCCCAAATTGAATTATGTGTATATATTTTATATTGGGTACAAATGGATACATAAATTACAAATCTATATTTTTTTACAGTGATTCATTACACAATATATGTATTTGATGTACCTCCATAAATAAGCAGGGCTTGTGTATTTGGGGGGGGGGGGGGGGGGGGGTGTTGTTATTACATTGGTTTTATTTGACATGATTCAGTATAATTTTTAAGGTGAGTTTTAAATTCTTTTATGTTAGTATTCATCTTTCAAATTTTTTCTGGTAATGAATAAAAAAAAATTTACTTTGAGTAGTAGTAGACATTTTGGAGTGGGAAGTAGATATTGAAGTTTGTCTAAGATTTCTGTTATTTTTAAATGGTGCAGCTTTATTTTGAATATTATCTTTATAAATTTGTAATGTTTCATGGTAGAAGTATAATGCGCTTAATTTTCTGACCTTAAATTGTTTGAATAAGAGTTAATAATATCACATTTTAATCATTAATATATTGTGATTTTTCATGGGTCTGCGCTAGTTGGAAGATATAATATAATACAGAACTTACTTTAATTCCACAATTTTTTGCGACTCCGTTTTGTAGTTTTCTAGTAAGGCGGGTTTCATCTTTTCTATTATCCCCTTAAGTCTGAAAAATAAACCATCCAATATATTAATACACATTTTCATACAAATTTTTTTTGTATTAAAACCAGTTAAAATTGTACAGTGTAAACATATGAACTAAATTAACAGAAATTTATAATTTGCAAACTAAATGAAAACTAATAACAGTTTTCAAAATATGTGTGAAATGCTTTTTTGTTAAGTTCCTTCGGTGCTTTTGAAAAAATCTGCTACTTCTGCATACTGGTTATCTGAGCTGTGTATGCATGGTGTAAGGGAGTATAAATGAATTGGTATTTATATGATTGTTGTAGTGGAAGATATTTTTAGTTTGTATGACTATTAGGAACATAAAATGAAATCAATTGCAATAATGCGGGGCTGTCAATAAGGGAAGTAATGATTTTAAAAAGAAAAATGACAACATGTGTGTTTTAGAGAAACTTCTTGGATCATATTTGCAACAGTGGCGTAGATCCGGTTAAAAATATGTAAATAACATTATTTTAATTTTAGATCTTGTGGATTAAGAATAAACAGGGTTCTACCTGTCCAAGGGGTCCGAGGAAGTATGGGGAGTCCTTATCTGCTGGTCTGCCAATCTCCTGGCCCTCTGGATGAGGCCGGCTTTGCCCCTCCGAAGCAGAGCAGCAGCATGGGAGAAGAGGGCTTGGCGCACCGATGGAGGCACAGACCCTCGGCGGCAATGTTTCTCCATCCTGGGGATGCCATAACAGAATAATCATATTATCCATCTGCATGTAATTGTAACAACAGTTGATATGGCAAGAAATCAATGCTACCTATAGACCCTTGATAAACCAACTTTGGTTGCTGATAATATTCCGCTTCTGTCATACCAGTGAAATTCTAAAAGTATCAAGAAGATGATCTCAATCGAAACAAACTTAATTCTGTTTTTACCCAGGGGGTACGTTTCACAGAATACTGTAAAAAATACAGTACATAATAGTAGGAGAATGAGAGATAGGATCTAGTGTATGAAAATCCCCGCAATTTTTCAAAATGTTGGGTGTTGATGGCATGTAGTTATTATTCCCAGTGGCGAGTTATATTTTGAAACACTAATTCCCAATTTGAAATACTAATTTCGTGGGTAGGAAAAACACAGAATTTTAATAAGAATGAATATTATCATTACAAATTGTTGACTGTGCTATGTGTAAAAACAGAATTGACAGCAAGCCAAAAAAAAATTGTATTTTGTAAGAAATATAGATAACCAATAATTAGTCAAGAATGCGCTACAGTGAAACTCTATTAAGAAGTTTTCCGAGGGACCGGAAAATAAAAACTTCTTTAGTGGGAAAAAGTTATATGTGAGATAAATTTGGTCATTCAATCTTCTAGGGACTGAAAATACCAAACTTCTTAAGAGGGTTTCACTGTATTTGGCAGAAGTTCGTTTATCTGTACCATGCAATTCTTCTTCTATTTCATACATTATATACAGTTTGTACTGTGTGCTCACCCCAGAATGATTTCGTTAACCTCGACGCCAGACAACTTGCCCGTGTGCGAGCTGAAATGGGCCTCCGCCATTGCCCTGAGGCGGCGCGCTAGCAGGGCCGCCTCGGGGGGCAGCTCAGGCGGCAAGGGAGGCAGGGGGGCCACCAGGGGGGTGGAGGGAAGCGCCACAGGGGGCGCCACGTCCCTGCAAAGTTGGAAAATGCACATATATAGCGGTAAATATAAATTATTGAATATTACAAAGTTGGCCTTTTCAACACAATCTGACCACTGTGTTGAGAAACTTCAAAGATCATATATGCGATATCTATGTATGGGGATGCCGCCGATGTATAACATACTTGTGTCATCAGCCACATAGATAAGGTTAACACACTGGTCCTTTCTCAAGAGAATCATTTTTTCTAAATTCCACGTTTACACTAGGGATATAAATGACAAATTCAAAAACGGGTCAATTTTAGCTAATATGCAAAAAAAAGTCTGCAATTTAATTTCGATAAACCTAATGCATAGTGAGCTAATGTCTGTAAAGCCAGTATTGTTATGTCGCACATCCCACAGAAAAGTGTCTTAAGTCAAAATTTTATATTTTACATTTTATCATCATCAAGAAAACCATATTTAAGTTAGATCACTCCATCTCCACAAGATGTCGTTAGCATCTCTTTTCAACGGGACCGCTTGTTCAACATTCATTCATTTGTTTTTGCTCTCCTGCAAAATTAACTTTTTGACTTGTGTCACTTTTCTACGGTATGCGCGATATGTAAAATGAGATAAGTTGGTAAGTCACCTGTAAAATGCTTTGGACTTACTAGTTAGCTCTTGCAGGGCCGATGCAAAATTTTTGCAATAACTTATTTGTTATTTGCAAAATGATGTTTTTGAAAATTGTACAATCTTACCAGATAATATGTTCATATATTTGTAAAAAATAGTGTATAATCTACCATAAGTAGTTTCCCAAGAACGGCTTAAGAAACTGATTTTTTGAATGGTACATAATGACTGTGTTTTGGTAAAACCCTTCAAACCACATACAGTGAAACCCTCTTAAGAAGTTTTCCAAGGGACCGGAAAAAAAAAACTTCTTAGGTGGGAAAACCTTATAAGTGGGAAATATTGGGCCATTTGGTCTTCAAGGGACTGAAAAAACCAAACTTCTTAAGCAGGAAAACATCTTAAGCGAGAACTTCTTAAGAGGGTTTCACTGTATTATGTATTTTGGGAATGTTACTTTTCAGTGGTTTCATGTAGAATAGTCATCGAAATACAACAAGGTAAAATAGTTTTTGTTGATTTAGGCATTTTTAAAACTAAATACTAAATTATTTTTTTTTAGGTTATTCCGATAAAACCATAAATGAAATTATTCAACCCTCAAATCTTTCATAATTATAAATAGAATTACAATATTTTCCAGCAAAATTTTGAAAAACAAAACACAAATAACAAAAATTTTAAATTTTTTAATTGATTTCACAAATTTGTAAATGCATATTTGTTTTAAGCGTCTTCTGAAATGTAGTTATTTGGTGGCTTGAAGGGTTTTAACAAATGGTAGTCGATATTGATAAGGCAGCTTTCGAGAGGTTAAAGAGATAGGCTTAAATATTCTACCTTGAACTGTCGGAGCTGTTGGGAGCCTTGTGACTGGAATCAGAAGAACAGTCCGTGCTTCCTTCCACTATGCTGTTCTCCATGCCAACTGAAACACAAACGTGAACCATTCATTGGATAACACCTCTTCCATAGATCACCCCAAGTGGTTCGCTACATTTGATTACTTAGCAGCGGGGCAGGGTTTCATGGGGTGAGGTCCCTCCAGGTCTTGGTGGCGGACGGCGGGTCTACGAGACGGGATCGGGAGAATCAGGTTGAGGGAGACCCATTGACTCTCCGGCTGAACTCTCTCGACCCAAGGCTTTGCATCGCAGTGGGAGGGATGGAATTATACTTTCCTATGGGACACACGGACTCACCTAAAAAGACCCTACCAAAACAGCTTCCCCAAAGATGACATAGGCCCTAAGAGATTACATTTTCCTCAGGGCCTCTCGCAATGACCCTTTTGCAAAACAACAGAAACTATTCATTATTTTGATCACAGCATCCAGAAATTTGATCAAAGACATACAGTGAAACCCTTTTAAGAAGTTCTCGCTTAAGATGTTTTCCTGCCTTCGAAGTTTGGATTTTCGGTCCCTTGAAGACCAATTTTTCCCACTCGTAAGGTTTTCCCGCCTAAGAAGTTTTTTTTTTTTCGGTCCCTTGGAAAACTTTTTAAGAGGGTTTCACTGTATATCAAAACTCACTTTCAGTATGAATATTGTTGTATCTGGGGACATCACAACTATTTTACTGAGCCGAGAAGGATCAAATTAAATATTATTTTGATGTTTTTAAATATTGTGTTTAACCGCTTGGGCACATAAGCTTGTTTTCACGACAATTTAACATAGGTAGACATAGGAATGACGTATGCCCCGGACCTGAGTTATTAATAATAGCTCAATTTCACATAGGTAGAGCCTCAAGTCTGGTTCAGCATTCATGCAAGAAAATACATACCCTTACATTCAAATACGTGCTTGTGAATTGTATTAACATTTTTAGAGCTACAGCTACTGAAACGTTGAGCTGAGTTTTAAAACCACGATATTGCGTACCCCAGGTTGAAAACCTCAGCTATATATTATTTTTACGCAAATATACTATACAGGGTGTTAAGGTACGTACTTGAGTTACTTTAACCAGTGATTCCTTACATTATTTGAAGTAAAAAATGTAAATGAAATTTTGGTCTCCGGTGACATTTTTGATGTTTTTTTTTTTTTTTTTCTACAAAAACATAAATAATAGTAGGTGTTGGGTAGTTGGGGGCGGGGTAAGTGGTGGGGCGGTAACTCGGCTGAGTGACCAATAAGGACATGTGAAAGAATTTTTTTTTTGTTTGATTTTGAAGAAAAAATATTTTGAAAAAAAAAAAAAAATTGACATAAAAAAAGTCACCGGAGACCAAAATTTCATTTACATTTTTTACTCCAAATAATGTCAGGAATCACTGGTTAAAGTAACTCAAGTACGTACCTTAACACCCTGTATATTGTTTTTAATTAATTAATTGAGAAATAACAGAAATTAATCCAATAAAATTAATATGCGCACCCCGGGTTTGGATCCGCAACCTTCGGATTGGGAGTTGAGAGCCCTAGTTATTAGTTGAATAATTGTTTGTTCACAATATTGCTACATACTTAACTTTATTTTTAGGAATTTTAGTTCCGCCAAAAGAAGGTCGATTATTTATGGTTCCATAGCTGAAAAAAATTGGGAATCGCTGCCCTTGAATATTGAAATTTATACCTTTAGCCCTGGCTTCGGCCAATATCTCCCTGACAGTCTGCTTGGTGTTGACAGGGTTAGCGGGGGAGGCGGCCACGGGGGGCTCCTGGTTGTTGGCGTTGGGAGTCTCGTCCACAGACGTCTTCCGCTTCTTCTTCGGCAGCCCATCCTTGCCCTCCAGGTCTTTCACCTTGGCCGGTTTCGACTGGAAAATAAATCATTTTTATATACAGGGTAGTCTCTGTTATCCAAGCACACTATAATCTGGATATCCAATAATCCAAACCATCGGGCGACTGGGGCGTGTTGGGTGGATGGGGGGGCGGAAACACAAGATGTTACACAAAGTATAATTTTGAAGACTTTTTTTACATTTCCTCCACACAAAGGTCCTGCGGAAAAAAGTTTTGAGGGGTGGGTAGGAATCTAGGGGTCAGTGTGTCCAGGAGTGATGGATGTATGAATCCATCCCTCTCACTGTGGTGCAAGGCGATGTTCCGAGAGAGAGTCTCTCCCGATCCTGTGTCCCACGAACTTGGTAGGCAAACATAACCTATTTAGTGAACCACTTGAGGTGACCTATGGCAGAGGAGTTGGTTATCCAATAATTGGTCCCCGGAGAGGCGGTACCCATAAAATTTACTTGAAAGTGGAGAGAGTTTTATGAAGTTAGCAAGGGAACATAACATTAACATCTTGAATGTTGGATGACATTTGCCCACACACAGCCGTATTCCATAGAAAATTAATATCAGAGCATTCCGAGAGGCTTGAGTACTGATATAACAAGCAACAGCTGGAATGATATTGGCGCAAGGATTCTGACCTTGTCCTTGTACAGTTTCTTTGTACATAAAAATAGCATTTTATTTTTTAACCTCTCATCTGTCACCCGCCCGCCGGCGGGCTTACGACAAATGAGAGGTTAAATCAACAAAATTTGATTTTAAAGGTGATTTTAGTTGGTATTATATCTGGAAAAAAAATTATTTGTTGATTTGGAACCGACTCAAATGTGAAGGTGTGAAATGTGAATGAACAAGGCTAATGAAAAGCATTGTCCAAATGACGCAAGACAGTGTGCGGTATGAGTATGCGAGGCAGTGTGCGATTACAATACATGACATATTATTTTTCAATTAGATGAAAAAGTCATCCATAACAATTTTAATCATGCCATTTAATTTGGGGCCAAAATGCTTTTCTGTTTTTGGGCAGCGTTACAGTGTCCGAAACATTGGCTAAAGAAGGGGGTAGCGTAACACGGCGAAATAACCCAAAAATAAATCACTGTAATACTTTTGACCGTGAAAATCTAAAATCATAACCAAAATGATGTTCGTTTTTGTTTAGGTGTTGGCAACATCATACCGGCCAATTTTACACATGTTTAATGGTATATTTTGTGAAAATATCCCATTGAAAAAGACAGGTTAATAACAATTGTTGGATGAGTGAGTACATTGCCTAAAATGGTGAGGTTATTTCATGAAATCCAGAATATAAAAGTTAGGTCGGTTGGTTACCTTCTTTCGATCCTCTCCGGACTTGTCAGAATCGGTGACGTTGCTGGTCTTGCCATTCTGTTCACGCCCATCTCCATCTGACCGTGCCTGTTTCTCACCCGTGGACGCATCTGACTCCCCGTCTGATCCCTCGGAAGACGGGTCCTCGTCACTCCCACTTGATGACAAGGCGCGCTGAAATATGGTAAAAGCATTCATTAACCTGTCGTTGGCCGTACATACTCCGGTGTACCATCGATTTTGTCCCTTATGTATAAAGAAATTGTATGAAGAACAAGGTCACAATCGCTTGGGCCATTCTCGTTCTTGACGTAACGAAATACTGGATAGCATCTAGCCTCTCCGAATAATTCAAATTAATTCACAATGACGCGCCGGGCATCAGAGATGGCTGACAAAGTGGCTGCCGCTTGATAACATGAACGGAGTCGTATTCGAAGTCTATATTTTTTCATTGTTTTTTATATAAATCCATTGTGGAAAGCATAGATTTGAGTGATTATTAGGAAGATCGTTTTATCTACATTATTTTGATGTAATTTTTGTAATATATCACAAAAGAAATGTTATAAAAATTGAGTTCGTAAGAAAGGTGAGAACTGTCAAATATTCTATTGAAAAAATATATTTTTCCTATGCTGGCTTTCAACAAGTTAATAATGCTGATTTCTCGCCACATCAAAAGTTGATATGATCATGGCCAAAAGGTTAAGGACTATTTTTCAGTGGTGATAAAATAAATGGGCAATTTCAGTTAGGTTGGTGTTTCGTGAGACTATGGCAATCCTACTAGGGAAATGTGACAGGTAGGTCAAAAGAAAGGGAGGAAATGAGAACGAGGAAGTTGGGAAGTACCAAAAACCGTGTACGCATGAGCGAACTTCTGTTGGTTTTGTCGCGAATCAAATGGCGCAATACGCCTACTCGCTGTTATGGTTTCAGTGGTGTAAACATCGCATACATACTCTAGCTTGGTTTCTGTGTCAGCAAAGGTTACAGTTACAGCTCGCAGATGAGTACACGACTTAAGAATAAAATTCTAAACATCAGGGACATCTTCAGTTTATCACTAAATAAATACAAAAGATTGTTGCCGGTGGCAGTTCAGTTATGTCAAATTTAATAAGATAAAAGAGACTAACAGTTTTCCAGGGTAAGTTCATATTTGGATTGTAGTAGTTGTTTGTTACCTTGTTAATCCTGCGATGAGAAGGCGGAGAGGAGTCTCCGAGATCTGTGCCGACTCCAGTGATGTTCTTGAATTCCAGAGAACCGCTGTTGATGTAAAATCCTCCGCAGACCGTGTCGCATTCTGGTGGGATCATCTCATCGTACTATAATTAAATATATGCATCATCATTATTAAAATGAATTTTTAATTATGTTGCCAATGACAAATGCCTAACAACTCCTTTCAGTACACTAGCAGAATTTCGAACATATTTTTAGATAACCATCCATTTTTGTTGAAAAGCTAGAAATTAAATTGGTATTCGTCATAACAATAACATAGAAATACGTGGAAAATCAGCGACCAGATGAGTCTCATCTTCGTTATGCCTCTGTTATTATTCAATACCTTTATAATAATAATTAATGGTGTAATAGTGAATAGTGTACTCACTCCGTCAGTGTTGTCGATGAAGGAATCATTCTCATCGTAGCCAGCCCCAATATCGGCGTAGTCGTCTTGCTTGCAGCGACCCTTTGAGCTACCATAGGTGCTGGTTCCTCCCTGCAACACCACAAATCGGTACATACCGTTCATATTCTGATAATATAATAGAACAAAAGGGAGACATGGCATTGAAGCATACTGACTGTCGCTGAGTTATGACCAAGCTGAACAGATTCTCAAAGCGGCAGAGCCAAAGAATACTTTCGGTGTGTAAGTAGAAACAAAGACGGGAGCATCTGTGCGTAGATGTGATTTGCATTAGTTTATGTGAATTGTGTGTGCGGTTTTAAACTAATCCCATCTCCATTGTTTCAATTATCTACCAAGGTTATCAAGTCAAAAACATCCCAAAGTCACAAAATTTCTTACAGATTTGAAAGAATAATTATGTCACCAAAATTGGTGACGTAATTAATGCAAATGTATAAGACTATTGGACTCCTGGGCCCCAAACAGGTCATTGAAAGTGATTACATGTTCGAGAAATAATATTTTTGATATTTGAGCATTTATAATCTAATTCCCCCAAAGTAAGATAAAATTAATCCTTCCTCAGGTAAAGACAACACCCAATGTTGTTAGTATTAGTATCTCTTATTGACGGGACCACTTGTTCATCATTCATTCATTTGTTTTCTAACTAACTAACTAACCATCACGCCGTTTCTCCGCAGGGGTAGGCAGAGAGGACGGACCATGGCATACATTCCTCGCCTCATTCACATTCATACATCTTCTATTATTCTGACTCTTGACATGGCCCGACTCAAGTATCTGATTCACTTGATCGTGCCAAGTCTTCCTCGGGCGTCCTCGACTTCTTCTACCATTCACATTCGCGTCACATATTCTCTCGACACTCCTTTCTTCATTCATTCGCTCTACATGTCCAAACCATCTAAGCGTTCCTTTCTTAATCTTACTTATGACGCTCACATCGGCCTTGCATTCTTTTCGGATCTCCACATTCCTCACACGATAATACATGGTTTTACCACACATACGCCTCAGGGATCTCATTTCGACAGCATTCAGTCTACTTTCATCCTTTCTCTGCCAGTTTCATGCTTCACTGCCATACGTCAGGGTAGGTACCAGCACTCCATTGTCAACTGCTAGCTTCGCTTCTTTGGACAGCTTTTTGTTGGCGCCAACAGCATTCAGTCCACCATTAATGGAGTTACCTGCATTTACCCTTCTTTCAATATCCCCATCAGCCTTCCCATCTCTCGTAAACATACTTCCCATCCTGTAAAATTTACTTTTTTGACGTATGACACTTTTCTACGGGATAAGCGAATATATATATTATACAATTAACACATTGGTTTCTCTGCCAAGGAAGTTGTCACTGTTTCATGGCATGATTTTGTATCACAAGGTAGGTATAATTTGCACTTACATATTTCTGTTCGAACTGTTTGGCGATTTTTTCAACATCTTCGTCATTGTCAGAGAATGGGTCCCTCAGGCCGTTGGGGGCTCCTGCCTTCTTCTCCTTCTCCGCCCTTCTGCGGCCCTGGTAACATCAAACCATACATTGAGAACACATTAATTTAATTTTAAAAAAAGAAAACGTATCTACATTTCTCACGTTTTGAGAAAACAGGGTCTGAAGGTAATTTGACAAATTTTCAAATGTTTGTCAAAAATCAAACTGCAATATATACAGATGTTTTTTTCTGTAATGCCTGCCATATGAGGCTAGTATTTCAAGCCAGGATAGCAGTTATTATGTCAGCATCCTGTCCTTACACTCCTGTTTACACCATATTAGGAAATTTGAAGCCAGTATCATTGCAGTAACTAAAATAACAACACGGCTGGCGCATGTCGAAAATTAAGTGTTGGTGATAAAGAAGTTAATAGAGTTAGTAGCTATTAGGAATTAATTAACATAGAATCATAGAATTTAAAGTCATTTAACAGGCATTATAGAAAATTTACATAAAATAAGAATAGCATCAATAAGTAATAATAATAAAACAAAGCGATAAACATACAATTTAATATAATATAAACTCTTGGTTAAAATTGTATGTTTATAAAACGATAAACATACAATTTTAACTAAGAGTTTATAAGGATTAAGAGAGTTAAGACTATTTTTTGACAAATTAAAAAAATACATATGTATATATTTTCGTTGTTTGTTTTTGGGGTGTTATGCCATGTTGTGCTACCTCCTTCTTTAGCCGACGTTTCGGACAGCGTTGCAGTGTCCATCATCAGGGCAAATCCGGCAGATCCGTCGATGATCGACGGATCTGCCGGCTCTACAAACAACGAAAATGCTTTTGGCCGTGAAAATCTAAAAACGTATATGTACATATATATTATTGCAAATAAAAACAAAGTTGCGTAGTCAAACGTTCACATCAGATTTATCAACCAACCTAATAGTAAAATTGACGAGGTTGTATTATATAGGATGTTACTGGATGTACTTTACTTACTTTAACACTTAAAGACTCACTAATGGGTTTAACGGACCCAGTTCTTCGTATTTTGTGAAGTAAATTTAAAATTTTGACGTTGGCGACGTTGCCGCTCTTAGTACCTTTCAACAGTCAGTTAGCGCGCTACGGAGGTAAAAGGTGTGTATGGGTCCGCTGAACCCGGTATTGACTAAATATGTAAGTGATTTTTCCATCAATTTATTACTATTTATTTACCCTTTTTAACTTTATTTCATAGATAATGGCTGCCAATAGGTTTTTGAGACCTAACAAAATAGAAGAATATCTCAATGAAGAAATAGAAAATAAAGACCGTTCTGAGACTGAAGACTATTTATAAATAAGTGATCAAGAATTGGATTCCGAACAAGAAGGCAGTGAGTGTGTTGGGGCCTACGAAACTGGAAAAAAGATAGAAAAACCAAAGTTTTTTCGGTAAAATGCAATATACCAAATTGTGGAGAGCACATAAAGCACCTTTATTCAAATTGTTGTAACTAAATTTGTAGTAGAAAGAGACCGAACCACGTGGAGATGAGATTTATATCCAAAGAAAATATTTTATATTTTGTTAATTTTCAAAGTTTTTTTTTCTAGAATGATTGACCTCTCACTAAGTATTATTTTGTCTAAGTAGATTCATTATAGTATTTTAAGAAAATAATTACAGAAATTATAACAATTTTTAGCCTTACGCCGTTCGTCCATGGAGCCTACTTTCAAGCGACGCAATCGCCGCTCGTCTATACCTTCCATACTATTATTAGGGTTTATAAACGCCGCTACGAGCAGCGCTAGCAAAATGGTATGACAGATAGCGGCAATTAAGTCGCTTGTAAGTAACTCCGTGAACGAAGGGCGTTAGTCTTATCATAAAAGTATGGTAAAATTCCTTTTATTTTTGTTGTTACTTTTTGATTAAGTGAAAACAATAAATATTTGATTGAATATTATGTTTTTTTATTCATACATTATCATTATAAGAAAGTAAACATTCATTTTTATTGAGCAGTTTTGAAATAAACATATGATATTGTACTGGGTCCAGTGCACCCGGTAGCGAGTATTTGTGTTACAAATTGACCCGCGAGTCCCTAAGTGTTAACCAGTGATTTCCAACATTATTTAGAGTAAAAAATGTAAATGAAATTTTGGTCTCCAGCGACTTATATGTAAGTAATAAAATTAGTAGGTATTGGACAGTTAGTTAATTATTATAAGCAATAATTATCAGCCTGAAACACTCATCCACATTGAAACAATCTTCCGAGAAAAGATAAATGCTGCCGGCGGGACTCGAACCCCAATTAAGGTCTGTTCTGAGACCTAAGGAAGTGGGGAAGGGAAGAAAATGAGGTTAGGGGAAGGTTGAGAAACTATTTAGATCTGGTCACCACTTCAAGAAGTATTTTGATTCTGAATGGTGGTCTTTAATCAGGGCGATACTGAGAGTATCTCCAACTTTTACCAATGAATAATTACTTTTGCAAAACTGTCTTTAAAGATTTCACCATTTTCGAAGCATTTCTCCAGAACAAAATGTTGAAGATGTGTATTTAAAAAAATTATATTGAACACCCAATGCAACCCAATGAATGTGCAATTTAACAAATGCAAAAAGAAAAAACTTGAACTGGGCACGATCTTGCTGGTAAAAAAGTTAAATTCGAACAAAAGAACTTCAAAAGAGATTGGATGCAGCGGAAAATCAGAATAATCGATAAAAAACCAACAAAATATAAAAGGAAAAACTAACAATGAATTTACAAAAATACAACAAGCGATCATAAAATAATGATTCTTATAAAAGCTTTTACACAATCAAATATGTATTTTTTCCATTATCAGTTACGTTAGTTCAGTTTTTAGATGAGTGGTTCCCAAAGTGGTCTGTACGGACCCCCAGGGGTCCTCGGGATCATTTAGGGGGTCCGTGGAAAATTAAAATTGATTTGGGGGTCCCTGAACAAAGCCAGGAAACCTCCCTGCAGTTGCAAGCATTTTTAAACTCTTATTCTCAGCCGCTGGTCAATGGCTCTTAATGACAAATTCCTGTTATGACAACATATTATATAATAAACGGTTCCATGAAAACTCAACACTGTGGCACTTCATCAACCCACCATTAAAAAATGATTTAGTCATTAAGTGATTAAAAAAAAGCCCATAACCTAATCTATCTAATCTAGTTTTTTTTGTCACTTTTAATGACTTTATATCACTTTTCAAAGGTGTGTTGATTTTCCGCAGTATTGAGTTGTCCGGTCACCGTAACAAATAAACAAACTTATCAGCTGTATAAATTCTTGCTTAGTGTTAGGGGAAGGTCAACAATCCCACTATCTCCCAGGTCAGCAAAACAAATGTTACTTTAGTGACACGTCAGCAAAAAATGGATATGCTGACAGATAGAGGAAGCAAGCTGAGAGTGGCCAATGGGAAATTTAGCTGTGGTCATGAACAAGGTCAGACAATCAGCAGAAAAAAAAATCTTGTATAGAAGTTTTTTAAATCCACTCAAAATTGTTCAAAGATGGATAATTAAAGTAATAATTAAATAATTGAATTATATTCCCATTTAATAGTTTGGTAGATTAACGTGTTGTTCTTGTATTGTTTTGTATTAATTATACTTATATAATACACTTGCATAACGTGGATTTACTAGATGATCATTTATATGGAAAAATGTATGAAAGGGTTTAGTTTTTCCTATGGGAAAAACTAAACCCGTTCCTGTAAATCTGGTGAATAAAAAAATTGAAAAAACCATCCAAATTTTCTAGTGAAATTCTCTTTTCAATATTCAATGTACCTACAATAGACAAAATATATAAAAAATATTCAATTCTACAAATTTACAAAGAAGTACAGTTAAATAACTTACCATTCCATTCATCAGCAAGATATCAGAATACTATCAAAATCCCTAAATTTAGTACAAAGCACACACAAAATACTTCTCTCTATCTAGGTATAACATATTATAACAAACCACCATTATATCTGAAAGTTATCGAAAATATTCAGGAAATTCAGCAAAAATTAAAAAAATACCGAAAACTGATATAAGAGTCCATATCTCACTATTATTATTATTTCTTTCAAATCCTTTATTGATAAATCTTGCATTTTCTTAATTATCCCTTGTTTTTTGCCATATTGTATTATTTACTTTCACACATGATATTATATAATTGAACTAAAATTCCCTCACCAAACACAAGAGCCTTGTCTCTTTATGGTGAGGAAAAGCTATTCTTATCCACTATTTTACCACTGTATAAAATGTAAAAATTGTGTATTTATTGTAAAAAAAACCTTTAAATATTAAATTTAAAAAAAGAAAAAAAAAGTGTTGGGTGGGAATAAATTTAATAGAGTGGATTTTAATATATAAATTGATTAGGTACCTCAAATTAAAATAAGATGATTAGATACCTCAAACTAAAATATAAATGCTTGTAGTTTTTACAACCCTTTCGTACCGTCCATATATTTTTTTAAAATACAATTTCAGAATTTTTTCTAGAGCGAATAAAAAAAAAAAAATGCTGTTATTTAATAGATAATAAATATATCACCCGTGTTTTTAATAATTAACCCTAAACATAAATTACCTCATATTTGATAATAAAAATCTCATCTCTCACTTTTATTCAGATAAATAAATATAAATAGATAAATAAATATATATAAGCAAACCCATTAATATAATTGCTGATTTCTGAGCAAGACAAACATATAATACTAGAATGATCAGGGCAAAAGATTTTTTTGAACTTGTTACATAATTTTCGAGAGCTTCTATTGTGTGCTCATTCGCAGTCATGACAGCGACCCACAGCATTTGTCCGAGTCCCTACTGAGGTCGATGGTTGACTTTCCGCTCTTTTTTAGTCTTTTATTTTGAATGATAGACTTCTTGGTAACATTTTATTCTACAATCTTAGATGAGTCAGTGGTTTTATCCAAGCCAGAGACATGTCGAAGGGGAGGTCGTGACGTCGAATTGCCTCGTAATTCTTGTTCGCGGTATAAATACTTATCACATTGAAAGCGCTAAGGTTAATCAAATCAAAGAAGACAGTTAGAGGCCAATTACTTGAATTTCTGAAGACGTCATAAAATGTGGACACATCTTGACGAGCAGATACACACCGTATTTTGTTTGATTATAGTACATTATCAATAGCCGCGTGGTATGCGTAGTAGACTATAGTAGTTAAGTACATTTAATAATTAAATATATGTAGAGCATGATATTTAAATATATTTGATCATAGCATCGATATTTACGTGCTCAAATATTTGACCAGTAGTCGATTGGCTAATTTTCAACACGGCAGCCATCAATAAAATCCCAAAAAAATGATATACAGGTATTTAAAATAAAATAAAAATATATAAATAAGACGACTATTTTATGTTTAGGCCTTCAAAATAATAATTATTGAATAAAATTATTTTATTTCAAACAACCAAAGTGAAAAACCGCAAAAAGAAAAAAAAAAAATATATTTTAATTTGTTTTATATTACCCATAAGAATGTTCTATAAATATCCTGTTTGTGTCTCAAATAAATAAAATCCCTCACCCTCCCTAAGTGTCCAAATCCTACAAATTTTTTAATGTTTTTATTTGAAAAAAAAAAACATCAAAAATGTTATTGGAGACCAAAATATCATTTACATTTTTACTCCAAATAATGTCAGGAATCACTGGTTAAAGTAAGTCAAGTGTGACCCTTAACACCCTGTACAATCTAATTATCAGATCATAATATAATCAATTATTTGCTGTATTCGATTTGAAGCCACCATTGTGGACTGACAACCTCATATTCAATAATAGACATTGTGGGGTCAATCACCCAAGTCTGTCCATGCCTTTACTTGCGTAGGTACATATATCGTAATGTTAAGTACAGTTTGAAAACTGTGCATAGTTAGTTCAATGAAGACAGAATAAATAATATTACAGAAAAGGCTTCAAAGTTGTAAAAGTTACATCTAGAAGCCACCCGTTGAGAATTGAAAATAATGAAGAACTACCCTACAATATCTCATTAATTATTAGATATTGAGTAGGCACCTACATATCAACTCATAAAAATAAATAGGGTAAATTACGAAAACTAAATGTACGTGTCAAATCAGTGATCAAAATAAAAACTGCGTACAAAAATAGCATTCTGATCACTGAGTCTAAAGTTGCATGCGATATTGTAATTCGTATTGAATGCGCAAAAGTCCTTGCGCAACTTCACTCTCCCGCCTTATTGCATGAGAATATCCCGAATCCTGACCCTTGGAATAAAAAGGTTTCACCTGAAAAAGCAATGTGATGCGATAATGGGCTCTAGGTAGAGTTCCTACAGAGTTCATTATCCCATAACGTTGCTGTGTCGGATGGAACCTTGTTATTTCCTAAGTTCGATCCAAATAAATAAAAAAATACTATTCCAAAACAGTATCTACACGGGACAGTAGCCTGTGAAATTGAAGACGCGAGAAAACTGCGATCCTCGCGGCACGGATGAGAACTGCAAAGATATCCTTTTAGTATTTTATTGTTTTCTATGGACGGTTCGTTAGTTTTGATCCACTCTGATAGGTGGCACTATTTAAAAAACAACTTGTTCTACATGAAACACTCGACAGCGAAATTGAAGATGCAAGAGAAATGCGATCCCTGCGAAACAGATGAGAACTACAAAGATAACAATTGAGATTTCTTTTGCATTTGTATGGACGGTTCATTAGTTTCGATCCGCTCCGAAATAATATGGCACCACAAATCGTTTTACGAGAATTGCATAAGTTTCTAACTTTGAATAAAAAAAACAATTACAATAAACGGGACAAGTAAATGCATTAGCAAATCGATACCTACCTAGGTACCCACAATATAAACGTAATGTGATCGTTTTTTTTATAAATTAAATAAAACGTATGTACGATAATGTTTTTATATTTATTTGTAATTATATGATTTTAGATTTTCACGGCCAAAAGTATTTTTGTTAGTTATTTTTGGGGTCTTATACCGTGTTACGCTACCTCCTTCTTAAGCCAACGTTTCAGACAAAGTTATACATCATCAGGGCAGATGTGTTATTTATTGTTAGTGATGTAGAGTGTATGATTTTGTATTATTAAAGATTTTATAATTTTTTTTTTCGTTTTCGTAGGGGCAGTCCGATAAGGCGGGAATACTTTGCGTACATTCCCTAAAATAAATTTAGAAACTGACACTTTCGAAATCCACAAAGATGACAAGATGAAACAGATGTATCACAATATCCTAATTAAAATAAAATCTATACAAAAGCAACAATACAACAAAGTATTTCAGATGTTGACATCTGTCCCATGTATGCATTGAGTTAAAGTATATGTATATTTAAGTATACATCAATGCATGTATGTATCAAAAGTACACAAATAAATATACCTAGCAAAAATAATAAAATTAAAATATCTGAAAGTTTATAAGCCAAATAAAAGTTTGTAAAGAAATAAAATAATTAGATCACGACAAAGGCAAAACGTTATTCATAAAAAAGCCTTCGTCAAAGAAAGTACCGCGAACCAAAAAATTCAAATAAACCGAAGAAAAGTCTCCAATTATTTCATAGAAAAAAAGTACCGCGCGAAACAAAAGCGTGCGATTTACATAATAATGTATTTACGATGGCCGCGATACCGAACAAAACATTATTTATACAGAGCGAAAATAATAAAACCCGCCCCGCCCGCCTACCAATCTCACAATCCACAAGTGTACGTATTCAGAAATCCAGATCAGACGCGAAACACGGCGACAAAATGAAGAAGTATGTCCGAAATCATCCACTGATCTCTTTATATCCATCTTGAATCTCGAAACAATCCCCTCCTGCATCCCGAAACAACGGCTAAAGTGCAGTTATCCACAAAACAACACCGTATTCATAATTCAATTATCATAATCACGGCGGAGCTATTTTTAATTGCTCTCCAAAATAAGTCTTGTAATGGCCATCGCATCAAAAGGCATAATTTTTGCTAGCCTTTTGTACTGCAAGCCAAAACAACTAAAGTGCAGCAGACTGCCTGTAATCCGCTAAAACAAACAACATAAATAATGGCTAAGCTATTTTTAATTAGCCCACCGGATAAATCTGTCTAATCTTGGTGTAAAAATTAGGGCGATAATACATTCATTAGTGTAATTCATAATTTATTATTGAAAGCGATTAGTGTATTGCACGTGTCTACTAATAAGTACGGCACGCATACGTATAAAAGAGTACATCACGTGACAGCTGTCATCGCAATGTAAAATTGTAATATTAATCAGGTAATTAAATACATAATAATGACGATTCTAATGTCCATCATAGTTTATCAGAATCCAATGTTAAATTACAGCTAGGCTCAAAGTTGCACGACACTTTCAGCGGGCATTATGTGGGTATGTACATTCTGCATACAGCTGGTATAACAATGCAGACATTGTATATAAGTACAAGATCTGTTTAGAAGTAGCAAATAAGAAAAGTAGATAATTATTATGATAATGCAAAAGAATACAAGGGCTCGCAAGAATAGTGCTACGTGCGGGCGAAGACCGCTAGTATTATTTATTAGGGACGGGGTTAGCCTAGGTCGCGGAGTTGTACGGACTCTAAGCAAATAAGATCGATCTCGCCATAAAAGGGAATGTCGAGACACGTCCATTAATCTCCAATCAAGTCGGGAGCGTCTCGGGAGAACTTGAGAAGCTGTCAATCGGCTGATGAGAGCCGATAGTCGCACCTGTCAAGCGGCCGACACCTCCCCGTAACGCGAAAACTGAATTCATCCGCTGCAAACATGGCGACCGCACACTATAATCCTTCCACCACCTAATTATCGTGAAACAAAATTCCTCCGATCGGTGACAAGCCCTAAAATCGAAATTCGCCGAAGGGCTGCCAGCCCAATGTTGAGGATTCTAAATTTCAGCTAGGCAGTCACAATTTTCAAACGGCGATGCTGACATTAGCGCGAATAACTTCGGACATTATTAGAGAATGAAAAATTCACGTCTCTTGCACAAATCGTGACCATTTTCTGTGATAACTTACCTCTTCAGCTCTGACTAGTTCCTTGTAGTTGAATTCGGGGCATTCTTTCTCGTTAGACTCGAACAGATCCAACGCAATTCTGATGGTTTTTGTCACTTTTTGTTTTGTCTTCTTCGAGCCATCCACTGTTATTAGATTAGCACGTTTTTGATCAGACATTATACACAATTTTTGCCGGCAAATATGATTTTGACACACAACAACACGCTCCACATTTTCAAACCGTCCAGCACATTTCTTCCATATTGAAATTTATTGTTTGGGTTGCGCGCGCAACGCGAAATGAGACTTCATTACGTAATAGAATCTGTTATACACAGATGGCAGCAGCCGGACAGTTCTGTACTGTGGTGTTGCCGACCAGCTGAGTATCGTTTATTTTAGTAAAATCTGTATTTGATTGGGTAGGTGTCTACACACTACATGGCTTCTTTACTGGTTGCGCAATTAGTTTGCTATAATTTCGAAAGATGTCATTACTTTTGAAATCTGATTGGGATAAAATAGGTAAAAGAAGTGAAAAAAGCATATAAATATTGAAAAATGTATATTTATACAGTTATAATCATAAAAAAGTCGGCAGAAATGTAATCTCGAACGAAAACAGATATTACATGAACAGAAAAACTCTCACTACGGAGGATGGATGCATTGCCCCACTTTGGAGGGGGCCCCGACCAAAATGATACACATTGAAGACAAAGGACTCGAAAAATATGTATTTTATATAATCGGAAAATGTTGCTTGTGCAATGATGGAGGACTTGCTGGCAGAGGATTGAACTCGAGACACCTGGGTGGGAATCTGATGCACTTTTCCACTCAACTATTTATTAGCCAGTTGAGCTGATTGGTTTAAACAATACTAAAAGATTTCCATCAAATAGAAAACTACAGGATTTCCATCTATATTCTGTTGGGATACTAACTTTTCGAAAAATAAAAAACGAAAGCCAAAATTAGTCCGACCTAGAAAATTTTTCGTGTATTGCGCTTTTCTGTATCTTTTAAATTTCACTTCCTTCACCCACACCACATACTCTTATTACCTACTCTAATTGGGGATACCATTAAAAAAATTGTCTGCGAAACCGTTTTTTTTGAGATAACCACAAAGTACACCACCGTACATGTGGTCAATGAATGCCCGCTCCATTCATTCCCCGCCGGGATTGATGAGGTCCACAGGGCGACGCCTAAGGCCCTGGACTGGCTCGCAGACCTAGATGTCCCCCTCTGACCCCCCCACCATACGAAAGAAGAAGAAGCGTGTAACTCAAAAATGTTGATTTCGGAGTTAACTAGTGGTAGTGGTTCTTTTTGCAATAGATTTTTGGCTTAAGGGGGGTGGGCCCGACTTTGTAAGTGGGTAGAGTCGCTGGACCTCTAAATCCGGGCCTATGTGCATAGAGCCATTTGGCTTATGAAATCCTAACTTCATCGGCAGCCTGCAGCTTAGCCATTCTTAGCAAAAACTTGCAGGAAAGTAGTTTTCAATGTGTATCTTCAGTTCAATGTAATCTCTCTGTATTCTCTTTTGCTTACCCTGATCCAAAATTCTGTGCACACCACTGGCATTACCCCTGCATGCATTCTGGAATAGACTAGGTATTATTATTATTTAGGTGATTTTGAGGAACGTGTATAAAAATATTAAAACTGATAGTTTTTATTTTACTCTGGTCCTGACTGGGCCTGGTGTCATCTTTGCGGAGGATCTTTAAGGAAAGGAAGGAGAGGAAGTTCTGGGAACAAAAAAGAAAACCTGGGAGGGGTGGGTAGGTATCTGGGGGTGGGGAGACTCTAGCTGGAGGTGTCAAAGGGTCTCCCTCAGCCAGCCTCTCCCTATCCGACCCCCAAGCAGTTGTTGGGCGAACGCATTCACCGTTAAGACCTGGAAAAATCTTGACTCATGAACCCGGGCACTCCTGCTAAGTCACCAAACGTAGCAAACTTGGGTGTCCCATGGCAGAAGTGTCAGTTATCAACTGAATGATTCCCAGGGTGGCGGTACTCATATCTGCCTCCCAAATTGAGCTATGGCCCAGTGCTTCACTTATCATGTACTCAGGATTGATATAAGTCGGATTGGGTTGTCAGGATTACTATCAGAGAGCACTATGACAAATTTAAATATATCTAAAGCTCAACTTAAAAAACATCTGAAATACTGACCCCCTGAAATTGGAACCGATTCTTCCAAAATATTTCATGACTGCTGTATTATTTTGGAAATTTTTGTTCCTAAGAATAGTTGAAAAGTTTTGTATTATAAAAGTTCCAAAAAGAACTGGTTCCATAAATAACCAGTTTTTCAAAAAAATTATTTGAATCGATCCAATGACAGCAAAGTCACCGGGACGATGTAAGGCGATCCGCCCACTAAGGCAACTGAAAACTGTCAACTGACAACTGGCTTTGTATGACAATGTGATGGCCCGCACACTACACAATCACTCAAACACCCGTTGTCAATGGTAACGCAAGCGGTGACTCGCAACTCGCACTGTTGATTGGGGTGGCCGGCCGTTGCTAGTTGCCAGCTGTCCGCTGATTGTTCTTCGTCTATGGTTAAACAAGCTTTTTGACCAATCAAGACAGAGAAATCAGCCGGTTTTTAGTTGGTTTTCAGTTGCCTCGTCAGCGGAGCGCCTAACTGAGACAGGAATATTGGCCAGATAAAGCAAATGTTTTATATATGGGGAATTAGTACCTAAATAAAATTATTTTAGTTGATTCAGTGACAGCCAGGTCAGACCAAACATTTAAGTCGAGTCAAGACAGTCACTGGGGCAATATAACCGAGACAGGAATATTGACCATCTGTAATTGATAAATTATTATAATATTTTATAAGATTTGTATTTAGGGTTCAGGATAAGGCGGGGAATTATTAAATTAAAGACATCATGAGAAAGAATGACTATGCATTTATTCACAATAGGCAAATAATGTAATCCAATTACCTCATTTGACAGTGCAAGCAAACAGTTTTAGATAATGCATTATTGATATGGTAAAACATAACATAAAAACTAGAAATGCAGTTTTCTCCATAAATATAAACATCCGTTGGGACATTATAAAAGATTTATTTCCTTAAGAACAACAATCATCTAATTAAGACACGAGGCAATACGTTTGTCAAGCGGTAAGCGAGAATTTCCATTTTGAGGGTACGAACCCACACCCACATAAACATACTCAAGAATCCACACTCGTATTTATAACATAGAGTCCGCTTCAGAAATACATCAAGATATTGACCACCCAAAGGCTATTCTACAATAACACAACTAACTCCACAAATAATTATGTACTTACAGAGTGACAACCTATTTTTTTTCCCACTGGCAAGGTAATGTTGGGTTCCCACCTTATCTATTCCACGTCAATTATTTCAGAGAAGGAAAGCTAGAGTTGATTTAATTTTGAGTTTCTATTGCACAGAAAGCCTTAGATCGGATGGGATTCCAGCTTTAAATATTCACAAATTTGCCATAAACAAGATACATAATTGTTTTAATATTTTTTATATTAATCTCGCGTAGGAGGTGGCCTGAGGTTTTCCTCAGAATCTGTGACTTCTTTGAGTGGAGGATCTTTTCAAAGAAAGTAATGAGTGAACCTGGATCTTCAAAAGAACGGGTTGCAAAAACGATCTTTTCTACTGCTGAATATATCATGTCATATAAATTTCAGGAGTATTTTTCCAGATAGGTGGCAACACTGAATAATTATACTGTAGTATGCTAGATGTTGCCAGTGGAGAAAAGTAATCATTGCATTAGGTAAGCACTTCACGTGTAGTGTAATTTTGTAGAACCCCATCATGAGAATTCAATACCGTCTCAGTTCATTTATTGAACATGACAATACAGCGGGCAATAATATTTAATCACCATCGCAACAATGACAAATTACGAAACTCTTTTTTTCTTTCTTCGGCGGCAGTGACATAGATTATTTTATTTACATTGTCTATAAAATGTATTTCTTACAGTGTAATGTGAGAACTGCCCAAGCAATGCTCGCCATATAGAGTAAGCACACGGACAATACACCAAACTATCGAGGAATCCAATTACTCTAATTTCTTCCATACCCATGCATTGAGGAAACTTCAACACTATTTATATTACATCACCACCGACTTCGCCATTTTCTTTTTAAACGCCATCTTGATGATTATCTTCCTATTTACTCATTCATAAAAATATCTGTACACTCGCTCTCCGATTAATTTTACTAAAGATTTATTGTTCATATTTTCATGTTTCAACGTTAAATCATAACAATTCTCAGCCCAAATGTTAAATTCATGAAGTAATCAACTATCCAAACTGTACCAAAAATATCAATTAATCAATATTTTTAAGTAATAAATCCAAAAAGTATAAAGCAAGATAAAACATAATGCAACGTGATTAGCATTTTGAAAATTTTAAAAACTGTTTTTGTTAACTTGATAATATCATAAATTTTCTTTGTATGAATATTAACTTTACAAAAAATCACTCAAAACTAAATAATATTTTTGATTATCATTCATCATACAGGAATTTATAAATACTTATATAATTTTAATCAATATAACACATAAAATTATTTGAAGACTTAATTAATTCAAAATTTTAACACTTATAATTTCCTTATGAGTTTTTTTTTTACATTTCCCATAGTCATGATTGTGTAGTAATATCTATGTTACATTGATTTTATATTAATGTAAATATGTATATTATGTTTTGCAATAACCAAAGATTCTTAGCATTAAATATTACCCAAATTTTGTTGTTATAATCTTCTAACTAACATCATTAAACCTAAGTATGTTTTTGTAAAATAAAATAATGTTATTTAAATATGCAATGATAATTGAAAAAAACATGAAATGTGTAAAAAAAATTTTATATTCAAGAGACAACTACAAAAACTAAATTTAAATGTAAGTTTAAAGTTAAGGATTTAGTGTGTCTCAAAAATTGGTAGATAATAAATAAATACTTTTCAGCATTATATATTTAATCAGATTAACTTCTATGTTTTATTTCTCAGGACTTTATTAAGTTATGCAGTATTTATATCTTTAGTGGTTGACAGAAATAAATCAAGAATCATTTGAAACATACAATTATATTTGAAGCCTTATTCGATATTTTATTTAAAAGCCATTTACAGTTTTCTGTATGGAAGGTAAAAGAGGCAGTGTGTTTTGTAAACACAAAGCTATATTAAAAATATTGCACGATTCTTTTTAAAAAGTTATGGTTTATAAATGTAGAGAGTATAGTCACTACAACAACGCATGATGAAAATAAAACTGCGGAAACATTCTCAATTGCCAAGACAGCTAGGTTTATTTGAATAGTAAATGGGCATAAATAAACCACCCAATAGATTGATAACTTTGGCTTTTTGTATGGGGAAAGTTTCGACACTATTTAACCATAGATATGCCAATAAATCGATTATATGACATCACACACCATCGACAAGGATAGAGGAAACTCAAAAAAAAAAGCCGACCGTAAACAATATAATCCTGCTTAAATAAAATCACCACAGAAACACCTTTTCCAGAGACATTCAAAGTTTCCTATTGGAAGCGATTATTTCACATCACAAGGATATTGCATGTCTTTTTATTCCGTTATAAATTTGGATCGGAGTTATACCACCCTGAACTTGGGTAGTTAAAATGGTAGAAGAAGTTGGGAATGCCCGAGGAAGACATGGCACAATCAAATGAACCAAATACATACTTCAGTCGGGCCATATCAAGAGTCAGAATAACAGACGTTTGTGTATGAGACGGTGTATAAATGTGAATGAAGCAAGGAGTGTTTGCCAAGACAGAATTGTATGGCCATCCATCCTCTTGGCCTTTCACTGCAGGAAAACGGTGAGATGGTTAGTTAGCATGGACAGTTTTACACAGTCACTCATCGTAAAAAGAAAGCTATAATTGGATTGTGAAACCTAAAAACTAGGTTAGGTTGTATAAGGGTGAGGACAGTTTCATTTTGTGAATCAAACTCACAGCCTCTGGATGTGTCTTAAACCCTGTGCAAAGGAAGTCCACATGAATAGAGGATGTAACTAAGTTAGTAAGCATTCCCAGGTCACGACTAACTAGAAAACATGTGAATTTTACCTACTCCCATCAATAAATGTTGTAATTGATGATTGCATAGTGATGGAGGACTTAGCCTGCGGAAAATATATCCCGACACTTTATAGCACTCGGCCGCAAACTGTTCGATGTTAGATTAGGTCTACCTGGAGAAACCCATGATGACTAATGGAAAGTGAGATCAGATTAGGGGACATACATTAAATACATGAGCAGTCTAAAAAAAAATTAGACCCCACCCCCCCTTGGTGAAATTAAGTGAGATTTAGTAGGACCCCCCCTCCCCCCAGTCATAGTCATTTTTTTAGCGGGCAAAATGAAACAATAATTTTTTTTTATTTCTATAATAATATATCTTTATAATTACTCTTTTAAAGTTGACGTGAGATTTTTGTTGACCTCCCCCCTCGGTATAATGAGATTTTACTGGACCCCCCCCCCTATTTTTGCTCACGTAATAAATGTATGCCCTCTTAGGTTAGATTGTATCTTTTCAGGTTAGATTTTGTTTTGTTATGTTGGGTTTGAATTGATTTAGTTAATTTTGGTTAATCTGGGCAGTGGTGGCAACTGAGAACTCGTTAATTGATTGCCATAATATAAGGTACGTCTAACAAATGAATGTTGGTGATTAACGATAATACTTAACTCTATAACTAGCTTGTTAACATTAAGTTTGTAGAACGGTGCACTGAAAAGCTCATGGGTTTTCAAAGCTTGAACAATCTTTTTAAATACAATATTATTATTACATCAAACACACACATAGTCGCTTTATCATGTCACGCACGCACTTACACCTAGTATATTTCACTATGTAGAATACACAAAAATATAAAGTTTATCTTGCAACAATTTTAATGACACCTCTACCGGATGTTGACCGCATACTCAATTATCACTTTAAATCATTTATACAAATGTTTTTCTTTCTCATTATTTATCAAATAAGCTATATTTTATGCCAAAACAATGCAGAAATTCTACTAAATATTCAGCCAGGGGAAGAAACTCCATAAAAAAAACTGCATAAATACCATATATTCAAACACCAAGTTATCTTCTTTTTACACTGCAGCCATAAAAAAGAAAAAAAAAAATTATATATAGTCATTTTGTTGGAACACTGAAATTTGTAGTAAGAATTATTTTTCCTTCACTTTTTGTTCATATAAATTGACCCCTTAAAATAATAACAAGGCACCATTTGACAATGTTATGCGATAATGAACTGTAAAGTAACTTTCTCTAGAGCCCATTATTGCATGATATTGCCTCTGCCTGATGAAACTTTGTTATTCCAAGGGCTCATAATTATAAATTTAATCTTAATAGGTAAGTTGGAAACTGGTAACATCATGTGAGCTTGCCAGTTAAAAAAAAGGTTAGTAGGTTGTCTTCAAACCTGTGTATTTAGTAGAATTGTTGCCATTGTCAAAAAGCGACAAAATGTAAATATACTCGAGTTTATATTCAATATTATTCTCTCATTAAAAATATGACACAAAAGTATCAAAAGAAAATTTTGCGAACACTAAAAATGCAGTTCTATAATATTTTATACATAAATATATACAAGGATCCATTGACATAAACATTCGGAAACGGTACGACAACAAAAAAGTTTGCACATTTTAATATCTATTTCTAAGTTGTAAATACTTTACGGTGGACCACACTTGACCAGTGTTAAAAAAAATACTTACAAATAAATTTACATTACAATCCAATAGTACGGATTATCCGGGTCAAATTTATTCATATATACACGTTTCATCTCCGTTTCTACCTTAGTCAAACACCAAAACACACTTCCTAACTTAATTTTAATAAATATTTTAGTGTTGTATATTATTTCATTTCACAATTAAATCTAAAACAAATAATATATTATTACATTTACATAAACACACATTCAGATCATGAAAATTAAAAACATTTTTTAATAATGCAATATCAAATAATGATTCAGCAATCTTCTACGGTGCCTTTCATAAAGAAATTAGCAAATAACTTCCAAATAAAATATCATTTAGCCTTTGATGTTATAAACTAAATCTTGCTAACGACTTGTTTTTATCTGAGTCATAAATGTACATTTACATAATTATGATCAAGGGCGTAAATAAGAGGGGGAAAGGGGTTCAGGGTTTTCAAACACCTCTCTCCCGTCGGCCTCAGTATTGCTTAGTAAGTAGAGGTCGCAAAAATGTAATAATTTTCCATTCCCCCCCAAGGATCGAACCCCCCCAATGTGATGCTACATTGTTTGTTTGTGCTTGTGTTCACCTAATCAAGTTTTCTAGAATTTTCCAGAACATGTGGAAATTCTAGAAATCTTGATTTGATGAACACAAGCTCAAACAAACAATACCTTATTGTGCAGGTTCAAGTAAAATTCCTCAACCCATTGGGAATTGGAGCATTTTTAAGTTAATAAAAATAGAAAAAACAAAAGAAAATAAACACAAATATGCATGAATATCATTGGTTAGAGTTATATATTCCAAGTCTGAGAAAGGATGTCTAAGTATAACTGGAATGCCAAGCTCCTGCCAAATACAAAACCCCCCTCGCGTGTCAGACGTAAAATAGTGTTTTGCGCGCTGTGTGCTAGTAATTTCGTAATTGATTAAGAGTAGCGAAGTCCTGTTTTGACTCAACCACTTTGCATTTCGCCTGTCTGTAAATTTGTTTGTGTATTCCATGTCAAGTCAATCCTGCCAAGATGGTAGTCGAATTTGACATTACCTTTTTATTCCGCCAGAGCGCAAGTGCATTGCAACTGTTGCAAACTGTCAAGTAATCAACATTACACAACTACTAGTTATTACTCGCTGTTGTTTTGCACAATTATGCTTTTTAAATTCTACTGTCTTGCCAGTTAATGTGTTTATGTATTTATCAAAATTTTATATATATTGCGTAAGTACTTTCCCCAGTCAGAAAATGATTGTTTTTCTTCGTTTTATACAAAAAAGTGAAATAGTATAGAAATCTAAAGATATTTTTATGGTTTTATTATATTTTCATAAAGCCTTTACAATGAAAATAAAATATTATGATGTTTAAATATATTAATATGACAATATAATAGTAACAGGTCGATGATGCTTCCACAATGGTAACACACTTTTTCACAGATAAAACAAATACATTTGCATGTGACGAAACGAAAAGATAGAATAGTATTAAGAAATATTGCTTCTTTGCAAAGCCAATAAAATATATTTTAGTATGCTACAAGAATTTTATGGATATAAAAATACCATAAAATCGAGTCAAGTGCAGTTGAGCTTCTAGCATATCCTTTGGGGATACGCCGGCATTCAAGTGGTTAACAGGCTGGAAGGTTAGATCTAACTTTTACGCCAGTTCTACGTAATTGGCTAGAAAGACAATTCTATCCAAAATTTTTATATGAATATTCAATTTCTTCGTAAAAGTCCTGGCTTCATGTATTATGCACAAAAATCATATACCTACAAGTCTTTCCCATTTTTGTCTTTTTCATGTGATAGGATATTTTATTAAAAGGATGCTATGTATATTTTTGAACTCTTAATATGTTGTCTTATTTTACTGATTTTGAGACAAATATTTCTTAATCTATGGTTTCACTCATAATATTTGTAATTAATCTATTAACTCTTACGAGTATTCCACACACAACGAAGGAGATGTAAGACATGTTCTATACAGATTATGTATGTGTAAATGTATGTGTATGTATAAATCACAACTCAAAATATAACAAGTCGTTTGCACTCAAAGGATAATTTTTTTTCAATTAGACACGAAATAGAAGTGCAAAGCATTTAATATATAATTTTCTACAAAATGGGTCCCGCGTAATAATATATAATAGTGTCGATAAAGATCATTTTGTATTAAAATTAATCCTTACGGACACTTTTTAATCCCTGCAACCAGCAATTACTTAAAAGCTACGTAAACTTATCTATTGGCAATGATCCATATATATTTTTTTTGCTAAAATAGAGTTAAGAATGAACAAGCATGAGAAATAAAATAAATAAGTAATATTTCTTGTTGGTTTTTGTGTTTGTCTTAATTTTGTGTTTTAGACTAGACTCAGTTATTATGTTATCAACATCCCTTATAACAGTATTAAATAATTAAAATTATAAAATCCATTTTTATTTTGTCTATATGACTAGAGTGCTTATGGGACCGTCATAGATGGGTACAGAAATTATTTTTGTCATGTGAAATGTGATTTAACATCTGTGAGTTGTCGACTCAAAATCATGTGGTTTAACCACTGCTTTATTAGAAACCACTGTCAGGGTTGACAACATAACAATAAATATACAGCAATATTTTTTTCAAATAATGCAGATTCGATCAGAAGATTGTTTGCATTTGAAAAATAGTATGAAAATATTTAAAAAGTTGATATTAAACAAATGATCATCATATTTGAGTATTTTGTCTTAGTTTAAAAGCACTGTAATAGTAAAATTCCAGAGGCATCAAACAAGATGTAAACCAAATGCAAATTTCATTGGATTATAGCTCGAGTATTTGTTAGCATTCTGAATTGCGAAAAATATCAAAAAACACTAATCTATCATGATAGCATAAATTATTTTAACACATTTATTTTTAATCGCTAAGAATAATTCATAATTATTTATTAAATTAAGACTAATTTTAATCCTTAATTGTAAATAATTAAATATTAATACGTATGGTTATAGTACAAATACTAATTTCTATAAATGTTACATTATGCTGATAAAAACACACTGGCAAATTATTTGGTATTGAATAGAATGACTAACATTTAAAGTATGCAATTTAGTGTTGAATTAAATTAATATTGTGTATGTTCTGAGTATTATTATCTATTTTAAGGTTTCCAGGATTTCGTCCAAAGAAAATACGTCCAAAAACATTTCTCTCTGTACTAATAACAATAAAACAGTTGATCAAAAGCCCTTGTATTTTTCTTTCAAATACAGTTTGTCCAACCATTATTTTATAAAAGACTTACCAAAATATGGTAGTTTTCAAAATGTTTCTGTCCAAATTGTAGTAAGTAACTGTATGTTTGGAAGAAAAGGCTAAAGAAATTAATTGATTTTGGACTTACTTTAGACAAACTGCCTGTTTACCGTTATATTTTGCAGTTTATTTATAAGCTTTGGAATAACATTTAAAACTTCGTCAAACAATCATCATTCTTATAAATCAAAGCTCCGTCAACGTGACTTCTCGTCAATGAAAACGGTGCCATATAAATTATTTACGCTTATTCTCATTCACGTGTATATTCCCAACATTTGAATTTCCTAAATTGAAAAATACATTCTTATTTACAAGTTTTATAGACCCTTTTCCTATCGGCTATTTTCATGGCGTCCCGATGATTTTCAAATACAATTCTTTATTAATTTCTAAATTAAAAGCAAATGACAATATGCCGTTGATTTTGGTAAAATTTAAAAATACTTGATAATAATATGAGTACTGCAGGATACAATTTTCAAACTGTTCTAGTATAATTTAAGCAAGAAAACTAACTCAATCATTCAATGCAAGCATTACCCTCAAAGAAATCCAATCCAAAATGCTGTTATAATATTGTTTTGGTAGCGTTTTAGGAAAGGTTTACAAGAAATGTGTTTATTTTTATATTCTAGTATTAGCACATTTTGTTACTACAGGGTGAACAAATAATATTGCAAGTTACTATAGCAATTCTATAAAAATACAACTTTAATTGAAAATGGCTTGCGAATAATTGGATTGATTCATTTTTTACCTACAGATAGTGGAATGAATTCAATGGTTTATGTATGTAAATTAATTTTTAGTTTTGTAAAAAGGGGACCTTATAAATGACATTCTGCTAATCGGCCATATTTTTTTCTTATCTTTTTAATATTTTTTTATAAGATCTTCCATGTTAATACGATGAAACGCCAGCGAAACAAAATCGCCGCAAGATTAGGCAATATTTTGAGGCGGGTTAAGGAAGGGGTTTGTAAATGTGGGTCTTGAAGAGGCTAAATGATTTTTGCATTATATTCATCCAACTATCCAGTAGAAAGATTTTGATGGCGTTGTGCCCAAATGATCTAAGTGAAGTACAAATATTATTGCATTAATTTGTAACTGAATTTGACATTTCTGACATCATCTAGATCAGTGGTTCTTAACCTTGTTGAAGGTACTGACCACCACCGAACCCTTCTTAATTGGAAAAATCAAAATTGATCACGAATCATATGAGTCGGGGGTGTGTTTTAACCTCCGCCGAACCCGTGAGACTGACTCACCGAACCCCTGGGGTTCGATCGAACCCAGGTTAAGAACCACTGATCTAGAATAAGTAAACATCCCTTTTTATGTTATATTCTGTTGTTTTAATCGTAGAGACCGACTAAACAAAACCAATTGTTCTTCACATCTCTTATCCCTTTCCGACCGAGAAAAAATGTCCGAAATTTGATGGCCCACACTAGTAAAGCTCATAATTTAAGATCCCATAGGGCTAGGCGACTTACTGCTCGAAAAACGCGCGCTTAAAGGTACCCTACATAAGCAGCTCCCGCACGTTCGATCGACTGCGGTTCCGTTCCCAAAAACAGATTTATTTTCTGTCAGGATTTTTTTCAAATCAAACTAACGAACGTATGAAGCCGGTCGGTCAATATCAATAGTTACTTCGAAAAGAAAATAAGGGTATGGTTATTTCAGTCAATTTAAACATTCAACGGCAAGGTTTTTACAGACTGTGAACTATATATGATTTACACATCCAAAATGGAAAAAGAAATGGACAAATTTATTCAATTAACGACTCCAAAAGGTTGAAGTAAGTTTTTATTCTGAATTTTGAGTTGCACTTAAAACATTTGCGCGCTCTACCACCAATTTATTCTATGCTACCAGCAAACAATAATCAAACGTTGTACATTTATAGAACACTTATCAATAAAAGATATACATTATTGAATAATATTTTGTAGCCTATGGATGCACAGAAGCGCAGAGAGTGGATAGTGGTGGGTAGAGTGGTGGGGAAACACAGTTAGGCCCTGTTATTTGAAACCCTGGAATATTTGACACCACTGTCATCAAATCGGACATTTTGACATTTGCCACATTAAAAGATATTTTTAACGGGCCGTTAATTACTGACGATCAACCGTTAATAGTTGTTATGCATAAGAGTTATCAAAATTTGAAGGTAGGTGTATTCGAGAAGATACGGCAGCACATTAGTATAGCAGCATAAGCATTTGTCACTAAAAAGAGAAAATTGTAGTTAACAAAATGTCCTTTTTAACAATAGTACGCAAATTATTCTAGGTTATTTCTTGTTTTGAATGACAAATAATACTATTCCAAATGTTTGGGTTGTTTGCTTTATGTTGTTAACATCACTATCTTTAAAATTTGATCAAATGCTGACGGGCCGAATCAGTGATACAGTGTTTACAAGATTTGACGACAGTGTCAAATGTAGCAGGGGTTCAAACATTGGAGCCTCAGGTTAAGATAGGTTAGGTATTGTTATAAAGTAAAATACAGGCTAGAAATGCAGGGGGAGGTGAGGGGGGACATTGCAGTTAGGTGAGGCTGCGAGGGTGGGGTGGCAGGGGGCGGCGGGTGTCAAGGGTGGGGCTGAGCAGGGAGCGCAGCTGGTCGCTGTGGTGTTGAGTCAGCGGAGACTGGAGATGGCGGTGGGGAATCACCTGGAACAAACAAACCATTGTCTTTTTATGTTATGCAGAACAAGAGTCCAACTGGAAAAATATACAAAATCATTATTAACCTCGTGCAGGCCGCAGTCCCCCCGGCGGGTCCGGATTTTTGGTTCAATTTTGCCCCTTATGTATAAAGAAATTGTATGAAGAACAAGGTCAGAATCGTTTGGGCCATTCTCGATCTTGACGTAACGAAATACTGGATAACATTTAGCCAATTTGAATAATTCATTTTAATTGCCAATGACGCGCCGGGCACCAAAGATGGCGGAGAAAATGGCTGCCGCTTGATAATATGAACGCTGTCATATTCGAAGTCTATATTTATTCATTATTTTTATATAAATCCATTGTGGAAAGCATAGATTTGAGTGATTATTAGGAAGTTCGTTTTTTCTACATTATTTTGATGTAATTTTTGTAATATATTACAAAAGAAATGTTATAAAAATTGAATTTGTAAGAAAGGTGAGAACTGTCAAATATTTTACGTCGTATTGAAAAAATATATTTTTTTTATGCTGGCTTTCAACAAGTTAATATAGTCCATCCAGTTGATTAGTTAGACATCTCCAGATACTCAGTTTTGAAATGACGAGGAAAGCAATATTCAAATGCTTTTTGGATATTTGATCAGGCTTAGGTAATAATCCCAACCAACATCGGCTAAAGCCAGCGGCCTAGCCATTCTGAACCAAAACTTACCTCAGTCTTGGTAAATTTTTCGATTAATCTGCTATTTTTCCTACTTCCTATCCTGAATTGAATCAAATTGAGAACTTGAGAATTTCAAGATGGCCACTTATATTTTGTATTTTGACTTTCGATTCAAAACAGTTCCGTTTAAAAATTGTAGATGGCAGTACTTCCGTAAACTAGGAGGGAATGTGTACCATGTTAATGTATACTGGTAACCGGAAACAGAACATGATAAAATAATAGGTTAGATTAGGTAAGGTTAGTTTAGATTAGGTTAGGTAAGGTGAGTTTTTTTAATGTTCTATTCTGTCACAGTTATATTTTGTCACGGAAACATAAATACCACATTTAATTAGCAAAATCACCATTCTAATGAGAAAAATGTGTAAAATACCAACCTCCCTCTCATTAATGATGAAGGGGGCCGTGAGTGTGGCCTCGTCTCAGGACGTTCTGCGTGAGGTGAGCGAGCCCACCAGGGACTTGAGCGTGGCGCCCAGGCCCCCGGTGCCCCCGCCTTGCCCCCCTGAAGCGCACGTGGCGCTGGAGCCGCGACGGGGCGCCAGGGAGGGGGGGCCAGCGCGCGAGGCGCCCCCAGGGTGAGCGTCCAGACACTTTTGGTAGCGCAGCTGGAAAACATTCATTTTAAATATCACTATTATATTAAATATTACTATGAATATCGTATTATTACTATGAGTATCAAAATTAAGGGGTTTTTCGAAATCTCTTGCATACAGTGACTTATATTTTGTTTTGAAGGTCAAGTGTGCAAAATCAAACTCGGAATAAAACTGTAGATTTACATATAAATCAAATCCCCATCACCCACCCGCTACATACACTTTTTTTTTTATATGAATCGATAATATTATTATTTAATTTATTTAAAAAAAACTTTACATAGCAGAACTAGTTTACAAATACACTGTTATGCAACAGAACTCGCTTATAAATAAATGAAATAATATTATTATTAAATATATAAAATAATGAATTGAATTAGGTCATGTCAAGAGTCAGAATAACAAAAAAAGTATGTATAAGACGATATCATATGAAAGCGAATGAAGCAAGAAGTGTGTTCCGAAATTGAGTTGTGTCTGTCTCCTCTGCCTAACCCTAAAGGGAAACGGGGTGACAGTTAGTTAATTTTATTGGTACCTTGCAAGCGGCCTCTATGGTCTTGCACAGCGCCCCGCTGGACGGCTCACACTGGAACACGTGCGCCACGTAGAGGTCTTGTGCCGTGTGCATGACGAATGCGCATCGCCGGACGTCGCGCCCGATGCCCAGGAAGGACAGGTATCTGACGCGGCATTCCGCCACCACGGTGTCATCCTGCACAAATTAGGTATTAGATTAGTTGTTAAATATTAACACATCAAAAAAAGTCATGGAACATCAGATATAAAGATTTTGGATACAGCATTGAAAGTTATATTGGCGCAAACGCTAATTGGCGGGTGCGAAATTTCTAGAAACTAAGTTAATTTTAATACTACAATAAAAAACATAACCGCACTGTTAACCCACTAATTTTCGCTCAATATTTCTTCCACTAATATTCTCTAATTTTCTCCAATAATTTAAATAATTTTTTGTAAAATTTGTAAATAGGACACGTTCAAATCAAAGGATGAGTTATTTAAAATTTTTTTAACAATTCATCTAATATTTGAAGTAAATTTTTTCGTTCTGTGAGAGTTCTATTCAAGTTCTGTGATTATTTCAGTTTTATAAAGCAACTGGCCTAAAATGATATAATAACAAACTTGAAATTTAACTTAAACCATTTTTGAAGAATTGTTAAAATTTTTTGAAACAACCTGTCCTATGTAAATGAATTCCTAGAAATTTCCTGCTGCCATTTAAAAAAGATTGAAAATTAATACTCACGCTCTGCTGCAGAATGGAGATCATAGATGGCGCCACCTGCACGCTGACGGGCGCCCACGCCTCCCGCGGCACGGTGGCGGACATGAGGTCGATGGCATCGTTGAGTATCTCCATGCCGGTGGCCTGCGAGACCTCCGTGCTGCCCAGGTAGGCCGCCCGCAGCACTTTCTTGGGCTCTTCCATAGGCGTGGGGAAGGATTGTGCTAGAAAGAAGAAAACGCAAAGTTAAATTCTGTTCTCAATATACAAGGTTGAGTGATTAACCACACTGAAGAGGGGTCATTCACACCCCCCAAATGATAGTTTTATGCGATATCTTAGTTTTTTACATCATATACTGTTTAATATTGAAACAGTTCTGGAATTATTCCATATCCCAAGATCTTGTCTAAAATATTGACATTTGCCTTGTCTCTCTTTCCTTCAAAGTCTTATCTGGGAAGAAAGAAGACTTAAAAATATAGAAACTAACCACCTATGCCATTGAGATGGAAAGTTATTGTATTTTTATTTATTTATTAAAGTTAGTTTATTGTACAATAATATATTGTCATTCGAAATATTGTCATAGCCAAACTTATTATAGATCGTCATTGCAGCTCTCGCAAATTCGCCTTTGAACTTAAATCAATCTCGTTAGAATCATATCGCGTCATTTCGGGGTTTCATGTCATCAATTACATAAATAAATTGTGGTTTTTTGAGGTTTACACACCTACAAACTTAAGTGATACATGCGGTGTGTGATCTTCAAAAACAAACAGCAACCAAAAAGTAAAACTTTATCCATCTCTCCTGTTTTACCAGTTTGGTTTAACCCGTTCGAATGAGCTTTTATTTTATTTTACAGTTCATTTCAATATAAAATCATTTCAAACCGCCATTTTGATGTTAAAAACATACTGTATAATTTAGTCAATTCTAGAAAAATTATTCGGTAATCGATCTGCATTAAAAATATTTTTTTTCCTTTACTATTTTTTGAGATATTAAATAATAATTTACTAAATACCAATTTAATTACTCTTTCCTCTACTTTCTGCATCAACATAACTTCTTTTTTTTTTAATTCTTTGTCACAAAAAAGCCTTGAGTGCAATCGTAAAAGATTTATGTTACTGGAAAGGGCTACAATAATACTTTATCACTATCTCTTTTACTGTTTTGCATTACTTAATGATTGATTGCTAAAAACTGTAGATATATAAAAAAAAATAGTAACTAATATCTGAATTTTACTTCAAAGGACAAAAGGAATATTAATAGACACAATCACTCTGCGATATATGGGGGACCCTAGTGACCCCCTTCGGGAGGAGCGTGATTTTTTTTGATAGCTTGTTGCGAGTGCTGTGCTGTGACCTTGCAAATGTTCCAAACGTGTTGATGATAAGGCTAGGTTAGGTAGCAAGAGTGACAACTCACCAGTCATGGGCTTGGCCCTGCGCTGTTCCGTGGGCAGGTTGGTGGGACGGGCCGGCGGGCCCTGCAGCGAGCGCTCGATCATGATCCTCTTGCAGATGTCCCGCAGTGTGTTGGCGATGGTGCGCGCCGGCATGTCACAGCGGAACACGTGGCACATGTGGCGTCGGGTCACACGGTCGCGGGCCACGTAAGCAAAATCCCTGAATATTAGAAATAAGCATTAGGCAATTAGTAAAAACTTGAAAACCTTTGCAAATATGTAGTAGATCTTTCGCTAGTGATATTTCGTCATAAACCAAGGAGTAAATATATAATTTATTTTAGGTTGTATGTTAAAACTTCAGAAAGAATGCATTACAACAAATTTCCATCATCATTTACGCTTTGGCATTACCACAGTACATAAGCACAAAAAAATCTATGGTTTTAAAAAACTGTTCATTTGTTAGTTCGTCCTTTGACTCAAATCCACAAACCCACAATAGGTCGAGCCATTCATCTGTAACTCAAGCAATGTAATTGATTTAATTATTATAACCTACATTCCAATGGTTAATACAACCCTATCAAAAGCATATTTTATATTTATTTATTGACGCCCTATTGGGCTTTTACATATCGTTACATTTTACATATTTTACAAATTTCATTTAAAATAACTGCATAACATAAATAAAAAAGATTACAAATTACATAAATAAAGCATAAATACAATATAATCAATAAGAATATATGAGGTGTGTAAAAGCAAAAGCAGCAATCTCCATTTCGGCCAGATTGCTATGTTTGCTTTTGAAATGACAAGGAGATAACTATCTTTGCTTTTACGTACAATAGTACATACAAATATTGTAAACACATATATTTCATACAATATTTGTATGTAATATTCTCCGTAAAAGCAAAGATAGCAATCTCCATGTCATTTCAAAAGCAAACATAGCAATCTGTCCGAAATGGAGATTGTTGCCTTTGCTTTTACACACCTCTTATGTAATTCTAAATACAGTTGGATGACTTTAGAGAACTCGTAGGTACAATTCATATACCAACGGGCAAAAAAAAAATCAAAACACATTAATTACTCGTAGTTTGCATCTAGATTATGAACAATAAAAAAACAAACAAACAAAAGAAAATTGAAATAAAATAAAATGATTTCTCATTCATTATTTACATTTAGAAAGTGGTGGACTAATTTGACTTTAAATGTGTCGAAGTTTAAATTAAATATGTCAGCGACCTCAGTTAGTTCATTGGCCAACCTTCTTCAATTCTTACCATTCTTTCTAACACAGAATTCACAGCGAAGTTAATTTTATTATAAAATAAAATGTGAAAGAATGAAGGAATGCGTACCTCTCCCTGTTGGTCGAATCAAATATGTCCAAGAAAGCATTGGGAAATTTAAAACATTGTTAGAAAAGGTAAGTTTAATTAGTAATAATGTAAAAGGTTTTATTTGTAATAGATTCTGAGTTGATACTGACCTTCCATTGTCTCGACCCACGCCCCAAACGCGAATAGTGTGAATCGGCTGCGTGTGGAGTGTGGTTAAGTTTTCTGGGTCCATAAGTTTCAGAGCTCCTTCGTCCAAATCCATGAATAGGTCCTTACCCTGAAATTAATAATTTTATTTATTTATTTTGTACAGAAAACAAATTTGGCAATAAATTGTTGATACGTTCACGGACACAATGTCTATTAATATCCTTTTGGAGGAGATGTGATAATATGAGACAACATACATATACATATTTAGTCAGGGATATGATACGATATAACGGACTCGGAAGTCAAGTTTTGTGATGTAGCAGTACTTATCCAGTCTATTAGTGTTACAATGCGAACACTTCTATACACCTTGATAGTGTCACACCTTATCCCTTACGATCGCGAGTTTGATTTGAAAAAAATCTTGACAGAAAATAAATCTGTTTCTGGGAACGGAACCGGAGTCGATCGAACGTGCGGGAGCTGCTTATGTAGTCCACCAAATTTCGGACATTTTTTCTCGGTCGGAAAGGGTAATAGTGTCAAAGATGATCATTTTTGATTACCGATTTTTCCATCGTTGTTTGAAAACCTCTGTTTCCCGGTAGGTGTCCGTCAATGAGTTGACTGACTAAGTAGAAAGATTTACCCGTTGAAGGACAGACAAATTATGTATTAATGAGTTCTACAACCGTATTTTTCCCAAGGGTATCATTTAATTTTTTTAATCATATATGTAATATGCTATTGGAAAGACAAAACAAAATAAAATGTAATTTTGTCTTATATTTTGACAGTTAAATAGATAGTTCAAAGCTGCATAGCTCATGAGGTTAAATGAGGTTACGAGCTGAACATAGTTGAGTCGAAATAGAAAATTCAGATAGACAAAGTTCACATTTTGAAATTTTTTATTTCATCATAATACACAGATTTTCATAATATTAGCTCTGGCATAATTCAGCGCCCCCTTATTCACTCTTTTTTTCTGCTTTACTAAATCGGTGCAGTAGTAGAATTTCAAGATGGCTGCCGAAGTTTTTTTCTGTTTGAGTTAAGCCAGCTCACAACCTTTCCACCATCTGTTTTTAATTTTCTGCCAAATTGCAGGTACACAATTTAAGATTTAATAAATGAATGACTCACATCTCCCCATCGTCCCACGACATCCAGCAGGTCGTTTCTGCCGAGGCTCAGGTCCACGATGCACTTGTTCACAGCGCGGCTGCTGCGTTCGGGCGTGAGGTCCTCTTCCGCTATCTCCACCCAGCCGAGAGAGCGGACGAAGAAACGTACTGCACGCACGTCCGGGTCGGGTCGTGCAGGGTAGCTGCGACGTCTGGAAGGGTTAAAAAGATTATGATAGAAAAATGAAAGAAGAATGAGATTGTCTTCTACAAACAAAATTCATGTAATTTAAAAAAAATGTGTATTTAAAAAAAATTTGACAAAACTAACGAATTGTGTCTTGTGATATCAATGAAATTTTTTGAAGAAAAGAACAAAAGTGAGATAAAATCGAGTTCTTTTGTTTTGAACAAGAAAGAAATAGTTTGTTTTCATGTTGGTGTTGTTCTTTGAAATTGAAAATATTGCTTTTCATTTCGTGTCCGTTGCTTTGAGATACTCTGAATTATTGTCCAGCTTTCGTGGAAAATTTAAACAAATAAAAAAAGTTATTGTGTTTTATAATACGAATTCCTCCAGCAAATGTTCTAGTGGTAAGTGATTAATTTGCCTTTCTCTCTCAATCCTTGTCTGTCTTCTTACTATCACTTATGCCTTGTTCTGACTGGGAGAGTATTTTAGTCGAGTAGCTAATATATCAGTAACTAAACGAGTCCGAATCAGTCAATTAGTAGAGTAGACTAGTCAGTTCTTTAGTAGATTGAATCTATTTAGTTCTATTTTTTCGGCGAGTAGAGTCCCCCTCCACGCTTCCCTGCGCACTGAGATGGCAGTTCATTCATAGTCACAGACACGCGCAATATGTCGTCCCGTTCAGTCCCGTTGGAGCGAAAATTTTACTCTAAAATACTTTATTTTTGCGGCTATTAATCTATTTTTGTGACCATAGTTTATTTACATTTCACTAATTTATTCTTCCACCTCATCTAAAATAAGCATTAGAATCAGCTTAATTAGCGTATTTACGTTACAGTCTGTCATGTCGCGACGCGTCGCTTACTAATGAACAGCTATTACTCTTGACAGCAGTGCGAACACTTTTTGGTGAGTCAAGTAGCGAGTTGCTCTCCAGTAGACTTATTACTTGTCAGGTCAGAACAAGGCATTTTTTTTTTTTTTTTATTTTCTTTATTCATTAAACTGCTAGTTACATGTTTTGAGAATTTTACGACCACCACGCTAGGCACATGCCCGTGTTGTGGTGGTCAATTACAATTACTGACAGACATGCTCATTAGTAGCATGCTCTGTTGCTACAAATGCTACCTAGTAGCATGTGTGTTAAGCCCAAACCGGCTTTTTTTTATTTTTTATAGAGAAACCTCACAAGAGTCCCAACTGCTCCCTTCTGGAGCCAGTGAGACTATGGCATCCCCAATTGGAGTATGTTGTGAGGCTTAAGGTAAGTGGGGAAGGGAAGGAGATGGGGAAGAGGAAGGTGGGAAAGTACCTGGCGATTCAGATCTAGTCACTACAAGTCACTACAGTCTAGTCACTACATCTAGTCAAACACGGCTAAAGCCATTATTAAGCAACGTTTCAATTCTGAATGGTGGTCTTACACCAGGGCGATACTGAGAGTATCTTCCACTCTGGAACTGTTGAAGCTGTTGATTTGTGAGCATGCTCATTGATTCGCAGGTGGAAGGGGAAATGAGCATACTCATTTGTGATCATGTGGGTCAGTAACTTTACACACAAAACATCATTGTCGTTAATTTTTTTAATTTACAGTCCATTTAGGAGCTGATTCATCTGAAGCTGTATAGATACTTCGTATGTATACAGTTTCGGATGTAAGACTCTTACTTGTATGCTAGTTCCTCTCGCCGCTTCCTATCGTCGCATTCTGCGTCCAGTGCCGAGCTGGTGGTGCTGCGTGTGACTGAGGACGTCATGGCTCCCTGGCCCCCGCCTGCCTCGCTACTGGCCCCCATCTCCGGGGCCTCACGCTGGATAGTGCCGCTCTTGATGTGCCAGTAGTATGGACCGTCATTGTCTGGGGAAATAAAAATATGTTTTAATTTGAACAATAAGAACGATAATGTTTTTGTAGATAGACCGCCAACCCGGCAACTATTCATTGAATAACCAACTCCTCAAGTGGTAAGCTACGTTTGGTTACTTAGCAGGGGTGCCCCAGATCATGGAGTGAGGTTTGTTTAGGTCTTGGTGGCTGAAGCATCTGCCCACCAACTGCTTGATGGACCGTATCGGGAGAAGCCAGTTGATGGAGATCCCCTGACCTGTCCAGCCGGACTCTCTTAACCCATCGCCTTGCATCAGGAGGGCTGGATTCATACGTCCGTCATCCCTGGATACACTGATCCCCAGATTCCTACTTAACCCGGATACTTTTACCATCCCAGAACTTTCCTTCATTTCCTTAAAATGAGCGAAATTATTTTGTGTGTGGAGTTAATGTTAAATTTTTATTTATTTTTAAACTAGGTATCAGTCCTACCTTCGTGTTTCTCCCAGCCGGGTGGTAGCGGGGGAGGCAAGCCCTGCTGCGGGGCGGCAGGAACCTGCTGCCTCCGCCGGACGGGCACGGCATACAACTCACCGCGGGGCCCGGCGGCACGGTGTCGCACGGCCGCCGCAGCACTGCCCCCCTTCTCGCTGTCGGCAAGGTCTGCGCTGGTCTTCTCGGGCGGGGGCGAGTCATCCGCAGCGCTGGTGTTGTAGTCTTTGTCGGATATACTGCAAGTTGAATTAGGGATAGATAAATTATACGCGGCGACGGAGAAATCAATCGTGCCGAAGAGGAATACAAATGACCTATTTATTATTATCATATTTTAATAATATTCGGTTTATTGAATTAAATGCTTTTTTTAAAGCACATTTTAGTTAATGAAATGATCCAATTACATTGCTGATGTGCTGTGCCTGTCTCTACCCTGATTACACTTTTACCAAAAGCTGTCATTACAATTTTCCTAAAATTGATAGAATTTTATCATATTTGATCCCAATTTACCAAAACAAATATTCTAGCTATCCTAGGATATTTTCACAACCGATTCTGTTGAAAATGTATGGAATATTTAAAGATCATTTTTCTGATTTTAATCATCCTACTAAAAATGTTTGTTTTTTATGTTTTCATTCAAATTTATTCATTTTATAAACGATCAAAAACCGACCAAACCAAAACGGTACGTGGTTGGCAACGGCACCAAATACGCACGTCAACAAACAACAAAGTACTACTGTCAGAATTTTTTCAGAAGCCGGGCAATACTTTTGAAATATCGTTTTGGCGGTATTACAAAAATGGGATACTTAGATTCGCTGTAGAAATTTTTATTCGTCAACATAAAAATGACATAATAATCGTTATTTTTTGCTTATTTCTTTTAAGCTATAAAAATAATTGATACCATTATCATGTATTATATCTGCATTAGAGCCCTATCTAAGTCGAGTAACTCGAACTATCATTTCACAACCATATTGGGTTGTTTGTGATTAGTGTTCCCAATAGTGATAAGTTACATAGGTACCTACCTATCTATATAGTATTATAACCACTGGAGGGACAGATCATTTTAAAACTTTTTCTCAGATTGCTAAAATAAATTTTTCCGCCTACATTAAAAAAATCATACCTCCGAATTCGAATATGGAGACATACAACCTGATTATAGTTCTACATAGCCAATGAATTAACCTACCTTTTGTCTATTATCAAATATTCGTAAGATTTACAAAAAAAATATCATTAAATCATTAACTTCTTACATTTTAAAGAATCTAGAGAATATTTGCCATATTATGGCAACAAAGCAATTCATGGTTTTAGAAATAGTGCCATATTGTGGCAAAAAGCGCTCGAGTGTTAGTGATCATATTTTTTAAAAATTAAAGTAAATGTGTGATACAATATTACTTACATTTGTGGGTCCGACTTAGAGGACCCCAGGGGGGAGTCTGGGTTGCCATTTATACTTTCTCGTCTGAAACAAACAAATAAAACGATTAGTATTTTCATATAAATAGCATACTCAAAGAACAGATTAATATTTTCATTGGAAAAAGGCAAATATCGAATGTATAACTGCCTTCCGAGGGTGGTTCTGTAATAAACCTTGCGCAATCCGGCTCGAAGGACCAAAAATGATGTCGCGATAACGACGAATCTAATGTACAACTACCGTCCGCGGGTGGTTCTGAAATAAACCGTGCGCAATCCGGCTCGAAGGACCAAATATGGTGTCGCGATATCCATGAATCCAATGTAAAATAAAATAAACCTTGTAATAAACCTTGCACAATCCGGCTCAGAGGACCAAAAACCGAGTCGAGGACCGTATCGCGATAACCACGACTCCAATGTTCAACAGCAAATGTATAACTACTTTCCAAAAACGCGCGAACAGATAGCTAACTTCCAATATCGATCAAAAGGATAGGAATAACTAACCCCATTCCTTCTGCAAAATTACCTAGCTCCCCCTTCTATCATTTTCTATTTTAGTCTCTAATATTGCCTCCCTTGTTCTTGCAGAAAGTTAAAATATTTTAATTGCCAGTTAATTCGCGTAAAATAAAATTGGGAGCGCTGCAATTACGCCTCCCATTATGGCGGGACTAATGAAAAAACAAATTTAAGGTTTAATCAGGCCTTATTGTTATTTTACGCGCACTAACCAATGGTGGAATAAGTACGGAGGATGTGTTAATAATATACATTAGTCCTAGTTACGAGAATTGAAATTTTCATTTCCATTTACAGGACTTTTTTATTTCTTTTAAAGAAAGACAAACATTTCCGGGTTACGAATAACCTGAAAATATTTGAAAATCTTCTACTACCAGCACAGTAAGCAGAAAATGTGGCTTGTTATTTCGGCGAAGCTTAAGAGCCATTGACCAGCGGCTGAGAATAAAAGTTTAAAAATGCTTGCAACTGTACAGGAAGGTTCCGAGGAGAAAGCTCGATTATTCCTCATATCAAATTTTTAAAATTAAAAATTTAACATCGATTTATTTAATTTAAAACTTGCTTTAATATTTAGCTACATACAAGTAAGCAATAAAAATGCTCAAAACGCACGATGATAAATTATTAAATATCGTGTACTTCTTGTAAGTATTTTTTGATCATCTAATTGTCTAAACAAAATAAATGTGTAAAAAAATCTGCAATATTTAATTTTGTAAGACCTTAAATAAATAGAAAAAATGAGGTATTTTCGTTACAAAACACGTTTTTAACTAAAATTAAAATTCTGAAAAATTTGTTCACTAGATTATGTATTGATTTATTTTTTTGTATGATTATATGATATGAAATTTGTGTTGTATAATACAATATGTCGTTTGAAAATTGAACAAATCTGCCAACCACCAACGGTATTAAAATTCTTAGTTTTTAAAAATTAAAAAAATGCTTTTACTATATAAAATAACAATCTTTCAAAATCAATTTATGTTTTTTTTTTTTAAAGTCAATACGTTTAGAATTTGATTTAAAAATAACAAATTTCCGGTATTCTCTGGTAATAAATACCCTCTTAATGTTAAACATTATTTTCTTTAATCGTTACTACGTATCGGTTAACGTTATTAATACATAAAAAATTGCTTTCTATACGTTAAAGCTTTTTCTATCGTTTCGCTTGAGTAGAATTAATATAAAGTTATTGATTACTTTATGAAAAATATTAAATAAAATTTATTTTTCATTAGAAATGTATAAATTTACGGTTAAGATTATTGTGGCAGTTCCATTGAACTTTTTTTTGTCTTATAAAATTATTCACATAATGAATAAAAATCACTTTAGCGCGTAAATCGACCGTTTCTAACCTCCGCTTTCCAAGCTATTTTTATGTCTACTACTTATTATTTTTATAATACATACATAAGACAGATTTACAAAAGAAAAACTAGTAGTTTCTTTTTAACGAAACTACCCAATTCAATAGAGAAAATATTTCTCGGGTATGAATTGGGGAGTAGTGGTATTACAGTATAAGGTAAAGAAAAAAAAGAAAAAAATTTAATTAAGAAATAAATAAACTTATAAAGCATGTTAAGTATAGATAATGGAATAGACTAACATAGCAGTTACTAAATTAGATACAGGATAGATAAGTAAAAGTAAGAATATAGATGTAGTGAAATAAATTATAAATATGTAGGTGGTGGATACGTGGAGTTGGTTCTAACTAAGTTGAATATTTGTGGCTATATAAAGCAGCGTCTCCTGCAACGAAAATGTTTACAGACTTTGTGGATAGTTAAGTCGGGGTCACAATGTTTTTATTTTCCGTGGCCCATGGAAAACAACAAACGTTGTGGCCCTGCCCCATGTTTATGATAATATTTGAGGTATTGTTTGTAAAATTGGCCACAAGAGACCGGCCTTTAGGCACACTAAGGATACACACATTTTGCCATGTGTATTCCTTTTAAAAGTCAGCCACTATGCTTATGGAGTCAACACTAAAAAAACACTATTTGTAAATTTGTAACACAAGAATCTACTACAAAATAGTTTATGCGTAAATTTTATACGGCTTGTTGGGAAATGTTTAAGATTTCCATTGCATAAAATTTTAAACTGTAATCTGTTAAATTCCGTAGAGAAAATTCTGATTATGACTTTGACAATTACGGTGGTTTTATAATAGGACGCAATGGCTGAATTGGTAGAGCGCACGTCCCAGTACGACGAGGGATCTGGGTTCGAATCCCAGTTGCGACCATTATCTTTTACTAATTTTTTTTTTTTAAGTATATTTAATTTAGTTATAAAATTTAACATCTTGTATCTAATATATTTATTTTTTGTGTTTTGTTAATTTTCATTTTCATATGTTAATTTAGATTATAATTATTATCTTCTTCTTCAATGATATAAAAATATATCTGTTTAAATTTACAAGTTCAATTAATATGCTTACGAACAAAATGCAAAGTGGAAATTATAGTCCAATTTTATATGAATCTAATCAAAACAATCCTAAAGTGTTGTCATAATAAACCAGTTTGACAATGCCTTCAGAGGGCGAAACAGCTGTAACACATAATAATAATTACGAAGCAGAACTTGTTTATAATAAACTGTTTTTTATACATTGAATAATAATATTATTGAATGTATAAAAGAAATAAAAATTAAAATGGAGTTCTACAAAATAAACTTAATAACAATAAATATGTTGTCATAATATTCTGAATAAGAATTCTGGAAATAATCATCTAAAAATATCTATGGAAAACTAAAGACGCGTTCACAACGTAGGGCATCTAAATTAGAGAAACCAAAAATGCTCAGCAGGTTTTTCTATGGCGGCTCACCTCAAATTAGCAGCGGCCGTTAGCGGCTCTGAACAGCCCAATAAAACCCGCCCTCTGTCTGAAATCGACGGAGGCAAGTTTTAATGTGGAAAGGCCCTAAATAATTACACGGAAAATTGGACAAATGGGAACCCATTTTCCGTTTTAAGAAAGTTTCTCCACGATGCAATGGAGGCAATAAGAAAGTATTATTCGATCGATAATTATTTAATTATATACTCGCCCAAGTAGAATTTTACATACATTATTATGATACAATGACATATTATTACGTATGTCATTAAACTTTGAGAATTAGTGATAAAATAATAAATGCTATTATTTATGCTTTATTTAGAAAGACAAAAATTCCCAGTATGCGAATAACCATTCCCAATAATTTCAACCGACATAATCGTAAATATAACATACTTCATTAGAAAACTTTATGTTTAAGCTCTTAAAAACTATATGTAACTTTTTAAGATAATCCCTATTCAGATATCAGACCGAGTTTAAAGGGTAATTACCTATATAAAACTCATCGAAAAAATATAGAAAAAATCGCAAAGTATCCTAAAAAATGGTTCTGTTATTTAATAATTCACAACAGAGACGAGATCTGAATAGCCAGATCCTTCGCAACCTTCCTCTTTCGTGTCTCCTTCCTTTCCTCACTCCCTTCAGTCTCACAACCTACTCTACACATGGGGGATGCATAGACCCGTTGGCTCCGGATAGTGGGAACAGCTGGTACAAAAATTATCGATGGAAATCAAATCAAAATCTAATAATGTTAAATTACATATTCCCGACAAAACACAAGCGCACTATTTACCCGGAAATAATCGCGTCTAACTTAGAAACACGAACACTAGCGTGGGGTAAAAAATACCCGAGATTTTCAAAATATTTTTTTGTATGTTCTTATGCCAACCCAATTTTTTCTTGTGTTTAATTTATAAAACACAGCAATAATTATAAAACACAGCAAGAGAAATATTTGATTTTTAGGTTTTTTTACATTAACTCCACAGAGGAAGCCCTGAGGAAAATAATTCCCCTCGGGGCCTATGACGTATTTGGGGATGCTGTGTGGAGGGTCTTTTTATGAATGGAAATAGAGGAAGTTCTTAGAAGGAAAAATGTATGTGATGTTGATAGGAATCTGGGAGGCAACGAGTCCAGGAGTAACAGACTTATGAATCTATCCCTCACACTGCGGTGCAAGGCGATGTTCCGAGAGAGGCCTGCTGAAAAGGTCAAAATGTCGCCCTCAACCAGTAATTCGCCACCAAGATTCTGACAAATCTCATCCCATGAACTCGGGCACCCCTGATTAGTCACCAAACGTAGCGAACCACTTGGAGTGACTAATGGCAGAAATGTTAGTTATCCATTAACGGTTACCGGGGTGGCTGTATCCATAGCCGTCGCCCAAATTGTAATTAAGTGATGACAAAATTGATTAATTATTAAAAATTCACACTGGCCGAACGTATGGGAGTAATTGAACGAAAATAAGCGAACTTTCTTGTTACATGTTTATTTTACGACCAACACCTCTGCCACAGATCGCCCCAGTGGTTCGCTACGTTTGGTGACTTAGCAGAAGTGTCCGGGACTTGGGGGTGCATGCGTCTGCCGACCGGGAGAGACTGGTTGAGGGAGACCTTTTGATCTCTCCAGCCGGACCCTCTCGACCCATCGCCCTGCACCGCAGTGGGAGGGATGGCTTCACACGTCCAACATTCTTGGACATATTTATCCCCAGATTCCTACCCACCCCTCAAACCTTTTTCCTTCCCAGAACTTCCTCTCCTTCCTTTCTCTTAAAAAACCCTCCACACAGCATCTTCAAAGTTGACATAGGCCCTGAGGAAATTATTTCCTCAGGACCTCCTGTGTGGAGCTAATGTAAAAAAAAAAAACATAATTTTGAAGGTGTTGAGAATATCAACTATGAAAGAAACTTAGTTATCATTTCGTAGTGATTTAAAAATGACTTCGGGTCTTTTTTACCCATCGCGAGTACTGACGGGTTAAGTTCTGTGTTAGCACTGTAATCAACGACAATAAACCCTAGAGGTGCTTGTTTAATAATGATTGTGTGTTTGAAACTTTTCCCATTCCATAATTTCCATAATGATCCCTAAACTGTACACAGTAGTTATACCTCCCTATCGCTAAGGACTATGACGAAACAATTAGGAGGGATATGTTACAATAGATGAAAAACAATATTAATGTTAAGAAATTTAATTTTAAAAAAAACATCGTTAAAGAAGTTACAATCATATTTTTTCACCGAGGAATCGATGATAGATCTAAAATGTTTAAAAAAAATTTAAAATGCGGAACGTCTTGATTTCCAGAAAATCTTTTCGTATTTCCACACCTACGCAAGAGTTGATCAAACGAGAGAGCAGCTAAATTGGATTCCAGTAAAAACGAGACCGTTATTTAATGTGTTAATTTTTGTCCATATAGTCATGAACAACCAAATGCCAAAATATTTTAATGATGAATTTGTTTTTAATAAAGATGTACATAATTACGAAACCAGAGGTGTAAATAGAATAAGATTGCCACATACGAAGAAATCCAAATCACAGAACTGCCTAATGTACAGAGGACTGTATGATGAAATGCCCGAAAGTCTGAAGAATGAATGTATTTAAAAAGAAATGTTATGTTTATTGTAAAAATATTTAAAGTCATAAAATGAAATACTATCTTGTTTATATTAATGTTGTATAAACTAACTCAATAAATAATAAAAAATAAAAAAAATCAAAAATCATCAATTAACTTCCTAAAAAACGTCTAATATATTTTTCAACAATAATATTAATCGAAACGTGAGAAATAGGCTTTACAGCTCGAACCGGATAGAATATGAGCCGAAATCGATACTTTTTAGATAGGTCCCAATGGCCGAGTTAGTTAAGGCGCCGTGTCCCGAAAAGACAGGAAATCCTGGGTTCCAGTCCCATTCGCGATCGTTATATTATTATTTATCTGTGTCTAAGAGTATGGATATTAGAGAGACGGCATGTGAAGTGTGCCCGAGCGCTCCAAGTGTGCCTTTTCGAGAATTCTACCCACATGGCTGACATTGGCTGTCACCATGTAAAATGGCTGCTGTTGGAACGTATTAAACGGCCAAAAACCCGCAGCCAATGTAAGCCGTTTGGGTAAAATTCTCGAAAAGGCACACTTGGAGCGCGCGGGCACACTTCACATGCCGTCTCTCTAATATCCATACTCTTAGATCTGTGTCTAATTCTGTTTCATGTTATGTTTAGATTTATTATTATTCTGTTTCATGTTTTGTTTAGATTTATTCATATTATCTTCTTCTTCAATGATATATTTTTTTATGTCCAATATTTTTTTTACATTTTAGGCAAATATGGGAAAATATTTATTGCTAATACAAAACAACATTAATGATTCTTTTAAAAATTAACGGAGATCAAAAATTAATATTGTTATTAAATATTTTGGTTTTTATTATTGTGACAGTTTGATATTTTTAACTCTGCACCACACTATGATATTTTACTATAACTACATACATACCTTAATACGTGCTACTAATTATACAGAATATATCCATCCCTTTCCCCCTCTCCCAATATCCCATCCCCATAGGCTAAAAAGGTAACACTTTTCTTCGTTTACACTAAATACTTAAGATACTTTAGAGAAAATCTATTATTGGTTGAGTAATTTGCACATATTTTGTCACACATTGTAATAAATTGTAACTGTTGGTTTTCAAAATAAAATAAAATAAAAATAAAATAAAATGAAGGAAGTAATCAAATTAATGTGGCATAACCGCTGTTGATTACGCCCTTGAACGCCGAAACAGCTGTCACAATAGTCAAAACTAAAATACTTCCAGAACTTAATAAAAAACGTTAATAAAATTTGATTTACATTAAATTTAAATGGCGTTCTACAAATTGAACACAATAATAATAAATATACAATTATCAATTTTCATACAGGGTGTAACAGGAAGTACCCGAGAGATTTTACCCAGCGATTCCTGAGCATATTTGCAGTAATAAATGTATTTGTGATTTAGCTGTCCGGTGATATTTTTTTCTATTAAAGGCAAATTTTTTTTTTCGATTACACGTCGCTACTGATCCCATCGGTATCGGAAATACCCGCCGCGTTGGGTTTGAGAAATTCAGGCGCTGTTTCGTGCATGCGGCATGCTACTAAAATGAGAAGCAATGCTAATCAAGGACACGCTAGAATATGAACGCGCTCTCTAGTAACAAACTCAGTTGCGACGCGTGGTGGAAAATATTTTTAATGTTTTTAAAAGAAAAAAAAATGTCATCGGGCAGCAAAATGACAAATACATTTATTACTCCAAATATGCTCAGGAATGTTACACCCTGCATATGTATACATTTGTGACGCGTTTTGGGAACCGCTTAAGATGATAGACTTCGCTTTTCGGCCCATACAAAAAGGATGCCCGGGAAAAAACACTTTTCTACATCGAAAATTGCACAAAATGAATATATTTTTTTATACTGCCTTCTAGAGGGTGAAAACTATGTCGGTATGTTTTCGAATTTTTGATGCGTTTCGTATTAACGTAAACATTCACTGTCAAACGTGTACGATTTATCAAAAAATATTATTTAAGGAAAAAGTGCTGCTAACTCAACTCTCATAAAGAATTATAAAATTATAAAAAGCTACCGACGTAGCTTCTTCTTTATAAAAAATATATATTTTTTAAAATTTCAATTTCGTGAAAGTTTCGGTGTAGAAAAGTGTATTCTCCATAAACCCCTTTTCGAGCGATTTCTGTAGGTAAATTTGAGCGTTGTCTCATTCGCACATTTCGCATTCGCATGTATTGTAAGTGTGCGTGAGCTTATTGTGAGCGGGACAGAATGACAGACGCGGGTGTTCCGCGTGTGGTTCAAAGTCTAGCCTCCTAATTCATCTGCATGCGCCATTCTCTGCATGAGCGTACTCTCCGCTGTTTAGGGTCCGTCGCGTCGGTTGAGCGACGGTTAAACGCGTCGTTAATATTAACGCCGACATAACGGCCATGGCAGGAGCCGTCCTAACGGCGCGGGCCGCGGCCCCAAGCTTTAAACCCGCTGGACAGTGATTGACGGGGCTTTATTATCGTGCCGAAAGCTGAAGGGACCCGCGGGGCTATTATTGTGAAAATGCCAAAAACGTGGGGCTAAATTATTCAATAAGTTAATTTTTTGGACCAATTAAATTATTCAAATAATTTGCGGATCGAATTTGATGGTCGATAATGGCAATATTTTGTGCGTTAAAATAATACATTAGGTACCTAAGGATAGTTAGGTTAAGAAATAGGTCACTCCAAGTGGTTCGCTACATTTGGTGACTTAGCAGGGGTGCCCGGGTTCATGGGGTGAGGTTTGTCTAGGTCTTAGAGACGGATTACCTGGACACACTAAACGCTAGGTTTCTACCCACCCCTCATACATTTTTCTTCCCAGAACTTCCTCTTCTTCCTTTCCTTAAAAAGATCCTTCACACAGCATCCCCAAAGATGACATAGGACCTTAGGGAAATTGTTTTCTCCCTCCTGTGTGGAGCTAATGTAATAAAGACTCTGAGAATGGCAAAAACGTCAGTTACAATTAGTGTAGCTGTTCTAATAACAATTTAGACCCCCCCCCCCCCCTTGGTGAGTTTAAGTGAGATTTAGTAGGACCCCTCCCCCCTCACGTGAGATTTTTTTCTTATTCTCTAAATAAATGTTTTTTATAAGAGCCATTTTTTCACTGGGCAAAATGGGACACTTCAAAAGAAGTGAAATTTTTTTTTATTATATCTATAATAATATACATATTATATATATTCATTTAAAGTTGACGTGAGATTTTTATTGAACCCCCCCTGAGTATAATGAGATTTGGTGAGATTTTACTGGACCCCCCCCCCATTTTTATGTATGCCCCCTAACGATAGTTAGGTTATAGTTTGTGAAAATGCCTAAAACGTTGGGCATAATTAACCGAATGCGAAAAATGCGAATTTTTTATAGAATGTTTCAAATAATTTGCGAAAGTGTCGTTTGATGGTCGATAACGGCTACACTTTGTGGATTAATAATTAATTATTATGTTAGGTTAAGATAGATTTTGGAAATGCCAAAAACGTGGGACAAAATTATTCAAATGCCAAATAGTAATTTTTTGGAATAATTATGGAAATTTTAAATAATTTGAGGAAGAATTATTGATGGTTGACAAAGGCAACAGTTTGTGATTTTTAATAATGAATAATTATATGCGTAAGAATAGTCAGGTTAAGATGCCAAAATTAAGGGGCTAAATTATTCAAATGAATTTCCAAATTCTCAAGTTGGTCTCAAAGGTTCTCAGTCGAAATATGATACAGTTAAAAATTACCGAATCGGATAGGGATACGTTGCCGCAGTGGATAGCGCGTTGGCCCGAATTGCCAGAGGTTCTGGGTTCGAGTCCCAGATGTATCCATATCTTTTTCAGATTTTTCTGTTTCGGATTTTCGATTGACTTTCGCTAATATTATCTTCATCAATTTAAATATTATAATTTGATGTTTAACTCATTAAATAAACAAATAAAATAATAATAACAATTAATAAAGGTTGATAGTTAGGTTAAAATAGTTTTCCACTTGGATTCAAAACAAATTCAATTTCATTGAACTAGAGTTACAATCACAGACACATAGCCGAAATTAGTATATTTGAAGAGTATCATATTCCAATCGTGTACAGAAAAATAACCACTGTTAAATTGTTCAGAAATGAATATACGAGAGCCTACAGCCATTTATATATAAACATATTATATTAATGCAAGAATGTCAAATACCCTACTAAAAGTAGGTACGTCTGGAAGCCATAAATCATTTCAGAAGAAAAGCTCTCTGTTATTTATAGCAACAAAACCTTACTTTGGTCCAAGAAGCCTACAAAATTTCCTGCGTTATATCTCCCACTCACACACACGTCTACCGTCTACCCGACCGATTAAAGCTAGATCAATTTTTGATTTGTGGCTAGTTTTACAAAATATTTAACACGATAAAAGTCAGCGGGAAGGTGGAGTAATTTACTGCGGAAAATTTGGCGTTGTGCAATAATTTTCAGAACTAAAAATATATCCGAAACTCTTAACGTTTATTAAAAATAGATATTTATTTCATACATAATCTTACTAATATTATAAACGCGAAAGTTTGTATGGATGTATGTATGTTTGTTACTCTTTCACGCAAAAACAACTGAATGAACTTTAATGAAACTTTACAATAATATTGCTCATACATCAGAATAACATATAGGCAATAATTTATAAAGCTAGCTGTTTATTTTCAATATATTGAAAATAATAAGTATTGTTTAATAGAAATGGTCAAAATTTGAGGATGACATTTTGCAAAACAATGATTGTTAAATCAAAATTCTATTTTAGAAAATATTTAAATAAGTGAATTTATTTGAAGTACTCGCCTAATACTTAAAATCGAATCAAGAATTATAGATATTTTAAATAAATAGTTTAAGAATTTTGGTACAAACGTAAATGGGACCTAGGAATAGAAAATAGATTGCTCAAAGTACTAATCCTACGCAGACGAAGTCGCGGGCAGAAGCTAGTATTATTTAAATTTTCAGTGAAAATTACGGAATAGTTTAAAATCTTGAAAAATCAGTTTCAATTTTGAAAATGATTTGATGCTTGTCTGTATTATTTACATAATGTATTCCAATTTTTAAAATCACACTTAAATTCAAAGTAAATCCTTTATTCACAAGTAAAAGTTTAAATTTAATTCCCAGGAGTAAAGAATGTTTGTAGAGGTAAGAGGTTTTCTCGTGTTTTCAGTTTTACTACTCGCAAATTGATTCCCTTCACATAAAAAGTGTACAGTGATGAAATTCAACACAGATACCTAGCACTACATGATGGCATTCTTTTGTAGTATGCACAAAAATAAAATTTACTAGACGCTGAGTGGTCTAATGCCTAGGGTTCACACCCAGTCGTCGCGAGTTCATTCCTCTGCTAGCTAAGCCCTTTATTATTGAACGAGCTACATTTTCCGCTTATAATAATGGTAAAAGAAATTTAAATCTTTTTCCTTGCAGTGGTCCCAACTTATTGCATAGGTAGGCTGTTGGAGTCGGCTCTTCTCGTTCTTAGGTTATAACTTCTTCGGTTCTGGGTATCGCTTTCATTAAAGCCCTTTTTCTGTAGTACTTTGGAGCATTGAGTCATCCAGGAGTTCTTTGGTCTTCCTCTGGATGACTGTCGATGAAGCTCCATAGACATTGCCTGCTTCACTATATGGTCTGGTGGTCTCCGTCTTATGTGCCCATACCATCTCAACTGTCGTTCCTCCAGCTTACTGTTGTGTCCGTGACACCCAGGAACTTTTAATCTTATCTTTTAGTGATACTCCTGCCGACCATCTAAGCATTTGCATTTCTGCTGTTTCGAGTTGCCTAGAGTAGGAGTTGTACACAGTCCAGCATTCGGGTCCAACAATAGTCTGATATATCTTTTCCTTTAGTCTTTTTTAGTTAGACATTTTCGGGTCACACAAGATTCCTGTTACGGATCTAAATTTAAGAAGAAATTAAATATTGCCAGGTTATTCGTAACATCGTGTAACCCGGGAATGTGAATGTATATTATCTTCTAAACTCCTTTAGAATTGCGTTCGAAATACCAGGAGCACAGAATCGTGAAGTGGTAAATTAGTACAAACGCCCAGAGGTCTAGGCGTCCTTGACCGTAGCCGCGTTACGTATTGCTTACCTACGCACGTCAGAATATTTCAAAAGCCTTATTTTATTTATTATTACGCCTAGCCGTGTGTACTCAAGTTATACCAGTGGGACATGAGTCGTAAACTTTACTGGAAAGTTGCGAAGTTCGAATCGACTTGAGTGCCGAAGTAAACATCCAAGAGACATGACCGTAAATTCTAGAAAGATTAACGTTTTTGATTTGAGTTTTTCGGATTAATTTTGCCGTAGAAGTATAAATATGTTATAATTGTAGGATTTATGAAGCTGAAATTATTTATAAAAAAATAATTGTCTCAGATTTGTCTTTCAAAAGATCATCAGAAATTTAGTAAGCTTGAAATTTTTTATTTAAACAAATTAAATACACATATCAAATATATCATTATTTAGAAAATCGTTACAATGAGTTTCTGATGCCCAGTACAACGTGAACACTTTAAAATACACATTGACTTGAGTTTCTGATGCCCAGTACAACGTGAACACTTTCAAATACACATTGACTTGAGTTTCTGATGCCCAGTATAACGTGAACACTTTAAAATACACATTGACTTGAGTTTCTGATGCCCAGTTCAACGTGAACACTTTCAAATACACGTTGACTTGAGTTTCTGATGCCCAGTACAACGTGAACACTTTCAAATACACGTTGACTTGAGTTTCTGATGCTCAGTACAACGTGAACACTTTCAAATACACATTGACTTGAGTTTCTGATGCCCAGTACAACGTGAACACTTTCAAATACACATTGCCTTGATTTTCTGATGCCCAGTACAACGTAAACACAATCAAATTTTCAATTTTGAATAAGCGCAATTTTCAAAATTGGAACTAATCGTGTGAAGAATTTTGACAACTGATAAAGAAGCCACCTGTTATTATATACATTTTTACAGAAATTATATTAATTGCCATTTTAAAAAATGGAACTGATTTTTCAAGAATTCAGTTTAATCCGCGATCTTTCACTCATAAATGTGCTAACCTAGATACAGGCTTCGTTCTGGTGAAGCTAAAAAATTGATTTTTCGAAGAAAACTCCTTCCGTAAGGTTTTCGCATTGTAATGGCATTATTTATTTTATTAAAAAGACAAATAAAGTGAGGCAAACTAAATTATTTGCGAAGATTAATTAAAATGTAATAATTTGAACTTGCAGAAAAGTCAATAGATGTCGCGTGTCTGACACCATCTAGTTGGCATTTAGTTCGAGTTAAATCTTGCCATCATACACAAAGATAGCAGCCAATAAAACATGCGTTAAGAAAATGAAGACAATTTTGGTAGTTCTCAGTCGAAGTACGATACAGTTAAATATGACCGAATCGGATAGGGACACATTAGCTCAGTGGTTAGAGCATCTGCCCGGAGAGCTGAAGGTCCTGGGTATGACCCAAACTTTTTCTGATTTTTCTGTTTCAGATTTAGATTGAGGTTCGCTAATATTATCTTCATTAATTAAAATTTTATAATTTGAGGTTTTACCTAAAAAGTTATTATATTGATAAAAATTAATAAATTATTTGTATTTTTAAAAATTGAATTGTAATCTATGATTTTAAAATGGATGTAAAGAAACAATAAAACTACTTTATTACCTTAAAAAATTTGGCATATTTTGTCAGAGGCTAAAAATATTTCCGCATTGCAATAAAATCCAAATAAATGGAACATTCGTTAACGTATCCGAAAATTAAAAACTGTTTTCGAAAGGTGATGAAATAGGTTTTCAAATTTCTTTATTAAAACTTACTACGTATTTTTTAAAATATAAAATTGATTGGCAAAAACTTTAAAAAGTTTTAAAAATGGCTCACTTTACTTTTTTAACTAAAGTTACTGATATTGAAAATAAAATAAAATACATAGTTATTTCGTTAGATAAACAAATAATAAACCTTACTGTTACCTCGCTTTTTTTTCGTTTCATGTAAAAAAAATCTTAAAAATTCACAAAGTTCTACAATTTTTTTTTCAAACTGCGATCGGAAACTTTGGTTTCAGAAAGGGGTAAATTTTTTTTTGTTGGTTACATTTAGATTTGAATACATAGCTTGTTGTATTCTCTTTCCAATACCGTTTAGATCATACTTCTGACTATGATAGTAAGGGAGAAACAACGATTTCTGTGAGACCAATGTGAGCTGGGACAAATATGGTCTCCTGTGATTAAACGGGTTAAACAGTGTGTATGAACGCTAACCAGTACTCGTAGTAATGTTTTGTTATTTTTACGAAAAACAACGGGTACTTGAATGAATTTGAAAAAAAAAAATCTTTTCTCGGTTGGAATAGAGGCCGCTTCCTCGGGCCACATTTCCCCTACTCAATGATGTAGATTACAGTAGGGATGGAAACGATTGTTACATATTTTACCTCGGACATAACAATAAAACGGTGCTCCTTGTAAGGGTAGGAAGCAAACGAAGATGCAGGGTGTTGTATCGTTTTAACTTGAATGCTAACTTTCACAGAAATTCAAATAATAATAAAGAAAATGTATGGCTTTTCCGGAAACTATAGAACACATTATATCAGGATGTTCTATATTAGCGCCGTCTGAGTATACATTTAGGCACAATCAGGTTTTAAAAATAATTCACCAAAGTTTGGTAATTAAACATAACTTGATTGACTGTCATAATATAGTACCATATTATGAATACGAACCAAATTCCTTTTTTAAAAAATAATTTCTTTAAAATTTACTATGATACAACTATACTAACAGACAGACCAATTGGTCATAATAGACCTGATATAGTTTTACATGACAAAATTAAAAAAATAACTTATATTATTGATGTAGCTATTCCAAATTCCTGTAATATTGAAAAATCTGTTTCTGAAAAAATAAGAAAGTATACAGATTTAGGAAATGAAATTAAAAGAATTTGGCATTCTCAGACTATAAAAATATAACCATTTGTTATTTCGGCTACTGGCATTATACCGAGCTCTCTCATTAAAAATTTAGGCATATTAGATTTGTCAAAGAATTTGTGTATAAAAATGCAAAAATCAGTCATTTTAAATACATGTAGGATTACGAAAGATTTTTTAAATATTATTGAAGTTAAAATATTATATTTAAATTATATTGAAGGATCAGTAGGATTTAACGGTCAAATTAGGAATTCTACAGTGCCGAACCCTCTGATATGAAACTATCTGGAGACGGTGAATTTTATTTCCATTTAATAGTTTGGTAGATTAACGTGTTGTTCTTGTATTGTTTTGTAATACTTATATAATACACTTGCATAACGTAGATTTACTAGATGATCACAGATGTATCAGTATTATTTACAAACGGATACAGAAGACATACTTACCTGCAGGTCACTTCCCAAAAATACACTTTTATTAGAAAGTCAAGACAACGCCGGGGACTTCAGCTAGTTGTGATATATTTATAGAAGTCACTGGGTGCCTGGCATAGACGATCGATAAACCCTATATCAATCCGATATTGACCAAATCAGTTATCAATGTTTGTGAGCAAGGTCACCAATAAATAAGAGATATTCCGACCGATGATTGATAACTTTTAGCCCGGCTTCCATAGAATCCGATAAGTTTCGGTCAACGATCAATATATTTTTTAATTGTCGATTGATAACTTTTAGCCCGGCTTCCATAGAATCCGATAAGTTACGGTCAACGATCAATATATTTTTTAATTGTCGATCGTTGCTCAAAATTACTGGCTTAACTAATGAACGTATTGAACTAACGAAGCTCCTAGAAAAGAAAGAAGTCGTGTACGCGATCTATAGACTTAAATAATGCATCTAAGACGCAATCAATTTATTCCGTTGGAGCTTTGAGAAACGAAAATGGTTGAAATATTAATAAAGAACTCATTAACTAATTAACTCCCGTTTAGTGTAAAAAAAGTAAATGCGAACCGACAATGCATATTCAGGTTATTATTTCAATTTAACATTGCCAAATTATTAATAATTTTACGTAATTGCATGGCGTCTGACAGTTCAAAGTATCAATTCATAGAAAATATCTTCAGTGTTGCCAGCGTATATCAATTTCTTATTTATTCCCTGTCAATATCGGTTCGGCTGTCAACGGTAAAAGCGTTCTAGAGATATCGACAAAAGATCATCGTTAGTTACGCCTATCTATCCGATATCTTGAGGGGGGGTAGAGTTTAAAGGCGAAAAAAGGCATATTTTCATGATTTTTTATTTGGAGATATGAATAATGTTGGTTTATATATTTCATATACACGTTATAGCAAAACAACTGAAAAATCTTTGAAAAAAAATTCAAATAAAAATATCAATAAATAAGTTCGTGAGAGCGAATCTCCGGAACCGCCTAGAAAAACGTTGTTATGCGGTGAACATCATAACTCGTTACCGGATGATCCGAAAAAAAAAAGTCAAAATGCATTTAAAAGGATTGATATGTTTTGCTAGCTATTCAAAGGGAGTTTTTTTTTATTTTTTTTTGGCAGCAATTTGAAGTAAAAAATGCGATTTTTGATAAAAAAATTAATGAATTTGTTATTATAAAATGGTAAAAAAAACTCTAATAACCTGTTGATTTATGTGTAGAAATAGTGTACAAAATTTAAAAAGGATCAGTTAAGTAGATTCTAGGATATGAAGTTCAAGAACTTCAAAAATTTGTTTGCGAGAAAATTGATTTAACGTTTTTTGTACTCGAAAATCCGGTCGCAAATCGAAAAGGGGTAGTCGCTTGAAACGCTGTATCTTCGTTAGTTTTGCTCCGATTTACTTAAAATTTTGACACAATACTCTCAAAGTGTTGTTCATTCAGAATTTTATTTATAGGTTTTAAAACCTTACACCCTTAAAGTATGTATTCTATTTCACCGTGCCAGAAATCCTGACCTTCCACTCTCCGTTACAATAAAATTAAACACGACCAAAATAAGCTAGCGAGAAAAATTAAACAACAACAGAAACAACAAGAACAACAAGAGAACAACACGTAAACCACAAGTACAGGGTTTTAAATTTCACTAAGTTGCAAAACAAAACAACAAAACATTTCCACAACTTTGAAACGCCCTCTAGCCAGATAGGAAATGAAGTCTACTTTGTAATCCGAGAATTCGGGAGCCAATATCATCATAATTTCATAAACCGTTGCTCTATGGCCCATATAGAGGGTGTTGGGAGTTGGGCGTATGCAAAGCCGGGTAGAAATGCACGGGCCGTCTCGTATTTCCACTTGCTAGAGCCACTGAATACAAATGGTTAATGTTTACGAATGAGGAGCGAAGTAAAATCAAAACGGAAATGTTAAATCGGTACTTATGTTTAGTAACAGCGAATTTTATTCATGAGTTTTCATTGTGTAACAACATATTATCTAAAATTAAACCAGATATATATCAATAATTGTGGGATAAACTGTCATTTTCCTCACTCAAAAAATTCTACTTAATATGTATATCGTACACAAAGTCAAGATGTGTAAACTCAAATCTAAGCTTTAAATTGTTGGGGCCTAAATGATTTTTTCAGTAATATATCATTGAAGAAGAAGATAACAATAATAATTAAATTTTTTAAAATATGAAAATGAACAAGACACAGAAAAAAAAGACAAAAACATTAGTCGAAGATGATATTGTTAATTCTGAAATTTGAAATATGAAGTTGACAATTACGACAGTCTCATAATAGATCGCAGTAGCCCAATTGGTAGAGGTGTATGTCCCGGTAAGACGTAAGGTTCTGGGTTCGAGTCCCAGTTGCGACCGTTATCTTTTATTATTTTTCTGTGTCTTGTTCATATTCATATTTTAAATTTTTTGATTATTATTGTTATCTTCTTCTTCAATGATATATTACATTGATGGTAATAACCTTCAAAAGTTAAAAAGAGAGTTTTTCTTATAAAAATATGATTTTTTCAGTCTTTGCTCAAATAAACTTTGCAGCTATACTTATTTTTTTATGAATTATTATGACTAATCAGTGAGAAAGGCTTTGAATTATGTCGTTAGTTATGCAAAATTACTGGCTTATTTAATGACCGTATTGACCGTACGAAGCTCTTAGAAATGAAAGAAGTCGTGTACTCGATCCATAGATAATGCAACTAATAACCTCCCGTTTATTATAAGCAATAGTTTATTAGCCTGAAACACTCATCCACATTGAAAAAATCTCCCGAGAAAAGATACATGCCGCCGACGGGACTCGAACCCGTGTCCTTTTGATTTCCGATCGAATGCTCTACCACTAAGCTACGCCGGCTTATCTCTCACCCGCCAAATAATTTAATATATACTAGTGTTTCATTCAACAATTACAGCTTATTACATTTTTCCACCTGCAAACAACCAACTTTATTTTATATGAGAAAGGCATTGTAAGTACCAAATCTCCCACTAGGTGGCGTCGAGACAAATTATGTCTACATTTTTTGATGAAATAATTTTAACTTGTCAAATACAATAATTAAATAATAATTAACTCCCGTTTATTGTCAAAAAGTAAACGCGGACTGCCAATGCTTTTTAAGGTTAGTATTTCAATTCAAATTGCCAATTTAATAATATTTTTACGTAATTGCTTGATATTTAACATTTCGTAGTGTTAATTCATAGAAAATATCTTCAGTGTTGCCAGTGTATAACGATTTCTTATTTATTCCCTGTTAATATCGGTTCAGCTGTCAACAATGAAACAGTGCTAGGGACATCGATATAAAATAATAGAAAGTTACGCCTATCGATCCGACATTGTACAGTTACCGATATCACCGTGTTAGTGCTAAATTTATTTTATTTTATTTACAGTCTTACTTCTGCAAAATCAGTCGGTAAAGTCATGCACTTACTAGGCTTTCCGGTGTCGCATAAATACGTGGAAATTTGGACATGAAAATGAGAGACTGCTGACGGGAGGACGTATTAGAGCGGTAACACGAACCTTTTAGCCCCCATGGGGGTCACCTTTAGTTTGTTTAGGCACGGGGATGAGTTTCCAATTAGAAGGCTTTAATATACATACCTGCCTGTTGGTAGTAGCTACGCACATGTTGAAAAACTGTCGAGGTTAAGTAAAACATTTACGAAGAAGAAATCATGAGCTAGTGAGACTATGGCATCCCCAATTGGGGTATATTGTGAGGCTGTAGGTAAGTGGGAAAGGGAAGGAGACGAGGAAGAGGAAGGTGGGGAAGTACCTGGCTATTCAGATCTTGTCGCAAAACCCGATTAAAGCCATTTCAATTCTTAATAATGGTCTTACACCAGGGCGATACTAAGAGTATCTTCCACTCTGGAACGTGCCGCAAATATACTAATTGTGAAATAACACAAACAATTAAATGAAATTTATTTGCGCACGCCGGGTTCGAACCCGCGACTTTCGGAATGGGAGTCAAACGCCCTACCGATGGACTACGCCGGCCGTCAATAATTACTAATCTTACTAATATTATACACGCGAAAGTTTGTATGGATGTATGTATGTTTGTTACTCTTTCACGAAAAATTTACTGATTGGATTTTAATGAAACTTTACAATAATATAGCTCATACATCAGAATAACATATAGTGTATAATTTATAAAGCTAGCTATTTATTTTCAATATTGAAACAACATTCAACATTGAAAATAATAATTATTGTTTTAGAAAATGTCAAAATTTGAGATTGACATTTTGCAAAACAATGATTGTTAAATCAAAATTGTATATTAGAAAATATTTAAATTAGTTAATTTATTTGAAGTACTCGCCTAATACTTTAAATCGAATCAAGAATTATACATATTTTAAATAAATAGGTTAAGAATTTTGGTTAAATTAGATGGGACCTAGGAAAATAAAATGGGCTTCTCGAAGTAGTATTCCCGCGAATACGAAGTCGCGTGGAGAAGCTAGTATATTTATATAATTTTAAAGGTGATTGTAAATTGTATGTGCTTGCTTTAAACCGTTACATTTTTGAGGCCAGACTCAAAAATCTTTCTGATCTAGTAATTTACCTATCTTATTTACGATTTCATCCAATATGGAAAGCTTTCATACTATTTTAACGCAAACATTTCTAATTTACCCGACATTTTCACATATCAGAAGGGTGATACTCTATCTTTTGAATTAGGACAGCGTTACGAGGCAAAAACGTTTTAAGAGTTGGTGTCTTAACAAAGGCGCAGTATTTACCTCGTTAGCGCAACACGAAATACTGCATTTAAGAAAACTGTCAAAATGTGTCGTATACGGCCGATTTAACACGCGTTACGCTGTGGCAAAAGATACAGCATCACCCTTCTGAACGATTTTGCCTTTTTGTCTTAATTGTCTGGTAACGATGTCTTAACACAAAATATAACAGATAGAGAATCACCCTTCAGGTGTAATATATCACAGAGGCCAGAAGAGAAATTATCGCCTATCTTTGGCGGGCTTAATGTTATGACGATAATATCTGGCCGGTGCGTATTCGCATAAAAAGCCATTTCATTCCTATATCTTCCGACGATTCGTAATCAAACAGGATTCTTTTAACGTCCCCCCTGGGCTGTATAATATCGGGTTGAGGGTGGAGGGTAGGTCAGAGGGCAGATATGTGAGGGTATGAATACACCTTTGTTCGTGCACACCTGCTATAGTTAGGGTTGTAATAAATTCTCAGAGACAAGTCTGGATAATTGCTTAAATTAAGTCTTGTTTAATATTGGGATACAGAGGATAGATAGATATTACCTACACTCAGTAGTGCCCAGGTGAAAGATTACCATCTAGAATTGATACGTTGATTGAAATGGTTTTAGCGGTGTTTTTGTTTTAATAATCTAAATTAAAATATGAAGATGAACAAGACACCGAATTGGAAGTCGAGAGCCTTGCCACTCGACCACGCCGGCCATCAAATGTATGTATGTATACTATCTTAGAATTATGTACTACCAGCGCCTTAAATATTTCTTTTGATTAAAAAAAAAAAATTTTCTTTTCTTTTACTGTTTTCTGTATATTCACTTCAAATACACTTTTCTTTTTATTGGATTGTTTTGATTGTATATTAGATACTTAATTGATTGGAATTGTTTAATTCTTATATGAATCATCATATATCTACCTACCTACCTAATATGTACGATACCTGTAAATTTGACTGTCCTAGAACGGGAGATCTACCTAGTTGGACAGTCAAAATGTCAATAAATGTAAATGTATTTTTTTATAACAAATAAATAAATAAAAAACATTTTAGGTATACGAGAAACTATTTATCACTTTTTTGACAACTTTCTAACTACCGCGTTCAGTCAAATATATATAATTCAATCTTCCTCCAAACCGGGCAATATTTTATACTATATTTCTCCCTAATGCATCAATTATTGGCGAAGTTTTGAACATCCAACGAGAATTGATCTTTCCAAAGGATACAAGTTCTAAAATTAGCCAAACGTGCCATCTAGATGGATCTTCACAGATGGCCGCCTGCACGTGCTGTAAAGACATGGACCACGGGGGAAAAACTCGTTTCTAACTCAGTGGATGGATGAGAAATTAATATGCTTCGAAAGCTTCCATTGCAGGAACGAAAATAACTGCGAAATTATCGATATTGGAATATAGCGTTATGGTATATTATTTACTTTACCTTTACGCAGAAGGATGTCACTTGTGAAATGCTTTGTCAAATGTATTTTTAATGAGTTCCACGGCATTAGTTCATAACCTAACCTAACCAATTATATACAATATTTGGACTGGCCCCAGGCTAACGTAAATACTGCGCTTTCACAAAATTTCCCTTTCAAAGTAGTTCACTTTTTTCTGAAATACCTACTAGCTCGTAGTGGATTGAAGCTGACGACACGGTATCGCTTCCAAGTAAATAAGCACACACTTAACACAACAAATTCACATCGACGGATCTGCCGGATCTGCCCTGATGATGGACACTGAAACGCTGTCCGAAACGTCGGCTAAAGAAGGAGGTAGCACAACACGGCATAACACCCCAAAAACAAACAACGAAAATAACCTAACCATGTTTAAAAAAAAACATTAGTCGAAGATAGTATTGTTAATTCTGAAATATGACTTTGACAATTACGGCGGTTTTATAACAATTGGCAGAGCGCACGTCCCGGTAAGATGAGAGATCTGGGTTCGTGTCCCAGTTGCGATCAGTATCTTTTGTTATATTTCTGTGACATGTTTATTTTCATAATTAAATTTATATTAGTAGTTTTATCTTCTTCTTCAATGATATATTATTTTAAATTATTAAATTGTGAAATTAATACAAAACATTTAAATAAAATTCAATTGCGCATGCCGGGATTACAAGTCGAGAGCTTTACCCTTTCGAGAACGTAGGGCTTCAAAAAGTGTGCAAAGCCTTTAAACATTTTGTTTCTTTCTACATTGTTTATAAAATCAACTAAAGCAAGCACTAGATTACTCCTAACTTAAAAAGTTATTAATTCCGGTTAGTTCATCGGTAGTGCCCCGACTCGACGCTGGGAGATCGATAGGCGCCGAGACGGCTACTCCGCACCCTCCTTGCTCACTCCTACCCCCTCAAAACCCCTAGCGTCGACGTCGCGGGCGTCGGAAGCCGGCGTACAATAACACATATGGTATGCTCAGTACCGGCATGTTGTACTGAATTTATTCCACCGCACTAGAGGTCATGAGCTTTGTACATTTCTACATTGTGTGTAAGGCATTATATCGTGACACATATTTTTTATGTTAATTATGCAAACTGGCAGGAACTGGTGAAAGTAATTTATTTATTTATTTTGATTATTTATTATTTATTCATCTTTTTTTACATTAGCTCCACACAGGAGGCCCTGAGTAAAGAAATCCTGCGTTGAGAGTAGGAGCAGTTGACAACACAACATTACAATAAAAAATATTAAATAAAATAAAGGCTTTTAAGTAAGAGAGCAGATCCTTTGGATCTAGCAGTTTGAACATTGATTATCAAATAACGTACTTTTTGAAATAGTGATTCTTTATTTTATTTGGAGTAAAAAATGTTAATGAAACTTTGGTCTCCAGTGATATTTTTTATTAAATTAAAACAAATAACTTTGTTTAAACCACTAATATAAACACAATTACCTACATGTTTCAAAACCGATGGTTTCTTCGTCAAGGTAGTAATGTCATATTTTTTATGTTTCTTTTTCAGCTTACGAGCGATTGACAAGCGGCTGAGAATAGAAGTTTAAAAATGCTTGCAACTGAGAAAGATCGATTATTCCCCGTATCAAATTTTAAAAATTAAAAATTTAATATCTATTTATTTCATTAAAAACTTGCTTTAAATATATATATATACCTACATTCAAGTAAGCGATAAAAATGCTCGAAACGCACGATGATAAATTATTAAAAATCGTGTACTTCTTATAAGTATTTTTTGATCATAAATATTTATAATTTTTCAATAATGTCTAAACATAATAAGTTTGTAAAAAAAATTGAAATATTTTAGTTTTAAAGACCTTAAATAAATTGAAAAACTGAGGTATTTTCGTTCTCGAATTTATTTTTTAATGATTTTAAACTAACAAAAATTAAAATCCTGAAAACTGTGTTGACTAGATTATGTATTGATTTATTTTGTTGTATGATTATATGATTTGAAATTTGTGTTGTTTTATAGAATCTTTCATTTGAAAATTGAACAAATCTGCCAACGACCAACGGTATAAGCTTAGTATATTAAAAATACACTTAGTTTCTCAAAATTTTAAAACTGCGTGTATCAGATAAAATAACAATCTTTCAAAATGAATTTATGTGTTTTTGTAAAAAAAGAGTCAATACGTCTAGAGTTTGATTTAAAAATGACTAATTTCCGGTATTCTCTGGTAATGCCCTCTTAAAACATAAAAAAAATCTGTAGGTATTGGACAGTTTGGGCGAGGGTGAGAGTTTATTTGGTTACTCGGATGAGTGACCAGTGATTTGTTAGTTGATTTTTTTAGGTTTTGAAGAAAAAAAACATCAACAAAAACTCACCTGAACCGAAGTTTCATTTACATTTTTTATTTCAAAATGTCAGGAATTACTGGTTAAAGTGGGTTTTAAACGTCCCTTAACATTCTGTATACATACATAATATAATATATGGGGTAATGTCAAAGGGGCGTGAGAAAAATAAGGAGTGTGTATTTACATTAATGTATTTATATTACTCAACTGAATAAGGAATATGTCTAGTCGCAGTTGACAGAAATTCGCGAATAAGGATGATTGATACGTTTTCGGGAATGAGGATTTGGGTTGTATAATTTCATAATTTGTAAGAAGCAACTGGTGAATAAATAAAAACGAGGACATAAAAGGAGCCGTATTTTCTGCGTTAATTTCATAAATATTCAACGAAATTAGTAAATAAATTGTACGCGAAATGTGGCGGATAGAGTAATAATAAAAGTTGACTAATTTTCATAACGCAATTTTCGTGAAATATCACCTCTAGGGCGCCTTGCAAAGTTAAAAAATATTTTCTTATACTTAACAACGGTTAATTGACCATAAATTTTCTTAGATACCTATTCCAGAATTGTTATAAAATTTACGAAAGTATTATCATCAAACATAATAATCTCGGTTGTCTGTGATGACGTGATATATTCCTGCGTTAAATTATTAACCTTCAATTATAAAATTTTTAATTTTTAAAATTGGAATTAATTGTGGGAACAAAGCTATAAAGTAGACACACATTTTTTTATTTTATTAATAATAATAAATCTATTTTAGAAATGTATATTTATTTGGTTTCAATTTTTAGCAGAAATAAATCGAGGATATTACCAGAGAATACCGGAAATTAGTCCTTTTTAAATCAAATTCTAGACGTATTTTGACTCTTTTCTACAAATTTTTTTTAATTGATTTTGAAAGATTGTTATTTTATCTGGTACGCACAGTTTGAAAATTTTGAAAAACTAAGTTTATTTTAAATATACTAAGGTTATACCGTTAGTCGTTGACAGATTTGTTCAATTTTCAAACAATAGATTCTATTAAACAACACAAATTTCAAATCAATAATAATAATAATTTGATTTTTTTTGTGAGAAATCGCCTTAAGGGAGCTGTACATGCTGTATACAAATCATATAATCATACAACAAAAGAAATCAATACACAACCTAGTAAACAAAGTTTTCATAATTTTAATTTTTATTATTATGTTATTAAAATTATTAAAAAAAAAAATCCGAGAACGTGTTTTGTGACAAAAATACCTCAGTTTTTCGATTTATTTAAGGTCTTACAAACTAAAATATTAAATTTTTTTACACACTTATTTTGTTTAGACATTATTGAAAAATCATAAATACTTAAAAGAAGTAACGATATTTAATAATTTATCATCGTGCGTTTTGAGCATTTTGATTGCTTACTTGAATGTAGGTATATATTAAGTTAGTTTTGAATGAAATAAATCGATATTAAATTTTTAATTTAAAAAATTTGATAAGGGGAATAATCGATCTTTCTCATTGGAACCTCCCTGTACAGTTGCAAGCATTTTTAATATTTTATTCTCAGCCGCTGGTCAATCGCTCTTAATAAGTCAAGATTTTTAAAGTTTATTAAGTTTACTAACGGTGTTCATTCAAAAGGTAAATTCTCTTTAATTATTTTTTAGATGGGCATTGAATGATTCTATACAAATATTTTATAAATATCTACTTTCAGCTTTATAAAATCCTAAGTTTATATATCCCTAATTTTATATAATTTATTTATAATCCTAAGTTTATATAATTTTCACGTATCTGCGCTGGTAAATAATAATATATAGTTATTTTCACATATACCTATTTTCACACACATTATATATATATATATATATATTTATTGTTTATTCCAGATCTCGGGGAGGGTGGTGCAATCCCACGAGCTCCATATTATATATAGAACATATTATCAAATTAATATTAAAAATATACATATATATTGTGAAATACTGCACACATAGTAAGATAAAACAGAATAAAAATAATACAGTAAAATAAAACATGAAAATAAAGTTGTTTTTTTTTTTTTTACTATGACATCAGGAGTTGGCTCCATCGCTTGTAAATAGGACCCTGCCAGAAGTGCAGTGCTGCCATCACAAGATTATATATGCTGTATTATATATACTTATTTTCACACACATTTCTCCACATTAGTATATTCTCTTCTGCTATTTTGACTTTTGACATGACGTTACTTATTTGATTAACAAAAAAAAAAAACTTGTTCATGCTCGGACGTCCCCTAATTCTACCATTATCTACCACATCGAATACTCTTAACATCCCTTTCTTCGTTAAGCCGCTCAAAATGTTATTATTTATGTTGTAAGAATTCTTATTCCGGGTAAATGTAAAAATAAAACATCAGATATATATTAAGTACTTCAAATACCTACAACTTGGAAATTTTATTAACAGCTATAATATATATTTCAAAAAAGATAACCCTAAAAAATATGCATCACGCTATAATGTCCAAAACTCAGAAAGTTTTAATAGAAAAACTCCAAAAATGTAGGATACGGAAACTTTTGATGTTTCTCTCTAGTTTTTCAATATAAGCAAAAAAGTTTTGTATGATTGAGTTGAACCTGTGGTAACATAGAGAGAAAACATACGGAGATTTATTTATTTCTATTTAGTTTGAAGTTTATTTATTTCACGCCATAATGGGTTTTTTACATTGAAATATACGTTATTTAAATATTTAAAAAAAACTTTGTAAAACACCACTTTTATTTTTTAATTAATATTCAACAGCCAACCAGGTTTCGCTTAGCTCAAGCTTCGTCAGGGGTTATTATATCAACTAAAGATAATTACATACGGACACACATATATATATATAAGAAATAAAATTATGAGTGAAAGAGATAGAAATAGAAGAGTAATTTTTTTTTATAAATAATTTTTACAAGAACGAATAAAATTTAGTCAACCAATCGAGTCAAAAATAATCTTGGCCATAAAATAAACGGATTCGTAGAAAAGATAAATTTAAATAGTGATTTGGCGTGTAAGGTGCACACGTCGTGTAAAATTCAGGAACAGGGCGCTTACAAAAACACTCCTTATGTAGTTGGCGATAAGGTTTAATTCCCGTTTAACACCAACCGCCTGTTTTGTTTTATTCAAGAAAAGAACATCACCAAAAAGCATGTTATATTTTAACTTGCAAAATTCAGGCACACATATATTTAAATGTTTACAATGATTTTCTAAAGAATTTAATTTTCCACGTTATTCAATAGAACCATAACCGAAAAGCGGTTCATAAATAGGAGATTTTGAACTTTAAAACAGTTACTACAGGCCTAATACTTGTAGTTAATATGATAAATTTACAGTTGAGTAATAGGTTCATGAAAAAGTTCACAAAATAGATAAATAAAAGAGAGTAACAAGATAGATAAATAGAAAGAATACAAAAATATATGCATTAGCTCCTACATTATAACTCATATTAAACATGACGATATTCGAGGTGAATTTATGTATTTCCAAGTGTGTGAAAGCGAAATAGGTGGATGTATGTAGTAGTTTGTCCCGGAATTATTGTATGTGTATGTGATAGTTTGTCCCGGAAGTATTTTGCATTGCTTCAGTGGATATACCTGTAGTAGTGCATCACCTGAATACTCCTCGTCCATCAATACGCAAATGCTTATAATTGAACCTATTCCACATATGAACGTGTACTTAAGTTTTATTAATAAAAAAATAAAAATGAAAACAAAACTAAAACAAATTTATAAACCTGTAATTTGAAACAATCCCGTCAGTAAAGGCGTCTCCCTAATCAAATAACCTTAAACTTAAGTCAGTATTCGCCTGTTAGACAAACAAAACCATAAACCTTCTCCTACTTTATTTGTTTTATGGGAAATCGATCGAGTTTACTCTTTGGGTACTAAATCTACGTCACCACAAAACTTTTTTGAAACTGGCTCTAAAAATCAACCAAAACCATTTTGCCTTGGAAAATTTAACGTCAAAACGAATAAATCTTATAGTATATAACTATTTCTTTTAAATAATGGCATAAGCCCATATAAACTGGGCATAATGCCCAATTTACACGAGCCGGGAAAACTGCTGCGCACTTTGTGAAATGATAAATTGTATTTTGATTCCTGTTTTATGAAATAATATACCATATTCTGCACAATACTGCTACAAAATACGCCATATATTTATATAATATATCACTGTTCTTGCAAGGAATTGCTTGGAGGTTAGGACTAGAAAGATGAGAGTGTTCGTGATGAAAATGAACAAACTTTAAATCTTTATTCTTTAGAAAAAATGTAGAAAAGACTTATCAACAATATTATTGACACACGTTGTCACAAATAATAATCTATTTCAACATCCTTTCGCAAACTCCGTAATAACAAATTGCTGTTCCTCAATTACCACTGTACTAATTACGGATCTATTCTGTTTTGTCCAGAATGCGGAGACTTTTCATCTGCATTTCAAAAGCATTGGATTTTTTGGTGTTAGTCTAAGTCCAAATGATTTTCGTAAATCATTACGCAAATAAATATAATATTTTCTTTATGCAATATTTATTAGCCTGAAACACTCATCAACATTGAAAAAATCTCCCGAGAAAAGATACATGCCGCCGACGGGACTCGAACCCGTGTCCTTCCGATTTCCAATCAACTGCTCTATCCACTGAGCTACGTCGGCTTATCTCTTACCCGCCAAAAAAATCAATATATACTAGTGTTTCATTCAACAATTACTACTTCAATTTCACCCGAGAAAGTATAAATTGAGCTTATATTGTGCACATGGTTACGTCAAAAACATACTTCTAAGGGTGAAAAAAAGGGTGTGGTAAAAAACATACTTCTTCTCTTTAGTGGATATACCTGTACCATATTTTGTTATAATGTTAGAAATAGTAAAGTTTTGGATTTGGTTTCAAATTTGTATCAACTTAAACCGATTTCTGATTTGTTATTGATTTTAATTAGGGGTGCGATATATTCCCATAACTTTGTAACTGTCCTTCTTATAAGTTTGGGACATAAATTCTCCTCATTGCAAATACTGTTTGCAGTAACTTGCTATAAGTAATTCAGCTGCAGTGGACGGATTTGAGCAAGTAAGGAAAACAGTGTTTGAACATACATTGCAAACATAATATATTAATTAGCATTTCAAAATGTGCAAGTTGTTACATTGATTGTCAAATAAACCGCAATACCTGACCAACTATTGTAACACGTATTATAAAAATTAATAATTTACATGGGTACATCTCTACGTCAAGACAGCAAACAAGAAATGCTGTTTTGTTCATTGGTCAGAAGTCCACTGGAGTACGCTTCTAATGTATGGATTCCTCAATACAGGTTATAATACATAAATCGATTTAGTAAAAAGTATACAGAATAAATTTTTGGCACATTTACGCATCAAACACAATAAAACTACAAATAACAGGTTAACTTTACAAAAAAAGACATGACCTATTGTTTCTACATAATCTGTTAAATAAGAAAAATATTGTTTATCTGTTATCAGTTCAAAGGTTCTAACGAGGCATACAATGCACACTATGCTTCTTCATAAAGAAGCTAACAGCACTAATGCAGCAAATAACTAACCAATTATACTGAATATATTGACAAAACTATTTATTAATTTAAAACTACTTGCACTTAATTTTGAATTTTACTCTTTATTAATAGCCAATTATTCGTGAGAACATAATTCTTAATTTCAAAATTTCTCTTCATCTTTCCAGACACTTTCTTCCTTTTGATTAGTATTACTCATAACTATATTCATTAGCTAAGATTAAGAACTATTCTCGTCCCAGACGAAATAGAATATTTCCACGTTTTTTTGGTATTGTTTAAAAAAATTAAGCAAAAAATTACGATGATTATGGCATTTTTATGTTGACATTTTCTACAGTGAGTCTAAGTTTCCATTTTTGAAATACCGCCAAAACGATATTTTGGGGCGGGGCTATCTTGTGACGTCATGAGCGTCGGCCGGCTTCTGACACATTTCTGACAGTAGTAGGTACTTTGTTGTTTGTTAACGTGCGTATTTGGTGCCCGTGCCAATCACGGGCCGTTTTGGTTTTGTCGGTTTTTGAAAATTTTTAAAATCAATAAATTTGAATGAAAACATAAAAAAACAAACATTTTTAGCAGGATAATTAAAATCAGAAAAATGATCTTTAAATATTCCATACATTTTCAAAAGAATCGCTGTTTGTAAAAATACCCAATAACCTAGATATTGTATGGACATACGTAACAGAGAGAAACCACCGTTAATAATCAATACAGCATTAGCAACGTGAAGTTACCAATTACGATTGTTGGTCGTATCCCAAAGTCTACACTGAACTGACGCCACCGACTGCAACGTTAAGATAGACTTCGCTTTTCGGCCCATACAAAAAGGACGCCAGGGAAAAAACACTTTTCTACATCGAAAATTACACAAAATGAATTTATTTTTTTTATACTGCCTTCTAGAGAGTGAAAACTATGTCGGTATGTTTTCGAATTTTCGATGCGTTTCGTGTTAACGTAAACATTCACTGTCAAACATGTACGATTTATCAAAAAATATTATTTAAGGAAAAAGTGCTGCTAACTCAACTCTCATAAAGAATTATAAAATTATAAAAAGCTACCGACGTAGCTTCTTCTTTCTAAAAAATATATATTTTGTTAAATTTCAATTTCGTGAAAGTTTCGGTGTAGAAAAGTGTATTCTCCATAAACCCCTTTTCGAGCGATTTCTGTAGGTAAATTTGAGTGTTGTCTCATTCGCACATTTCGCATTCGCACGTATTGTAAGTGTGCGTGAGCTTATTGTGAGCGGGACAGAATGACAGACGCGGGTGATCCGCGTGTGGTTCAAAGTCTAGCCTCTTAAAAGCATCACTCTGTGCCCCAATTTGGTTTGACTATAAAGTCATGCATCATTGTACACACGTCACAGAAGTAGTAAAACTATCGAATTTTGAGAATCGATAATTCCACGTGCATGGTCTCATTTTCATTCCAAGTAAACTTGGAAAATTAATTTCTTCAAACTTCGCAAAATCACTTTGTGGCGTCATTTAATTAGAAAATTAAATTCGATGGAAATTTACAGTTGATACAACAAAGCCCTTTGTGTTTCCAACACATCAGACTAATACTTCAAAATTTTTTTATTGCTATTAGTTCTGTGAACAGAAAATCTGGCTTCCAAAAAGTATAACATAAATTTTTCCTAAAATCACATAAGATTTATAAGAAGGTACTTAAATACTTACCTAGTTATTTATAAACCACATATTTTCGGTAACATTTTTTAAACTTAATATAAGGAATTAAATAATTTACATATTCGTAATAAGCATTAACTTTGTGGCTCACCATAATATACAATAAAAATATATAATTTGTCCAAAGACATTTCACTATTTCAAGAAGAAAAAATTTCCAAGCTTTCTTCAGGAAGGTACTAAAATATTTGAAAAAATGCGAATAAATAATTTTTAAATAAACACGACGATTTCACATTTGAAAAAATATCTTTACTGATCATTAAAACAGCCACGGAAACGGGACGTACAAACAAAATGTACAGGCAAAATGCAATACGATCGAGTTAAAAAGCTAACTACGAGCTTAAGGGAATTGATCCTGATGATGTGAACATCGTTCATGAAACATGTTGATTGTGTATTAATAAAAGTGATGTCAACAAAGTTATTTGTCTTTTCATTAAAATAAATATTTATTGTTATTGAACGAATAAAACATTATTTAAAACCAAAAATATGTGTTCGGATTTTTTATGTATGTGTTCGGATTTCTTAAAAAGGCTTATAATTTAAATCTCGCAGCGAGTTTAAAGTAGTAGCTCAATTTGGGAGGCGGGAATAAGTACCGCCGCCCCGGGAACCATTTATTGGATAACCAACACCTCTGCCATAGGTCACCCCAAGTGGTTCGTTACGTTTGGTGACTTAGCAGGGGTGTCCGGGTTCATGGGTAAGGTTTATCTAGGTCTTGGCGGCGGATGATCTAGACACACTGAACACCAGATTCCTATCCAACCCTCATACCCTTTTCCTTCCCAGAACTTCCTCTTATTTCTTTCCTTAAAAATACCCTCCACACAGCATTCCCAAAGATGACATAGGCCTTGAGGAAAATTATTTACCTCAGGGCCTTCTGTGTGGACCTAATGTAAAAAAAAAGTACGAGTATGTTGTCTTATAAATTCTTCACAAAAAAACTGCCAATTTCAGGACGCAGCAATTCACCGTTCGTCACATTTTATTCAAATAATAAAATAAAATTGCTTGTTTTCTATCATCTCTTCTACAAAAAAATGAGAGAAATTTAAAAAAAAATTCCTTTTATGCTTATTATGGAAAATTTCACTTTCTCGAGGTTTTACTATACGTACCTAAAGATTTTTTGCCTATTTATGTTATGTAACTTGTAATAAACATTTATTTAAATTTTATGAATCAATAAGTAGGGATATTATTATACATACCTACTATGTATTTACTTACGTAAACCATATCCCGAAAAAGCTTATTTTTTATCATATTATTCTCTATAAAAAAACAGCATTTTCTCTAATAAGCACAGCATCATTTTCCCAGGTTATATTATAAATCTCCATAAATTTTTGCCTATTTTGCGTCTAGCCGCTCGTTCACAGACAAATGCAAATTTAAATTTTTAAATTTCGTTCCACGAACCGCGACCTAGGCTTTGCGTTTGGCCCGGGTATATAAAGCGAGGCGAGGAGGGCGACGCTCAGTCGGCCGGGCCGGGAAAGCCGGATGACTGGCTGCCTTTCCTGGGAAACCATGTACCACGGTTTTCCTCGGAACATCTGCATTACATAATCGATGTGTAGAGCTTTTGTGTTTGCCTTACTCACATACAGACATTAGTAATTGGTTGTTAAAAACTTATTTTATTACTAATATTTACGTTTTTACAATGTATTACACATCCGGGACTCACGGCCGATTATGACCGTCTAGGTATTGAATCTGAGAGCTTTAGCTGACGTTGAATGGGAGTACTCACCGGGTGAATCTACTTTTACTGCCCGACATCTGTCGGAACTTGACATAAGCTCTAAGCCTTATGACATCTATCAAAAACAATTGAAACTGCGTGTCATTCAAGGACGGGACAGGAGTTTAGTGACCTCATATTTATCATAGAGTAGTAATAAGATAATCTCATTGTAAAATGAATATTTATTTAGCGAAGTTAGCAGTCCACAATGGAGTGCTTGTACCTACCCTGATGCATGGCAGTGAGGCATGGAACTGGCAGAGGAAGGATGAAAGTAGACTGAATGCTGTTGAAATGAGATCCCTGAGGCTTATATGTGGTAAAACCATGTATGATCGTGTGAGAAATGTGGAGATTCGAAAGGAATGCAAGGTTGATGTAAGCGTAATGAGTAAAATTAAGAAAGGAACCCTCAGATGGCTTGGGCATGTAGAGCGAATGAACAAAGAAAGGATCGTAAGGAGAATATACGATGCAAGTGTGAATGGTATAAGAAATAGGGGACGTCCGAGAAAGACATGGCACGATCAAGTGAATCAGATACTTGAGTCGGGCCATGTCAAGAGTCAGAAAAATAGAAGAGAATGTATGAGACGATGTATGAATGTGAATGAGGCAAAGAGTGTGTGCCAAGACCGAGGTGTTGGCGGTCCGTCCTCTCTGCCTACCCCTGCGGGGAAACGGCGTGATGGTTAGTTAGTTAATATTTATTTATTTATTTAGGAAAATCAACAGATTATTTACATCTATTACATTAAACTTAATAATAAAAAAAATATTCCAATAACAGATTTTCACGTAACTTAAAATTGTAATAATAAAAAAAACTAAGGGTCCTGTAATAATATTATGTATAATATATATAATATATAATAGGTCAATCGAAAATCCGAAACAGAAAAATCCGAAAAAGATACGGATACATCTGGAACTGGGATTTTCGATTGACTTTCGCTAATATTATCTTCATTAATTAAAATATTATAATTTGAGGTTTAACACTTTAAGTTAAAAAGTTAAAAATAAAAATTATGTATATATTATGGTATACCAATTATGTTCCATTAACTACCTAGGTGTATAACCAGCGTTGCCCGGCGGTTGCATTAAAAAATGTTTAATAAGAAGCAAGTATTTTTTTATTATTTTTATTTAAGTCTATTAAGGAAACGTACAGTTGTGTAAAAGATCATCTAACATAAGATGGTGAACATAATACCAACCAATTAAGTTCAATTTATACACTTTTCTTGTGATTCCTGATTAGGAAGTAATTAATTACAAGTTATAAAAGTATATAGTTTGAGTGAAAAAATATTTAAAAGTAAATAAGAAACAATATAGAAGTACAATAATATAATAAACAATGCATTGTTTTGATTTAAGTACATTGTAAAGTTAATTTGAATTTAAAAGATTTAAGGGTTCAGTGGAAAATGTCAATATCGCTTAAGGCATTATGAGATTTGCAGATACGCCCGAGTAAGGAGTTTTGTGCGTATTTTGATTTAAAATGTTGTATAATATAAAATAAGGTATTCGATCTGGTATTGCGTTCAGGGCAACGAAATGCAATCTTTTCTAACAGGGCTGGGGAGTCAAAGAGACAGTTCACAACTTTGTACAGAAACAGTACGTCAGAAAATTTTCTTCGTTTGTAAAGAGCAGTAGGATTACGATTACACTGATGATTTTCAAAACGATGCGACAGATGTTTCAGGATTTTTTTTAATGTTTTCAATTCGGTTAACATAAGTTTGGTATTGAGGATTCCAAATAATAGATGCAAATTCGAGATGAGATCTTACGTATGCCATATAAAGTAGTTCAAGTGTAAAAGGTTTATTGAATGGTTTTGTGACGCTATATTATAATCTATAAGGGCCTTAGATGGGAAAAGAGGGTGGGGATGGACTTTCGAAATCTCATATAAACAGAGACCTTCCTCTTGTTTTGAAGGGCAAGTGTGCAAAATGGCATCAATATAGAAATAAAACTGCAGATTTGTACAAAAATCAAATCCACATAAGTGTGTAAACAAAAACAAAAGAAAAATAAACAATAACTTGACGGCCTCCATGGTTGAGGGATAAGGCTCTCGACTAGCAATCCGAAGGTCGCGGGATCAATCCCATCGTACGCCAATAAATTTTATTTGATTAATTTGTGTTTTTTCATTATTTATACTTTAAAAATAATTTATAGTATATTTGCAACAGATTTCAGCGTACAAGATAATCTCAGTAGTGTAAGACCACCATTCAGAGTTGAAACGTTGCTTGAAATGGCTGTAGCGGGAAATGGTTTAGATTTTTAGATTAGAAAAATTTGGTTTAGAAAAACTTTAGAAATGGCTTTTGGAGACCATATCCGAATAATCAGGTACTTCCTCACCTCACTCTGCCACATCTCTTTCCCCTCTCCTCTACCTTTAGCCTCACAACATACCCCAATTGGGGAAATATTAATTAAAATTAATTTTAGTTTTTCTAACGGACAATTCTACTTACTTACAAGTTATTTAATTTATTAATAACTTTGCATTGGATATGTAGAAACTTCCATCTACGAAATGAACTGTCGATAAAAGATCCGCCCGTAGACATTTTTGTTTTCGCCAAATTTCGCCCGTTTTACTATGTTAGTCCACCAACAATTTTATAGCTAAGACATAAAATTTGGAGATAGTGCTTAAGTGTGAGATAAATTTGGAGATAGTTAAGAATACGAAGTTTGCGAGCCTATAAAGATGTTGGTCGACTTCCGCGTGGTCATTTAGGGAGAGAGTTTTATGGGTTTTTGGTCTATCCTTAGCTAACTTACTGTCAATAATAACTTAAATTGGTAAATATTTACGGGAAATCATAATGTTTATTTATTTATTTATTAAATGAATTTTGTACATTGTATAGATATTGTGTTGTTTCATCCGCCATGCTAGGGATGTCCCTGTGTTATGGCGGGTGAAGTTTACAGATAATATAATTTATGATGATGAAGTATACTGATAATATAATAATTGATGATATTGAAGTTTACAGTTAACGCAGCAATGAATTTATGATAATTAAGTTACTATATAATATGATAATTTATGATAACGAAGTTTACAATTAATTCATTTAATTATGTGTTATGTTTGTCTTGATAGCATAAGGAAAATTAAGCTAACAAAAAAAAATAAACATTAGTCTATGTGGAGAAACGGGCGCGGTCCGTTTGATAGATTTTTATCTGTTAAGAGGAAACCCGGTCGCCGAGAAATTTTAACATTTGGTATAGTAAAAAAAAAGTTGCTGACACTATCGCTCTTAATTCCACCTAAGGTTGATAAAACCTACATAAAACCATAAAAATCGATGTTTTGTATTCCCCATTTTTCTCCTCCAAAACTGGAACGATTTTGAAGATTTTACTAACTGTATAAGAAGAAAATAATCTATGTCTATACATTTAGTTTTTTTAGAAAAAACATTGTATAGTTTGTATACTGAATGTCTGTTGGTGGTGCCCTAACTCCTACAAGAAATAATTTATCAAAAACAGCAAAACGTACCGACTCGCTAGTGGTCGATATTTATACCATAAAATAAATTTGCATTTGTGTCAAAATCGAGAGGAAATTTAGGAATACGTTTGTATGGAAAAAAAGCCGCCCGGTTTACTCTTAAGCGGATTGCAATCTTTAGAGCACAGGCGTCAGGTGGGAATACTGTCCTTGTTCTACCGGTATTTCAATGGAAGATGCTCCGAAGAACTAGCATCATTGATCCCCTCGGCACAGGTGTAGTATAGTAGTATTCCATACACAATAATATATACATGGATCATCCATAGGAAACACGCCAAATGAGCGCCCAAAAATGTATACACGGTTTAGTTTTGTCCCATGAGAACGGGTCTTATCTACGACTCATTCGTGAGATTAATAACTCGGCTGTATAATTATTTGCCGGCTCTCTGTGTCTCCCCCCTTCCACACCGTCTCTCTAGACCCACGTTAATTTTTTACAAGACCCTCCTCCCAGCATCCCCAAAAATGACAAATTCTTATGTAAATAATTTTCATGAAGGCCTCCTGTATTGAGTAAATGCAAAAAATAATAATAAATAAAAAAATCGATGATCGTGTCTGCAAAATCCGAGTGACTGGTACTAATGGAGTTCCGCCCAGTTGTTCTAGGATTCAGCCTGAAGGGTGAAGATTGTAATGAATGATGTAAGTCAACCTCCAACATGGAAGGGTATCAGAAGACGACAAGAAATTGAAGAAATATCTCTAAAAGTTAGTTCTGTGGTATGGCGGTAAACTCCTTGGCTCAGGAACCAGAAATGGTTGAATTATAGAAGGGGCAGATTTATATGATATAGGTTATATTACTGACTTAAAAGAATTAAAATCACATATAAAATTTTGCACCTCATTCCAGAGTAATAAATTCTCGCAGTATCGCCATGGCGAAACATCACAATAAGAACTGAAAAATTGCGTAAAAGGGTTAAAGATCGAATAAAAAAGTGGGCAAATTTCGTAATCTCCCGTAATTTGCCCACTTTTTCTGACATTTATTTATTACATTTCAAATACAGAAATGTACAATAAGCGCCTCCGCCCACTCAGGCAACTGAAAACTCTCAACTGCCAACTGTCTTTGTATGACAATGTGATGGCCCGCACACTACACAATCACACAAAACCCCGTTGTCAATGGTAACGCAAGCGGTGACTTGCGACTATCTTGCGACTGTCACGGCTGATTACCCTGGGCCGTCGTTGCTAGGTTGCGAGCTGTCAGCTGATTGTTCTTCATCTATGGTTAAACAAGCTTTTTGACCAATCAAGACAGAGAAAACAGCCGGTTTTAGTTGGTTTTCAGTTGCCTCAGTGGGCGGAGCGCCTAAATGTAAATGAGTACAACCAAAGGTATAAATTCAGTGGCGATATCTTTGAATAACCGCAGTTATTCCGCATCCTTCCCTTTCCCATTGCCTTTCAATCCTCTACTTTCTAAGACCCACAACATTCCTGATGAAACCCGGTGGTGAAGAAATTTGAAAAATAGATTTTACTAAATTGTTGCTATCACTGTTGCTCTTACTCCACCGGATATTGAGCGAAAGGGACAATGCACCTCGGGCTACTAATACCTAACTAAAATCGAAGTTTTGTATTCCTTACTTTTCTCCTCCAAAAAAGACTGATTTTAATTTTTTTTTTACCATCTACATAAGATAAAACTATTCTATGTCTGTACGTTTTTCTTTTTTTTTTTAAAACATTGTCTAGTTTATATACCGAACGTCTTTGACGGCGTTTAAACCAGTCAATTTTATTAATTTTTGGAAGGTCATAACTTCTATAAATATTTATCAAAAAAAAAACAAAAAGTACCGACACGCTAGTAGTTGATATCTATTATATATAAAACAATATTTTCTCTAGGGTTAAAATCCAGAGAGATAAATAGGTAATACGTTTGTATGGAAAAATCACCGCCGGGTATCCCCTTAATTGGAATTGTCATAAATCCACTGGGTCAGGGTAGGCAGAACTCTTGAACGATAGCAGATAAAAAAAGGTGCAATATGTCTGAAACCCGTAATCACAAAGTAATTTACGGGTCACTGTCAAAAATCCATTAGATATTAATTTCTATAGAATACATCATCGACCTGCTGTACTAACAAACTGACCATATCGGTATAATACAACACAGTGGCGTAGCCTGGCATGGGTGGCACCCGGTGCGGACAACGTGGTGTCAACCAAGAAAGAAACTTGGCACACACTCTTTGCCTCATTCACATTCATACATCGTCTCATACATACTCTTATATTTTTCTAACTCTTGACATGGCCCGACTCAAGTATCTGATTCACTTGCCAGGTCTTCCTCCGGCGTCCCCTACTTCTTATACTATTCACACTTGCGTCATATATTCTCCTTACGCTCCTTCCTTTGTTCATTCGCTCTACATGGCCAATTTTATTATGGCCAAACCATCTGAGGGTCCCTTTCTTAATTTTACTTACTACGCTTACACCAGCCTTGCATTCTTTGCGGATCTCCACATTTCTCATACATGGTTTTACCACACGTGCACCTCAGGGATCTCATTTCAACAGCATTCAATCTACTTTCATCCTTCCTCTGCCAGTTCCATGCCATGAAAACTGTTAAAAGTAATAAAAATCCGATAATCGTAAAGTATGATTAAATATAATGAGTAATAAGTAGTAGGCGGCTAGGCGGTGGCAAAACGAAGAATTCCAGATTGAAAATTCGCAAAAACATCATTCGGAGATATTGAGGTTTGAAGTTTAGAATTGATTCGTTATTACAAAAACATATCATTTCAAAAATTCAAATTTCAATATCTCCGAATGATGTTTTTGCGGATTCGTGACTTAGAATTCTTCGTTTTGCCACCGCTTAGCCGCCTCCTAGTAATAAGTAATAAAATGGGGGTCTCAATTTATAATATTATGATAGTAATAATACTGTAATATTTTAATTAAATTAATACTACTACTACCTAATATGTACATATAAACTTCATTTTTATAAGAAATTTTTGGTTTTTATACCTTAGAAGTAGGCATATTCTTATTTTCTTACGACAGGTTTACACCTACAAACTATCATGTTTTCATTTGCTTTTTACTTGCTTTTATGTGTCAAACGGTTAAGGTTAAATTATTGCTTTTACTATTCTATACTTATAATCTTTGTGTATATTTTTTAAAATGGCAGAGCGAACGCCCTGGATTTAACGGGCCACGATAACTGTTCAAACGATCTAGGTATATTATGTTAACAATACCGCCAACAATTATTTCGTAAACTCTCTAATTCAAAGGCCTCATATTATACACTATATTATTATGTCGTATTATACCATGTTACTGCTCTCACTGTCTACTATGTACATATAAACTTTACATTTCTTTATAGCTAAATTACGTTTGTTAACCTTAGGAGTAGGCAAATTCTTATTTTTGTACAACAAGTTTATACCTACAAATAATCATCGTATGCATTACAAGTTACTTGCTGTTATAATATGTTAAATAGATAGATTATATTATACTGTAACTGTGAACTTACAATCTCATGAATATTTTTTTATAACTATGTATGTAAAAGCCTAATAGGCGTATAAATAAATAAATAAATAAATAAAGATAATATTAGTGAAACTCAATCAAAAATCTAAAAACAAAAAATCTGAAACAGGTACGGTCACATCCAGGACTCGAACCCAGAACCTACGCCTTGACGGATCGGAGCTCTACCAACTGAACTAATATGTGTGTTATTAACTAATTCGGTCATATTAAACTGTATCATCTTTGACTAAGAACTACCAACATTATCTTCATTTTCTTACGCATATTTTTATCGGTTGCTATCTTTATGGATGATTGCAAAATTAATTTGATCAATTTTTATTTTTTAATCAATTAAAAATCAGCAAATTTTGAAACAGCTCATTTCAATTCTTTATTATTCGTCAAAATCGTCGGTCGGGTGTCACCCCTCATCGGGTTGCACCCCCTAGCTACGCCACTGATACAACATATTTATAAACATACCTTGATTTTGGTAATCGTATATTAATGGTTCACTGAACAAATATAACACACTGTATACAATATACCGAACAAAATAAACATGTATTAAATCTGGAATTTATACGTTTATGTCATTATCAAAATACATATGCTCAACGTTAGGCGAATTCGGAAATATATCTATACTATATAACTCAACAAAGTGACATTTCAACACCCCTTTGAAAAGTCAGTAAAAGTTATGAAATTTTTTTTTTGAAAAATAGTCCATAACCTAACGTAACCGATCTAACAATTTTTTTTTCATCACTTTTATTGACTTTTAAAAGTAGGTGTTGAAGTTGCATTATTCTGAGTTGTCCGGTCACCTTATATCTAGTGTACATCGAGTAATAATAATCTATTACCTTTGGACTAAAATTTGGACTTAACAATATTGATACATAACCCACGAAACACTGCAGGACTTTTAGCAATTAATTTATTGAACATTTCAAAACCAATAAAATAAATATTGCTTTGTATTTTCGATAAATTTGTTTTAAGAAACCTAAAATCGTTGCATTTTCTCGAAGGCTAGCAATGAACTGTACTATTAATCCTTACGTTAACACTAGCTTCTGCTCGCGACTTCGTCTGCGTAGGATTCTTACTTCGAGTAATCTATTTTCTTTTCCTAGGTTCCATCTACGTTTATATCAAAATTCTTAACCTATTTATTTAAAATATCTATAATAAATTATACTTTTAAAACTAGCTATCACCTTGTGGTTATCCATTTTATAATTAAATGAAACAAAATAACTTAGTTACAACCACTGATTTATTTAGTTAAACGCCGACCGGTTTCGGAACAACCGTTCCTACCTCAGGGCAAACATATAATTAGCCGCTTGGGCACATAAGCTTGTTTTCACGACAATTTAACGTAGGAAGACATAGGAATGACGTATGCCCCCGTTCCTGAGTTATTACAAATTATATGTTTGCGATGAGGAAGGAACGGTTGTTCCGAAACCGGTCGGCGTTTAACTAAATAAATCAGTGGTTGTAACTAAGTTATTTTGTTTAATTTAATTCTAAAATAAATTCTTGATTCGATTGTAAGTATTAGGCGAGTACTTACAATAAATTCACTAATTTAAATATTTTCGTATTTCTAAAATAGAATTTTGATTTAACAATCATTATTTTGCAAAATGTCATTCTCAAATTTTGACATTTTCTATTAAACAATAATTATTATTTTCAATACATTGAAAATTAATAGCTAGCTTTATAAATTATAGCCTATATGTTATTCTGATAAATGAACTATATTATTGTAAAGTTTCATTAAAATCCATTCAGTAAATTTTGCGTGAAAGAGTAACAAACATACATACATCCATACAAAGTTTCGCGTTTATAATATTAGCAACATTTTATTTTTAATTTATAAATAAATACTTATATTATTATTCGATTATTATAAACTTGCGAGGCTGACTCTTGTGCGGTATTCACATTAAATAATTAAAATATCAAAATTCTGAAACAATTATTATCAGCGTTCATGCTCTTCACAAAGTTACATACTTCTGATAGCTAAAAGAAGTCAAATTTTATATTTTAAATCCACTTTTTTACTCAAAATGTTGGACTAAAACACGAACAATATCTGCAGTGGCCTTGGGAAACCTTTTTTCGCTGTTAACAAATAATAACAACAATAAATAAATGATCGTATCCATATAAGCTAATCAGATATAACCACTGGCGTATTCACGTGAAACTCATTTGGAACAAATAACCCATCTAGCGTCCATAGATTGTCATTTAGATTAGAGGAAATGGTATTAGTCCTGCGACCTCTGTTTTCCACAGAGGTTATTCCTTGCATTAGTGTTTGTAATAAAATGTACTTATTTAATGATTTTATTGAGTCCGGCTTTGGTTTTGTATTAAAAAGTATTAGTATCCGGCATAATATAAGGGAACGTACCCATATTACGTGATTCGTTCAGGTGGGGAGGGGATCTTCAAAATACCACGATTATTCACAATGAGGGGCGGGGGGCTTAGGTTTTTATCACGTAGTCAATATCCTCCAAGGAAATATCGCATTTTTTTCGAGCTACATTCAAATATGGCGCGCAGTGTTTGCGCTTTTTAAACTCGCAGGTGGCAACACTGACCAACATATGCCGAGACGTCAGCTGATTGAAAAATGATAATAATAAAGAAATTATAATAATAGTAAGCCAAATATATATATTTTTTAATTTTTTGTTTATTTTATTTATTTATTATAGAAGGATACAAAAGAAGTACATTTTACATATAAAAGAAAGCTTTGCCTGTCCAACTAGGAAAGTTTCCCGTTCTAGGACAGACAAATTGACAGGTTTTAGTTCATATTATTAGTCCTTAAGAAATGTACATAATTACATAACAAAAAACTGAAAACCATAAAAAACAAAAAATATTATTTTTCTCTGAAACCAAAACTCTGTATTGAAAAGTATAAACCAGGTATGTGATAACAGGATGTAGGAATTATAAAAATTTTACAGCATAAAAATATGAAGTTATTTTAGGTTACGGGTTTAGAAGTGTGAGCTTATAATGCATAGTACATTAAAATTTACAATATTAGATATAATTTAAGTATGCAATAATATATATGATTTTTTTCCTAAGCGTAACTACGATGTGTAATAAATTATGTGCAATCATGATTATTTTCACTGATTTAAAACATGTTTTCAGTTCATACGACAATACCAATCAATATACACCGCGCTAATCGCTTGAACTAATCCTGCTAAAATATAAAAACAATAACTATAAATATAGGTAGAAATATAAATAGATACTATGAATATACATATATATATATATATAATACCTCATTTAATGCTAATTTGATTACGGTATTGTGAAATTAGTGTATTACTTTGTACGTCATACATGTTGTGTTATGTATTGTTTATTTATATTTTATTTATTGTTTGCAAGAAATGATTCAAAAACTACATTTATAAACTACTACGTGAAAATTTTAGGGGGAGGGGGGTCTTGGAATATACTACACGTGGTCACCGAGGGGAAGGGGGGTTAAAAATGCAAAAATATTAATAACATAATATGAAATAAAGAATATACGGTATACACAAAGCAAAACAAAAGCAGAGAACAAAATTTAATAATAACAGTGCTGTTATAGTAATAATAATAGACAATAACGGTGCTTTTTGACAACAAGGAGTTTCCATTACAATGATTTAACCACTCGAGCGCTTTTTGCCACAATGTGGCACTATTTCCAAAACCTCTGATTGCTTTGTTGCCAAAATGTGGCAAATTAATTAATTTTTTTTTTTAAAACGACTATTTAATATATTGTACATTCAAAATATAACAAAATAAACATAAAGATTTAATAAATTTTTTTTATAAATCGTACAAAAATGTGATAATAGACAAAAGATAGGGGAATTCATTGGCTACATAGAACTATAATCAGTTTGTATGTCTCCATATTCAAATTCGGAGGTATGATTTTTTTAATGTGGGCGGAAAATTTTCCTTTAGCAATCCGAGAAAAAAATATTTTAATTGCTCTGTCGCTCCAGGGGTTATAGAAAACTTATTTATCTTATGTATATTTGTACTGCACATTCACAGTTTATCCTAATCTACGTAAATTCATAATAATTATATAGGCTATTTAAACTGCATTTTAAAACTTTGGTTTTACACTTCCCACAGCCCTCCAAAAACTAGAAATATGCCTTTTAACTCAAAATAACTAACCTAACCTCTTAATTCTCTTCGCTAAATGACACTCTTTCCTACATCTGATTACCAGGATGCGCAGAAGGTTCTTAAAAAAACTTTAGTTTTTTTAATTTAATAACTAACATAACCTCTTAATTTTATTTGCCAAACCACACTCTAGGCTCTAGGCCATCAAAACCGTGAGAGGATTGATAGGAAAACACAATCTAATACTTCAGTCAATAAAGGAAATGTAATAAGTAATAAATAATAACCAATCTTTCCTCTTAATTGGCTTTGCTCAATGATACTTTTTCTTTCATTTACCTACCAGGTCATAAGAACCGCACAAAGTTTCAAGAAGTTCTTAAAAAGCTTTAGTTTTGCAATCCTTTGTTTTTTTTTTCTATTTATTACACTGTCTTTTGTGACAGGAAAACAATACAACAGTTAATCAAGGAAACGTAATAACTCCAAATAACTAACCTTACCTAATTCTATTTGCTCAATGATACTCCTTCCTTCCTTTACAGACCGGGCCATAAGAACCGAACACGGTTTTACAATGCAATAGTTTTGCAATCCCTTGAATTCTTTCTATTTATTACACTGTATTTTGTGACAGGAAAACATATTATAATACTCCAGTTAATCAAGGAAAGGTTATAACTTCAAATAACTAACCTTACTTAATTATCTTTGCTCAATGATACTCCTTCCTTCCTTTTCCTAGCAGGCCATAAGAACCGCACACTTGCCGAAAACATGTTATAATACTCCAGTTAATCAAGGAAAGGTAATAACTCTAAATAACTAACCTTACCTAATTCTCTTTGCTTAATGATACTCTTTCCTTCCTTTACCTAGCAGGCAGTAAGAAACGCACACAGTTCAAGAAGTTCTTAAAAAGCTTTAGTTTTGCAATACCTTAAATTCTGTCTATTTATTACGCTGTCTTTTGAGACAGGAAAACATATTATAATACTCCAGCTAATCAAGGAAAAGTAATAACTCTAAATAACTAACCTTACGTAATTTTCTTTGCTCAATGATACTCCTTCCTTCCTTTACCTAGGACGCCGTAAGAACCGCAAACAATTCAATACGTTCTTAAAAAGCCTAAGTTTTGCAATCCCTTGAATTGTGTCTATTTATTACGCTGTCTTTTGTGACAGGAAAGCATATTATAATACTCCAGTTAATCAAGGAAAAGTAATAACTCCAAATAACTAACCTTACATAATTTTCTTTGCTCAATGATACTCCTTCCTTCCTTTACCTACCAGGCCATAAGAACCGCACACACGTTCAAGAAGTTCTTAAAAAGCTTTAGTTTTGCAATCCCTTGAATTATTTCTATTTATTACACTGTATTTTGTTACAGGAAAACATATTATAATACTACAGTTAATCAAGGAAAGGTAATAACTCCAAATAACTAACCTTACCTAATTCTTTTTGCTCAATGATAATCCTTCCTTCCTTTACCTACTAGGCCATACATAAGAAGCGCACACAGTTTCAAAAAGTTCTTAAATAGCTTAGTTTTGCAATCCCTTGAATTGTGTCTATTTATTACACTGTATTTTGTTACAGGAAAACATATTATAATATTTCAGTTAATGAATGAAAGGTAATAACTCCAACTAACTAACCTTACCTAATTCTCTTTGCTCAATGATACTCCTTCCTTCCTTTACCTAGCAGGCCGTAAGAACTGCACACAGTTCAAGAAGTTCTTAAAAAGCTTTATTTATTGCGCTGTCTTTTGTGACAGGAAAACATATTATAATACTCCAGTTAATCAAGGAAGATAACTCTAAATAACTAAGCTAACCTCTTAATTCTCTCCGTTAAATGACACTCTTTCGTTCCAAGGATACCAGGCGAGCAGAACCGCACGAAGGTAGATTGCCGGGCATACAACAGCGTACAGCAGGCGTAGGAACTTAATTCGGGTCGGCTATAAAACCCAGACTGTATACGACCAGATGTCGGGTGGCCGGCTTATTTACAGTGGTGGGTTCGTAAACCTTTGTTCTAGGGGCTGCGGAGTGTAAAAGCCCTCGCAAGAGGTCGTGAAATACGAGTGTTTGTTTAAGGAAACGTTTGTCCACTGGAAACATTGTTTACATTGGCTAATTTGGCATATTTGTGAGTTTTTTTGTAATTATTAAGCGAACAAACAATGATTGTTGTTAAAACAGTGTAAGGTAATGTAGGTAAGTGCAGAATATAATTAGAAAAATGGGTTGGTATCATCGGTTCCATGTCTGGTCGTAATATGGGATCTCACCATCTGATTTCTCATAATAAATTGACTCATAAACGATACTTCCTCACATGATAATTCGTCAGCATCTCAGGAACGATTCAGGACAAACTACCTCAGAATATACTTTTCATTGTATAATTTCATATATAATAATTGTTATATTATGCACTTACGTCAATGGAAAAGTATGTTAATTATTAATATTCTTAAAATTACAATTTTCAATTTTAATCACAATCGTTCTTATTTATTACCATGATGAATTATGACAATCTCTACGGCCGTATTCTTAGACAAACATTACGAGAAAGATGTCACTGAGTAGACCGGTCACCGGTATATCGATATTCAGGTTTTAAGGGATGTACTTGACTTACATTAACCAGTGATTCCTGACATTATTTGGAGTAAAAAAAGTTAATGAAATTTTAGTCTCTTTAGTAGGTAAAGTGCATTAACTTCTGGAGGTGATTCTACATGATGGCAGGAGGAAGAAAGATTAACAAATTTTTCCGAAATTCCAACTTTTTTTCCCCTACAAAAAGACGTACCAATTAAGATGTCGCTAGTGACTCTTTTCGACGGAGCCGATTGTTTCATCATTATCGATGTTTTTCTTTAAACATTCATGTTTTTTTTATACAATATAAATCTTGTGCGAAAACTTCACTGGTTCATGCAACCAAGTAACAAGTGATTATTTTAATAAACTAAAATAAAATTAAAAGCTAAGTTTCTAGAGGTCATTGAACCGGAGTTACAGTCAGAGTGAGAACTCGCAACCGAAATAAATATGTATTTTTAATAATAACGTTCATTTTAACGTGTATTTTAATTTTTGACGGCCGGCGCAGTCCAAAGATAAGGCTACGCACTTCCAATCCGAAGGTCGCGCGTTCTAACCCGGCGTGCGCAAATAAATAATATTTGATTAATTTGTGTTATTTCACAATTAATTAATTAAAAATAATATATGGTATATTTGCGGCACGTTCCAGAGTGGAAGATACTCTCAGTATCGCCCTGGTGTTTGAAAGACCACCATTCAGAATTGAAAAGATGCTTGAAATGGCTTTAGCCGTGTTTGGTGACCAGATTTGAATAACCAGGTTCTTCCACACCTTTCTGTTCCCGATCTCCTTCCCCTCCCCACTACCTTCAGCCTCACAACATACCCCAATTGGGGATGCCATAGTCGCACAGGCTCTAGACGAGAGCAGTTGGGACTTGTGCGGTATTCAATAATATAACATGTTGGTTTGTGCAAGTCTCTGGGCAGCTTAACCTTTACTAGCAGGTTCCATCTGTCGAAGTAAACGGAGAAAAATGTTATTCTAAAATACGATCATTTTATTCGTAAAAACGTAAAAAAAAAAAAAAAAGTTAATTTGTTCGTAAGACTGAAGTTCTTACGAACAAATTAACAGGGTTTCAATGTTTATTGGCGGGAACATGTAAGATTAATGTGTTGATATACGTAATTTCGTACGTATACCAACAAATTATTCTTACATTTTCCCGCCAATAAACATTGAAACACTGTTAATTTGGTCGTAAGAACTTCAGTCCCGTTTTTACGAATAAAATGATCGTATTTTAGAATAACATTTTTCTCCGTGTATGGTCATGCGATAATGAACTCTAAAGTAGCTTACTATAGATCGCATTATCACATGACGTTACTGCAGCAGATGGAACCTTGTTTTTTTTTTTAGAGAATACCTTACAAGAGTCCCAACTGCTCCCGTCTGGAGCCAGTGAGACTATGGCATCCCCGATTGGGGTATGTTGTGAGGCTGAAGGAAAGTGGGGAAGGGAAGGAGATAGGGAAGGAGATAGGGAAGAGGAAGGTAGGAAATTACCTGGCTATTCAGATCTAGTCACTAAACACGGCTAAAGCCATTATTAAGCAACGTTTCAAATCTGAATGGTGGTCTTACACCAGGGCGATACTAACAGTATCTTCCACTCTGGAACGTGCCGCAAATATAGTATGTATTATTCCAAAGGGTCGATAAGTCAACAAGATAATTTTTCGCCTACCAGCAATGTTGTTCTTTAGTCATAGACGTAAAACAAAGTTTGTTATTTGTTCTGAATTCAATCAAACGCCAGCTGTTTTGATAAGAGTGAAGATAATGAGTTTTGAACCGGATCATTCAGTATCGCCCTGCTCGATGTGACGAGGTGGCCGAGTGGTTAAGGCGTTGGACTGCTAATCCAATGGGCTCTGCCCGCGTGAGTTCGAATCTCATCCTCGTCGGAAACTTTTTGTCATTTTTTTTACAACCGAAATTTTATTTTTAATTGATTATATAATTAATATTATTTTTTTTAAATTGATAAACTAACGTTTAAGACAAGATTTTTTACGCATAGCACAAAGGGTAACAATTATTATAAGCAATAATTATTAGCCTGAAACACTCATCCATATTGAAAAAACCTCGAAAACCTGAAAAAACGAGAAAAGATACTTTTTTGGACGCAAGATCTACTGTTCACAGAACTACTAGTTTTAACGACTTTATTGAGGTTCTTTTAATGTTTTCTTTTTAAAAGTGCTTTTCTATCCGGCTACGCCTTTCTCCTCTCTCTTAACAACCTTTTTCTATCCGGCTTCGCCCCTCTCCTCTCTCTTACCAACCTTTTTCAATCCGGCTTCGCCTCTCTCCTCTATCAACCCTTTTCTACCCGGCTTCGCTTCTCTCACCTCTCTTCTCGACTCTTTTCTATCCGGCCTTGCCTCTCTCCTCTCTCTTATCAACCCTTTTCTACCCGGCTTCGCCTCTCTCATCTCTCTTCTCAACTCTTTTCTATCCGGCTTCGCCTCTCTACTCTCTCTTATCAACCCTTTTCTATCCTGCTTCGCCTCTCTCCTCCCTCCTCTCAATCCTTTTCTACCCGGCTTCGCCTCTCTCATCTCTCATCTCAACTCTTTTCTATCCGGCTTCGCCTCTCTACTCTCTCTCTTCAACCCTTTTCTTCGAAAGCTTTTTCTTACTTTTTGACAGTTAGTAGATGCATATTTCTAAGCTCTATATTTTGAATTGATTTAGTAGCCGCGGTGATCTAGAAATTCCAGACAGTACATATTTTATGACCCCGAGGACACCTAGAGACCTTAGAGAGTTTTGAAGTTAAAATAAACGGATTTTCTGTTTTACAGTTACAATTTTTTTCAATAATAATGAAGTAATTATAATAAATTTCGTATTCCGGAACGCGTGCCAAACGTATACTATCCCTAGACAGCAGAATTAAGGGCTCAGCAGTATTGTCACTTTGCGGCGATTTAGAGATACCAGCTGGTTAATTATTTGATGGCGGTTCCTACCTTTTCCAAAAAAATAACAAAAACGAACATAATTATAACGAAAGGGAAATTAAAATCCTGCTCCGACCATTATTAACCCTCAGGCAATTAGGGGGATTAAAATGAAAATAATATTCTCTCTTTTTAACCTGAAAATGTATTCAATGAAAAATAGAGATTATTTTTCTTTTTTACGTGTAGGCTTAAGTTTTGTTGTGTATTAATGACAATTATTCTAAGTTTTCTAAAGTTAAGCAGAAGGTTATAAAGTTCACTCTCATGTTTATGTAAAAGTGTTTATTTTATTTGGCAACTTTCCTTCTTGTACGATAATATTCCGATTTGACAGCTCGTAGCAGGAACCAAGATCACGCGTACCATGGCTGGACAAATAGGTAGTATCGTAGTTTAGTAGGATTAATTAATTAGATAATAAAAAGAGGTTGGTATCAAGAGATGACTTCTATTGCTACATTTGTAATATGTACCGAAAGGCACGGCCTTTTTCGACACTAAGACAAACGAATCCTTTGAATGAGCACCGCTTAAATACATACATTTTTATTTCGAATGAAGACAACATTCGCATACGACGTGTACGTCATTTTGTGTATTTAGTTTCTGCCTTTGATGCCCTAAGTAGTGCGATCGGTATTTACTTCAACGCACGTATTTTTGAAAGTGTAGATAATATAGTTTAATATAATTAATTAATAAATTTTAATATATTAACATTTTTGTGCTAGTAAGAAGATTCGGTAGGCAGTTTTTTTATGCCTGAATGCACTATACAAGAAAGGCACGCCCTCTGTGTACATTTTAACAAGCTACGTGACTGATTGTGACAGAGCCACAATGAATTAAAGACCGAGGATTGCAGTAATTTTCTCACCCTAAGTCCAAACCGTGGAGTGCATAATACAGAACACAAAGATCCGGTAGAAGACTCCAGACGAATGGCCGATAAAATGACTTTACGCGCAACAGACGGCGAGACTCGAGTCTGCTTCCTATTCACCCTTACGGAGTGCAAGGGAGGGTACAGAAGCCACCAGAGCAGGGGGTGAAAAGTGCAGACGGGGTTGTATATATATATCTAGATGTAGGTCTTAATGGGGATTTTATTAAAGTAGGGGGCTATTGGCAGGGGTGTACTGCTGGCACGAATACAGCTGTTTTCCGTGTTAAGCATTTTGGTCTTAGAGCTTCTGCATTTAATGAAGTTTTTACGAGTTCGAGGGTTCTTTTGAGATCTTCTATACACTTCTTGTTAGACTCCCGCCCGTTTTTCTTATGTTAAGCAGTTAAGCAAGGATTTATTTATCTCGAAACAAGAGCAATAGAAGTAGACAAAGGATAAAATACGGGATCAAGGATTATTTAAAACATATTAATTCGACAAGGATGATTTTCGGAGTCGCTGCGAGCAGAATCTTTAAGGAAACAATAAAGTCAATCTTGAAAAGGCCCATGTCATAGACATATGAATATTCATAGACCAGAAAATAAGGGAAAGGGGTAAACACCAACTGTAGCGGGACGCAGAGGGACGCAGAGGGACGCAGAGGGACGAGTTGACTGTAACGATATGTGATTCGTTAATAATTCAATCTGACAGTATGTAGGCATCTCGCATTATGATATCACCATTTTGTTCTTAAAAGTAAAATCTGATTTTGAATGAATAGACCTTTTTACAGGGGAGCGCGAAATGTGCGCCCGGTTTAAACAAACTTGCGGAATCCATATAAAGCGAAGAAAGGTTAGCTTGTTTTGAGAGTCGAATATTTTGTTACCGTATTTAGTTAAGACAATTTTACAAAGCTTTCATAATTTACTTACCCCAGTAAACAGCAACGTGCACATGACGGGACCGGGAATTTCGGTTGGAAACGCTCATGTTTCTCGGTATGATAAAACTGATCATATTATATGATGTTAATAAGCTTAAAATAAAGACAAATAATGCCTACCTATGGAATGTAATACAATAATTGGGTTTATACTCTTTTTCACTTCTATTTTTACACGTTTTATTAGAACAAGTTACCATTTTTGCCGTGTTATTTCGTAAAATGTACCGATGACAGCTCGACGCTAGAATGATGACGTCACATTTTCTAGATTCACGCGAACCTATACGCCAGCCCAGCCGGTTCCATGGAACCCGTATTAAGGAGCGGGAAATAATACACTTTTATCACTTAGGGCAGGTCTATACATAATATGTCTATGGCCCATGTCAAAAATAACCAAGAAAACATAAAAGTTTGCAAATCATTCCAAAGCCGAGTTGAGGGGTGATTCTGAATCTTTTGTTTTAAGACAGCGTTGCAAGATCATTATGACGAGGCCAAATCCGTAGGATGTTAATTAAGAATTTACAAGATATTTTGTTGGGTAAAATAAGTTGTTTTCAACGTAATTACTATAAGAAACTATTTATTTCGGGGGAAACGGTAAAAGATGCATTCAACTTCCATTTTTCTCAAATTAATTTTGAAAGTTAGGAAAAACCTTTACCAATATCGGGCGAAATAAATTAAGGATTGCCGTGTTGAAAATGGTTACGGTAACGATAGAGATAACGACGCGTTTGCCGCGGAGGAGTTGTTAGTCGCAGGAAAATTTGCGAATCGAATTCATCGCATATAAAAATAAAAAAATTTCAAAATAATACAACAAACTGATACTGTACGTAGTTGCAATGTTTCCCTAAAGTTAGAATAACAAAACTGGAAATTACAAGGAGACATATGTAAGAGTAAATCTTCAAAAATACCAATACATAAAAAAAATCTTGTGTTAAACATTAGTTTATCAATTAAAAATAATCAATATTTGACGACTTAAATTATTTCACCAAAAAAAGTAGACATAATATGTCTCGACGCCATCTAGTGGGAGAGTTAGCACTTACATGCCTTTCTCATATAAAAATGAACTTGGTTGTTTGCAGGTGAAAAAATGTAATAAGCGGTAATTGTTGAATGAAGCACTAGGTATATATTAAATCACTCGGCAGGTAAGAGATAATGTGCTGTAGCTTAATAGTAGAGCTCTTGACCGGCAATCAAAGGGGTGCGGGTTCCAGTCCCGACGGCGACACGTATCTTTGTTTTACAATATGGATGAGTGTTTCAGGCTAATAATTATTGCTTATAATAAAAATACCATAGTGTTATTTGCCTTTGTCAGTTCATCTCTGCGATCTCTTCGCTTGGTTCGCCGACGCATCACGTCTGCACCGGGGCGTAACTCGCTGGCGAAGTATTTGTGCAAACTTCGCGCGAACTGCGAAAACTTTATTTAAATTTCTACTTCGTCGGTGGTGCCGCTCTCGTTAAGCGAGATTAATTAGGAAGAAATACGTGGGGGTGGAATGGAGTGATGATGGAATGTGGATACGTTTGAGTTTGCAAAATGTGAATATTGTTTCAACTTTTAGTGAAGATATTTCTTCACAGGGTTTGCAGAGAGGATGGACCGCTTCAAAACTGACAGAAAAAAACTTGGTTAAGAGTTTGATAAATCGTGCTATCTTGATTAGTGTAAAAACCAAGATCAATTCCGAGTTTAGCGTAGTTTTTAAACGCGTTTTTTTAGTAATTTGGTTACATTAATATTAATGTATAGATTTAAAATATGTCTTTACGATTGGAATAGGTATCATTTGTTTATAGGATAGTGTGTAAATCGATCGTTCAGTTGATTACTCAAAAATCTCCAAAAAATGGAAATTTGAGTTGAGTATGCAGTTATATGTAAAAGTGTACTCTCTCTCTGGTACAATACTCAGAATACTCATAAACACCACCAAATCAAATATAATACAGGAAAACTGTTTTTACATTAACTCCACACATAAATTAACTCAGGGCCTATGTCATTTTTGAAGATGCTGTGAGGAGAGTCTTTTTGGGGAGAGGAAGGAGTGAACGTGGGTCTTGAAGAGACCCGTGTTGTAGGAAGGAGGAAACACAGAGGCCGGAAAATCGTTCCATAGCCGAGCTGTTAAACACAAGAACGAGTCGTAGAAGCGATCCGTTCTCATGTGACAAATGCAAACCGTGTATATATGTTAGGTGCGTTTGGCGTGTTTCCCGACTATGCACCGGTGCCGAGGGGATCAATGACGCTAGTTCCTCGGAGCATATTCCAATGAAATACCGGTAAAACATTACCGGTAGTACGGATCCTCTTCCATTGAAATACTGGTAGTGAAATAAACAAAAAACTGATGTTTTCTGAATAATAATTTGATTTATGGTGAGCACCCAAATACTTCTTTGTTATTCTCTTTCATCATTATTGCAAAACATAGTATTTGGAAATATCTGACTAAGCAACGGGACCCTCGATATAGCTGCCTATAGATATATATATTTTGCAATCGATTTCTTTGACGGCCTCCGTGGTAAAGGTGGGTAAGGCTCTCGACTAACAATCCAAATGTCACGTTTTCAAATCGCAGCGCGCGCAGGGTAATTTCATATGATTGATTCGTGTTATTTCACAATAATTTAATAATCTGAAATAATATAAAGTATATTTGCGGCATTTTCCACAGTGGAAGATACTCTCAGTATCACTCTGATGCAAGACCATCAGTCAGAATTGAAACTTAATAACTCAGGTCCGGGGCATACGTCATTCCTATGTCTACCTACGTTAAATTGTCGTGAAAACAAGCTTATGTGTCCAAGTGGTTAACTTAAAATGGCTTTAGCTGTGTTTCTGACCAGATCTGTAAGGTACTTCGCCACCTTACCATTATAATTTTTTTGAAGTAAAACTTCTTTAAGCACGCTTGACTTGGGGAGTGAGATGGCAGATGCTTGACGAGAACGTTACGAAAAGTGTGATCGGGCGAGGCGAACGATAATAAATTTAAATAAATATTTTTAGAAAATTAATATATGTTGTATACGTGTATATATTATACATATAAACATATATCTACACATACATATAGATGGAGCTAAACAAGTTTTACTTCAGTCGTGTGGTCTAAAGCACACTCGTATTTTTTAAATTATCTTTTGTGCTTTGAGGACTAGTTTTATAGTGGAATTGCATAAGCTTCCCCATCCGATAATACCATATTGTAGATAAGATTGGGCTAAAGCGTATTAAATTTTTATTCGTTTTTATTTGTTTAAAATTTCGATTCTGAATGATTGTCTCTCATAAAGGCAAAACTAAGAGCTTATTTCGTTTTCCTTATCCTTCGTTATTCTTGTGGCAACTGTAAATCTATACATGGTATTAAGCATCGTACTTGACTTACTTTAAGCAGTGATTCCTGACATTATTTTAAGTAAAAAAAAATGTCTCCAGTGACATTTTTAAAGATTTTTTTTTTTACGAAAAATAAAAAATAGTAGGTATTGGGAAGTTATGGGCGGGGCGAGGGGTTGATTGGTTACTTGGCTTAGAGATCAGCAACGACATGGGGAAGATTTTTTTTTCTTTGATTTTGAAGAAAAAGTTTTTGAAAAAAAAATCTCTTCAAAGAAGGCACCGGAGACCAAAATTACATTTACAATTTTTACTCTAAATAATGTCAGGAATCACTGGTTAAAGTAACTCAAGTACGATGCTTAAGAGGATACCCGGCGGTGATTTTTCCATACAAACGTATTCCCTATTTATCTCTCTGGATTTTAACCCTAGAGAAAATATTGTTTTTGCATAAAATAGATATCAACTACTAGCGTGTCGGTACTTTTTTTTTTTTTTGATAAGTTACTTTTTATAGAAGTTATGACCTTCCAAAAATCAATAAAATTGATTGGTTTAAACGCCGTCAAAAGATGTTCAGTATCAGTGGCGGTTTTCTCTAAAGTGCGGTTGTGCGGTGAACCCCCATTAAAAATATGATAAAATAAAACTATCTTGTTGTATAGTAATATCAGCGCATCACAGATAGCTCGACATTAAAATTCCGTCTTTAAAACTCGCGCCACCGAAAAATACGGTACCTATCTATCTATCTATTCCCATTTTGTGCGCGTTGCGATCCGCACACATTTGTCCATACGAAAAATCATAGCCGATACGAATCGCAGTGACGGTAGAATGGACAAAACTACGCAGCTTGGTGCGCTGCTCACGAGTCAAGATGTCACGTGACCTCCGAACTTTGACGAGTCTCGCCGAAACGAAGCCCGAGATTGTCGCAGGATGACCGGCTGACGGTCGACTTTTGCACCGACGAATGCAAGTTAAATGTTATATATTATGGTATTTAAGTTTGTAGTCATTTATGTACTTGTTTCTGCATTTCTCCAACCGTTTACTAATGGCATTTGTAAATCTACTATTGAAGTGGACCGATTTTGACTTCTGTTTTCGTATTTTTTTATAGATAAGTCGTTATATCTCTTAGTTACGAGTACATTTACTAAAGTTTCGGCAAACAACGTCGCTAGTTATGCAATTTTGTGTTGAGCTTTCCTAGTATTGTTTCGGCTTTCAAATTGAAAGTGGTTGCGTTTATCGGTTGTCGCGAATATTCTGTCCTAATTTTTTCACACAATGACGGAATACAGTGTTATATACAAAAAATAACGCTAACGCTTATGAAAAAAGTTTGAAAATTAAATACTATTATTTTTTGTATACGTGTATAATGGATTTTTAGTGTAAGTGAAAAAAGCTAATTTTATTTCGTGGCCACTTTTTTTTGTGTTTCTTGTTTTTTTATGTTTTAAAATATCAATTATATTATATTCTACATTCTACGCAATTATTCTTATTGAAAAAAAAACAATAATAATTAGCAACGTACATTGAGTGTTGTAAAAACCATTAAACAATTTAAATCCTCTAAAACCATTTTGGTTGTTTAAAAATTGTGTCGAGGAGTATCAAGTTATTTAAAAACAATAGTATCTATTTAGGTACCCCCCCACTAACTTTATTTAATTTGTGTGACAAGAGTAAATTTTAATTAGAAAATATATCATTCTTCTCTTGAATTTCTGAACCCCTCGTTAAAAAGACCACGAACCGCCACTGTTCAGTATACAAACCAGACAATGTTTTTTTAAAAAAAGCAAAACGTACAGACATAGAATAGTTTTTTCTTATGTAGTTGGTAAAAAAAAAATTGAAAATCAGTCCACTTTTGGAGGAGAAAAGTGGGGAATACAAAACCTCCATTATAGTTAGGTGTCAGTGCATTGTCCCTTTCGCTCAATATCCGGTGGAGTAAGAGCAACAGTGACAGCAATATTTTAGTAAAATCTATTTCTGCACCACCGGGTATCATCTTAACACCCTGTATTTGAGTATCTAAAAACAACAAACGTCGCAGTTGCACATGACTTCTGAAAAGGCCATAAATCGGGTAATTTAATAAACCTTATTTGTATTCTGTCCCCAAACTAAGTCAGGTATTATTTTCCTAGTACCTTCGCTTCAAGCAATTTGCATTTTCTTGGGACAACAGTTTGTTTTCTTAATAATATGCAAACAACGCCAGGAATCTCATCATCGCGATTGCATTTGCAATCGAGTCACGAACTGCTATGCAATTCTCCAAAATATTCGATAAGTTTTAAATTTATTTATTTATTTATACGCGTAAAAAGGTTTTGGTGATATGGTGATTCACAAAATCCTAAGTACATATGAGAATATCTGTTTAATATAGGAAATAATAATAATAATGTAAGTAGATGTTATTATGAAGTAGGGACGAAATACGAACCTTTATGAATATACATAAGTAGGGGAGACCCAGGCAAAGCGAATGTACCGGGTAAAGCGAATAAAAAAGCGAATCTTCGATAAAGATTTATATTTATTTATTTATTTATACGCGTAAAAAGGTTTTGGTGATATGGTGATTCATAAAATCCTAAGTACATATGAGAATATCTGTTTAATATAGGAAATAATAATAATAATAATGTAAGTAGATGTTATTATGAAGTAGGGACGAAATACGAACCTTTATGAATATACATAAGTAGGGGAGACCCAGGCAAAGCGAATGTACCGGGTAAAGCGAATAAAAAAGCGAATCTTCGATAAAGATTTATATTTATTTATTTATTTATACGCGTAAAAAGGTTTTGGTGATATGGTGATTCATAAAATCCTAAGTACATATGAGAATATCTGTTTAATATAGGAAATAATAATAATAATGTAAGTAGATGTTATTATGAAGTAGGGACGAAATACGAACCTTTATGAATATACATAAGTACCTAGATACTAATATGACTAAAGAGTTATTACAACTGAAACTACAAGGGTATACATGATTTCCGGGGGCAAAGTGCATTAACTTCGGGAGGTGATTCTACATGATAATATAAGTTACAAATACGAGTGTGCTTTAGACCACACGATGGAAGTAAATACTTCTTCAGCTCCATCTTTATGTCTATATATATATGTATACATAATAATAATAATAATTTGATAATTTGTAGAGCGCCGTTTTTGTGAGAAATTACCTCAAGGGCGCTGTAATACATATATTAATTTTCTAAAAATATTTATTTAAATTTATTATCATTCGCCTCGCCCGATCAAGCCGTACGCATCGACGTCCGCTCCCCCCGCGTTTGGCGCGTCACTGGTATTTTAAAATACTGACAAATATTTGAAATATTTCATGCACTGGCTATGAGAGGAAGAGAAAAATAAAAAAAAGCCCGTTCGCCTCCTACGCATTTCACTTTTCGTAACGCTGTAATTTCCGTAACGCATTCGCCAGTTTACCCCTCAAGTCAAGCGTGCGTAAAGAAGTATTTACTTCAAAAAAACTTTTTTCGAAGTTCCAACTTTTAGGGGTACTTTTTAGGTAAAAAGATAAAATTAGTCCGGCATGTGCAGCCAGCACTATTATTTTCCGCTGTTATGACACGGGCCAATCTAACGTCGCCACAATCGCACCCGTCTGACTCACAGCAAATTTATCGAGTAGGTTTGTACCTTATTTTAAGGATTTTTATGTCTACTATGTCTTTTTGTATGGGAAAAAATTGGAATTTCGGAAAAAGTTGTTAATCTTTTTTACTCCTACCATCATGCAGAATCACTACCCGAAGTTAATGCACTTTACCCCCGGACACCCAGTATAATAAATGCATATGTATGCAAACATTAATTTCGGTCGTTAGTCTGTCTGTGACTTTAACTATAGTTTATTGTCTGGTGAGGTTTGTCTAGGTCTTGGCGGCAAATCCATGTGCCCACCTCCTTTTTTAAACACATTTAACATTTTGAGAAAAATATTTTTCCTCAGCGCGTCTGTCAACTTTGAGGATGCTATCAGGAGGGTATTTTCGAGAGAAGGAAGAAATGTACCTAGGTCTTGAAGATACCTATGTTGTAGGAGGAAGGAAATACAGAAGTCAGCAAATCGTTCCACAGCCGAGATCTTAGCCGCAGAAGCGATCCGTTCTCAAGTGACAAATGTCAACCGTATACAAATATTGATTATTTTTTTGATTAATAAACTAATGTTTAAGACAAGATTTATTATGCATAGCACAAAGGGTAACAAATATTAAAAGCAATAATTATTAGCCTGAAACACTCATCCATATTGAAAAAATCTCTTAAGAAAAGATACATGTCGCCGACGGGACTCGAACCCGCACTCCTCTGATTGCCGGTCAGGAGCACTACCATTAAGCTACGGCGGGTTACCTCCTACCCGCCAAATGATTCAATATATACCTAGTGTTTCATTCAACAATTACCACGTATGATGGATGAGTGTTTCAGGCTAATAATTATTGCTTATAATATTTGTTACCCTTTGTGGTATACAAATATGTTGAGCTGGCGTTTGGCGTGTTTCCCGACTCTGTGGCGGGCTAGATCGGGGGAGCTTTTGGCCTTTTCAGCCGGATTCTATCGAGCCATCGCCTTGCACCGCAATGGAGGGATGGAATCATACATCTATCACTCCTGGACACATTGACCCCTAGATTCATACTAATACCTTATATTTTTTCTTTACCAAAAACATCCTCCACACAACACCCCCGAAGATGGCATAGGAGGCCCAGAAGGATTTTTTTCCTCAGGGCCTAATTTAAAAAAAGGAATCTAACATGTAGTAGTCGTTCAAGAAAGGCACACAAATACAATATTGGATTAAATCGCCGATACACATTTGTATGGCTAAGAATGACTCATATTCATATACCGTATGTTCATGTGTTAACAAACAAGTAATATCCTGAACATTTGAAAGTATAATGTGAAAAATGTTAGGTTTCATCATTAGAAACACAAAACTTTTTAATATCATCAACATCATTAAGCAATTCTACTTTGTCATCTGGAATTCGCATAAGTTGTTTGGTCTCCATTTTATAAAATCCACATAAACAAAATCGAAGCAATTCAAAACAAATTCCTAAAATATCTTTGTTACGGGTCATTTGTAAGATTTAATAATTATGCAGAGGCAGCTTAAGAGGGTATTACCAGAGAATACCGGAAATTAGTCATTTTAATCAAATTCCAGACGTATTGACACTTTTTTACAAAAAAATGTAAATTGGTTTTGAAAGATTGTTATTTTATCTGGTACACACAGTTTTAAAATTTTGAAAAACTAAGTGAATTTTTAATATACTAAGGTTATACCGTTGGTCGTTGGCAGATTTGTTCAATTTTCGAACGATAGATTCTACTTAACAACACAAATTTCAAATCATATAATCATACAAAAAAAAAAAAAAATAATCTAGTCAACACAGTTTTAAAAATTTAAATTTTAGTTAAATTAAAATCATTAAAAAATAAATCCGAGAAGGTATTTTGTAAAAAAAGGACCTCAGTTTTTCTATTTATTTAAGGTCTTACAAACTAAAATATTTAAATTTTTTTACACATTTATTTTGTTTATACATTATTAAAAAATTATAAATACTTATGATCAAAAAATACTTACAAGAAGTACACGATATTTAATAATTTATCATCATGCGTTTTGAGCATTTTTATTGCTTAATTGAATATAGGTATGGATTAAAGCATGTTTTTAATGGAATAAATCGATATTAAATTTTTAATTAAAAAAATTTGTAACGGGGAATAATCGATCTTTCTCATTGGAACCTCCCTGTACAGTTGCAAGCATTTTTAAATTAAAATTTTAATTTAAATTTCAATAGTAAAAACGGTTAAAAACGGGTCTGAAGTTTTTACGAATAAATATAAAGGGTTTCAATGTTTATTAGCGGGAACATGTAAGAATAATTTGTTGGTATACGTAATTTCGTACGTATTTTACCGCCAATAAACATTCAAACACTGTTAATTTGTTCGTAAGAACTTCAGTCCCGTTTTTAACCGTTTTTACTATTAAAATTATCGTTTTTTCAAATAACATTTTTCTCCGTGTAAAGTCACATGGAGGAAATCCATAATTGGTTTTATTTTGGATTTATTACTTATGTACAAACTGTATAAATGTATACTGTCGATTTGACGAAAATGATAAATAAATAAAAAAACGTTTTTTTATAAAATATTTTAATTAGCGCCATCTATAAACCGAACTCGAAGATTATAACATGTGTTTCGTTTACCCAAATTTATCAAAAACGTTCTATGATTACACCGTTAAAAGCTCCGTTCTAACCTCTCTTTTCGATACATGCGTTATTTATGAGAAAGAGGGAGAAAGGCATACCTTTATCGTTCATTCTGTTTGATTAATGTTAAGGACAATCACAGCGGAAGGGTAGAGGATTGCACGCGTTGCATTCAGCATGATAATAGAAAGAAAGGAACGAAACAAAGAACAAAATAGGGAAACAAAGAAAGAATAGAAAGAACTCATCAGTTGGCAAGTTTCGCCACGATGACTTTGTCGTGATAGGATATTTTGCAGATTTTAAAACTGTAGTGGATACAGAACAAAAATGGAGCGGTTTACAAAATTTTTGACAAAATATAGCAGTATCTTTTAGGTATCCATACTACTAAAACAGATGCTTTTCTTGCGTATAACATGTTTTAAACATGTTATTCGACTTCAGAAAATTCCTGTAAAATTTAAAATAAGTTCATTTTTAATATTAAACAAAAAGAACACGCTGTAAAACTTGTGTTTTTTTTTAAATATGAATACCCCACAAGAGTCTTAACTGCTCCCGTCTGGAGCTAGTGAGACTATGACATCCCCAAATGGGGTATTTTACAAAATTTTTGACAAAATATAGCTGTATATGTATTTTTTAGGTATCCATACTACTAACATAGATGCTTTTCTTGCGTATAACAAGTTTTAAACATGTTATTCGACTTCAGAAAATTCCTGTAAAATTTAAAATAAGTTCATTTTTAATATTAAACAAAAAAAAAGACCGTAAAACTTGGGTTTTTTTTAATATGAATACCCCACAAGAGTCTTAACTGCTCCCGTCTGGAGCTAGTGAGACTATGGCATCCCCAATTGTGGTATGTTGTGGGGATGAAGGTAGCGGGAGGGGAAGGAGATGGGGAGGAGGAAGATGGGATAGTGCCTGGTTGTTCAGATCTGGTCTGGGTTTGTAAGCAGAGGACATAAATCGTCGCTCTAGTTCGTTTTTGTCTAACCGACCATTTTTCGTCAACTTGAGTTAAGTATGCAGTTGTTCTCAAAAAGCCTTTATGTATACGATAATCGTTCAAAAAAAAGTTATAAAAGATTATTTAAGGGGTTTTCAAAATGCACTTGTTCTTACGTCCTCCAAAATTTATGTGGTTTTATCGTAAAAAAAACATTAAAGCTCCATTTCTTCCCTTTTAAGTTTTGGTCTATTGGATAAAAACGAACTGAAGCGACGAAATGTAAACGCACGCAGGAAGGGAATGTATATGCATCAATACACACAATCCTAAGTTAATGTTGTTAAGGTTATCTCTAATAATATAGCTAAACGAATAGTCATTTGAGGCCCATGAAACTTGACAATAAGCATAACGATAAGAAATTTGATCCGAAACGAATACAACCATGTTTACCGCTTGGGAATCGAACCCATAATAATCTGACGCAAAACCAAAAGGAATAAACCGCAACAGGTTGTTTTTTTTTAAATATAATATTATAACATTGATTATAGTGGTTTATATAAAAGTAATTTCATTTGAATAAAATGATGCCACAAGGTGAATTTGCAAAGAATTGATAAAGTACCTACCTATAATAATTATTTTAATTCTATGTTTGAAATGTCCTTAGACACGTTTAGGCTTACTTTAGCAGGAAATGTTATAAAAGAGGAAATATGCAAGTCAAGTTTTTTATCAAGTGATTTTTTTAGGAGTAACACATTCTTCTATTAGTATTTCACCCTTGTGATATTCAGTTGGCGTTTCCTCCCTCATGGCATCCCTAAAAGTGCAATCTTCTGTTCCTCCATTTCGAGAGGGTTGCAGGTTATATGGGGTGGGTGGGGGAGGAGTTGTTTTCGCCGAAATGAATTTGCAGACGTGAGACATCAAGGTGGAGAAATTGCATGTTTTGGTTGTAAGGATTCGGTAAGACCTGCCCAAATTTAGTTGAGTGTATAAAATAATATTTTTGAGGTAATTGAATTCTTGACCCAAAGCTATTTGATTACTTTGGCAGTCGAGCGGTTGAGATGACGTTTTTATACAAAACACTTGGATTCGAGGCCAAAACACTTAACCAAACTTTAACATTATTTTTTTTATAAAATATGAGTACGGATATGTGCTTCTGCATCTATTTTTGTTTCAAATTATAAAATATAGACAATTAGTCGATTTTCCATGATTCTTCATTGAAGCATCTTTGGTAAGTGTTGAGAGTTAAACATTTTATTTTTAAATGTAATGAAATTTAATATTAAAAAACAAAATAATAAGAAAAACATTTTGATGACGTCAAATTTAACTTACAAATGGTTGATTTATGCGGTAAAACGAATGTAAATTAATAAAACTTAACCTAAAAACGTTTTTTTTTTTGCAATGTTTTGTTTTAAAATTTTACATTTAATTGGGCAAGATTACTTTTTAGAATTTATTATTAATTCGCAAATAAAATACCAAAGTTGCTTCTGATATCAGAATTTTTATTATTTTACAATTTAAAACGTAATTAAATAAAGTAGTACCTAATATCCGACCTAGATATTTGCTTCAACTTTGATAAAAAAAAATATTTTCAATTTAGTTAAACATTTTGGCCTTAAATCCATTTTAACTTTGTACGTAGAAGGCCGCACAGCTGTTCCTCAAGAACGTTCACTCCGCTTCCAGTGATATAGGGTTCAAAACCCAACATTCGCGAGACACCTTCATTTTTTATGTTTTTACATTTACATAATTCGACACGTTCCAGATGTGTACAGCTAGGTATGAAATTTCGCACTCCCTTCAGCCCCGCAACATAACGCAATTGGGGATGCCTTACTTCCACTGGTTCCGGAGAATTTTCAGAATATTTTCTAATTTTTTTATGGTTAAATGAGTTATGTAAAGCTAAAAAGTTATTGTTAGAAAAAATTGCACGACCTGAAAATAGTTGCATCAAAATAAACAACTGAAAGAAAAATCTATGCAAATTTCTTGACGCCAGAACTCACCTATTCTTTTTTATAGAAATGTCGCTATCAGAAAGAAAATGGGAAGAAACCTACCTCTTTCCCGTTGTAAGAAAAGGGAAACAACCCTTCACAGTTTAAGGGTTGGGAAGTTGTATGATACGGAGGGAGACATGCTACAGAAAAAGGACGGGACCTGTGCACATAGTTCTATACACATTTAGTTCTATGCATCTCTTAACCCTTCGAACGCCAGCGAAACTGTAGTGGATTTCTCAGAACTAACCACACTTTACTCGATTTTATAGTTTTTTTGCTTATACTTAATTTGTAACTTGGCTTGTTGCTTGGCAACGAAATAATACATCTATTATTCTATCTTGTCATTTCGTCACGTGCAAACATTGTTTTTTATTTATTTTTTATCTGTAAAAAGCGCGTAGTAAATTCCGTGTTACATGTCATAATTTTACATTTTTAAAAGTTGCAGTACTCTATTTCCATCGTCAGTTTAGTCAGACATCTCCAAATACCACGTTTTGAGATAATTAGGAAAGCAATATTGGAATGCTCACCATATATCAAATATTATTCATACTGACTGTATTTTACATATAAAATATTTTATACACAATTACACATTACATTAGTTTGACATTTTTAAATATTCTACTATCGACTCAGAAAAGATCAATATTTTGTTTATCCACTGGAGCGACAGAGCAACTAAAATATTTTTTCTCGGATGCTAAAGGAAACATTTCCACACACATTAAAAAAATCATACCTACGAATTTGAATATGGAGACATTACAAACTGATTATAGTTCTATGTAGCCAATGAATTCCCCTATCTTTTGTCTATTATCACATATTTGTAGGGTTTATAAAAAAAATATAATTAAATCTTTAACCTTAAAACATTTTAAAGAATCTAGAGAATATTTATTTTGTTATATTTTGAATGTACAATATATTATTTAATCGTTTTAAAATATATATATTTTTTTTATAAATTTGCCACATTTTGGCAACAAAGCAATCCGAGGTTTTGGAAATAGTGCCATAATGTGGCAAAACGCGCTCGAGTGGTTAATATTCCGGGAAAATCCGGAATGTATAGCTGAGCAAAGCAATATTCGATATATCAATATAATCAATGTTAAATGAACAAGATGTATATATACACTTGTAAATCTCTTGACAAAAATAAAGGTTTTTATTCTTATTACTAATTCACTACAAGTTTTTGTGCACTATAATCGATTTGGTGGTACTATGAGTAATTTGAGTATTGTATAAGGTATATTTTTACATATAACTTCATACTAAACTCAAATTTCAATTTTTCGGAGATGTCTGACTAATCAACTGAACGATCGATTTATTTACAAGAAATCTTTATATACGACTTATTTATGTTCTGAAGAATGCTTATTTAACTACAAAATATAATAAACGTCAAGAATGTTTACTAAAATAATGTCACCCTGCACATGGCAGGCCACTCGACATTGTAGTTGGCGCACAAAGGGTTAAGTCAGTATATGCTCTATGCCGCACTGTGCACACAGAACAAGCAATTTCTCAAAGTAGAATATTCATTTTTCCTACGGGAAAAAGGTGTTAAGTATATTAGAGCAGCCAGGTGTTCTTAGAGAAAGTATATAGGAGAATAATTTTTTGTGGGCAAGAATAATAAATTAAATTTAGATAAGGGTTGTGAATTGTTAAAAACAGAATAAATTGACTATAATGATATGTAAACATTAATAAATTATAATAAAGACAATAAAAAAAACTTCGTTTTAATTCCACTATATTTTATATCTTAACCAATCAGTTTCAGTTCGACCTGAACCTTCTTCATCAGGGTAAATAAAATATATTAAACAAAATACAGTAAAACAAGTTACAGAGTATTTAAATGAAAAGTAGGAAAAAAGAAAACACAACAAATATTTTGTGTTTCAAAATTTCCTACAGAAATTAAATCTATTTTCTACACTAATAATAACCTAGGTAAACTTTTGATAAATTCTAAGGATGTAGAAAAAATTAAGCCATTCTGGAATCTATAAGCTTAAATTTTAGCCATTTTACATAGGTAAAACGGCTAGAAATGTTCAAACAAGGGTGGTTGAATACTTGAGGTTCTTAAATGGTACAGGTTTTTTTAGAATTCGGAACGCATTTAATAGATAAAGATCACTCGTCTAAAAAATGCACTACATAGAAATTGGATAGGACTTTGCCTAAATCATTAAAAATAATTAAAACCAATTGACTAAATAAACAGTTAGATTTGTCAAACTGCCCCATTTTTAACATGTTTCCCTTCCCCACACCCACTTCCTCTTGTGTACCTCCCCCTTGCCCCAACCAAATTTGATGTTCTGTCTCCCTCTTCTACCTACTTTTCAATTAGATAAACTGTGTTTTCTTTAATATATTATATTCATCACTTTTATGAAGGTTAAGGTCGAAACGAAACCGGTTGGTTAAAGATATATAGTAAATAAAAATTAAAACAACTTTATTTTGTTGTCATTATTATGTATACCCGCAAAGTGTTTGCTACATGTGAAAATTCATTAAAAAAATTATTACCATGCCTTCATTAGATAAATAGTATCCCTATATATCATTCCAATTCATCAAATCGCCATCTCGTGAAGTGTACTGTTTCAAAATGATTTCCGAATTATGCATCAGTATAAAAAAAACACATCTATTTTGAAATGTTAATGTATAAAAGTATTCAAAACTGGAGTGCCCGGAGTTGTCCGGGGTTTACGCAGAGTTTTTCGAATTCAGATAGGTATATACAGTAATTATCCTTATTTTGAACGTCCAGTGTCAAAAACTTCATCAAGAAATACCAAAATCTGCTTCAAGAGGTGGGAAAATGAGATAGGGGTGGATTTTCGAAATTATGTAGACAATGAGCTTCCTCCTGTTTTTATGTTCTGTGTGCAAAATTTCATCAGGCTCTAACTATTTTTTGTCATTTTCTTTATCGCTTTTGCAATGTATTGATTTTTAAACTGTTTTGCAAAATAAATTATTATTAAATTATTAGGCATGTACATTAAAATATATTATAGATGTAATTCAAATAATCTAATATTATTATGTGATCTATCCTAATGTGTCCTTAAAACTATATAATATGTTTTAACAAATATTTCCTTATGTATAATATTAAGAGTGATAAATTGTAGAACCTACATACAAGCTGCCATATGACAGCTTTGTGGGACTACCCTTATTTTGTACAAATGTATTTTTGATAAATAAATAAAAAATATTATTGAACTGTGACATAATATAACACTTATAATTATGTATACAGACAAGGATGTTTGTGAAAGTGTTATATAGTAAAGGTATTAATAACAACATGACACACGCTCTATCTACCGTTAGAAATACATTGTCCGTTCAGTAATACCTGGACAGTAATTCACACCACAACGAACCATAGTAAAGCCGATTAGAGCAGGATTAGTTTTACACCAGCAGGTCTAGTCTGGCGGATTCCGGAATTTCACAAAAAGGGCGTCAATGTGAATACATACGCTGGGGATTAAAGCTTTGGATGAGTAAATCCGATACGTTTGACATTCAATGGATTTATTATTACCCAGGAAAGAACAGATGATAACTTTAGCCCTGAGGAAAATAATTTCACTGAACGCTTATGGGCCGGTATATCAGTTGGTCTAAAGCTCGGCTTTGAAGGAATGTGGGGCTCAGCATGGCTTAGCAAACAATCCGTATATCAGTCGTAATCCTAGAGTTGACCAATTTTAAACGTTTAGTCTATGATAATTTTAGTAATTTCTATGCCGAACCAATTTATTTATGTAAGTATCTATGGACACTATGGTTTTATCAAACAACCAAACGTCAAACGATGTCTAAATCGTCATCACTAGAAGAAAGTTCGAATTCCATGTTGATAGGTAAACTTATTCCTCCAATGTAATTTATTGTGTCCGTACGTAGCATGTACGTAGCAGATCGAAACCGAAGCAATGTGAAATCTAACAGATGACAGATGTGTTTTTGCCAATATCGCTACAGCGTCTAGTAAAGGAACTATTCTGCGGCTTACCACGGCTTAAGCGGCCGATTTCGGCGGTTTAAGTTGAGCGAGGAATGTGCTCCTTAGCAAAGACTGATATACCGGCCCTATGACATCTTTGTGGATGGTGTGAGGAGGGTCTTTTTGAGGAAAGGAAGGAGTGATCATGGGTCTTGAAGAGACCCATGCTGTAAGTTGTAGGAGGGAAGAAATACAGATTACTCGTTTCATAACTGAGCCGTAGAGACAAACCGTTCTCATGTGACAAATTAATGTCAAATATGCACAATTGTTGGTTGTGGTTTTGGCGTGTTTCCCAACTATGCACCGGTGTCGAAGTGATCAATGACGCTAGTTCATCGGAGCATCTTCCAAAGAAAAACCGAATTTATGAACAAGGACAGCTTTCTTACCTGACGCTTGTTCTAGGGGAATCTATCCAAAGGATTTTTAAATGATTTTTTTGGCTGGAGCCACATAAAGCTTAGAAATAATAAATTAATAATTGAAATGAAAAATAATATGTTGGTAGATAATTATTACTGATTTGAGTTTAATACTATTTAAGATTTAAGAATGCCAGATGACATAACGTAGATAAAATCATAACCGAGTGGCTGGCCCAATGGAAGTGACTCAGCGGTAGACCAAAGAACAGGTTTACTGACTGCGTGGAAGAATATTGGTGCAGTATCAAGAGATTTGATGACTCCGGACCAGAGTCATCAAGTCTTCTGATCTGATGATGAGATAAAGAATTGTTAAGAACCGCCCATAACCAGGTTTATAAAAGAAGACATTGAAGATAGTCGACCACCAAAGAAATCTCTATAATAAGCCTGCAGGACAATGCAATGTCAGAAGGACTAAACTTATGTGACTGAGCGGTTTTGGGGTAATACAATACCGCATCATTGGACATAGAAAACTGGAGAAAGATAACCGCAAAACCGGAAGACGTTTCTAGGACGCAGCTCTCCAAGAACTCACCAATAATGCGACTTCTCCATTTTTTCCTCCCAGGATTTTTGGGATGCCTAAACATAGATTGCTGGATCTGAATGGATGACGAAAATCACAGCATCATTGCACATACGAGAACTGAAGGTACATAGGCAGTATACTGGCAGAAACGAAAGGGTTTCCTAGAAGCGGCAGTTTATTAATTAAATTTACCAATTTCGGTCGTGAATCTGTCAGTAAATCCGGTTCAATAAACTGTATAACTTATGCATTGAATTTCAGTTTCATTTTCAAGTGTTTGTTGGGAGAATTCAGACAAGAGTGATAAAGTACCTACCTATGATATAATATATAAAAAAAAAAATTTAATGCCATTTTTAAATATGGAATTGATTTGTCGATATTTCAGACCATCCCCATTGATGTAGGGTGGGTGCTATAGTAATTGAACGGCGATAGCTATTGGACATTTCAACTTTAAACTTCCAAAACAAGACTGTCTCAGCATTCCTGTAAGTGTGAGAGAAACCAATCTATATGTTGCTTTCTCCTTTATACGGCTGCATGTTCTAATATTTACCACCAGATGTCATCACTGACAAAACTTCATTCATATATCAAGTCGCGTTAAAACCGTTAAAATGTGTATTTTTTTAGCAACTTGATTAAGGGACAGAGATATTTTGTTGATGATTATTTCATACAATTTCAGTGAATTTTGGAAGAAACATCTAGGGAAGGTTGCAAGGGGATACAAACTGTGAGTATTTGTTGAGATTTAATCAGTAATACGAATAATAACCTCACCATTTAGGTGTTCAATTACTATAACAAATTTTATGAATGTTTTAGTAATTGAACGCCCTGTCCTAAAACTGTCTCCGCTTAAAAAATATCGATCTTCATGAAAGTTGGTGAGCTTTCATAGTATGTGAGTTAGAGCCATTCTACAAAATATCACTTCACTCACATTATGCGTTCAGTAATTGGACGGGTGTCCAATAACTAAAACAAGGTACTGTCCAATTACTAAAACATTTTTTACACCTTTTTTAAGATCTCACAAAATGCCAAAAAAACCTCTTTATTCCAATGAATTACTGGACAAGGCCTTAGAGAAAATCAGCGCAGGGGCAGGCATAAGGGCTACATCAAAAAAATATGGAATTCCAAAAAGCACCATTCACTACAAGATGACCCATTCAAACTAGAGGTGGGTAAGTTCAGCATTTTGCCGGAGGCCTCCGAGGAGTGCTTCGTTTTAAAAGAACTCGAGTTCTAGGAGCAGGTCCCGGGTCCGAGTTCTTTGGTACGGAACGGACTGAGTACCGGCTGTTGCGGCGCAACGAGCCGGGACGCACGGGTTCGGCCAAGAACTCGGAGCCGGACCCAGATGGAACCTGCACAAGTACTCGGAGCCGTAGCCAGATAGAACCCACACAATAACTCGTAGCCGGAGCCAGACAAGTACCTGCACGCGGACTCGGCATGTACATTTTGGCGAAGTTCAACGAAATCCATTCGTGTCGAGACATGTCCGGCTGTCTGGGATTGCGTATTGGGTTCCAAGTTCCGGTGATTCAAAAAGGTGATAATTTTAGCACACGCGTAAGCAGTAACAAACCAAATATAATAATGAATATTTGGATTGTCGTTGAGGATTTGTAGTTTTTATAACCTCTATCGAAAGAAATCAATAAATGCGTGTTGTTTTAAAAATAAAGTCGGGGAGTGGTTAGGTACTTACACATTGAAATATAAAAAATTTAACAATAATTAAAAGTCAAAAGGTTTTAATATCTATTTTTTCAAGTCCATTTTTGGCCTTACACTATAAACAATTCAGTACATATACACTTTGTTCAATATATTATAGTGATATTATTGTAGGATTTGTGAAGCCGAGAAGTATCTAAAAAACATATTTGCCTCAGGATCATTGTCCTTCAAAAACACACGTTGTCAATTTTATAGACGATCAGAATTTTTTTTTAAATTTACCTTTCGAATGAACACTATTAAGCTCGAAAAATTACGTCATACGTCAACATTTTTAACAAAGGAAATGCATATTTAAATAAAGAATTACCAATTAATAAAATAATTTTGGTACCTAACTTAACACTTGCCTGAATCGTTCCAATACCAGTTGACAATCAGTTCCAATTTTGAAAATCAAAGCAAATCCCAGTTCTAGAATTTATTGTACCAGAGTAACAGATACCAACAAAAGTAGTATTTTTTTAAATAATACAACAATATAAAAATGGTGAACTAAAATAAAATATATCATTCTTGTAGTAGGGGAGACCGGGGACTGCTGTACCAATTTGACTTTTAACATTTTCTACATCTTAGGTATAAAGTTTATGAAAAAAAAAACTCATACTCAACGGCAGATTATTTAGTTGTGAACCAAATTCTTATTATATGATTTTTCTAAATCTTATATAAATTGAGCTATAAGAGCATTAATTGATCCAGGGAAATGCTAAAACTGACCCCTACCGCGGGGTTAGTTGTACCAGGAGCGGAATTTAAATTAAAACACAGAATTTATGGATAAAGTTTTTTAATTCTAATAATTTCGGTGAGGCAAAACAGTTTTTTTGTTGGTTTATAAAACTACTATTTAAAATTTCAATTACATAGAACGTAATACACAATTTATCTGACAACAAGAAAACTCTTATAGAATTCGTCAGTTGAAGTGTTACCAAGAACTTTAACTATTGTAATATAATCAAATGATGATACACATATATATTAATACCATAGCATATTTTAAACTCAAGAACAATAGAAGTTTTTTTTTTAATCTTGTATGAAAACATTGTGGTACAATTGTCCATGTGGTACAATTATCCCCAAACAATACTAATAAAATCTCTTCGCATTGATATTTTTAAAACAAGATTATAAAACACAAAAGATTCAAATATAAAAATAAACATTTATAAAAATAAACCATCAGTAATATTTTTTAGTAATTCCGAATTGGAAAATAAAATTATGCAAGTAGGTACAAACAGTTAAAAGAATCAAAAATAACTCAAAATGCCTTCGCATCGTTTTTTTTTTAAACAGGATTATAAAACATCAAAAGAATAAATAACAAAGATTTTTTTGTTAATTCTGAATCGGAACTTTTACAAATAGTTAAAAGAATCAGCATTTTCTCAAAATGATAATTTATTGATTTTTTAAAAGACGATTATAAACATTACAATTAAACACAAAAATAATATATATCTGCAAGTTTTTTTTTAATTTTCCATATCGGAAAAAATGTACAAGTAGGTTTAACAGTCAATAGAGTAATCAAAATGTCTCGGTATTGATTTTTTATACAAGGTTATAAAACATCAAAAGAATTGAACATAAAAATATTAAATCAGTAAGATTTTTTTGCAATTCCGAATCGGAAAATAAGATTGTGCAAGTAGGTACAAACAGTTACAAGAATCAACAATATCTAAAAATGCCTTCGCATTGATTTTTTTTTAAACAAGATTTTAAACATCAAATCAGTGCGATTTTTTTGTTATTTCCGAATCGTAAAATAACGTTATTCAAGTAAATAAATTATAAACAGTTAAGATAATCGGCGATATCTTTTTGTAAAACAAGAAAAACATTGCATTTTGAATTATTATTAAATAATACAATACATTTTACATATTCAAATGTAAAAGATTCTGGTACTCGATGAACATACATTCATTATTCAAGTCCGAGATTGGAGTTTAAGAACTAAATTTTCTCAATTTTTTTGGTTGATAGTCTATTCCTCTTCTCGGTGAGCATTTGTCCAGCTTTCGAAAATAAACGTTCACAGGGAACGGAAGTGGCTAGAACACAAAGTCGCTTCATTGCAAGCTATATAACCTTTCATCGTTAAGTAGGGTTTTGCAAGGAACATAGATTTTATTTACATACCTCAGACTCAACGTTACTTTTGGACCCATATCGAAGAATTTTTTTTTAAAAATAATATTATATATTGCGAACAGTGTTTTTCTTACCCAATCTCCCCTATTTATTACTAAAAATGATTCATAATAATATTATGTTTATGTTAAATTTCTATAAGTGGTGGTGTGTGGGACAAGTTAGTGGAGCCCGTACAAATACTATAAATTTAATATGGCACCGGTACGCATGCCTTTTTCCTTCCCTGAACTTCCTTTAAAAAAAAACCCAACACAGCATCCCCAGGAATGTCATAGGCCCTGAGGGTTTTTTTCCTACTGTAAAAAAAATACCGTTCTATTATTCAGACTATTTAAAATGACCCGACGACTTCGACTAAGTGAAAGGTTTCCAATAACGCACACTACGAAATACAAACCATCACACCAATAATTATCATTCGCATGACGCGTGACCCTCGCGTGATCCCATACAACCGATTTTGTGTTTACGCGTGATCGAGAAACGCATCGTGTTGCAGAGGTTTTCAAAGTGGGGGTCGCGAGACATCAATAAATTTAATTAGATGCTTTTTTTTCAACATTCAAACGATAGTTATAATTTTACAGTACTTCTGTCACAAAAATTAAAAATTGTCCCTGAGTAATACAAATTAATGCAACGGACACGCTTGTCAACTAATCGAACATTGGCTCTATGTTCGAGGCGCAGAGTATGAGGTCATCCTCCAATTTTAGTTTATTTCTAAATTTCGATTTTCTCGTAACAAAGGAAGAAAATTGAACTTGTACGCAAAGGCTGATATTTATGTGAAGTGCACACCATTTAACATAGTGATGAGCAACCCTCGGCCCGCAAGCCCATTTACTGCTGGGCTTTGACTACATAAAATATTTAAAAAATATTCAACGGCTTCTGTTCTGTTTTGCAAAAAGTCTTAACCGAAAAATTAGTCTTTCTTCAAAGTTTTGAATCAGCCGTTCAAAACAATAAGTGATTTTTTGCGTATTATAATAAATGATAGAATTTCGTGGTTAATTAGGTTAGTTTCGATCTTAACTGCAGAATAATGCAGCGGTTTTTTTGTTGAGATCATTGTTTGGTAAATTTTGAAGATGTTTTAAAAAATACAAAAGATTTTCTTGACGAAACATTATACTTATTAATATTGTGTATCTGAACGATAATAAACTAACAGCATTCATTGGTTTAAACCTTAACCTTTTAACCTGAATCAGGGGCCAAAATTGCAAGTACTTTTTATATGTTCTTTAATATTTCAGAATGAAAAAAATCGATAGCATTTATTGTTTTGGCCTACTAATATAGAAGTTATTGTTCTACAATATATAAAATAGGTTTGCGACTCCACCGACTGCAAAGTTAACCACTTTATGTTGTACGTATCCTACCACCAATTTTCGCGTAAAAACTGACAATGGATACATTGATCCTCCAAGTAAAGAGTTACTACTACGTACTAAAGGTACATACACTAAAAAACCGCTGGAGGTCGGGGTCGCCAATATGTCATTTTTTTATTGCTAAAAGATGATCGCGCTTTTAAAAGTTTGAAAACCACTGTCTTAGCTATCGTTTTATGTATTGGTTCGTCTATTGTGTATCTCATGCTTTCGTGGCGTCACGATCGGTTTGGCAGAAAAAATGACGTCATACATTTTGTTTGAAATAAACTGTCAATAAAATGTCACTTGAAATAAACTGCCAATAATATGACCGCTCAGTGGTTGAGTGGGCATCGCGTTTGGGTCCCACCTAGGCGTTCCGTGTTCGATTCCTCGGCTGGCAAAGTCCTCCATCACAACACAACCTAGTAGGATATTTTCAAATGTTGTTGGGTTATTCGTAACCCGGGAATGTTTGTCTTTCTTTAAAAAATAATATATAAACTTGACATTCCTACATAAATTCCAAAATTACTTTAATGTTCGAACAATAAAGTAATTGGTTAAAAAATACCAAAAATTTCCTCGCATCCATAAAACTATCGACAATAATGGGGTAAGATTTGATTTTTAAAAACCCTACCACCTCTAATTATTATTAAGCACGTAATTCAATCAAATATTAACTGACACTTAAACAATAAACAAAACTTTCACTCACTGTAAAGTTCGTAAACAGAATCGACCGTTAGATATGCAAAAAACTGTGACGTATCACCACTCACTCTCAACTCATACTAGTACCAGGAGAATGAGAAGAACTCGCGACCGGCAAGGACCGCGAACGGCGCGAACACGGGGATGCCGGTGGAGCCATACGGGTTCCCGGTTCGGCTCCGAGTTCCGGGTTTGGGACAGAGTCCGAGTTCTGAGTCCGGGTTTGAGTCCGGGAGCAGTACCCTTGGAGTAGTCGAATTGAAAAGGGAGTAGGAGTAGGATCCGCTTCACGCAAAGGAGCCGAGTTCATGAGCCCATTCCAGCTGAACCGACACATCGCTAATTCAAACCAAAAAAATAAATTTTGGACCCAATCCATATCTTTCAAATAAAGAGGAGCAGGACTTGGAAGGCTGGATTAGTGAATTAGGGTGAAAGGGATTTCCAAGATCCAAAGAAGATATATTGGATTCTGTGCAGGCATTTCTAACTGCGATTCCCAGGAAAAACCCATTATAGGATAATAGACCAGGTATCTAACTAGTTCTTATTTTATGTGATAAACTAATGTTTTATGTTTTATTTTTTGGTGGCCTTTATGTTCATATATTTAACTAAATATTTTTACAGGACGAGGCTGGCTTAAAGCGTTTTTAAAAAGAAATCCATAGATTTCTGGAAAGAAAAGGAGAAGCGGTGACTGCAGCCAGTGCCTGTGTTTTAGAAAATGGTTTAATAAAATATTGGACTACCTACAAGAAAAAGGTTTAGACAGTGTTCTAAAAGATCCGTCTCGAATCTTTAATGCGGACGAATCTAGCTTCAGGACCTGCTCAACAAGTGGAAAGGTTTATGCAGAAAAGGGAGAAAAGAACGTCTATATTATAGATAAAGGAAAATCGAAGGAGTCGATAACGGTTTTGTTCACTATATCTGCTGATGGGAGCATTTGTCTTCCAACCATAATTTACCCATACATAAGACTCCCAGATCGAATAAGGCAATCAATTCCATCAGAATGGGGAATAGCTCTCAGCCAGTCTGGGTGGATGACAGCTTTTCAGTTTTTTATAGAGCACATTTTCATCCTTATTTGGTACAGAAAAACATTATTTTTCCGGTAATTTTGTTTGTAGATGGACATCGTTCGCACTTGAATTATAATCTAAGCGCTATACAAGTCATCCAATTATTATTATTATTAATAGCGAGCACACTGGAAATTGAAATTATTGCATTATACCCAAACTCCACACACATTCAGCCAGCGGACGTTGCTCTCTTTAGACCTACTAAACAACTGTGGAAGGCAGCTGTGCGTGATTAAGGAATATAACATGTAGGAGAACCAGTCTACAGAATTTTGCCATGGTATTAAACAAAGTGGTGGAAAAATTGATACAGCTTGCGTAGTAAACGGGTTCCAAGGTTGCGGCTTGCAACCCTTTGACCCAGATGCAGTGTACTATTCAAAGTGCCCAAAAAGATTTGGCGAAATTGTTGAACAAAATAAAAACGAGGAGCTATTAATGTTATTCAGGATCTGGGAATTTTTAAAATCAAAACGAACAGCAGGATATACCGAAGAAGTTCCGCACAGTTCGCATCATTCTGAAAATGAAATTCAAGAAGCAAATATATCCATCGAACAAAATACGGCTCGTGAAACCAATTCCCACGTAGTTTCATCACAGCATACCGCTAATACCGAAGATGTTTCGCAAATTTCTTTGAATTTCACTGAAGGTCTAATTCATGGACAAAATTCAGTCGCAAATGCATTTATCATGCCAACTGAAACAGATGAAATTGCTTCCACAGGAATTGAAGGTAGGTCAAAGGCATGCTTTTCAGCAATAAACAGATCGCCTTTGAGACAGAACGACAACCCAGTTGCTGAGGAAATCGATATGAAAACTAGAATCAAAGATTTTCTTATTTGACCTGCAGAACCTAAAAGGAAAGGTAAGAGACAAACGGCACGCTTGTCTTTTAATAACTCTTCCAAAGAGTACTAAGAAGCCCTTGAAAATAAAGCACGAGAAAATATTAGAATCGAAGATGAGAAAAAACTAAAAAAACGAGTACGGGATGAAAAAAAACGACGAAGGAAAGAAAGTGAAGAGTCTGAAAATTGTGTAAAAAAATGTTAAAAGGAGAAAGCAGGATAAATAAAGAGAGCCTAGCACATCAAATGCTCTATCATCGATCAATACCATTGAATACATATCTTTAAATAGATGTAACAGATGGGAAAGGAATGTGACAGAAAATGATAAACTTAATTTTCTGAGTGCGTTCGAATTTTTCATGTCCGCTGCGTACCAAAAAAGCATTCCGAAAATGTACCAATAAGGGAGGATAATGACACGTTTTTATGTCACATATGCTATAAGGTGTCTGGAGATTCTGATGTATCTGATGTGTCTGATGAAAGCATAATGCATACATTAAAAGATCTTAATGACTATAACGTTGAAATGGGTTTTTTGCCGTAAAATTAGTTTTTTTCTGTGAGTTTAAAGACATTATTTAGTTTTTTTATGTTTATAGAACCAGAGCTGACATACGAGTAGGACTTTAGACATTTATTTTACTTTATATTTTAATTTAAATGTAGAGTCCAATAACTGTGCCGCTGATGTCCCAGTACTATATTTGTGTCTGCATTAGTATTTTTCATAGTGACTTTCATTGCAGTATTTTATCGCGTGAATAAATTAAAATGAATTTAAAACTACCCAGAGACTTCACATCATGCATCGATTAGAATTTATGGTTATAAATAAGTGGTCTCGGGATAGGTCGAAGGTTGTATATTTATAAACTAAATTACATGAACTGTGAACTATATGTTTAGTATGTTCGTGCGTCGTACCGTGCTCGCCGTACACTGTGGTCATTTGGTCAGACGGCGCAATGAATATTTTATTCTGGGAACGGTTTATTTTAAACTACCAACCATAATGGCTAGCGGTGTAGACGTGGTAAGTAGCAATGTCGGAAAATAAGAGAAATTGTACATTTCGAGAGATTACAACAACATTTTTCTGTGGTAAAACTGGATAAAAGGATGTTTTTTTAAATAATTGAGAAAGTTATGCGAACTTTAAAAGTATCGTTTTTTTGCTTACGCGTACGTCATCCGAATATCTAATGATTATAACTAAGCCCTTTTCGAATCCGTAGCAACATATGGTATAGTGCGATGGGGTGGTTGTGCTGAATCAATTGTCAATCCGATTATTACAATTCAAAAACTAATTTTGAGAATTATATTTAAATGCCAACCTACCCACACCTCAAAAGAACTCTTTGTTAAAATTAGGGTCTTAGATATTCGACAGTTATTATTCACTAAGATAAGCAAATGTTACATATGGAAAAATAATCCACGGGTGGCTCTACAACATCAAGCACACCGTTTTTCGTCAAAACTGGGTTGCGTGATCCCTAAAACTAAAACCACATTCGCTCAACGACAATGTTCTGGTTCATGCTCCTAAAACATACAATGCCTTGAGCACCGACATAAAGTCCAATAATTACATATATATGTCTTTTAATTATCAGTGTTCAACATTGAATATTTGAAAGGGGTCGAGCTTTTTTTAAAGATTGCAGAAATTAAAAATTACGATTCACATATTTTTCTTCTTTAAATTTAAATACATTTTACTCTTCCATTGTATTTCTCGGGATCTCTTCACTGCTGTATTAGTTCTATGATTTTGACTTCTATCAAAAGGAAGGTCTTATAATATACACTTTTGTATGTTTTTTAATCTTACTATTTAATATTATCTGAGTATTTTATTTATATTTACTTTGAAATCTCTATTTTATCTTTCAGTTAAACTTTAGTTTTGATTTTTCTATTACAAATGTTTTTTGAATATTATTTTTATTCTTGTATCTACATTGTATAATATAGCCTATACATATATGACTACCATGTGATGGTCGAAATATTGCTAATTAATATTGTAAGGTAAAATTAATCTTACTAATAATATTATAAACGCGAAAGTTTGTATGGATGTATGTGTGTTTGTTACTCTTTCACGCAAAAACTACTGAATGGATTTTAATGAAACTTTACAATAATATACCTCATATGTCACAATAACATATAGGCTTTATAAAGCTAGCTATTTTCAATATATTATAAATAATAATTATTGTTTAATAGAAGATGTCAAAATATGAGAATGACATTTTGAAAAACAATCAAATTTAATTTAAATAAAATTCTTTTTAGAAAATTAGTGAATTTATTTGAAGTAATCGCCTAATAAAGAATTATAGATATTTTAAATAAAAAGGTTAAGAATTTTGGTATAAACATAGATGGGACCTAGGAAAAGAAAATAGGCTAATAGAAGTACTAATCCTGCGCAGGCGAAGTCGCGGGCAGAAGCTTGTATATAATAAAAACAAAAACATCATGCCACAAGCTGTTTAGCGGTCCGTTCTCTCTATACATAATACATATCCCTGCGGGGATACGTCGTCGTGATGATTAGTTAGTGATGGTAGGATCTTTTCAGACTATTGATATAATAAATTTTAACAATACAAAAATAGATTGGGTAGACTCACCTCCTATTGTCAGTGAAGTCATCGTCATCATATCCGTTCTTGCTTGGCAGGCCCGCTCCACTGTGCAGCGATAGAGAGAGTGCTCGCGCGGGCCCGAATACGGCGGAGTTGCGATTGAGCGCGTCGTCCAGGCGCGCCGGGTCCAGGTGGTAGTTGGGGTTCTCGTACGACAGCAGCCCGTTTTCTGCAAAATAATCAAATAAAACGTTTCGGTCTGGATCAAAACAAAAGGTACACAATTTTTTTCCAAAAGTTAGTAACACCGAATCAAACATAACACAAAATCATTAATTATAATTTTATAATAATAATGTGTATTTAGTTGAGTTTCTTTGTACATATTCATTACTCTAATTAAAATACACTTAACTAATTTGCTGCAATACACAAAAAAACGGTCAAAATAGAATGTGAAGCACCTCAGAACATGTTTTCCTAGTGAGGTGTTCGCGAAACACTATAGCATATAAAAATATAAACCATTTATAATAGCACGTACACACCTGCGAGCCGAACCAAGAATCGTGGAAAATGAATGAACCAACCTCAGACGGCGCAAGCCGCCTTACGCGGGTGGTTCGTTTCTTTTCCATGATTCGTGTTTCAACTCGCAAGTGATTTTCATAATCTAAATACTAACTATATATTTTTTGTATTATTCTTGCATTTAACTGTGAACTGAATAAACATAAGCTGCAATTAGTGACTACTCATTAAAACAGCTTTATAATCACAAAACTAAACCCCCTTATTAATAAACATGTTAAAAATTTTACACAACTGATAATCATAATATAATAATCATAATAATATCAGTTGGTAAAATTTAAAACTTTTGTTAGTAAGGCCCTAAAAATGTTAACTGGGTTTACACCACCGGAGCGGAATTTTATAGCACCGTAAGGGAAAGGTTAACCGTTACTTCTGATTTGACATAGTCTCTATTTAAATATATAGTTCGCACTTTAGGTATTTATTTAATATACATACAAGTATTTGATAAAATAATTACAATGTGCACTGACGGGAAACACGACTAACGCGCGCCCAACATTTGTACACAGTTAACATTTTTGTCACATGACGACGCTTCTACAAATCGTTCTCTAGGCTAAATCCTTGTTTTCCACAAAAGACCTTCCACACAGCATCCCCAAAGATGACATAGGACCTAAGGTAAAATATTTTCTCGAGTTAATGTTAAAAAATATATTATCGAACGCAACGGAAAAATTATTTTGTCGAAAAATCTGGGGAAATAATTTATCATTTGTCAATACGGATTTGCGTGTCGCCAAAATAATTAAAATCACAAAATTCTCACCACCTTACTTAATACATTTTTACACACTGCCCGGAGAAAAAAATACGAAATTGCATATACCAACAAATTATTCTTACATGTTCCCGCCAATAAACATTGAAACCCTGTTAATTTGTTCGTAAGAACTTCAGTCCCGATTTTAACCGTTTTTACGAATAAAATGTTCGTATTTTAGAATAACATTTTTCTCCATGTGGTCCAACGTTGGTATAATTAAGCCAGCCTTTAGCCCGGTTTAAGGAAGTTCAAGCTTTTCGCTATTCCGATCGTACGCGTCGACTAATATTTTAAGAGAGAAAGAAACAAAACGAATAGTTTTATACCTCTTCTTTGTCGAATGATATGCTTCAACATGTTAAAACAAACTGACGATTCACTATCGCCTAAAGAAGACACCATGAGCGACGTATATCAGAACTACTGTGGACTATTAGATTTAATATTATGTTCGCTCATTGCACAAACCGCGATCATGACACCCACCGCACTGTCAATTAGTTAGGCATATCCCACACTGTTCAAGGTGCAGTATTTAGACAAGTGATTAATCCAGGTACCTAGGCAATATCCGCATCACTGACTATCATCCGACCAGTGGCGGCACTAATAATTTACTAGCCCAGGGAAAACGTCTTCTTTTTCTGTGAGGGACAGAAAGGCAGAATCAAAACGTTGGCGCTGCGTTAAATGACAATAACAATGTTCATCGATGACCACTGTGAACCAGTGGTGATTTGACCCCAACCCTGAATTGCGCCAATGAGGCTGGCCCCGTCAGAGGAAGGATGAAAGCAGAACGAATGCTGCAGAAGTGAGATTCCTGAGGCGTATGCGCGTTAAAGTAACATCACGAAACGGACGTTTAGATGGTATGGACATGAGGAGTGAATGTTAAGAAATCAACTTCCTCATTAGCTCAAAACTGTCTATTTATATCAGACTATTTATATATTTAGTTCTTATGTTTACACTAGACATCACAAAGCAACTATATAACTATATTCCAATGGTCACCATGAAACAGGCAGTCGCCTAGTATGGTGATCTAATGTATGACATATATGAAAATGTTCTAATGTTTATAATCATGTATTTCGAAATAAATAAAATAAATAAATCAACTGAACGATCTATACATATGATGGTGTGGTGAATATTACAGAAAAAATATCATTCAAATGTACACATTATTTTCGAAGATATATCGGTTTTAAACCAATTTTATCATCTCCAACGGGTTCCTGGTTTTTCCATATTTTAACCAACATCCGAAAAGACAGAGCAACAGAAGAAAATACCGTATCCTTTCCTTGACCTTATCAGGAAAATACCGATCCTAAATACCGAGATTAATAATGTTTTAATTCAAGGTAACGATGACTAATGATGTGATGATTAAGCCGTATGACCGTTGGCTTTTGACCTTCATCTATGTTGATATTTGCGGTGATAATATCTGTACGTGTTAGTAATCCTATAGCAAGGGTTATAAATCAGGCCAATTATCTTAACTCTCCTCCAATTAGCGATCGTTTAATTATCATATAATTAGAAAAAACCGTTATAAAAAAATACTAGTATGTTTTAGACCACACGACTGTAGTAAATACTTATTTAGCTCCATCTATATGTATGTCTATATATATGTTTATATGTATAAAATATATACATATATTAATTTTCTACAAATACTTATTTAAATTTATTATCATTCGCCTCGCCCGATCAAGCCATGCGCATCGACGCCCGCTCCGCCCCGCGTTTGGCGCCTCACTGGTATTTCAAAATACTGGCTGAAATATTTCATGAGAGGAAGAGAGAAGGAAAATGTGCGCACGCACTGCTCTCTCTTGCTTCTACAATGTGATACAGCCCGTTCGCCTCGCAACGCATTTTTTCTTTTCGTATCGCTGTCGTAACGCATTCGCCAGTTTACCCCTCAAGTCAAGCGTGCGTAAAGAAGTATTTACTTCAAAAAATTTCTTGACTCTATGCAGAAACGGACGAAGCGTTTGATAGATTCCGTAACTTAATGAACATATTGCAATCTTTATGAGTACAGGCGTCAGGTGGGAATGATGTCCTTGATCTATCAGTATTTCAATGGAAGATACTGGAACCAATTTAATTGAACCCTTCGGCATCAGTGCAGAGTCGAGAAACACGTGGCCAACCTTTGTACACGGTTGACAATCTTACTAATATTATAAACGCGAAAGTTTGTATGGATGTATGTGTGTTTGTTACTCTTTCACGCAAAAATCAATTAATGAACTTTAATGAAACTTTACAATAATATAGCTCATACATCAGAATAACACGTAGGCTATAATTTATACCTAAAGCTAGCTATTTTCCATGTATTACAAATATTAATCATTGTTTAATAGAAAATGTCAAAATTTAAGAATGACGTTTTGAAAAACAATGATTGTTAAACCAAAATTCTATTTTAGAAAATATTTAAATTAGTGAATTTATTTGAAGTACTCACCCTTGATCGAATCAAGAATTATAGATATTTGAAATAAATAGGTTAAGAATTTTGGTATAAACGTAGATGAGACCTAGGAAAAGAAAATAGGCTACTCGAAGTACTAATCCTGGGCAGCCGAAGTCGCGGGCAGAAGCTAGTTGTCACATAAGAACGGGTAGTTTCATCAGATCTTAAATGAATTATTGTAACGTCTTTGGAGGTTTCTACGAATCGTTTTAAAGTTCAACAACTCGGGAACGATTTTTCGGTCTTTTCCCCCTCCTACAACATGGGTTTCTTCAACACCCCTTCCTTTCCTCAAAAAGACCCTCCACATGGCATTTATGAAAATAACACAGGCCCCGTGAGTTAAAAAAAACTAAAATATTGTAAAATATCTTAGATTTTTAGATTTTATCAGGTTCTTCAAAATGTGTATAAAATGTAGGACAAAAAATATGGTTTAAGGATTAAATCGCTACAAAAAATTTCTCAGTAAAGCATTTCAAGAATTAACACAAATTTGATTTTGAATAATATAACCATGTCTCTACCTATGTGTATGCAACCTATCTTGATGTACGGCTGCGAATCATGGTGCATATCCGAAAGAGATAAACGGAGACTAGAGGCTTTTGAGATGTGGTCCTATAGAAGACTATTAGGAATTTCCTGGAGAGACCACATTACAAATGAGGAGGTTCTCCAAAGAATCGAAGGAGGAAGGCACCTGTTCAGGACCTTGTCCGAAAGGCGTACAAGATGGATCGGCCATATAATACGACAAGAAGGCCTCTTGCATGCCATAATTGAGGGTAAGTCCGAGGGGACAAACTCTAGGGGACGCCCACGCCGAGAGTACCTGGAAGACCTGCTGGTGAACATACGCTGCTCATCATATGCAGACTTAAAAAGAGCCGCACAAGACAGGGAAGAATGGATGATAAGAATAGAGGAAATTGCTGCAAACCAATCCCAGGATTGAAACCAGAGAGAGACATAACCATGTCGGCCGCCTGAGTACTAGCCCCAGGAGTCGCTGGCCGCGGGTTGTGCAAATTGCATCAAATTGCACCTAAGCTATAACAGTGAATATACTATAATAATGAAACAAAAAAAAACAAATGCCATGACTCTGAAAATATTCTGTACATACTTGTGCGGTATTCACATAAAATACTACCAATGACAGCTGACATAAATTCACAAAATAAATGTTGGTAAGTTTCGTTCACACCCTTCAAAGAAGAGTAGAGGTACTTATTCCCAACTGCCTTTTCACAGACAATATTAACGTCACCTTTATCTTAGAGTTTTACCACAATAATAAAATAAAGACACATAAGAAAAAACAATTCCCAGAAGAAAATCATGTTCAGTGCGCGGCGCAAACACGTCACGTTCTCGCACCTGTTAGCCATCTTGAATTTAATAACGCGGAGGTGGATGGTGGAAGATGTCCGACCCGCTTGTGGTTATTCGTCCCAAGGTGACTCTTCGCCTGTCTGCACCTCGGAGAGGAGAATTTCTCAAATGTCTGGCTTTTATTTATTTAATTTACAAAAGCAAGTGGGCAGAAGTTGAAAACATAACTCATCAGCGCCCTTGAGGTAATTTTTCACGAAAACGGCGCTATATAAATTAGCCAAATATTATTATTATAACACGGTGTATCAAATATGATGTAGGCGCTGAGGGATTTATTTTCCTCAGGGCCTCCGATGTGGAACTACCAAATGGTCGAGTTAAAAGAGGACACTCAGTCAATTATACGTCTTCGGGGATACAAAGAGTGCGCCCCACGGTTGAATTTGGCAGCCACCTTTGGTCTGGAACCTAAAATATTTAAAAAAACATCCTCGACTCTGTAGAAACGGCCGGTCCGTTTGATAGATTCGCCGGTCTTAACAAACGGATTGCAATCTTTAGAGCACAGGCGTCGGGTGGGAATGCTATCCTTGTTCTACCGGTATTTCAATGGAAGATGCTCCGAGGGACTAGCGTCATTGATCCCCTCGGCATCGGTGCATAGTCGGGAAACACGCCAAACGCTCGCCCAACATATGTACACGGTTGACATTTGTCACATGAGAACTGGTCGTTTTTACGACTCGTTCTTGAGTTCAACAGCTCGGCTGTGGAACGATTTGCAGGCCTCTGTGTTTCCTCCTTCCTACAACATCGGTCTCTTCAAGACCCATGTTCACTCCTTCCTCTCCTCAAAAAGACCCTCCACGCAGCATCTTCAAAGATGAAATAGGCCCCGAGGGAAATTATTTTCCTCCGGGCCTCCTGTATGGAGTTAATATATAAAAAAGAGATATTGACTTTTAAAATAACCGATTTTTAAAGTTTTTGTTTACTTCAATCCATATATAATAGAAACAAACGAATCCGACTGTCGCCAAGCTACGACCAAACTGCATGGACTATCACAGCGCCTGAGCTAATGAAAGTTATGTTTTTGGTGTTAAGGTAGAAACAAATATCTTTTAATTTTCACTTAACTGTGCTCTTGTACAATCATCCCTTGAATATGGTATTATCAGTTGGGGGTAGTAGTGCCACAAATACGTGCCTGGAGGCTTTAGCAAAGGTTCAAAAACTAATTCTGAAGGTTATTCTCAAAGTCCCGTTGAGGAAGAGCACTGGTTTTATTTTTATGGTACTATATGTTCCTAACTTAAAAAAATTGTATTAAAAAATATCTTTCTCCATCAATTTAAAAAAACACTTATGTTTGAAGAACGAATAATTGTATAAGCACGACAGTCACACGTAAAATCCTTTAACATCCCAGTGTGTCAACCTCTTATGGGCAAAGAAGTTTTAAATACATGCTATTGAGCTACTCAATTCTCTACCTACTGGCATTAGAAACACCAAAACAAAAAAGTTCATTTAAAAGTAAAATCACCGATTACCTCCGATGAACATATCCATCGGAAAATTATATTAACATTTATGCCAACTATGTACATACAGGATGTTAAGGAACGTACTTGACTTACTTAAACCAGTGATTTCTGACATTATTTGGAGTAAAAAATGTAAATGAAATTTTGGTCTCCGGTGACTTTTTCGATGACGTTTGTTTTTTTTTTTCAATTTTTTTTTCTTCAAAATCCAACAATAAAAAAATTCTTCCGCATGTCGTCACTTGTCACTTAGCCGAGTAATCGCCCAACTTCTTATCCTACCCTCAACTTCCAACACCTACTACTTTTTAATGATTTTTTTAATGTCACCGGATCCCAAAATTTTATTTACATTTTTTGTTTCAAATAAGGAGTCACTGGTTAAAGTAAGTCGAGTACGTCTCTTAACACTCTATATATGTATAAGTTTCACTTGCTTTTTTTCTTTTCATACTTTAATTAAATAATTTTTATTTTTGAAATATTGATTTTATTTAATTTTTTTATATCATTTTCATAGTATGTTAACAACCGCTCTGTAAATTGCCATCTCAAGACAGGCGTTTCATTACTCTATTTTAATGTAACATTGAAATAATAACATATTGAAAAAAAAAAATTAAAAAAAAATTGGTCTGTGAAATATTTTTGCGACCTCTATCTTTAATTTTTCTGTGTCTTGTTTATTTTAATTTAGAGTTATCTTCTTCTTCAATGATTATTAATTGAATATTCAGTTAGACTTTTATAAAAAGTCAATAGGTGTTCCATTTAAATAAAATCGAATATATTTATTCGAGACACTATCTAGGTAACAAATACGTTCTTTGAACACTTGTTTCCAATGTAAAAGGTAGCTGCCGATAATATGGAAAAAAATTAGTCGAAGATAATATTATTAATTCTGAAATTTTAAATATGAGTTTGACAAACATGACGGTTATATAATAGGTGGTAATGGCTGAATTTGTAAAAGCGCCCGTCCCGGTAAGACAAGAGGTTCTGGGTTCGAGTCCCAGTTGCGAAGGATATCTGTTATTTTTTTCTATCTTCTTCATTTTTATATTTTAATTTAGATTATTAGTATTATAATTAATTAAGATAATATTAGCGAAACTCAATCGAAAATCTGAAACAGAAAAATTAGAAAAAGTTACGGAGACATCTAGGACTCTAACCCAGGATCTGGCCCGGAAAGCCGAAGGTTAATTAAATTCTTCATTAATTAAAATATTATATTTTGAGGTCTAACTCATTAAGTTAAAAATAGATAATATCTTAAAAAATATGCATCACAAATGAGTTCCATGGTAATGGTGGCATTACACAATAAAACCATGCGCAATTTTTTTTTTCTTGAATGTAAGATTTTTGACTTAGTTTCTATGTTTCAATTTTGTTGTCACAATAAAACTGTAGATGTTGATGAGTATAACTTTCAAAAGTTATTCCGATAAAATTAAAAGCTGTGTCGTATCATTGGCTCAAAATATAAATCAGCTACAAAAATGTTGGGTTTTGTCATACACAACTCAAAAGAATTGACCAACCTTGCTGTTATAAGACTGCTTTATTTTAGCTAAGTGCGCAGCATTCTCGAGAGTGGATCTCAGGTCAGGGCCAGAGGACACTGTCTATGTACAATGGACAAGAAAATACAAAATAAATTTTTACGATACCTCTATATGAGAGTGTTTGGTTTTTACCCATGGCTGTTTCCAACAGCATTTATCTCGGGAATGCTGAGTATCTGCAGCCTTAGTTCCAGGCGAGACGTCGCATTACTGCTGATGGCTATTAAGCTTCTGAATGGTTTACTATCAATAACAGACATTCTAGCTAAAATAGGACTTTATGTCCCGGATAACTTCACGCGAGGCCGCCAACACAGGCTTTTAATTCTTCCCAGGTGCAGAACTAACTTGCGAATAGTGATGCCTTTGGGAAGACTCACTAGGTTAATTAACTCCCTCGCAGGTAACTTGGATATTTTCCACATGTCATACAACGATTTTAAGCGCGAAATATTATATACAAGCTTCTGCCCGCGACTTCGTCTGCGCAGGATTAGTACTTCTATTAGCCTATTTTCTTTTCGTAGGTCCCATCTAAGTTTATACCAAAATCTTTACCTATTTATTTAAAATATCTATAATTCTTGATTCGTTTCAAAGTATTAGGCGAGTACTTCAAATAAATTCACTAATTTTCTAAAATAGAATTTTGATTTAAATGAAATTTGATTGTTTTGCAAAATGTCATTCTCAAATTTTGACATTTTCCATTAAACAATCATTATTATTTATAATATATTGAAAATAGCTAGCTTTATAAAGCCTATAATGAGCTATATTATTGTAAAGTTTCATTAAAATCCATTCAGCAGTTTTTGCGTGAAAGAGTAACAAACACACATACATCCATACAAAATTTCGCGTTTATAATATTAGTAAGATAAGATAAGATGTTTTAACTGTGTACTTATGTATAAACATTTTGTCCTAATTCAAATAAATTTATTTTGTAAAAAAAAATGTACCGTTTTTGCAAATAAATATTTTAATTATTTTAATGATTGCTTCATAAATAACCCAATGATGCAAAGTGCAAGAGAAGAAACTATTAAAGTAAGTACCTACCAGGAACGCAATGAAGTTGAATGCAGCAGCAATGGATTGCCCTGGGGAAATAATGGTAACAGAAGTTTCCTTCTCTATTTATATATATATATCTGCTCTTTCATTGACTCTCCTTTTCTTTTCTCTTTTATTCTTTCCCGATCCCACCGCATTGAACGCCATTTTGTATTTTTGTTTGCGTTCATTTAAAAATATGGTAATTGCTTTTTTAATTGAAATTTTTAATTGGATAAATAAACCAAGATCGTTAAAGATTTTTTTAAATCATTCCTTTGCCAACAGGGGTACCTACCTACCCTTCCGTAGATCGTCCCAAGTGGTTCGATACGTTTGGTGAGTTAACAGGGGTGCTCGGGTTCATACGGTGAGGTTTGTCTAGGTCTCGACGGCGGATTCGTTTGCCCACTCCTGAGTAGCGGGCCGGAAAGGGAGAGACTGGTTGAAAGAGACGTTTTGACCAGCCGGACTCTCTAAGCCTTGCACAGCTGTGGGAGCGAAGGATTTATACGTCCACTCGTGGACACATTGAACTCAGATTCCTACCCACCCCACATACATTTTTCTTCCCAGAAATTCCTCTCTTCATTTCCATAAAAAGACTCTCCACACGGCATCCCCAAAGATGACATTGGCCCTGAGGGATATTTTTTCCTCAGTCCTCCTGTGTGGTGCTAATGTAAAAATAAATCAAAATCTAAGAAATTACAAATTTACACATCTGCTAAACACCGCACTAAACCTATGATTTTTTTTATTATTTTATGTGTATATACCTCACAAGAGTAACAACTGCTCACGTCTGGAGCTAGTGAGACCATGGCATCTCCAATTGGGGTATGTTGTAAGGTTGAAGGTAGTGGGAAGGGGAAGGAGATGGGGAAGAGGAAGAGAAAGGTGAGGAAGTACCTGGCTATTCAGATCTGGTCACCAAACACGGCTAAAGCCGTTTCAAGCAACGTTTTAATTCTGAATGGTGGTCTTACACCAGGGCGTTACAGAGAGTATCTTCCACTCTGGAACGTACCGCAAACATACTATATATTATATCTATGGTTTAATTATCGATATTAAAGTAAATAATGTTCTAAATAAATTCTCGAAAATCTAAGTTTGATAGTTTCCATAGAATAAAACGACGAATACTAAATGGAATTTTAAAGGTTTTCCACGAATAACTAAGCAGTATTCTTTGTTATTCCGAAGAATAGACGCGAATACAAACAAAACTCACTTCAATTCATACATTTACGTAGAAATTGAATCCAATCTACTTTTCCCACGAACGTTAACAATGGAGTCAAGTTGCATTCTGTTTGTTCAGTTGCTTTATGACACTAATGACTTGTGCAGAATCAGGATGAAGATGAAAAAAACAGATCTTAAATGTTCGGTGTTATCAAATACTTGTCTTGTTACTAACATGTCCACCACAATGAAAAACTAAGTTTCGACAATCCTACCAAATTGTGAAAAAAAGGTATAAAAATACTAGGATTCGTATTAAAGTCAACTCAAAACTTTAATTCCTTAGAAGTCATTAAACTATTATACTTATCTTTAGTTAGTAGCCTAATTGAATATAACTCAGTAGTTTGGTCTCCATTTTACAAAATTCACATTAATAACATTGAGCGAAAACAAAAAAAAAATCTTCGTTTTATAAATTTTAAATTAAACACCCCATTAGAATACTTAAAATAGAATTTCTTATTAAATATACTGAAAATACATACATTAGAATACACGCGTAAATAAACGACTAAACCTTTTTTTCAAAATACTAAACAGTAAATTCGACCGTTGCGAACTCCTACAACTCATAAACTTACGAATGCTTACAGTAACAATACGACAAAATACAATATTTTACTGCAGCGTTCAAAAGCGTAACTACATTGCCCACTCTCCGGTAAAACGAGTTCACGCTATGGGAAATCAATACTTAGATGATGTTGACATTTTTAATATCAACTTGGCGAGTTTTGTGGATCATGTAAAATATTTATTCTAACATTATTCCTAAACCGATCTTGAATTTTTGTAAACCTACCTAAATGCTGTATTTTTCAATTTTTGTTCTTGTATTTTGTTTGCAGTAAGAATATTTATTAGTTTCTTTGTATAATAATAATTCGGTTTAGAATGTTTTATTTCTAATATACATATTTTCAATGTAACATTTCCCCAGTGTACTTTGTCACAAGTCTTCTCTAGTTATTTAATCATTTAAAGTGACAGATGGCAGGCGCCTTTAGAAGCGACATCCCAACGTAAACGTTTTCACACGAGGGGAAATAGGTCAAACATGTACTGGCGCCGAACAAAACACCTTTATGTAAAAAAGGCTTCATTTTCTACACCAAAAGATAAACTTTTCTCACAAGTGCGATACTGATAATTCACACAGATGCATTGATTGCATACAGAATGTTTTAAACTTCAGAAAAGAAAAAAAATGTTGTTAAAGACGTACTTGACTCACTTTAACTAGTGATTATTGGACTTCGGCGACATTTTTGATGTTTGATAACCTAAAAAATCAGTAGGTTTTTTTTTCACAGGAAGCCCTGAAAAAAATAATTCCTCTAAGGGCCTATGTCATCTTTGGGAATGTTGTGCGGAGAGTTATTTTTAGAAAAGGAAGGAGAGGATGTTTTGGGAAGTAAAAGGATATGAGGAGTGGGTAGGAATCTGGGGGTAAGTGTGTCCAGGAGTGACGGACGAATGATTCCATCTCTCCCACTGCGGTGCAAGGTGATGTTCCGAGAGAGCTCTCATGGAGAAGCCAAAAGTCTCCCTCAACCAGTTTTTCTCGATATGGCCTACCACGCAATTGATGGGCAGACGCATCCACCGCCAAAACAATTGGACAGATAGGGTCGAGTTAAGGGGTTCAGCGGTTATTCGGTTGAGTGATAAGTTATGAAACGTGGATGAATTTTTATTGTTTGGTATTCAAAAAAAAAAAAAAAAAAACCAAAAAAAAATTGCAGGTAACAAAAATAAAAAATTTCATTTTACACTCCAAATAATGTCAGGAATCACTGGTTAAAGTAAGTCAAGTATGTACCTTAACATCCTGTATAAAGAGGAGTGTCTGTGGCGGGCGAACGGACACCGGTCCACCGGCATGGATTTGATTTTAATTCAAATTTACAGTTTTATTTAGAGATTGATGAAATTTTGCACACTTGACCTACAAAACAAAGAGGAACACCTTACCTACAAATACTCTAATTCGTTCAACGTAATCATTTGTTGTTTACTTTTTGCTAGAAACAACAAGTAAAAGGCTGTTTCTCAGTGACGTTTAGCAATAATTATCAATATGCACCAATATACACAATCCCGAGTAGGTGTTGGTCACCTCAACTCATATGAGGCGTTAATTTTAACAAGGTTTTTTTGCAAAGTTTTTATTTATTTTATCTTTACTATTTACGTTAAAGAATACTTGTACAATGTGTACGTCACCAGAGTCAATTAAAACTCAGTAGAAGGAAAGTGTTGTGGTTTTTTTCTTTACTTTTATGGGCATTGGATAATCGGACCTGTTTTGTGTCACCAATGCTTCGTAAGATATAATACTTGTGCAATAATATGTAATAGTCATCAGTAGTCGTTAGCGGTTGTTAATTTAAAACACGTAACAATCCGGAAAATGAAGGAAAATAATTACATCATGTAAAAAGTTGCAAATACAAATTGATTTCAAAGAAAATTATTTTAAAATATATTTTTGCAATTTTTTTTAATATTGTGAATTCAATAAATAATGAAGAAATATTTTTATTTTATTTTGGTACAATAATTTGCCTTTTACAATATATATTTTACAATGTTGACCTAAATGGGGGGCTTACTCGTGCTGAGGCCCCCATTTTATAATACGAAAATTCAATAGACGAAGTAATAAATTTTATCAAAATACAGTAATATTTTTTTTTTAAATCGTCGTATATTATGAGTTACGTTGTGTATAATATATTTTATAACATATTGTGTGTTACGAGAATATGTTTATTCTTTTATATTTATTTTTTTTGTATTTTTGCGTTCTTGTTCTAAAATTCGTATTTTTTTAATTTAAGTTTATTTTTGTTTTCTTCATTTTCTGATTCAAATAAATGCTTTAATTGCATAATACATTTTTTTAATATTAATTTTTATTGTTTTTTTTCTTGCCAGAGCAATCCCGATGAGTTACTAAACTCGTTTTAGGACAGGAGGAACTTAAAATTAATAGGTAGGAGGTAGTAGTTACAATTTTTAAAAGGTATTTTATTTATTACCTTTAAGAGGGTATTACCAGAGAATACCGAAAATTAGTCCCTATTAAATCAAATTCTAGACGTATTGACTCTTTTTTACAGAAAAACAAAAATTGATTTTGATAGATTGTTATTTTAGCTGGTATACGCAGTTTTAAAATTTTGAAAAACTAAGTTTATATAGTTGGCAGATTTGTTCAAATTTCAAACCGTAGATTCTATTTAACAACACAAATTTCAAATCATACAACTAAATAAATCAATACATAATCTAATCAACACAGTTATCATAATTTTAATTTTTTGAGAACGTGTTTTGTGACAAAAATACCTCAGTTTTTCTATTTACTTAAGGTCTTACAAACTAAAATATTTCAATTTTTTTTTACACATTTATTTTGTTTAGACATTATTGAAAAATCATAAATACTTATGCTAAAAAAAATACTTACAAGAAGTACACGATATTTAATAATTTATCATCGTGCGTTTTGAGCATTTTTATTGCTTACTTGAATGTAGGTATATATTAAAGCAAGTTTTTAATAATGAAATAAATCGATAGTAAATTTTTAATTAAAAAAAATTGATACGAGAATAATCGATCTTTCTCATTGGATCCTCCCTGTACAGTTGCAACCATTTTTAAACTTTTATTCTCAGCCGCTGGTCAATGGCTCTTAATGTGTAGCGGTTTTTGAAAAAAAAACAGTCCTGAATTATTGCAGTTACAGCGTCATCTCTAAGAGTCTCAAACCGTGACCATCACCCTCACTCACTCTTCTCTTGGAAGAGTCGTCCGTTCAATTTCCGCCACTTCGCCCTTTGGTGTAGGGCGGGCAAGAAGGAAAGAGGGAAAGTTCGCTCATAAACAGAACGGCACTGGGTTTTGCGGGGGAATTCCCCGACGTGGAAATTATAATTTACCGTCTGAAACGTGGAACGTGAGACGTGGGGCTGTGGACGTGCGCCGCGAAGCTTCAATCAATATTATGTGTGGTTCTTGGTTCCTTAGCCAACCACCTTTATTGGACAAGAATTTAGTTCTTCTTGAGAAAAACATGTGTTATTTTCGGATTTTTTTTTGTTTGAAATGCGTCATACCTCTCTTATATACGTCGGAGAATGTTATGTGGGTTACTTTTGGTGGATAGACACTAGATTCTATTTTTATTTCAATATCGGAGGATTTCTCTATGTAAGATGTAATTTTAAGGAAGTTACATTTCCAAGTGTAATTAGTAGTAATAATGTAGTAGTTATTGTTATTAACATTGACTTTAGAGAAATAAGTAATATGCGGGAATATATAGAGTTCAGAATATACTGTAAGCGAGTTAATTTTAAATTTCTTTGCTTTCAGAAAGTAGTGCCAGTTTTTCCTCATTAGATACCAGAATAGCAGCTGTTCCGATATCTCGACGTACATAAATCTGACCTGATTTGATCCACGCATATTTATACTTTTTTCCCTTTGTCGCCTGACGGGCCAGGTACCATAGATGTTTTCCACGAAATGTCAGGTGTTCAGAGACATAAACTGGTAAATTCGGTCCGGCCATCCCCATGTTCCGTGTATTGAGTTTCTCTTCGGGATCCGTTGATTGTTTGTTGAAAGTTTTGAGATCCAGTAGAAGTTGATCCCGGTCGCGATTTGATGACAATTTAAATATAATTTGACGATTTTCCTGTTTTTGTTTAGTCCTGTAAGCCGCTTCTAGGTTTGTGGTATCTACTTTTGAGTTGAGGGTTTGACATAAGTTGTGGAATATGTTTAATATGATGTTCGTCAATCTCTCCATTGATTAACTTTGGCACCCTTCAAGCTTTGACCAATAATTAATATACACATAGTACGGGAAACTGATATTGGAGTCGATCTTTTGTTTTCGAGTAAATCGAATACGAAGAAAATTCGGACGCTAGGGGGTTAATATCAGCAGTTAAATTTTTTTTAATATTATGTATCGAAGCGTAGACCGGATTCCAAATTTTTTTGACTGCGTATGTAAATTGAACTTGATGTAACTGCACTGTAAATTGAAAAATATTAAAAAAAATTAAAAGCTCAACAATCTTACCAACAGATACAACAAGAATAATACTTTACTAGCAGTTAAAAACCTGCTCCGCGCGTTTTTGCTGCTAGGCCCTGAGGTAGCTTGGTAACAAACTACACGTACAAAGATGGTTTTGCTTAAAGTGCGGCATCAGAGATGTACTCGAAGCGGGTTTCTTAAATTTCAACCGTACAGTCGCTATCGGATTGCTTCATCACGTGATGTATCGAACACATAGTATAGGAAGACGCCACATTGAATGACTTTGAAACTCATATGAACGGGTGCAATTATTCCGAGCTGCAACCTAGAGGATTAATATTGTATGGTGATAGCCAACCTACGATATGAGAGGATACCACAAGTGGACAACAATTTTGTGGAAATGGTTGACATAATCGATCGAAGTTCAACGTACAGTTCGGTTTGTAGTCTTGCAGAAAAACATGGCGTTCTGTCGTAAAATTTGCAATTTCTCAATGTAGAATGTTAACGGTGACTTGTTAAGAAAATTTCAATAACTTTTTAAATCGACGAAGAAAATTTAATTGCAAGACTATTTCCAACAATAACAAAATCAATGGATTAAAAATAACCTCTCAAGTTAACCGCCATGACTGTTTGCTCAACAAAAATACTTATAACCTTAGAATAGAATGTAATCAATAAATAATAATCAATCATTCACTATACAGAATACTGGAGGGAATTTATTTTTTATTTTCTCATCCCTAATGAGGAAAATTTTTTCCTGAATAACTTTCAGACCGACTGAAACAGAGCGTATAGAATAAATAATATGTGTGTATATTGTATTCGAAATAGTGGCCTACTTTTACTGCGAGGAAATTTCATAATTTTCTTGGAAGGATTATTTTAAATGATGCATGTCTCCTTTGTTCGCTCTATATTAAAAGTTGGATCAGTAATTTGGAAACCGCAATTTAAAGTTTTTTTTTATTTTATTTATTAATGTGTACATTAAAGTATAAAAAATTGCTAATTGATTATAACATTAGATGTTGCAAACTATATTTTTTTCCAGTTTGATGTAGCTCCTACCTCCTACAATAAATACATCTTAAACCTTCCAATTGTTGCGGACTTTAAAGTGTCTGGTAGCGTGTTATCAAATTTCATCCTTTTGTACAGTAAACTGTTCTGCGTTTTCGCTTTGTCATTTTTTTGCAGCCTGATTTCCTTGCACGTTCTTGTTTTATGTCTGTGAATGTAAAATATAAATCAGACGCCGTGCAGCAGAATGGTATCATGGCTAACAATGATTGTTGTGATTGAAATATGTTATTATAGCCATACTGGGGCATGTTGTGGGGTATATTGTGTTACAATATGATATTTCTCGCTAAATTAAATGTTTGCTACCTTACAGTACAAACGTTGCAAATGTAACCAAATTCGTTCGAGTTTATTGATTCCATAGTTCAATGTACGTCCTCTATGCATATACAAAGTAAATCCTGAATCTATTTAGACCGGTAAAGCCTCCAAATGATGAAAAACTTCTTCGCTATACCGGGTGCCTCGCCTCCCGGGCAAATCAACCGGCTTTTCCTACTTCCATTGATTTATATGGAAAACACATGGAAATACATGGCTTTCCTTTTAACCCTGCGGATGCTGGTAAACGATTAATCGTTGTTCTATGGATCGACCCTGCTTACAACGATCGTTGTTTAATTTTTAAAAAACATGTTTGTAACTTTGTTTCATTATTTTATACGTTTTAAACTAAATCTACTTCAAGAATACTTTAATATAATTACTTTTTTAATATTCTTTGTACCTACAGGCATGGAATTGAGAGAGGATGAAAGTAGACTGAATGCTGTTGAAATGAGATCCCTGAGGCGTATGTGTGGTCAAAGCATGTATGATCGTATGAGAAATGTGGAAATCCGCAAAGAATGCAACGCTGATGAAAGCAAAATGAGTAAAATTAAGGAAGGGAATCCTGAGATGGTTTGGGCATCTAGAGCGAATGAACGAAGAAAGGAGCGTAAGGAGAATATATGACGCAAGTGTGAATGGTATAAGAAGTAGGGGACGTCCGAGGTAGACATGGCACACTTTATCATTTATTATTATCAGTGGAAAGTTCATAATTGGCATAATTAACTATCTTATTAATATATCATTGTATAATCTCAGATTTGCTGTCAACTTTTCCTAATAAATAAATAAATAAATAAATAAATGGCACGATGAAGTGAATCAGATACTTGAGTCGGGCCATGTCATGAGTCCGAAAAATAGAAGAGTATGCATGAGACGATGTATGAATAAGGCAAAGAGTGTGTGCCACGACCGAGTTGTTTGGCGGTCCGTTCTCTCTACCTACCCCAGCGGGAAAACAGTCTGATAGTTAGTTATTTATATTCTAAAAATACAACTTTTTATTCAAAATACTAACTCTAAATTCGACTGTTGCGAACTCCTGTAACTTATAAACTTACAAATACCCACAGTAACAAGACGACAAAATACACTATTCTACTGCAGAATTCACAAGCGTAACTACATTACCCACTCTCCAATACAACGATTTAATTTTTCCAAGTAAAAAGTGATGAAAAAAGAAGAAGAAAAAAAAAAGAACTTGGTTAAATACCTTACGTTAGGTTAGGTTATGTACGATTTTTTTTACATCACTTTTAATGATTTTTCAAAGGGTTGTTAAAATGAAAATATGTTGAGTTGTCATGGAACCGTTTTACAGCTTTTGGAAAAATATTCAAAACGTCACTAGGCACATGCCCAGGTACCGATTATTCATATATAAATCGTGACATTTCTGGCACAAACAAAAAGGCTCGGCACCCAGAGGGTTAAATTCCTCCGTCTCTGGCAGGAGACTTATGGCTTCTGCGGTTTGAATCCCCCATTCGATTAATGTGCGATAAATAAAATAGGAATATTTTTTTAGAGTCTGAATATAAATATGGTGGATAAACGGGTCGTGATAAATTTGGCTTGCAAATGGCAATGAAGTGGAATTCGCCGAGGAAACAGATGAAGTTATGTGGTGTGTGACGTCATTATTCTTACTTTAGCGTTTACGATCATAGAATCAAAAATCGAAAAATCAGGAAAAAAGCATATTTTACAAAAAATATACAAAATAGCTTATTTTACAAAAAGATTTTACATTAGCTCCATACAGGAGGCTCTGAGGAAAATAACTCCCCTAAGGGCTAATGTCATCTTTGGGGATGCTGCGTTAAGAGTCTTTTGAAGGAAACGAAGGAGAGGAAATTCTAGGAAGAAAAAAGGTGAGCATTAGAATATACTTAGGGGGCATACATTAATTACGTGAGCAAAAAAGGGGTGGGGAGGGGGGCAGTAAAATCTCACCAAATCTCTTTATACCGAGAATAAAAATCTCACATCAACTTTAAGAGTATATATTATTTTAGAGAAAAAAAAATTCACTTCTTTTGAAGTGTCCCATTTTGCCCGCTAAAAAAATGGCTATTATAAAAAAACATATTTCGAGAGTAAGAAAAAATATCACGTGAGGGAGGGGTGGGGGGTCCCACAAAATCTCACTTAATCTCACCAAGAGGGGGGGGTCTAAATTAAAAAAACAGTTCATTTAATTAATGTATGTACCCTTATGGTACTTTCCTACCTTCCTCTTTCTTCTTGCATCCTATACCCCAATTCCATCAGCCTCACTAATGTTTAAGACAAGATTTTAATGCATAGCGCAAAGGGTAACAATTATTATAAGCAATAATTATCAGCCTGAAACACTCATCCACATTGAAACAATCTTCCAAGAAAAGATACATGCCGCCGACGGGACTCGAACCCGCGCCCTTCTGATGTTCGGTCAGGTGCTCTTAATCCACTGAGCTACGGCGGGTTACCCCTTACCCGCCAAATTATTTAATATTTAAACAAACGATTAAAAATAATCAATATTTGACGAGTTAAAGAATTTCACTGAAAAATGTAGACATGAATTGTCTCGACGCCACCTAGAGGGAAAGTTAGCACCTACATGCCTTTCTCATATAAAAATAAAGTTGGTGGTTTGCAGGTGAAAAAATGTAATAAGCGGTAGTTGCTGAATGAAACACTAGTATATATTGAATCATTTGGCGGGTAAGAGGTAACCCGCCGTAGCTCGGTGGATCAAGAGCACCTGACCGGACATCAGAAGGGCGCGAGATCGAGTGCCGTTGGCGGCATGTATCTTTTCTCAGAAGATTGTTTCAATGTGGATGAGTGTTTCAGGCTGATAATCATTGCTCATAATAGATATTATAGTTCCATTGGCCTCGGGCAGTTTGGATTCTTATCCGACGTCACATCAAAATAAAGCAAATGGAAAATCTAATACACTAAACAGTACGCTACAGGGTTAAGACAATATATTCAGAAATTATGGATAAGCATAAATATTACAATTTTATTTGCATATAGTATAGTAGGTCAAAGAATAACATGCCCTTAATTTCGTTTTGACAACATAAAAATTCTACCCTTTTGCATAAAATAATGAAATTTTATTCCAGTACAAGAACAGTCGACTCATTCCGAAAAGTATGTCAACGTGTCAACCGATTTGGCTTCCTTAGACAAACGGAAATGAAGGTGGTTTGCCTTGAACGTAAAAAAGATGCTCTACTTTAGTTTGTACCTGGTACATTCAAAACTTCGAATACGAAGGAAAATATGCCAAATTTGGTGAAACATAAACTTCAGTATAGGTTTAAAAGAAAAAAAAAATCGACCCAACAATCATTTTTTTTTTTTTTACATTAGATCCACACAGGAGGCCCTGAGGGAAAAATTCCCTCAGGGCCTATGTCATCTTTGAAGATGCTGTGTTTTTAAGGGATAGGAAGGAGAGGAAGTCCTGGGAAGGAAAATGGTTAGAGGGGTGGGTAGGAATCTGGGGATAAATATGTCCAGGGGTGATGGATGTGTGAAGCCATCCCTCCCTCTGCGGTGCAAGGCGATGGGTTGAGAGGGTCCGGCTGCAGAGATCAAAAGGTCTCTCTCAACCAGTCTCTCCCGATCCACCCTACCACGCAGGTGGTCGGCAGACGCATCCGCCCCCAAATCCCGGACAAACCTAACCCCATGAACCCGGTCACCCCTGCTAAGTCACCAAACGTAGCGTTGGGTGACCTGTGGCGGAGGTGTTGGTCGTCCAATAAATGGTTTCCGGGGCGGCGGTACCCATGACCGCCTCCCAAATTGTAAGTTATAAGATGATATTGTGTGATGTGTACACGGTGAAAAATGTAATTCTAAAATACGATTATTTTATTCGTTAAAACGGTTAAAAACGGGACTGAAGTTCTCACGAACAAATTAACTGGGTTTCAATGTTTATTGGCGGGAACATGTAAGAATAAACATTGAAACCCTGTTAATTTGATCGTAAGAACTTCAGTCACGTTTTTAACCGTTTTTACGAATAAAATGATCGTATTTTAGAATAACATTTTTCTGCGTCGCAGACAGAGTCGAGTTCAACCCAGTAGGTACTCACACAGATGCATTTCAATTGATAATACAAGTTGATATACAAGTTGATATTATTGAATTTTGTGCACGTCCTTCTGAAAAATGTGTGTAGTTAGTTAATAACGTTAGTTCTAGATAAAGTTGCTCATTCCAGGGTTTACAAAACCATAGAAAAAAAACATTTTATTAATGTGGTTAGTTTCAAACAAATCCTCATTAAAATTGCATTGAAAGCGTTGCTTTTCATTAGAATTTCTAAAGGAAGTGTATTTCCATGCGAACGGATGGGAACACAGAATTTAAGAAAATTTAAAGCTTTTGTATTATTAATTCAAATTAAAATTGACCTTTAAACAGAAGAAATATTTAAAAAAAAAAACATTATTATCACGTAGGGATAAATCTCAGGGTGAGATTTGGCCTCCTCCATAATTATTTATTTCCATTCTTCATTCTTCTTCAATCCTCAAGTCTTTTCATTCTGCACAATCTTTTTTCCTCCACTAGTCTATCCACATCTTCTATTCTTGATTTGAGTACCGGATAAGAGCTTCAACTGCTCCTTACCGTCTGAAGCCAGTGATACTATGGCATCTCCAATTGGGATATATTGTGAGGCTGAAGGTAGTTGAGATGGAAACAAGATGGGAAAGATGAAGGTCGGGAATTACCAAGCATGACTGGACCATTTCAATTAACGTTTCGATTGACAAATTAACAATTATTAATAACTTCTATTTTCCTAATTCGGTCGGTTTAAATATTAATTGTATAATTTATTTATTCATTTATTTAAACGCCATAAAAGGCTTTTAAATTTAAGTCATACATAAGTTTACAGTAATACCCTGGAGAGAAACAGATTATGAACAAAATACGTACGTAAGTATATCTATTCATACATACATAGTTTTATTTGCATTCGTTAAATTCGGAGTTGAAATGTTTACAGTAATTTTGTATTGGGATTATTGTTACCTTCTAATTTGTTTGTCATTCAAGTTTGAAATGGATGGGTAAGTACCTACTGGGAATTAACTCCTTTATCGGGGCTGTCAATTAGAGATTAAATATAAAATTTTGGATTAAAAATAATAAATTTGAATAAGATTGTACATTTTTTGGCCAACACTCTTCTGTCTGGTATTTATTATATCTGAGGAAAGTACTTTCGATAATAGTAAGTATATATAGATATTATATTCTATATGCCAAGTCAATTTAATACTAAATCATATTTTTTTCTACGATAGTAAAGGAGACACAACGATTTCCATGAGACATATATGAGTTGTTCCCAAAAGCAAGAAAATTAGCTTGAGGGGTTAACAACCGGTCCTGATCGCAGTTCGCACACAAATCACGTAGTTACCATAACTTGGTAATAATAAATGCTCCGACTTGTAACTTAAGTGTAATAGTAGGTATTGAAAATAGATTGGTTTCCTCTCGCATCACTCAAAATTTCGCCTGCATACAAGATATCCGTAACAACTTAAATTGGACTGTCGATTTTGATATATGAAGTCGATAGGGGATCGTCAACTAGTTGTTCTTGAGCAGGTTAGAGACAATGAGGTTGTCGAAATTTCATGATTTTACAAATGTATCATGTAAAACTGAATTACAATATTTAGTTCATCGTGTTATTAAATTGAGTCTGCTGAGGAAAGAACTTTTTCGAATTTTTGAAAATTACCAAATAGCACCGAAGGTAGGCGTCAAAATGTTGATATTTGCACCAGTCTGGTGACATCACGATAAATTCAAGGCAAGTACTGTAGCACTGCCATTAGAGATATGAATTGTACTGAATCATGTATCTTTTGATGTCTCGAGACCCTACTGCATAGGTTTTACCAAAGTTCACCTTTTAGAAATATCCAAAAACTATTACTTAATGTTTTAATAACCCTTTAAATATAAAACATTTTCATACTTCAATAAAATTTCCCTCAAGGTATGTGAATATTATCCGTTAGCAATAAGTTTAAAATTAAGTAACTAATTTCACAAAGAAGTGTCGAAAAGAGAAAACTAAACCATTCAAGTGCAGTGTCAATTTAAAAGAAAAGCATAAGATAAAAAAAATTGATGAAATCATATTTTTGTTTCAAATTAAATAGCTTTGCTAGGAGGCTTTTCTCGAGATGTAAATTAAAAATTATAATAATATGCAACTAACAAAACGGCGCCATTTAGCTTTATAATTCAATCATAAAATGACATTGAGCTAAAAATATTAGATACATTGATTAACAAGAACTTTTGCTGCTTTAGAAAAGAGACGACTGATTCTCTATGTCAGTATGTGGCAATGAAGATCCTTCATCGCAATGAACGTGTATACCTATATGAACAAGAAATAACTTTTATAACAACACTAATTATGTCATGATAGATCTACACGTGCATAAACGGTTTCGCTAATAAGCTAAATCGGGGCAGAACCCTAAACGAACAAACAAAACATTCCGTACCGGACGGGTTTCCGGGAAATCGAAGACGAGGATGTTTAGGAAAAACCGTCTTCGTTTTCTATTTTCTAAACCGCTCAGCGCGGCACAACTCCCCCAGCCTATATTCTGAAATTACTTTGCGGGGAGCAAGGGGAAGTTTATATTTACGTAAGACCCTCAATACCATCTCTTAAAACTTAAAAAAAAAATGTTGCCGATTCCTGGCGCAATGGAATGAAATCACTGTAGAATGTAGACAGAGAGTTGGGCATCCAATATCTAAAATCTAGAATATTCTAGAACTTCGGAATTTAATATCTCGTTTGGGGATGAGATGGTAGAACGCTGTAATGTCTACTATAGTACGAACAGGGATGCATTCTGTTATTGCCAGTTCTCCTACCCTTTAACTATCTGCATTTATATTGAAATATTAGTTTACTTGCCTTTTTCATTTTCAAGCCAGAATAATATTAAACATTGTGTTTCCTTGTGATATTGAAATAAAACGAATCGAAAACTTGAAGGTTTTATTGGATATTGAATGCGTTTTGTGGCACCACCAATATTGTGATATTTTTAGAAGTGAGATACTAAAGAATATTTGGGGATGACATCTGTAAAAATCAATTGCTGTTCGTTTGTCTCGCTAAAACTCGAGAACGGGTGGGCCGATTTAGATAATTTTGGTTTTGAAAGGTTTGTCGTAGTCCAGGGAAGGTTTAAACGAGAAAATGGAAAAACTGCGAGGAAGATAATAAAAACTACAATTTCATTTTCCCGTTTAAACTGTTCTTAGGTGGTACGCGAGCTGTTTGAAAAATGAATGTATCGGGAATGAATGTATGGAATGCAGGAGGGGGGAGTGCAACCCGGGAGAGCAGAGGGGAATCGAGTGGGGGAGGGGAACCCGGGAGAGCGGTGGGGAATCGGGAAGGGGAGGGGAACTCGGGAGGGGGGAGGGGGAAGAGTTGGAACGCGAGAGGGGAAGGGGACGCGGGAGAGGAAGGGGAGGAGGAAGGTCAACGGGACGAATGGGAAAGGACGCGCAAGGAGAAACAATTTCATTATTAAATGGCATAGCAACGCATGCCGGGTACCAGCTAGTTTTTTATATTAATGGAGGTCAATTGTTGAATAAATACCTTCATAGTATATATTTTTTTTTTTTTTTTTTTTTTTTTTTTTTTTTTTTTTTTTTTTTTTTATTAATAAGAAAAAGATTTTACATACAGGTGGTTATATATTGACAAGTTATACAATTATACATAATTATTTTACTACTCCATAAGTTGAGCTCAAAGAGCTCGTGTTTATGGGAGGAGTATTTACAGCAAAAAATAACGTTCTAATTAAATTTGTAATCAATAATCAAAAACTTATAAGATAAATACAAACATTATTACATAGGTTTACAATTTAGAATGAAATTTTTATTGAAAGACAATAATACATATATATTTATTTTACATTGAATAGTGCAGATTAAACTAAGCGTAAACTAAGTGTAAATTAAGGTTACAATATATCATTATCCAATTTCAGGGACTTAATTTGTTTTTTGTATTGTTCATATTTCAAAGTTTCGGTTATACTAATTTTGTTTTTGGACAACAATAAATTGTACCATTTCACACCTAAATACAGGTAGTGATGCTGAGCCGTGGTGGTTCTAAGCATAGGGATGGTTATTAAGCCTTTAGTTTTGAATCTATTGCTTATGTTATCTGAGGGGTGAATTTTTTTAATAAAATATTCTTTATAAATTTGATATAAGGCGTTTCTTTTATACAATTCTGTGATAGATAGTACATTAAATTCCCGAAATATCTCTAAAGTAGGGAAGTCGTATGGTTTTCTCAGGATGATTTTAATAATTATTCTTTGTATTGTAATTATGGGCTGTAAGGAAGCCTTAAAGGCCCCTCCCCAACCAATAATGCCGTACTGTAATAAGGACTGAATTAATGCATAATAGACGATTTTGATAGTTTTCTTGTTTAAGATGTTTCGTATGTTATAGAAAACGTAGATAAGTTTTCTTACTCTTTCTACGGTGAGATTGATATGATCTTTCCATTTAACGTTTTGATCTATTAAGATTCCAAGATATTTTACATTTGATTTATGATTTAGCTTAGCGCAGTCCGAATTACATGTATCGTCATTTACACAATTTTTGGAATGAATTGTTATGTTAATTAAGTTATTTGGCACTTCTTCTTGTAGAGAGAATGGGATATAATATGTTTTTTCTGTGTTAAGTGATAATAAATTGTTATCGAACCATTTTTTTATAACCTTCATGTCTTGATTGGCTGCATTGGTAATATCGTTCCACGTCTTTTTTTCGATAATTATTGCAGTGTCGTCAGCAAAAGATATAAGTTTACCATTAAGTGGTAACTTAAACATTTGGTTAACGTAAATTATAAATAAAATTGGTCCAATAACAGTCCCTTGTGGAATTCCAAATTCTAGAGTTTCATCTACACTTAGTGAATCATTTAATTTTACTTTTTGACTTCTTTGAGTTAGATAGCTTTGTAGCCAATACCTTACCTTACCAATAATACCAATATCATTTAATTTGTTAATTAATTTTGAATGGGAGATACTATCAAAAGCCTTTCGTAAATCAATGAAAATACCAAGACATTTGTTTTTTTTATCCAATGCATTATATATTGTTGAGGTTAGTTCAGCAATGGCATCGTGAGTGCCTAGTTTCTTTCTAAAACCAAATTGGTTAGGACTTAGTATTTTATTATTTTCAATATAGTGCATGAGTTGCTTTTTTACGATTTTTTCAAAAATTTTTGCTATGTTTGAAACAAGAGATATGGGTCGATAATTTGATATTTCTTCAGAGTTGCCTGATTTAAAAACGGGTGTTATGATAGATTTTTTATAAATGGAAGGGAATATTCCACTATTCAAACTAATATTTATAATATGTGTAATTGGAATGCTTAGAAAATTATTGTATCTTTTCAATATTTCCACTGTGACTCCATCAAATCCTGGTGCAGATCCACCTTTTAAATCATTTATAACATTTTTTATATCGTTTATTGTTACTGGTTGAAAAATTGACAGAATATTTTGTCTAAGACAGTCCTTCTCGAAATTATCTATTTTATAATTTTCCTCGATCCGTGTAGCTAAATTTTGTCCGACGTTAGCGAAATATTTATTAAAAGCATTAGCACATTTTATTGGCTCCCTTATGGCGTTAATAGAGTTTTTTCCGATATAAATTTTATTAATTGGAGTTTTTTTGTTTTTTCTACTATTTATTTTATTTATTGTTTTCCAAATATGTTTTACATTTTGTTTAGCCAGGTTAATTTCATTTTTGTAAAAGTTTTCCTTAGTTATTTTTATTAAAGATGTTAATTTGTTCCTAAACTTTTTATAATACGTGAATATTTTTTTATCCAAGGGAAATTTCTTTGTCAAGCGATATAACTCTTCTTTTTTTCTAATAGACACAACTAAGCCATGTGAGATCCATGGTTTTATTTTTTTGAATTTTGCTTTAATTTTTACAGTTTTAATATCAGTTGATGTTGTTATATAATTGCAGAGAATTTTATCAAAATTATTTGCGCATGTTTCAGCACATGTGGATTCCAATACGGGTCGCCACGTTTCCGTATTTATTTTTGTACTTAATTTATCATGGTTTAATGATTTTTTTATGAAAGTTTTGCTTTCTGATTTTGTGTGATTATTAATATTAAGTTGTTGTATAGAGATGCAAGTGTGTTGGTCAGTAATATTATTTTTTAATACAATCGTAAGTAATTTGTCAGTATGTTTAGTATTACACCATATATGATCAATACATGTTGGACGTTGACCCGTAATTTCTCTAGTATAATTTTTTATACATAATATAAAATTCATTTCAGACATAAGATTGATAAATTCTGTTTTTATTTTGTTATTATTTTCATTAGAAACGTCTATGTTAAAATCGCCAATTACAGTTATGTTCTGTTTATTTTTTTTTGATAAGATAATGCTTCTTAATTCATCCATAAATGTATACTCATTTGATCCGTGCGTTCGGTAAATAGCGATAATATTAAAACATACTTTATTTATATTTACATTAATATCTAAGCAGTTGACTCGCTGCATAGGTACTTCTTCCACTGTGGTGTTTGAATAGCAGGATTTAACAAATACAACAATACCACTATTTCTGTTAATAGCATAATGTGTCATAAAGTAACTATAACTAGGTATACAAAATTTATTGTAGGCGCTGGTGAATGCTTCAGTTAACACAATAACGTCCGGTTTGTGATTTAATAAATTAATTGAAAGTAAGAATTCATTAAAGTTTTGTTTCATTGATCGGATATTTAGATGTAATATTGAGAATGAATTCGGTATGTTATCTACTATGTTGTTGCAATCATTTAAAGAGTGACAAACATGTTCCGCAATATTTAGCGAATCATCTAATTCTTTAGTGAAGAAATTATTCATATTTAAGAGAATAAAAAAAAATAAGTATGCAACATGCAAACTTACTCGTATTCAATTCGCATTTGCGCATTTTTTAACATTTTCTTGCGGAATTCACATAAGTAACTGTTACCTGGATGGTCATTTTGGTAACCCTTTCTGTTTGTGCAGTTGTGACATTTGGCAGGTTCTTGTTTTTTGGGACAGTCTTGTATTTTGTGCTCTCCTGCACAGTGAAGGCATCTGGGACTCTTCAGGTTTTCAAGGCATCTTAGTGATGTGTGTCCATACCCGATACAATGATAGCATTGCATGAGTGGATCACAGTCTTCTACGTGTGCTTTTGTGTATCCAATGTTGATCCTTTCTTTCGATATTATAATTTTTCTTAATTTTGGTGTTGTTTGGATAATAAAATTTGATAATTTATCAAATTTTTTGTTCTTGAGCTTTTTTTTAATAATAATGGGTTCATTATCAGTTTCTGAGGTCATGGCGTTTTTTATGTCTTCATTTTGATTTATCAAATCTATTAAAAGTTCTTCTTCTTTGTAGCAAGCATCAATTCCTTTAATGATAATGCAAGGTTTTTTTTTCTTTATTTCATCAGCATGTATTCCAATATCTGGGTTTTTGTTTATTTCATTTATTATTTTTTCGGTATCATTTTGTTTCTCACATGTTAGTATTATTTTGTTTTGATATGTTTTTTTTAGTCCAGAAATTCCTATTCCTAGTTTGGATACTTTTATTTTGTCTTTTAAAATTTTTTCGATTTCATCTGCAGACTTGTCTTTTTTTGAGGAAATTAGTAGCGCAAAATTAGCTTTAGGTATTGGGTGCGATTTCTCCCTTACCACCATTGCATAGCTTTTTTCTTCATATTTTTTCTCTTCATTTGACGCTTTTTTTATCAACGTTTCTAATTTGTTTATGTAATCCTCTTGATTTTGAATCACTTTATTTTGCAAACCAATTATAGTGTTTTGTAGTGATGTTATTTCAAACTTCCATGAATCTTCGATATTGATTAATATTGTTTCAATTTCGGTTTTAGCTTCTTTCGCAGCTTTTGTACTGCCAATTTTGTTAAGTTCCGTAAGTATTTTTTCGATGTTTATTTTGAGTTCCATATTGGAACATGGTCCCGAATGGGTTAAATTTATGTTTGTGGGCAGTTTACTTTTGCAGTATCAGTCTCGTTAAACGACCGCTCGTCGCGAGACTTGCGACAATACAGCTTTCGCGAATAACAAAATAAATAAATAATGGAGAAAGGTTTTGAGAAATAATTACAAGCAATTTAGAGGAAGCCACAAGCCAAAAATGTGTTTATTAGTATGCCTTTTCTTGCCCCGAACGTAGGAAAAAGACATCAAAATCGCCTGGCGAAGGTCTACTAATGCTCGATTTCAAGTGGTTTTTATTTATTTTGCGTATAATTTTATAAGAAACAATAAAGTTAATCAAATTAAACTGTCACAGATAATCTTAGCCATTATATTGTTTGTTTTTTAATTAAATACTTCATTACGCACGCTTGAATTGATGGGTAAACTGGCGAATGTGTAACGAAAAGTGAAATGCGTTGCGAGGCGAACGGGCTCACTGTAGAAGCAAGAGTGTGCATGAAATATTTCAGTCAGTATTTTGAAATACCAGTGACGCGCCAAACGCGGGAGGGGAGCGGACGTCGATGCGCACGGCTTAATCGGGCGAGGCGAATGATAATAAATTTAAATAAATATCTGTAGAAAATTAATATATGTATATACATGTAGATATATATTTTTATAAACATATGTATAGACATACATGTAGATTGAGCTAAAGAAGTATTTACTTCAGTCGTGTGGTCTAAAGAACACTTGTTTTTTTAAAAGTTGTTTCTTATATGTGTTCACACATTTCTAATTAACAAAATAACCTTAGTACTTAACGATTATTTTTTTAATAAAACAATTTAAAAAAATATTTTTATTGTACTCAAGCGAAACGATAGGAAAATTATACGGCCCTTTTATGCAGAACTTAATTTTGATAAATTAATTTCATAATAATTTCATAAGTTTCCCCATCGAATTACGAAGCCCTTGATACAAATACATGTTCTCTACATACAATTTTTCTCCATGCAGACCAACAAAAGGTAAAAAGCGAAGCATTGCTTTTTACCTTTTGTTGGTCTGCTCCGATCTTTTGTCTGCGAGATAATGCACTTTTTTTGATAAATGCTTTCGTTAATCAATATATTTGGTTCGGGTTTTAATTTTAAGATCCACACATCTTGTCTAGAAAATACTTGGTCAACCGTTGAATCCACCATTAAGGTGAATGTCAAAAGAATTCATATTCTACGCTTTCGTAGATGGCGCGCGTATAGTATTTTTACTTATAAAATCTTTTTACAAGTTATGCTTTGAAATATTAAGAAAATTTTATTGTTCGCGGAAGTACGCACGCAATATGACCGGTCAGTGGTTGAGTGGGCATAGCGTTTGGGTCCCACCCAGGCGTTCCGTGTTCGATTCCTCGGCTTGCTAAGTCCTCCATCACAACACAAGCAACATCTTTCGCTTAGTGTAGCGGTAGGAGATTTTCAAATGTTGTTGGGTTATTCGTAACCCGGGAATGTTTGTCTTTCTTTAAAAAAAAAAGAAGTTAATATTAACAGATAGTTTTGTCAATTAAAAAACAATGATCTTTCAAGAAAGGCTAACAAATACAATATTTCATCGGTGATTCAATCCAATATCGTATTTTCTGGCCTTTATTGAAAGATTAGAGTTTTTTAATTGACATTTTTTTTGTTAATATATTGCTTGTATACTTCTGCGAACAATAGAAGTTTCTTAATATTTCAAAGCATAACTTGTAAAAATCGTTTATAAGTAAAAAATGATATGCTCGCCATCTACGAAAGCGTAGAATATTAATTCTTTTGACATTTACCTTAACGACGTAATGTATAATACTAAGTTTTTACTATTGTCTCTGGTTTCTGTTCGTAATAAGTGTAATAACAGTACGGTGGTGGGAAGAAGGAAGGAGCAAGAAAAAATGAGAAAAGAAAGGGGAAGGTGGTTCAGCACCACCGGGTCCTTCCTGCTCGGGAAAAGATCAGTGCATTTTAAATTCACGGCACAAGATCAGCCAGAATCGGCGATAATTCCTAATTGGAAGTACGACCTTATTCTTAACTCGTACTGGTAACGCTGTGGTACTAAAACAAAGACAGTTTGCTCTCAAAATTCTATAAAACGTTAGTTTTCATCTACCATTTTATTGTTTACTCTTATATTATAGTATAATATGTACTCTTATTTTTGTATAATATTTTTGTAATACGTAAAACAAGGACTTTTCATAAAGTTGAGTCAATGAAACTACTTTGCTACTTCGCAGCTATGTAGAATATGCATCTCCTGTATGGTCTCCTATTTATACTTATACCTTACACCGCTTAGAGAAAGTAAAAATTACGTTTCTTAGAAATGTTCAATACAAATTGAGACAACCTGTAATTGATAATTAAACATTAATGTATTATCTAAAACTACCGCTACTTTCTACCCGGAGAACTATTAATGATAATCTTACACTTTTTACATTACTGAATAACCTCATAGACTGCCCTCAAATGTTAAGTTTTATAAATATACGTGTCCCTGTTAAATCAATTCGACTCCACCATCTTTTCCGCTGTGACAACCATAATGACACTATAACTATACATATCGTTCACTGCTAGTGCGATTTCAACGATCTGCCAATACACACATAGATACATTCCTTTCTTCCGCTTAGTGTGGTGATAATAGATTTTCAAATGTTGTTGAGTTATTCGTAACCCGAGAATGTTTGTCTTTCTTTAAAAAAAAATAAATCTTTTTGATATTTTGAAAACCGCTTAGTCCTGCATCAAAGCAAAAATAATTATTTATGAGTATCTGATATGTTTATGTAAAATGATAAGTACTTATTGTACTGATATGTTTGTAAATGTTAGACATTCTATTGTTTAATTTATATAAGGTCTCAGTAAGTAAAAACACTCCAGTTAAAAATAAGTATTCGAATTTATTTTACAAGTTCTGCTTAACATGACTTAGCTCTCTCAGCAGTCCCATGCCTCTCTGAGATACTTCTCAGGTTGCTGGCTGATTAGAAAAAGAAGACTGAAAAATCCGATTGTATTTATAAAAATGGTAAAAACTCACACTAATGAAAACATACAGCTGTCATTGTTAGAAATCTGTTTGACCATATGACGATCAGTTCATAAAAAACAAACCTAGGGGGGTTTTAGCTAAGTGCCGAACCAGATTTATACAATTTATTCCACAGAGGGCAAAGGTAGCTAGTTATTTATTTTAACATAATATTGTGTCTGCAAAAGCCCTACGGGCGTTTAATAATTAGAGGCATTAAAACTGTATTTTTTTTTGTCTGAAACTTTCAGAATCGAAGTATATTAATACTGTAATGCCCGTACAGTTCAAATTAAGAAACTCGACTCCGAGTAAATCTCCAACGCCACACTGTATGGAAACCGTTCTGACCCGTCGGTGAACGTGCCTTTTTCCAAAGAACTGCTGCCGTAATATGCACACTTATCACTCGCTCACACGCGATTTGCAAACGGAAGTGGCGCCATCTATAATACTATATTTAAGGAAAAAAAGTATGAAGAAGAGGAAACATTTTTCGCTTTCATTCAATAATAAGAAGATTTATGTTCCTCTCATTATTCACGGTCTTAATGTAAGAATGTCTACTAATATATATCTACCTATTAAATATAAATATTCTGTAGTTTAATGATAATAGTAGTTAGTTTTGCAAAAGGGTGATGCCTTATAAATAGTCACCAACACTTAAACCGGGCGAAGTAGAACGAAAAGCCGCCCGCAGGGCCTAGCAGCAAAAATGCTGTGATTTATTATTATTGTAATTATTATTTATAATAATTATTATTCAACACCAAGTGTTGAATAGTTCAGAATACCGCTTCCCGGATAAGTGGTAATAATTCTAATGGGGTATTCCACCTTTCGATTCGTACTTGTAATTATTTCCCGGAGAACAGACGAGTCGGGAATATTAATCCGGATCTGGGTAATTTCCACCGGGAATCGGAGGTCTAATCCGCTAATTGAATTTCGCGTGGGAATTTATTGGCAGGTATTTTTTTAAATCCGGTAATCAAACGAAAAACAGGTCAAACAGATTTTTAAAAGCTTCAAGATTGGAAAATTCTGCTACGCATTATTATTTTACTTTACAATAGCTCACCGTTAAATAAAGAAAATCCTATTATATCTTTCAGCCTAACAATAAAGCATAATAATTGTAGATACCATAGTCCCACTGGCTGCGGACAGTGTGACTATGGTATTTATGTGCGGTATTAAAAAAATATATATTCATGAAAAATAAATGATTTCCTTGAAAATTTCATGTTTTATTTATAATTCAGTTCATCGCTTTCACGGGCTTATATTTTTCTAGGTCTGGCTGCCTGATTGATTTCCCTGCCCACCATCTGCTTGGCGGGCCGGATCGGGACTGGCCGGTTTGGGAAGACCCTTTGCCTCTCCAGTTGGTCTGTCTCGACCCATTGGTTTGCACCGCAGCGCGAGGAGTGGATTCATACGGCTGACACTCCTGGACACACTGACACTTAGATTCCTACCCACCCCTCTTACCGTTTTCCTTCCTAGAACTTCCTCTCCCGAAGATGACGTATGCCCTGCGAGAAAGTATATTTTTTCCTCCCTGGGGAAAGAATTTTCCTCAAGGCCTTCTGTGTGGAGTCTAAAAAGCCCTCGAATATTTGATATGTTTTTTTAGTACATAACTTTGTTTGCCTTTAAGACGTAATAAAATAAATTAGTTGTATGTTTTTTGTGAACAAAGATGTGTGATTTTAGGCCCTCGAATTATTGGTATGTTTTTCAACCACTTTTTTCCGGTGCTCCTAGATTAATTGAATCAATTTGAATTTAATATTAGATATCGGATTTTTTAAAATTTGTCATAACAAAAAAATTGATAAAATATTTTTTCACGTATTTTTTGTATTTGAAATTTAAAAATAATGTAATACGTATATGTCTATATGCGAACAATTTTTACAATTTTCTTTTTTGTGAGTACTATCATTTAACTTTTATTTAAGTGCTAAAAAAAATGTTATTAATTATTGACTTTTTTTTATTCATTTATTTATGGGCATGATGTGAACATTTATTAATGGGTTGTAACCAAATTATTATAATCTATTGTTTTATTTTATGCATGAATGTTATTAAACTGTAAATGTTCCTAATAAAAAATAAAAAAAGCCCCCGCTAAACTGCCAAAGCAGTTTGTCTGCAGGTAAATTTCACAATATTAGTATAACACTAAATCATACATAATATAACAAGAAACCACAATTTAGAAAATAGCAGCTGTTCATAATCCAGCAGAATAGCATTTAATGTGACTACAATACAAAGGCATAAAATACATAGACAGATAGATATAACACGTCCAATCAACAACCTCCATCAACTTATGAAATGGTAATCTTGAATCAAACGAGGATTTAATTACGAAAACCATTCATTAGACACGTCTCTCTCTCTCTCTCTCTCGACTTAGCATCCCTCATCGGAGAAATATGCGAATACGTATAACGCATATAGTGTAGGTAAGTCTAATATAACAAGGTTGCCTTAAATCGGTTTTGAAATTTCCTGGTATTTCAGGTTTTAACAAGTTTTCCTGGTATGTTTCCTGGTGCCGTTTTCAGCCAATAAAGCCAAAAAGTGTAAGGGGTAAATAATCTTCTGAGAAGAAAATTGAAATTTGCAATTATTTACGGAAAAACCGACGCTCAAAGTAAAACAATCTTTCAAAATTTTTCGTATTCTACTGGGACTAGTAGGAACCTGTCAATATAACTTATTTTATTACTAAACAAATCGCATATCCCGTAGAAGAAAGACAATTTTTTCTTTTATTATAAAATTTTATTTTTATCTCTGAATAGTAAATTGTAATTATCTATTTATTTATTTTATTTATTAATCTTAAGTTAGCTCACATCTTCGTGCGTGCTAATAATAGTTTTATAAACATATAAACATTTACATTGTTTAACAAACATAATTTTTCTTTAAATATTAGCATATATCTACAGTCACGAATAAATAAAAACATTATTATTTGAGGAAAACATACTTTCTTAATTAATTTTTAAACTTATTAATATTTTCTATCTCAGCAATTTCATTCGGGATTTTGGTATTAGAGATTTCTAAGTGCTTGTTTTTTTTCTTGTTGGCAATCTAATTTGCTTTGAATTTCTCGTCCCCGTGTCCGTGTATCTCATTATTGTAAACTATTGTAATCTATGCCTAACAAAAACCGTATTTAAGTTAGATTACTCTATCTCTGCGAGTTGTCGCTAGTGTCTCTTGTCGACGGGACCGTTTGTTTTATAAAATCATCATTTGTTTTCGCTCTCCTGTAAAATTTACTTTTTTGACTTTTTTGATTTTGACCCGAAATGTGTTTTTCGGATAAAGTCATAAATGAGATTCCGTGAAATATTACAAAATATGGATAAATTATCGCAAATTAAACTTCACGTCATTATGAATCGCGAAAAATGCTAAATATATATTTTTTTCTCATACATATTTAAAAAAAAAATTACCACCCGGGAAAAGATATCACGAAATATGGGAACTCAGAAACATTATATTTATGTTTTTAAACGAAGAGCAAATTAATTTGGGAGGCGGGAATTGGTACCGCCGCCCTGGGAACCATTTATTGGATAACCAACACCTCTGCCGTAGGTCGCCCCAAGTGATTCGCTACGTTTGGTGAGTTAGCAGGGGTGCCCGGGTTCATGGGGTTCATTGTCTAGGTCTTGGCGGCGGATGATCTAGACACACTGAACCCCAGATTCCTACCCAACCCTCATACTTTTTTTCCTTCCCAGAACTTCCTGTCCATCCTTTTCTTAAAAATACCCTCCACACCGCATCCCCAAAGGTGACAAAGGCCCTGAGGTAAATTATTTTCCTCAGTGGGCCTCCTGTGTGGACCTAAGGTAAAAAAAAAAAAAAAATTGCATAAAAACTGCCGTTGGATTATCTGTAGATATATTATGTGCTAGTTAATTAATTAAATATGGTGTAATGCATAAGCAGATTGCGTAAACATTAGAATTCACTGATATCTTCAATTAAGAATATTAGAATATTGCAATAGTTCCTTTTTCAGTCAATTCCTCGATAAATCCAGGTTTTCCAGGTTTGTGGTCGGTGTGGTAACCCTGCATTATAATAAGCGTATGATGAATCTCCAGATCTCCACAAGTGAATGAATAGAGACAAGGATCTCTCTTGACGTATTTAATTAGCCGTTGATTATAATTTTATTGCCTGGGAGTGGGATTTCGTATACGGTTCTCTTAATCGGATAAATAATAGTACCTATGCGTGGTAAGTTGAAAATGTCAGTTTCTTCATGGAGAATTATTAATAATTAATAGGTTTGCTTCAATTACGGTTTTGCTTTACAAGGTTCTTTCTTACATACTAACAAAAAAAAAGAAACATTAACATTGATTCATAACCTATAATCAGATCAAAACAATAAGAAAACATCAAAACAATAATTTAAAAGGAGGATTAGTTGTTAAACCACAAAGCTTTTTTTTTAGAAATCATTGCCTTATTTTAACTATAAAATAAAAGCCCGCCTCCCAAATTACAATTTGGGAAGCGGGTATGGGTACCGCCGCCCCGGGAACCATTTATTGGCCGACCAACACCTCTGCCACAGGTCACCCCAAGTGGTTCGCTACGTTTGGTGACTTAGCAGGGGTGACCGGGTTCATGGAGCTAGGTTTGTCCGGGACTTAAAGACTATTAAGTTGTTGTTTTATAAAACACGTTTGAAACCTTCGAAAACAAAAAATGCATTTTGTGTTAGTTGAAAACTTGTACAGCCTTACTAAAAAAAAACACTCCGACTTTACACAACGTTGGCACTTTGTGTAAAGTCTGTACATTTCGTTTTTCAAATTCTTACTAAACAGAATATATGGTTTTGATCTGACAACGTCGTATTTTACCAGCCTTTTTAAATTGTATTTATTTTATCTTAATTTCATTTTCTGTGTTTTATTGGAGGCACTGTTGAAAACCAGCTGCATTCCAGGAGAAATCCTGAATTGCAGCTGAGCAGTAACATTTTCGTCAATAGAACCAATGTTTAATCAAAAATGTATAATTGTAAAAAAAAAAAAAAACTGTTGATGAATAAAAAAAATAAATAAAAATAGTTGGTTAGGTAACCATGACCAAAATTAAAGTGCCCATGTTAGTTAATAGTTAGGTTAGTTAGTTAGACACAATACAATGTCAAAACCAGAAGTTAGTTACTTACTTAGGTTAGCTGAGTATTATATAAAGCAGAAAACCAGGAGTTAGTTAATAGTTTGGTTAGTTGGATATAATAATATAAAGCAATTACTAGGAGCCAGATTAATGAGGTTAGTTTGATATAGGTACCTAATATAAAGTGGTAAGCAGGAGTTAGTTAATAGTTAGGTCAGTTGGATATAATATTATAAAGCCAAAAATCAGGAGTTAGTTAATAATTAGGTTAGCTAGATTAATACACATAAAGCCAAACCAGGAGTTAGTTGGATATAATAATTATTATATAAAGCCATTACTAGGAGTTAGTTTAGTTTGTTCGCTAGTTTGATATACTTTAAAGTTATAACCAGGAGTTAGTTAATAGTTAGGTTAGTTGAAAATATTCATAACAAGGAAATATATAAGTAAATATATAATAATGCAATATTCATTAGGTTAGTTTAATGATATAGAGCCATAAGTTATAACCAGGAGTTAGTTAATAGTTAGGTTAGTTGGAAATATTCATAACAAGGAAATATATAAGGAAATATTCATTAGGTTAGTTGAATGATATAAAGCCATAACCAGGAGGGCAGAAAAGGTAGGAGACAACCGTAACCAAAGTATCCAATTGATGCTGGGATCAATACTCACTGACGCCTTGGTGAAGCACCATGTCTGCGATCAGGAGCACAGGTGCGGCGAGGAGGGGAGCGGTTCACAAGATCAACATCACCACCACGAGGCACACCACACCTTGCAATCCACGCTCCATGCGCCACTAACCGATTCCAATTTCTGACACCCTGGTAATTGTATTTATTAACTGTGTCCAATAATCTCCTTCGTCGCGAAATAAAATTGTCAATTTCTTCGTTCCTTCTCACCAATTCTTTCTGATTTTCTAATTATGTTTAATAATAATTAATCTTCAGAGATGTCAGTCAAATGGCACAGTAACTAATCAGTATTTATTTGTTCTTTGTCACCAATTCAACTTGCTGGTTTCCTGGTACTTTATAAATTAATTAACTTATATATTGTCAAGGCTTTTATGTTTTCAAAAGAGTATTTTTCTGTTATGTTTTAATAATGTTGAATTGCTTTTTACACTTTCTCTTTTTACTCCCCAGTATTCTACTGATTCTTGTACCACTAAAAACTTTTTATTTTATTAATTATTATATCATTTAAAACTTCAACGTAGCATTTGAGATGAAACACCGTCATCAGAAAAAATGACACTTGGATTTCTTTTGAAATTTCATTAAAAATAATTGATCATTCAAAATATCACAATTTTGTCACCTTCGCACAATTTCAAAAACACTTTGAAGTAATATTTGTCTGGAAACCACGTTCTTTCTTCTCTTGAAAATAATCCACTTTTCTGTGTTAGAATTTTTGTCCCTTTGAACTCTGAACTTTCACAATGTTTATTTTTCAAAGTTTTAGGCTGATTTTACTTCAGGGAATTCTTTATTCGTGTCGCTTGCTAGAAGCTAAGAAAATTTTGCTGTTAGGAAAAATATAACAATGTGTCAGGTACTCAACACAAATAAATGTGATTGCGATGTATGCACGGAGAAAAATGTTATTCTAAAATACGACCATTTACGAAGGATTGAAGTTCTTACGAACAAATTAAGAGTGTTTCAATGTTTATTGGCGGGAAAATGAAAGAATAATTTGTTGGTAAACGTACGAAATTACGTATACCAACAAATTATTCTTACATGTTCCCGTCAATAAACATTGAAATATTAATTTGTTCGTAAGAACTTCAGTCCCGTTTTTACGAATAAAATGATCGTGTTTTAGAATAACACTTTTCTCCGTGTGCGAACTGAATTTTTCGAAAATTTTTGAATAATTCGGAAACTGTCTGTTGGCTTTCCAAGTTATTACGTTTTATGGTAAAAATATAATAATTGAATAGTTATATTATCTTAATATATAAAACAAAGTCGGGTTAGTTACACCATTTATAACTCAAGAACGGCTGAACCGATTTACATGATCTTTGATTTGTTGGATTTGTCTCCGCCCCGATTAAAAGAATAACTATTAAAACATTGGAAAAATCACGGGGAAAATAATTATGAAGAAAATTAATTTTGTTCATATATTTTGTATGGAACGGCTTTTCAAATAATGTGCGTTGGTCGACATAATTTGAATCAATTCGAACTGTCAATGGTGTAGTGTGCCGAACATTTCGTGCTTAGTCAACAGCTCAATTTCTTTTTTGAACTTAGAGTAGGTATCTATTTATTTTAACTTGATTATTTCAGCTAATAAATTAAACACAATATTTATTGATTCTGAGGCGGTACGAAGTTTGCCGGGTCAGCTTGTGATTAATAAATTTGATCCGTTTTTGGTTTCTTTCTTTCTTTTTAGCTACCTAATATGCCTTTTGGCATTATATAGCCATTTTAAGATGACATGTTACCTAACGCATTTAAATTGTAAAAAGATTGATTTAATTTAAATAACACATTTCTATATCTTTATATTGTAAATCTTATTGTTATTCCTCTATCTTGTTATCAGATACCTTGTTTACACTTTTCAACACTCCCAACTTACATACTTATCCCATACTCTGTAACTCTGTAATTCTGAATATATTATTTGTTACCAGGTTAATTCGGTAAATCCGAATAGCTAATATGCTAACAGATTACTTTTTTGCAGTCACAAAAAAAAAATGTATGTATCTTTTTTATATATTTCTTCATAACACAACTCAATTTAAAAAAAAATGAATTTTCTTGTTTTTATCTTTGTTTTTATTTTTTGTTTGCAATTATGTACTTAAGGAATAATATGAACTAAACCTGTCAATTTGTCTGTCCTGGAACGGGAAACTTTCCTAGTTGGACAGGCAAAGCTTCCTAATGTGTAACTTGTACTTTCTTTTGTATCTATACATAAATAAATAAATAAAATAAATAAAATTGTTGGCTAAAAAATTGACTGAAGTACAAAAAAACTAACTCTTCCGACATTATTATCAATTTGTCATAGTTTAACCTTGTATATAGAGACGTTACTGAGATAAGGCGCATGGTTTCACTGAATTATGTTTAGCGGATCGTTCATATATCTTTTCATTAGTTTATCCATGATTTTTTTTAAAGTCATCGAGTTTAACCAGGAAGTTTATAAAAAAAGTTTTATGTGAATAAAAAAAAAGTTTTATGTAATACAGCGCAGTCCCTACTGCTTTCGTCTGGAGCCAGAGAGCCTATGGAATCTCCAATTGCTGTATGTTGTGAGGTTGAAGGTATTGGGGTGGGGATGGAGATGGGGAAGAGAAAGGTGAGGAAGTACCTCGTTATTCAGATGTGATCTAAAGACATTCCAAGCAACGTTTCAATTCAGAATGGTGGTCTTATACAGAAAATATCTTCCACTTTGGAACGTGCCGCATATACACTATATACTATTTTTAATTAATTGTAAAATAACACAAACAAATCAAATAACGTTTATTTACGCATGCCGGGACTTGAACCCGCGACCTTCGGGTTGATAGACGAGAGCCTTACTCCTTGACCACGGAGCTACATATTTGATATATTTCCACGGAAGTAATATCAAATAGAGCTTCATATCAATCAAAGCAATCATTTTATTCGTAAAAACGGGACTGAAGTTCTTACGAACAAATTAACAGTGTTTCAATGTTTATTGGCGGGAACATGTAAGAATAATTTGTTGTTTTACGTAATTTCGTACGTATACCAACAAATTATTCATACATTTTCCCGCCAATAAACATTGAAACACTGTTAATTTGTTCGAAAGAACTTCAGTCCCGTTTTTACGAATAAAATGTTCGTATTTTAGAATAACATTTTTCTCCGTGGACGACACAAATCTATCGGTTTAACTCTTAAGTGATTTTCACAAAGTATTTGTCAATTTAATACTGAATTCCAAACTAATTTATTTTCGGCTAGATCTAAACAATTTTGTTTCCGATTTCAAAATAAAGCGGTCTACACACCATGCTGCGAACAGCCCGACATATCAGGCTGTTAGCAGCTGGCTATTGTCTCCTGTCTCTTTTTTCCTCGTGCGAACCCGTAACATCCTGTTTCACGTTGTCTTCTGTCTCTTTTATTAACACAACAAATTCAATATCACCATCTCATTTCAGTGCGGCGCATCGGTTAGTACTAACGGCAGACGGTTTCTTCCAATTTGCAGTCAACGTGAAACAGAGTGTTACGGGTTCGCATGAGGAAAAAAGACACAGGAGACAAACTCCAACCTTCGATTTTTAACCAGCTGCTAACAGCTGCTGTTCGCAGCATGGTGTGTAGACCGCTTAAACTTCAACAAACATTTAGGACCAGTTGTTTCGGAAAATTTCACATTTGTTTTTCCCTCAAATCGACATTCACCGAAAAATTGGGTTGTTTCAACCTCCGTCAGATGAAATTTCATCGAAAATTCCATAGGACCAGTTGTTTCGGAATTCCCTTCAAATTTGAATTTCCTTCAAATTTGAATTTCCTTCAAATCGTCATTCACCGAAAAATTGGGTTGTTTCAACTTCCGTCAGCAGTGAAAATACTATAGAAATGTGATGTGAATGTGATCAGCCGAGTCCGGACGGTTAGCGAAATAATGGGAGGAGCATGCGCAGACGTCAAAATTGTGATTCGGCGTGGAACACTTGAATAAAATTTTCAAATTTATCGAACGTTATTTGTTGCTATTTACTGCTGACGGAAGTTGAAACAACCCAATTTTTCGGTGAATGACGATTTGAAGGAAATTCAAATTTGAAGGGAATTCCGAAACAACTGGTCCTATGGAATTTTCGATGAAATTTCTTCTGACGGAGGTTGAAACAACCCAATTTTTCGGTGAATGTCGATTTGAAGGAAATTGAAACGTGAAATTTTCCGAAACAACTGGTCCTTAATCACCGGAATATTAAACATAATCACCTGAATATTAAATAAAACCAATCAAAGGGTAATAAGTAATAATTAATCCACGTAACGGGGTTGGTTAGCATTCAATTAAATCTTCTTTAGTGCGGATTTCCACCCCTGGACTATGACGTCATTTGACCCCCCATTGACAGCCCTTTCCCCGACGGGTTGTATTGGGAATTGGCAAATCCATTTCCTGATTAAAGTGTAATTAATCGGGAATACGAATGCTATATTTGCCTTCCCTTAATGGGGATAAATTTCTGAAGGGAATTTGGAAAAGTACAGGAGAATCAATATGGCTATTAATCAAAATGATAACTTTTGTAAAATCAGTTTTGTGAAATTTCGCTTTGAACAGATTTACCGATTAAAGTTTATATTAATAATTAATGAATGAAAGGAAAATAATTCCCACCTGGGCCTATGTCTCATATTTGGGGAAGTTGTGTGGAGGGTATTTTTAGGAGAGATAGTTCTGGAAAGGAAAAGAATAATGAGTAGTGGGTAGGAATCTGGGGGTCAGTGTCCATTAGTGACGGGCGTACGAATCCTTCCCTCCCACTGCGGTGCAAAGCGATGTCCAGCTGGAGAAGTCAAAACCTCAACCAGTCTCTTTCGATCCGGCCTGCCACGCAGTGTGTGGCAGACGCATCCACCGCCAAAATCTGGAAAAACCTCACCCCGTGAACCCAGGCACCCCTGCTAAGTCACCAAGCGTAGCGAACCACTTGGGATTTTTATAATAACTTATTGAGTAAAACCTCGAATTGTAATATTTATCATTGTATCAAAAATTGTATCAAAAATTTTTCAATAAAAAAAATAAAAAATAGTTGACGTCGAATATAATATTAATAACACATAGTCATCGTCAACTGTCATTTATTCATTGGCCATCTGCAGTCATGCTAAGGAACGATGTGAAGTTACCGAAAGTAATCGATACAATCCTTATCGATCGACCGTGCAGGGAGGATACTCAAATGAAAATTTGAAAAATCGAAAACCTGAAAAAGATACGGTAAATTTTTTTTTTGAAAAATATTAATGTCGAATAACGATGTAAAGACGTACGATCTCCCTCTGGGATCACTAGAATAATATAATAATGAGAAGATAATATTTAAAGGATAATTATTGTACACATAATTGTAGAGTTTTCACAGACATTTTCACGTTCTGGTTCAGTTTCGCCTACCTATTTAAATGTGCATTGACATTTCGAAAACTTTTGTTTTTACGTGAGACGTGGATAGATTTTATTTTTTCGATTTAACGTTACAGTATTCAAACTACTGTAGGCAACACTGGGTGTTATGATTAGATTTGAAAAGGTTAGGTTAGGGGTTGTTTTGTATCTCCTAGATTACGTAACTATCTTCTTAAAAGTTACAAAAAAGATAGATATCTCCTATGAGTGTCTTTTGAAATTCGGTAAACATTTATAAAGTTCGATCTGGGATTCCCAGTGACTCAGTGGGACCAAACCACCCCTAGCATAATGGGTGACGGGGGTGGGGTGTTTTGTGGGGTGGTTGGGGTGGTTTCCATCGGGTTCGGAACCGAAACACCCGCGGGTGATATAGAATTCTGCCAACGCCGTACTACACGGCGCGCACTTGCAGATTTAAACGGGTTATCCATTGGTAATCAAATTAGAAAATCTAGTACTCTTAAATATTGAAAAAATATAAACGAATATTATTATCGAGGTAAATACGACACACGTGCTCACGTTCACACGTGCACACGCTCATACGTTATGTGTATATATTCTCACAAAAATGAATCAGTGCTTTTTTTTGCCGAATTCTCAACAGATATCATGTGGTGTAAAATGAAAAATCTCGCGTCACGATGTTAGTCCAAGGTAAACTCCGAAACTACTTAATCGATTTTGATGAAATTTGGCTTACTGTACGTAATTTGATCTAACTTAAAAAGTAGGATAATTTGTATATCGATTATTGACCTCAAAATGTATTATTGTGATTTAATTGTTCATTAAATGTTTGTTATGGGACAATGATATGAAATTATTTGTAGGTTAATAATAGCTTTAGCCGTGTTGCGTGACTAGATCTGAATATCCAGGTACTTCCCCACCTTCCTTTTCCCCATCTCCTTCCCTTCCCCGCTTACCTTCAGCCTCACAACATACCCCAATTGGGGATGCCATAGTCTCACTGGCTCCAGACGGGAGCAGTTGGGACTATTGTTAGGTATTCTCTATAAAAAAAGGTTCCATAAGTTTCTGATAGATAGCGGTGTGGGTTAATTTATTGACACAACACTTGGTTATCTAGGTTAGGTAACCATCCTGTAGATAGCGTTGTGTTTCGTTAGCCGCAGCAACGGGTGGACGGGTCAGCTAGTTGTCTATAATATTTTTTGCCTTTAGATGTTTTAGAGATATCTACTCCCAAAACACGTAAAGCGAATTAGGATAAATTACTTTTAAGTGACATATGTGATACCGCACAAGAGTTTCAACTGCTCCGATACGGTGTGAAAGTATGGCATCAATTTTGGGAAACGTCGTGAGGAAGAAAGAAGTTGAAACTGAATAAGTGAAAGAGAAAGGTCGGAAAGTATCTGAATTGTCAGATCTGGTCACCAAATAGACCCAAAGTCATTTTAAGCAACCTTTTGGTGACGGACGATCGAAAAGGATTGAATCTATAGCATTCGGTAACTTCTCATCGTTCCCTAGGACAACTACAGATCGCGAACGTATACCTACAACAGTCGAATATAATATTAATAACAATTAGTCATTTTCAACTGTTATTTATTCGTTGGCGATCTGCAGTCATGCTAAGGAACGATGTGAAGTTACCGAAAGTAATCGATCCTTATCGATCGACCGTGCAAGGAGGATACACAAAATATCTACACCTATATATCTAGTGTTTGGTAGTTGAAACTTGAAATTTAAATGAAAATTGATATTAATTTTATATATAAATATGCACATTGCACACTCACACTGCCATCTGTTAGAAACTTATGGAACTTACAAATAATTGTCCGATAAAAAACATTCGCAATAATAAATATTGAGATCAATAATCGAGATAAAAATTATCCCATCTTTTAAGTTGGACCAAATTACACAGAGTAAGCTAAATTTCATCAAAATCGATTAAGTAGTTTTGGAGTTTACCTCGAACGAAAACTGTGACACGAGATTTTTATATATAAAGATATAGAAGATATAAAGATAAAGATTATTGACATACATATAAAGAATTATAGAATTTTTTGTTCAAGTTTTAGTGGCAATATTTATAAGTTTCCAATATTCACATTTACCTTGTGTCGGTGTACTAAACCTGTAGGATGAGTACTGCTACCCCACAGTATAGGTATCGGGTAACCGATATTGAAAAATCCTCCCTTAGCACAAGTAATCATAATATTTTCCAATAAGGAAACATGGCGAGATATAACACTGGAAATAGCGATATTGTAAATCTTTATTAGATATATTTTTCTATCAAATTAAAAATTGCAGTTTTCTATTTATTTCTTAATTTTAAAGCTTTGATTTTCAATCTTTGATAATATTTTTGATTAAATTTAAAAAAAAAACATTAATTTTGAGAAACTGCCCCCAACTGTAAGGAATCAGTAGGATTATAGCATCCGTAAATTATTATTGCGGCAGGTAAGTTGTAAGACTGATAGGAGTGAGGAGGGGAAGGAGATGAGGGGAAGGAAGGTTAAGAAGTACCCTGGCAAACCCAAATAAAGCACTTTTAATGTAACTATGTTAGTTGTAAATCTCTAACTATAAGTCACAGCAGTAAATATGTATGTCATTCTTTTGATTTGTCCTGTCCCGTTGTAGAACAATAATCAGTTTGTATGTCTCCATATTCAAATTCTGAGGTATGATTTTTTTAGTGTGGGCGGAAAAATTTCCTTTATCAATCCGTGAAAAAGTTTTAAATTGCTCTCTCCCTCCAGTTATTACACGTAAAAGTTTTAATCTATCTGATTATGCGTACAATTTATTAAATGACCTATAAAATGATAAACGGTACATCTACGATATTGCTTTTTTCTATATCTTTAAGTAACAAAAGAGTGCTGAGCGCAGGAACATAACCCACATTTTTCCAAATGGACGACAAATAATAACGTTAGAAACTGGCACGACGGTTATAGAGCCATGGTAATGTAGGGAACTGCAGGGACGTAAAAAAGCGTAGAATGCGGGATATATAAGGAAGGAAATAAAATAATTATTAGGTCAGGAAAAGGAGAATTGAACCGGTGCCAAAAAAAACCTGGGATGGAAGTTTGGTTACGTTCCACTGCGCCAATGGTTAGGTTCAACTGAGTTCAACTAATTTGATTGTTTGATAAAGAGTGCACGATTGCACATTTTTCTTGTATGTTTATTTATTTATTAGATAACATACATTTATACAGCAAAAATAACATGGTAATAATATTGGATTGTAACTAAAAATATTTAAAATGTGTACAAGTGTTATTATGTCTTGTTAGGTCGATATTAGTTCCTAGCTAGGCAGGTTGCCTGTTCTAAGTAATCAAATGCTCGTGAAAATGCCAACTGAATTATACTGTAAACATATGTAATTGTGTCATTAATTGTCAATTTATTGAAGAAAATACTTGTTTACGCACGCTTGACTTGAAGGGTAAACTGGCGAATGCGTTACGGAAATTACAGCGTTACGAAAAGTGAAATGCGTTGCGAGGCAAACGGGTTGTATCACATTGTAGAAGCAAGATAGAGCAGTGCGGGCGCACATTTTCTTTCTCTCTTCCTCTCATTCCTCCAGTGCATGAAATATTTTAGTCAGTATTTTGAAATACCAGTGGTGCGTCAAACGCGGGGGGAGCGGACGTCGATGCGCACGGCTTAAAAAATTTGTTAAAACAATTTTTTAGTTACGAAATACAATTTTTTTTATTTTCTAATCATTACCACACCTGATTCAAATACATATTTATGGAAATATGGATCTTTACAAGACATTTTTGATTTTCAAAAAATAATATCTTTAGATACTACACGCAGTGACGGTTCGTGGTCTACGTCATTAGGAATTCAATCAAAGATTTAAAAATGTGGCTGTGTGGTTGAGGGGTTACAATCCTTAGCTAAGACTCCTAAGGTCACGGGTTCTAATCCCGGCGTGCGCAAGAAAACTTAATTAGATTAATTTGTGTTTAATATGAGTAATTTATTAATTTAAAATAATAAATATGATTGTACCACAACTCAACGTAGTGGCATTTCAACGTCCCTTTTGAAAAGACATTAAAACTAATTAAAAAAAAATTAAAATAGCTTATAGCCAAATCTAACGTAACCTATTTAAGCATTTTTTTTTAAATAACTTTTAATGACTTTTCAAAGGAGGTGATGAAGTTGCATGTTTTTGAGTTATCCGGTCACCAATAAATATATAATAGGTATATTTTCGGCACGTTCCAGAGTGAATAAATATACTCTCAGTATCGCCATGGTAAAAGACCACTCTTCAGAATCGAAACGCTGCTGGAAATGTCTTTAGCCGTGTTTGGTGACCAGATTTAAATAGCCAGGTATTTCCATATCTCCTACAACTCTTTAGAACATTTACATTACATTACACCCCAATTAGAGATGCCATAGTCTCACTTGAACCAGTCGGTTTTTTTTTTTTACATTAGCTCTATCTTTTAAGATGCGGTGTGGAGGGTTATTTGAAGGGAAATGAAGAAGAGGGAAGTCCTAGGAAGGAAAAAGGTTTGAAGGGTGGGTAGGAATCTGGGGATAAATATGTCCAGGAGTGATGGACGTGTGAATCCATCCCTACCACTGCGGTGCAAGGTGATGGTTCGAGAGGGTCCGGCTGGAGAGATCAAAAGGTCTCTCTCATCCAGTCCCTCCCGATCCGGCCTGCCACGCAGATGGTTGGCAGACGCATCCGAAGTCCCGGACAAACCTAACCCCATGAACCCGGGCACCCCTGCTAAGTCACCAAACGTAGCAAACCACTTGTGGTGATCTGTGGCAGAGGTGTTGGACTTCCAATAAATGGTTCCCGGGCGGCGGTACCCATACCCGCCTCCCAAATTGAAAGCAATTGGGTCTCAAGCAACTGGTACGAGTGCAGTTCCGTTCCCCGATAATCGCAAACCGTTAACAGAGAACACCAGAAGTATAAACACAATTAAAAAGTAGGTAAATACTGTGTATAACTAGATAGAATTCAGGCCAGATGAAATAATAATGATCGTATTGAAAGCTGTGAGTCGTTATTAGTAAAGCACTATGAACTGAACGGTCCGCTAATTAATGATGAAACGCTAAAAGGTAGGTAATATAGCAGGAGTCAAGGAGCTATTATACTAGGGGAATCGGTTTCGCGAGAATGCAAGTATGCCAAAAATGAGATGTCAAAATAAACGGATGTGTTAATAAGAACAGGCTGTGAAAAATGATGACATTTCTAGTTAAGTCGCAAAAATTTTTGTAGTCTTAGTGAAAACAATAAATTATTCAGTTTTTTTTATTAGAATCTCTTTTATAAAAACTTTTGAAGATTATTCCCATAAATGTTATATTTCATTGAAAAAGAAGATAATAATAATAAATCTAAAATAAAAAAAAAAAATATATATTTTTTTAATTTATTTAATATGTATAGGTTTTTTTACAATAAATACATAATTTTTACATTTTATACAGTGTTAAAATAGTAGATAAGAATAGATTTTCCTCACCATAAAGAGACGAGGCTCTTGTGTTTGGTGAGGGAATTTTAGTTCAATTATATAATATCATGTGTAATAAAAGTAAATAATACAATATGGCAATGATATATTACCTTGGTGGGAATAACCTTCAAAAGTAATTATAACCACTGACAGAGCAATTTAAAACTTTTTTCTCGGATTGTTAAAATAAATTTTTCCGCCCACATTAAAAAAAATCATATCTCCGAATTTGAATATGGAGTCATACAAACTGATTATAGTTCTATATATATATATATATATATATATATATATATATATAACCTATGAATTCACCCAACTTTTGTCTATTATCATATATTCGTAGGATTTATAAAAAATATATTATAAAAAGTTAACTTTAAACCTTTTTATTGAATCTAGAAAATATTTGCCATATTTTGGCAGCAAAGCAATCCGTGGTTTTGGAAATAGTGCCGTATTGTGGCAAAAAGCATTCGAGTGGATAAAAGAGAGTTATTCTAATGAAAAAAATGAATAATGTTCATCCGAAACACTTTCTAGATTACAAACCATTTCGTCGAACATTTGTTATCATTTTAAAATATAGCTGCCAAAATATGGAAAACAATTAGTAGAAAATGATATAGTTAATTCTGAATTTGAAATATGAGATTGACAAAAATTACTTAAAAATAAGAGGTCTCAGTAACCGAATTGGTTAAGGTGCTCTCCCAGTGAGACTGAGAGATCCTGGGTTCGAGTCTCAGTTGCGACCGTTAGCTCTTTATTTTTCTGTGTCTTGTTTTTCTCATAGTTTCATTTAGTTTTATTAGTATTACCTTTTTCTTCAACGATACAATTAATTATTCTTATATTACAAAGTAGAGGTTAGGTATACATGCAGATATTAATATTATTATCTCTCGTACGCACAAAAATGATTGTTCGCATAAACTATGGATGTATCATTTCCTTTTCTGAAAAATAATCGTCTAGTATCAATCACGTTGTGTCCGTTAGAGCCATATAGTAAAGAGAAAACTAGAAGGGCACTTCTGTTCTATTTCGCAAGCGCTCTGTCTCTCCGTATGTAGATCTCCATCCTACTTGAATTTCAATTCAAAACGATGGCTGTTTTAATGATTCAGTGAAGTTTTAAAAAAATTTATTTGAACTTTCTTATTTGAAAGTCTTTAGTATTATGATAACTCCCTGCCTAAAAAACGTTTGAAAAAAAATTGTCATTAAGAATGCGACGTTTCTTTGGACAAATTGTATAATTTCTTACTACTAAGCGCCTCCGCCCACTGAGGCAACTGAAAACTTTCAACTGTCTTTGTATGACAATGTGATGGCCCGCACACTACACAATCACTCAAACACCCGTTGTCAATGGTAACGCAAGCGGTGACTTGCGACTTGCACTGCTGATTGCCCTGGCCGGCCGTTGCTAGTTGCCAGCTGTCAGCAGATTGTTCTTCGTCTATGTTTAACCAAGCTTTTTGACCAATCAAGACAGAGAAAACAGCCGGTTTTAGTTGGTTTTCAGTTGCCTCGTCAGCGGAGCGCCTTATTTATTAAATGCTACACAAAATGTATGCTTTATAATCAAGTAGGTAGGTAAAGTACCTATTTAAAAATCTACTTATTGTAGTTGAAATTATGGTTTTGACTTATAATATAATAAACATACTTTTTGGAAGCCATTTTTACTGTTCACATGACTATTACGCCGTTCTTCCATGGAGCTACCTTCAAGCGACGCGATCGCCGCTCGTCTGTGTTTTCCATACTATTATTAGTGTTTGAAAACGCCACTACACTACTAGCTGCTACACTAGCAAATCTGTATGACAGGTAGCGGTAGCGTCGCTTGTGAATATCTACGTGGAAGAACGGCGTAAGTTTACTAGTTATAATCAATAAATGTTGCTTGTGCAATAATGGTGAATTTAGCTAGTAGATAGTTGGCGCTGTTAAAAAATTATGTTTAACTAATTATATTGTGTCAATTGTCTCTCTTTGCATGCCTCTCGTGATTCCAATGTCTCTTGTCTCTCATTGTAATATACGTTACTTGAGGAGCTTGTATGAAATTTTGTATTTTTTAAAATTTATTTTTATTATTACTTATTTTAATTTTTTTTTTTATTTGTGACTTTTCTGTTTTTCTAATTGTATGTATCTGTATTTAATTGTATTTATCTGTATTTAATTGTATGTATCTGTATTTAATTGTATGTAATTGTAGATTGTTTGTAATTGTATGTCTCTATTTGTATAATAACTGAGTTTTTATAATTGGATGTTCTCATGTAAGTGCGAACATCTGTAAAAACCCAGTATAAATAAATAAATAAATAAGTAACCCGCGATGTTTGTATGAGAACCAGACTTTTTTACAACTCGGCCGCTAACCGGTCACGCACATCTTATCCGTCGGGCCCAGGTAATCCATTCCTATTACATCCGTCTTAATAACCGTGCGCAAAGATGCATAACAGAAAAAAACGGTTATTATATAAAGGTAATTTGCAAAATTGCATACAGATTTACTTGTGCTCTAACGGAGATGCTAATTTACAGACAGATTATGAAGAAAAGCAACAATTAAAGATTCCATTATTGCATTCATTGACCTAACTAGTAGTTCTGTAAACAGTACTAGACATCACGTCCAAAAAAATGTATAAAATCTAATTTTCTCTGATTTAATAAAACCAAAATTTCCTCCGAAATCATAATATAGGTAGGTGGTTCTTTTTAGGAAAGGATCGGGAGAGACTGGTCGAGGGAGACCATTTGGCTTCTCCAGCACACGGAGAAAATTTTTACTCTAAAATACGATAATTTTATTCGTAAAAACGGTTAAAAACGGGACTGAAGTTCTTACGAACAAATTAACAGTGTTTCAATGTTTATTGGCGGAAAAATGTAAGAATAATAATAATAATTGGATAATTTGTAGAGCGCCGTTTTTGTGAGAAATCACCTCAAGGGCGCTGTTGAAACCCTGTTAATTTGTTCGTAAGAACTTCAGTCCCGTTTTTAACCGTTTTTACCATTAAAATAATCGTTTTTTCGAATAACATTTTTCTCCGTGCATGTAACTTTAAAAAAATTTAAAATAAGGATTATTTAAGAAACGTCACTATTTCAATTACAATTATTCTTTCAAACTTTCTTTCGACAAAATACTCCGTGAAAGAAGCCTTTAAGAAGTACGTTTCGGAGAAATCGTTTTTTGACATTAAACCCTCGAAATATCATGGAGCCCTCAGGGCCTCCTGTGTGTATAACTACACACAGGAGGCCCCGAGGAAAATAATTTTATCTGCTGTGTGGAGGGTCTTTTTGAGGAGAGGAATGAGTGAATGAGTGGAATGGGTCTTGAAGAGACCGGTGTTGTAAGAGGGAGGAAACACAGAGACCGGCAAATCATTCCACAGCCGAGCTGAGTCATTAAAGCGACCTGTTCTCATGTGAAAAATGTCAACCGTGTAGGTACATGTGTTTCCTGACAACGCACCGGTGCCGAAGGGATCAATGACGCAACTTCCACAGTAATACCGGGAGAACAGGGACAGCAAACCTACCTGACGCCTGTGCTCTAAATATTGCAATATATATGTTTGTATAGGTACATTTATGTACCTCTATGTCTGTCTCGACACAGGTAATATCCTAGTGAGACAGACATACAAAAATCGCAAATAATTTTTTTTATAGATTAATAAATACAAAAAAAAAAATCCGCTTTTATCGGACAGCCCGTTTCTGCACAGAGTCAAGGATTTTATCAGGTATTTGGGGGCTCCAGACCAGAGGTGGTTGACAAATTCAACAGTTAGGCGCACTTTTTTATTATTTTTTTATAGTGAATACCTCACAAGAGTCCCAACTGCTCCCGTCTGGAGCCAGTGAGACTATGGCATCCCCAATTAAGATATGCTATGAGGCTGAAGGTAAGTGGGAAAGGGAAGGAAACGAGGCAGAGGAAGGTGGGGAAGTACCTGGCTATTCAGATCTAGTCACTAAACACGGCTAAAGCCATTTTAAGCAACGCTTCAATTCTGAATGGTGGTCTTACACCAGGGCGATACTAAGAGTATCTTGCGTTTTGTACAGGGTTAGCAGTTGCTTTTTTCATAAAAGCCGTCAAGCAGTATTTTTTGTAGAAACCGTACATTTTGACATTAAGCCATCGAAATATGATGGAATTTGGCACACCCCAGATCCAAGTCCACCTGTATTTGAATTGTATATTTTTATAAGAAAAACTCTCTTTTTTAACTTTTGAAGGTTATTCCCATGTAATATAGCATTATAGAAGGTTATTCCCATGTAATATAGCATTGAAGAAAAAGATAACAATAATAATCTAATTTTTAAAAATATGAAAATGAACAAGACACAGAAAAATAATAAAAGATAACGGTCGCAACTGGGACTCGAACACAGAACCTTACGTCTTACCGGGACATACAACTCTACCAATTGGGCTACTGCGATCTATTATGAGACTGTTATTATTATTATTTTTATGTTATCTTTTATTATTTTTCTGTGTCTTGTTCATTTTCATATTTAAATTTTTTTTGATTATTATTGTTATCTTCTTCTTCAATGATGTATAATATGTATTTAGTTTACAAAACTTTTTTACAGCTGTTCAAAAATTGTGGGCAAGATTTCAAAGCAGATTTAAAAAATATATAAATCTAACTGGGTATCACATTTTAGATAGTGTTATATTATACCTTCGAGTACCTTGACATTTACACGCCATTAAGATGATACCCGTTGGTGCAGAAATAGATTTTACTAAAATATTGCTATCACTGTTGCTCTTACTCCACCGGATATTGAGCGAAAGGGACAATGCACTAAAATGGAGGTTTTGTATTCCCCACTTTTCTCTTCCAAAAGTGGACTAATTTTCAAATTTTTTTTTACCAACTACATAAGAAAAAACTATTCTATGTCTGTACGTTTTGCTTTTTTTAAAAAAACATTGTCTGGTTTGTATACTATACATCTTTTGACGGCGTTTAAACCAGTCAATTTTATTGATTTTTGGAAGGTCATAACTTCTATAAAAAGTAACTTATCAAAAAAAAACAAAAAGTACCGACACGCTAGTAGTTGATATCTATTTTATGCAAAAACAATATTTTCTCTAGGGTTAAAATCCAGAGAGATAAATAGGGAATACGTTTGTATGGAAAAATCACCGCCGGGTATCCTCTTAAATCACTTGTCATGAGTCAAATCACTTGTGGATATAAGTAATTAAAATATTAGAGGTCAGATTACTCAGCGAAGTAAAGTGGAGTTTAAAAGTTTAAGAGGAAGTTATTGTAAATATTTACTTGAAGCGATTTGTGCCCGGCGTTGCCCTGTCTGAATGTTATAAACTGTTATGCGATTCTGGAAAGAGCCTCTGATAGTCTAAATAGCTTGATGAATTCAAACGAAAAATATCATGAGTTAAACATGAATACTGTACAACAATCTCAACTGCTCCCATCTGGAGTTTATTTATCTATTTATTTATTTATTTAGGAAAACTAACAGGTTATTTACATCTTTTACAATAACCCTTGTAATAAAAATAAAATCAAATAACAGATTTTCACATAACTTAAAATTGTAATAATAAAAAAAAACCAAGGGTCCTGTACCCGTTAATAATATGGAATATAACACAGAATTGATCATAAAGACCATACTAAAGGTTCCGTAAGGACGTCAACATCGGAATTTTTTTTAACATTTTGAGTATACAAATAATCTATGCCCAAAACATTCTGGTCCATTACCTCAAAAAAGACACAGAGGCAAACACACCTCACACAACCATAAAACCATAAAGCCAAACAAACAGACATGCTAAATATACCTAAGTGTTATTCTACCTTTGGACAAAAAAAGCTTTAAATATTTAGCTATAAAGTTATTATTAACTAATAGACTATTACTTATCAAACCAAAATTAACTGCATCGAGGACATTATATCTTGGCTTAAGGAACTACCGGAAAAAGAACTTATGTTAAAAACATCGTCACAGAAGTTTCTGAAAAACCTTACTCAAACCATGAAGTTATAAAAATCAGTTTTAGAGCTGCAGATAGCATAATATGTAAGTAACAAATAATAATGTGTGGGTTCTTAATAAATGTATAATTTCTATATGTTGAATACATAGCGAAGTTGATTTAAAACAAAAAATACACACTACCGAATTGCACCGCACTAAAATTGATATTCAAAGCGGTTCCATTTTTACAATAATATAATTTCTATATTTAGAACGCGTTCACACTGGCATTCTCATAAAACACAACGTATGGCGGTTGTGTCCAAAATGCCTACGACAAGCATGCATAATTGTTCCGGCGTCACGTATCGCCTCGTCATTCTGACACCGATACTGTTCTATAAAATATCGTCCACATTCGTTGCTGCACATTTTATGAATGAAACTACATTGGAATGCATTCACTATTTTATGTACATGTAACTCTTTCTAACATTTCCATAGCTGGCTCAATAGGTCATGGTTTCACATATAACTAATGAGTCATGAGTCATGATTAATTTACTAATATTTATTATTTGGTGACTTGGTATACGCGAGTCGGTTACAGAGTTACAGCTTTATTACACTAGAGAAATATAATTAATTTTATTTCTTTTTTAATCGACAGTTTACATTTCATCAATTTGTACTTGTGTAGTATACGAGACTGATGCTGCTGCAGAAGAAGTACCTACGCATGCACCAAACACTAGCGACATATAAGGCTTCATGCTGTTTAGCAGTACCTCTCGCTTCTGTAAACAAATCCGTATAGCCGTAGCCTTCGTTTGCATTAGAGTTGTGTTTTTTTTGCCGGAAAAAGTTAAAAATGGAGCAAAAATAAAACCAGTTATGGATTTCCTCCCTTTGGCTTATAACGTCATGGCATCTAATAAGACAACAAATAAAAAATAAAAAAAATTGTGAAAATTATAATAAAATTACATAAAACAAAAATCGCTCATTCTTACTTATTTTTTACATACGGTCTCCCTATACCAGTCTTTCCAGGCTGTTTTCATTGCACGATTATTGTTAAAATTATTTTTAGTGGTTTTTTCTTTCACAGATGTCGGGCTAGACCATATTTATAATAATTATGATCAATTATCTTCCTTTCTAGTGGACTGAGGTATATATATTGTTGATAAATTCACTGTCTTGCATTAATTCTCTCTCTTTTGCATTTAATTTCTTCGAAACAAACATCATTTCGGTCCGTTGGGTGGGAGTAAATTCTTGGGCGATATATTGTACAAAAGTGCCAATAAAGTTTCATACTTGTCCGAAAATAAAGTTATTTTTTAAAAGACCCGTTCTATATTGATAATAGTACTAAAACATTACATTATTGACATAGTTCATTATTACTATATTGCCACAGTACCACTGGCTTTGGGCTAACAGGACTTTTGTACACTATAAAATTTGACAGATATAATAGTATGAAAATTAAAAAAAATATATTTATTTTGTATAAAATCATATTTTAAAAAAATACGAGTGTGTTTTAGACCACACGACTGAAGTAAATACTTCTTTAGTAATCTAATCTAATTTTCTTTCTGGCATCGAATAAAACCATTCCAATCATCAGTGTATAAGAATCTATATTGAAGATTGGTTTGGATTGTTACTGATCATCGTGACAAATCAGTCGTTTTAATGCACACTGAGTGCACACTTTAAAAGAAAATTTGATAAATTTTATTATAGGAATTACGCTTAGAATGTGATTGTTGATTTAATTCTTACAATGTTTAAAATAAAACATTTTTAATGCGGATTCTAGTTAAGAGAGCGACGTTTATTCACATTTGCAGGAGGAAAATTCAAAAAATTCCAATCGAAAAATTGCTAGTTATTAGTTAGATTTAACGTTTAGAATGTGAGAAACAACAACACAACTATTGTCAGCATAAATGCCAGCACCCATTCCAAACGTCATTATTATGGATTTGAGCACTGTTGTTACGATTAGTTTGTGAGGAATGAACATCAAAATTAATTTTAATTTATTATCGTTCGCCTCCGTAACGGTCGTAACGCCCGATATCAAGCATCTCGTAACGCTGTAATTTCCGTAACGCATTCGCCAGTTTACCCCTCAAGTCAAACGTGCGTAAAGAAGTATTTACTTCAAAAAACTGTTGAGATTTCCTTCAAATTTAAAATAAGCATAAAATATAGTGTTTTCCAACGTAAATCAATTTCGTATCGCGTTAGCAGCCTCGTTTATTAATAACAATTATGCGAGTTTTGCTCTCACCAGGGGCAGCAGCTAATTAATTTAGTAAAATATTCACATTCAGGGGATGGTACTTCCACAACCCCCAGGGCCGGGGGGTGAGTTGTGAAATTGTAGTATATTACAGGAATACGCAGCTCACAGGGGGATGTATGAGTCTATATTTTGCGGGTGGATTTTAAGGGTTGTTTCGGTTGTTGTGCTAGTTGTAAACTTTATTTCTCAGAAATTTGTGTTGGGTTGAAAAACTATAGTTAATTATAATTATAAATTCAGAATTACATTTCACATCAATTAATGAAGATGATAACAATAATAATCTAAATTAAAATATGAAAATGAAAAAGACACATACAAATTTTAATAATAAAGCATAATAATAATAAACATAATAAAGAGGCAGAGCTAAGATTAGAATCTGATTACAATACATTTAAAAATAAATTAAACAATAATATCATAAATAAATTAGCTAATTAGAATCACTCACTTGTATTCTTCCCTTTCAAACTTTATTATATTGCCATTATATATTGCCTGTATATTTATAAAAAATGTCTGTTTTTCAATGAATTTACTTATCTGTTTTTCAGTGCATAATATGTAAGTTTGATCAATTTGAATTCTATACTATAGTGTTAATTATAAGTATAATTCCAGAAATTATTTAAATCATGAAGAGAATTCCCTCCCTAAACACGAGTTTTCTCAACTAGGGAGGTATTAATTTATATCAAGAAACATCTTATACATATATATTTATCATTATAAATAAAATAAAATAATACATAAAAAATTGTAAACAATTTGATATATGTATTATGTTAATATTTCTTTAATAATAAACAAATGTATTGGTAGAGCGCCGTCCCGGTAAGACGTGAGATCTTGGTCCCAGTTGCGACCATTATGTTTTATTATTTTTCTGTGTCTTGTTCATTTTCATATTTTAATTTAGATTAATATTGTTATATTCAATAATATTTTTTTTATTCTGTCACATAATTTAAAATAACTTGTTAGTGAATGCGGTTAGGGATATTGCTAAATAAATACATGCAGAAGCTTATTGGTGTACATTATTTTTCATTACAATTTGAATCAGCACGGAATGCAAAGCAATTTTTACAGTCTTTAAAAAAATGCGCATTTTCTTTTTCAAAAGTCCAAGAAGCGTTTTCGATAAAATATTCAAGTCGCTGAACAAACACGTTCCTATATAACGCGAAAAGCGGGAAAAGCAACGATGAAAGAACTATCGACGATGTGTTACATTGGTCAAAGGCTGGATTTATGTATGAAGAAAGATTGCTGTAAGTGGTTACTTTCAGAATCTCTTTGGTGAAAGACCACTCAAGCTGGTGCTGGTGAGCATCGGAAAAGAATGGCAGAAGAGTCCCAAATTTCTGGAGCCAGTGTGGCTATGGCATCCCCAATTGGAGTACTTTGTGAGGCTGAAGGGAGTGGAAAGGGGAGAGAGATGGGAAAGAGGAAGGTTGGGAACATGTGTTAGTGTCAGCAACGTTTGGGAAGATGATTACGAAAAAAAATCATACGCTCAATGTCCAATTGAAATTTCAATTTGGGAAGCGGGTGTAACGCCGCGACGGGAACCATTTATTGGATAACCAACACCCTCCCTGCCTGCCATAGGTCACCCCAAGTGATTCGCTACGTTTGGTGATTTAGCAGGGGTGACTGGGTCTACAGGGTGAGGTTTGTCTAGGTCTTGAGGTCTAACATAGTCTCCTCAGCCGATCCATCGGCTTGAACCGCATTGGGAGGGATGGACTCATACGTCCGTCACTCCTGGACACATTGAACTCCAGATTCCTAACCACCCCTCATACCTTTCTCCTTCCCAAAACTTCATTTCCCTATATAATCCCATCACACAGCATCCCCCACAGTGGCGGATTCATACTTGCGGGGCCGCCAGCCCGCACGCTATTCGTTCGTTTCTTTCGTCAATCGACTCGAGTTGTTGTACTTTCTTATGTAGCGAGCGCGTCCGCGTCATCAACACTGCATACTTGTCTTTGTAGATTATCTTCCGCTTTCCCAATTTATTCCTCCTCACAAAATTCCCCAATAATGTTGTGTTTGTTATTCATACAACCCTCAAAATTTAGCTTTTCCTATTCAATACCTTGAGCTATGAAAGAACTTTAGGAATACGCACGCGAAATGCACCTGCGTAAATAAAGCAATGAGATTGGAAGCGTAGCGTTTGATGTGGCAACACTGCAAAAAAACCGAAACGGATACAATCGCTACGGAGTACCAAGTGACTTCGGCATTGTTTAAACTTTCTTGCACTGAAGGCGCATCCGATGTTGGCCTGCTACCCCTTCCCCCTCCCCAGCCAAACAGGAAGTCATCAGTGTTGCCACACAGTGCTACCATTACTTCAACATTGTTGCCATGAATGTGATATAAATATGAAAATTTTTAGTTATTCATAAGTAATAAGAATCCAGAGGAAAGTGAAATTATCTTTAAACGTAAAATGTTGTGATGGCTTTTTCACTGTAATCCAAGAGAGCCGGTCGCTCCTAAAGCCGTTAATTTAAAGGTTAAGGAAAAGCCGTTAATTTAAAGGTTAAGGAAAATGCCTTATCCTTAAATAGAACCGGAATCGCTCCTAAAGTCGTTAATTTTGAGGTTAAGGACAATTATTTTACCTTGAGTAGAATTGGAATCGTCCTAAAGTAGTTAATTTTAAGGTTAAGAACAATTCCTTATCCACAAGTAGAATCAAAGTCGCTCTTAAATTCGTTAACTTTAAGTTAAGTTAAGGTTAAGGTTAAGAACAATTCCATTTTCTTAAGTATAAGTGGAATCGTTTCTAAAGTTGTTAATTTTAAGGTTAAGGACAATTCTTTAACGAAGAAGCGACTGAATCGCCCCTCTGGACGGAACACAGCGAATCTCCTAATCAAAATGTAAGTAAAATTCTAAAAAGCATGTTATATCCAGTTCACACCCTCCATCATAAAAAAATACGCCACTTAGGAGAGTTTCAGCAAAAATGTAGATTCGGGAAACGAAAAACGTTAAAGGTTAGGACTTGAACAGGAAGTGAGCAGGAAGTGAAAAGGGAATAGTACCCCTTCTCTCTCCTTCGTGCTGCAGAAATACATGACGCATTCAAAACGAATCTCATGAACTTCCGCTAGGAGATGCACCACGAGGAAATGCTATCCGACGTATATGAACCTTTTCACAGACTGCGAAATACCGTAAATAGCATCCAATTTCCCTATTACCGGGATTCTAACAAATATTAAAATGCTACACATACTTTTAATAACGAAAATCCGTAGAATAAAGAATAGATATAATATAACTAAAAGTGCCTTCCGAACAAATTTGAACATAAACAAAAAATGTGCCATTGACCATATAGCAGGCAGTCTGTCTCTCTTACACTTCCCTCAAATTGTATAATGCCATCCCATTCGGATTTTGTAATCATGGTGAAACACAGTTTTGAAAAGAAATGTAGGCGCAAATTAGACTTATAAATTTATCACGAAACACCCACAAGACACTTCTTGTGTGCTATGCGAAAATCATTATTTTAAACACGGTACTAATTTTATAATGCTGGCAAGAAGGAAATTGCGACAAGTATTTATTTGCAGTTTCAACAGGATTACCTAAAAAATTTTTTACACAATAAATTTACAACATAACTCTTAAGTACGTTATCACAAAACCTGTGATAACGTACTTAAGAGTTTTGATTACCATGAAATACGATAATTTGGATATAGTTTAAAAATATTTTTCAGCTCAGGCTGATTTTCACAAATATGGCGCTATAAAAATTTGCCACTGCTAATGGGTGACTTTAAACAAGCCCTAGATGGTTTAAAGCGACTCTTATTGCAACGTTTTCGGAGTATATATACCTTTTGCTACTGATTTATGTTCTAAAAAAACGTGTCTTTATATTGTGGCAAAATTTCAACAGACATCCAGAATTCAACACATTTAAATAATCCGTGTAAGAACCGAGGGCACCCGTAGCGAAGATAATTTCTTAGGGAGGGGGGTAAAAGAAATAAAAAACGTAGTCATAAGAAATGAAACAAATAATAATAACGGAGGAGACAAAGAACATGGTAATAGAACGCACTGCGCCACGGTAAACAATGTGAGAAATGAATGAGATAGAATAATAAACTTTACTACAGAACTGTTTGTCTGTGTCTGTACATAATAATATTATTTGTTTTACCGCAGTCAGACAAATGTAAATCCGGCAATTCGCGTTTTTGGATGAGTGTTTTGATGTGATTCTGCAATGCTTGTATTGTATAGAAATGCTGTGGGAGAGAATGCATGGGATAATATGATCCATACTTACTACAAAATATTCATTTTAGATGTCCAAAAAGAGTTACTCCATCTATGGATACATTTTATATTCCTAAGAGCAAAACGAATTATCTTGAAAATGTATTTAAAAGAAGAAGCTGTAGAACATTTAATAGATTATGCCCAAACATCGATGTGATTAACACGAACCTTGCTAAATTCACAACATTCATAAAAAAATGACATTCCATCGAATGCCATATGTTTAACCAAAAACTTAATTTCATTGATTTCTTTTTTTTTTTATTAATTCCTCACATTTTCTCTTTTACTTTTAGTAGTTTGTATTTTAATGAAATCTTTTCCTCAAAAATATTATTGATATCCTTTAAAATTTAAGTGTAAACCTTAGAAATATGTATATCATAAAACACTTTATAAATTGAAGACACAGAATTGTTTGTATTAAGTATATTGTTGCATTTTTTTTATTATGGTCCTGTATCTAAATGTCGTTATTTTATTGGTCAATAACATAAACATACTTATTCACTGTCATATATAAATGTATGGACTGTTTATAACGCAAATAAATAAATAAACTTTTAGAGGAAGGACAAAATAGATTGAAATTAACTTATTTTACTAAGGGGGTTTCTCACCATCCTCCCAATAGCTTATCTACACTAACAACGAATATTTTCGATTTACTGTTTATTTATTTATTAAGTTGGATTTTATAGTTCGGTACTCGAACCTATGATTAGTGGTTATATATTGGAAAAGTTGGCCGAGTTTTCTAACCACTGCGAGTATTTTATTTTTAATAATATTCGTTGTTAGTGTAGATAAGCCATTGGGAGGATGGTGAGAAACCCCCTAAACGACATAAAATTGTTTGCTATTTACAGTGTATAATTATACTATTTGACAATAAAATTCGAGAATCATGCATTTTGTGTGCAATATTGGCAATCTGCTCTCATTCAATTTGGGAGGCAGGTATGGGTAACCAACACAGGTTCCCCCAGGTAATTCGCTTCGTTTGGTAACTTAGCAGGGGTGCTCGGGTTCATGGGGTGAGATTTGTTTGGGTCTTGGCGGCGGATGCGTCTGCCCGCCAACTGCGTGGCAGACCGGATCGGGAGAGACTTCCGATCTCTCCCGCAGGATTTTCTCATAATATCGCCTTCAAAGTGGGATGGTTGGATTCATATGTCCGTTACTCCTACAGATTCCAATCCACCCCTAAATACCTTTTTCCTATCCAGAACTTCATCGCCTCCCTTTTCTAAAACGCCCCTCCACACAACATCCCCAAAGATGACGTAGGCCATGGGGGAATTAGCTCATGTAAAAAATTCAACTTCCGCCAAAAAAATTTTGGGACTGATCTATTGCTACCGTTAGTTGAAGCCTTTTTAATGCACTTTACCAAAATTAGATAAATTTTCTAAGGTTAAATTAACTACAAACTTAACGTTAAACTAACACATTCTTTTCGTGCAATATTCAAATATTTTTTGTTGTTGTTTAAGTTTTATTGAAAAATAGATATTAAGAACACCATTTTATTATATTTTATATAAGAGAGACAGAAAATCAAAAGTCAATTATTAAGGTCTGTGGGTAAGTAAAATAAGACGATAATTTGAAATTATCACAGATATTTTCCTTAATAAGTTAATTTTCATTAATAACAATGAATTTCTGAAATTCGTCCAAAAGAGGCATTATTGGAAAAATGTAAATGATTAGTAATTGCAATAAAGGCGTTTTACATTTCTGATGTAAAACAAAGAACAAAAGCTATGACCCTAAAAAATCCTGATATAACTTCATAATCTCCGTTATAAATTATGCATTGACAGAAAGAGATGTTACATACAATGGTAGGACCTTGTCCTCTCTGCTTCACCTTGTGAAAGAGATGTTACATACAATGGCAGACCTTATTCTCACTGATTCACCTTGTAAGGAAAAGCGGTATGATGGTATCACGAAAGTTCCGAGTGACCCAGAAGTATTCCGGCTATTACCAAGTTAGTTACATCACCAAAAATTGGAGTGTTTCAGTAAGACATAACGCCAAAGCCGGCGTACCACAGGGCTCCCCGCTAGGTCTCATCAGAATTCAAGTCACTTGCTTCTTGCTTCCCAACCCCCTCAATAATCTTCCGGGGAAAGTTTCATAGCGAGAACTCACCCTAAAGCAACCCACTACCACCCCAAATGTTCCCCCTTTTCATACTGAAGCGCCTCGCATTACGACATGGAAATGAGAAAATTCCAAGCGCAATCGATACCGGTCGATCTTTCGAGATATAGACAGAATGGGAATAGCGAGGTGCTTCATATTATCTTTATAACATGGAAGAATGCACCTAATTGGAAGATAATATCTTTGATCTCAGTATTTTATGAGTTAGACATTAAGCACTTCGGTGTTAAAATTTTGTTACAGCGGTTTAATTCTCCGAAGAAAATAAAGTCGTTATTTTACGCTGAATTTTAGAGCGCTCATTACAGTAATGGCATCGGTAATATGTATAAATACGTTTTTTTTATTTTACAAGTTTTTCAACGTATACATTGTGTTAACAAGCGGATTGCAATCTTTAGAGCACAGGCGTCAGGTAGATATGCTGTCCTTGTTCTACCGCTATTATAATGGAAGATGTTCCGAGGAACTAGTGTCATTAATCCTTCGGCACCGGTGCATAGACGGTAAACAAGCCAAACGCTCAAAATATTGAAATGGCTCATATTTGTCACATGAGAAAAGGTCGCTTCTCCGACTCGTGCTTGAGTTCAAAAGCTCGGCTGTGGAACGATTTGCCAGCCTCTCTTTTCTCGCTCCTATATCATTGGTCTCTTCAAGCACCATCAACACTTCTTCCTGTCCCCAAAATGTACAAAAAATATCTGCATTATGGTTTGTATTGCTTCCGTTAAAAAGCAAATAAATAAAACTGGAGCAAACATTGTAATGTTCCAAAGTAAAGGTACATACATGAAAATATTTGTGTACTTTTGAAAGGCATGAATTTTTGCGGAGCAAAATCATATCATCTTGTATAATAATATCCACGGCTCCAAACATTTCAAATTGCAAACAATAATTGAAACCATTACCTCGGTGAATATTCTGTTTGTGTTGATACAACATTACGACCGGAATGGCTTTGCAGAAGCAGTCGGAAGCACTGAAATATACTGAAATGTACTGAAATACCATGTTTCTGCAAGCAGAAATAGTAGATCACAATCCCCGGGGACTGATAGCGATAAAGGAGAAACACTGCGGTGTGTTGGATATATTCACTGCAGAACATGCAAGGACAATAATTATCGTACATTGTTCTTTGTCATTATTTTTATTTCTACGTGAAATTCATTAAATTATTGTACAGGAGGAAAGCTCATGTGTCAATATTTGCCCTATAAGGATACCAAAGAAGCTGAGTGGTCTAAAGCGTCGATTCCCACTGAGACGTCGTTAGTTCAATTCTCTGCAAGTCTTTGATCATTGCACACGGAGAAAAATGCTATTCTAAAATACGATCATTTTATTCGTAAAAATGGTTAAAAACGGGACTGACGTTCTCACGAACAAATTAACAGGATTTCAATGTTTATTGGCGGCGACATGTAAGAATAATTTGTTGGTATATGTAATTTCGTACGTATACCAACAAATTATTCTTACATTTTCCCGCCAATAAAGATTGAAACACTATTTATTTGTTCGTAAGAACTTCAGTCCCGTTTTAAACCGTTTTTTATTCTAAAATGATCGTATTTTAGAATAACATTTTTCTCCGTGCACAAACAACATTTTCCGCACATAAATAAATGGTAGTAGGAGGAATTAAAATAGGCTGATAGAGATATTGAAAGAAGGGTAAATGCAGGTAACTCCATAATTGGAGCGGTAAATGCCGACAAAAAGATTCAACATTATTATCTCAACATCTATGTAGGTATATAAAGAAGAGTGTTTGTGCCCGGTGGCGGGCGGTGTGGATTTGATTTGTATACAAAACTATAATTGCACCCTCGATCATTAAAACAACAGGAAGATCATTGTTTTCATAATCTTTCAAAAAACCTATTTTTAAAGCCCGGTCAATGCCGTGGACTTCTCTTTGGGGACTAGTTATTATTGAGGCAGTGTCTGTGCCGGGCTTGTTGCTTTGTTATTTATACAGATCTACAGTATTATTCCGAGATTAATGAAAATTCGCACACTTGACCTTCAAAACAAGAGGGAGGTCACTATTTACATAAGATTTCGAAAAATTACCCTCACCTTCTTTTCCACCCCTAAAAGCAATTTTGATACTTCTTGATGAAAAATTGCAAACTTGACGTTCAAAATAAAAGGAAGTCCTACATCTCATTTTGAAAAACTCTGTTTAAAGCCCAAGCAGCCCTTCAGCTAGAAATAAAATACAATTGAGGTATAACGCCGTTCTTCCACGTAGCTACTTACAAACGACGCTAACGCTACCTGTCATACTATTTTGCTAGTGTAGCGCCTAGCGGCGTTTTCAAACACTAATTATAGTAAGAAAAACACAGACGAGCGGCGATCGCGTCGCTTGAACATAGCTCCATGGAAGAACGGCGTAATGCGTCAGCAGGGATTCGTTCGAGACTCGAAAAAGTAACAACAAGGTCATACCTACTCAAAACGCATTAAAATGTCCACTAATTACCAAGAAAATGATAACTGTAAAATCTTGACATAATTACTTCAAATTATCAGCAGCCTCGCGGGCAAGTATATTCAATGAGCGCGTTTAATATCACTTTAAAGATGAGATGGCCCCTTCCGATTCGCTAATGCCCGCTAATGTACTCACAGACCATGCTCCACTGGGCATGCAGTGCTTCAGGGGTGAAACAATACGGTTCGAGTACCACCGGTGTAAAACAGTATCACGACGAAACAAAACATTGAAGAAAAAGAATTAAACAAATAACTAAACTAACCTAACCATGTCTATCATTTTCTATTATATTCGGTTACCGTGCAAACTGGCAGCTCAATTTGCAAATAGGGATAAAATAATTATGTATTTGTAAAAAAAAGCCTGCGGCACGTATATATATATCCCTTTTGCGCCTTTTCGTCATTTGTAAGATCGTATCAAGCTTGATTCGATTTCGCCAAAGAAGAAACAGTCTTTTCTTTAAAAAAACTTATTGAAATATGGTGCCATGTCTTGTTCTTCCCTTATTTAACACATGCATAGTCGAGGGGCAAGGCTCTCGACTCCCAATCCGAAGGTCGCGGGTTCGAACCCGGCGTGCGCAAATAAATTTTATTCGATTCACAATTAATTAATTAAGTATAATATATAGTATATTTGCGGCACGTTCGAGAGTGTAAGATACTATCAGTATAGAGGATATTGTCAGGCTATCTATTTTTACTTTATTTATATTCTGTATTACCTACATTTTGTCAAATCATATTTTATCTAACCTATATTATGTGTCTTTATATTTTCTGTTACTTACCTGTATTTTATTCACATCTTCTTAATCGAAACATGTATTGCTTTATGTATGTAAAAGCCCTATGGGCGTTTAAATATGAATAAATAAATAAATAAATATTACCGTAGTGTAAGACCACCATTCAGAATTGAAACGTTGCATGAAATGGCTTTACCTGTGTTTGGTGACCAGATTTTAATAGCCATGTACTCCCCTTACCATTTCCTTCCCCTCTCCACTACCTTCAGCCTCACAACATACCCCAATTGGGTATGCCATAGTCTCACTGGCTCCAGAAGGGAGCAGTCGGGACACTTGTGCGGTATACATAAAAAAACACCCATAAAAATTACGAAACTACATATTTGTCTTCCTGTCTTAGATTTTGGCAGATAAATAGTTATGCAAAAACACCATAGACGATGATGGTTACAATGATTTAGGAAACATTTTTGTTTTAACCTAAAAATTCCAGAGAATATCACAGAGCTGTTCAAAGAACTCTCGACCCTAAAACCCGAACAGAACGCGATATAAATTAACCAATTATTTTGTTTTTAACATTAAAGACTTTTCGCCGCGAAGCCCCAAATAAAAACTAATAATTTGAGAACGTTTGCTGACCACTGCAGAACCGAAAATGAAGAATTTTGGGTTAAAATGCCTGCCAGCCTGGAGACTGCCGTCACGGTGTGGAGCCACTTGTTGGCCCACTTCGGGGGTTTTGTAAACAATTTTGGATTTAAATATTGAAATCAAAAATAAATTTCAATCAAATCCTCCTCTAAGAGAAATCAGTAATTTTCTCTGAACTACATTCATGCGAATATTTATACTTGTATGTGATTCGAGTGATGAAACATATTGCTGGACACAATAACATATCCAACAGTATTAAAAATGTAGACATTACCTAAACAAAACCTGTCCAAAAATAAGTAACGCAATACGAGACGTGATACAATTTTGGATGCTACCACCTAAAATACAAAGTTTAAAACAATCCAACAAACTAAGCATCATAGAAAAATTTGACAATAAACAAACAGTAAAAGCAAATAAATATAACGAATAAGCTAAAACATAACTTACACACTGCTCGGAAGATTAACAACCAATGATCAACTAAAAATCCCCTCATTTAGTGGTACAGAAAGAGAGTTCAAAGCATCTCTAAAAATCTTTGGATCGTCTAAGCAAAGGAAACTCGTAGAAATGTAAAGTAATAAAAGTAAAAAGTAACGTAATTGACGATGATTTGGTAGATAATTAAGTAAACACACAGACGGGTTCATTAAAAAAATCTAAGGTTTTGATTTGGAAAGTAATATATAATTGTTAAAGTATTTAAATTTAAAGCCCCCCCAAAAAAACGTATAGTGGTTTTGGATATCATTCTTTATTGCGTTTCTTTTTTACTCTTGGACGAACGTAAAGTATGCTAGGAATGCAACAGGATTGCAACAAGAATAGAAAAAATCGAGACAATAATTCGACGCAGGGAGACACACGCAAAGAACATGGCTGCGAGAATACAAAGACAAACGTGCAAAGTCTTTAATTGTTTCTTAACTTTTGCGCTCAGAAACCGTAAAATTGATAGGCTGTCACAAGTCACGGTAATTAAGTCATCAGATGCGCAAAGGTGAACTGTTTTAACACGAACTTAGGGGGAAATAAAATGTGTGTAGTAACACATGGGAATTCTTTGTTAGTATAATATATCTTAGCAGAAGACGAAGAACTGCAGCTTTTTAATTTATCGCTGATCTTCGTGGCAGATTTAAAGCCATTGTTGATAAGATGAAGTCAAATATAGAAACCCTTTGTCGGCAGAAAGTAGAAGGGATATGAAATGTGTAATAGTAAGAAGAATCGGTGACGATATGAACACATTGGTCGAGTTAGTAGGACTACTAACATCCTAACATGACACTGCCACCTCAGGAGATACGTTTAGATGTTGGGAGTGGGAAGTATACACAGCTGAAGGATGTGTGAAGAGGATGAACAAATGAAACGTATATGGTGACATGTCCCGCCTTGATAGGGATACAGAACAATGCGCAAATGGCTTTGGTGCTTAGGGAATTATACATAATCTGAATTTTAAATAATAAAGGTGCTAAAGTTGTTCCTTTATTAACTTTTTGCAGAGGTTAAAAAAATGTATTTGAAACGTGGAGCGTGACCCACATAAAAATTGATCGCCGTGCTATTTTTTATCTCCTCTTCATCCGATTGCATTGCAGGTTATTTATACAAGAATCAGGTGTAAAAGGAATGAATAGAATTGGACCCAATTGAATGGAAATGTTGCAACGAACAACGTTTACTCACATTTAGAGTGATTTCCTTTGCTAAAGTAAACAAAACAAATATAGGATGCAACGAATAGCTGAACATATGTGGTTTCGTTCTGTGGAAGTCAATATCGAAGTATATTAATACGCTGATGCCCGTACGGTTCAAATTTAAGAACCCGACTCCGAGTAAATTTCCGACGCCACACTGTATGGAAACCGTTCTGACTCGTCCGTGTACATGCAATTTTCCACGGAGCTGCTGCTGTAATATTCACACTTATCACTCGCTCACGTGCGATGATAAGCAATGAAAAGCCGCCCGCAGGGCCTAGCTTGGTTATTATTATAGTTCCACAAACATTATTTTATGATACAATTGAAAAATTAATTTCGTTACTTGGTTTTGCCATTTTTGCATAGAAGCGTATCGTGTGCCAGAAAAACACAGCCCGTTTCCACCGTAAACTAGCCGATCATGTACTAGCTTTGGGTGGCCACACGAAGCTAAACACAAAGCAAGGATAGTAACTTCGGTTGTAGGGGCGCTACTTGCTCACATAATGGAACACCATCCTATTGAACTCTCCTGGCTTCAGACCATAGCTAACTAGCTTCCTCAGTAGCTTACTAGGTTAAATACAAAGCTAATTATGTCCACACGTAGCTAGAGTGACTAGTTTACTAGGTTACTGGCTTGAAATAGAAGCCTTTTGTGGCCCAGACAAGAGATTTCTACCAAATTGAACAATGGTCAGCAGTTGTATTGGAAAATCAAGAGAACAGTAACAGGTAAAGTTAAAATATTATCATAAATAATGGAGAAGAAGTTCATAACTGGTTGCGTTTTGCAGGCGAGGCCATCAGATATCAGGTGGCATACTTGGTGGCCAGATTGCCGACGGATGTTTGGTAACTTCTCTCGCACTCACTGCCGATTATTAAATGATTTCATTACTTATAATACTTTCTTAAACACAACGCGTTGAAGTCAATTTAACCAAAATAAGGCATGAAACGAAAATTCGATGAAATTATTTATTCTTTAATTAAATGAAAACGAATAACTTTGAATACACCACATATTTAATCAGAATTATAAATTGTTATTTTTTAATTGATAATTTATGCATAGCACAAAGGGTAACAAATATTATAAGCAATAATTATTAGCCTGAAATACTCATCCATATTGAAAAACCTCCCGAGAAAAGATACATGCGCCAACGGGACTCGAACTCGCGCCCCTCTGATTGCCGATCAGGAGCTCTATCCACCAAGCTACGGCGGCTTATCTCTTACCAGCCAAATGATTCAATATATACTAGTGTTTCATTCAACAATTACATTTTTACATTTTTATTACATTTTTTCACCTGCAAACAACCAACTTTATTTTTATATGAGAAAGGCTTTGTAAGTGCTAAATTTCTCACTAGGTGGCGTTGAGACATACGATGTCTACATTTTTTGGTGAAATACTTTTAACTCGTCAAATATTAAATATTATTTTTTAAAATTGATAAATTAATTTTTAAGACAAGACTTTTTAAGCATAGCACAAAGGGTAACAATTATTATAAGCAATAATTATTAGCCCGAAACACTCATCCACATTGAAAAAGCCTCCCGAGAAAAGATACATGGTTCAAGTCCCGTCGGCGGCATGTATCTTTTCTCGGGAGGTTTTTTCAATATGGATGAGTGTTTCAGTCTAATAATTATTGCTTATAATAATAATTATAAACATTTTTCGAAACCGATGGTCTCTTCTTTTAAAATCCATTCGATCTCTTGGTAAAAGTTGACCATTGAAAAGGTTTACCAACGTTGGTAAGGTTTTATCAAGTACACCTAACGATGTTGAAATCGTATATCAAAGTGTTGAGTCTTACCATACATACCAGTCTTACTAAGTCTGTGAGGAATGCGTTCGGTTCAAAATTAATGATATTCGCGGTGACATTGTCATAATAATATAATGCTATGGGAACAGTCGTCTGCGGTTCATTTGGTTTAGGATTAGTCTGTTCCACGTGTTTTGGAGCATAAGAGCAAACTTGAGTGGGTGGAACATATCCATCTGATAAAATAACAGGCAACTCTATTTAATGTATCAAGGTCTTCATTTGACCACATATCAATGCACGAGTATTAAGTATAGAATGTATCGAAAGCATCTCCTATCCTTATCCTATATTTGTCTTATATTTATCTTCTTATTAGTTTTAAAGCAAAAAAAAAAATGCTTTAGACCACACACATTTAAAGCAAAAAAAAAAGTGCTTTAGACCACACGACTGAAGTAAATACTTCTTTAGCTCTATATATATATATACGAGATATGTTTATGTGTATAAAATATATACATATATTAATTTATACCAATACTTAATTAAATTTATTATCATTCGCCTCGCCCGATCAAGCCGTGCGCATAAACGTCCGCTCCCCCCCGCGTTTGGCGCGTCACTGGTATTTAAAAATACTGACTGAAATATTTCACGCACTGGCTATGAGAGGAAGAGAGAAAGAAAATGTGCGCGCGCACTGCTCTCTCTTTCTTCTACAATGTGATACAGCCCGTTCGCCTCGCAACCCCTCAAGTCAAGCGTGCGAAAAGAAGTATTTACGTCAATCTCTAACCAACATTATTATAAGAAACTTTTTGCCTTATCCTTGTTTAACCTCGTAAATATTTACCTTTGTATTGTAATGAACAGACAGATTTCATGACGAATTCCAAATGCTCGTAATTTTTAGACTGGCGTTTTTAAATTATAAAAGTAAAGGATGATGTACGAAAGCAAAGACAAATACAAAGCTAAAATATAAGAAAAAGACAAGTCAATTAAGCCTTAACTAGAAGTCAAAAGAGTTATAAAAAATCTTCTAATATTTAGTGACCGACAAAATCATTTACACTTGTACCAAAAACAATAAGGTCTTGACTTAAATTGACCAATCTACACATTCTGTACAGTGGTGGATAATGTCCATAATTAGTCGAGTGTTGATTGAGAAAGAGCAGTTCATTATTTCTAAGTCTACATGAAGGTATATTAAAAGGGAAGAGTTAAAGTAATGTTTGTGAATCAAGAATACAATTGATAATTTTAAAGAAACAAATGAGATCACTTTTTTTTTCCGAAAGTTTTCAGAAGAAATGTTTAGAGACATATGAGCAAATGCCTCTTTCTAACACTAACCTCCTAGAAAAATAACAACGAAACCTTACGCGAAAGCCAAGTAATCGTCTTCAGAAAAGTAACTTTACCAGTATTATGATAACAATGTGTAGATTATAGGATCTTTCCCAATCCCACATAGCTCTTACTGCGTAATAATGTCGTGTGGGACCAATTACCGTCGGTGTTGTGTTTTATTGCTCTGTAATTATTACAATCAAATGATAAAATGTGACCTCCCAGACTATCTTAAGACTTGAGAATGGGGACTGAACTGGTCTGGACGATCTGTAATTTGAAATATATAGACAATAGGTAAGTTACGACATCTCAGTTATTCAAGAAAGGAATGAAAAAAAATATTCATTCGTGTGGTAGCGTTATCGAATTTCGCATTATAATATTATCAAAAGTGTCAGCCAACAAATATTTACTTAAAAAATAATTATGTTTACCCCATAAAACAGTAAATTAAAACATTTCACCTTGTATCAAATGGGGTAATCTGATCTATGCAGTAAAACCGTAAAAATCCCTAAAAATTACAAAATTTTAAACATTAACGAAATTTCGAATATATGTTTCTCATATACTGTTTAAGATTCAAATTGTAACAAATTTAGTCCTTCGGGTTCAAAATTGGTAAAAACTAAATAAATCAAGACAATTTCACTATTTTTTGGATTTTTGATAAAAATCCGGTGATGTGGAAATTTTTTTATGTATTTTTAAAAATTTAAACGGAAATTATTCTAAATGTGCACAATTCACAATGCCTTAAATGAAAGTTTAAGAGCTTCGGCCACACTGAATTCATGCATTACAGTAATTAAGATTTAAATAAAAAAGAAAACAAAATTTAAAAAATAATAATTATTGTCAAAAGCTCGCCTAAGACTTTTTTATATGTTCCCGTTCCATGTGCCCAGCGTTCTCTGTAAAGGCAATTCACTTAAGTTTCGATGTTGAAGCTCTAGCCTCAAGTAAAGCTTAGAATACACAAAGAAGTATGCTTAGCTGGGAAGAAGGTACCTTGGGGTAAACGGAAAGCACTCTGGAGCAAAAGGCAGTGGACCCTTTGATAAACTTTAACATTATCCCCAAATCCCTTTCCGATTTGGGCACTCGAGACAGGCCGAGACGGGAATGGCCGAGAATAATCGAAAATGATAAAGAGTGGTCGAGAATCACAGAGCGTCATGTATGTCTTTACTTTTAGTCATTTCAGAGCGTGTCATTGTGGATGAGAATTGTTATACCTAGTACCTTCTCATTTGTCAATGTTTTTATTGAAGTTGGTTTTAACTGTCTTTAAATTAAAACAAATAACTTTGTTTAAACCACTAATATTAGTGGTTTAAATATTAGAGAATTGTTATATATTATGAGAATTGTTATACCTAGTACCTTCTCATTTGTCAATGTTTTTATTGAAGTTGGTTTTAACTGTCTTTAAATTAGAACAAATAACTTTGTTTAAACCACTAATATTAGTGGTTTAAATATTAGTGGTTTAAAAAATTTTTTTTTTTTTTTTTTTTTTTTTTTTTTAGTTTTATATTAGTGGTTTAAACAAAGTTATTTGTTTTAATTTAATTCAAAATGATGCCACAAAGTGATTTTGCGAAGTTTGAAGAAATTAACTGTCTTTGATTATTTTTTTTTTACATTAGCTCCACACAGGAGGTCCTGAGTAAAATAATTTCCCCTAAGGGCCTATTTCATCTTTGGGGATGCTGTGTGGAGGGTGTTTTTAAGAAAAGGAAGTTCTGGGAAGGAAAAGGGTATAACGGTTGGGTAGGAATCTGGGGTTCAGTGTCTCCAGATCATCCGCCGCCAAGACCTAGACAAACCTCACCCCATAAACCCGGGCACCCCTGCTAAGTCACCAAACGTAGCGAACCACTTTAGGTGACCTATGGCAGAGGTGTTGGTTATCCATTTACATGATTGAGTGTCATCTAGCAGAATAAAGATAGTAACCAACTAACTATAACTTTTCCTCCTCTCAGGGATAGGCAGAGAAGATGTAATGCCACACACATCTGTCTTGGCGTTGGCATTTTATTTTTACTTAATATGAATACCTCAATTATTCGTTACAATATAGAAATTATTATGTAAGTAATAAAAAGTAATCATTCCGAGTTAACTTCGTTGTAATTCTCCGCAGTGATTATAAATCGGAAACTTATTAAAAATAATTAGACCTTTGCTTACTCCACCAGTTAGCATTGGAAGAAACAAGTGGAAAAAATTGGCATTTAACGATACCTACGGGTCTGTTTGTCAGATAATTGGCCCGGAAAACTCAACGCAATCATATTCCCAAATAAATACTGCCTTTCGTCACGCACGACAGAAAATTGTAGCCTTAAAACGAAGAGAGTTATATCACAGTCATACTTGGATCTGTTATAAGTTATAAGCAAGGGCGCTTATGTAAATAAAAAAATTCATTAATTACTGTCATCAAATGCGTGGATAATGATAAAAAGTTACATACATACATGTTGAAAGAAAATTATATATATTTTTATGCGTTGTCGAGTGGGAAGGTTCTCGACTAGCTGCTGTAGGTTATAGAATCAATTAAATTTTTTTTGGTTAATTCGTGTAATTTCAAAATTTATCATTTAAAATTATATCTTACTAATATTATAAACGCGAAAGTTTGTATGGATGTATGTGTGTTTGTTACTCTTTCACGTAAAAACTACTGAATGGATTTTAATGAATCTTTACAATAATATACCTCATGCATCAGAATAACATATAAGCTTTATAAAGCTAGTTATTTTCAAAATATTATAAATAATAATTATTGTTTTATAGAAAATGTCAAAATATGAGAATGACATTTTGCAAAACAATCAATTATCATTTAAATCAAAATGCTGTTTTAGAAAATTAGTGAATTTATTTGAAGTACTCGCCTAATATTTTGACTCGAATCAAGAATTATAGATATTTTATATAAATATGTTAAGAATTTTGGTATAAACATAAATGGGACCTAGGAAAAGAAAATATCTACGCTTTAATAATAGAAGTACTAATCCTGCGAAGTTGCGGGCAGAAGCTTGTATAGTATATTTTCGGCACTTCCCAGACTGGAAGATACTATCTGTATAGTTCTTGAGTAAGACCATCATTCAGAATTGAAAATGCTTGAAATGGCTTTAGCAGTTTTGGTGACCAGATCTGTACAGCCAAGTACTTCCCTGCCTTCCTTATTCTCATTCCCTTCCCCTCCATTATCATCAGCCTCACAACATACCCCAATTGAGCTAGAAAATCAAAAAAAGAGGTGTACGAAAGGTTTATTAAATTACCATATAGATGGTGGATTTAAGAATTCTTCCAGGGTGGTAGATAATCTCAGTAACGCCCTGGTGAAAAACCACCATTCAGAACCAGAACGTTGCTCGAAATTTCTTTAGCCGTGCCTGTACACCAGATCTCAACCGGCAAGTACTATCCAACTTTGTTCTACTCATCTCATTCCTTAGCTACTTATCTTACTTACCCTATCCCTTCAACTTCACAACACATCACAATAATTGGGGATGCCATAGACCTACTGACTACTGACATTTGGGACACTTGTGCAGTACTCACCAATACAATATATTATTGAAAAAGATTCTGGTTTATTCTGTCTATATAAATTCTTCTGGGATTGAATCTCAACAGAGTGCAAAATGCACACATTCGGAAACTCTGTAGAAATGCATTCATTCGAAGACCTCAGATTCAGTCGAAGGCATTTCACCTAAATGGTTAATAATGTGTTAACGCTTGCTATTGACATGTGTAAAATGCATTAAGGTGTTGAAATGCCAACGTGTTAGAGCAAACAGATTTCAAACTAGCTAAAAGAGTTCAAATGTTTGGCGCCCAACTTGGTGCTTTTATTATATATATTCTGCATTATTATACAGCGTAGATAAGTTATTTGGTGACCATTGCGGTAAAGTCCTTGGCTCTGGTCACGGGTTTGATACAACCAAACTGGTAGTAGTTTAAAGGTAAAATAGAACATCTATACAAATATTGTTGTATGAAACGATGCACCGCAGAAAAAGCAAAAATTAAATCTTGTGCTATTTGGTTCGGGGTTGGGACTTATTCTTAAAATCGCACCACAAATAAACTGAAATCATCCAAAATTGCTACTCAAATCCAGGACACGAAAAATCCTTAAACCTTCAGAAATATAAAACAAAAGGACCAGGATTAAATTGCTTCAATTATTTTCCATTGGGTCGGAAAACGAAATCGTCATTGGTCCGCAAATGGTGCCGAAAGTGCTGTGAGAAGATATTACCAGAGATGGACTAGCCTACTTCTAAAATAAATGTATTTATTATTGTTAACACATCGAAATTACCGCAGACCAAAATTTCATTTATAATTTTTACTATAAATAATTTACTAAATAACTTACTACAATAAACACCGGTTAATAAAGTAAGAAAATACCACCATTATGAACCGTACAATTAGATACATAGACAGACTAGCTTAAGTGTCCATATGTGAAAATGTTTCTTATAAAATATTTATTTGGTAATTTAAGTTTTTTTGAAAAACTGTTTAATTTTATTTATTTGTTCTGATTGGTTGATAATACAGCACAATCCAGAAGGGAGGTTATTGAAGTTTTGTATGGCTTTGTAAATACAATGCAAATGGTGTTGTCATAAAAGTAGGTGTTGATTTGATTTCCATTATCATTAGTGTGTAGAAACTAGGAGCTACGAATAAGGACTTAGCACTTATGACTTGGGACTTGGCACATAAGACTTAGCACATAAGACTTAGAACTTGGGACTTAGGACACTTAGGACTTAGGCCTCTAGTGCAGTAGATATTCTCATATATAAAAATGGATGTTTCTTATTTTTTTACCCTTATTATTTCTTTTGTGTGAGGACACAGGGAGAATCAAATAATATATATTAACACGGAAAAATGAGATTAGAGACCTTGGCGTGATTTTTGAAGCAAATCTCTCTTTCAAATCCCACATATTTGACATTGTCTCCCGCGCCAACAAAATGCTTGGATTTGTTCTTCGTAATGCGAGATCATTTACTAATGGAATTGCAATACGTCGAACATATGAAGCACTTGTTCGTAGCATCCTGGAATATAGTTCCATTATTTGGGCCCCTTCTGAACAAAACCATATCCTAGAAATAGAAAAAGTACAAAAAAGATTTTTGCGTTACCTGTATATGAGGGAATATACGTACTATCCATTCCTTTATCCATCCTTGTTCTTAACAGGGATGCTCGATTTCAACACCTTAGAAGCCCGCAGAAAAATATTTTTAGGTAAACACTTTTTTAAGCTAATCTCTGGTATCATACTCAATCCGCCTATATTAAAAGAGGTTAATTTTTACGTCCCTAACAAGTATACTCGTGGTAAATCCCATGCACTTTTTTATGCTCCGAAAGTGAGGACTTCTGCCTATCAGAACGCGCCAATAAACAGAGCGACTCAACTGCTTAACGATTCTGCATTGACCATCGACATTTTCAATGTCACTTACAGACAGTTCAGCAACTATCTTTTAGCAAATGTCACTAAGTAGTAAAACTGCCCTTGTGTACTTTGTAATTTATAATCTTCTCCATGATATATATTGGTGTATAACTGTTTTATAGAGAACATGAAAAAATAAATAAATAAATCAATAATTTTCTTTGAGTAGCATTGCAAAGCATACCGCTAGTATTTTATAAAATAAATAATATAAAATCCGTCTGTTCGGCCCTGTTAGTACTGTGGGAAAGCGAAAGTATTTGAGACCCAGAAGGAGTAATAGTGCGAGTACCATCGGTGAAATTAGAAGGAGAACGAACCCATTAGCATACAATCGGCCGTTACTATCCGGCTCATTGTGCCACCATTGTGGGATAGGCGAGAAATCCATATTATCAGATATGGGCGGATACTAACACAGCTTGTGAATCTTCATTCGATAAACAGTTTCAGAATTTTTTTATTAAAATACTAGTAATCAAAACCCGGTTTCAAAAGATTTTCCATAATATCAGTGGAAATACCGACGTTGTATGATTGATCATACAACGTCGAAAATTCGAAATTTTGTGTTGAAATGCAGCTGTATGTAAAAATGTACCCTCTATTTGGTACAATACACAAATTACTCATAGAACCAAATCAATTAAAATGCAGAAAAACTTGTAGTGAAATAAATAAAATGTTGCTGTTTTCTGGGTCACTATACGGGAAAAAATGTGATTCTAAAACACGATCCTTTTATTCGTAAAAACGGGACTGAAGTTCTTACGAACAAATTAACAGGGTTTCAATGTTTATTGGCGGGAACATGTAAGAATAATTTGTTGGTATACGTAATTTCGTACGTACACCAACAAATTATTCTTACAATTTCCCGCCAATTAACATTGAAACACTGTTAATTTGTTCGTAAGAACTTCAGTCCCGTTTTTAACCATTTTTACGAATAAAATGATGGTATTTTATCCGCTGGGTATATCATTGGACAAGCAACATATTTCGTATTTGTCAGGCTATTAGTAACACGAAATGTGTCTTAAAAAAACTTTATTATGTTTTAACAGCTAGGGGTAAGGATAAGAAGATAAGGAGACGGGCAAGGGCACCGCCGCCCCGGGACCCGCTTATTGGATAACCAACACCCCTGCCATAGGTCACCCCAAGTGGTTTGCTACGTTTGATGACTTTGCAGGGGAGCCCGGGTTCATGGGTGAGGTTTGTCTAGGTCTTGGCGGCAAATGCGTTTGCACACTTACTACTTGGCGGGCCGGAACGGGAGACTTGTCGAGGGAGACCTTTTTATATCTGCAGCAGGAATCTCTCGACCGCAGTGAGAGGGATGGATTCATCACTCCTGGACACATTGACCCCCCGATTCCTACCCACCTCTCATACATTTTTCCTTCCCAGAACTTCCTCTCCTTTCTTTCCCTAAAAAAGACTCACCACACAGCATCCCCAAAGATGACATAGGCCCCTAGTGAAATGGTTTTCCTCAGGACCTCCTGTGTGGAGCTAATGTAAAAAAGCCAAGAAGGTTCTTCCGAAACTTCATCCTTTTTTTTTATTACTTCAATAGCAAAGTGTGTACATTATGTAGGTATAAAGTATAATATAAGTATAATTTTTTTGTCTTTTTTCACAGACCTCCTCACTTGGGTTTCCTGTTCTGAGGAAATTGGGAGGATCATTTCTTCATACTTCCCTTTTGTGACTAACAAAAAGACGTCTTCACATTTTTTACTACAGTTTTCCTTAATATTAACGAAACACATCGTCTTTATCTAAGTATAAGATCGACTACGGATCGACCGATGAATTTTCCAGATTTTTAAGCTCATTTTAAAACTTACCAAGCCGTGAAACGACCAAATTATGATTGAAATGGTTATAAAATTATAAAAAAACCTTGTGGCTGAAAAAGGGTTTGTTTTATGGAATCCATTTATTTTTATCACCCTAAAAAGAGAATGCTATATTTTAATAATGAGAACCTCACAAGAGTCCTAACTGATCCCGTCTGGAGCCAGTGAGACTATGACATCCCCAATTCCCTCAATCATATTGTGAGGCTGAAGTTACCTTCGTGAGGACGGGAAGGAGATGGAAAGAAAAATGTGGGGATATACCTGGCATATTCATATTCAGATTTAGTCACCAAACACGGCTAAAGCCATTTCAAGCAACGTTTGAATTGGAGAAAAGAAAGGATTAACTTATTCTAAAAATTAAAACAATTCAATCACTGTTAAAATAATCGTGAAATCAGATATGAGCGCTTCAGCAGAATACGCAGCATTCTGAATGTTCGTTGCCAGTGAGACTATGGCATCCCCAATTGGGGTATGTTGTGAGGCTGAAGGTTATGGGGAGGGGAAGGTGATGGGGAAGAGAAAGGTAAGGAAATACCTGGTTAATCAGATCTGGTCACCAAACACGGCTAAAGCCATTTCAAGCAACGTTTCAATTCTGAATGGTGGTCTTACACCAGGGCGATACTGAGAGTATCTTCCACTCTGCAACGTGCCGCAAGAATACTATATATTATTTTTATTTAATTAATTGTGTAATAAAACAAATTAAACACATAAAATTTATTTTCGCATGCGTGGTTCGAACCCGCGACCTTCAGATTGGCAATCGAGAGCCTTGCCACTCGACCACGCCAACCATCATTAAATAATAATATTAATTTAAATACATGTAGGATTACGAAAGATTTTTTAAATATTTATATAGAGGGATCTGTAGGATTTATCGGTCAAATTAGGAATTCCACCGAGCCGAACCCTCTGATATGAAAATATCTGGAGTCGGTGAATTATTTTCCCATTTAATAGTCTGGTAGGTTAACATGTTGTTCTTGTATTGTTTTGTATTAATTATACTTACATAATACACTTGCATAGCGTGGATTTACTAGATGATCATTTTAATGGAAAAGTGTGTGAAAGGGTTTAGATTTTCCTATGGGGAAAACTAAACCCGGACCTAAAAGTCTAGTACGTAAAAAAAAAAAAAATTATCTAATTTTGTAAAAGGAAAACGTAATTTAAAATTGGAAGTGTTATTTCATTAAGACTGGTAAAATAATTGGCCACAAGCGAAAACTTTCAAATAGTAATGTATTCGCGAACGACAAGAATTAATAACATGTACCCGCTGAGACAATGCTAAATTTCACACCAATCTTCTCTCTTTGGCCTAAATGCTGCGTTTCGCCTGCCGTTATCTTGTTTAGCCGTACGACATTACTTAATTAAAATTTCGCTCGCGATTCTCAGACTTCGAAATCACCATTGTCATCGAATGCATTTTGCAAAGCGCACCAGACGTATAAAAACTAACTGCTATTTTATATGTATAGCTTAAGCTAAGACGAATTATGGTGACAGACTTTCGACCTGGCATTTTGTTGGTAGGGTTGTGCAAAATTAGTTTTGTTTCTAACTAACTATTTTTTTTTTTTTTTATAGAGAATCCTTACAAGAGTCCCAACTGCTCCCTTCTGGAGCCAGTGAGACTATGGCATCCCCAATTGGAGTATGTTGTGAGGCTGAAGGTAAGTGGGGAAGGGAAGGAGATGGGGAAGAAGAAAGTGCGAAAGTACCTGGCTATTCAGATCTAGTCACTAAACACGGCTGCAGCCATTATTAAGCAACGTTTCAAATTCTGAATGGTGGTCTTACACCAGGGCGATACTGAGAGTATCGTCCACTCTGGAACGCGCCGCAAATATAACAAATATTATTTTTATTAATTAATTGCGAAATAACACAAATTAATCAAATAAAATTTATTTGCGCACGCCGGGTTCGAACCCGCGACCTTCCGAATGGGAGTCAAGTGTCTTACCACTCGATCACGGACTAACTAACCATCACGCCGTTTCGCCGCAGGGGTAGGCAGAGAGGACGGACCGCCAAACAACTCGGTCTTGGCATACACTCCTCGCCTCATTCACATTCATACATCTTATCATGCATGCTCTTCTATTATTCTGACTCTTGACATGGCCCGACTCAAGTATCTGATTCACTTGATCGTGCCATGTCTTCCTCGGGCGTCCTCGACTTCTTCTACCATTCACATTCGCATCATATATTCTCTTGGCACTCCTTTCTTCAGTCTTTGTTTCTAACTTTTGTTTATATTTAAAACAAACAACAGTTGCGCTATAATCGTACCAGTACCTGCCCTGAATAAATATACGGTTATAGATCTCCTGACCGGAAATCAGAGGGGCGCGGGTTCGACTCCCGTCGGCGACATGTATCTTTTCTCAGGGGATTTTTTTCAATATGGATCAGTGTTTCAGGCTAATAATTATTGCTTATAATAATTGTTACACGGTTATACTTAAAACCTTTTAAATCAATCTAAAATAACAACACCTTAATCTATTTTTGTAATTGATTTTTGGGATGTTATGCTGTGTTACGCTTCCTCCTTCATTAGCCAACGTTACAGTGTCCATCAGCAGGGCAGTTGTGTAGACTGTTACGTTGTTTGTTAATTGGCTAAGGAAATAGGTAGCGTAACTAAATGTACGTAATGTAAAAATTACTAAATGTAAAAATCCCAAAAATAAATAATAAAAATAATTTTGGTTGTGAAAACCTTCAATCATACCTTAGTCTATGTTTATAGTATTTCGCACTTACATGTGTGAAACTACAAGAAAATCTTACGATTTTTATCATTCTTTCTCATCTGGCGGCATCAACAAAGCAATCTTTACCCAGAACAAATCAGCGAAACTTATTTTTCTTTAAGCACAAAATAAGAAAATAAAACATTTAAATAGTGTTTCTCCACTGTCGTAATTACTGAGCATAGCGAAGTCCTGTTCTAACTCGACCGTTTTGCATTTCGTCTGTCTGTAAATTTGTTTGTACGGTCGGTTTCCGGTTCAAGGTGGTTGCCTTTTTAATGATTCAGTATTTTTTTTTGTCAAATATGAAATCGTAGTGTTTATTGAGACTTTATTTTTTACTTTTTTCAATTATGGTACCTATCGGCCTGAAGAAAGTTAAAAAATATAATTGTTGTCGAGATAGTGGCGTTCCTTTAGACAAATTACATAATTTCTTGTTTGAAATATTAATTTTTTTTTAAAAATAAATTGTATGAAATGTATTCAAATCGTAGTGTTGGTTCAGACTTTCTTTTCCATATTTTTCAATATTATGGTAGTACCTACCTACCTACCTGTCTGAAGAAAGTTTGAAATAAGAATTGTCATTGAGATGGTGGTGACGCTTTGGACAAAGTGCATTTTTTAAATTTATTTTTTATTTATTTATTTATTTATCATAAATACATTATTTGTACAAAATAAGGATAGTCCCACAAAACTGACTTATGGCAGCTTGTCTGTAGGTTTTACAATTTATCACTCTTAATATTATACAGAAGGAAATATTTGTTAATACATATTATATAGTTTTAAGGAAACATTAGGATAGATCACATAATAATATTAGATTATTTGAATTACATCTATAAGATGTTTCAATGTACATGCCTAATAATAAGATATATAGGCAGCTACATTAGGATAATCAATTCAACATATTTAAAGATACATGGTGTTTTCGTTAACCAACCACATTTTTATCATTTTAGGGCATAATCTGTAATTTTTTTCAAATTTTAAGTTTTTATTTATTTTATTGAAAATCACTGGTATTAGGTATTCAAGAGTACGGCTTCCATATTTATTTAATATTCGAGGAGTTTTTAGGCCCTTTCTTTCTTTAAATCTTGTGGTATGTTTGTGTACCATATTTGTTAATTCATAAATTAATTAATTCCTTATTTGAAATATCAATAAAATGTACGGTTTATAATCAAGTAGGTAGGTATTTATTTAAGTATCTACTTAGAAATCTTATTATTTCAGAAGAAATTATGGTTTTGATTTATTAAATGAGAAAAAATAGAAAAATACTTATTACTTTCTGTAAATATGATTCAACCTTTGACAGTTTCTTTGTAACATCTATTATAGCTACAAAGATGTGAAGTTAGTGTGAAAAGTGGAAAGCTTAGAGAGGAGTATTGGCTTTATAAAAAAATACTCGTAAATACTTTATTCAAGAAACGATAATAAAAAAAACTTCGAAATCGCTTGTTGAATGTTGTTGAAATCGCAAAATTAAATTGACGGATATCAGGTTATTCGAATATTACTAATTTTAAAAGATTCGAGTTGTGCCAACCCTGCACTACGCGGCGTGCGTCGAATTCCAAGCAATCGCAACTCTATAAACATACATAGCAACAATAATACTTCCATATGTTTACAACTTTGTACGTATGAACCTATGTGTGGTGTGTACTTATTAATTCAGCGGGCATATAAGCTCTGTTGGCTCTCCCGTTCCATATACGCCCCCAGAATTCTATTTATATAATGATGTTATGCACTCGGATAAACCAGATGGCCATTTGAAGCGGTGATACCAATAGTGGCCTAATCCACAAAATTTCCAAAAAAAATAAATTTTTAATGTGAAAGAAATAAAATACTATATATTCATATTATTATGTTTACAGAAGGGCGAGTTCCAGGATTTAAAGCTCTACTAAGAACCAGGATCGCAGGACTGAGGGGAAAGATAAACCATTCCAGAAATATTCTCATCATAGAATCCTGTCTGACTTCAGGATCGAGCATAGACAATTGGAGAAAGACATCTTAGATCCGATGGATTCCTGTGTTTCTTTGCTTTGATTTTATTTTCAATTTTAGTTTCATATCTTTTTATAAAATACCTATTTTGTCAATATAATATGAACTTATACTCTCTATGGGAGGTGTGGGATTGCACTCACCTCCCCACATACTGGATTATTATATATTATTATTATATAGAAAATATACATAAATATATTTTCTACAATACATTATTACCATTTGTTATTTCGGCTACTGGCATTATACCTAGCTCTCTCATTAAAAATTTAAGCATATTAGATTTGTCAAAGAATTTGTATATAAAAATGCAAAAATCAGTCATTTTAAATACATGTAGGATTACGAAAGATTTTTTAAAATATTTATATTGAGGGATCAGTAGGATTTATCGGTCCAATTAGGAGTTATACAGAGCTGCCCTCTGATATGAAAATATCTGGAGTCGGTGAATTATTTTCCCATTTGGTAGTCTGTTAACACATTGTTCTTGTATTGTTTTGTATTAATTATGCTTATACAATACACTTGCATAGCGTGGATTTACTAGTTGATCATTTTTGTGGAAAAGTGTGTAAAAGGGTTTAGTTTTTCCTATGGGGAAAACTAAACCCGGCCCTAAAAGTCTGGTGCGTAATAAAAAAAAAATAATATCCAGAACATTATTATTATAATTATTTCAGGCTAATGTGTTCGCTTTATGGAACTACAAAAACAGCTCACATAGGTCATGGTGTTATGGTGAGAAATATAATCTAAATGGCACTTGAAAGAGAAAACACCACGCTTTTTATTCGAACCTAGAAGTTTACTCAAGACATATTAAAATGTGCACCTCTCTGAAACCAAAATTTCCGACGACATTTTGATTAAAAAAAATTATGAAACTGATGATTTTTTAAAATTTAATTTTTTTTTTTAATATAACAAAAAAATAAAGACATAAAAGTGGGGGATAATAACGTTTATGACACCAATTTGTCTGATAAAGTATATGTGTGTTTTTTCGTAATTATCGGCAATTTTAGTTAGAAAAAAACCTAAGGTGAGCCACTTTTAAAACTTTTTCATGGTGCATTAGAAAAAATAATATTGAATAAATTAGATTATATATATGCGTTGCTAAACGTTACCCGACTCAAAGTCAAACGCATTATACAACTAAGTAATGGAGATATGTACCTTCATAAAGAATTTTCTCACGAATGGTTGTCAAAATGATTTAATAGGTAGCAATTTATAATACAATAAATTCTTATTGTTAATCAAGAACTTCCTCAAGTGAATTAATAATGTTATCAATCTACTTTTGAGCGTGGGATTCTTTTCTTCCGTATTTAATATTAACAAATATTAATTAAAATATTTAAAAAACAACGCACAATAATTATATTAAAAAAAAGATTGTTTTAAATAGTATTCACCAATCTAATTCCAATGCAAAAGATATGTAGCTACAGAGGCATAACGAACACCACCAAGACGGGACTCGTCCGAGCGTTGATTTTACCTGTATTTCTGGGTGTGGAAACAAGGACATTTTTTATTTTATTTTAACTCCACACAGGAGGCCCTGAGGAAAATAATTTCCCTCGGGGCCTACGACCTCATTGAAGATGCTGCGTGGAGGGTCTTTTTGAGGAGAGGAAGGAGTGAAGATGGGTCTTGAAGACATGAAGAACATGGTCGGCAAATCGTACCACAGCCGAGCTGTTGAACTCAAGAACGAGTCGTAAAAACGACCAGTTCTCAGGTGACAAATGTCAACCGTGTACATATGTTGGGCGAGCGTTTGGTGTGTTTCCCGACCATGCACCGGTGCCGAGGGGATCAATGACGCTAGTTCCTCGGAGCATCTTCCATTGAAATTCCGGTAGAACAAGGATAACATTCCCACCCGACGCCTGTGCTCTAAAGATTGCAATCCGTTTGTTAAGACGGGAGAATCTATCAAACGGACCGCCCGTTTCTGCACAGAGTCGAGGGTGCCAGCGAAAAAGCCAGCGAAAAAAGCCATTTAAAGCGATTTAAAGCCAGCGAAAGAAAGCGTGTAGACACCCTCGAAATGTGGTGCTGGAGTAAAAACTCAGGATTCCATGGACAGCCAGACGCACAAATATGCCCTTCTGGAGGAGCTAGTCATCCACAATAGGCTCTCAACTATCTTTAATTGATAAACTAATGTTTAAGACAAGATTTTTTATGCATAGCACAAAGGATAACAATTATTATAAGCAATAATTATTAGCCTGAAATACTCATCCACATTGAAAAAACCTCCCGGGAAAAGATACATGTCACCGACGGGACTCGAACCCGCACCCCTTTGATTGCCGGTCAAGAGCTCTACCATAACTCGTCAAATATTGATTATATTAAATTGATTAATCAATATTTGACGAGGTGAATTATTTCACCAAAAACAAAGTTGTTCCCTTTCTCCCTATGTACCCCCACCCTTCCTTTACCCCGCCCCCTAACACTCTTCCTACCCCTCCACCAACCAGCCTATGATGTTCTCTCCCGTATGTTTTCGCTCTCTACTTTGTTTACCTGATATTGTTTCTCAGTATTATGATTTAGTTTACATTATTATTGTCCTGATGAAGGATGAGTTCAACCGAAACCTGTCGACCAATATAAATCAAAATGAAGTGGTTTAAAACAAAGTATTTGTTTCATTTGGTAATTAAATAGTACCTCAGTGAGGCTTTTCGAAAAGTTTTAAAACGACCTTAAAAATGAATTCGTATATTATCCGAGTTTATTATGGTATTGAAATTATTAAATCTCAAGTGTAATTTCCGTTTAATGCCTTTAAAACATTACTTTGAATTGAGATGGCGGAATAATAGTCAATAAACTGAAATTAACGTAATGTATTATAACAAATAACAGGTTATGATAACTGTTCATGTGTTTTAATTAATAATACATAAACTACCTTTGAATAAAGGGGAAGTACTTTAACCAGTGATTCTTGATATTATTAAAGTAAAAAATGAAAATAAAATTATGGTCTCTGGTTTTTTTTTAAAACTTAAAACAAATAAAATCAGTAGGTTTTGGGCAGGTAAGGTCGGGTGAGGGGTTGGGCGGTTACGCGACTGAGTAACCGTGATGACATGGTTTTAAAGAAAAAAAAAAACATAAAAAAATGTCACCGGAGACTAAAATTTGATTTACACTTTTTTAATGGTTGAAGTAAGTCAGGTATACAAATGCGAGCTCATCTGACGAAAGCAAATTTTCATTTTACGTAATTTAAATTTTGAATGCAGCGCCTAATGTGAAAAGTTTATTTTATATTAATAAATTAATTAATTAAAGTTTTTTTTAAATATTCCAATTCAGCGTTTCGATAGTTAACTGTAAATTTTATTGGAATAAACTTTTTAAGGTTATACAAAATCATCAATGTAATAGTTATATAATATGTTTATCCGAGACACTAGATTAGAAATGATTCGTTAGAATTTTATAATCTTTAAAAAGAAAGCAGGCAAAAATATGAGAAAAATTAATTGAAAATAATATTGTTAATTTGAAATATGAGATCGACTAAAAAGGTGCCAATGGCTGAGTTGGTTAGGCGCTGTTCTAGTAAGACAAAAGATCCTAGGTTCGATTCCCGGTTCCGATCGTTGCATTTTTTATTTTTCTGTGACTTGTTCTGTTCCATGTTTCTTTTAGATTAATTAGTATTATCTTCTTTTTGAATAAAATAAATAATATTACACACTAGAAGTCAGATATGTTAGAAGTTACCAACAAATTATAATAATCTGGGTTTACAAATTACTAGATTTCAACGGAATTCTTCAAAATAACGTCTGTGTTTATCTGTTTATGTAATATTAATAATATAATACATGTTCAACTTTATATGGCACTTTTTAGCGATTCAATCACCTCAACCTTTGGCCATAAAATACTGAACGGAAAAAATAAGATGAGTGGAACCTGTTTTTGATATCGCGCATCCGAGAATGTGTAGCGTTTTGTTTACCTGGTGTGTTAACGGGAGTAGGTATTGAATTTCAGAAGTTACTGCCACAAAAAGCATCTTTTACGTCAATCTTAAAATTTTACTGTAAAGTAGAAATCTGTTTGAAGCGTACAAATATATATATATATATATATATATATATATATATATATATATATATATAATACTAGCTTATCCGCGCAGGATTAGTACTTCGAGTAGCCTATTTTCTTTTACTAGGTCGTTTCTATGTTTAGACCAAAATTTTAACATATTTATTTAAAATATCTATAATTCTTGATTCGATTGGTGGTATTAGGCGAGTACTTAAAATAAATTCACTAATTTAATTTTTTTCTAAAACAGAATTTTGATTTAACAATTACTGTTTTGCAAAATGTCATTCTCTTTTTTTTTTATTCACCAGATTAAAAAAAAAAGAGAATGACATTTTGCAAAACAATAATTGTTAAATCAATTTTGACATTTTCTATTAAACAATTATTATTATTTGTAATATATGGAAAATAGCTAGCTTTATAAATTATAGCCTATATGTTGTTCTGCTGTATGAGCTATCTTATTGTAAAGTTTCATTAAAATCCATTCAGTAGTTCTTGAGTGAAAGAGTAACAAACATACATATATCCATAAAAACTTTCGCGTTTATAATATTATAAGATAAGATACTAGGAAACGTATTTATTAACATTTTTTTAAAAGAAAGACAAACATTCCCAGGTTACAAATAACCTGACAATATTTGAAATTCTCCCACTACTACCACAGTAAATTTAAGTGGTAAATGTTGCTTGTGTCGTGAAGGAGGACCTAACTAGCCGAAGAATTGAACACACGACGCCTGGGTGGGACCTAAATGCGATGCCAACTCAGCCACTGACCGGTTAATTTTATTTGTATATTTAGGATTACTGCCGGAGTCGGTGGACTCTGGCATTCCTGATTATGGAAATATGGAGGCTGAAAGGAGAGTGGAGGAGAGGGATATGGGATAGAGGAAGGTTTGGAAATACCTGAAAATTCAAAACTGCTCAACAAACATGGTTAAAGCCATTTCAAGGAACTTTAACGATTTGATTCTGAATGGTGGTATTTTATCAGAACAATACTGAGCGTATCTTCCACCGTGTGTAAACCAGGGGCGGTCTGTGAGTTTTCAGTGAGCTAGAGTGCTAAGATTAAAAAAAACGACGTTATTGATGTTGTTATAGCTGAAAATGAATTTTATTTTATTTCAAAATTTCAACTTTTTGTATAAAGATTTTCAGTTTTTTGGGTACGGCACATTCGCAAACTGAAAGAATCTGAAAATCTTCATAAAAAAATCATTTTCAGTTACAACAACCAGTAACGTCGTTTTTTTTTTATCTTAGCACTCTAGCTCACTGGAAACTCACGGACACTGGTGTACACGTCAAACTTTAATGCCGGCCTGAAGTTGATACGAGAAAGGCATCGGCGGGGGAGCATGCCGCTTTTCTGACCTCAAACTAGCCTATTGTGAGGTTTCTGTATCAACTTGATATGTACTGTACGCCTAAATCATGTGAGTGAGAGAAAGAATGGCAGAGAAGTCGGAGATGCCCGAAGAAGACATGGCACGATCGAATGATTGAAATTTCACAATTCGAGAGCTTTTACTGATTTATACAATTCATTTTTTTATAAGAAAAACTATCTTTTTAACTTTTGAAGGTTATTTCCATCAATGTAATATATCATTGAAGAAGAAGATAACAATAATAATCTAATTTTTATAAAAAGTCAATAGGTGTTCCATAAAAATAAAATCGGATATATTTATCCGAGACACTATCTAGGTAACAAATACATTCTTTGAATACTTGTTTCCAATAATAAAGGTAGCCGCCAATAATATGAAGAAAAAAAAACAATAGTGGAAGATAATATTGTTAATTCTGAAATTTTAAATATGAAGTTGACAATTACGACACTCTCATAATAGATCGCAGTGGCCCAATTGGTAGAGGTGTATGTCCCGGTAAGACGTAAGGTTCTGGGTTCGAGTCCCAGTTGCGACCGTTATCTTTTATTATTTTTCTGTGTCTTGTTCATTTTCATATTTAAAAAAATTAGATTATTATTGTTATCTTCTTCTTCAATGATTTATACAATTACTAAAATAGATTATATAATCGAATAAATATGGTTTTCTATTGTTATCTTAGAATCTTTTTTATCGTCTGACAAAGAAAGACTCTTTACAATAGAGTGTTGAAAGAAAGAATGGTGATTTTTCGCAAGTAATGATATGTAAAAAGGGCTCAGTTTTTTTCCACAGCCATCTGCATCATAAATCTAGATTCTAGATCATTTACACAAGGGATGATAACCCGAAAACACGCCATTTATACAGTCTGAACGATTTCTGAACGGATAATAAATCGATTTGGACAATATTATGTGATATAGACGCCAAAATGAGCGTTTTTAGAAGTCTTTATATAGTACTTAGATGTATTTGTATTAGGTTGGCTTTATAATAATGCTTTGTAACTTATAAATAAATTATTATTTATCTGTAACCCACATTTCCATAAATACATTTTCATATTTTTTTTTTTTTTTACATTAGGTCCACACAGGAGGCCCTGAGGAAAATAATTTCCCTCAGGGCCTATGTCACCTTTGGGGATGCTGTGTGGAGGGTATTTTTAAGGAAAGGAAGGAGAGGAAGTTCTGGGAAGGAAAAAGGTATGAGGGTTGGGTAGGAATCTGGGGTTTAATGTGTCTAGATCATCCGCCGCCAAGACCTAGACAATGAACCCCATGAACCCGGGCACCCCTGCTAAGTCACCAAACGTAGCGAACCACTTGGGGTGACCTATGGCAGAGGTGTTGGTTATCCAATAAATGGTTCCCGGGGCGGCGGTACCCATTCCCGCCTCCCAAATTATAAATTATTATCCGTAAACTACACTATCATCAATTATTATATTATCTGTAACTTCGTTAACATAAATTCAATGTTATATCTATTATCTGTAAATTTCATCTATCAATTAATATTTTATCTGTAAATTTCATTGTCATAAATTCCTTGTTATATTTATTACCTGTAAACATCATTATCATCAATTACTATATTATATGTAAATTTCATTATCATAAATTCATTGCTGCATTAACTGTAAACCTCATTATCATAATTATTATATTATCAGTAAACGTACTTCATTACCTTAAATTATATAATCTGCATACTTCACCCGCCATAACACAGAAACATCCCTAGCATGGCGGGCAAAATAACACAATATCTACACTATGTATAAAATTCTTTTAATAAATAAATAAATAATAGATTTTTTAAAGTAAGACTTCTTTAGAGGTATTACAAAGAGTAACCCAGATATTTTTTGGACGGAAATGACGTTCTATTTATATTTCATTATAATAACGTCGTATTAGATATGGCAACAGTAGCAACGAATGACAAAACGTCAAATCAAACTCAAACGTCAGACGTCATCCGTTCATCTTGTTTAAACAGGTTTTTGTTAACGTTGTTGATTACTATATGACTTAACTAAAGATTTTAGATGAACATTATTAATTTATTTATCTCTCCGATTCTTGTGAATTCTAGCTATTGAAGTAAAAAGTGGCAGAAGTGTGTGACAATAAAAATAGTGTTGTTTATAATTCAAATGGCTGAATGGCAGGAAAATTTAACAAATTCGTCTATAAATAATTATAAACAACCTAATCATCTTCCTCCGCCTAAAAAGTTATTATTTGGAGTATAATGTTCCTGCCACCGAGAGTTCCGTTCTCTTTGTTAATTATGTATAGTACTTTGATATAATATTTGTATTAGATTGGCTTTAGTCATAGATTTTTTTTAGATAATGTGACTGTAATGGTCTTGCCACTGAAAGCTCCGTTGTCTTTGTAAGTTATGAAAAAGAATAAGAGAGACATTGCAAAATTAAGTAAATAAAAACTTGATTCGTAACAAATCAAGATTAAGATGATACTCGGTGGTGCAGAAATAGATTTTACTAAAATATTGCTGTCACTGTTGCTCTTACTCCACCGGATATTGAGCGAAAGGGACAATGCACTGACACCTAACTAAAATGGAGGTTTTGTATTCCCCACTTTTCTCCTCCAAAAGTGGACTGATTTTAAATTTTTTTTTTACCAAGTACAAAAGAAAAAAACTATTCTATGTCTGTACGTTTTGATTTTTTTTAAAAAACATTGTCTGGTTTGTATACTGAACATCTTTTGACGGCGTTTAAACCAGTCAATTTTATTGATTTTTGGAAGGTCATAACTTCTATAAAAAGTAACTTATCAAAAAAAAAACAAAAAATACCGACACGCTAGTACTTGATATCTATTTTATGCAAAAACAATATTTTCTCTAGGGTTAAAATCCAGAGAGATAAATAGGGAATACGTTTGTATGGAAAAATCACCGCCGGGTATCCTCTTAACAGACTAGCGTGTATGTGAGGATATGAAGTATATGAAGCAAGTAATGGTTACTAAGACAGAGATGTGTGACGGTATATCCTCTCTACCTACCCTTGCGGTTAGTTAGAAAGATTTAGAGGTTACAGGGTATAACACAGTACGCATTGCTTGCATACAGTAGTATGTAAATTCAAACTTATTATTCGACTTCCAAGAAAATATTCCAGTGAGTAATATATAAAAACAAATTTCAAAAATTTCCATTTGATTTATTTGTGACCGTTTAGAATTCCGCGTATTTTTGGTATTATCTGCGCAAGATAGAATTTTTTTTTTTTTATGAATAATTTTACAAGAATGAACATTATTTAGTACTTTGCGCTTATATTTTTTGTAACGTAATTAAGAATTTTATTTTAACTCCATTAAATTAAAAAGGTAGGAAAACCTTCAATGTATCCATAACATATTTTACATATTCAAAATGTAAACCGATTCGTAGTAAAGATAAATCTAAAAAGTGATTTGGCACGTAGCTTCACCTTAAGGCCATCATCAGACTGTTTTTAATTATTCACCGGTTTCGGCCTGTAAAGGTATTCTTCAGACTGGTCTTAATTATTAAAACAATTAAAAAAATTCCACTTAATTTATTTGTGACCGTAACCGGTTTCAGCCTGTTCGTCAGAATCAAAAATAGAAATATTAAAAATATTAATATTTTTTATAGTAAAAAGAACACACTGTAAAACTTGTCGAATATTCGTATTCTCACAAAAGACGAAAGGCCGTTTCTCAGTGACGTTTCGCAAGGACGAAGTGTACATATATGCACCAATACACCAAATAATATATTTGTGTTGATTAGGTCAGATCTAATTGCGTGACCTGTCTATTGATCCCATGTTTAAATCCTCACATTAAATACACTTATTACAATATTACATCATTTCCGATTTATTTATTCGAGCGGAACCGAAGCGGAAGAATACACTTAAACTAAATAAACACGGTGTTATGGTACTGACACACATGCTCATAAATGAGCATGCTTAAATTAAGCTTGCTCTACAACTGTACACATTTGCTCATAAATGAGCATGCCTGAAAAAGCGTGCTCAAACCAAACAATTGAGCACACTTGCTCTTTATAAGCATGCTCTCAGCCAAAATGGAAGCTTAAGGGGCCGCTCTGCCAATTTCTTACATGTTTTCCTTAAACGTTTGAAGTTTTTAAGTTCTTAAAAAAATTTATGTTATTTTTTAAGATAGTATCTATACATTCCCCACGCCGAAACGGTAATTATTTGAAATTCCCTCGACAGAAATAAATCGCAAAGTATGCTCCGAAAATTATTATTTACACGTTCGTTTCTGTTATTTTACAAGTTATACGTATGAAAAAAATCACAATGTTTCTTTAAATGCTACTTGACACATCCCCCACGATATTTTTGCTCTTTTTCAAACGGATCGTCTTTTATTAAACATTTTCACAATTTTCGCATGAATTTTATGGTTTTTAATGTTAGCGCGTTCGCTCCCACTATTGTTGTATCTCTCCATCTTCTTCTTTTTGAGCGGGGTAGCGCAGCTTTTCAACCATTGATAATAAATAATAATAATAATTGGACAATTTGTAGAGCGCCGTTTTTGTGAGAAATTACCTCAAGGGCATAGTTGCCAATTGAATCGCAGGTACGCTAGTATTGAGCTTATATCACTAAACAGTGCAAAAGAGACTCGTACAATGCAATATTGATTTGTATGCATTCAAAGATAAAATGAATCGATTCGCAATGCAAAAATACAGTTTATACCATTTAATTACACACACAACAATAGAAGCAGCGTTGGACGGTAGGTTAGTTTGAGAAGAAATTAGGTCAATTAAAAGCATAATAAGAGTTTGGATAAATGAAGAATTGTCTTGAGAGAGTTTTTCAGAAAGCTTTAGAGAGTTCATCGAGGACGGATTATAATTATTTGCACACCCATTTGTGGCATTTGAAAGAGATGAACCATTGGGATTTAAGAGCAGTGAGTTGTGTTGGTGCTGATCGTATCCAGGAGTCGGTTTAGAGATAGGGTTTTTGTATGTAAATTTAGTTGAACGAGAAGAAGTTGTTGTTGAGGAGGGAAGAGGGTTGGATGAAGAGTTGCTGGATAAAGCCTCAGCAAATGATTTTTTGACAGGCGGAAATAGTTAAGCCTGCAGAAAAGACAAGTTCTGAGAGGCCATAGTAATTTTAATATTTTTTTTGCCGAGATTGTTCTGGGCAAGAAGAGTTGATAGCTGAATGAGAACCTGAGCAGTTAAAATATTTAGGTGGGGAGGAAGAAGGACATTGATCAGCTGGGTGATTTTCTCCACATTTAAAACATCTGGGTGGGGATCTGCATGCAGCTTTGGTATGACCAAAACGGCAGCAATTGTAACATTGAGTGGTGGGATAAGTATACATTTCAACCGGTAATGAGTTGAAGAATAATTAATAATTCTACTATTACTGCATATGTTGAGTTTCTCAGAACTAAAACTGCATACAGGCCATTCTTAAATTCACAATTCAGTCCTTTTAAATTCCTTTAACCATACGTAATAAACTAAAGTAGTTTGTAAGGACGGAAATACGGCCAAGGGAGCATTATTAGACCCGACAACACAATGGGAAAGACTTGTGACCTTTCCTGGGTAACGACACAGTATCCATTCTTCTCTCTCCCAAAGGAATGTTAGGATATTGTAATCCTTTTAAATGGACAGGACATGCATTTTGTGTTCGTATATGCACCCCATAATCTATAAGGAATGTTAGGTGTCCCAAATAAAGGGAAGAGAGAAATATAAAGTTAGCTAATGTTTATTCTGATGTAAATAGCTATTGACTTAAACCTATATTAAGCTTTTTTAATTTTAATTTTAATTTATTACCACGGCCTCCGTGGTCGAGGGATAAGGCTCTCGACTCCAATTTCGGAGTTTTTGGGTTCGACTCTCGACTCCAATTTTGGGTTCGCAAGTGCGGTTCAGTTAGTGTGCAAATAAATTTTATGTGATTAATTTGTGTTATTCCACAATTAATTCATAAATACGCGGCACGTTTCAGAGCGGTACTTCCTCAACTTCCTCTTCTTCTTCTCCTCCTCTTCGCTTAAATTTGCATAAGGCTAACAGATTTTCAACATTGACCAGCTGATCACGTGTTAAATCTCAAGAACGTCCAACAATTAAATTTGGAAGCCACCTCTGGGCTGGAGCCCCAAAATATCTGATAAACCTACTTAATTCTGTGCAAAGGAGGGCGGTCCGTCTTATTTACAATCCATTGCCATTTCTAATGCACAGACGCAATGAAGGCTTTCTGAGTCGGTTCTACGGGTCTTTCAATTGAGTCGTTTTTTCGACTCGTTTTTGTTTGTCGGCTCTTCATCGGTTTTGAAAACAAAATAGATAATATATTTACAATCCAGACAGGAGAGTAACGAAAGTCAACAATGGTTCGTGATAGCAGTGGGCATAATAAAACATGTTATTATTATGTAAGTGCCTCCGCTGACGAGGCAACTGAAAAAAAACAGTTTGCAACTAAACTCGCTCTCCTGTGTATGTCAATGTGATAGCCCGCACACTACACAGTTTCTCAAAAACCCGTTGTCAACGGTAACGCAAGCAGTGACTCGTGACTCGCACTGCTATTTGCTACGATGACAGCTGATTGTTCTTCGTATATGGTTAAACAAGCTGAGATATTTATTAAAATCGTAAAATTGAGTAGGAAGTTTGGTTGGAAACGATAGCAACCAGAAAGTTTTAGTTTGGTTTCAGTTTCTTCAGTGAGCGGATCGCTTAAATTTTGGCAATTAGTACCTACCTACGTAGTATTGAATGATCGATTGGTAAACCCTCATAATTGCCTTGAAGGCGTAATTAGAGGGATTAGGTACTAAAGTATTTAATCTAACTGGAGCCAAAATAAAGTTGAGCACAAATTGTTTTAAATGACATTTTGTTTCAAATAAATTAGGTGCCTAACTCAAGAAACAACTATTTACGTCACGGGAGATGGTAAGAGTTCCATTTTTTTCATTCAAAGTTTCCCTTGTCAAAATATCTTTTTCCGCCATGTTATTTTTTGTTAGTATGAATTGACGTTCGCCGAAAGGTTCTGTTTTAATCTAAATACGCAAAAATTATTGAAATAACATAATTTTATAATCTAAAGCAAGGGTGGCCAAACCGCGGCCCGCGGGCCGCATGCGGCCCGCTGGGTGTGTACTTGTGGCCCGCGGAGCATATGCACACATATTTTTCTTTTAGTGTACATAAAATAACATTCCAACGTGCGTAGTTCGTATCATATCTCATATATGGAAGTGTCTCAGTACATTGATTCACAACTATCGTAACAATTTCTTCTGTGGTATATTCGTGTTAAACTTACAATCACAACTTTAAACTGATTTTTAGTACACATTGAGAAAAACTTTCACTCGTACACGTGTGAACAGCTTTTTGGTCTAATGAAGCATATTAAATCTCAAATAAGAACAAGAATCATTGATGAGCATTTGGAAAACTGTGTGTAGCAACAACATTAATCGTTATCAACATTGATGCACTTAGTTCTGACAAACAAAATCAGACGACTCACTAAAATGTATTATATTTTATTTATTATTTTGTTATTCGTTTTTGTATTACCTAACTCAATTCTAATAAATATGTTTGATTCTCATTTCTGTAAGTATCTTTAAAAAAACGATATATTTATTATATTACAATATAATCGTGATTATCGTGGTAAAAACAAAGTGTTTTAATTTTTCATTAATAAAATGGTGCCACAAAGGGAATTTGCCAAATTTGAAGAAATATATTTCTTGTTTGTTTTGAATAATAAAATAAATTTTGTTGTACGGCCCGGTAGGAAATCTCATTTCTAAAATCTGGCCCGGCTGCTGAAAAGGTTGGCCACCCATGATCTAAAGCTTCCAAATTTGGAAGCTTTAAAAAAAAAACAGTAAATTCAAAAGAAGAAATCATTAATAATCAACTAAATTTAACCTTCAGTCCAATTTTAAGTATGTTCCCCGTGTCTTCACTTATCCCCCATCCCACAACTGATGCTCTGTCCCACTCTAGTATACTGTCCCTTTTTTTCACAACATTATGTATATATATGTGTACTTATGTATTTTTAAACATTATTTTTGTAACAGTCCTAATGATGGATGGTACGGAGGTACCGAAACCGGTAGACGTAAAATAAAAATAAAGTGACTTAAAACAAAGTATTTTCTTTTCATTTATTTGAAATAACATAAACTGAGAATCTATCAACCTATCGTGTGCATGAATTTCCTTCATCCTTGTTCGTTTTAATTTTTTCGTTTCTTGTGCTAACTAAGTAGAAACCTATTCCTTTTAATAATTTGGGCGTAGTTAGCAGTAAGCGGAGAAAAAAACTAAAATTTTAATTATTGTAAGTCGAAGATTGAAAAAACGAGACAATTAATAAGCAACAACCTTTAAAAAAGAAAGATTTTTGATATTTTAAGAATAATGTTCTCGTTTCTATTTAATAATGAACTGAGAAATCTCAAGACAGTATTATTTGCAAAGTTTCTATTCTATTTTCTATTCGCTTGATGTTTATGTAACATGTTGTCGAGTCACCCTGCACCCTTGTTGGAAAATCCGATGAATGAAAACCAACTTCGTGATAATAATCGATATTTTCTCCAAAAGCGATTCGTCTCGGTTTTTTCCGACACTATTCAGGTACGTTCCTACTTACTTTATAAAAAGGTTTTCTTGTTAGAAACAGGCAACATTCTAATTAGAAAATCATTCCATTTTTTAAATTAAATCTTAAAATAGTGTTGGAATAACAGCTGTTTTTTTCGAGACTTTTATTAATCGGCATAAAAAAAATACTTAACGAATTATTGCGAACTTTGGCAATCATAGGTTAATTTTGAGGTGTTATTTAAGAAAGTCAACGGATATAGCGAGGCGCATTTGAAGAGTAAAATGCATAATTAAGTGCGGATGGCCGAACTGAGAATGGAAAAATAACTCATGGCAGATCAATAATCGAAACGTCAAAAATGTGTAAAGCAGAGGGCAGAAGGTGTCGTAATATCCTATAAACTGCGTTCATCGAGAATGTGGAGGTACTATTAGGCGTCCTGTCGTTGCGTAAAAGTGCTCAAAATACCTTAAAATTGTTTAATTTTCATTGTACGAACCTGAGCACACCATTGTCGTGAAAATCTGACTACTTCGGTTTCATAGAAGGTCGTAAAACTCCGCTTTTCAATTTATAACTCTATTGTTCCCGATTCTGGAATGAATGCGACACAAAACAACCACACAAATGAGTACCTATAATAAACACACAACGATTTAAAACGCCGGCAACTCGGTTTATTATCAACTCCAAACCTTCTTCCACGATTTGTTATCACAAAGTATTGTTGAATTCACGATTTGGAAGCCGGTATTGATCCTTTACAAAACGATGCACACAACAACTGTCAAAGCTTCGAGCAAAACAATCGATTTTTTCTGACGTAAATGCGCCAGTCTCGACGGACGTTTTGAATAAACTGAAGTCGGGTCGGAAGCGGCGAAGCGTGCAGCGCGAGGGGGGTTCTCCGATTCTCCCGTCCCGTCGCGCTCAACTCGCCTGGCGGACAAAAACCTAACTAAAATAGTGATATAGAGAGACATCTGGCGGCATGTTACTTTGTCTCTGGTGTGAGTCTCGGATGGATTATGGATATCGCGAATATTTTGAGCGGGATTTTAAATAAAATAATAATAAAGTGGTGGTTGTTCATGACTGTAAAAACCGACACTATTGACTACCATTCTTGATTGTGCCACAAAATGCTCATTAGGAAAAGTAAATAAATCATCACACACAAGGATGCATATTTTAACTTATCAAATAATAGTATTAGGTAGATACTAGGTACACCTGCAATAAAAATTTTTAACTCTCCCCGATTCGAGGATTTTGAACATTTTTTCTTTTTTCCCACATTATATTCTTGGGACAATGTATCGCAAGAACTAAGAATATGAATTTGCAGACTGCAAACAATAAAAATCAAATGAAAATCATGCAAATTGCAAACATTATTTATTTTGTACATCTCTAAGTAGTGTTATCACCCGTACTCCTTGCCCCTTGCCCCTCAACTCGCCTGCACGTTTCTCAGAAGTACCTGCCGTACTCAGCACATCTAGGGTCCCCGTCCCCGTCTCTAGTACTCCAGTCCCCAAATATTTAGTAGGAATAAAATACCTGCGAGTACTTTGTACCTTGTAATTTTACCAGGTATTTTTTTGTACTCGTACTCACTGTATACCCACACCCAGTAACAAAAAGTACTCATCAGACCCAGCTCTACTTGTACCCGGTATTTTTTTGTACTCGCACTCACTGTACCCAGACCCAGTACCCAGTCTCTCTTCTCTCTCTCTCTGCTTTCAATCCTGGGATTGGTTTGCAGCAATTTCGTTTATTTTTTTCTTCCATTCTCTTCCCTGTCTTGTGCGGCTCTTTTGAAGTCTACATATGATGAGCAGCGCATGTCCACCAGCAGTCCTCCAGGTACTCTCGGCGTGGGCGTCCCCTAGAGTTTATCCCCTCGGTCATACCCTCCATTATGGCAGTACCCAGTAACAAAAAGTAAAAATACTCACACAAGTACTGTTTGTAAAGCATGTGTGTCAGGTCGCCAGTTCAGTACCAAAAGTACCATAACTCAGACTCAGAAATTCACTACGACTACGTCTCAGCATATCAGATAAAAAAAATAATAAATCAAAATTTTGGTCATCAAAAAAAGCGTCAGCCTCTTCGCATCGCCCCGTTTGGACGCGGGACGACACGAGCGGATTGGAATCAGAAATTCATATCCTAAACTCATCATTCGCTTTCAATTGGTCAATTAAGACCCTATTGATGACAATTTTAGCCACTCTTGCCGGTGTTAATATGGTCGGGTAGTAAGCCTTCGTGTGCAAGCTGCGCGCGGAGCTAGCGTCATCTTGTGGCAGCGTGGCATACTACAAATAAAATCATCTTCAAAACGACAAAACATAATTTTTTTGTGTGATTTATAATATAAAATGGGTAAAATGGTAAAAGTTTACTAATAAAATTACGGTCATTATGATGCTGCAATATCAAAGGAAAGAGCTAAATGACTGTCAATGTAGTTGGAGCGTCTCTATTGTATTATTGTATATCTTATCTTACTAATATTATAAACGCGAAAGTTTGTATGGATGTATGTATGTTTGTTACTCTTTCACGCAAAAACCACTGAATGGACTTTAATAAAACTTTACAATAATATAGCTCATACATCAGAATAACATATAGGCTATCTTCCATGTATTACGAATAATAATTATTGTTTAATAGAAAATGTCAAAATTTTGAGAATGACATTTTGAAAAACAATGATTGTAAAACCAAAATTCTATTTTACAAAATATTTAAATTAGTGAATTTATTTGAAGTACTCACACTTGAATCGAATGAAGAATTATAGGCATTTTAAATAAAGAGGTTAAGAATTTTGGTATAAATAAAGATGAGACCTACGAAAAGAAAATTGATGAGTCTAGTTTTTTAACTGTTAATTCATGGTGGAATTCCATTGTATTAGATATGAAATTAAACAATTTTTTTCACTTTGTTCCACTTGTTTATTTACACCAGGACCGGTTTCGTCCTACTACGGACATTTTCAGACTGGTTTCAGACAGTCTGAAAATGTCCGTAGTAGGACGAAACCGGTCCTGGTGTAAATAAACAAGTGGAACAAAGTGAAAAAAAATTGTTTAATTTCATATCTAAAAGAAAATTGGATAATCGAAGTACTATTCCTGCGCAGACGAAGTCGCGAGCAGAAGCTAGTATATAAATATATACTATACATATAGTATGTATTAGGGAATTTAATAAAATGTAGTACCTACCTAGTATGGATATGGAAGTCTCGTCTGTCAGTGTCTTTTTTTTGCTTGCAGAGATAAGTTTGTAAATCCGTAATGTTCTATTTACTAAGGCGTGTCTTATCATTTTTAGTTGTTACAGTGATTTATTTAAAAAAAATCCTCTTACGAATACGATTAATGTAAAGTTTAACACGAGTTATTACATTTTGTTTGTGTTTATCTAATAAAATAAGAAGATAACTCCAATTATTATTAATCAATAATCCCATTTTAATTCATTTGCGTCTAATGACATCATTGCTGATAAAAATTTCAAGGAAAATTAATAAGGCCGCAACTCCTAAAATAACTCGAAAACACAACTAAATTGTGTTGTTGAGGCGCCGTATGTGTCAAGCTAAGATACCTTGACACCTAATACTCATCTCTGGTGCAGGGTTGCCGATTTGAGGGGAATTCCCTAAACTGCGAGGAATATTTAAGATTTTTTAAGAATTGGGTATTTGGCGCAGTGCGAGAGTCGAACCCGCAATCTTTGGACTCAAAGTCAAATGCTTAGATCACTGCGTTATGAAGGCCATGGACAAACGGCGTAAGGCTGCCTCAGCACCTTTCCTACAAGTCCTACATAATATTCATCTACACATCTACACTACACACCACATTTAAGAGCGATTGACCAGCGGCTGAGAATTAAAGTTTAAAAATGCTTGCAACTGTACAGTTCTATTGAGAAAGATCGATTATTCCCCGTATCAATTTTTTAAAATTAAAAATTTAATATCGATTTATTTCATTCAAAACTTGCTTTAATATATACCTACATTCAAGTAAGCAATAAAAATGCTCAAAACGCACAATGATAAATTATTAAATATCGTGTACTTCTTGTAAGTATTTTTTGATCATAAGTATTTACGATTTTTCAATAATGTCTAAACAAAATAAGGGTGAAATTTTTTTTTTAAATATTTTAGTTTGTAAGACCTTAAATAAATAGAAAAACTGAGGTATTTTTGTCACAAAACACGTTCTCGGATTTATTTTTTAATGATTTTAATTTAACTAATATTTAAATTCTTAAAACTTTGTTTACTAGATTATGTATTGATTTATTTTGTTACATAATTATATGATTTGAAATTTATGTTGTTTAATAGAATCTATCGTTTCAAAAATGAACAAATCTGCCAACGACCAACGGTATAACGTTAGTATTTTAAAAATTAATGTAGTTTTTCAAAAATTTAAATCTGCGTGTACTAGATATAATAACAATCTTTCAAAATAAATTTATGTTTTTTTGTAAAAAAGAGTCAATACGCCTAGAATTTGATTTAAAAATGACTAATTTCCGTTAATCTCTGGTAATACCCTCTTAACGCGAAGCGTACGACAATGCAATTATAAATACTACGTCTCATGGAATTGAAGAAGCACATGGTATTATCACATTCTTAACATATCCACCAGTTTATGATGCACATTAATAATAAGGTTTAAATTCTTTACCCCACATTACAAAAAAATAAGCATAATACATAATACACATAATAAACATAAGAAATACTCGTCGGTACTATAAACAAAGATGCAAATTAGCAAAATAAGAAAAATTAAAAAAAAATTTTGTGATACAATATTATATGTTTAAAAATACTATACAGGATGTTACGATAGTTACTATAATGAAATTTTGGTCTCCGGTGATATTTTCGGTTTTTTTTTCTACAAAAAAAAGTTAGGGGCGGGGTGAGGAGTTGGTTGATTACTTGGCTTAGTGAAGGAATGTGCAAAAAAATTGTTTGATTTTAAAGAAAACGTTTTTGGAATAAATAAAAAAAAGTCATCTAAAAAGTCACCGGAGACCAAAATTTCATTAACATTTTTTACTCTAAATAATGTCAGGAAACACTGGTTAAAGTTAGTCAAGTATCATCCTTAACACTCTGTATATGATACTCTGGGTCCATCTAGATACTTTGCCCGTGCTGAGGCCCCCATTTTACAATTTAATAAGATTCAATAAAAAGATAATTAAAAAAAAAAATTTATACGAAAAAAATCGTCAAATACGAGCTATATATTATTTACTACATTTTAGAAGGAAAAATAATTAATAACTTTTTTGATAGATTTCAAAAGGCGTAAAAAATTATGATACCCGAGGCGCCATTTAGTGTTGGGGTTGTTAAGGGTTAAAAACTTAATTCGCGTATATATTATTATTTAATACGTATTTTTTACTAAATTTCGCCTAAAAGATAATTTAATTGAGACCCAAGATAACGCCATTATTTTGTCTTACTCCATCAATTTTTTAGCCCCGCAGGCCTCGAGCATATTTTGTTAGATGATCAGATTATATCCGCTTTGCAATATAAATCTAAATAAATGGAATATTTCTGAACATATCCGAAAGCGAAAAACTGTTTTGAAAGGTGATGAAATACGCTTTGAAATGTTATAATTAAAATTAATATATATTTTTGAAATATAATTTATTTATGCAAAATTTTTTAAAAAGTTTTAAAAATTGTTTACGTTACTTTTTTTCTAACTAAAATACTGATAACGTAAAAAAATAAAAACGCACATATATTTTTTAGACTAATGTGGATAAATGAGCCTGAGGGGTTAACACACTACTGTAGGGCTAATTAGTACAACATAATCCCGTAAAATAGTGTCCCGAAACCGCTTTTGACCCCTGCGTGAGAATTTGTACAAAATTTCACACGAAAAAATACTTGTAAAGAGTTTGCTTGTCTGCAATGGAAAGGAGCCCAATTTGTACGCAGAGAGGATCGACCGCCAAACAACTGGGTCTGGGAATACGCTCCAGGTCTTTCACATTCATACATCCTCTCATACATACTCTTCTATTATTCTGACTCTTGACATGACCCGACTCTAGTATCTGATTAACTTTCCATGTCTTCCTCGGGAGTCCCCGACTCCTTCTACCATTCATATTTGCGTCATATATGCTCATTATACTATTTTCTTAGTTTATTCTTTACACATACTCAAACCAGTCCCTTTTAAAATCTTACTCATTACATTCTTTGCAGAGGCCCCTAGCACGCTTGCTTTATAACGATCGGTAGGATAACTATCGGTAACTTATCATCGTTTCCTAGGACAACTGCACATCGCTAAAGTACAAACAACAGTTGATGCCGAATATGTTAAGGACACTTAGTCATTGTGAACTGTCACTTATTCGTTGGCGATCTGTAGACATGCTAGGGAACGATGAGAAGTTACCGATAGTTATCCTACCGATCGTTATAAAGCAAGCGTGCTAGGGCCTCTGATCTCCACATTTCTCACACTATCATACTCGTACATGGTTTTACTTAGGGATCTCATTTCTACAGCATTCAGTCTAGTTTCATCCTTCCTCTGCCAGTTCCATGCCACAGTGCCATACATCTGGGTGTGTACCAGCACTCCATCGTGGACTGATATCTTCGATTCTTTGGACAGTTTTTTGTTAAGCTGGAATCAGACGATTCACTCGAGGGAAGGTTTCCGCCATGTTTTTTCGGCCTAATCGTCCATTTTGTTTCATTCCATGTTCACACGGCGCTATAGAAATAAGCGTTCACTCGTCCATTACGACCACAGCGTCGCCGAGCGAGGTCAACCGCGCTGAAATTCGTTTGTTTTCCAGCGCGGTCCGGCCCCGAATTTTAAGGAAAAACATGTCAGATGCATCGATTTTTACGCAATTTTGTTGACACAATTAAATAAAAATAAATAAAAAAACAGTATTTTGTCGTCTTATAAACCTTTTTTATTTTTTATGGCATAATAACACAATTTGATTTCACTTTTTTAATTACGAACATTTTCCTACAAATGAATAATCTTACATATATTAAAAAACATATAAAATACATGGATAATAAGGGAGACCCAAAAATTTATATGAGAGGTGTTCCCAAAAGCAAACAAATTAGCCGAACGAATACCATTTTGACGTTTTGCGCGCGATTTGATAGCGTCCTTTCATGGTCCTTCCCGTACAGGACGCGAGACAAACTGATTGAGAGTTCACTCGGTGTTCAGACGATTCACTTTGCTCTCTTCCGCGCGCATGCGCGCGCGAGTGAAGGATGCCGAAGGAAAATATCCAACATTGTTGGATCGGTTCACTTGAAGATTTCATTCGGCAGTGTTCGGCACTTTCGATTCATTTCATGTTCAGACGTGTCATTCCGAGTAAACTAGGCCGAATGAAATGCGGAAATGAGCGATTAGTGAAACGTCTGAATGGCGCTTTAGCGCCAACTGCGTTCAGTCCTCTTTTTTTTATTTATTTATTTATCATAAATACATTTGTACAAAATAAGGGTAGTCCCACAAAGCTGTCATATGGCAGCTTGTCTGTAGGTTCTACAATTTATCACTTTTAATATTATACGTCTATTAATGGTCTTACCTGCATTTACCCTTTCTAAACCTTTTAAAAGACGTTAAAATACTATGGTGGTTAATTTCACTGTTTTACTGCACTTTACAATCCTCTTTTTTCCCTTTTTTATACCTTTAGTGCTTGCTGGCCTACGCTCGTAAAACGACAGTGAAAAATGACATTAAATACAACGTTATTTATGGCCCACACATTCTACACAATCTTGTTCATAATTGCCAAACGGTCTACCGTTTGCTGCAAGTTCCACAGTTAATTAAAATATTTAAAATGTAATAATATTATTTGCATACCTACCTGTAAAGAAGACTTATTGCATTTTTTCCACTTTTAAAATAGACTGCAAAAATGTTAACAAGATGCATTACGTTGTGTAAAATTCGGGATCAGGCCGCTAACAATAACACTCCTTACATAGATGGCAATAAGGTTTAATTTATCGTTTAACACCAGCTGCCTGTTTCTATTTATTCAAGTACATATATATATATATATATATACACGGTTGACATTTCCAGCCGCCTGTTTCTATTTATCCAAGAACATATGTAAACTGTTGACATTTGTCACACGAGAACGGGTTGCTTCTACGACTCGTTCTGAGTTCAACAGCTCGGCTGTGGAACGATTTGCCGGCCTTGTGTTTCCCCCTTTCTACAACTTGGGTCTCTTCAAGACCCGTCTTCACTCGTTCGTCTCCCCAAAAAGACCCTCCCTACAGCATCTTCCAAGATGACATACATAGGCTCTGAGGGAAATTATTATAAAAAAATATATTTTGCGAAACTCGGGCACAAATATTTAATTACTTAACTTTCCTCATTATACAATAAAAACATAACCTAAATATTGTTCGTAAGTAGGAGACATTGAACTTTTAAGGAGTTTTTAAAGGACTGATACATTTTTTTTGGGCTCTTAAAAAGACCAATCGAGAAGATTAATTTTCTACGTATTTTTGTACTCGCTTCGGCAGTTTATTACTTTTATAACTTTTAAATAATGTATCTTTTTACAATTTTTTGCGGTTCATTGATACTATCTGGCTCCCTGAAAATAGAAATAACTTCATGTTAAATGATTATTGTAGTTCTTATTGGAAATTGTCATAGCCAGAATAAAAACAAAAGATAGCTCTCCTTGACCTTGGCAAAATCGAATCCGAAGCTTTTACATTGTTTGGAAACTTCCGAAAAGTGGCTAGACCTCTAGACTAAGCTAAGCATCTAACAAGAATTTACGCCAAGAACTACTGTCGTCAATATATTTTACAGATAATGATGTCTGAACCAAAGGCGAATTTAGTACACAAAATCGAAATTTCAGTATCGATAGTTTTGTTTTGCAATTTCTGTGAATGACCCCTGCTGGTGACATTGCATCGATAACTTGCAGACGTTAGCTATATTACTTTTGATAAGCCGATATTTTCAGTTTCACTGTCTGAACACTGCAATTCGACTTTGATATTAGCATGGAAGATCTTTATTATATTATTATGGCCTTTTCATTTTGTTGGTTCAAAGAAAATGCTTTTCTTGCTGACACATATATAGCTACAATCCGGAAATGGTAAACATCTTTGGATATTGGCGACGCTTTTGCAGAATTATCTCTTATGATTTTTATTACATTGGTATTAAATGAGCTAAAATTCTTTGAATCAAAATAAGTTTAGATATTTAAAGTAAATTATAGCTAACTATCCATGTTATTTTGAATTAAAAAAAAAGTTAACATTTATGTGATAGGTTTTTAGGAAACTCGCCAAGGAAAGTCTTTTCAATGAAGATTCTAAAAAGAACAATCTAATTTATAGAATTAACATTATTTATAGTAATTTATAGTAATGAACACAGGTGGGAGATGTATGATTCAAATGTAGGATATATAAGGCAAGTAGATATGCGTGTCAGTAGCTCTCTCCCATTTTGACCATTAACCGTTGTGCTATATTTATCGTCTCGAAGTCTGTATTTGATTTTACCATCATTACGAAAACACTTTTCAATTTACTTATAAAAAACTTTTTCTAACCGTCACTAACTGCAAAACACATTCGATCCCCTTTTCGATTTCTTTCGTGACAATAATTTACTGTCATTGTATACGAAAGGATGCTTGGGAGTTTTTCAACCCCATAAGACCAATAAAGGCACAAACAATACCAGCACTACATCTAGCTACCTTTAAAGCAACCACTTCTATAGCCATATACAGTGGCGGCTCGAGCACTTCTTTGATGGTGGGGACCGACATTTTTTTACATTTTTTGACATATACCTACTACATACTGCATTGTAATCTCACTACACGGAGAATATAATATAAAATTCCTCCAACTAAAAATTTCATGGTCAAATCATACTAATCAGATGTCAAAACACAAAATAAATTAAAACGTCTATAGATATACAATTTATAATTCAGCATAATAAAAAAACGCTTTATTTGCTAGATTATCATCGAAGTTAATTTTAACGCATTTTATACAACTTTTGTTACGTGGGGATTTATCGGATTGTCCCCACGGTATTTGAAATTCACATACTAGTGCGAATGCGCGTGTCTCGGATTCCGTACGATCGCGAAGGAAACGCAAGGAATTAACGAAAATGCTTAAAAGGACAATAGGGATTATCCCCCGACTCAGCTGGTCAGCGTGAGTGGTCACCGCTTCGCTTTAATTTGTTGTATTTTATTTCTGCAAAATGTTAATTGCTATTATGAGATTTCATTAATTTCGGTGAAGACTGTTATTTCTTTTAGTAGGTTTCGAGTATAACTGGTGGGGACTGCCCCCACTGCCCCCCTGTGTAGAACCGCCACTGGCCATATAATATTGCTACCAAGAGTCCCATTATAACTACTATTTATATTACACATGTCATTTATGAGAAAATCATTACACCATTACAGGTGACATCAGATCTATCAGAGGTACTACAGCTTTACGTGTATTTCTTAATACGAACAGAAGCTACAACAGAGGTAAAACTAACTGACTCTCAATTATTACAGGTTTAGTTTATAAGAAAAAGAGGTAGAAGCACGACGGAAAGAACTTCTACCCTACTCGGGAGGTCAAGCACGGACGATCGATAAAACCCTATATCAATATGATATTGACCGAATCCATCATCTATGGTCAGTTATCAATATTTGCGAGAACAATCAACGATTATAACAATTATTACGATCCACAATTAATACATTTTAGCGCGGCTTTCACAGTATCAGAATGTTTCGGTAAACTGTCAATATAGATACGTGAAAAATGTCGTTATATTTGCAAAATTACTGGCTTATTTAATGAATGGATTGAACTAACAAAGCTTTTAGAATTGAAATAAGTCGTAGACGCGATCGGTAGACTTAAATAATTCAACTAAGACGCGACCTATTTTTTCCGTTCGATCTTTGAGAATCGAATGTAGTTGAAATATGACAAAATACTCCATAAAGACTCTCTCAATATCGTTTCGGCTGTCAACGGTGAAATCATGCTCGGAACATCGATATAAAATCCTCGTAAGTTTCGCCTATCGATCCGATATTGTAAAGTTATCGATTTCACCGTGAGCTCAAGGGGTCCAAAAGTGTAAGGTCAATGCATGCTTGAGATTAGATATCACAAAATGATGCTTTATAATCTATTTATTTATTGTGTTGTGCGCTTTATAAATCTATTGTAATCAATTGGTTTCTAATAAATAATTAAACGTCTTCCGTTTTCGGTGGGGTAATGTCCATATGACCTCTAGGGCAAACCGCCACTGACCCTTCAGTAGAAATTACAACTGAAGTATCATCAGTACGCCTTTGCGATTATTTCTAAATATTCACTAAGGCACCATCAAGTACAACCTGGCTCCAATGTACTAGTAAAAACATAAAGCAACCATAGCTTCACATCCGTACTAGTTCGGGGTAGAGTCAGTCCCACAACTCACTAGGACTAAGCGATAGCGTGACTCATACAATAATTATTATTATCGAACAGACCAAACGGCGCCAGCGAGCACTTTATTATACTACGCGAATAAGCGAACACACTATACACTTTATAATATATACACTCCTTGGTTAGTTATGTACTAACGCTTCGTTTGCTTGTAAAAGCTTGCTTTGCATGAAGATTTAATATAATCATAATAATAAAAACGTTTATTTGTCTGTTTTTTTTCAAATTTATACATCTTGTTTATCATTAATGCATGGGAGAGACGCGAAGTTCACATCAAAAGATACTTTATAACACAATAGCGCTCGCCTTACAATCCCATACAGACCTGCCACAAGTAAAAAGATGATGTGTTATATGCACGGTTCGGGTCTTCGCTATTCGCCATTATTTGTCGTAACCAATACGATATTTGTAAAGTTATGCGACCCCACCCCCTCCGCCGTAAACAGGAGAGGGGGTCATTTTAAATAAGGAGCCGCCGTGCTTAAGATGATACCCGGTGGTGCAGAAATAGATTTTACTAAAATATTGCTGTCACTGTTGCTCTTACTCCACCGGATATTGAGCGAAAGGGACAATGCACTGACACCTAACTAAAATGGAGGTTTTGTATTCCCCACTTTTCTCCTCCAAAAGTGGACTGATTTTAAATTTTTTTTTACCAACTACATAAGAAAAATCTATTCTATGTTTTTACGTTTTGATTTAAAAAAAAAAACATTGTCTGGTTTATATACTGAACATCTTTTGACGGCGTTTAAACCAGTCAATTTTATTGATTTTTGGAAGGTCATAACTTCTATAAAAAGTAACTTATCAAAAAAAAACAAAAAGTACCGACACGCTAGTAATTGATATCTATTTTATGCAAAAACAATATTTTCTCTAGGGTTAAAATCCAGAGAGATAAATAGGGAATACGTTTGTATGGAAAAATCACCGCCGGGTATCCTCTTAAGCAGCTGTCAGCCGTCAGATTTGACAGATCCAGCACAAATAAATGGTATTTCACAGCCGCTCCCGAATTCAACTGACCCCCTCTCCTGCCGTAGGAAGAAATCTTTTATAACGTAGAAAAGATAAGCGGCGTAGGTCGCGCCCAATAAAGCTAGCGCTTTTAGTCGCCCGCTTGATTATATTGACAAATGGTTCACTGCTGTGGTCAATGTTTTCAGCAGTGCCTCTGATAAAATACACATAATATAATTTAAAAAATGAAAATATATTAAATCAAAATTAAATCAAATAATATATTATTCATTAGGCTTCGTATTTATCCGCAGTTCACATCACTAACAAAATAGAACATCCCTATTCACCTTCGTTTAAAGAACAGGAGGCACCAAATCTTTCTATCGCATTTATAATAAAAATAAATTGATTTAAAAAATGTAAATTTTCAGAAAAAAAACAAAAGTTGTGTTTTTATTAAAACATTTTTCTGGAAATGACACCGGTCAAGAGTCCACTCTTTGGATTCATGAACACGCATGCTAAAACAATAAATGTATGGAAAAATAGAAAAATTCTAAACATCTTAATTTGAGAAATATTTTAGAGGTCACTCACAACCGGCGCACTCTATTTTCTTAAAAAAAAAAAAAAGAAAAAAAATCGTAAGAAACTTCGTATATATGGTTATTCGTCAAAGAATTTATACACACAAATGCAAAAATCAGTCATTTTAAATACGTGTAGGATTACGAAAGATTTGTTTAATATTTCTCTATTCCATTATTCTGCGCCAACCCTTTTCCATGTCTATTTTTTAATAAAAGTAAATAGAAATGGCAACACCGAATTCCTGGAGTTTCCACGTGCAAAGTTACACAAAAAATAGCACTAAATGGAACTGAGTTATGGCTACACTTTAGTTTGTGTCTCACTGTAAATTATTGCAGTTCTGAAGTTTCATTTGAAAGTTGTGGAGAGCTATGACATCATTTAGTAATGCCGGCTCTACACTGCAAACCGTTTGTAAACAGTGATAAAAATGGAAATACAGGTAGAAGCTTTATCTTTTCATTAACTCTACACGGAAGGCTCTGCGGTCCTATATCGTATTTGGAGATGCTATGTGGAGGTTCTTTTTAGGAAAGGATCGGGAGAGACTGGTCGAGGGAGACCATCTGGCCTCTCCAGCACACGGAGAATTTTTTTTTCTAAAATACGATAATTTTATTCGTAAAAATGGTTAAAAACGGGACTGAAGTTCTTACGAACAAATTAACAGTGTTTCAATGTTTATTGGCAAAATGTAAGAATAATTCGTTGGTATACGTAGGAAATTACGTATAACAACAAATTATTCTTAAATGTTCCCGCCAATAAACATAGAAACCCTGTTAATTTGTTCGTTAGAACTTCAGTCCCGTTTTTACGAATAAAATGATCGTATTTTAGAATAACATTTTTTTCGTGCAGGAATCTCTCGACACATCGCCTTGTGGGATGGAAGGATTCATACGTCTGTCATACCCCTTTATACTTTTTTTTCTTTCCCAGAAATTCCTCTCCTTCATTTTCTTTAAAAAACACTGTATACAACTTCCCCATCGATGACGTAGGCCCTGAGGGAAATTATTTTTCTCTGGGCCTACGTCACGGCGTGATGGTTACTTTGTTAGTTAGTTAGTTACTGTGTACATTTTTTAAAGTAATGAATGTGATTATTATAATAAATGTTCATATTCCTGACAATGATTAATTAGTAGACTATTTTATATAGTGAGTCCTGACCAGTGGAAAGCTTGAATCGTGTAACCCAAAAAACATTTTGTGATATTTCACGCGAAAGCCAAAAATGTCAACCTGTGACAAGCAACGAGGAGATTAAAACAGTATTCAATAACGTTTTTTATCGGAAAACTTTTGATAAAAAACTGAACACTACAAAATTCTGAATTCAATATGCGAGCGCTGTACAAAAAATGAGTCAAGGTCTCTCGAATTTTACGGCGAAATTTTTCAATATTTCCTCCGAATTTATAAACACACTTTCCTTTCGAATTCGTGCTTCGAACGTCCTTCGAGCAGCCTTCACGTTTAGCACTTTCACGGAAATGGCGTGATCTACGAAACGTAATATAACTACCTTACTGTTACCTATTTATTTTCTTTTAATAATAAATCTGTTTTTAATACTGACAATTCTTGATGGAATTCAATTATAATGATAATTTATTAAAACAATTTTTAACTTTTTCCACTTACTTAAATGAAAAAAATAACTTGGTGTAAATCAAATAATAACAATATTTTAATGAAGATAATATTAGCGAAAGTCAATCGAAAATCCGAAACGGATATATCTGGTCCCAGATCTTTTTCTGATTTTTCTGTTTCGGATTTTCGATTGACTTTCGCTAATATTATCTTCATTAAAATATTATAATTTGAGGTTTAACTCTTTAAGACGATAGACTTCGCTTTTCGGCCCATACAAAAAGGACGCCCGGGAAAAAACACTTTTCTACATCGAAAATTGCACAAAATGAATATATTTTTTTTATACTGCCTTCTAGAGGGTGAAAAGAATGTCGGTATGTTTACGAATTTTTGATGCGTTTCGTATTAACGTAAACATTCACTGTCAAACATGTACGATTTATCAAAAAATATTATTTAAGGAAAAAGTGCTGCTAACGCAACTCTCATAAAGAATTATAAAATTATAAAAAGCTACCGACGTAGCTTCTTCTTTCCAAAAAATATATATTTTTTAAAATTTCAATTTTGTGAAAGTTTTGGTGTAGAAAAGTGTATTCTCCATAAACCCCTTTTCGAGCGATTTCTGTAGGTAAATTTGAGCGTTGTCTCATTCGCACATTTCGCATTCGCATGTATTGTAAGTGTTCATGAGCTTATTGTGAGCGGGACAGAATGACAGACGCGGGTGTTCCGCGTGTCGTTTAAAGTCTAGCCTCTTAAGTTAAAAATACAAATAATAACAATTAATCTTATATAATAACAATTATAGACATGTTTTGAAACCGAAGGTTTGTTCGTCAGGATGATTAGTCAGAAATAAATTAATTTTTCCACTGTTTCTGACTGTTTTCTGTCTATTAAAGCCATCTATGGTTAATAATATTTAGGGAGGTGGTTTACAGGGTTAGAATTTAGAATACAAGGATTTTATTTAAATTTGATGGATTTGTTGCTAGGTGATTTCTCACAAAAAACGGCGATCTACAAATTATCCAATTATTATTTATGACTTTATGACCGGGTTAAATCTTCCCCAGAGGAAACCTTTAATAGATAGCTCATACCGTGTTAGCATGGTCGATCGATAAGGATCGGTAGGATAATTATCGGTAACTTCTCATCGTTCCCTGGGACAACTGCAGATCGCAAATAGGTGACAGTTCACAATGACCAAGTGTCCTTAATATATTCGATATCAACTGATGTTTGTAAGTTTACGATCTGCAGTTACCGATAATTAACCTACTGATCCTTATCGATCGACCATGCTAGCACCCCTGGAATGCTATAAGTTGTTCGAACCGAACAACTACAGCCGGGGACGGTACCATGATCTGATGTGTATACCACGTGGCAGTACTGACGAACTGTCTCGACATAGCATGACACAAGGTATGGCGCTGTTAAACAAAGCCTCCAAGACTATCGACATTTTTAACAGTAGCCTTAAAGGTACAAGAGGCATGGAAATGCCAATAATTACCTTTTTATAACTTGTTATTTCTATTATTTTTTAAAAAATGTATATGTAGTTAATGTTACATGTGTGTTGTAAATAGACACACAGTCTGTAATACACACACAAAAAAATATTGTTTACTTTCCCAGAACTGATATAAAATGTAGATTAGCTGCCGTGTTCAATTGGAGGTAAATTGTAGTATTATTGTAGGTTTCAGGAACTTGTGTTGATTGTAATCTTGGCAGGTGACGCCACTGAGGTCTGTTTAAACATTTTATCGGCTATGGAAGTACAGATAATTTATAAGATAATACAGATAATATAATAATATATTCTATAATATAAAAAAATAATGTTTGTTTGTTTGTTTGTTTGTTTGTTTGTTTGTTTGTTTGTTTGTTTGTTTGTTTGTTTGTTTGTTTGATTGTTTGTTTGTTTGTTTGTTTGTTTGTATGTTTGTTTGTTTGTTTGTTGGTTCGTTTGTTTGTTTGTTCGTTTGTTTGTTTGTTTGTTTGTTTGTTCGTACCTTATACGCGGCTATACCGTTTATCTGATTGCGATGAAACTTTGGGAATATGATGTGCGCTATGTGGTTATAGGATAGTGAGCTCTGGCGTTATGAAATTATACTATTCATTCGATTGCGATTAAAATTTCATCCGATTGCTATTAATTTTTTTCTTGATTATTGACCTCAATATTTATTATTTTGCGAATTAAATGTTTGTTATGGGACAACGATTTAAAATTATTTGTAAGTTCCATAAGTTTCTGACAGATGGCGGTGTGAGTAAATTTATTGATGTAACTCTTGGTTAACTAGGTTAGGTAATCATCCAGGTAAACTTTTTTTGTGTGAATTACAGACTGTGTGTCAATTTACAATACACATGTAACATTAACTGCGTATACCTACATTTTTTAAGTGATACGTACTAAAAAATAATAGAAACAGCAAGTTATAAATGGTAATTATTTTATCTTGAACCTTTAAGGCTACTGCTAAAAATGTCGATAGTCTTAAAGGCGTTGTTTATCAGCGCCATACCTCGTGTCATGCTATGCCGAGCAAGTACAGTTTTAATGATTTTAATTTAACTAAAATTAAAATTACGAAAACTGTCTTTAGATTATGTATTGATTTATTTTGCTGTATATGATTTGAAATTTGGATTGTATAATACGATATTTGGTTTGGAAAAATAACAATATTTCAAAATCAATTTATGTTCTTTTGTGAAAAAGAGTCAATACGTCTAGAATTTGATTTAAAAATGACTAATTTCCGGTATTCTCTAGTGATGATACCCTCTTAAGAGGTCCCCTTTAAATCAAATTCTAGACGTGTTGACTCTTTTTTTACATAAAAAACAGAAATTGATTCTGAAAGATTGTTATTTTATCTGGTACACGCAGTTTTAAAATTTTGAAACACTAATACTATTTTTAATATACTAAGGTTATACCGTTGGTCGTTGGCAGATTTGTTCAAATTTCAAACGACAGATTCTATTAAACAACCCAAATTTCAAATCATATAATCAACAAAATAACATCAAAATACAACAAAATAAATCAATACATAATCAAGTAAACACAGTTTTCATAATTTTAATTTTAGTTAAATTAAAATCATTAAAAAATAAATCCGAGAACGTGTTTTTGAACAAAAATACCTCAGTGTTTCTATATAGATACTTAAGGTCTATATAGAAACACTGAGTACAATAAATAACAATAATAAATAACAATAAATTACAATAAATACAATAAATAACAATGAATAAATAAAAAAAATTACTTACAAAAAAAAAATTACACACTTATTTTGTTTAGATATTATTGAAAAACCATAAATACTTATGATCAAAAAGTTAAAAGAACTACACGATGTTTAATAATTTACCATCGTTCGTTTTGAGCATTTTTATTCCTTACTACCGTAGGAATATATTAAAGCAAGTTTTGAATGAAATAAATCGATATTAATTTTTTTATTTAAAAAATTTGAAACAGGGAATAATTGATCTATTTTATTGGAACCTCCGTGTACAGCTGCAAGCATTTTTAAACTTTTGTTCTCAGCCGCTGGTCAATATCCAGTCAATCAATCACCTAGACCAATTTTTTTCAAATTTGATGGTTCATTTGTCTCTAAAACGAAAGCTCCGATCAAAAAGTTATATCTCAAAATCGACTTTAAATGTGATCTAGATTCATCAGTACTTCTAGTTTTGCAAAGTTGAAAGGATCGAAAAGATCACAGATTTTCCTCGATTCCATAAAGACTAGTTTCACTAACTAAGCAGTTTGTGCAAAGGGAAAAAAAGAAAAATAACATCAGAAAAGATCATTAGTTCTGTTCTCGAACTTTAAGCTTCTCTGTGCATCTTTGTTTGAGTTACAGTTCCCATTTTTCTTTCCCAGGAACTAATTTCTCTGACTAAGGATGAAGATCCCGAGAATTACATGTTCCCATGGGAAGGAGGGGGATAGTGTGTTTATTTTGGGCGTATCTCCAATTAGGTCATGCAGCCAACTAAGTTCCAGCGCGTCAGGGGGAATTCCACTTTGTTCACATCTGCGAGAAAATACTAGAACAAATAGGGCAGGTAGGAAATACCTACTCTCTTTCTGTATTCACAGAAAGTTGAAATGAATGTTTTTTATGACGGAGTTGAAGCCATTTCTTAACGGAATTATTTAAAAAGTATTAAAAAATATAATTATCATGTTTTTTTAAAAGTAAAACTTCGTTACGTACTCTTGACTTGGGGGGTAAGCTGGCGAATGTGTGTCGAGAGCATTACGAAAAGTATAGTTGGCTGTATCACACTGTAGGAGCAAGAGAGAGAGCAGTGCGCGCGCATATTTTCTTTCTCTCTTCCTCTCATAGCCAGTGAACGAAGATTATTCGTAATTTCATTTCGTTCTTGAACAATTTTATAAATTAATATTTTGTTCAATACATTTAATATTCTACGTTTAAATACATATAGATCGATGGCCTAAAGCACACTCGCTTTTTTATTTAATGTGAATACCGCACAATAGTCCCTATTGCTCGCAATCAATATGTGGTAATTCTGAATAGGAAATGTGGTGAGTCTGAAAGGAGCGTAAGTAAACGAGAAAGAGAAAGGTGAGTACCAATGGGTTATTCAGATCTAGTCGCTAAACATCGCTAATGCCAACGAACGTAACGTTTCGATTCTGAATGGTGGTTCTCAAGTTTAACATCCTGCCTATGCCTGAGATTTCTATATTATTTAAAAAAAAAAAGTTAAATTTAATAAATAAGGAACAAATTATATGGCGCCTTTGTTGCGCTGTTAATGATCCTAAAATAAATAAAAAATAAAAAAAGATAAACGGTTTGTTTAATTGAAGTGAATAAATTCTCTAAACCGGGTATTAAACCAAGTTTTAAATATAATAATATCTATTGCCTACTGAACACTTGAACAGTGATTTGTTACATTATTTTCTAAGCCATTTAAATAGCTATTAAACTAACTACACGATTTATAAATCGACCGAAGTTTTTCTATCACACGTGTTACAGGCAAAAAATAATGTAGCAGCACGATTCTACTGGCATTGCTTCCACAATACAAAGTTCAAACGTCATAACTACATTGCAGACAAAGTCAGTGTCATGGTTAATGCTAATTTGTTGAAACATATTATAAAAATATATTTTAACCCCTCGGATATTTAGAGATTTTGTTGTGAACTCACTTAACCACTTGAGCGCTTTTTGCCACATTATGGCACTATTTCCAAAATAGCTCGGATTGCTTTGTTGCCAAAATGTGTCAAATTTTCAATTTTTTTTTTATTAAAACGTCTATATAATATATTGTACATTCAAAATATAACAAAATAAATATTCTCTCCGAGAAAAAATATTTTAATTGCTCTGTCGCTCCAGTGGTTAAGAGTGATTGACCAGCGGCTGAGAATAAAAGTTCAAAAATGCTTGCAACTGTACAGGAAGGTTCCAATGAGAAAGATTAATTATTCCCCGTATCAATTTTTTAAATAAAAAATTTTACTTCTTTTTATTTCATTCAAAACTTGCTTTAATATATACCTACATTCAAGTAAGCAATAAAAATGCTCAAAACGCACGATGATAAATGATTAAATATCGCGTACGTCTTGTAAGTATTTTTTATCATAAGTACTTATGATTTTTCAATAATGTCTAAACAAAATAAGCGTGTAAAATATTTTTTAAATATTTTTGTTTGTAAGACCTTAAATAAATCGAAAAACTGAGGTATTTTTGTCACAAAACACGTTCTCGGATTTATTTTTTAATAATTTTAATTGAACTAAAATTAAAAATCTGAAAACGGTGTTTAAAAGACTATGTATTGATTTATTTTGTTGTATGATTTTATGATTTGAAATTTGTGTTGTTTAGTAGAATCTTTCGTTTGAAAATTAAACAAATCTGCCAACGACCAACGGTATAACCTTAGCATATTAAAAATAAACTTAGTTTTTCAAAATTTTAAAACTGCGTGTACCAGATGAAATAACAATCTTTCAAAATCAATTTTCGTTTTGTTGTAAAAAAGAGTCAATACGCCTAGAATTTGATTTAAAAAGGACTAATTTCCGGTATTCTCTGGTAATACCCTCTTAATATGTGACCTGTCCGATTAACGGTTAAAAATATCGTCGTTGCATATTTAATATGAGCAATGTGACGATTTTAAGGAAAATGAGTTAAATATTATACAGTAATTTTTCTTTTCTTTTTCTCTTTATTTTTTTCTCTCATTTCCATCTTCTACAATTTTATCCACGTAAAAATATCAAATATTTAAGGCGATAAAAAATAATCCATGTGAAGACAATCAAAATAGTACATAATAAAAAAGTCATACCCTCTGCGTACCACTACACAATTCAATTGCCTTGTGTACATAATATTAACATCATTTTATGATGCCTAGCTGTCAAATTTTAATAACTTTAAATTAAATATTTTGATATTATTATGGTATTATAATTTATAACGAAAACTGGATGTAGAATATGAACTATGCGACAAAAATTGTGCATAGAATATGAAGCATGTGAAAAAATACTTTAAAATTCATTTTTCTGACATAAAATAATTAATTTTTGCCATAAATATATTCTTATAATTAACGAAATATATTGTTCCTACTTTGTCCTTACTATTTAATTTTATTATGTTATTTTTTTAAACGGTTTTTATCGATTATCTCAGAATGTACCAAGAGTCACATGATTCATATTCTATATGCAACGACGATATATGAAAACCGCTCTGGATCCCAACTGCTGCCTACTGTCTGTAGACAGTGAGACTACGGCATCCCCAATCGGGGTATGTTATGAGGGTGAAGGTAGTTGGGAGGGGAAGGAAGATGGGTGATTTCCTGGGAATATCTGGTCATCAAACACATATAAGTATTCCGGATTGACATTAATTTTCAAATGGATTAACTTTTTTGAACGAATTCCAAAATTAAGTACCTAACTACTGCTTTTGAAAGAACATGTAAGACTTTTTCAGATTTTAATATTACAAACGACTTATATGCGTTTAAAGCGCTAAATATGATTTCAAAAATAGAGGAATAAGAATTTATAAATAACGGTTCACCATTATATACACGGAGAAAAATGTTATTCTAAAATACGATAATTTTATTCGTAAAAACGGGTAAAAACGCGACTGAAGTTCTTACGAACAAATTAACAGTGAATCAATGTTTATTGGAGGGAATAATTTGTTCAAATTCGTACGAAATTACGTATACCAACAAACTATTCTTACATGTTCCCGCCAATAAACGTTGAAACCCTGTTAATTTGTTCGTAAGAACTTCAGTCCCGTTTTTAACCGTTTTTACGAAAAAAATTATCGTATTTTAGAATAACATCTTTCTCCGTGTACTTCACCCCCGATACTAAAAGATTCTTCCACTCAATACGCGACCGATTAAACAAAATTATATGTAGATATTATTTTAGCAGTCTAAACATGGTATTATTACCAAGTGATGTCTCATGCTTCTATAACCACTTTAAAAAGATATTATTTGTTAGGTTAAGTTCGTTTCAAAATGTCCACTCAGTCAATCTGGCTAAAATCTAAAGCAGAATTTGACAGATGTGAGTTTATTTCGGCAGTTTATCCTGTATCCCTAGGCCTAGGAAAATTAAACTAAATTGAAAATTTAAGCAATTTCAGGATACTTCTGGAAATTTCGGGAAAGTTTTGCGGTTGATTTTTGGAGCCGCGATGAAGGGTTTTCTACATCAAAGTAAATCGCTGGAACTGGAGTTTAAGATCGAGTTAATTATAAAATATATTCTTCATTTTAAATACGCGAGTACTTAAAGGATACTGGGAAATGAAATCGAGTCGTATTTTTGAAATTAATTAAGAGAACAGTCTCACAATATAAAAAAATCTGGCTTCTCTGTTCAAAGCATTAAGATGAACTCCGTGGCAGAGTGGAAAAAGCTATGACTTCGGATTCTATGGTTAGTCGTCTTGTTAAAAGAAACGTTGCTTGAAATGGTTTTAGCCATAATTAAAGAACATGTATTAGGAGGTAATAATATCCAGCAATCCATTATTCCGTTTTGTCAACAGCGCTGCGCGCGGATGTTTTAACCATGAAGCCAAACGGTTTATTAAATTTATTACAAAATGTTGTCATTAAGAGCGGCGCGAACACACAACCTCATAGGGCCGCGTCTCGGCGGCTAAGGCTAATGAATCGCGAGAATTTATGTCTCGAACTGCCATACAAATTATCAAACGGGAGATGGTAAATGAATGAAAATTATATACTTCTACTAATAGGAAAAGTGAGGTATTTTTGTCACAAAACACGTTCTCGGATTTATTTTTTAATGATTTTAATTTGTCTAAAATTTAAATTTTGAAAACCGTGTTGACTAGATTATATATATTGATTTATTTTGTTGTATGATTATATGATTTGAAATTTGTGTTGTTTAATAGAATCTATCGTTTGAAAATTGAACAAATCTGCCAACGACCAACGGTATAACGTTAGTATATTATAAATACACTTAAAACTGCGTGTATCAGATAAAATAACAACCTTTCAAAATCAATTTGTTTTTTTTTGTAAAAAATATTCAATACGCCTAGAATTTGATTTAAAAATGACTAAAATCCTGTATTCTCTGGTAAAACACTCTTAATAGCCAGGTACTTTCCAACCTTCCTATTTCTAATATAATTTCCCTTCCCATTCCCCTATTTATTCTCTTAAATTTCTACTTACTTAAAATTTAAAAAAAACATGTGTTTTATGTAATATTGAAAAAATAAATAAATATGGAATTTCACAATTTGTCCAAAGAAACGCAGGTGAGTAGGTGTAACCTTTTTTTTAAATGCGACAATTATCTTGATCCAGAAACGATTTACGATGTGGGTACAAACAAATTTACAGGCAGACGAAATGCAAAACGGTATGTTTATAAAAGAATTTCGCTACTATAATATATATTATAATAGTAAATAATCTACTATAAGATCAGCTACCCGGCATTGCTAGAGATATGAAACACTTTTCAGCCAAGATTTAGACAAACCCCACCCCATGAATCCTATAGCACCTGTTAAATTATATTTATACAAGCTTCTGCCCGTGACTTCGTCTGCGTAGGATTAGTACTTCGAGTAATCTATTTTCTTTTCCTAGGTCCCATCTACTTTTATACCAAAATTCTTAACCTATTTTTTTAAAATATGTATAATTTTTGATTCTATTCAAAGTATTAGGCGAGTACTTCAAATAAATTCACTAATTTAAATATTTTCTAAAATAGAATTTTGATTTAACAATCATTGTTTTGCAAAATTTCATTCTCAAACTTTGACATTTTCTATTAAACAATAATTATTATTTTCAATATATTAAAAATTAATAGCTAGTTTTATAAATTATAGCCTATATGTTATTCTGATGTATGAGCTATATTATTGTAAAGTTTCATTAAAATCCATTCAGTAGTTTTTGCGTGAAAGAGTAACAAACATACATACATCCCTAAAATCTTTCGCCTTTATAATATTAGTAAGATATATTATTTATACATTTATACTGTTATTATTCATGTTGTTGTACTATTTATATGTTATGTCAATTATGTTAATGGCACATGTTGTGCCGTATATGTGAAAATAAATAAATCATCAAATGTCGAGAACCACTCCGGGTGATCTATGGCAGGGTTGTTGGTTATCCAATAAATTTTTTTTTTAAGTTGTCCAGAGTTACTAAATGGTTTATATGTAGGTAAAACCCGGTCAGTGGATGATTGGGCATCGCGTTTGGGTCCCTCCCGGGCGTCGCGTGTTCGATTCCTCGGCTGGCTAAGTCCTCCAACACTACTCTAGCAACATCTTCCGCTTACTATGGTGGTAGTAGGAGATTTTCAAATATTGACAGGTTATTCGTAACCCGGAAATGTTGGTCTTTGAAAGGTTAAAAACAGAAGAAAAAAATCAAGTTCACCATCATTGTATAAGGTGTTTCTATGATTTAACACGACAATAAATATCTTGCCGAGGTTTATTTAGGAGAACATAAATAACGGTCTTGGAAACTCCAAATGAAAAGTGACCAAAATATTGTTGTTATAATCCGTTAACCCTTTTGTTAACAAACAACATAAAAGGTATAACATTATCATAAGGGTCCTACAGACCCTGTGCCTTACATCCAACACTTACCTTGCCTTACTATGATAACCCTTTGCTAACCAAGATTTTAAATTTTAAGTAGGTATGATTTTAAAATTTGTTAAAATTTTCTGTTGTTGAATCTCTCGGCTCTATTAACGTTTTTTTACAAGATAGAAACTATTTATGGAATGTGGTTTCATGAGAAGCAAGGTAATGTAAAGCGTCCAAGATTTTCAGTATTTACATTTTTTTTAAATTAGCTCCACACAGGAGGCTCTGAGGAAAATAATTCCCCTCAGGGCCTATGTCAGCATTGGGGATGCTGCGTGGAGGGCCTTTTTAGTAGAGTAAGTTCTGGGAAGGAAAAGGTGTCTGGGGTGGGTAGGAATCCAGGGGTTAGTAAGTCCGAAATAACAGACGTATAATGATTCCAATAAATACTGTTATTTCTGTGGTAATAAAGTTATGAAAAACAAAATGCCAAAATACTTTTATTTTTTATTTTTATTTATTTAACATTCTTTTTTTACATATTTCAACATTAAGTCCCGTTTAACTGATTTATATCAGTTTGAAGGATGAAATTGTTTTTAATAGAGTTGTAAGTAATTAATTACGAAACCAGAAATATAAATAAAGTTCGATTGCCACACATGAAAAAATCAAAATCACAGAACTGCCTAATGTACACGGAGAAAAATGTTATTCTAAAGTACGATAATTTTATTCGTAAAAACGGTTAAAAACGGGACTGAAGTTCTTACGAAAAAATTAACAGGGTTTCAATGTTTATACGCGGGAACATGTAAGAATAATTTGTTGGTATACGTAATTTCGTTCGTATACTAACAAATTGTTCTTACATTTTCCCGCCAATAAACATTGAAACACTGTTAATTTGCTCGTAAGAAATTCAGTCCCATTTTTAACCGTTTTTACGAATAAAAATTTTACGAATATAAATAAACATTTTTCTCCGTGTATAGAGGACTAAAGATGTATGATGAAATGCCTGATGAAAAATCCAAAGAAAGAAAATATTTAATGCACGGGAAAGACGGGAAGTTCACATCAAAAGATACTTATAACACAACGTTATAAAAGATTCCTTCCTAGGGCAGGAGAGGGGGTCAGTTGAATTCGAAAGCGAATTATTTATTTGTATTGAATCTGTCAACTTGACTGCGTATTGAAAATGACCCCCTCTCCTGTTTACAGCGGAGGGGGGTCGCATAACTTTTCAAATATCGCATCGGGAGCGGTTACAGCGAATAACGCCGAATAGCGAAGACCTGCACCGCGGTTACACGTCTTTTTACGTGTGGCGCGTAGGTATGGGATTTTATGACGAGCGCTATTGTGTTATAAAGTATCTTTTCGTGTAAAATAATAAAATGAAATATTTCCTTGTTTATATTCTAACGTAATATAAACTAACCCAGAAAATAATAAAAAAATAATTATTTAATTGTATGTGTGGTCCTCAGTGAGTTAAGTAACCCGGAAAGTGTGGGCAGACCCTCACCTGAGTAATCGGGTTCCCACAAACTTTCCGGGCATAACTTGAAAGGGTACCCGGGTAACTTACGGCCGTGCGGGGTTAACGGCGCCCGCATGTGAGAATGGATTTCTATCTTATCTGGAAGGTGATATTTTCCGGGTGCTCAAGCGCTGAAAAGGAAAATTTGAAAGCGTAAATACTTGCAAAATGTAACAGAAAAGACGCCTTAATGTTTAAATTAAATTGGTTTAAGATTTATCGTTGTTTGAAGGCAATTTTAATGCATTCGATGAACTCCGTCACAGAACGACAAGCTCCTTGGCTCTGGGCTTAAGGGGTCTCGGACTCGAAATCCTATATGCGAAAATATATATTTTTTATGTATATTATATCGCACATCCTAAAAGCGTCGTAACACAAATTTTTCTTTTTTAGGTTTTTTCTATTTTTACATCCCATAGAAAACAGTCGTTAGTAAAAATTTTCTATTTTAAGTTTTTTTCTATTTTATCTCTGAAAAGTAAAGTTATTGTGGTTATGCCCTACAAAAACCGTATTTAAGTTTGATCACTCCATCTACGCAAGATGTCGATAGTATCACTTTTCGACGGGACCGCTTGTTCATCATTCATTGATTTGTTTTCGCTGTCCTGTAAAATTAAGTTTCTTTAACTTACACTTTTCTATGGGATGTGCAAAATATATTTTAATATTTAAGAGGAAAGGTTGCAAGGCCTATTTCTTCTCTTGGATTTGAGGCCAAAATACCCAACCAAATTGAACATTTTTTTAAAGATCAAAAATTATAGCAAATATCTAGAATGGTTGTGTGCTATTTTATTGATTTGTGTTTAAAATTAAATAACATAAAAAATCGCTTTTTCGATATTTTAGAGGAAATTTTGGTATATTTTTGTGAGATAGTAATAATTTATTTAAAAAGTTAATCTTGCCCAACCTATTATGTTAATAAAATGGAGTTTTAAATAATAATTATAAAAAAGACCGTGTGGGACGAAATTTTAATTCATACGCCAATTATTTGTGCTCCAATGTAAACGGGTCAATTGCAATTTAAATTTAAGACCATCAAAGTCTATTTTTTTAATCCTTTTTATTATATATTTTATCATACTTTTATACTAGGTAGGGAAAATTAAGAAAAAAATAACACTCTCTTCCAAATAATTGCAAAAATTACTTGTAAAATTATGAAAAATCGAATTCTTGAACGGTTTACATTTTATAATAAAATAATTTACATCTATATCTACTAAATATTTTTTATAAATATTCCTTTTTTTTAAATATTCAACATAGTTAAGTATTTTTGCCTCAAATCCATAATAAGTTTTGCATGAAAAAGGTCGCGCAGTCGTTCCTCTTAAGAGGGAATTGATAAAAAAAATATTGATTTGCGTCTGTAGGTACTCTTATTAACACCATGGTGAAGGTTCATAAATAGGCAGAACTATAGTCGAAATGGCTTCGGTCATGTTTGGACCCAAAATCTCAATAGTCAGGGAATATGCAATATTTTCCAAAACTATATAATTATATCACTTAATAATTAATTTGTCTCCCTCTTTACTATTTGCATCTCTTTCTGACACCGATAGGGTGTGTTCTTTTCTATTTTGTATCTCTTTCACTCATTGTCTTTTTTTTTTTTTTTTTTTCTATAAATGTCTCTACGTACTTGTCGTATAATAAGCGAAGCGGGAGGTTATAATTTGGGAGGCGGGTATGGGTACCGCCGCCTCGGAACCATTTAACGGATAACCATTCATAGGTCACCCCAAATGGTTCGCTTCGTTTGGTGACTTAGCAGGGGTGCCCGGGTTTTTGAGGTGGGTCTTAGCGGCAGATGATCTGGATACACTAAACCCCAGATTGCTACCCAAACTTCATACATTTTTCCTTCCCACAATTCCTCTCCCTTTCCTTAAAAATGCCCTCCACACAGCATCCCCAAAGATGTCATAGGCCCTGAGAGAAAATTATTTTCCTCAGGGCCTCCTGTGTGGAGCTAATGTAAAAAAAAACCTGCTTGGCTGTCATTTGTTGATTCAAATAAAATGTGGTGTAATACAAAGTGTGTTTTTTCATATAATGTATAATATCTCTCCTTTCGTTCCCCACTTCCTTCAGTCTAACAATATTCCCCGACCACAATTTATTAGGGATGCCATGGTCCCATAGACTCCGGACAGTTGTAACTCTTGTGCGGATTTCAAAAAATCCGATTAACGTATAACTATAAAACACAAAATCCGATTAACGAATAACGATAAAACTTCAAAAAATCCGATTAATAAATAACTATAAAACACGAAATGTGATTAACAACGATGAAACACAAAAAATCCGATTAATGCATAACTATAAAACACAAAATCCGATTAATGAATAACGATAAAACTTCAAAAAATCCGATTAATGCATAACTATAAAACACAAAATCCGATTAATGAACAACGATAAAACTTCAAAAAATCCGATTAATGCATAACTATAAAACACAAAATCATATTAATGAATAACGATAAAACTTCAAAAAATCCGATTAATGCATAACTATAAAACACAAAATCCGATTAATGAATAACGATAAAACTTTAAAAAATCCGATTTTTTGCATAACTATAAAACACAAAATCCGATTAATAACGATGAAACACAAAAAATCCGATTAATGAATAACTATAAAACACAAAATCCAATTAATAACGATGAAACACAAAAAATCCGATTAATGAATAACTATAAAACACAAAATCCGATTAATAACGATGAAACACAAAAAATCCGATTAATGAATAACTATAAAACACAAAATCCGATTAATAACGATGAAACACAAAAAATCCTATTAATGAATAACTATAAATCACAAAATCCGATTAATAACGATGAAACACAAAAAATCCGATAAATGAATAACTATAAAACACAAAATCCGATTAATAACGATGAAACACAAAAAATACAATTAATGAATAACTCCTATTGTGAAATAGACTTCGTATTTGAGGTGGCTAAATATTTAATTAATTTCAACCCTTACCCTTTGTGGCCGGTTTGGTATTGGTTATTTAGCCGTGGGTCATAGGGCGCATTTGGCTACAGCCTTAATACTTGATAAGGCTGTTGGAGGGTCTGGCCTATGAATGAAAATGCCTTCATAGAGACCCCACAACAACAGGTAAGCGCAGGTTTAACTTCATGGGATAGTTCATACATATTTGAAATGTTGAATATTTTAGGATTTTCTTACTCGCTAGGAGATTGATTGCTGAAAACCAAATCTTCCTCGTCCATTTTTTCTTTGGTTCTATTTTTTTTTTACTTCCTTTCAACTGATTTCTATTGTAGCGAAACATTTTCAAAATATTGGGAGTAAAGTAACATTTTCTGGGAGATTTTAGGATTAATAATAATAATTATTTAAGAATGGAAGAAAAAAATAAAGGAAATTGCTGCAAACCAATCCCAGGATTGAAACCAGAGAGAGGAACCAGAATAATAATAATTGGATAATTTGTAGAGCGCCGTTTTTGTGAGAAATCACCTCAAGTTTAAGTAAGGCTTCCTAGTGAGCAAAAAAAAAATTAAAATAGGTAAAGCCAATTAGATTACGTGAATACCGCACAAAAGTCCCAACCGCCCAGTAAGACTGTGGCATCCCCAATTTGAGTATGTTGTGAGGCCGAAGGTAAGTGAAGAGGGGAAGGAGAGGGGTAAGAGGAAAGCGGAGAAGTATCTGGCTAGTCAGATCTAGTCACCAAATACGGCCAGAGCCATTTCATCCAAATTTTCAATTTTGAATGGTGGTCTTACGCCAAGGCGATACTGTGAATATCTTCCACTCTGGAACGTGCCGCAAATGTAACTTATATTATATTATTTTAAATGAATAAATTGTGGAACACACAAATCAATAATTCATAATTATTATCTGCGCACGCTGGAATTTGAACCTGCGACCTCCGGATTGCTAGTCGAGACCTTTGCCTCTCGACTATGGAGGCCGTCGAATACTGGATTCGCTAGCGCTTTTAGTGTAACTGTAGTTGTGTTAGTGAATGCGGGAGAAACGGGGGAACAGAAGATTGTGAGTGGAAGACTTGGTTTAACAAATCCTTCCTGTCTCCTCCCCCCTCCACTCCCTTCACAACCCACCCCAAATGTTTATTGTTTGTTTATTGTTTCTTCTTCACATTTTAGGCATAACAGTTTACAATACAATTTTTAACCTCACTAGGACAAGCCTGTGGTGAGGTTAACAATTATTTACTTAAAGTAACAAAATAACACAAAAAGAAAAACAAAAATAATACTTCAAAAAACAAAAAATAATATAGGTAAAATAAAAATGATACTTCAAAGAACAATATTGTTACGTATGTAGATGCCATAGTCCCACTGGCTCCTGACGATCAAGAGCACTTGGGACTCTTGTGCGCTATTCACATTTAAAAAATATGTATTTATGGATACCAGCGATAAATTTATCTTTTTATTATCTTTTAATACCATAAAACATTGTTTGTACGCATAATGCAAAAAGCATTGATTTATTTAGATTTTATATACTTTTGGCAGGTGTGCCTAAAAGCACCCGTTTTTTTGTGAAAAAATCTTTTGTTCAAATTATAATAAGGTAAGTCCTCCCATTGTATACTTCGGTATATTTTATAATAAATAGCTCTGTTTTTGCTCCGTTCTTTTGATTATATAACTGTAGAATAGAGCTAGACGATGAATTATAAGTTTTTCATAAATCCGATTTTTAACCTTCGAAGACTAATCTGTTCATTTATACGTAAGACTAATCATTTGCCAATTTGACGAACACTACAAGTTTTCAACTCACACAAAATGCATTTTTTGTTTTCGAAGGTTTCAAACGTGTATGTTGTTTTATAGAGCAACAACTTTATACAGGAGCTTAAGGTAATTGTCAAAATAATTCATATTCTATGCTTTCGTAGATGGCGCTTATAGTATTTTTTTACTTATAAACGCTTTTTACATGTTACTACTACTTTTTGCAAATATAATATTGGATTGAATCACCGATGAAATATTGTATTTGGTAGCCTTTCTTGAAAGATTTGAGTTTTTTAATTGACGAAACTATTTATTAATATTCTATTGCTTGCGTGCTTGCGCAATCTATTAATTTTTCTTAATATTTCAAAACATAACTTGAAAAAAGCGTTTGTAAGTAAAAATACTATACGCGCGCCATCTATAAAAGAGTAGAATATGATTTTTTTTTTAAATCACCTTAAAGGACCAAAATAAAAAGCTATTTTTGTAGCTTAAAGTATTTATTTAAATACGCTACAACTTTTCAAGTTAAAACTAGCCCTGACTGATGCAAATCTTAAAAAAAAACAAATGGCTAAGTCCTCCATCACAACACAAGCAACTTTTTCAGCGTACTGTGATGGTAATAGGAGATTTTCAAATTATTGTCAGATTATTCGTAACTCTTCTAGATTGTTTTAAAATCTCTCTAAATTGTTTGGTTTCGGTTTCCTCCTTATTGTATTTTTACGTTTTTGATGTCCACTCAAAATGATTCTTATTTCTGCACTTGTTTTATGCTATATTTTAGTGTTAATGTTCTTGTTTTGTCCTGTGCTATAACAGCACTATTATTGTTAATTTTGTTCCCTTGTTATTGCCTTGTATACTCCTATACTGTATATTCTTTATTTAAAATTACTTTTCAATACTTTGTAAGGACTCTAAGGAGCACTGTGGGATTATTTTAAATTTTGTTATAGTTAAGCGCACTTAAAGTGAAACATCACAAAACTGTGCTATAGAAGTGCTTTGGTATATTATGGTAAGCGACATATTTTTGCTTACGAAAATCTTAAATAGTTTGTGTTCTAGTGACTAAAATACTGTTTAGTTATTTCATCCCACCCAAAAAAGTATTTTTCCACCGTCTTCAAACGATTTTAAGTGAAATAGGTTGTTGTGTATAATACAGGACTCGGTTAAAAACACTTTTACTTTACGTCGCCCTTCTTCAAGAAAGAAAAATGAAAATCGTAAGGTATATATTTCTTTGTTATAGAACTGGGCCTATATACTTAATTAATTCTTAATATTCATAATCAGAATAGTATGCATGGTCTCTCTCTCTGGTTTCAATCCTGGGATTGGTTTGCAGCAATTTCCTTTATTTTTCTCTTCCATTCTTCCCTGTCTTGTGCGGCTCTTTCGAAGTCTGCATATGATGAGCAGCGAATGTCCTCCAGCAGGTCTTCCAGGTACTCTCGGCGTGGGCGTCCCCGAGAGTATGTCCCCTCGGTCATACCCACCATTATGGCATGCAAAAGGCATGGTATAATGAGGAAAAATAGTGGAACACCCGTTCACAATTAATGTTGGTCGTAAAAAAACTATCTTATGATAAAATACTTATGTTTACTGTCACATGTGCTCATAAATGAGCATGCACATCAACTGTAAACATTTGCCCTTAAATGAGCACGCTTGTTTTGAGCATACTAATGAATAAGCATGCTAAAAGCCCACGATTGAACACACATGGTATTTATGAACATGCTCTTGTCAAATAATAAATGTCAACAAATAGTATGTTCCATTCGCTCAGAACTAAACGAAATAATCTTATCGCTTATTTAAGAATCTTTTGACGAAAAAAAATAAAATGGTTGATTTGGATCCAAGATGTCAACGGGGGTCGTTCATATTATTTTATAAAGTTTCGTAAGAATTACTTCGAGTAATTTTATTTTTCTACAGAGAAATCAATATTCTACCCACAGTTTTATACATTTTTATCATTTTAACATTTTACATTTTTAAATTTTTCTACAGAGAAACCAAACCCTCTATTCCAGAGACACTCGTGACTATGATAGTAAATCACGAAAAGCAAAGTTTTTTCGGTTCCTTGATAATTGATCCGGTAACAATTGGTCCGCTGACAGTTGACAGTTTATCGCCCGGACAGCAAGACAGTTGATCCCCTAAGAAATGTGGATCCCCTAAGAAATTTTTTCTTCCAAAAAGGATAAACGGTAGTGGCTTCACAATACATTAGTTTAAACGTAAACGTGTAAAATAATGTATTGTGAAGCAGTTTCTGTCATTTTTATCCACATTCTCATAAAATCAAAGACATACATCATTTAAACAGTTTTAATTACGTTCATTTCGTACAATAGAACACATTTTGTTCAAACAAAAAAACAACGCTTCGATATTATTAATATTGATATTGCCAGTGCGAAAAATCATAGAAAGCAGGGAGAATTTAATATAACACGTTGAAGTGGCAATTTCGTCCCTTCGAAGGAAACTTCCGGTGGTACATTTAGACCTGTATTGATGTAGATATTCCCTTTATTGATACTGTTATTACCGCTGTTAGCCATATTGGATTACCGGTCTTTCGAAAATTCTAAAGAAAGGGTTGGAAATTGCGATATTTGAGTGTTTCAATTTAATTTTGCATGTTTTAAAAGCGTGGTGCTAGGATATTTACATCCGCCCCGAATTGAACTAAGCAAGTTTTTGGCAAAAACTAATAAAAATATCTCTAATATTAATAAACTTCTTGAAAATTAAAACCCAATCCAAGCTTATTCGGTCTCATATTCGTTTTGCAAAACTATTTTGAACATCTGATCCAGACCATAGAAATGTAAGAAATTGTAACTATTGTTTTTCTGTTTGTGTTACGACATCAAAAAATATTCATTTATTTAAATTTAAACGCCCAGAGGCCTCTTACATAGAATGTAGTATTTCACATACGGTTTTTGAAGTTTGCTTAGCTCAAATTATTGTCAAATTTTTAAAATATTTATTTTATAATAATTTTTATTATTTTATAATATGGCGCATCCGGCACAACAAAGAACTATATGATATATATCAGGCCCTTAACATCTCAGCCCATATAAGACTCCTTAGGTTAAGATGGGCTGGGCATGCACAGAGAATGCCGGACACACGCGTCCCAAAAAGAATTATGACTGGACACCCAGGTGGAAAGAGAAAAGTGGGAAGACCCAGACTGACGAAGACGAGGTAAGAGGGGATGTAGCACAGCTTCTCCAGGTAACAAACTGGAAGTCAGCTGCTGAGGACAGAAGAAGTTGGAGGCGAATGTTGCGGAAGGCCAAAGCTCGATATGGACTGTAGCGCCATCAAAAAAGAAGAAGAAGAATTTTATAATATGTTTTATATGATACATGAAGATAATAATTTTACATCTTAGATTATTTACTACTCTTCTATTAGAAGAATTTGCTTTTGTATGGAAGAGGAATACATCAACATCAGTTAAATATTTGTCACCAAGACTGTGTAAACATACCTAGTATTGGGGAATGCAGACCATAGTTGGATTTTATGTACATATAAAATGTTAATATCGGTCTAATCGTTGGTTTAGCAACTTACAGATTAAATGTAGGAAAACAATCAAATTTAGAGTTTAAAAATTTTAATAAAAAGGTTATGACATTTATTTTTATATAGTATATTTCCTAAAGTTATTTGACTTGGCACTTTAGCTTTTATCCATTGTCCCCACAATGAAACAGCCCGGTCTAAGTACCTACATTAAGGAAGGGATTGTTTAAAATGTTTTTAACAATTCATCAAATATTTTAAGTTATTTTCCCGTTCTGTGTAAGTTCTATTCAATTTCTGTTATTATATCATTATAAACCAGTTGCTTCATAAAAATGATATAATCACAGAACTTGAATATAACATTGTTGAATTCAAGTTGAAAAGAACGTGACAATTAACTTAAAATATTTGATGAATTGTCCAATTTTTTTTAAACAACCAATCCGAAGTGCTGTTAAATCAGTCTTTTACAAAAATACCCGAATTTTCGAAATGCCATTAATAAATTAAAACACTTTTTTTTTTTGTTCGGTCAAATCTTAAGAATTAAATGCTGGGTCCTGAAAACACTTTCTACATTTTCCCCAGATGTTTTGTCACCAATTAATTTAAAGTAAAGCTCTCTTGGCTTAGAAAGTTTTATTAAAGATGTAATAAATTACCATAGACTGAAGGCAAAACATATTTCGACTGAGTAACTTATTCAAGAGGCAAGCTTTACAGAAATTTCGCAGTTATAATTTTAACTAAGTTTTAAGAGTATCTTCATGGATGTAGTATGGGAATGCTTGAGTATTTAAAGACAGATGGAAAGGCTGATGAGGGCATTGAAATTAGAGTGAATGCAGGAAGCCAGTAAAAAGTGAAAAGAGGCCAGCAGTCCACAACGATGTGCTGATAACAACCCTGATGTTCGCAGAAGAAGGATGAAAGTAGAAATTGGGGACGCCATGTGACGACCAAATTAACAAATATTTAAAAATTGTTGTGTAGGTATGTCGATCGTCCAGTTTATCAGACATCTCCGAAAAATTGAAATTTGAGTTGAGTAAGTGCCAGTAAAAAGTGAAAAGAGGCCAGCAGTCCACAACGATGTGCTGATAACAACCCTGATGTTCGCAGAAGAAGGATGAAAGTAGAAATTGGGGACGCCATGTGACGACCAAATTAACAAATATTTAAAAATTGTTGTGTAGGTATGTCGATCGTCCAGTTTATCAGACATCTCCGAAAAATTGAAATTTGAGTTGAGTAAGTGCCAGTAAAAAGTGAAAAGAGGCCAGCAGTCTACAATAATGTGCTGATAAAACCCTGATGTACGCAGAAGAAGGATGAAAGTAGACTGAATGTTGAAATTGGGGACGCACGAGGAAGACATGTGACGACCAAATCAATAAATATTGAAAAATTGTTTTGTAGGTATGTCGATCGTCCTGTTTACAGACATCTCCGAAAAATTTAAATTCCAGTAGAACATTAATCTTAATTATATTACATATTATGTATGTAAATGGGCTGTGTGCCGTCCCAGACACAGTTGGGTGAGGCAACTCCAGACACTGTGTGAGGAGAGGATGGGTTTGCCATGGACGGTGGCCGAACAATCAGCATAAGTCAGGGACCTACCTATGGAGGAGTCTTGTCGATGCAGTGGGTCTCCGACCCGAATAGGACAAGGGGAAGAAGAAGATGATGATGATGATGTACGTAAATATGTATCCTGTATGTATATGGGCTGTGGGCCGCCTCAGACACAGTTGGGTGAGGCAACTCCAGAAACTGTATGAGGAGAGGATAGGTCTGCAATGGACGGTGGCCGAACAATCAGCACAAGACAGGGACGTACCTATGGAGGAGTCTTGTCAATGCAGTGGGTCTCCGACCCGAATAGGACAAGGGGAAGAAGAAGATGATGATGATGATGTACGTAAATATGTATCCTGTATGTATATGGGCTGTGGGCCGCCTCAGACACAGTTGGGTGAGGCAACTCCAGAAACTGTATGAGGAGAGGATAGGTCTGCAATGGACGGTGGCCGAACAATCAGCACAAGACAGGGACGTACCTATGGAGGAGTCTTGTCAATGCAGTGGGTCTCCGACCCGAATAGGACAAGGGGAAGAAGAAGATGATGATGATGATGATGTACGTAAATATGTATCCTCTATCTCTATCTGGTACAATACTAAGATAACTCATAAACACCACCAAATCAATTATAATGCAGACAAACTTGTAGTCAATTAAACATATTGTTTAATTGACTACAAGTTTGTCTACAAGTTTGACTACAAGTTTGTTTATGTTTTCCGTCGAGACACCAGTAGAATATCATTAATATAAAACTAAAATTATATGTGTAAATATAAATAATATTTGATTGCAAATGTGCAAATAATATTTGATTTATGGTGAGAATTTGAATATTGTTTTTGTTATTTTCTCGAAACATAAAACTTGGAGATGTCTGACCATCAACTGGACGATCGATGTGTACGAAATATGTCATTTTTAAAATTTATTTTTACACTCTTCAAAAAAATCTTTCTTAAATTGTTCATAAATTATAGAAACAAGTGTAACTTTTTGTCTTCTGTTCAAGAAAGCACACACTCTCTAATATGACTCGATGAATAATACGAAAAGCATGACCATCCCAGTCAGTAGGTAGGTCTGTCCTTTTGTGACCGGTAGATACAATTATACCGTATTTTTAGGACTGGAAATACTTACTTTGAGGATGTGAAGAGGACTGGATTTTTTTCAGCTGACGTATACAATTCACAGCAATTTAGACATATTGATTAAAATATCCGTTCAGTCCTCTTCAACTAGTTCGTCCTGTTTGACTTGTCTGTCTCGTCTGTCATGTTATTCGTGGTTGTTTTTTTTGTCTTGTTGGTCTAGTTGGTCTTGTTCCTCGTATTTGTCTTGTTTGTCTCATTTGTCTCGTTTGTCTGATTAGTCTTGTTCGTCTTGTTTATTTTGGGTGTCTTGTGTGCCCTGTTTGTCTTATTAGTCTAGGTTTTCGAGTGTATTCTATTCTTTGCATTCAATTTGTCTCATGTATATGTTCTGCCGATTATATTTATCCTGCCTCGTCTTTTCTGTCATAATATATTTACTGTTCCTCCCGTGTATCTTCTTCTTTCTGTTCATCTGGTTAGTTCCGTTTGTCTCTCTTGTCTTATTTTGTCAGGATAGGTTAGGTTAGATTTGATTACATTTGATAAGGTTAAGTTAAGTGTGAATGAAAGTTTGACTCACCAAGGAAGATGTCCTCCTCGTCGTGATGCTGCACGAGGGCTGCCATCGCCCTGCAGAGGGCCGGCGGCGACTGCAGACCGGTGCCCGGCTGCCGCGTCGCGCGCAAGGACAGCGGAGACGCGGCCAGCACCGCTCCGCAAGGCATCACCTCCAACACCGGCACTCACTACAGCAGGCCCATCACCGCGACCAACGACCCACTCTTTTATCGCGACTCGCGGCTCTTGTACCGCTCTTGCAATTCTCGAATGTATTAAGGATTAATAATGTATTTGAACGGCTCGCAGATCTCTGGTACGTGGCTATTGTTTTCTTTCTCTGTGAATTTGGATTCTATTGAAAATTATAGATCATCCTCTGGTAGCACTTTATATAAATCGGAATTGTTTTTTATTTGAACGAATATAACACTGAATTTAGTTTAAAATTAAGCTTCGCTGTAAAAAAAATTAATGCAATTAGAGACTTTATTAGACAGACTCCATAAATCCTATATTTTATGTAAAATTACTGTGGGATTAGGGAAGTGTTAATTTGGCTCCAGTAGTATTAGAGTGGGACAGAAAGAGTTCTTGTATATATTAAGTAATTGCATTTGGTTAAGCTCTGTCTCTCTCTTCCCAGATCTTAGCTAGAGTTATTGTGAACCAGTAGAGTATTATTTTAATAAAATATAACAATTACTTATGCGCTTTCGAAATTGCGAAATGACTTTTTGTAGTTTGTTGTATGTAAAATCTATTCGAAAATGAAGCATAATTTTACAATTTCTCTTACGCCTAGTCAACGAGATGAAGAGTTGAAGGCTCAATTTAATTTCATCTAATGTTTTATTTTATTTAATTCCCTATATTTATATATATTTTGCTAAATTGTATTAGTTTTTTATTATTTTTTATAGGTTATACTCTTATTATTTTATTTTTAATTCTCTTCTATAATGTTTCTTACCTCACAAGTAAAGTAAATAATTACTAATTATGCTTAATTACCTTTGTATACTGAATAAACTGTTATACTTAATTACTGTAATCATTATGTAAAATGTTCATGTAGAAGCCCATTAAGGCGTAAATAAATAATAAATAAATAAATTAAAAAATCTTGGTTCATTTCCGTCAATGGACTCTTTTACTTTCAATTACAAAAAAATTGTCTTTATATCATTTTGTCAATGCTTTCACGAGGAGCAAACTTATTAAGATGATAGACTTCGCTTTTCGGCCCATACAAAAAGGATGCCCAGGAAAAAACACTTTTCTACATCGAAAATTGCACAAAATGAAAATATTTTTTATACTGCCTTCTAGAGGGTGAAAACTATGTCGGAATGTTTTCGAATTTTCGATGCGTTTCGTATTAACGTAAACATTCACTGTCAAACATGTACGATTTATCAAAAAATATTATTTATGGAAAAAGTGCTGCTTACTCAACTCTCATAAAGAATTATAAAATTATAAAAAGCTACCGACGTAGCTTCTTCTTTTTAAAAAATATAAATTTTTTAAAATTTCAATTTCGTGAAAGTTTCGGTGTAGAAAAGTGTATTCTCCATAAACCCCTTTTCAAGCGATTTCTGTAGGTAAATTTGAGCGTTGTCTCATTCGCACATTTCGCATTCGCATGTATTGTAAGTGTGCGTGAGCTTATTGTGAGAGGGACAGAATGACAGACGCGGGTGTTCTGCATGTGGTTCAAAGTCTAGCCTCTTAAGTCTTGGAACCTAATATTATCTACTCCATGCTAAAATTCAATCATTCCATTGCTAAAAGGTTTACAGCCAGCATCTAAAATCACCCCACCGTTATTGTAAGTTTATCTGAACTATATACAGGGTGTTAAGGAACGTACTTGAGTTACTTTAACCAGTGATTCCTGACATTATTTGGAGTAAAAAATGTAAATGAAATTTTGGTTTCCGGTGACTTTTTTCATGACAATTTTTTTTTTTTTCAAAAATTTTTTTGTTCAAAATCAAACAATTTTTTTTTTTTTTACATGACCTTATTGGTCACTCTGCCGAGTTACCGCCCCACCACTTACCCCGCCCCCAACTACTTAACACCTACAATTTTTTTGTTTTTGTAGAAAAAAAAAAAAAAATCAAAAATGTCACCGGAGACCAAAATTTTATTTACATTTTTTACTCCAAATAATGTCAGGAATCACTGGTTAAAGTAACTCAAGTACGTACCTTAACACCCTGTATAAGTAATTAACTAATACGAGTAATTTAACAAAAGTTTCATTCCTAGTGTAACCTCTAACATTACTGTGCGATCAATCCCTTTGTTTTAGAAAATGAAAGAAGCCACAAATTGCAACTCGATTTACGCCCGATTCCAGACCTCCTGAGACCACTGAGGGACGGTACACAGATAACCTATATAATTGTGTGTTCTGTATTTTTAGTAGCCAGAAGTAAACAAATACTTCTTCCCTTCCACCAAACAACATATCCCAACTTCCATTAGCCTCAATCCCAACGACTCTGTGATATTCATATATAGGGTGTCTCAATAAGCGCGCAAGATTTAAATTGCCCGACAGTTTGGCTAGTCATATTATTACATGATTCTGAATTCTGACATAACCTGGACTGGCTCAAAGCAAATTAGCTCAGACTTTTTCAATAAACTGTCGTGTTTTCTCGAGCGGGTTGTAGGGCTTTCCGATGTAATTTTCATATCTGGCGACATTAACATACACCTAGAACGTCCGGAGTCACCCAACACAGTTAAATTTAATGACTTACTAGATTGCTTCGGATGCCGTCAATGGGTTACTGCTTCAACTCATGATGCAGGCGGAACTTTGGATATTTTTGTCTCAAAGTCGAGCTACCAAAGGGCCCACACTATCCGCTACCATAGGGTAGGGTTAGTTAGGGTAATGTAGGGTTATCAGATTATAGGCTAATTCGCGCTGACATTGATTATAACCCACCCAAAATCCCTTACGTTATTATCACGTCAAGAGCATGGCGTAATTTTAACTTTGACGACTTCCTGACGGACCTAAAATCTTCTCCGCTTTGCACATATAGTATTTGGGAAACAGAGTCACCAACTAAACTAGCCGAACATTATAATTCTGTACTTTCAACCCTTTTAAACAAATATGCTCCAACCTCTACAAAAACTCGACGATTGCGAAAGTCTGACAACTGGTTTGACGAAGAATGTCGAAGCCAGAAGAGATCAATGCGTAAAGTGTTAGCATATTTAGAGCGGGACAGGATGACAGACAATGAAATACCTGAATGTTCCGCGTGTGGTGTAAAGCTAGCCTCTTAATAGGAAAAAACTGCTCCATACATAATTCCCAAATGTGTCGATAAATATTTCAACACTTTGCTGCAAAAAACCATGTTTTATTGAAACTTGAAATCTTGCGCTCTTATTGAGACCCCCAAATATATATAAAAAGTCTTTTTTTCTTTGTTTATGTAAAAATTCCCTCTGAAAAATCCATGTACAATGTAGAATCTGCATACACCGCAGTAAATAAAACCCATCAAGGGATTAAAGATGGAATGGGAAACCAGAAACTACTGTGCATTTCTTTATGGGTGGTTTTACTTTGAACAGTGCAATGTGCCTTCCATCCAATCCGATATTGGAGAGGAAAACACGAGAAAATAAAAATGAATGAGGGAATTCTCCGGGAATATTGAACTGGAGCGGAAAGCATTTTTATTTATTTATTTATGTTTGAGTTAATTTTATAGAACTCTATTTCAAATTCTTTAATGTTATATTTACATTCTACAAGAATAATTACTAAGTTCAAAATTTTCATCTAAATTTGCGTTTCGGGATCAAACGTTGTTCTCATAAAACTAACAGTTTACGCCCGAAAATACCATTATTCACAGTTGATTCATGAGAACGGGTCGTATCTTCGACTCGTTTTGTGCAAGTCGTATGTGGGACGAGCTACTGGCAACTATTTATCCTTCTTCGTGTAATCCGAGATTCTTTAAAATCCGCATTAATAAATCTCTTTATAGATATAATATTTATAGATATAAGCTAATCTCTTCCTAATCGATAATTTCTCATCCTTTATTTACACATGTTTTATTTCCAATTATAGAGATTTATTCTTTCTTCTTATTGATTTATTATTCTTGCAACTTGTATTTTCATGTTTATTTTCTGACTATTTTCCTGTTTTTATCTTTTTTAATGTTCTAATTATTACCTTTTTCTGTTTATTTTCTGACTATTTTCCTGTACACCTTTTATCTTTTTTAATGTTTTTATTATTACCCGTCTCAGAACAGACAACGTCTAGTGAGGCGGGTAACTTACTTGTTATAAAATACTGTATAACGCCCGGGTTACCGGCAATGAAATTGAATTGAATTGAAAAATTGAAATTGATATAGTATAGATAGAGTGCATCCATCGTATAGACAGGGGCGCTCTTGTGAGGTGTCACCAATTTAGTGATCCCCTGCATAGTCGGCAAACACGCCCAAAATATATATGTCCACGGTTTACATTTGTCACTCGAGAACGGGTCGTTCTTGACTTCAATAGCTCGGCTGTGGAAGGATTTGCCGGCCTCTGTGTTTCCTTCCTCTTACAACATGGGTCTCTTCAAGACTCAAAAAGACCCTCCACGCATCTTCAAAGATGACATAGGCCTTGAAGAAAATTGTTTTTTTCAAAGCCTCTTGTGTAAAGTTAATGTTAAAAAAAAAAATATTCGAAAGGTAATTTTTTTTCTTGAGAGATAATGATCCTGAAGCAAATATATATACGGGATGTTAAGGGATGTTATACGGGTGTTACTTTAACCAATGATTTCTGACATTATTTGGAGTAAAAAATATAAATAAAGCGTCTCGGGTGAAATTTTCAAGGTTTTTTTTTCAGCTAAAAACATTTTTACAAAAAATAACTTGTTATTGGAAAGTTTGGGGCAAGGTAAAGGGTTGATCGGTTACTCGGCTGAGTGACCAGTAACCACAAAGTTTTTGGTTTAATTTTTAAGAAAAATTTAAAATAAAAACATAAAAAATGTAACCGGAGACCAAAATATCGTTTTTCAACTCAAATGCACGGAGAAAAAAGTTATTCGAAAAACGATCATTTTAATAGTAAAAACGTTTAAAAAGTTCTTGAAGTTCTTACGAACAAATTAACAGTGTTTCAATGTTTATTGGCGGTAAAAATGTAAGAATAATTTGTTGGTATACGTACGAAATTACGTATACCAACAAATTATTCTTACATATTCCCGCCAATAAACATTGAAACCCTGTTAATTTGTTCGCAAGAACTTCAGTCCCGTTTTTAACAGTTTTTACTTTTAAAATGATCGTTTTTTCTAATAAATTTTTTCTGCGTTTAAGTGTTAAGGAATTACTGGTGTAAGTCAAGTACCTACATTCCTTAATATTCCGTACATATGTTTAAATACTTTAAGCTTCACAAATCCTAAAATTATTATAAAATCCCGTGATTTTTCAAGGGGCCGCGCTAGTAACGTTATATTTAATAAGTGTGTTTTTTATTACCTTGTTTATAACTTTTAAATTTTTATCTGTTATTTAGAACTATGTATCTATATTTAACCTTAAATTCGCGGGCAAGAAAGCTCGAAGTCAAAGTAATTACGTGATTATTGAATAGATATTACTAAAAGCATGATTGTGTTTAACACGAAATATGCTACAGGAAAGCACTTCACTAGTGTAGGGGGTTTATAGGTGACTGGTGTTATATCTGAAACAAAGAAAACATAATTATTAGATAGAGAATAAGATTAAATTATGTTATTATGCATATAAAAATCTTTACATACTAAATATATGTTCACTATAAATTATTAAGGAAACGGACATTTGAAATTAAAACCTACAGATCTAAAGAAAATATTGCAACCAGAGTCGAAACCAGCACTCAAACAGATGCATTACTAACTGATTTAATTTCATTAGTTAGAAGTCAAGTGGAATATAATTCACCTATTTGGTCCCATTTCTATAAAGTACACTCTAACAATTAGAACGGGTTCAACACAAATTTCTTAGGTACTTAAATATCAAGCTCAAAATTCCAATAGAAAACATTAATTATTTTTGTTTGATTAATCGACTTAATTTAATTACGCTGTCTGACAGAACAATCATTTCACACCTAATTTTATGATGCAGAGTCATGAACAACCTAATTGACAGCCCTGCCATCATTGCTACTATTAAACAAAGAAACAATTTAAAATTACTGTATGGGTCTGAGGGCCTACTTCCAATTAAAGGGCTTCTCTGGTACATTATAATTATGGACAATTCAGCAGAAAGCGCGTATAAAAAGTTATTGGTGCATAGTCACACAACAAGATTTACTGAAAACGAAGGCTTAAAAATACCACGAATAACAAATAAGTATGGTAGCAGAACGCTCGAATACATGATACCTGTAATTTATAACATATTTCATGAAAACATTAAAATTTAAAAAAATGAGAAACCCTGCCCTAAACTGACAAAAGAGTGGCTAATAAATGAACAACTTATTTATCTATCCTAAATCTTGTATTAGGTATAATTATTGTAACAAGCTAAATTGTATTATGTAATAATATTGAATGGTAGAACCTACAGACAAGCTGACCTATCACAGCTTTGTGGGACTACCCATATTTTATATTGTATAAGATGTAATTATATGCAAATTTAATAAATAAATTAAAAAAAAAAAAAAAAAAAAAAAAACTCTATGTAGCGACAAGGAATACGAAACAAAATATAACATTCTTTTGCAACACATACACAACCAACTATCAATCACACTCACTTACCAATAGGATGCATGATCAAGGCAACAAGTTTGGTGGTATTGTAGTAAATATTCGCTGAATTCCTTTATAATGTAAAATGCAATTTAAACCAACACTCTTCTGGAATCATACAAATTATTGTAACGCACGTATAATATATTTAACGATTTGATGTGTTATTGTAATGTTTTATATTATATTTTGTTTTATGTTATTGTCAAATATTGTATTGTTAAAAATATTTCACGGTTCATTCTTCAGAAACTACTTGTATATTCTTAAAATTTTTCAATTTTATAACTTTTGATATAAATTCTATGTATGTGTAATCCTTGATAACTTAAATATTATTTTATAATCTATGTAAAAGCCCCTATGGGTATATAACAACAAATAAATAATTAGTTGCGTAGAGCATATTTTAAAAATGTAATTCGACTTTTTGATAAATGTGAAAACTTTTCAAATATTCAATTTCGATGATCGCAAATACTTGTAGTACCTCTTTCGCTAAAATATCAGTAAGTAACGCTAAACGAGACAAAAGGCTGTTTCTCAGTGACGTTTGGAAACGTCGTCACTGTCGACAACCTGTGTTTGTATTTGAGTAAAATCAAATTTTAAGTTTTATAGCTCAGATTTTCTATTGAACCCTAAACTAATTAACTAAATAACCATCACGCCGTTGGGCAGAGAAGATAATCTTGTTGCATATATTGCCCACATCCTTGCTTCACTCACATTCATATATACCCTTCTGTTTTTATTTGATTCTTGATATAACCCAGCTGAATTACTTGGATCAATCGTGTCTTGTCTTCCTCGACTTCTTTTTCGCATTCACATTTGCGTTTTATACATTCGTTTCGCTCTGAATTCCCAAACTATTAAGAGGGTATTTACCAGAGAATACCGTAAATTAGTCCTTTTTAAATCATATTCTAGACTTATTGACTCTTTTTTACAAAAAAACATAAATTGATTTTGAAAGATTGTTATTTTATCTGGAACACGCAGTTTTAAAATTTTGAAAAACTAAGTGTGTTTTTAATATACTAAGGTTATACCGTTGGTCGTTGGCAGATTTGTTCAATTTTAGAATGATAAATTCTGTTAAATAACACAAATTTCAAATCATGTAATCATTCAACAAAATAAATCAATCCGTAATCTAGTCAACACAGTTTTCAAAATTTAAAATTTAGTTAAATTAAAATCATTAAAAAATAAATCCGAGAATATGTTTTGTGATAAAAATACCTCAGTTTTTCTATTTATTTAAGGTCTTACAAACTAAAATATTTAAAAAAAATTTTACACACTTATTTTGTTTAGACATTATTGAAAAATCATAAATACATAATGAAAAATCATAATTCAGAAAATACTTACAAGATACACACTATATTAAATAATTTATCATCGTGCGTTTTGAGCATTTCTATTGTTTGCTTGAATATAGGTATATATTAAAGCAAGTTTTGAATGAAATAAATCGATTTTAAATTTTAAATTTAAAAAACTTGATACAGGAAATAATCGACCTTTCTCATTGGAACTCACCTATACAGTTGCAAGCATTTTTAAACTTTTATTCTCAGCCGCTGGTCTATCGCTCTTAAAGCTTTTAAATCATTCATGATTTTACAACAAATACGCCTCAAGGATCTCATGTCTACAGCATTCACACTATTGACCAGCGGCTGAGAGCTGAAGTTCCAAAATGCTTGCAACTGTACAGGGAGGTTCCGATGAGAAAGATCGATTATTCCCCTTATCAAATTTTTTTAAATTAAAAATTTTATATCGATTTATTTCATTCAATACTTGCTATAATAATACCTGCATTTAAGTAAGTAATAAAAATGTTCAAAACGCATGATATTAAGTTATTAAATATCGTGTACTTCTTGTAAGTATTTTTTGATCATATGTATGAATGATTTTTCAATAATGTCAAAACAAAATATGTGTGTAAAAAAATTTGAAATATTTTGTTTTGTAAAACCTTACCTTAATAAATAGAAAAACTGAGAAATTTCGTCACAAAACACATTATCGGATTTATTTTTTAATGATTTTAATTGAACTAAAAATAAAATTCTAAAACTGTATTTACTAGATTATGTATTGATTTATTTTGCTGTATGATTGTATGATTTCAAATTTGTGTTGTATAATACAATATTTCGTTTAAAAGTTTAACAAATCTGCCAACGACCAACGGTATAACCTTATTTTATTCAAAATAAACGTAGTTTCTCAAAATTTAAAAAGTGCGTTTACCAGATAAAATAACAATCTTTCAAAATCAAATATATGTTTTTTTGTAAAAAAGAGTCAATACGTCTAGAATTTAATTTAAAAAGGACAAATTTCCGGTATTGTCTGGTTATACCCTCTTAAAATCCTTACCGTAATTGAATCGCTGTTGTGGAGGGCCGCCAATTTTATAAATGAAATCTGCCCGATTAAGAGGTAATTGAGTTTTAATTAAAAGTTTTTGACCTGTCCAGTCATTTCCTCAGCTGGCTAAGTCCTCCATCAAGATACAAGCAACATTTTACGCTTACTGTGGTGGTAGTAGGAGATTTATAATATTGTCAGATTATTCGTAACCCAGGAATGCTTGTCTTCCTTTATTATAATTTTTATTTAAAAAAAATGATAAATTGAGTTTGAAGGGAGTGAGATGGGGAAGAGGAAGGTTGATGTATATGATTATTCAGAACTGGTCAGTGATCACCTAACACGCCAAATATCATTTCAAGCAAGGTTTCGATTCAGAACGGTGATCTTTCACAAGAGTAGATAAAACTGAATGTGAATTCTTTTTACGTCATTCTCTGCATATTTCTGAGGGACCATCAAACTTTTCTATTAAAGCATAACAGGGAAGTAGGTTATACGTTTCCCAGAATTGAATATTATGTTCTACCAAATCCACTTTCTTGTGACTTTTTTCTTGTTCTTTTCTTTATTCTTGTCATCTGTCAGAGGGGATGCTTCTCGGATAATATAAGTGAAGAGAAATCCTGTTGAGTTAACAGATTCTCGCTCTGGTTTACCGAGTCCTATATATTTATAATAGTAGTTCTGTCAACAGCAGAACTAGCTTCCAAATTAGCATGTTCGTAATTTTCTCTTATTTAATAAATGAAAACCTAAATTTCCCCTGAAATAATAAGATTAATAAATATAAAATTAAAATTAATAAATATACCTGCTTAAATTGAGTAACATTATTATTAATTTCAAATAATGAATTAAAAAAAAACAGTCCAGAGAGTCAATGACAAATCTTTTTTCAATGTTTTTTTAGGCAGGTCTACATTGAAAAAAATCGAATAGGAAAGTCCAAATAAACACGATGATTTCATATTTGAGTGCCTCCGCTGACGAGGCAACTGAAACCAAACTAAAACCGGCTGGTTGCTATGGTTTCCAACCAAACTAACCATCAATCTTCTATGACAGCCTTCTCAATTTTACGATGTATGTAATTATCTCAGCTTGTTGTACCATAGACGAAGAACAATCAGCTGTGATCGTAGTCATCTGTCGCTGCCAAATTGAATAAACAAGAAAAAACTAGAAAACTGACAACAAAACTTGCAACCGAACAAACTGGCAACGGCCGGCCACAGCAACTAGCAGGGCGTGTCGCGAGTCATTGCATTGACAACGGGTTTTGAGGAATTGTGTAGTGTGCGGGCCGTAACATTGATATACACAGGATAACGAGTTTAGTTGCAAACTGTTTTTTTTCAGTTATAATAATAATAATAATAATTTTTTATTGATTTCTTACACAATTACAAATTTAAATTTATTACATGTAAGAAATAATGTCATATAAATATATTACAAAAAATAGTTTATATGTAAAAGAAATTTCAAAGAATGTAGCAATTTCAAAAAATAAAAAATTGCAGGCAGTGGTGATGATTTCGTCAATGTGGAGAGACTCTTTCAAGAATCGAAAGTATTTCTCTTTTGAATCTCTCCTTACCGACGCCAAATATATCAATCTCGGAGGAGATTAGGTTCAGGAGCAATATACTCAATATATAGTTGCCTCGTCTGCGGAGGCACTTACTGAACTATAAGACGGCCACCATCTTGAAACGGAAACGGTAAGTAGAAACAAATTATGATAAAAACATGCCTGACAAGCAAGTAATATCAGTCAAGCAAGAAGTAATCGGAAAAAAATATAGGTGATGAAAAACAAAGTTGACATTATTTCTTCCTTGAAAATCGCATACACAAAGCATACTCGTAAATAACAATAACAAAAAATAAGATTAAAGATAAATATTTAAAAAAAAACACTTTCCATCGCAAACGAAAAACTGTTGTTTACTAACTTTCTTACTTTTTTCATCTTAGGGTTGTTTACTTCTCCCAGTAGACACAAAGGGTCGGGAGTATCTACAGGCCATGTGACTGTACCCACATATCCAGTATAGCTGCATAGTACCTTCCCACCTGAACGACTTGATAACATAGAACAGAGAGCTGAGAACACCTTATAGCATATATCAGTGCTCCGCAACCTGTTATCGCTCATTCTCACGTTTAAAAAAATTGTACTCTCGAAATTAACACATTTTTTATAAGCTTGGATAAATAACGCCCCTGCTATAGGTCACCCCGAGTGATTCGCTATGTTTGGTGGCCACATAGCAGGGAGGCCCGGGTTCATGGGGCGAGGTGTGTTTAGGGTAGTTCCATAAAAAATATATCTTTTAAAAAAATTAAACAAAAAATTACGATTATTATGGTATTTTTATTTTATTTTTATGTTGACGAATACATTTTCTACGGCGAGTTTAAGTTGGCCATTTTTGTAATCCCGCCAAAACGGCGTTTTCGACGTGTGACGTCATAATGGTCGCTCGTTCTTGAAAATTTTCCGACAGTACTACTTTGTTTGTTTGATGACATCACGGGCCGTTTTGGTTTCTAAGCGTTTTTAAAATGAATAAATTAGAATGAAAACGTAAAAAACAAACAGAAAAATGATCTTTGAATAATCAATATATTTTCAACAGAATTCCTCGTTTGTGAAAATACCTCATTCTTGGCGGCAAATTGGTTTAGCACGCACTGCGTGGCAGGCCGGACGGAGGGACTGGTTGAGGGAGACCTAACTTACACCCATCGCCGGGTGGCGGGTGTTTGGGTTCGTTGCGGCCAGGCCACTCGCCCGCCCATTCTCGCCGGGACTGCCCTGCGATAGTGGGACAAACTTCCCTATCCCACCCGAAATTAGCGTTCTCATTTCACCATACTTGTTTTCATCGTCATTTCTTGCAGATACTTGCAGCATACGCAAGATGCCATTACCTTGCGAGCAACCATCCATCCAAATCATCCCAGGCCTTCACACATCAAATCCTCAAAGTTTCATCGTAATCGGATGAATGGTTTAGAAAGGCATAAGGGACACACAAAGAAACATTCATTTTTTTATACTAAGATTACACGTTGTAAATTGAACGTTCGTTCGTGTTGTACCTTTATGGTTTTATTTGCATTGATTCAGCATCTAGCATTAATATTAGGTCCTTACATATGAAATTGGTGTTTTGCCGTACTGGCAACTTTGATCTCAAATATCTTCTCTTTGGTTAGTAATTCCAAATTCAAATTTATACAGCTAATTACACATGTATTTGTGTTTAAAAAATTATAATTAATTTTTTTTTCTTAATTGTTTTTTTTTTATTGCGTCACTTAGTTTACAAAATGGAAAACTTGAAATATCGCGTTATTTACGAGTACGAGTTCCACCGTGGCACCAGTGCTGCAGAAACGGCTCGAAGAATTAATGATGTGTATGGCGACGGTGCCGCAAAAGAAAACACAGTGCGTGTTTGGTTCCAACGTTTTCGTTCTGGAAATTATGACCTGCAGAACAAGCCGTGGACGGTGGACAACAACAAGTGGACGGCCGGAGACCAAAGTTGATAATGAAGAATTGAAGGCTATTGTGGAAGCGGATCCATCGCAAACCACGTCCGAGTTAGCTGCAGGCTGCGGTGTTAGTGATAAAACTATTTTAATCCTCTTGAAGCAAATTGGGAAGGTGAAAAAGCTTGAAAGGTGGGTACCTCACGAATTGACTGAAGCAAATCAACAAACGCGCGTTGACTGCTGCGTTGCATTACTCAACCGGCACAATAATGAAGGTATTTTAAATCGAATCGAAATTACCTGTGATGAAAAGTGGATCCTGTACGATAATCGGAAGCGCTCTAAGACATCCACCGTACTCTCCGGACCTTGCCCCAACAGATTGCCATTGCCATTTTGCTCGAAATTTGGATAACTTCTTGCAAGGGAAAAAAATTCAACTCCGATGGGGCAGTTCAAACCGCCTTCAAAGATTTTATTGATTCCCGTCCGAATGGTTTTTTTAGTAAAGGGATCGATGAACTACCTATGAGATGGCAAAAGTGCATAGCAATGGTACATACTTTGATTAAATAAATATATTATATAAAAAAAAAAGACGTTATGTTCCTCCCATACAAAACGCCAATTTCATAAGTAAGTAAGGACCTAATATTAGTATGGGCTCATGGCATTCCGGTGTGTCAGTTGCGGAGCCCTGGCATATAGGACCTGCCCCTTAACTTAATCCTCTCAGAACAAACGAGGAGAGAAGACAAACTGCCAATTTCATTCCACGGGCGTAACTTTGCCAAAGGGTTGGAATCGTCCTTTTTTAAATTTATGCTGAACATACTCGCAGTGGCCTTCTCAAATCGTTACTGAAATGTTCTTCTAGAAACAAGTAATCAGGTATCTCGTAAAATGGAAATATAGATTTAAAAAACTAAAGAATAATCATTATTTAATTACCAAATGTTTGACGGCCTTGACAAAACTCTAGCGATCCGGAGTTTGCTGGTTCAAATCCAGGCACGCGCAATAATTTTTGAAGTAAATACTTCTTTACGCACGCTTGACTTAGGGGGTAAGCTGGCGAATGTGTAACGGAAATTGAAATGCGTTGCGAGGCGAACGGGCTCACTGTAGAAGCAAGAGAGAGCAGTGCGCGCGCACATTTTCTTTCTCTCTTCTTTCAGTCAGTATTTTGAAATACTAGTGACGCGCCAAAGCGGCGGGGAGCGGACGTCGATGCGCACGGCTTGATCGGGCGAGGCGAATGATAATAAATATTTGTAAAAAATTAATAAATGTATATACATATACATGTATACATTTTATACATATAAACACATATATAGACATACATATAGATGGAGCTAAAGAAGTCTTTACTTCAGTGGGGTGGTCTAAAGTCTAAAGCACACTCGTTTTTTTTAATTTAATTTTTTTTTAAAATAATATAGGGTATATTTGTGGGACTTTCCAGAATGGAAGATTCTCTCAGTATAGTCAGGTACTTTCCCATCTTCCTCCTCCTTATTTCCTTCCCCTCCGCACTTACCTTCAGCCTCACAACATACCCCAATTGGGGATGTCATAGTTTCACTGGCTCGTGGCGTTGTGACTCTTGTGCGGTGTTGACGTTAAAAAAATCTCTATTATTGTGATTTTTTTTTCAAAATGTACCTTTATAATTAGCATGTCAGATAGATAGTAAACCAGGGTGCTAGCATTGTCGATCAATATGAAGTTACCGACCGATTGTCGGTAACTTCTCATCGTTCCCTAGAACAACTGCAGATCGCTAACGTACAAACGACAGTTGATACCGAATATATTAAGGACACTTAGTCACTGTGAACTATCACCTATTCGTTTGCAATCTGCAGTTGTCCTAGGGAAGGATGAGAAGTTACCGTCGGTAACTTCATATCGATCAACCATGCTAGGGGTGCTGGTTTCTTTTATTTAACATCGTTTATTAATGTCAATATGGGGTTCATGGGGTAAGGTTTATCTAGGTCTTGGCGACGGATGATCTAGACACACTGAACCCCAGATTCCTACCCAACCCTCACACCTTTTTCCTTCCCAGAACTTCCTTTCCTTAAAAATACCTTCCACACAGCATCCCCAAAGATGACATAGGCCCTGAGGGAAATTATTTTCCTCAGGGCCTCTTGAGTGGACCTAATGTAAAAAAGATTATTTTTATATCTCGCCATTGTTATTTTGGCATATGTTTCAAACAAAATAATTGTAAATGATCTATTTAACGTTTTTTTTTGTTATTAATATATTTTTTTATAGCTTTTTTAGGTTAAATTCTTTTAGCTTTCGGAAATTGTGTTAAGTTATCACGATCACTATCCTTATCCTTATCCTTGTATTTTTACCATGTTTCTATACACGGACACTTAGAGCTAGCGTAAGAAAGCGGATAGACGCCCTCGAAATGTAGGGCTTGAGAAAAATGCACAGGATTTCATGGCTAACCAGACGCAAAAATGTGTCCATTCTGAAAGAGCTACGCATCCACGATAGGCCTTCAACTATCTGCCTACAACATATTTTGAGATACTTTGGATACGTGTATCACCAAACTGACGACTCCAACTTGGAGAACTCACGGTCACTGGCAAAGTGGAAGGCATAAGAATTAGAGGAAGGTCACCAATGCGCTGTAGTGACCAAGTATTACGGGCGTCCGGTAGGTCGGTGTCAGCAGCTCTCTACGTAGCGCTGAACCGCGAGGAGTTGAGGTGCCTTGGAGGAGTCCACCATGGATATTGGAGTGAGGGTCACGATCCGTATCGAAGTTTGTGTTCAACATTTGAGAGGCGGGTATGGGTACCGCCTCCCCCCGGGAACCATTTATTGGATGACCAACACCTCTGCCACAGGTCACCCCAAGTGGTTCGCTACGTTTGGTGACTTAGCAGGGGTGCCCGGGTTCATTAGTTTGTCCGGGACTTAGGGGCGGATGCGTCTGCTGACCATCTGCGTGGCAGGCCGGATCGGAAGAGACTGGTTGAGGGAGACCTATTGATCTCTCCAGCCGGGCCCTCTCGACCCATCGCTTTGCAGGGCAGTGGGAGGGATGGCTTCACACGTCCATCACTCCTGGACGTATTTATCCCCTGATTTCTACCCACCCCTCAAACCTTTTTCCTTCCCTGGACTTCCTCTCTTTCCTCTCCCTTAAAAAACCCTCTACACAGCATCTTCAAAGATGACATAGGCCCTGAGGGAATTTTTCCATCAGGGCCTCCTGTGTGGAGATAATGTAAAAAAAAAATTGTTTCTGTCCAAATAAATACTTGAGTCGGACCATGTCAAATGTCAGAATAATAAAAAGTACGCGATGCTGTACAAATGTGAATGAAGCAAGAAATGTGCATCAACACAGATAAACAACTTGATGGTTAGTCAGCTAAAGATTGTAAAGATGTTATTATTTTGGTGACAAACAAGATCTTTTCTAAAACTGTGATCTTTCTGGATTTGAAAGAAAATTGATGTCGTCTATTAACATAAGACCCTTCGACTCCTAGACTCCTGTTAAGTCGTTGAAATCAATTTTCTCTTCTAGAAAATATCATTTTTATGTAAATATTTCCTGCAACCATAATTCTAAGATTATTTTTTCAAAAATATATTCACGTAATTTCAAAATATTTCAAGATATTAAATTGGGTTGTATACACGGAGAAAAATGTTATTCTAAAACACGATAATTTTAAAGACTGATATTCTTACGAACAAATTAACAAGGTTTCAATATTTATTGGCGGTAACATGTAAGAATAATTTGTTGGAATACGTAATTTCCTTCGTATACCAACAAATTTTTCGTACATTTTCCCGCCAATAAACTTGAAACACGGTTAATTTGTTCGTAAGAACTTAAGTCCCGTTTTTAACCGTTTTTACGAATAAAATGATCGTATTTTAGAATAACATTTTTCTCCGTGTAACCTAATGGAAACTGTCAGCAAAAGTTTTGAAGCCAAAACGCAGTATACCGTTGGCGTATTAACTACAAAATAACTTTCATGCAATTCACATGGAAAGCCAACAGAACAGTCTAGACTTGTGTCTATAGACAAGTAGACTAGACGTAATAAAATTTTCTACAGCATTTTATGGAATAATCAGTAGAAAGCTTGCAATCTGAGAAAAACTGCGACAATAAAATATAAAAATTTGGTTGTATGAGGTAATTAAGGGTCTGTAATTTTCGGTATAAATTTTGGCGACCTCTATGATAGAGCGATAAATTCCTTGTTTCTGGATCCTTGTATGATTTGTTAAAGATTCTTTCAGTATCGCTCTGGTGAAAGAACTTTGGACATTTATTATTAATTATTTTTACATAAATCAACAGAAAAGTGAGTCGACGATAATGTTTATAATACATTTGCCTAATGAAATATGTACGTATTCTTATTTATTTTTCGTTAAGAGTAATTTTAGTTATTTAAAATACGTAAGGTGAGTAATTTTTACAACTTTTTATGTTTACACTCAAAATTTTTGTATTTAAAAATGATGTTTATTTCGAATTATAACATTTTATAGCTTATATCATATATACACTACCAGCTACGATTAGAAAAACAGAAACAATGACCAAATTCAAAAGCGAAATAAAAAAAATGGCTTGCAAGTAAAGGACGTCTCACTTTAGCAAACATATGTAAAACCAATTGCACTTAGACAAAAATACCCATTTACATACGACGTAATCAAAAAAAAAAAAAAACCAGTAGAATCCCGTCAAATATACTAACATAATTGATATTTTAATATATATTTCTAACCATTTATTCCATCTCCAATTCATTTTACTATAATAACATTTTTAATATATGTATCTTTCCTGTGATTTGGAAGATCAAACTCTTTAGAGAATTAATTCACACTTCCAATTACTTGCCTTTTATTGTATTGAACCTAAAATGTAATTAACCTTTATATTCAAATAACCATGTTTGTATACAATTTATGTAACTCTACGTCTGTCTCGACACAGGTTTACCCTAATGAGACAGGCATTGAAAAAAATAACATGTAATTATAATATATGTATAGATAAAATAAATAAATAATATAATTCATCACTTTTCTAAAATAGTTTTTAGTTTTCAGATGCATTCACAAATTGATTTATTTGGATTTTTTTTCAAAGCAGAAATATTTTGACAGGCGAGTTAGTCCATTTGGACATGCATTTGTCCATTTGGACATTCATCTGTACATTTTGACATTCGTAGTTAGTTCATTTGGTAATGCATTTGTCTATTTGGACAATCTATTTATCTGTACAATTCGACATTCATATGAATTAGTCCATTTGGACATGCATTTGTCTATTTGGACATTCATCTGTACATTTCGACATTCGTATGAGTTCTATTTGGACATGCATTTGTCCATCTGGACATGCATTTGTCCATTTGGACATTCATATGAGTTCTATTTGGACATGCATTTGTCCATCTGGACATGCATTTGTCCATTTGGACGTACAATTGGGCATTCTTTTGAATTAGTCCATTTGGACATGCATTTGTCCATCTGGACATGCATTTGTCCATTTGGACATTCATCTGTACAATTCGACATTCATATGAATTAGTCATTTGGACATACATCTGTACATTTTGACATTCATGTCATAGTCATAGTCCATTTGGTCATGCATTTGTCTATTTGAACAATCTATTTATCTGAACAATTCGACATTCATATGAATTATTCCATTTGGACATGCATTTATCCATTTGGACATTCATCTGTACATTTCGACATTCATATGAGTTCTATTTGGACATGCATTTGTCCATTTGGACATTCATCTGTACAATTCGACTTTCATATGAATTAGTCATTTGGACATTCATCTGTACAATTTGACATTCATATGAATTAGTCCATTTGGAGATGCATTTGTCCATTTGGACATGTATTTGTCCATTTGGACATTCATCTGTACAATTGGGCATTCTTTTGAATTAGTCCATTTGGACATGCATTTGTCCATTTGGACATTCATCTGTATACTTCGACATTCATATGAGTTAGTCCATTTGGACATTTATTTGTCCATTTGGACATTCATATGAGTTAGTCCATTTGGACTTGCATTTGTCCATTTGGACATTCATCTGTACAATTCGACATTCATATGAATTAGTCCATTTGGACATGCATTTGTCCATTTGGACATTCATCTATACAATTGGGCAATCTCTTGAATTAGTCCATTTGGACACGCATTTGTCCATTTGGTCATTCATCTGTATACTTCGACATTCGTATGAGTTCGTCCATTTGGACATTTATTTTTCCATTTGGACATTCATCTGTATATTTCGCCATTTTTAAATAGGCCCGACACCTGAAGGGTTAATAAGGTTGCTTGGGTATTTTGTCCTAAAATCCAAATTTAAGTTTTGTATAAAAAGGGCCGCGCAGCCGTTCCTCTTAGTATATTTTTTCCTTTATTATTTTGGGTCAAGCTTTTGGTTCAGGGTATGTTAATTCCCTCGCCCGTTCACAGTCTGTGTGAAAGCTATACGAAAAATCGATTTGTTTACGAGGTTGATAAAACTAGTGCCCTGTGACTCGATCAAAAATCCCTTGGAGCAGGGTTGTTTTCCGACCTATTTTTAACTTCCTTGAAATTAACTCTGTTATTTTTCCATATAAAATGCTGTTACTTCACCGATATGGATATAACGATATTGGATTTCGCTCTATTAAAAAATTGACTGCGTATTATATTCGTATAACGTAACCGTGTGATTTTTTGCTATTTGACCACAATTTGTAGATTATTGGGTCATGCGGCCCGCGCAACGCACTGAGCTGCTGCCAACTAGCTAACGACAATTTCACATTTGAAAAAAGAATCTTTACAGAACCATTGAAAACGGTCACCATTTTGAATCGGAGACAGAACTTAAAAACAAATTTACAGACGAACGAAATGCAAAACTGTCGGCAGTTGACAGTTAAAACAGGACCTCGCTACCCTTAATCAATTGTGTGGAAATGTTCCGTCCACACGAAGCTCGCGCTACGTACTGAGCCGCTCACAAATAGCAAATGTTAAGCAGTCAAAAGGCAAAATAAATTACATGAAATCAATTTTGACACAATAATACCTTCCCATCAATGATCAAGTAGGTATTTATTAACTTATTTGCTAGATGGGAGCGATACGGTGAGTTGTACGGACGTCGTATGGATGCGGGCCCATTGAAATTTTCAGACTACGAGTTTAGACATACTATGCTTTGCTGACTGCTCGGATATTTTTTGTCACTCAATTTTATGATAACGACAATATGCATTATGAAGCAGCAAAAACTCTCGAACGGTGAGTTTTAGCGTCTTGAAATTTGCACAGCTTTCCTACTGTCTTCAAATTTTTTGTCACTGAAACAGAATTTTTTCATGATCTTGCGGACCTACGTAAAGCGCTTTTAAAAAGGACAGTTTGAAGTTTTGCGTCAACAATTTAATTGAGTACGTACTTAGTTCACATTCAGTTAAACGAAAGCAGTCCATACATCAAGTGGCGTGGAATGAATTTGCGAAACGCCCGCAATTTGCCAGTTACGTTATCGAACGCCATTCGAAATTCGAAACTAGATTGTGATTTTGATTGGAGCATGGCGCCCGCTAGACGCACGCCATTGGCTATCGATCCAACGCGGGACGGCCGCCGACCAATCACAGGCCGGATTAATCCTGTTTACCAGATTAATACCGGGAATTACGAAAAACCATATTACGAAAGCCAAATTAACGCTGGTCTACTCGTAAAATGATAAAACTCGTAAAATACTCGCTCTTTGACGAATTTCGATGAATTGCGTATTAATTTGTGTTTTTGGAAGCCAAATTAACCTCTCAGGCCTCGACAATATTTTGTAAGAAAATACAAATAAATCGAATATTTTTTAAAAACTAAAAACCGTTTTTGAAAGGTAATAAAATACGCTTTTAAATTTTATTAATCTGATTTTTGAAGAATAAAATTTTTGCATGCTAACATAAAAAAGTTTTGAAAATGGCACAACTTACGTTTACTTCTAACTAAAATTTTTGATATCGAAAAAAATAAAAACAGTAAAACTTTTTAATAAACAAATCGTCGTTGCATATAGAATATGAACCATGTGAAATTGAGTACATTTTGAGAAAATCGATAAAAAAATTACGATTCTATTTATGGATTAAGTACGAAAAATATATTTCGTTCATTATAAGAATATATTTATGGCAAACATTAATTATTTTATGCCAGCAAATTGAATTTTAACGAGTTTTTCTCAAATGCCTCATATTCTATGCACAGTTTTTCTCACATGGTTCATTCAGATTCTATACACAGTTTTCGTCATAATTTAAATACCATAATAATGTCAAAATATTTAATTTAAATTTATTAAAATTTCACAGCTGAGCATCACAAAATAAAGTTAATATTATGTACATATCAAGGCAATTGAATTGTATAGTGGTATGCAGAGGATATGACTTTTTATTTTTTTTTTCTATTATGTACTATTTTGATTGTCCTCACATGATTTATTTTCTATGGCCTTAAATATTTGTTATTTTTTCATAGCTCATATTGTAGAAGATGGAGAAAAAAATATAGAAAATAACTGTATATTTAAATCATTTTCGTCAAAATCACATTTTCACATTTTTCATATTAAATATGGAACGACGAAATGCATTATAAATGTTATTGTTACAATTTTTTGTCACTCCGTGTAAAAATAACTAATAAAAAAAGTTAAAATTTTTTGGTTTCATAAAGGTGTACATTTTACTTCTTTTGTACATTTTTAATACTTTCATTATATTTGAATATAAAGCATTGTGTTTTCTCTTTCTAACATAGTTTATATCACATTTCTCACTATGCTAGTAAGGGAGACACAACGATTTATATATGAGACCAATATGAGTTATTTCGAAAAGCGAAAAAATTAGACTGTTTGGATAATGTAAAACCATTGCGCAATAAATCATTCAATTGAATTTTCCAGCCGTAAATTGCAAAATAATCTGAAATGCAGCTGAAATCGTTGATTGAATCATTTATTTTTTAACACAACAAACATGAATGTGGTAGCTTGTGTGGAAAATCGTTAGTCCAGGAAATCGTTGAACGAAAAAGCATTTAGTATAACCTAATAAATTCGTCATGTTAAAAGCGATTGACCAGCGGCTGAGAATAAAAGTTTAAAAATGCTTGCAACTGTACAGAAAGGTTCCAATGAGAAAGATCGATTTTTCCCCTTTAATTTTTTGAAATTAAAAATTTAATATCGATTTATTTCATTCAAAACTTGCTTTAATATATACCTACATTCAAGTAAGCAATAAAAATGCTCAAAACGCACGATGATAAATTAGTATTTTTTGATCAAAAGTATTTATGATTTTTCAATAATGTCTAAACAAAATTAGTGTGTAAAAAAAAATTTTAAATATTTTAGTTTGTAAGTCCTTAAATAGAAAAACTGAGGTATTTTTGTCACAAAACACGTTCTCGGATTTATTTAAAAAAAAAATATATTAACTAAAATTAAAATTCTGAAATCTTTGTTTACCAGATTTATTGGTTTATTTTGTTGTATGATTTGAAATTTGTGTTGTTTAATAGAATCTGTTTGAACATTGTGAACTAATCGGCCAACGACCAACGGTATAACCTTAGTATATTAAAAATAAACTTAGTTTTTCAAAAGTTTAAAACTGCGTGTACCAGATAAAACAACAATCTTTCAAAACCAATTTATGTTTTTTGTAAAAAATAGTTAATACGTCTAGAATTTGATTTAAAAAGGACTAATTTCCGGTATTCTCTGGTAATACCCTCTTAAAGGCATTCGCTCTTATTTTAAGTGACACGTATTACAAAATAGAAGTTACAAGGAAGCTCTCAGCGGTTGAACGATATATATATTTATAATATATTTATTTAAGGCTTTTTCTGAAGGAAATAGAAATAGGGGGATGCGTAAAAACCAACTTTTACAAAGTAATGAAAAGTCGCCTAGTAAAATAATTGAATAAAGAAAACTATAAATGGGTTTAAAAGTTTGAAAATCCTTAGTTCTACAGGCTCCAAACAGATGGGATCCTGCTGCAGAATTACATAAAAAACTAATAGATAACATTTTAAAAACCTCGCCAAAATAGAATTGAACAATAAAAATGTTTCACGATGTCAATTCAATTTAATAGGCTTGTTGGATATTTATTGGAACACCCTGCCGTAGGTCACCTCAAGTGGTTCGCTGCGTTTGTTGTATTAACAGGGGTGCCCGGGTTCACGGGATGAGGTTTGTCTAGGTTTTGACGGCTGATGTAATGCCCACCTACTGATTGGCGAGCTGGATCGGGTGAGACTGGTTGAGGGAGACCTTTTGATTTCTCTAGCCGGACTCTCTTGACCCATCGCCTTGCACAACAGTGGGAGGAATGGATTCATACGTCCGTCTCTTTTGGACGCACTGACCCCCCGATTTTTACCCACACCATATACATTTTTCCTTTCCAGAACATCTTCTCCTTCCTTTCTCTAAAAAGACCCTCCACACAGCATCCCCAAAGATAAAATAGGTCTTATGGGAAATTGTTTTTCTCAGGGCCTTCTTAGTGGAGTTATTGTAAAACAAAGGTCGCTGCAGCTCCTAAATTTCATAATTATCACTTCCAATCTCCAAAATAGAGCATAATAGCGAAATACCCACTAAAAGTAGGCAATTGGGGGGGGGGGGGGGGGGGGTGAGAATACATATTATTATATAGATAATAAAAAAATTATGAAATTGTTTCACTTGATTTGAAGTATCCCATTTTGCCCGCTAAATAAAAGGCTTTATTTAAAAAAAATTATTGTAGTGTAAAACTCACGTGAGGGAGGGGGGGGGGGTCCCACAAAAACTCACTTAAACTCACCAAGGAGGGGGGAGGGATCTAAATTGATAAAAAACACGCTTACGTAATAATCAATGTCTGCAATCTGCATCAAGGCAACGTAGGTTTTGACGGCCGGCGTAGTCCAGATGTAGGGCGTTAGACTCCCATTACGAAGGCCGCGGGTTCGAACCCGGCGTGCGCAAATAAATTTTATTTAATTGATTTGTGTTATTTCACAATTAATTATTTAAAATAATATATTGTATATTTGCGGCACCTTTTAGAGCGGAAGATACTCTTAGTATCGCCCTGGTGTAAGACCACCATTCAGAATTGAAACGTTGCTTGAAATGGCTTTAGCCATGTTTAGTGACTAGATCTGAATAGCCAGGTACTTCCACACCTTCCTCTTCCTCGTCTCCTTCCCTTCCCCACTTAAATAAAATAAATGAATTTTAACGAGGATTATATTATAACGAGCCAAGTAGTTCAGCACTTCTAAATTCAATTAACGTAATACAATAATTGGTAAAATGGCAAGACTTGAATCATACATACCTTTGATGTTATCGCTCACATTAAAAAAATATTAACACGAGTCAAACGGATACGTTTTTAGATTTTCACGGCCAAAAGCATTTTCGTTGTTTGTTTTTGGGGTGTTATGCCGTGTTGTGCTACCTCCTTCTTTAGCCGACGTTTCGGACAGCGTTGCAGTGTCCATCATCAGGGCAGATCCGGCGGATCTCATCGACGGATCTGCCGGATCTGCCCTGATGATGGACACTGCAACGCTGTCCGAAACGTCGGCTAAAGAAGGAGGTAGCACAACACGGCATAACACCCCAAAAACAAACAACGAAAACGAGTCAAACGGTTTATCAGATTTAACCGTTGGCAGAAGTAAGCTACTGCCGCCATTTTAGAAATATATTTTTTGGTAACTTGGCAAAGGCGGATAGAGCTACATATCTGGTAGATCTAGAATTTTGTGACATCATTACGACATGCAAGTTTTAAGCATTTAAATATTTGACACGCTAAATTAAAAAAAAATATATATTGCTGGGTATATTATTTTATTCTCCAAAAGAAATTAACCCCTTAGAGCAGGGTATTTGTAGCAAAATTTTGTAGGCGAGTATGGATACTGACCAGAAAACCATTTATTGGATAATTAACTCCTCTGCCATAGGTCACAGGATTGGTGACTTGCAGGGGTACCTGAATTCTTGGGGTGAGGTATGTCTAGACTCTGGACTTCTAGACGGATGATCTGGACACACTGAAACCCAGATTCCTAGTCACACCTCATACCGTTTTCCTTCCCAGAACTTCCTCTTATTCCTTTCCTTAAAAATACCCTCCACAAAGCATCCCCAAAGATGATATAGGCCCTGAGGTAAATTATTTTACTCAGGACCTCCTTCCTATATGGAGCTAATGTGAAAAAATAAAAACATTAATTGGTAAACAAAACAATAGCACACGGAGAACATGTTATTCTAAAATACGATCATTTTATTCGTAAAAACGGGACTGAAGTACTTACGAACAAATTAACAGTGTTTCAATGTTTATTGGCGGGAAAATGTAAAAATAATTTGTTGGTACGAAATTACGTATACCAACAAATTATTCTTACATGTTCCCGCCAATAGACATTGAAACTCTGTTAATTTGTTCGTGAGAACTTCAGTCCCGTTTTTAACCGTTTTTACGAATAAAATGATCGTATTTTAGAAAAAAAAATTCTCTCTGTCACCTTTATTGACAATGTTTCCTTATTATGTTGACTCCTTCAACCGTTCTCCCTTCTCCAAAATCCTACTACCCGAACCTAATAAAATGTATTCTGAACTTGTATAATTTTTAAGATAGTTGTAGTTTTATTCGATAGCAGTTAAATAAAAATGAAGTAACAAATGTGCATGGAAAATAAAATTTTAATTTTACCGGTACTGTAGACTAATTAGATACATGAATAACTGTTATGATGTATTTCAAGATTAAGAGTAAAAAGAACTTAAGTTATGTTATCTTTTAGCGAATAGAATAATGAATTCAGAAGAAGTTGGCAAATTCAAGGGCAAAGCTATCTAATTGACCTTGTACCAGTCTTCCTTTCTTACAGGGGCGTGCCGTTGGTAATAAGCGATTACTTTGAGATTACCAATTGATTACTAAGACACACAACAACGTAAAGATATTATTCAATGAGGTAAAAAACTAAAATTGAAATAATTACTCTCTTACTTGAAAGAAAACTTATAAAAATAAGATTGACTACACGTGAAGTATCCAATGGCATCGTGTGGACTGTAAAACTAAATTATGTGTAGCGACTATAAGATTGTGTTTTTAAATCGACAATGTGAAGGAATAGACAGGAATGGCCCTTACCTTGATGATGAGGTGACAGCTCCCAGCTCTTCATTCACGATCACTTTCCAATATTAAATGATGACCCGATGGTCTTCACGAAAATTATAATATTTTAAAATTATTGTTATTTGCGAGATTTGCAAAATGCTTGTACAAAGATAACAATTGCAAAGATAACAATTGAATGTTTTTATTCAAAACAACGAAGTGCAAATGTGTTCTTTTTTCAAGTGTTTTAAATCATCTTCTTTTGCTTCTTGGGTAAGGGCCTTGATGTGAAAGGAGGGGAATCAGAAGGAAGGAATATTTAGTAAGGAACATGGGTATAATGTCCTAAAGTTATTTCAACACTAAAACATTACAAGTTAAAAATCAAAGAAAATGAAATCCGTTGTTAATCTACCAAATTGATGATTCTGTATTTTTTGTGTTATCTTCTGCGTTACTAGACAATTAAGACAAAAAGGCAAAATCCATCGGAAATCGGATGGCGTCCTTCGTGCGTTATCGGCTGTCAAATTTCTGTGTATTTCTATGGCTTTCAATGGCTTGTCTATACCTGTCGTGTGTTGAATGGATTGATTACCTACTTAAAGAACATGCAGTACTATTTATTAGTTATTGCAACTACTTACATATAAGCCTAAAGCTGCCTTTACACACGTAAGTTTTTTCCCATAAGTCGCTCACGTAAGCAACTTATGGCTAAAAACAAAAGTGCCTATTATACGCGTGTAATGGCAACCTGATAGGCCTTCATAAATAACTGTCCGTTTGTAGGATTATTTTGATGTTTGTACGCGATGACATTCGATTCGCAAAATTTTCTTGCGACTGACATCTCTTAACGAGGATTTCGCGGCAAATTGTCTTCTCTGGCGTTAGTTACTTTTAAGAGTTGGTAGTAGAAGCGCAGTATTTAGCTCTTTAGCGCGATACGGAATACCGCATTTAAAAAACTGTCAAAATGTGTCGTATACGGCCGATTTAACACGCGTTACGCTGTTGCAAAAGATACAGAATGACCCCTCTGATCATCCAACAGACTAAAATTAATAGATTTCATATATTTTAGAAATTCTTTTAAAATACGTTAGCAAAAAACTTTAATTTGTGTATATTTTCATAAGTATGTGTATTACAGTTAAAATACAGGATGATGTAATCTAACTCAAGCCAAAAAGTATGGATTTTTGGCAGATTGCCACAAAAGAAAAGAAACGACCTTGATGCACGCGTAATCTCCCTAGGAAAGGTTTCTGAGATAGGTACAGGCATATAATTCTGAGATTGTTACAGAACATTAGGTCAAATTTAAGAGGTACATCACAAAGTTATAGTCTTACGGCCTTACTAAAAAAAAAACACTCCGCGGCCGTTAAACGGTGTTTTACATGTGGCAACGCTGGAAATTTTACTTGTAAATTGGAGTTTTCATAATAATCCGCTAGGTGGTGTGATTGATGCGCCTGCGCATTGCCGAAAATATAACCGCGTACGCTAACACTACGGAAAAAGTCGGTCGCGGATTTTTGTCTGATTAATATGATCTTTTAGTTAATTATTTCAATCTTTATGACTAATTCGCACTTATATTCATGTATTCAATATATTTGCTATTAATTTGTGTTGTTTTTTGTTAGTTTAAGTCAAATTGTGGCACTAAAATCATGTGTTCTAAATTAAGCTGTCAGAAAATGGTTCATAGGTTATGTTCAGAAATAATTTGCATTTTAAGATCTTTATTTTATTATAAATTCTTGAAAGTGATGTTTTTTGGTGACTAAAATATCTAATACATATTTTAGTAAACGTATCAAAGAAATTAATGCCTTAAGATGTGCAAGCAACGTATTCAAACGTGAGTTTTTTTTTTGTAAATTTTTGGATATGAAAAGCGAATTTCAAGATTTTTAAATATTTTTTTATTGTTTGAAGGAGTAAAAAGTGAGGTTACAGATTTATTTTAAAATCATTAAATAAAAGGACTGTGTTTTTTGAATTTTGAATTTTTCCAAATATTTCAATGTTTTAATAGAAAGTGTTTGGGGTAAGTGAGTTTTTTTTTCCAACTTGATGTTTGAATCTTAAAATACTACAGTTTTTAAACATTTAAGTATATTTTAGATATGAAAATCTTAAAGGTAATTAAATTTTGGTTCTAAAATGGTATTTGTTTTTACGACATCTCAAAAAATAATAAATATATAGGACATTAAAAAAAAAATTCGAAATTCGTTGAAAATTACAAATGGAACAAATATATACAACAGATAAACTACCCTCCTTGACCGTGTAAGCAATGTACATATCTTTCCATGAACAATTTTTTGTCAGTTCTTAATTAGTAAGGATTCTTCATACATGGTTGTTTGACCATTGTACAAATTTTTCAGAAAGTTTATTAGTAAGGCTGGTAAAATGGCGACGTTGTCAGATCAAAACCATATATTTTGTTTAGTAAGAATTTGAAAAACGAAATGTACAGACTTTACACAACGTGCTACAGAAACACCGTTTAACGGCCGCGGAGTGTTTTTTTTTAGTAAGGCCGTTTGTGTATTGTTTGCCAAAAAGGGTTAAAAATCCAAATTAACATTTTTAAATATTTGTGACAGAAATTGATGAAATTGGTTTAGCTATGCTGTATTTTCTATGATATATATTTTTGTTTGTAATTTTATCACAGCATTATTTAAAAGACAGCTGTTTCAGAAAATTTGAACAATTCATCAAATTTCCAAATCTATTTTTTAAGTCATATGAAAGTTCTATTCATATTATATTATTAATTCATAAAGGTACAGATTTTACAGATCTGAAATAATAACACTAATTTAAATAATTTTTCAAATTCTGTGGAACAACTGGCCCAAGGAAATACAATTCTGTACCTTTCCGGTTAACGCAACTATGTATATCTACTTTCCTCCATCCAACCTACATTCCATTATTTCCATACCTACCTATTTTGCCTGGCAATATGTGCTAATATTACCTAAATGTGAAATACTACCTACATAATGTAACAATATTACCTAAATGTGATAATATTACCTACATGTGCCAATATTACCTACATGTGACAATATAACCTACACGTGATAACATTACCTACATGTGACAATATTACCTAGATGAGACAATATTACCTACATGTGACAATTTGGAATATTAACTGCAAGGGAACAACGAGTCTATTGGAGTAACCTCAGCGACGGATCTGCCATACGTTCAAAAACGTGCAAAAAACCTGGCGCCCACTACGAAGGGGCGCCGTGATAAAATAAATATTGTTTTAAAATTCAATTAAAATATTCCCCGAATCGTTTAAAAATTACTCGTAATACGGAATTATTAGTTCGCGCTGGCAACACTCAATTTCCATATGCGTGAACCTAATGCGCGCGCATCGATGGTTAAAATTTAACGAAATACGGATTTGACTTACGTCAAGGAATTTTTTTCCAAATACAATATATTTCATACGAACGTAAGACCTATTTTTCCTTGTTGCTCTTACGACCATTGTATCGTTCGAAATTCAACAAACATTGTGATTGGTTCATTAATCGCTTCTCGTACGCATCTCCCTTCGTTGATTACAAGTTGCTCTTTGATGATAGTTCGTCGCTTTCGCCGCGTTATTGGTTTATTTATGTTGCCATTCGCGCGCGATTTGGCACCATATTAAACAAACTGATCAGAATATTATTATTTCTGAACTAAACTGCCTCATGTTTTATATTATATTTTGTTATGATGTTATTATTTTGTCCAGTGTCATAGATAGCTACCGCCAGGTCACTTGGAAAAGTTACTCTTGATTCTTGTTGGCGGGATATTAATTTATTTTAAACGTATTGCATAATTTTTTTTTTTTTTTTTATGTGTATATAAATTTTTTATCTGAATTTTAAAAAAATGTTGGGGGGGGGGCGCCATCGGTACTTCCTGCACAGGGCGCCAGATTTCGTAGAACCGGCGCTGAGTAACCTGTGCAGTTATCACCTCCAACGGCAGTGTTTGATAACCGTATTTATTGACACAATGCCCTCTCGATCTTCCGCAGCTAAATCTATCTTCTAAATGCTAAAAATTTAAAAACGCCCCTCAGACCTCCAAAACGCCCACAAATTCCCATACTTGTGCCATTTTGAAAAACCACAATTTTATTGATTACAGTCCAATTAACTCGCAATCAATCGATCTGCGCTACATTTCCTGAAGTTTAAATATATCATTATAAGATTTTTCAACGGTGAATCTTTTTATTAACAACCTATTAAATAAATTCTAACCTTCTGGTGTCTTCAAAAATTGAGTAAAAATCATTAAAAATATCACAACACGTCACTGTATCTTGAATTCCTTGAAAGTGTAACCGAACCACGAATCTTTTTATTAACTACATATTAAATAAATTTTACCCTTCTGGTCTCTTTAAAAATGGAGTTAAAATCATTGAAAATATCACAACCCGTTACTGTATCTTGTATTCCTTGAAAGTGTAACCGAACCACGAAGTTTGTTCACTTAGTTTTTGTGGTTTAGTTAACGGCTTGGATCAAAGCTCCTGCATCATCTCTAACCAGTTAATTATACTATTTATTATTAACTATGTTTGCTTTCAAGGCTTCCTCTCGCCTTCAATCAGAAACGTTGGGTACTTCTACCACACCTTTTCTCTTCTCTATCTTCGCAAACTTTCCTTTCTCGTAAGTTTTAAAACGAAACCAAATTGGGGATGACATCGTCACAATGGCTCCTGTCACAAGTAACGACACTTGTGCAGTATTGACAGAAATAAACATTCTAATTATTCAAGTTCAATGAACTTTTAATATTAAAATTTTGGAACTAATAAGTATAAATCGTATTAGACCAGCGATGAACTAAACACAGAAATTATTTTTTAAAGTTTATAGTTCCTAATTTGAAATGTGTATTTCCATTGTTTAAATGTTTAGACAGCCTGTGAAATTATTCAGCATAATTAATTTATTATTCGTATTTTCATAAGGCTCACTCCTTTCATAATTAGTTACAGTCATTTCCGTTGCATGATTGATTGGAATATGGCCGATGTTAACTCCTCAAGCCTCGGAAGGACATTACTAGCCACACACATTATATTCCATTAGGGTCTCTAAAGGACAGATCTGACCGGGCGTCCATACATTATAAAAGTTTTTTTTCTGAAGCAAATACTTCTTTACGCACACTTGACTTGAGGCGTAAAATCGGGCGTTACGAACGTTACGGAGGCGAACGATAATAAATTCAAATTAATTTTGAGGTTCATTCCTCACAACCAAATCGCAACAACAGTGCTCAAATTCATAGTAATGATGTTTGGGATGGTTAGTGGCATTTATTTTAAACTTTGTAAGAAATAATAATAATAATGTTTTATTCCGGGATGTGGGGAGGATGGTGCAATCCCACACGTCCCATATAGTTATAAATAAGTTAAATTATAAATAAAGTAGAGCAATTATAAGTAGGTACAAAGTTATAAATAGGTAATCAATTTCTGCGTGGTCTTGAGTGAGCTCAGGCCCAGCGCTCACTCAGGAGGCTCACTTGGGGCTGGAAGGCTGCGTTCACCTCCGTGTTGTCGGACAAAATCAACAATCCCATTCTAAGCGTAATTCCCATAATAATATTAATCAAATTTTCGTTTAGAGTGTGCGAAGTCAGTGCGTTGAAACGACTGATTTGTCACGATAATTGATAACAATCCAAACGAATCTTCAATATAGATTCTTATACACTGATGATTGGAATGGTTTTACTCGATGCCAGAAAGAAAATTAGATTAGATTACTAAAGAAGTATTTACTTCAGTAGTGTGGTCTAAAGCACACTCCTATTTTTACGGCGTAGGTATGGAAACAATGAGACCGAAGCCTAGCAACGATAAACAAAACCTCAAAGGAAACTCAAACGTCAGACATCACCCGTTTATTTTAGTTTACTAATGCATAAGGTAAATTCAACTGGTTTTTGTTATGTTTTGTTGATTATTATATGATTTAACTAAAGATTTTAGTTGAACCTTTTGATTTGTAGATATTATTTTTTACGATGAATATTAACCCATTTTTTTCTCTGATTCTTGTGAATTCAGCCTATTGAAGTAAAAAGTGGCAGTAGAGTGACAATAAAAATAGTGTTGGTTAGAAATAAAATGGCTTGTTTAGAATGAAATTCGCAGGAAAATTTCACCCCTTCGTTTATAAATAATTGTAAACGAAAAAATCAACAATCTAATCATTTTCCGCCGCCTAAAAAATGATATTTTTATTAAGTTTTTAGTTTTTATTCAAATAAGTTTTACTTCAACCGTACCTAAATATTTATCACTCATTTTTTTAAAATAGCCCTTTCACCTCACAACTAAAATTATTAATATCGTAATTTATTTTTGGGTTATTATACCGTGTTGCGCTACTTCTTTCTTTATTCGAAGAAATTGTATGAAGAAAAAGATCAGAATCGCTTGGGCCATTCTCGTTCTTGAAGTAACGAAATACTGGATAGCGTCTAGCTACTCCGAATAATTAAAATTAATTCCCAATGACGCGCCGGGCATCAAAGATGGCGGACAAAATAGCTGCCGCTTGTAATATAAACAGAGCCGTACTCGAAGTCTATATTTTTTCATTGTTTTTGACATAAATCCATTGTGGAAAGCATAGATTTGAGTGATTATTAGGAAGTTCGTTTTATCTACATAATGTTTGTAATATATCACAAAAGAACTGTTATAACAATTGAATTCGTAAGAAATGTGAAAACTGTCAAATATTTTACATCGTATTAAAAAAAAAAATCTATGCTGGTTTTCAACAGGTTTTCACCTGTCAAAACCAACTTCTTTTATTTTATGTCTTTTTGCAAATAGAACAAACTTAAATTTCTTGGAAAATTTTCCAAGAAATAACCGAGTACCATATTATACCAAGTCGACTAAACAAGGGTCGAGTAAAATTCCTAGCATACTGTCTCCAACATCGCTCTGAAATGAAACGACCAAACACTTGGAATAATTTGCCAACTAGACAACTGGGTAGATAGTACCTTACCATCCTTTCATTAGCATTGCTTTGTCTTGCAAAGTGGATCTTATGTGCCAAGATTGCCTTTTGTGATTCACACGGAGAAGGAATGGGGCCTACTGGAAATACATAGTAATACTATGACAATTGCTGTGGACTTGTTCTTTCGGAGGGTAAAAACAAAGGCGTCTGGACTATTTTAACTACAATCTAACAATGGAACGGTTGCCAAAATTCTTGAAAGGTTTTATAAAATTTCTAGTGAAGCCGTTTTAATAGGATATTTTCACAAACGAGGGATACTGTTGAAAATGTATAGAATATTTAAAGATCATTTTTCTGATTTTAATCATCCTACTAAAAATGTTTGTCGTTTATGTTTTCATTCAAATTTATTAATTTTAAAAACGATCAAAAACCGACAAAACCAAAACGCCATGTGATTGGCACGGGCACCAAATACGCACGTCAACAAACAACAAAGTACTTCTGTCAGAAAAGTGTCAGAAGCCGGCCGACGCTCATGACGTCACGCTATAGCCCCGTCCCAAAATATCGCTTTGGCGGTATTTCTTAAAAACGGCGGGAAACTTAGACTATCTGTGGAAAATTAATTTGTCAACATAAAATAAAATAAAAATACCGTAACCATCGTAATTTTTTGCTTAATTTTATTTAGCAATAATAAAAAAAAACGGGGAAATGCCCTATTGTAAGAATTTTTTGAAAAGAATTTCTCTAATCCTTTGAGGAATTTCTTTAGAGAATTCCTTTGAAGAAAACAGTTTTTATAGGCCTGATACTTTTTTTTCTGAGCGTATTAAAAGACAGATAAAAAAAACAATCGATATTTAGAAAGGCAAATCTGTGTTCCACTCACAGTATTTAATTAAAGCATTCAAAATATTTTTAAGCGATCTTAGTAGTGTATCACCTCAAGGTTGACGGCCGGCGTGGTCTAGAGGCAAGGCTCTTGACTCCCAATCTGAGGGTCGCGGGTTCGAACCCGGCGTACAAAAATAAATTTTAATTGATTAATTTTTGTTGTTTCACAATTAATTGATTAAAAATAATGTATAGTACATTTGCGGCACATTCCAGAGTGGAAGATACTCTCAGTATTGCCCTGGTATAAGACCACCATTCAGAATTAAAACGTTGCTTTAAATGGCTTTAGCTGTGTTTAGTGACCAGATCTGAATAGCCAGGTACTTCCCCACCTTCCTCTTTCCCATCTCCTTCCCCTTCCCACTTACCTTCCGCATCACAACATACCCCTTTGGGGATGCCATAGTCTCACTGGCTCCAGACGGGAGCAGTTGGGACTCTTGTGAGGTATTCACTATAAAAATAAATAAAAAGTATCGCCCTGGTGTAAGACCACCATTCAGAATTGAATCGTTGGTTGAAATGGCTGTGGTGTTTGATGAACAGCCAGGTACTACCCCACCTTCCTCTTTCCCGTCTCCTTCCCCCCCTTCTTCAGCCTCACAACATACCCAAATTGGGGATGCCGTAGACTCACTGGCTCCATACGGGAGCGGTTGGGAATTGTGTGGTATTCATAGCAGTTGGAAATTCTTGTGTGGTATTCATATAAAAAAGGCGATTTACCTTAAAAACGTGTTTAGTGTACTAACGATTTTTTTTCACAAATGAGCTTAATTGAGATGACTTTTTTCACGTAAAAGAGTTTAACCTTAGTTAATTAAAGGAATAATACCAGATTAAGAAAGGGACGCTTAGATGGATTGGGCATGTTGAGCGAATGAATGAAGAAAGGAGTGTAAAGAGAATTTATGACGCGAATGTGAACGGTAGAAGAAGCCGAGGACGCCGAAGGAAGACGTGGCACGATCAAGTAAATCAGATACTTGAGTCGGGCCATGTCAAGAGTCAGAATAATAGAAGAGTATGTATGAGAAGATGTATGAATGTGAATGAGGCAAGGAGCGTGTGCCAAGACCGAGTTGTTTGGCGGTCCGTCCTCTCTGCCTACCCCTGCGGGGAAACGACGTGATGGTTAGTTAGTTAGTTATAATACCAAAATGCTATACCACAACAAACAACAACAAATTTAACGCTATTTTTATACTTTAGTAGTACTAACCACGAACTTGGTGTGTCCGATAATTAACACGAAAGCGGCAGCACAATACTCTACATTGTCATGAGTGGTGGGTCGGTAGGTTGGTAGGCGCCATTCAAGGTCGACGGCTCCGACGGCGCCTCGGTCGGGCGCCATCGCCACAGCCTTAAACTAACCGACCGGTGGCGCCGCACGCGATCCTTAACTATAACTAACACTACACAATATACAAACAGGTATAACGTACACACTGAACATATAAACCGATAGAAGTATACTTTGTGTACGTGTGTCCGAAGTAAGCTCAATTTGACCATACCCAAAGTGGTTTGCTACGTTTGGTGACTTAGCAGGGGTGCCCGGGTTCATGGGATGAGGTTTGTCTAGGTATTGGCGGCAGATGATCTGGACACAATGAACCCCAGATTTCTACCCATCCCTCATACATTTTACCATCCCAGAACTCTCCTTCCTTTCCTTAAAAACATCCTCCACATAGCATATTTAATTGCCTCAGGGCCTCTTGTGTAGAGCTTTTTTTATTTTATAGTGAATACCTCACAAGAGTCCCAACTGCTCCCGTCTGGAGCCAGTGAGACTATGGCATCCTCAATTGGGGTATGTTATGAGGCTGAAGGTAAGTGGGGAAGGGAAGGAGACGTGGAAGAGGAAGGTGGGGAAGTACCTGGCTATTCAGATCTAGTCACTAAACACGGCTAAATCCATTTCAAGCAACGTTTCAATTCTGAATGGTGGTCTTACACCAGGGCGATACTAAGAGTATCTTCCACTAGAGCTAATGTAAAACAAAAAAAAAACTTCTGGTGCGAACAAAATTTAATATTGTTAACCTGCCTAAGGCATAGTTGATGCAAGTCTTATGTAAATTGGCGACAATGGTTTTCTTTAAAAATATATCAAATTCTTATTGAAATTCCAACTGTCTAGAGCCGGGATGAAGGTTATATGTAGTTGGAAGGAGAAGGAGATGGGGAGGAGGAAGATTGGGAAGTACCTGGCTATATAATCTGGCTACAAAACACGGTTAAATTCCATTTCAAGCAACGTATCGATTTCGAATGGAATTTCAAATGTCTTTCACTAGGGTTGTACTACCACTTATATAGTGTACACGTACCACTTCAACTGAACTGAGTATTTCCTTCTCATATACAGATAATCAATCATTGACCTGTCGGATGCCTAGGAGTAGAAAAATCCCATGTAAAACCAGGCGTATCTATAAATCAATCGTAGACAATAATTTTCCTCTTATTTTGTTATATCTGGGATTGGTAAATAGTATTAAGACTGTTGACTTAGATACATGACGTTTATTGACACAATTACACAAAGTCTTCTACCCGCGACTTCGTCTGCGTAGGATTAGTATTTCGAGTAATCTATTTTCTTTTCCTAGGTCCCATTTAAGTTTATACCAAAATTCTTAACCTATCTTACTAATATTATAAACGTGAAAGTTTGTATGGATGTATGTATGTTTGTTCCTTTTTAGATCGAAGTTTAATGAATGGTTTTTAATGAAACTTTACAATAATATAGCTCATACATCAGAATAACGTATAGGCTATAATTTATGAAACTAGCTATTTATTTTCAATGTATTGAAAATAATCATTATAGTTTAAAGAAAACGTCAAAATTTGAGAATGACATTTTGCAAAACAATGATTGTTAAATCAAAATTCTATTTTGGAAAATATTTAAATTACTGAATTTATTTGAAGTACTCGCCCAATAATTTGAATCGAATCAAGAATTATACATATTTAAAAATAAGTAGGCTAAGAATTTTGGTATAAACGTAGATGGGACCTAGGAAAAGAAAATAGATTACTCGAAGTACTAAAACTACGCAGACGAAGTCGCGGGCGGAAGCTTGTTTAAAATACATTATTACATTATACATTATTAATCTGTAATCACTATACCCATTGAGAAGCAAAGTGACAGTTCAACACAACTAGGGTGACACTCTGATTTTGGCAGATGGAATTTTAATAAAATCTTACTACTTAAAAAAAAATCTTATTATTTAAAAAAGGACAAGGATGAAAAAATGGTATGCCAATCTTCTGTCAACATAAATATCTTAACATTATTTTTAAATATAGCCAATGAATTGGAAGACTGGAAGAATATTAGTAAGATAAGAAGTAAGATAGTAAGAAGATAGTAAGATTCAAAGGTTATGCTTCAAGTAAGGCCTGCGGACTACCAACATAACAATACGGACTACCAATACATATCAATTTTGAACGTTAAGTGTGCAAAATTTCATTGATACGAATTCACTTTCTGCCTTAGGAGGAAAACGGGCGGCGTTTCATCCATACAATTTCATCCGCTATCACCTTTTTGATGAGTTACTTCAAGGAGTTAGGACCCTTTAAAATTGACTGGTTTGAACGCCATCTATAGGCGTTTAGTATTCAAACTAGACTAGGTACTAACAAAAAAACGTACAGACATAAAATATTTTCTTCTAATACGATTGGTAAAAAAATCTTAAATCGGTCCAGTTATGGAGGAGACAAGTCGGGCATTCAAAACTTCAATTTTGACGATTTTATTTAGTTGGTATACGTCTGAGGTGCAGTTGTCTCATTCACGCAGTATTTGGGGGGAAAGGTAATAGCGACAGTGACAGCAAGAGTTTGGAAAATACCGTTTATTTAAATTTCTCGGCGATCGTGTTTTCTCTTAAGGAGTGGGAAAAAAGATTGAAGTGGTTTTTTGAAGTCTCATGTAGACAGTGACATTCCTCTTACCTTGAAGATTAAGGGAGATTTTTTTTACTAATTTCGGTAAATAAAACTGTAGATTTGTATAAAAATCAAAGTCACAGAGAGTACAGACACCCTTATTTGTATATATAGAAGATAAATCAGTTAATTTGTAATAATACACGTAAGAATACAATATAATTTGTTTCATTGATTCAATTCCTTCTAGCGAAGACCCTAATTCTTCACAAGAAACATAATCCGCGTATACTGATGAAAGTGGAAATTTTTCATGTTATGAGAATATTTCCTTTTAAAAAATTTGAAAACCGTTTTAATTTTCAGATCGGTAAAGATCACATTTCTAGTGATTATATGTTCAGTGTTAACTATTCGGCATTGTATAGAGGGCACAGGGCACGGGGAAAGCTTTTTATGGGTACCTACTTCTAGTCTTTCAGTGGCACCAAAAGCTTTTCAAAAGCACGATAGCCTTTCAGTCGTTTTTAGACATGTCATACATCTTTCACGGTTTTAGAATGGTTCCAAAATGTACGAGGGACGGACATACTTGTTCAATATTAGTTTATATATAGTTTTATTTGGTTAGGTTGGGTTAAGATACGTTTTTAGATTTTCACGGCCAAAAGCATTTTCGTTGTTTGTTTTGGGGTGTTATGCCGTGTTGTGCTACCTCCTTCTTTAGCCGACGTTTCGGACAGCGTTGCAGTGTCCATCATCCATCACATCATGTCCAGATCCATCGACGGATCTGCCGGATCTGCCCTGATGATGGACACTGCAACGCTGTCCGAAACAACGGCTAAAGAAGGAGGTAGCACAACACGGCATAACACCCCAAAAACAAACAACGAAAAAGGTTGGGTTAAGTTTTGTTATGTCGGCTTTTGTGGGGTTAAAAAGGTTTATAAATTTTTCGAAAAGAAAAAATATCATCCTAGTATCCCACAAAATGGGACCTTTGGTAATAGTTTAAATGAAGAATATTGTGGGGCGGAAGGAATGAGTGCTTCGCTACGTTGGACGTCTTAGTAGGGGTTCCAGGTATCATGGGGTAAGATTTTTTCCGGTCCACTAATTGCGTGGCGAGCCGGAGCGATTAGGGAGAGGACGGACCCTTTGAGCTCTCCAGCTGGACTCTCTCTAGCAATCAACTTGCACTGTAGTAGGAGGGATGGCTTCATGTATCCTGTCACTCCTGAGGCCCTAGCACGCTCGCTCTATAACGATCGATAGGATAACTATCGGTAACTTCTCATCGTTCCCTAGGACAACTGCACATCGCTAACGTACAAACAACAGTTGATGTCGAATATGTTAAGGACACTTAGTCATTGTGAACTTTAAGTTAAATATCCCCTTAGAAAAAAATTAACCACACTTTTTTATTAATACCTTAAAAATACGCTTGAGGATCGGCGAAGGATAAGTGAACCATATTTCTTCTTTAAAACTGTAAATTCAGAGGTTTGTCAATTTCAAGAACACCCACTCGACTCACAAGGCATAAGAACCTATTTCAACGTCACTATTCATAAACAAAGTATCTAACAAACTCACCAATTCCTCGCTTACATAGTTTAGCAGACAAATATAAGAATTTTCGTTGTTTGTTTTTGGGGTGTTATGCTGTGTTGGGCTACTTCCTTCTTTAGCCGACGTTTCGGACAGCGTTGCAGTGTCCATCATCAGGGCAGATCTGGCAGATCCGTCGATCCGGGATCTGCCCTGATGATGGACACTGTAACGCTGTCCGAAACGTCGGCTAAAGAAGGAAGTAGCACAACACGGCATAACACCCCAAAAACAAACAACGAAAATGCCGTGAAAATCTAAAAACGTATCCAAATATATGAATGATATAGAACCTTTTAATGTAATTTTTTTTTTTTTTTACAAACTTTTTTTTGTCAATATATTATTTCTGATAATTTCAGTTTATCATTTTAATTCTTAAAATTTATCCAATTACAAACCAATTATTTTTATTAACCTATTGTTTATTGTACCTTGTGCAAAAAAATGTTAACATTAAACACGAAATGTAAAAGCCCCATTGGCGTAAAAAAGAGTAAATAAATAAAAGACATTCCATATAGCATCCCTAAACGTGACTTAGGCCCAAAGAGAAAGCGTTTTCCTTAGGGCCTCCTGTCTCGAGTAAATCTTTAAAAATAAATCATAGTTGCGATTCTGAATGGTGTTCTTTCACCAGGGCTTCTGTATTTTAATAACTCGGGTCCGAGGCATACGTCATTCCTATGTCTACCTACGTTAAATTGTCGTAAAATCAAGCTTATGTTCCCAAGCGGTTAAAAGTTTAAATTAATTAAATTATATGTATTCCTGTAACCTCTGAATTCGTAGTCGAAGACCTAAACAGCGCGACCACGAGAGTCTAGTTTATTAACTAACTAACTAACTAACTTACCATCACGCCGTTTCTCCGCAGGGGTAGGCAGAGAGGACGGACCGCCAAACAACTCGGTCTTGGCATACACTCCTCGCCTCATTCACATTCATACATCTTATCATACATGCTCTTCTATTATTCTGACTCTTGACATGGCCCGACTCAAGTATCTGATTCACTTGATCGTGCCACGTCTTTTTTGGGCGTCCTCGGCTTCTTCTACCATTCACATTCTCGTCATAAATTCTCTTTACACTCCTTTCTTCATTCATTCGCTCTATAAGTCCAAACCATCTAAGCGTCCCTTTTTTAATCTTACTTATGACGCTCACATCGGCCTTGCATTATTTTCGGATCTCCACATTCCTCACACGATCATACATGGTTTTACCACACATACGCCTCAGGGATCTCATTTCTACAGCATTCAGTCTACTTTCATCCTTTCTCTGCCAGTTCCATGCTTCACTGCCATACATCAGGGTAGGTACCAGCACTCCATTGTGAACTGCTAGCTTCGCTTCTTTGGACAGCTTATTGTTGGCGCCAACACCATTCAGTCCACCATTAATGGAGTTACCTGCATTTACCCTTCTTTAAATATCCCTATCAGCCTTCCCATCTCTCGTAAACATACTTCCCAAATACACAAACTCATCAACTTGCTCTAAGTATTCATCATACACAACTTTTAGGTTTAATACCATTTCAAATGGTATTAATCAAATACGTCCAATCAAGAACATAGTTTTAAATAGGTACAATATAAACGAGTCCAATTCCATTTCAAATACCAAAACAAAACAAAAACGTTGTTGTCTTTTCATTGCGAAATTAATGTAAAAATGTGCTAAACCGAGTGCCAAATTCCGTCTGTTTTTCGCTAACAAACATGGCCAGAGTGCTTTCATACATAAAACATGAATAATTAGTGTCGGGGATCAACAAATAGCCCGAGGAATAAACTATGCGTGTCTCCCAACTGTCTCAACCAGTTTGCAGGCTGCTTTATGGGACTTTGAAACTGTTCGGCAATTAGGGGATGCTTTGTGTTCTGTGGACATGCAATAATAATACCGGGATAAGGGGTAGACATTTTGTGCGCACAGTTTACTTTAGATGATGTTAATAGTAGTTACATTTGTTTGAGGCTGGTTGTTTTGTGTTAGGAATTTTGGTTGAAAATTCTAGCAAAAGCTAGTAAAAAGAGATCATCATTTCCTGTCGTTATGATATCAAATGTAATTAAACTAAAAATATAATTTTTCACAAACACCTTTTTCTATGTATGAATGCCGCAGCACAATCATTTTTTTCGTAAGAACGGTTAAAAACGGGACTGAAATTCTTACGAACAAATTAACAGTGTTTCAATGTTTATTGGCGGGAAAATGTAAGAATAATTTGTTGGTATACGTACGAAATTACGTATGCCAACAAATTATTCTTACATGTTCCCGCCAATAAACATTGAAACCCTGTTAATTTGTTCGTAAGAACTTCAGTCCCGTTTTTTACCGTTTTTACTACTAAAATGATCGTTTTTTAGATTAAAATTTTTCTCCGTGTATCGACTATCTTAGGAACTCTGGCATCCCCAATAAGGGTATATTATGCATTATGGATTGTGCAAGGAAAGAAAATGAAGACTGAGAAATTATCTGCATTTACCTATTTTGGTCACAAAAGATTTCGTTTCCAAATGGTGGCGAAAACCAGGACGAAACTGATATTATCAGTGCCTACATCTATGCCGCAAATAAGGTGACGGATCCAAAATCTGGCAGGGCTCCAAAAACTGGCAGAGCATCAATAAAAACCCCCCAAAGGTCTCCATACTCCAATATGTTTCATAACACTGTCTTAATTTGTACAACAGACCTAGTAGCGCTATATAACCACTGCATATGATAATCCTACAAAAAATGGTATCGTACACAAAATATTTTCTTAAAAATAAAGTGATAATTTTATTATTTGTTACTTCACTAGCCTTTACAAATTTTCAATTTTTAGTCGTTGTGAAAAGCTTAACAATCAACGAAGCCTTTATTTTTCCCTAAAGTGCCAATAATATATATAATTATTTCTGGCTTTCACCCTTCAAGGGTGTTCTAGGCCATTATTTAAAATTATGAAGAAGTGAAAGGCGAATTTAAATATTAATTTTATTTAAATGGAGAAATTTCAAAATTATAATGAAGATTGGAGTCGAGTTCAGACTTAGAAGAGATGAGATATTGAATGGAGGCGATGCAATTTTTTAAAAGGCCTGATAGAAGAGAGGATACCTGTTTAGAGAGGGACAGCCAAAAAATACGTGATCTAAAGTTCCCACTTCTAGACCACAGAATGTACAATCTGGGAGTCAAGGACGTGAATTTTAAAAAGGTGAGAAGGAACAGAACAATGTCCGATTCTCATTCGAATAAGTGAGGAAATTCCTTTTTTGGAAAAATTGGGGAATTGTTGAAACCATGGTTTTGATGGGATAGTCCTTTGTATTGAGGCATAGAAGGCTCCCTTGGATTGACTATATTGCCAATACTCTGCCCAAATATTACGGGATCTGTCTTTGATGATAAAAAAATGTCAGATAGGGGAATGTGGTTTACGAAGGTAACAACAGGGTTGGACGCTCCTTGTTTTGCCAAGGCATCCGCAATATCATTACCCATTACGCCAATATGTCCATGAATCCAAATAAGGGTTACGGGTTTTCCAGAGCTTTGAATGAGTGCCAATAATACAAAGTGCTAAATATTAATTAAATGAGAAATAACGCATTTAAAGCAAATAAGATTTATTATTTATCTCCGGATTCGTTGCCCAGGACCTTAACCGCTCAGCTAAGGAGTTTGTCAATCCATACTCTCCACTCTTTTCATCCTAATAATATACCCTATTTGCGAATGCTTTAGTCCTCCGCTGACTCCCAAGGAGTTTACCGGCAATCGCTGAAAAGAAAACAGATAGCTTTTCTTTTTGTACTGCCCAGAGAGAAAATTACTCAAAGTATCCTCTTTGGTGACATTGAGGTCGACCTTTAAATAATTTGTTTTTTTTTGATAAAAAGAGAAAGTATACTGAATTTCCGTTTGCAAATTTTATGTTCAAATTTAAACTTCCTGGCCATAAACTTCATGTACAGAGCAGTCGTGCTTTGAATATCGTGAATAAGCACCGTCGATACGTAGCTTCTGCTTATCATGTTTTATTTACCGTCTCTTCCTTCCAGTTCCCATTGAACGGGCAAGATTGCCTGGATTTTAAAAATCTCGATTATGGCCATGATATTAATCTCTTCGCTTCACATCCGCTCCCTGTAGAGCCTTATTTCCAGGATCAGGGGCGTACTGGTATTCGACACGGGCCCAAAAAATTCATTTTTAACACATTTAGTACTTTACCAAAACTGCTCAGTCAATGATCAAAACATGTGTTTTTTTAAGGCTCAATTATTACATTTGTTAAGTCACGAGTTATAAATATTAGCTGTAAGTTATTAGTTATAATTATAAGTCATAGCAATAAGTTATAGATTAAATGCAATTAAATTGTCAAGAACCCTTTAGGTGATTTTCCCACGAAAACGTCAATATAGTAATAATCCAATCGTTTTTAACATAAACATGTATATTTTAAATTTGTAAGGTTTCGTGGAGGCAACATCCGACTACAGAATTGGCACCTTTTTAACAAATATGCAGGAAGAACGAGTGCTTAGAAGTCTAAGCCTAGATGAATAAATATTAATAATATTTTGATAATTTGCATATCGCCGGTTTTGTAAAAAATGTCCTCAATGGCGCTGTACAATATTTTAATATATTTCCACAATCTTACTTTTAACTAAAGACCAGACAAAACATTATAACAACTTATGGCTAAAAGATTGCATCCACCGGTTAGTCGATCACTAATACGAAACTATATGTACAAGACACTTGACCAATAAACGAGATGCTGCGTAAAATGTACACATATTTTGTTTACACACGGAGAAAAATGTTATTCGAAAAAACGATCATTTTAATAGTAAAAACGGTTAAAAACGGGACTGCAGTTCTTACGAACAAATTAACAGGGTTTCAACGTTTATTGGCGGGAAAATGTAAGAATTATTTCGTACGTATACCAACAAATTATTCTTACATTTTCCCGCCAATAAACATTGAAACCTTGTTAATTTGATCGTAAGAACTTCAGTCCCTTTTTTGAACCGTTTTTACTATTAAAATGATCGCTTTTTCGAATAACATTTTTCTCCGTGTACTCCGTCCAGGCAGATAATATACAGGGCCATATTTACCAGGGAGGTTACCTTAGATTAATACTGTTTGTTTGTTTATTATAGAAATTTAGATACAGTTTACACGCCGACGATATAATTGGGAACACATTATATTGGAGTGGAGGTATGGAGGCTAATGATGTAGCCTTGGGTAAATGTAACTGGAAAGAAACTGCAGGAGACAGCAAGAGTTGAGGTTTTTCTTGTCCAGAGGGGCGATTCCGGTTCTACTTAAGTATAAGGAATTGTCCTTAATCTTAAAATTAACGACATTAGAGGCGATTCCGGTTCTACTTAAGTATAAGGAATTGTCCCAAATCTTAAAATTAACGACATTAGAGGCGATTCCGGTTTTACTAAGTATAAGGAATTGTCCTAAATCTTAAAATTAACGACATTAGAGGCGATTCCGGTTCTACTTAAGTACAAGGAATTGTTCTTAATCTTAAAATTAACGACATTACAGGAGGTTTCGGTTCAATTTATGTGGGGAAATTGTCCTTAATCTTACAATTAATGGCTTTTCGTTAACTGTGATACCAGTTTTCTCTGGAACGGTTGTAGCGCCGATTATGTATGTATGTATTATACAATTTTAAACTTTACTCCACGCAGAGGTTTCCCTAAAGTTCGATCTCATCTTTCGGAATGCCGTATAAAGAGTATTAAAAATGATCTATCCTCGTGTGGAAGTGTTAATCGTGTTTTTCTGGATATTTTGATTACGAGTTTGGAGTACTATCAGCAGTGTAGAAGAGATCAACGATAGCGATTCCCAAAAAAGGGAAATTAAGCGATTTTCTTTAAATCTCACTTACGTGCGATGTAGATGGATGACTTTACATATAAGCAAAGAAATTAGATAAGAAATTATTCTATTTTGGAAAAATTGGAAGAGTTTTTAGTAAAAAGGTATGTAACTAAATTGGATGCCAAGCGCCGGACTACAAGAATTTCTCTGACTCTCTATTTGTTTCTCACTTCTAAAAAAAATCTCCAGTTTGCACTGATAAAGTTTGGCCCTGCCTCGGCTTTAGGAATATCAATAAAGAGAGCAAACCTGTTGGAGCAAGAATCCATTTTAAAGACGATAAGATCCCTGGAGACGTGCCCCGAGCATTCCCGTGAGGATTACGGGATAAAGTGGTGTAATGCTTCACAAGTTTACAAATGGAGGGCGCAATGTAAGCAAACTGCTCGTTCCTAAAAAGGCAACAATGACCGTCTATGATCGAATCGTAAAATTCCTTCCAGTGGGACTGAATGACCGCTGCGAATAAAATACAGTTTGTGCAATGTGCATTGAACATAAACTTGCAAGTGTGATAAAGCGAATAATGTCTGGATTTTTAATATTCAAATAAACTGCAATATACTATTTAGATTATGGTCGCGACGAGACAAATCAAAACTGAGATAATACACAATTTTTAAAAAATTGGCGTATTTTGTCAGAGGCTAAAAATATTCCCGCATTGCAATAAAATTTAAATAAATGGAACATTTGTTAACGTATTCGAAAACTAAAAACTGTTTTCGAAAGGCGATGAAATAGGCTTTCAAATTTCTATATTAAAAATTACTATGTATTTTTTTTAATAAATTTTTTTTTGCGAAAACTTTAAAAAGTGTTCAAAATAGCTCACTTTACTTTTTTTTCTAACTAAAATTACTGATAATGAAAAAAAAATAAAACACATACTTATTTCATTAGATAAATGAATTATAAACTTTATTGTCACCTCACTTTTTTTCGTTTCATGTAAAAAAAATTCTTAAAAAATTCACAAAGTTCCATAATTTTTTTTCAAATTGCTATCGGAAACTTTGATTTCAGAAAGGGGTAAATTTTAATTTTTTTGTGGTTTTCTTTTAGATTTGAATATATAGTTTGTTGTATTATTTTTCCAATACTGTTTAGATCACGTTTCTGACTATGATAGTAAGGGAGAAACAACGATTTCTGTGAGACATATGTGAGCTGGGACAAATATGGTCTCCTGTGATTACACAATTCCACATCACCATTTAAAATATTATATTCATATTAATTACATACTGTAGACTCAAGAGGATTCCCTTTGAAAGCGACAAATTTGGGGTTGCAGTGTGAAAGTCGTGTTTTAGAGTAAAGATTCTATAAACGAAGTCAACGTCACTGCGTTTTTGTACTAATTTAATGCCAAAAGAGATACAAAATAACGTTATCTGTACCAACTTTTGTAAAAGTTTTTTTTTCGCACCCTGAAATGGTAACCGACGAGTTTATCGAAAATCAATTCATCGAAAGCAAATTCATCGACAACGAGAGGTTAAATAGGTTAGGTTAGGATAGTTTAGGCTAGGTTAGGTCAGGTTGAACTCGTTTTCGATGAACTCGCCGTGAACCGCCTAAAATGCATATAGCAATATATTTACATAATGTATTTTTAAATAGCAAAAACATAAATTAAGCTAAAGGCAATACAATTGAGGCTGAAGGAGGAATTTTAAGTTAAGTTAATCTTAAAAAAGTCGATAAAATCAAAGTGTTACGATAAAATTATTTTTCCAAACATTTTGTAAATAGTTGGGATTTTTTCCTCAAAATTGTTGAAGAGATCTCGTGATTTGTTTATTGAATTGCGACTGAACCATTTCAAAGCAGAAGTAGGTAACTATTAAATATAACTTTCACCTCATTAAATACATCAGATTCAATTTTAGTTATTAATACAATTTTTAAATTCTTAGAAGAAAACGTGTAGGTACTACCTATACACGATGGATATTTTTTTGTGATAAAGATATCTAAAAAATAAGTGTTGAATATATCAAAGAAATAATATAAAGTGGTGTTATAAACGTGAAACACGTGTTCTAAATTTTTAAACACATTTTTAACGGAGTGTTGCCTTAAAAGCTAGGAAAAGATTGAACCAATAAACATGGTGCAAATGCCCTTTGAAGCAAAAGCCGTTTTATTTCAATAAAACGGTTGAAGTTTATGGAAGCATTTGAGAGCTATGAGATTGCTGCAGCAAATAATATGATCGGGAAAACGGAGGTTTAACGGGAAATAACTCTTTTATAAATAGAACCTTAAAGTACTGGATGGAAGAACCTTAACAGGTTGATATTTCACAGAAAATTTGAATTTGAATGTTTTAATAAATGCAATTATTACAAATTAAATTAAACAAATAACTTTGTATTAAACCACGATTACATAATCACAATTACCTACATGTTACGAAAACGATGGTTTCTTCGTCAGGGTAGTAATGAAATAAAATAACAAAAGAAACTAACAAGTATAGACTAAAAAGAACAGACTAAAAATAACTATGGACAAAAACATTATAGAGAGAGGCGATTAATTAATTAAAACATATATTAATAGTAAATTAAATATTATTAATAACCAAATATTTTTTTAAAATAGCAATCTCTTAAATTTATTTTCTTATTAATACTTATATTTAAAATAATTTATTTTGGTTGTTTAATTATTTTATTATGTTTTGTTAATTTATATAATGTAATTATTCATATTCTAAAATAATTTTTATATTTAATTTTAAATAATTGTTTTTTACGAATATTTATAATATTTTTTGTTAAATAATATTTTTGTCCATATTTCTTTTTAGTCTATACTTGTTTGTTTCTTTTGTTATTTAATGTCATTACTACCCTGACGAAGAAACCATCGGTTTCGAAACATGTAGGTAATTGTGATTATATAATAGTGGTTTAATACAAAGTTATTTGTTTAATTTAATTCAAAATGACGCCACAAAGTGATTTTGCGAAGTTAGAAGAAATAATTATTACAAACGCCAGGTCACTTGAATGAAAGAGTTATAATCGAATGGCAAATAATATTGTTGGGAAAATGGATCTTAAGCTCTTGTAAATAGAGCCTTAAAGTACTGAAGCCTTAAAAAGTTTGATATCTCATAGGAAATTTCTATTAAAAATGCAATATACGGAGTTATTTTTAACGATACGATAGGTTACTTGAAAAATGAATGAAAATATGAATTGAATTATACCCGAATAGCAAATAATATCGTTGGGAAAATGGAGCCCTGGTGAAAAATAACTCTCATAAAAATAGAGCATCGAGGTACTAGAAAATAAATAAAGCTTTATATTTCGTAAAAAATTTGCATTATAAATGCAGTACAAAGAATAATTACAAACGCTTCGATAGGTAACATGAAAATAAATTAACATAATAATGAAATTATCCCCGAAAATATGTGTAGGTATTTCCGAAAAATTTTAACCAGATAGAGTGTATTAAGTGGAGGTTTTTCGTCGAATGGTAGTAATTGCACAGAAATAAGTGTCTCAACTGATCTTTGCTTTCCGGAGTCAGTGGGACTATGTTACATCAACTGGCTTATGTTACGGGGCTAAAAGGGCGGAAATGTGGTAGAGGATGGTTAAAAAGTACCCGTTTACTCGGATCTATAGAGATTCCTGACATTACTTGGAATTAAAAATGTAAACGAAATTTTGTTCTTCGGTAACAATTTTAATGGTTTAATTTTCAACTTAAAACAACAACTATAATATGTAGGTATCGGACAATTAGGGACGATGGTCAGTTACTCGGCTGAATAACCAGTGACGATACGTGGAAGTTTTTTTTTTTTGTTTGATTTTCAAGAAAAAAATGGGAAAAAAGACAACTAAAAATTCAACGGAGACCAAATTTCTTTAAAAAATTACTATAAATAATGCCAGAGGCCCTAGCACGCTTGCTCTATATCGATCGGTAGGATAACTATCGGTAACTTCTCATCGTTCCCTAGGACAACTGCACATCGCTAACGTACAAACAACAGTTGACGTCGAATATGTTAAGGACATTTGGTCATTGTGAACTGTCACTTATTCGTTGGCAATCTGTAGTCATGCTTGGGAACGATGAGAAGTTACCGATAGTTATCCTACCGATCGATATAGAGCAAGCGTGTTAGGGCCTCAGGAATCACTGGTTAACGTAAGTCATGTACATCCCTTAACACGCTGTATATCAACTAGTTCAAAATTAAGTTTAGTGTTGCAATTTATTTTTAATGAATACATTAATGGTATTGTCTTAAAATATCAGAAACTGAAAAAACTTGGTTTCTGAACTAATTTTCTTAAAGACCAAAACCAGCACACCTTCCTTAGTAAAATTCCCTTTGTTGGTTTATTCTTCCAGATAACTGTTTCCTTTATTAAAGTTTTCCCTGGATAATGCATCTTTCGCTTCGTTTTTAGTTGTGACTTTGTATAATATTTCTTGGGATGAAACTATTTTAAGGCACCGCTGCAAGTGAAGTACGCCAGTCTTAATGGATGAGATAAAGCGTGTACAACATGCACGAGAAAAATAATACTTCTTGCAGGTTATTAGAACAAACAGACTGTTGGTGAGCTTTCGTTGCATGCTTTTAGATAACATTATTCCCTTATGTTTGCTGTTATAATTACTTGACTATCTTTTCTTCATTACGTTAAGTAACTTAACAAAACTTAACAATTTTTTTATTATTTTTAATGTTTATTTATTCTTTGCGTAGTAATTATAAAATATGTGGATTTTATGACCACCATACTAGGCACATGCCCGTGTTATGGTGGCCGAATTATAAACGTTGATTTAGTATCACCATAAGTATTAATTTTGGTTTTGTGTCTGAATGTTACTCTGGTTCAATGAACCCTAGAATTAGAATTTGCTTCGAATTTTAGTGTTATTTTCCAAATTGTAACTTTTTTTACACTGGGGGTCCTGAGTAAAATAATTTCTCTCAGGGCCTATATCATCTTTGGGGATGCTGTGTGGAGGGTCTTTTTAGGGAAAGGAAAGAGAGGAACAATGTATGAGGCGTGGGTAGGATTTCGGGATTCAGTGTACAGATCATCGCCGCCAAGACCTAGACAAACCTCACTCCATGAATTTGGCACCCCTGCTAAGAACCACTTGGGGTGACCTGTGGCAGAGGTGTTGATTATCCAATAAATGGTTCCCGGGGCGGCGGTACCCATTCCCGCCTCTCAAATTGAAAGTTTGGTACTACTTTAGTACCTGTGTATAAAAACTTATTTAAATTATAAGAAAATTATTACTTTAATGTGATGTAATAAATTCTATATTTGAAATCTGTTTTTATTACTTAAGGTCAATCTTGACATACACGGAGAAAAAGGTTATTCTAAAATACGATCATTTTATTCGTAAAAACGGTTAAAAACGGGACTGAAGTTATTGGCGGGAAAATTTTAGAATAAACATTGAAACCCTGTTAATTTGTTCGTAAGAACTTCAGTCCCGTTTTTAACCGTTTTTATTAATAAAATGATCGTATTTTAGAATAACGTTTTTCTCCGTGTAAAGTCAGATTTCGTGTTTTTTTAAGGTTTTCTATTTAGCAAACGTGTAATTTTTCATAATTTTCCGTGATTTACCACGAATCTGTGCTAGTTTAATTATGAAGCGAAGGCTATACGTTCAATATTTATCACGATCCGGATCGTGATCCATCAATACGGATCGGGGTGGTACCCTAGACGTTCAATATTTATCACGTCAGTATTGTGACGTGTTTCATACATTAAGTACCTATGTACGTTTTTATAGATTCTGGGGGAAAAAATTAAGCTTTAAGCTTAAAGTTTTAAAGAAAATAATAAAAATTGACGGACGCAAAATTGGCTGCAAAAGAGAGAAAAGTATACACATTTGAATTTGTTAGATGAACCACTGCTATGCAAGGTACTAAGGAACGTGCTTTTTTTAACCAGTGATTCCTGATATTATTTGGAGTTTTATGGTAGATTCAGACTGGGTCGACGTACGTGCCCATCGCTACGCCTAACAATATCTGGACTGCTTAGCAACCACAGATTTTCAATGAAAATTTATGTTTTAGAATCACATTGGCCACACGCATCGCGACGTGCGATATCTGACGTGCGATATCATTTTCATAGAAAATGTATGGGTTGCTAAGCATTGTTTGAGTAGCGATGCGTACGTACGTCGTCCAGTCTGAACCTACCATAAGTCTACGGTGATTTTTTCAAAGGCTTTTTTTTTTAAATTCTTCAAAAATAAAACTTTTTTTTACTCCATCACAGGTCATTTGGTTGGTCATTTCATTATATCTTGGCAACTGAAATATTTGTAAGCATTTTTTTCTGAATTTGCATTTGCGAATTTAAATTTAAAAAGGGATCAGTTGCACTTGCAGAATAAATTCTTCCTTTTAAAACATGTATCTTTATCCGAACACAATTTTTCACAGCTGTGTGTAACAATGACTGTCACTTTAACAAAGCTTTATCGCTTCAGAGCAGCGTAGCGATACATGTGCTATCTCCTCGGCAGTTTGCTGCACCAGGAGCGGAGAATGGTCGAAGAGGTTCTGGCACTGTACTTGGACTTTTACCTTATTTATAGAAAGATTAATGTGTACGTTCAACCTGCATACAAACATGATAGTAGATAGTAGGTTAAGTTTAGACGAAAAAGAAATGAAGATGTAGTTCACGTAGTTTAGATGAGTAGAAAGAAAATTATAGGAAGAAACTGATTAAAGACCAGCAGTGTCTTTTTATTACTTTTTGTGCTGTAGAGGAGTGGTAGACAAGTGTAAAACGTTCCAAGAAGGAACAAATCTGTTTTTTAACAATTTTTTTAATATCATACGTATATATCGATCTTCCTATTGATTCGTCAGACGTCTCCAAAAAAATTAAGTTGAGTATGTACATATATGTAAAAGTGTACCTTATTTCTCATACTACACTCAGATCACATATAAAAATGAATCCTTGTTTCCCTTGGTCACATCATAACTTCAGAACTACTTTACCTATTTCATTCATCTTTTTTAAAAAAGTTTTCTAATACTTTGTAGAAGGTTCTTACGGAAAGAAAAATCAAGAAAATTGCGTAGAAAATGGATAATTTCCGAAAACTTAACGACTATTTTAGCTTCGTAAGTTTGACAGTTCGCACTTTGATGTATTTAGAGATATTTTCTATACTATTCATCCGATTGCGATAAAAAATTGGTGGGTTGTTGTGGACATGCCCGTTAAGGTTTCTTTACAGCAATATTTCTGTATTGGAGATATGAAATTTCCAAATAAAATTGCAATACGGCACACATGAGTTTTTTGAAAAAGGAGTGTATTTTATGGAGTTTAGCAACAGGGAAAAAAAGCGGGAGGGGGTGAGGAATCTGGAAGGGGGAGGGAGAGTTCGTGGGAGGGGGGACGATTGAGGGGGAAGGCGGAGAAGGTGAAAGGGAATAGCGGGAGAGGGAAGGGGGGACGCGGGGGGAACGGAGACGGATGGGAGAGGACACGCAGGGAGAAACAATTTTTTTATTCAAATAGCATTTCAACGCTTGCCGGGTATCGGTTAGTTACTTATAAAACACCGCGAAATTAATTATAATGTAGAAAAACTTGTAAACATAATAAATAAAATGTTGATGTTTTCTAGGTATTACATTTTTATTTTATTAAATTGATAAACTAATGTTTAAGACAAGATTTTTTATGCATAGCACAAAGGGTAACAATTATTATAAGCAATAATTAATAGCCTGAAACACTCATCAATATTGAAACCTCTCCCGAGAAAAGATATATGTCGCCGAGGGGTGCGGGTTCGAGTCCCGTCGGCGACATATATCTTTTCTCGGGAGAGGTTTCAATATTGATGAGTGTTTCAGGCTAATAATTATTGCTTATAATAATTATTACATTTTTAAATATATAAAAATCTAATACCAATGTATTTGTATATACAATACTATTTTAAGACATTTATTTATTGTATGAGTTACAGGGTACAATTGGATATTTTTCATTCTTTTTAATGTGTTAACAATGTTATCATAACGTTATGTTTTACAAAATAATTAAACATTGAATTAAATTGAGTTTAACTTCAGCATACTTTCACCATCGTAGAAAAAAAAGATATCAATAATTACACAAAGCATTGCTGCGCGCTCTATCTATTTATAAAAGAGATTAATGTGTTGTCGAAATTGCCTATACACAGGAGCCTTGCTGGGATCAATATGCGTAAATGGAATTTAAAAGGTTGAAATGAAACTGTATGATTAAAAACAGTGGAATTTTCATTGTTTCAAATCTCCATGTCAAGCTTTGATGTCGATTAAATTAATCGTTTACTTTGAATACAAATTTAAAACCTTTCAAACATCGATGACCTAAATGTCTATTTTTTTAATTGTTTACGTTTACGTAATTAAAAAATCTATCATTGTGAACAATAGGGTAATGAAATGAGATCACAGAGGCGTGAATTTAATTAACATAAGACACACTATCCGAATTACGGATGGATTTACAAACGGACGAAATTACAAATGGAAAGAAAAATTACATTTTCCTTTAAAATAATACAACAACTTGGTAAACACCACTTTTTATTTGGCTATACTTAATGCCGACCGGGTTTCGTTACAGCAGTAAACATTTTCATGACAGTATAATACTCTAATATATATAAGGTTAGTAACTTGTGTTATAAATATTCTCATAAACAAATTATAAATTACCATACAAATGTATAATGGTAGATTCAGACTGGGTCGACGTACGTATGCATCGCTACGCCTAACAATATCTGGGCACTTAGCAACCATAGATTTTCAATGAAAATTTATGTTTTAGTATCACATTGGCCACACGCATCGTGACGTGCGATGTCTGAGGCCATTTTCATAGAAAATGTACGGGTTGATAAGCATTGTTTGGCGTAGCGATGCTTACGTACGTCGTCCAGTCTGAATCTACATTAAATTTGTTTTAGACCACTTTAAATTTTAATTAAACTTTATTGGTTTCGGAAGAGTTTAATAAAAATTTAAGGTGGTCTAAAACCAATAAAGGGTTCTTCCGAAACCGGTAGAGTTTAATTAAAATTTAAAGTGGTCTAAAACAAATTTATATATTAATATTCTCCTGACGAAGGAAGGGTTCTTCCGAAACCGGTAGAGTTTAATTAAAATTTAAAGTGGTCTAAAACAAATTTATATATTAATATTCTCTTGACGAAGGAAGGGTTCTTCCGAAATCGGTAGAGTTTAATTAAAATTTAAAGTGGTCTATAACAAATCTAGGGTTCTTCCGAAACCGGTTTAATTAAAATTTATTGTAAATTATGGCGAGCCACAAAGTTAATGCTTATTACGAATATGCACGTAATAAAAAATATCTTCTGCTGTGAACCGATAAGAATTTAACTTTTAAACAACATATACAAGATGTTAAAGATAAAATCACACCCTTAATTAGCTTTTTAGCCGATGATCATATCTATTACCAATTAAATTTAAAAAAAAATTATATTCTAGTCTCGTACACTCACATCAATATTATTTAATTGAAATCTGGGGAAATGCGTATGAAACATACATTAATGAATTACTGATAAATCAAAATAAGCTAATCAAAAAAACTATTTCACTACGAATCCAAAACATCCACAAAAAAACTGTACGAATACAAAATATGTATCCTTATATACAAAATAAATAATAAGCTCATACATACAAACACAGACTTCATTAAAACGTCCCAAGTACACAAACATTTTACACGATAACATACATTTAAACATCATTCATACTAACTACGGTAAGCAATCCATTAGTTATGAGGGGGGCAATTTATATAATAGCCTTCCAGATGATATTGAAAACGAAAAAAGGGTATATAATTTTTTTTTTTAAATATTCATTTTTATTCGCAAACAACAGTAAGTGAAAATGTTTTCTTTTTTTCTGGAATAAAAAACTTGTTTAAGAAACATTATTTTATTTAAATGAAAAAAATAACTTTGTAATTATTTTATTTTTTATTTATTTCATTATATAAATATTACATTTTATTTATGTCTGCAATGTTCGTTACATTGAAATGTAGTTTTCCCAACTGGGTGTTTTCCGAAGAAACCCCGCATTAGCTGAAAAATAGTACCAGGAGCGCAGAGCTTGCGAGGGGTAAGGCATAACGTATAACGTATAACGCTCGCGTGAAGTTAGTTCCCGGACCAAGGCGGTCCGGGCGCATTATCGTCGTCATTAACCAAGCAATTACCGACTTCCTAGGGATTAATTATTGTTCTCGTATGGTCCTGCCAGTAAGAACTCCGTTGTAACGTCTCCGTTTCTCACACGTTCATTCCTTTTATAAGAAAGAAGGTGAGATTACAATGGAGCTATGAACAATATGTTCTCCGGGCAAGATATAATAATTCAAAAATAAAGACTTAAAAATATACACCTACATTACTTGGCTAGAGGATGTATTCTGAGTTCTGAGTGCAATTTCACAGAATTGTTACGGGCTACAGAGCTACAGCCAAAGCCTATGAAGATTGCCACGATGATCGCCAACCTCCGATATTATAGAAGACTAGAAGAAGAAGATCTACGGGACTTAATTCCCGGTAAGTAAAATACACATTTACCATTATACCAGGAGCAGTTCTTAGGAGGAACCTCGCAGTTCTTAGGAGGAAGACGGTCTGGGCACATTATCTTCGACATATTACCAATTACTTACTACCTGATTAATAATGATTATTTTGTTCGTATGCTGAGATATCCTGCCGCTGAGAGCTTCATTATAACCTAATATTCCTACCAAATTACACATTGGTCATCGTTCTTTTCACGTTTCTTTCTTCTCTATTCGTTCTTCTTTTATATTAAAAATTACTTCTGTTTCGTTCCTCAGAAAAGAAGGCAAAGAAATGTCAAAGTTGTATTTCCAAGTTTTTTTTCCAGAAGATGTATTTCCGGAATGTTTTTCCAGGAGCGCAGAGCTCGCAAAAGATATGACGCTCGGGAAAAGTTCTTGGGAACAACGTGGTCCAAGAACATTATTATCGTCATAAACATTACCGAGAAATTAACGACTGGCTGATTAATATTATCCTGATTGCATTGTCATACCGCTGAGAACCCCATTATAACCTCACATTATATTGACCACAGTGATCATATCGCTTTTTTAAGTGTTTTCCTTCCTCTCTCGTACATTTTCATCGTGTTATATCATTATTTCTTGTTTCCCAGCCAAAGAAATGCCAAGTTAGCAGAAAAATTCTACCAGGAGCGCAGAGCTCGCGAGGGATGCGTGAAGTTCCCTGAGCAAGGCGGCCCGGGAACATTATCGTCGTCATTAACCAAGCAATTACCGACTGCCTAGAGATTAATTGTGCCCGTATCTACGCCCGGCCCCGCTCGGCTCCCGTGAATATTATATTACAACCGACACAACACTCCTGTTTCCCCGGTACAATCTAATTATTGCACTTAATTTAGAAGCTTTGTGGCCCGCTCCGGCGGTGTAAATTCACATTTCCTTTAAGGGCTTCCTTTATTTTTATTCATTGCCGTTCTGAAAACATCCTCTCGGAAGGAATTTAATCATGTGAGAAGAAGAATTAGGTAAAATGAAGGTGAAATTGGTAGGTTTTGAGAACAATACAGACATTAGAACAATTAAAAAAAACAATATGCTTGTAAACTAACTATCATTGCCCTCTGTTGAGTAAAAACTCAAAAGCATTAGGATCGGAATTTAGCTGAAACTTACCGTCAATTAGATTAATTACTTACTACATGATCCAACATATCTGTCTCTAAGTAAATACAAAGAGAGTTGTTATGATCTTTTTTTAATACGCTTTAGAGTTTGTTGTTGTTTTAGTGTTACTTTTCTTAAACCCGTTGTTTATAAATACAATAAGATTCATTGAAGAAGAAGATAACAATAATAATCTATTTTTTTTAAATATTTAATGAACAAGAAACAGAAAAATAATAAAATATAATGGCTGCAACTGGGACTCGAACCCAGAACCCCACGTCTAACCGTGACATACGCATTAACCAATTTTGCTATTGCAACCTATTATGAGACTGTCGTATTTGTCAACTTCATATTTGAAATTTCAGAATTAACAATATTATCTTCGACTAATGTTTTTTTTTGTTTTTCAAAATTATTGGCTGCTACCTTTTTCATTGGAAACAAGTATTCAAAGAATGTATTTGTTACCTAGATAGTGTATCGGATAAATATATCCGATTTTATTTTTATGGAACACCTACTGACTTTTTATAAAAGTCTAAATGAATATTCATTTTTATAAGAAAAACTCTCTTTTTGCTTTTGAAGGTTATTCCCATTAATGTATTATATCATTGAAGAAGAAGATAACAATAATAATCTAATTTTTTTAAATATTTAAATGAACAAGAAACAGAAAAATAATAAAATATAATGGCTGCAACTGGGACTCGAACCCAGAACCTCACGTCTAACCGTGACATACGCATTAACCAATTTTACTATTGCAACCTATTATGAGACTGTCGTATTTGTCAACTTCATATTTGAAATTTCAGAATTAACAATATTATCTTCGACTAATGTTTTTTTTTTGTTTTTCTAAATTATTGGCAGCTACCCTTTTCATTGGAAACAAGTATTCAAAGAATGTATTTGTTACCTAGATAGTGTCTCTGATAAATATATCCGGTTTTATTTTTATGGAACACCTATTGACTTTTTGTAAAAGTCTAAATGAATATTCATTTTTTATAAGAAAAACTCTATTTTTTACTTTTGAAGGTTATTCCCATCAATGTATTATATTATTGAAGAAGAAGATAAGAATAATAATATAATTTTTTTAAATATGAAAATGAACCAGACGCAGGGAATAACCTTCAATAGTTAAAAAGAGAGTTCTTCTTATAAAAAAAAACAGTAACATTCCTTAAATCCTTATCTCTTTTCTAACTAGCAAGCGGAACAAGCAGTTCTTTTAAAAAATCAGGGGGCCGAGCCGGTGTTTAACTGGATAGAATAAAAAGTGCAAAATCATCATGTGAAAGAGTTATTGTAAAATAAATTCAGTATACTTGTCTGATCGGATTGCGTTTTTTACTAACGTGACCATTGTGACCTGAAGCCTAAACGAAAAAAAAACACCTTAACTTAGACGTGAATCTTAGCATGCAATCTCGTTAGATGTATCTCGTTTGAAGTAACTGAAAATATTTAACAGTTTTTCCACTACAGACAACTGATTGAAGTATTTTAGGAATGCACTGAATAGTAAATTCTTAGACTAAGGATAACTGAACATCGTCTCCTAGTACCGATGAAATTGATTTTATGTTCAATTTTTATTAAATTCATCTATAGTAAGGAAGAATGACATTTCAATTTTCACGTCTATTGGTTGACCAGAAATAAAGTAGATTTTTCCTTATTTTGTCGGAATTTACAGTTTTCTATAAAATCGGTACAAATCACACTCCCTTCAGTAGATTAAATAAAAGTTACCTTATTTTATTAAAAAATCTAATTTCAATTTTGTGTGGTAACTGTGGATGAATTAACTCTATGACTCGAATTTTCTTTGAATATTGGTATCACATAATCTTACTAATATTATAAACGCGAAAGTTTTTATGGATGTATGTATGTTTGTTACTCTTTCACGCAAAAACTACTTAATGGATTTATCCTGCGCGGATGAAGTCGCGGGCAGAAGCTTGTAAAGAATAATATTATAACCGAAAATTATTTTTAATTGCCTTTTGAAAGTTGGAATTTAATTATTTACGCATTAAATATATAAAATAAACAATTATACATATACAAATTATGTTATACCATTTTTTCTCTTCCTTTACATTAGTAGATAGGAAAAAGAAATTTTAAAATTTCATAAATAAATTTTGGTAATGAATAAACGAAAATATCAGCTTAACTAAATTAATTTTCAAGCCTATGTAGTCTTTGGATTGGGAAGTTAATGACATAGTTAGTTTTCGAAGAATAAAGAAATTACATCTCTGGGAGCCTCGTGTTACGATTTGGTACTCGGAATGTTATTAGTTTTGTTTAAGTCCGGTGCATCAATTGTGCCATTAACTAATTTGAATAAAAGTACCAGATCGTTCTTGGTTCTTCTACAAGATAAGTCAGTAAAATTAAGTCCTTTCATTAATTTATCACAGTGATTTTTTTTTTTTATTTTTTTTTTTTTTAATTTCAATTTATTTCACCTCTTACACACAACAATTTTATGATTGATTTTATTTGTTCAATAGGTACGGAGAATTTGAAATTTATGAACCTTAAAAATGTATGTAGAACTCTCTCAATTTTTATTTGTTGTGCTTTATAGTATGGGGACCAAATAATAAAATTGTATTCTAAATTACTTCTAACTTAGGTAGTTAGGAGAATTTTAAATAAATAAAGTGACATAATATCATATATGTAATATATAATATATATTTGATATTAATATATAATATACCTTAATTTTTCTAGGATCTGCGCCACTAATATAATAAAGCCTTTATTAAATTACACATAAATTCAGCAATAACTCGGATTCTGTTATTTTAATACCAAAATCGTTGCAAAATCCAAAACAACTCGACCCCAATCTTTCTGGATTTCAGAAGCTTGAAGTTTTGACAATTTCGTCCCGGGACCAAAGACTTTCTTATCGCGTCAGGCCCTATCCGAACTGTCAAATGATTGAGACAGATGGACTGGCTCTATGTTATATTTTGTGAACAAGACTCGAACTTCCCAAGGCGGGTCCTTTTCAACAGTATGAAAATGATGGATCACATCACAAGGGATGCTATCGGATCCACGCACTTTTATTCAAACTGTATTTATTATGAAACATTTTTATTCAAAGTTGGGTACAGAATATTTGACACGTAATTATGTGGAATTCAATATGGCTGTATTTTTGGGTATCCAAATTCACATTTAACTTCACGACACACTTGAATACCTCTGTGACAGAGATTCGGTGTCGAATCCGGAGGCTGCGGGTTCGAAATCTGATATGAGAAATCAATTAACATTTACGCTTTGTGAGTGATATTAAATAAACGTTATTTTAAAATCATATAAGATACTCTCAGTATCGACCTGGTAAAAAAAGCACCATTCGCGGGGGAAGTATAAGGGAAAGTTTGTAAAGCATCTAGCTGTTGAGATCTGGTCGCGATACATATCTTAAGAGGCTAGACTTTGAACGACACGCGGAACACCCGCGTCTGTCATTCTGTCCCGCTCACAATAAGCTCACGCACACTTACAATACATGCGAATGCGAAATGTGCGAATGAGTCAACGCTCAAATTTACCTACAGAAATCGCTCGAAAAGGGGTTTATGGAGAATACACTTTTCTACACTGAAACTTTCACTAAATTGAAATTTAAAAAATACATATTTTTTAGAAAGAAGAAGCTACGTCGGTAGCTTTTTATAATTTTATAATTCTTTATGAGAGTTGAGTTAGCAGCACTTTTTCCTTAAATAATATCTTTTGATAAATCGTACATGTTTGACAGTGAATGTTTACGTTAATACGAAACGCATCGAAAATTCGAAAACATACCGACATAATTTTTTACCCTCTAGAAGGCGGCATAAAAAAAATATTTTCATTTTGTGCAATTTTAGATATAGAAAAGTGTTTTAATTATAAAATTTACAAACGAATGAAATGCCAAACGTTCGATTTAAAACATGACTTCGCTGTATTCAGTCAGTTAGGTTAGGTTAGATAAGTTTCTCTAATGTCACGAAAGGTCAATACAACAAATAAAACTATCTAACTCAATAAAACGGCTCAAGTGCTATTATAAATTGCGTGTTTAAATTCCAACCATTACAATTCATTATTCACAGCACTATTCGCATATCGTGAAATTCGTTCAATCGGATTTTCCAAGAAACTGAAATAATTAACTCCGGTAATACAGTACAAGTGGATCAATTCTATCGCATGAACGAACGTTCGACGATGTAATTAAATATGAACGACCCGATTTATGTGCTTAAGTCACCTCTGAGCTATAGGGTCATTGAAATAGGATCAGCTAGATCAGCATTATATTGAAGACAAAAAAAAATTTAAAATGCTAGTGACATATCACACATCTCGTAGAAAAGGGTCGTAAGTCATACAAGTAAATTTCACAAGAGAACGAAAATAGTGACATCTCTCAGAGATAGAGTGATCTAACTTCAATACGGTTTTCGTGGAGCATAGATAATCTCAATCACTATACTGTTCAGATATAAAATTAAAATAACGAATAACTAAAATTTTTGACGTACGACCCTTTCTGCGAGATTTCGAATTCGAATCTAGTTCAAAATTTGTAACGTTCCTTCAAACTACTTACAACTTCTCAGAACAACCAAAAATGTGAAAGGAAATTCATTTTTCATAGTAAAGAATATAATATCCCGTCAAATCAAAAGGCAGTATACAAAAGATTGTCTGTGACTTGGAATATAAAAAAGTATAAGTTTTAAACCGCACAGGAAGCCCGGAGGAAAATAATTTCCCTCAGGGCCTATGTCATCTTTGGGGATACTATGTGGAGGGTTTTTTAAGGACAATAAGGAGATAAAGATCTGGGAAGGAAAACGGTATGATGGTTGAACACAACAATCTCACCTAACCCCATCATGGTTTCATGTTTCGTTATCATAGATATATATATATATATGATTTAAACAATATTAGAAAGAGAAAACACCGTTATATTTATCTAAAAGTTAACCAAAAAATAATTGAAACGTATCCTATACCTACATGAAATCAAAGTTTTCGACCGCAATTTGAAAAAAAAAGTGAAAACTTTTTATTATTTATTTTCACATTAAACGATGAAAAGGTACAGTGATGGTAATGTTTATGATACATTTGTCCAATAAAATATTTTTTTGTTTCTTTTTTCGTTATCAGTAAGTTTCTTATAAAATAGCAAGGTGAGCCATTTTTTTTTTTAGGTTTGCATTAAAAAAAATTATATTAATTTATTTTATGTTTACTTTTTTTTTTTTTTTTTTTTTTTATTTATTTATCAAAAAATACATTTTTACAAAATAAGGGTAGTCCCACAAAGCTGTCAAATGGCAGCTTGTCTGTAGGTTCTACAATTTATCACTCTATATTATACATAAGGAAATATTTGTTAATACATATTGTATAGTTTTAAGGACACATTAGGATAGATCACATAATAATATTAGATTATTTGAATTACATCTATAAGATATTTCAATGTACATGCCTAATAAATAGATATATAGGCAGCTACATTAAGATAATCAATTCAACATATTTAAAGATACATGGAGTTTTTTTTAATTAACCACATTTTTATCATTTTAGGGCATAATCTGTCATTTTTTTCAAATTTAAGTTTTTATTTATTTTATTGAAAATCACTGGTATTTGGTATTCAAGAGTACGGCTTCCATATTTATTTAATATTCGAGGAGTTTTTAGGCCCTTTCCTTCTTTAAATCTTATTAAATTTTATAATTATAAAATTTGAAAGCGTATTTTATCACGTTTCAAAAACAGTTTTTGAAGTAAATGCTTCTTTACGCGTGACTTGAGGGGTAAACTGGCGAATGCGGTACGGAAATTACAGGGTTACGAAAAGTGAAATGCGTTGCGGGCTGTATCACATTATCACATTGTAGAAGCAAGAGAGCACATTTTCTTTCTCTATTCCTCTCACAGCCAGTGCATGAAATATTTCAGTCAGTATTTTAAAATATCAGTGACGCGCCAAACGCGGGCGGGGGGGGGGGGGGGGTGCGGACGTCGATGCGCACGGCTTGATCGAGTGAGGCTAATGATAATAAATTTAAATAAACATTTGTAAAAAATTAATATACGTAACTATACATATAAACATATATATATATATATATATATATATATATATATATAGACATACATGTAGATGGAGCTAAAGAGGTATTTACTTCAGTCGTGTGGTCTAAAGCACACTCGTATTTTTTAGTTTCTGGATGCATTCAGAAATATTCCACTTATTTGGATTTTATTGCAAAGCGGAAATATTTTGACTTTCTGACAAAGTATGCCCGAGGCCTGAAGGGTTAACTATGTAATATTCTATATACCTGTGTATATTATTAGATTTTATGGTTTAAAATTGTATTACATGCATTAATTTTTACACAACGATCTTGTATTAAAAACGCTATACAACTTAAGTTTTAAATTCAATCAAGTTGTTGGTATTCATTTCAATACCTAATTAATTAATTTGTGCCTAACAATCTAATACACAATTATTTAACATTATATTTGTGTGAGGACGTTGGATTACTAATAGAAGAATATTATGCAAAAATTGATTTTCCCATAGATTTTTTGTTTCGAAAAATAGCAAACGGTTTGTCTAGTGTGTTCTGCCCCGCTGTATCAACCCTTATTAATCTCAATATATTTGGGTCATGGCCCTTTTTCTAAGGGTTCGACTAGCCGTGGTACCAATACATAAAATACTACATATTACATTTTATCTAGTGTACAGCGAAGTCAGAATCGAGTTGGTTACTATCGCATCATAAAGAGTTTTTTTTTATTTAAAAAGAAAGACAAACATTCCCGGGCTACGAATAACCCAACAACATTTAAAAATCTCCTACTACCGCCACACTAAGCGGAAGATGTTGCTTATGTTGTGATGGAGGACTTAGCCAGCCGAGGAATCGAACACGGAACGCCTGGGTGGGACCCAAACGCGATGCCCACACAACCACTGACCGGTCATAGCGAGTTATAAGAGAACATTAAAAAGATATTTGGGATATGGATTTATTTTTAAAAATGTGTGAAATAATCAACTTAAACGATATGTGGAGAACTAACAAGGCGGTAAATGGCGTCTTTGTGGTCAAGTGTTTATTACAAAATAGAAATCCGGGTGTAGCGATTTGAAATCCCAGCTTTCGCAAGTAAATTTAATTTTAGTTTTAATTTAATTTAATTCATTAAAATAATATTATAATACATTTACTGAGTGTCATTAAATATTGCACAGGTAAAAGTCAACCATTTAAAATTCAAAAGTTGCATAACAGCCGTGATTGTTGACCAGATCTGAATATCCGTGTAATTCTCACCTTCATTGTCCTCATCTTTTTCCCCTTCCCACTATCTTCAGCCTCACAATATATCCCAATTGGGGTTGCCATAATCTCACACAAATTGGTTGTTTTATAATTTATTTATTTATTTTATTTTATTTAAACGCCCATAGGGCTTTTACATACATAAAATTAATTACTAATAATATAATAAATAATAAGTCATATAAATAAAGTAAAAATAGATAGCCTGCCAATATCCTCCAAATCAACAATAATAGGTATTAATAAAAATGTATACACGGCGAAAAATGTTATTCGAAAAAAATGATCATTTTAATAGTAAAAACGGTTTAAAACGGGACTGAAGTTCTTACGAATAAATTAACAGGGTTTCAATGTTTATTGGCGGGAACGTGTAAGATTAATTTGTTGGTATACGTAATTTCGTAAGTATACCAACAAATTTTTCTTACATTTTCCCGCCAATAAACATTGAAACCCTGTTAATTTATTCGTAAGAACTTCAGTCCCGTTTTAAACCGTTTTTACTATTAAAATGATCGTTTTTTCGAATAACATTTTTCTCCGTGTAAAATTGGTATTTACAATAGTTTATGAATTAAGTAGAAATAGTTCACACATACGACGTTTAATGTTTGCCAAATTCAAATTATTGTCAAATACATCAATATTGTTTAAATATTGGTTACCAAGACTATGTAATCGTTGTATTGGGGAATGCAATTTATAGTTGGAATAAGATGTGTGTATATAAAATGTTATTGTTTGTCTGGTAGTTCGTGTAGGTACATGTAGATTTATTAAGTTCAAGAGTTCACAGCAAGTTAAATTAAACTCCAGCAATGTATATTCTTTAATCTTTTTATTGATATTTTATGTATCATCATATTTACATTTGAAAATTATCAAACTTGCAAATAATAGCCAAAGTTGCTTCTAGAGTCATGAAAATCGAAGCCTTTAATACTTGTAAAATAACTTGCATACGTCCTAGGTATTTGCTAAACTTTTGATTTTAAAAAAATATTTTTCAGTTTGGTTGAGTATGTTGACCTCCAATCCAAAATTGAGGTTTTTTTTTACTTTAATTTTTTTTTATATCAGCTCCACACGGGAGCCCCCCTGAGCAATAAATTCCCAGATGGCCTATATGATCTTTGGGGATGCTCTGTGAAGGGTCTTTTAGGAAAAGGAAGGTAAGGAAAAGGTATGACGAATCTGGGGTCAATGTGTCCAGGAATGACGGACGTACGAATCCATCCCCTCACTGCGGTGCACGGTGATGGATCGAAAGAGTCTGACTGGAAATGTCAAAAGCTCGTCCGTTAAAACCCAGACAAAACTTACCCCATGAACCCGGGCACTCCCACTATTTAACCAAACGTAGCGAACCGCAGCCAAAAAGGTTGCGCAGACGTTATTCCTGATAAAAGTCAATTAACGGGAATTTAAAATAGATGCAAGTGTTTCTTTCAGTTTACTTACTTTTATTTCCTTACTTTTTACTTCCTTAATTCGTATTGAATATAGTTTTTTTACTCTTCATGAAGCAGTCGAAATCGAATCTCTGCTAAAATTATAGATGAATCCCAAACGTACAACCACTAATTTAGGTCCAAATTTAAACCGTTTTTATTTTTCTGCAATTGATATCGGTCCTAAATTTTACCACATTTAATGAACCTACAAATATGGGATAAACGGTTAAATCTAGGTGGATTCATTAGCTTTAAACCGAATATATGTTTCCTTATTAATATTTTGAGGAATGCTATTAATTAAATCGAATGGCCAAATCAAAAACTCAACACCAATCGCTCGAGTGGTTATCAAGAATGATTATCGAGAAAAACGTTATCCTCAACTCCAGAGGGGAGAAGAAATTTAGTTGCACCATACAAAATAACCCCAAAATACCAAGAAAAGCTGTGATTGTATCAAGAGACCGAGACTTTCAACAATGTCTTTAACAGCGGCCATGATAATCACAATGCCATGACTGTATATTCACGAAAGCCTTTTTATGGGTCGTTCTCGTTTATACAGACTCTGCCGCATTCCACCTGTGAATTAAAACGTCGAAAACACGGACTAATATCGCATAAAACAGCCACAGCTCATAAATGCATCGATGAAAAGGCGATACGCGATCAAATTGCAGCGATTAAATAATGCGGTACGAAGCGGTAGATGAATTTATGCCTTCAAACGACCGTACAAAGACTCCCCCGTTCAACCGGAAGCTATAACGGCGAAATAGAGCCTGGAAACGGCGTTAAACGGATGTCGGGTCAAACAGGGCCGACGACTAACGATTCTACCCGACGGGTATGTTTGGGGTGGTTTCACAATTAGGGAAAAACAAGCTATTAATTGTAAAACTTTCAGTAAATAAAATACATAAAAAAAATTATATGATTTATTGAATTCTATCGAGTTTTATGTTGACTTAATAAATGATTTTTTAAAATTATTTAATGTTTTATGATGAGTGCAAAAACTGTATTTTTGTAATAATTATTTAATTTTTATATAAGTACATTTCGACGATCCCGAAGAAAAACGTCGGATCTGCTAAAAATGGAAAATTGCACTCTTGGCTTAGTTTAATTTCTTTTTTTTTATATAAAAGTCTGAATTTTCGGAAACACGTAATTTTTCTTGTATGCTATAATTTTATTCTTGTTCTCAAAAACAGTAAAAATGCAGAAGCAATAATTTGAAAAGCTTGAACTGGTTCTTTTATACCGTCGATTTGTTCTATACTAATTCATCCATCGTCTAGCAATATTAGAAGCAAGATATATGAAATCACAAATCGACAATACTGAACCAAAAAAAAAACTATTCATTTATCAATACAGCTTGTAGTTATGCAAATAAAACCCATGTTAGTTTTATTATTAATGTCCAGCTCTATCGGGTAAGCCACTTAGTAAGCTAGCAAATTACATAGCAAAAAAACACACTAAGCTAGATCTTTTTTTCTAACAAAATCAATAGTAAGTCATTTCTTGCCTTTGTACCAAATTTTAGCTGATTACAGTTAACAAGAATTCAAATCAAGGATGAAGCCAGGTAGAAACTAATAGTATAATTATTTGTTTATTAATTTATTGTACGTATTTGTTATAGTCAGTTATAAACGAATATTGCAGTATTTGGAACCGACGCCTAAGTGTATTGAATAGACGCGGCGCCTAGTGGATGCCGAGTACCTACCTAATGGATTTACGGCATCGCGACGCTCCCACTTCCGGACACCATTCCGGCGCTCGCAGGCAGGTACTTCTCTCAGGGTGCTTCCCAAAGGTGGGCATCTAGCGAGAGCCTTCATTAGGTATAGCCATATTATGTATTTTTAAGGTTCTTTTGCTTAAGTACTGATATAATAAATATCAACCAACCTTACTTTATATAAATACGTACTGGAAAAGCGCGTTCATACTTATTCACCATATTATTATGTCTAGATTAACAAATATTTCATTTTTTTCAATTTCATTTATTTGAACTCCATTTCAATTAAAGGTTTATTATAATTTAATTTCGAAAGATTTATTTATAAACGATTTCTGCTTTGTAATAGGTACCACTTACAAACGATACATTTTTATTATTTCTGTACAGGTTTTTAAGGGACATACTTGACTTACTTTAACCAGTGGTTCCTGACATTATTTGAAGTAAAAATTGAAAATTTGGTCTCTGGTGACTATTTTTGATGTTTTTGTTATTGACCTAATTATTACCTAAATTAGTTAGTTATTAGGAAAATAGTGAAAATAGCCGGAGTATAGCGTTCGATTGGCATTTTACTCCCAGCATTCCAAGGATTAATTAAGCATTTTTATTGCTTGCATTTAAAAAAAATCAGATTACCGTTAACACATTGGATATAAAATCTTTACTTATGAAACTTATTTCATAACTCTTCCAATTTTCCTTGCCACACTTTCCCACGCGAAAAGATTTACCAAAGTTGGATCATATTAGTTCACCCAGTGCGGAAATCACCGTGAGGAAAATTGAGTGTAGTTTTATGGCTTTGGTGAATTACGTTCGAGAAGTTAGCACGAATGCTATGCAATTTTGATGCCACAAGCAAAATGATCGGGATTTAACGAAGATACAAAGATGATAGTCGTCCAAGAGCTGATCTTTTTCATATTTGAATAGTTTATATGAAAAGCAACTTTTGTGCACCAGATCCACAGAATAAAGAAGAACACAAAAAATACGATGTGGCGTTTTTTGCGATCCAAAAAACTGACCATTTGCTGAAATTTCATGTGCAGCTGTGATTCACCATCATTATGATATTAAAATAGTTGGCGATATTTATCATCGTTCAGACGAAAGTCACCAAACTACATGCACAAGAGATGATTTAGATTTTTTGATATAAAAAAATGTTTTAAATATCTATGTCTGGGTGTTAACGGTAGAAGTGTCTTGAAGTTTTTGGTAATTTTATTTAGGTGAAAGAAATAACTTTAAAACGTTTAATGCTATTGACTAATTTAAATGGGTTATATTGTTTAGGTCTTGTGAATATACGGAGAAGTGGAGAATAACTAATTTTTCTTACTTTATCAATAATTGTTACGTTAGAATCATTCGTTCTTCATTAATTTCCAATTGTTAAAGTAATCTAAGACCCTTTCTTTCTATATATAAGATGTAAGGCTAGTTATTGTCAAATGGAACGTGACTATTCACTTCTAGACAGAGGTTCTGTGAATTTTTAAGAAGTACTTTCAGTATTACAACATCGTATAGATGTGTCCTTTGAATCTAGTGGAAAAAAAAGTGAAAGCCCTTCTCGTTTTCATTTTTTATCGGCAAAGCACTTTTCGTTATTTATTTTATTATTTTGGGGGTAAAAAAAACTAGACGATTGGTTAATTGTTAAGGTAGAGTAATAAGTGTAATGCAGTGGCGGATACATATGGGGGGGCACGTATGGCGCGCGACCCCCTTGCGGGGCCGCCAGCCCGCACGCTATTCGTTTATTTCTTTCGTCACTCTGAGTCGAGTTATCGAGTAGTTGTACTTTCTTTCTGACGCCGAATGTTCTCGAACAACCGAGCTACATATATAAGGGAAGCAGTGTATCCGCCACTGGTGTAATGAACGTATTTGATGAATGTACGACGCGAACAACCTATAAAATGCCTGTTTCCGTGTTATAGTGTCATCATACCCGTTGTTCATTTAATGTTATACTTTTCATCGAAGTCTATATTTCATTGCTTTTATCAATTAACAAAACACTTTTATTCTAATAAGTTGATTTGTAAGTTAGTTTGTTGGTAAATTAGTCGGCTAGTTAGTAGATTAGTTAGTTGGTTAATAGGTTAGTTAGTTATCAGTGAAGTAATTACTAGCTAAATAATTATAATTCAAAATCCAACGAGTGTGTTTTTTCCTGGCAACATCTCTCAAATACAAACCAGCACAATTTCTAGCGAAGCAGACCCGGTGTCCTTATAACCTTTGAACTAGTGTGACTTGGCATGCTACCAAAAAGGTCAGACGTGAGTCAAATCCAAGAAAACCCTTCTATTACTAACTTTATCCTCTATGAATGTGACTTCTGAGGCTGTTTTGGCACTATTTCCCAAACGACTTGTATCTATTTGTTGTATTTTATTTAAGCAACAGCATTTTGTTAAAAAAAAACCAACAACCTAAATTTAAATAATACATAAATTGAAACAAAATTTGAGTTCCTTGAACCGAAGTTACATGGATGGCACACAACCGAAATTTAGTATTTTTGATTATTATGGTTATAACAAGAAATTTCAGTGCGGATAAAATAAGGTGGACAAGATTTTAATTTCTTAGTTTTTTTGGTTAGGCAAATTACATAACATCATCTCTGAACCTATATAATTATGAGGAACCAATAATAATAATAATAATTGGATAATTTGTATAGTATACTCTCCCCTAAATCCTAAACTAATGACGCCCGTAGGTAAAGGTAAAATGTGAAAAAAAATTTGCTAAGTAAAACAGTACAGTTTATATCGTTAAGTACGGTGATTTATATTGCAATCTTTTCATACTACCACACTGTTGAGACGACGCGATCTATTCTCTAAACAGACTCTTCGTCAAACAGTCGTGTTATCCTTTTGTACTCATATAACTGACGCGATTAAAATAAATAAATACATAATTTAAAACCAATGATATGTTTCGCAAAAATTGAACAATTCTTCAAATTTAAAAATGAATATTAAAATTCTAGGAGAGTTCTAATCAAGCTCTGTTGCTACTTCAGTTAATGTGAAGCATCCGGCTTATAATTATGAATAACAGAACTTGAATAGAACCTTCTCAGAATTTCAAAATGAACTTTGAATTTTGATGAATGATTCACATTCTGTGAAATATGGCCCTAAATAAAATATTTAATATTTTAATTAATGAAGACAACATTAGCGAAACTTGATCGAAAATCTGAAACAGAAAAATTAGAAAAAGATACGGTCACATCTGGGACTCGAACCCAGGACTTTCGGCTTTCCGGGCCGGTGCTCTACCAACTGCGCTAATGTGGTCCTATCCGATTTTGTCATTTTTAACTGTATCATATTTCGACTGAGAACTTACCAAGAAAAAAAATATGGAAAATGAATTGCATTCTCATTAAAATATGCGTTAATAAAATGCAGATAATGTTGGTAGTTCTCAGTCGAAGTTAAATATGACAGAATCGGATAGGGCCATATTAGAGCACCGGCCCGGAAAGCCGAAGGTCCTAGGTTCAAGTCCCAGATATGAACGTATCTTTTTCTGATTTTTGTCTTTCAGATTTTCGATTGAGTTTCGCTAATATTGAACTTACTATTTCCAAAACCTCGGATTGCTTTGTTGCCAAAATTTGGCAAATTTTCATATTTATTAATTAAAATATTATAATTTGATATAACTCATTAAGATAAAAAAATCCAGAGTGTCAGATATTTTAAGTATCGCCCTGGCGAAAACCACCATTCAGCCATTAGCATTAATAATAATAATGTTAGGATAATTTATATAGCGCCGTTTTTGTGAGAAAATCACCTCATTAGCAGCATTTGCAGTGTTTAGTGACTAGATCTAAATAGCCACCACTATCTGACTTTCATCTTCCAGTTTCTTCCTTTCCCAACTCCCTCCAAGCTCACAACATATCCCAATTGGGGATGCCTTAATTCCACTACGTGCTACGAGCATTGGGACGCTTTTACGATATTCACATAAAAAAGCAAATAAACCTGTGTTATTTATAAATAAATGGCCTCCATTATTGTACTTGTACTGACTACCTTCATTTTCACATTCAATTCTAAAGTAAAATTGACCTTTTTAATTCGTTTAAATTCAACGTACCTAGGCGTGACAGTGCTTGTCTAACGAAATCCACTTAAGAACACAGCACTTAGCTCCTAATAGCTATAAATTTGCATTTTCACATAAGTGGTATCAGCTATTCGAGGCGAGGAAAGCTGACAGGCAAATGACGACAGTACGATTCTACTATATATGATAAAGTTTGCTTCAATAAATCGTTTAGTAATCGCTTAGTAAGTCTGCTCTGTATTTCTACAAACTTTATACTACTCTATATACGTGACACCACTTAGAAAACGCTTTATATTTTGTTATCTACGTCGGTAATGCGTCCTCTGAACACTTTAGGCAGTAGTGTCATTTCAAGCATTCTGTTTGACACAATAATCTTTACAGATATTATTGTAGAAAGCAATCCCTTTGCAGTTTGACATTTTTAATAAAAATAAAACACTTTTTTGTTTTAAAACCACGATATTTATTAATTTACTTTACCGAGCGGTTTCGCTTTACTTCACTTTACTTATGCATCTTCAGGGTACAAATTAATACTGTATTAATTTGTACCCTGAAGATGCTTGAGTAAAGCGAAACCGGTCGGTAAAGTAAATTAATAAATATCGTGGTTTTAAAACAAAAAAAGTGTTTTATTTTTATTAAATCTTTACAGAATCTACCATTACGTCTTTATCCATCTATAGATTTATTCTATCTTTAGATTTTATCTGTCTGCAAAATTAATAATTGCATTTCCCATGTATTTAGAGTAGGTACCCATGTGAGTACAAACATATAATTATCTGTAAATTATGCAGTGATAATGCTATCAACAAAATTACGTATACCAATATTTTTTTATGCAAGTGTACCGGATTTGCACGTTTTTTAATGTTGTTTTTATAAAATCTTAAATAGAATAATTATTAAAATAAAACAAACAAATGAATGTTTAAAAGCTTTATAAAACTTAAACAATTAACCATCATGGCATATCCCCGCAAGGGTAGGCGGAAAGGACGTACCGCCAAACATCCTGGTCTTGGAACACACTCCTTGATTCATTCACTTTCTTAAATCTATTATTCTGTTATTCTGACTCTTGCTTTGGCCTGACTCAAGTAAGTTTTTGGTGTCGTGTCTTTCTTGGGCGTCAATTGCGTAAAATATTCTACATACACTGCTTTCGTGGTACATTCGCTCTACATGCCCAAGCCATCTAAGCGTCCTTTTATTATTCTTGCATTTTTTGCGAATCTCTCACAATCATACATGGCTTTCTTCACATACGCGTTAAGGATCTCATTTCTACGGTATTTAGTCTGAATTTATAAAGTCCAAGGTATGAATAACGTAGATAGGCAATTAAAATATTCGACCTTGATCTAGAAATTCCGAATACAGGAAACCATACAAATTTAATCATGCTATATAAAACTAACTATTCGAGGGTTTCAGCTACTTCAGAAAACATATTATAACGTGAATACCACACAAGAGTCTCAACTGCAGTACACTATATATTATAATAGACAATTAAAATCGTGGCGTTGATTTAAAAATTCCAGGTAGAGCCAACTGTATCAATTTTCATGACATCGTATCAAACTGTCCTCACTAAGAGCCATGTTGTAATTATTGTAACATTCACCTACGTATGCATTGGCTCTATAAAATTTGTGCATTTGAAAAAAGACGCTCGACTTTAAAATATCAATTTATTTATTAGTTAAGATATACATAAACACAGTACATTAAATATAAGTTGTAAGGTATGTAAAATAAATTACATGGTTTTGTACCTATTACGTAAATCTATTTACGATTTTATGTACTTCCTTGTTTTATGTACTTGTAATTTAATTTATTATTTTTGTAACTTATCATTACATAAAACATGTTGAGGTGAATGGTTTACCCACCTGTAATTATATATAAATTACTGTAATAATTATGTGATGTATTCTGTTAGCGAGCCAAAATATAAATAAAAACAAAAAACATTAAGGAGTTTTTCCGCTTAAAAAAACCGATGCTGTACTTTATCATAAGTATCCTCACCCTCCCATGCTAAAATGGATTTGAAGGGAATACTTCCCCTTTTTAACACGACGTGAAAAGGCTGATTTGATAATTAATGAATTGAGACTCCGAGGCGAGGTAGGAACTACCAAGACAAGTCAGAAATGAAGTTAGTGAAACGAGGGTCTCCAGGAAAATTCATTTATAATGTAATATGATGGCAAGGAAAGGTATATAAAGGCAGGAAATACGAATATAATATCATTTTAAAAAATGTTTTGGATGTTTTATGATTTGGAAAATTCAATTATATTTAAATGAATAAATAACGCCGGTATTCGTTTATTCTGGTTGAATAGATTTTTTTTTATCAGGAGAATATATGTCTAGGTCTATGGGAGAGAAAAATAAGTTAGAGTAATCCTTTTTTTACATTAATTTAACACAGGAGGCTCCGAGGAAAATAATTTCCCTTAGGGCCCATGTCATCTTTGAAGATGCTGTGTGGAAGGTCTTTTAGAGGAGAGGAAGGAGTGAACATGGGTCTTGAAGAGTTGTAGGAGGGAGGAAAAATTGAGGCCGGAAAATCATTCCAAAGCCGAGCAGTTGAACTCAAGAACTAGTCGTAGAAGCGACCCATGATAATGTGACAAATGTCAACAGTGAACATGAACGGTGCCGAAGGGATCAATGACGCTACTTCCTCGGAAAATCTTCCATTGTAATACCGGTAGGAAAAATACAGTATTCCCACTAGGCGCCTGTGCTCTAATGATTGTAATCAGTTTGTTAAGATAGGAGAATCTATCAAACGGACCACCCGTTTCTGCACAGTGTCGGGGTTTTTTTTTCATGTATTTTGGAGTCTCACGACGAGAGGTGGCTGCCAAATTCAAGAGTAGGGAGGACTTGCGATGTACAGAATCAGCAGTTGTGTACTATAACTATTATTACTGTATCTGTGGGCCCTATACAGCAAGCCAAGTATCTAAGAGGCTAACTCGACTGAAAAAGACATAAGATGTTTGTTATTAAAAGAGCTTTAAGAATTGATTCCTTTCATTCCTTACTCAATATTTACGATTCCTTTCCATTATAGAACCTACTTCCACAAATCAAGAAAAAATAAGACAACTATACACGGAGAAAAATGTAATTCTAAAATACGATCAGTTTATTCGTAAAAACGGTTAAAAACGGGAAGAAGTTCATGCAAAAAAATTAACAGGGTTTCAATGTTTATTGGCGGAAACATGTAAGAATAATTTGTTGGTAAACGTAATTTCGTACGTATACCAACAAATTATTCTTAAATTTTGCCGCCAATAAACATTGAAACACTGTTAATTTGTTCGTAAGAACTTCAGTCCCGTTTTTAACCGTTTTTACGAATAAGATGATCGTATTTTAGAATAACATTTTTCTCCGTGTATACTTCAACATGTGGCTATATTGCAATAATTTCAAATAATTATTCACTCAATTACGGTCGCTACCAAGAACGATTTATTCGTGTCATCGCTATTTATCTGGTATTGAATAACGTGGATTCTTGTCAATTGACGATCAATGATTATTAATCAGATTCAAGTGTAAAACGTTCAATGAGTTGATTAAGTGCTACGAGCTGGTGTTAATTTAACATGAAGTTAATCTTCGAGATAGTGCTCTATTTCCTTCTTTCGACTTCCTAACAAATCCATTTTCTTCCTATCTTATATATAAAAGTACAAAAAAGATTTATTCTTTACCTGTATATAAGAGAATATACGTACTATCCATTCCTGTATCCATCACTGTTCTTAACAGGGATGCTCGATTTCAACACCTTAGAAGCCCGCAGAAAAATATTTTTAGATACACACTTTTTTAAGCTAATCTCTGGTATCATATTCAATCCGCCTATGTTGAAAAGGTTTAATTTTTATGTCCCAACAACTATACTCATACTATACCGAGGACGCCCAAGGAAGACGTGGCACGACCAAGTAAATCAGATACTTGAGTCGGGCCATGTCAAGAGTCAGAATAATAGAAGAGTATGTATGAGAAGATGTACGAATGTGAATGAGGCAAGTAGTGTGTGCCAAGACCGAGTTGTTTGGCGGTCCGTCCTCTCTGCCTACCCCTGCGGGGAAATGGCGTGATGGTTAGTTAGTTAGTTAGTTTAGATTCCATGCACTTTTTTATGCTCCGAAAGTGAGGACTTCTGCCTATCAGAACGCGCCAATAAACAGAGCCACTCAACTGCTTAACGATTCTGCATTTACCATCGACATTTTCAATGTCACTTACAGACAGTTCAACAACTATATTTTAGCACATGTCACTAAGTAGTAAAACTGCCCTTGTGTACTTAGTAATTTATAATCTTCTCCATGATATATTGGTGTATAACTGTTTTATGGAGAACATGAGAAAATAAATAAATAATAAATAAATATAATCTTCCTGACTATCAAACACCTCAGTCATTCATACCTCGTAATTATACAGTCCATTCATTTATCGCCATCTGGAGCTTTACGCACTAATTAATTACTAGATATAGGTAATTTTAAGTTTTGGAACAACAGAAAAAAAACAACAACAGATCAAACCCTTTTAAATCACATAAATTAGTTGTCTATAATTAATATTTTAAATATTCATAACTAACATTTTTATTGAAATTGTTAATTATTTATCTATCTTGTTACTCTCTTTTGTTTATCTATTTTGTGAACTTTTTCATGTACCTATTATTCACCTGTTAATTTATCATATTAACCTACACAATATTATTTTTTTATGCCATCTGCAATTTAAAAACTAGTTTCAGTTTAAGTTATTTTTATTTTTTCTGTTATTTTTGTAATATAATATCTCACTTACCTTTATATCTACCATTTTTATAATGTTCATTGCTATGAGTTTATCTTTCTTATTTAAACATTATATTACATATATATCACTGTATTATACACTTATTATGTAAAAGCCCATCAGGGCGTTGAAAATGAATGATAATTAAATAAATAAATAAACACATCCACCTTACTCGTAATTGCGGTATCCGCCGACTCATCCTTGGTTTTGTAAAGTTAGTCTTAAACCTGGTTTAAAGCCGTTTTAACCATGCACACGCAGTGATAATAATATGTTCACTGTTACATCGTAATACGACGCGTATTAGTTATACTACGATTATGAGTAAGAGGGTAAATTCGATTGTTATAAATAAACTCTTGAGATATGGACGATTGTTGTAATCTTATTTCAACGTAGTTTGCATTCCCCAATAAAATATTTACAATCTTGGTAAAAAAACATTTGAACGAAACTTACGTAATTAACAATTTACCACCTCACTAAGCTGAGGCTGTTTTGAGGTGACAGGAATTTAAACTAATTTTGACATTTTAATATTGGAAGATAAACCAAAATAAAATTTGACTTTAATTTAAATAGCTTATTAGAATGAAAGAATAAAAAGAAAAGAGAAAGAAAATAAGTAAGAGAAATAGAAAAAAAGATGACTGAAAGAAATAATTGTGGGGACAAGAGTAAAATATAGGCGTTGAGTTTATTGTTATATTGTAGAAGTTATCTGTCGGCAGTACACAATGCCCTTGTTGACTATCCATGTGTGTATTTTGTGTTTTAGATTGATCACGTGAATATCTTCAATGTCTTTTTAAATAATATTTTTAAAAATTGGGCAGATTATGGTGACAATTAATAATAATTTTGATGTAAAATTGCTTAATGTTCAATTGTCGAGAATCCATGATGTTTTTTTGTAATAACTTTATTTAGCCTATTACGCTTTGTCGGGAGGGTCCATATTCCATATTCGTTTTAGCAACACCACCCCAACCAATCATACCATAGGTGATAATTGATTGGGCTAATGCGTAGTATATGTTTTTAGAGTCTTCTTGGTATTATGTTTCGTACATCTACAGTAGTTGATTAAGTAACGTAAATGATTAAGTATTTGATTATCTGAGTCCGATTTGCATAGACTTTTTTCGATGTGCATTCATGAATCGTTAAGTTTTCATTGAGTCTTTGTTGTCGTTTGAGATCTATGCTAAATGTCATGCACTTGGTTTTGACATTTGACTATGTTATCTATTCAGTATTAAATCCTGTTGATTCCTTCAGTAGCTTTCTTATATACAATTGTTTAAAATAACTACAACCGATATTCTTACCAGAAACACCCTCTCAATGAATACATATCCCGCCCTACAACAAGATAAAAATACTTCAAATAAATACATCCATTATTATTATTTAAAAAATATTATATTTCTTTCATTTACTTATAAAATCCCTTTAGTGTCAGAACCCCTAAGCCCTTGGAGTGTGTGGGACTAACTTGTTAACTCGCTAACGGGTAAAGAACTCGGCTAAAAGCGCTCGTAGCTGCCTACAGAATATCGCTTTCATCCAAACTGGGTGAAGCAACCACTTCGAAAGGCTCAGTCGTCCAACCGACCTTTCCTTAAAACCAAGCCATTTTTTCGTTCCCTTTCCACATGTTTCCTTCAAATCTGATGGCCAAGTAAGCAACTTTATACGGGGCAAAGATTTTACTTTGATGGTATCCTATCGCACCACAACAAGCAAAATATTGTAAGGGCAAAACGTATCTAGTACCTACCATACAGACATAATTGAACGTAGTTATTCAGAAAGCAGCCAGTCCTTAATTTTGGCAAAAATAAGTTTTTGTGTATAAGGCAATTCACCCTAAGAAGAGTGCTATGTGATAAAAATAAGTTAGTGTTATCATCCGACCAATCTATTTTCAAAGTAGGGTGCAATAGCAAAATTGGTTAATGCGTATGTCCCGGTTAGACGTGAGGTTCTGGTTTCGAGTCCCAGTTGCAACCATTATATTTTATTATTTTTCTGTGTCTTGTTCATTTTCACAATTAAAAAAAGGATTATTATTGTTATCTTCTTCTTCAATAATCTATTTTCAATTAAAACGAGCTGCTAAATTTTTTTCAATTAAAATGGTGTGCTAGCACGGTCGTTCGATGAGAAGTTACCGACCGACTGTCGGTAACTTCTCATCGTTCCCTAGAACAACTGCAGATCGCAAACGAATAGGTGACAGTTCACAATGACTAAATGTCCTTAACATATTCGACATCAACTGTTGTTTGTACGTTAGCGATGTGCAGTTGTCCTAGGGAACGATGAGAAGTTACCGATAGTTATCCTACCGATCGTTATAGAGCAAGCGTGTTAAGAGCCTCTGGGTCGCTTTCTTTCAAAAACTCATATTAATCGCTTTCCGAAATATTTGTTGATCGCGAAAAGAGTCTTTAAAAAAATTCAGATAGCGCCCATGGCACTATAATATGGCTATTTTTAAAATATATTTAGCAAAAAATAGCCAGAATCAAGTGGTAGATTTCACTAAAATACATAACATTCGAATAATGACATTTATGCAGTTGGTGCGCAAATGGGTAACGCTGCCCGGTAACCATTTATTAAATACCCAACACCCCTGCCATAGGTCAACCCAAGCGGTTCGCTACGTTTGGTGACTAAGCAGGAATTCTCGGGTTCATGGGGTAAGGTTTGTCTAGATCTTGGCGGCGGATGCTTTCGCGCACCTATTGCGTGGCGAGCAGGGTCGGGAGAGGTTGGTGAGTGAGATCTTTTGAACTTTCCAGCCAGACTCTCTGGACCCATAGGATTGATTCATACCTCCGTCACTCCTGGACACACAGACCTCAGATTTCTGCCCATAAAAGGTACTGTCGTCAGTGTCGACGTAGGTTTCCATTGAAATCTAGTGTGAATTGGGAATTTCTAGTGTGAATTGGGAATTTCTAGTGTGAATTATCCATTCAGTGGACTACGACAACCACACGGAGAAAAATGTTTTTAACCATTTTAACGAATAAAATACGATTATTTTATTCGTAAAAACGGTTAAAAACGGGACTGAAGTTCTTACGAACAAATTAACAGGGTTTCAATGTTTATTGGCGGGAACATGTAAGAATAATTTGTTGGTATACGAAATTTCGTACGTATACCATCAAATTATTCTTACATTTACCCGCCAATAAACACTGAAACACTGTTAATTTGTTCGTAAGAACTTCAGTCCCGTTTTTAACCTTTTTTACGAATAAAATGATTGTATTTTAGAAAAACATTTTTCTCCGTGCATTTCTTGAATAACCAACACCAACCACTGTCAAAGGTCACCCCGAGTAGTTCGCTACGTTTGGTGACTTAGAAGGGGTGCTCGGGTTCATGTATCTGGCTACCAGCTGCGTTGTAGGCCGGATTGGGAGAGACTGGTTAAGGAAAACCTTTTGTCCTCTCTAGCAGGACTCTCTCTGAACATCGCCTTGCACCGCAGAGGGAAGGATGGATTCATACGTTCGTCACTCTTGAGCATATTGCCCCCAGATTCCTACACAACCCCTATACCCTTTTCTTTCACTCTCTCCTTCCTTTCCTTAAAAAGACCCCCCACACAGCATCCCTAAAGATGACACAGGCTCTGAGGAAAATTGTTTTCCTGAGGGAGCTAATTAAAAACAAAAATAAAAAACCCAGTAATTTTAAAAATTCCATAACCACTGGAGCGACAGAGCAATTAAAATATTTTTTCTCGGATTGCTAAAGGAAATTTCTTCGCCCTAAAAAAATAATATTATTAAAAAAATCATATTATTAAAAAAATCATAATTCGAATTATAAAATCATAGTTCGAATTTAAATATGGAGACATACAAACTGATTATAGTTCTATGTAGCCAATGAATTCTCCTCTCTTTTGTTTATTATCACATATTTGTAGGATTTATAAAATAAATATAATTAAATCTTTAACCTTAAACATTTTTAACAATCTAGAGAATATTTATTTTTTTTATATATTTTGTTATACTTTGAATGTAGAATATATTATATAGTTGTTTTAATAAAAAAAAAAAAGGTGAAAATTTGCCACATTTTGGCAACAAAGCAATCCGAGGTTTTGGAAATAGTGCCATAATGTGGCAAAAAGCGCTCGAGTGGTTAAAAAAACCATCCATTATGATATATTTTGAAAAAATGTTAGCTTTGATTACACATAATGATAATGTGTTAGCAATTTAAAACACAGGATATATTATTTAAGCCACAAGGTAATTCCAATTCCGTGGCAACATAACCTCAAATTATTGACCTACTTTTAATGAAATATTACCTCCGAGGGCTTTTCAAACCGGGAAATACTTACACGTGGGTAGAACAATGTACCATAAACCACTCTGCGTTTGAGCTGTGACCTCGATTTTACACTCTAATGCACTTTCAGTTATTCTATTATTTGTTTAACAATTTATAAAAGAGCAGGCTTTCAACACATATAAATTCAGTTTCTATTTGATCAGTTCAAAAATAAAGCATAAGAGGTTTTTTTTAAAAAAGGATGTTTTTTATTTGTCTCGAAAAATATTTATTTATTCATAAATGTCTATTTTTTCCCCTTCAAAGTAATTATCCTTAGATATAATACACTTGTGTCAGCGCTTTTTCCAAACCTCGAAGCACTTCTGATTAGCGCTTTTTGGAATGGCCTTGAGCTCTTCCAGTGATACGGCCTTTATCTCCTCAATCATGGCAAAACTCCTTCCTTTCATGGGTCTTGTCAGTTTTGGGAACAGAAAAAAGTCGCAAGGGGGCAAGTCCGGTGAATACGGTGACAGAGGCATGATTACAGTGTTGTTTTTGGCTAAAAAAATACGAATGAGCGATGATGTGTGAGTAGGTGTATTATCGTGATGCAAAATCCATGAATTGTTTTGCCACAAATCCGGGAGTTTTCTTTGTATTGCTTTAAAAAAAATTAATGGCATTAGTCAATCGATATGCCGACATCCTTAAAAACTTCTCTAATAGTGATTCGACGATTGACCATAACAATTTTCTTTACTGCTTCAACCTTTTCATCGCCTGTTGACGTCCAGGGAGGGCATCGTCACTAACGACCTTGTGTGAAGAGCTTGTACCACTAATAAATATTTTTTTGCTCAAAGTAGACTCGTCAATTGTCACAGTCTTCTTAATTTTTTTGTTCATACAAAATTTAATACAGATTCTCTGATCCATTTATTTCTAGAGCAAAAAATCGCCAAGTACACCAAAACACGCATGACGTTTACATCTGTCAAAAACAAACTAAACATGCAAAATAGCTGATCTTGGGGACAAGTATACCGACATAACAAAAAAAACTTTCGAAAAGTCACCAATTTTTTTAACAGACCTCGTATTTGTCAAAAAAATATACACAAACCTTTTTTTTAAATGTTTAAACGTCTATTCAACACAAAATCAAATCCCGGCGTATGCAGATAAATTTTAGTTGATTGATTTGTGTTATTTCACCATTATCATATAAAATGGAGAGGAATGAATGTATTCATTAATCCTGGCATGTAGAGCGAATGAACAAAGAAAGGAGCGTAAGGAGAATATATGATGCAAGTGTGAATGGTATAAGAAGTAGGGGACGTCCGAGAAAGACATGGCACGATCAAGTTAATCAGATACTTGAGTCGGGCCGTATCGAGAGTTAGAAAAATAGAAGAGTGAATGAGGCAAAGAGTGTGTGCCAAGACCGAGGTGTTTGGCGGTCCGTCCTCCCTGCCTACCCCTGCGGGGAAACGGCGTGATGGTTAGTTAGTTTAGTTAGTTATCATATAAAATAATACAAAGCATATTTGAGGCACGCAGACTGGAAGATACACTTAGCTTCGTCCTGGTGTGGGACCACCATTCATAATTGAAACGTCTTTAGCCGTGTTTCGTGACGAGATCTGAATTTCGTGAAGATCTGATCTGTATGGTACTTCCCCACCTATTTCTTTCCATTTTCCTTTCCCTCTCCACTACTTTCAAATTCACAACATGCCACAATAAGGGATGCCATAGTCTTACTGGTTTCTGACGGGAGCTTTTGGTACTCTGGTGCGGTATTCAGATTTAAAAAATAAAAATAAAAATAAAGTAATATTTTATAAAAGTCAGGGCACATCCCTAAAAGATATCCTCCCTTTTTACTGGAGAATTTGTTATTGTTGAGGAATTAAATGTTTTTTGTGAAACTGAAGTGTTCTGCTGTCGGAACGATTGTGATTGATTTCACAACCCCCTTCCCCTCCCCACCCACGCACTTCTCCAGCTAGTGATTCTCTGGGTGAGTACTTCAACATCAAATGGTACAAATATCTAGCACCGCGCCGCGGGGCGCCACCATTCACTGGATAAGTGAAAAGAAAATAAGATTGTCGAGGGTCATTGAGTGACGCATAATAAAAATACTAAGTTTTCCAACTGTTTTGTAAGAGAAAACATTTTTTTTACCAAATTTATCATATTTAATTTTAACTAATTTTTTTGGTGGGAACATGTAAGAATAATTTGTTGGTATACGTAATTTTGTACGTACACCAACAAATTTTTCTTACATTTTCCCGCCAATAAACATTGAAACACTGTTAATTTGTTCGTAAGAACTTCAGTCCCGTTTTTACGAATAAAATGATCGTATTTTAGAAAAACATTTTTCTCCGTGTGCTTACCCCATATTATGAGATGTCGTACTCTCATCTGAGTTATAGTTTGTATTTGAGGCCCCATTACCAAGAAATAAATACGACAGATACATTTTATACAAAATAGAGCCATTAGGAATATATTATACTCGTGTCAACTACCATGAGCAGACACAAATATTTCCGAAAGTCAATCGAAAATCCGAAACAGAAAAATCAGAAAAAGATACGGATACATCTGGGACTCGAGCCCAGGACCTCTGGCAATCCGGGCCAAAGTTCGGGTTCGAGTCCCAGATGTATCCGTATCTTTTTCTGATTTTTCTGTTTCGGATTTTCGATTGAGTTTCGCTAATATTATCTTCATTAATTAAAATATTATAATTTGAGGTTTAACTCTTTAAGTTAAAAAGTTAATAAAAAAATATAAACAAATATTTCCTTTTACGATTCTGCCAAAACATAACATCACAACTGCCGTTATACAAATAACAACACTACTCACACAACAACACTAAATCAGCGTTTAATTCCGACAAAGTCGTCTTAGTTCTTAATTGTCAAAACGACCATTTTAGTTTTTGTTCAATCTCAACTTTAAAACTAAAAATAAAGTATCAAACACGATCATTAAGGGCACGCTACGCCGCGGCGCCGCTCAAAAAGAATAAGATGGAGAGATACGACAATACGAACGTGAGAGCGAGCGCGCTAACATTAAAAACCATAAAATTCATGCGAAAATTGTGAAAATGTTTAATAAAAGACGACTCGTTTGAAAAAGAGTAAAAATCTCTTGGGTGTGTGTCAAATAGCATTTATAGAAGCATTATGATTTTTTTAATACATATAACTTGAAAAATAACAGAAAACAACGTGTTAATAATAATTTTTGGAGCATACTTTGCGATTTATTTCTATCGAGGGTATTGGCAGTAATCTTCTTATAAATGTAATATGAAAAATGATGGTGTAGCAAATGTAAAGTTATGCAATGCCCAGTGTTTTAATATAGGGTCCTCCGCGTGCAAAGTCGTATCTCCTCCAAGCATAAACTTTCTAATTAAAGTGTGTTTATCGCAAGTGACCTGCCAGGTTAGTATGTTCCCTGTGTCCATTTGTAAATAATAGTTCTAGGTAGAGCCTAAGAAGTCATAATAAAATGTATAGCGCCCTTGAGGTGATTTCTCACAAAAACGGCGCTCTACAAATTATCCAATTATTATTATTATTATTATTCAAATAATTACTGTTTCGGCGTGGGGAATGTATAGATGCTATCTTAAAGAATAACATATATTTTTTTTAGAGCTTAAAAACTTCAAACGTTTAAGGAAAACGTGTCAGAAATCGGTAGAAATTGGCAGAGCGGCCCGTTAATCACTTTAGTAAGAATTATTTAAACTAATGAGACCTTTACCTTTACAGAAATAGCTTCATTTAAAGACCTCATAATATTTAATCGAAATAATGAAAGAAAACCTCCTCCTTATGTAAAATTTGCTAATGGTCGCTTGGATAATTAAGAACTAAAACGACTAGACATGATGACAAAATCAAAATTAAAGAAATATATTCTTAAATGAGTGATTGGAATCTATTTATCTTTATTAAATACGATTATATTATTATTTTATAACAAACTGTCCCACCAAAAAAAAAGCTTTTGTAGATATTTATCATCTTGTAAAAACTCTCCTCAAATGACATTTATGGTGTTAAAGAGAATGAATCTTAATATATTTAAGTGATATGCATCATAAAGAACATTTTCTGGTGTGAAAACCGAAATATTAATCAACCCCTAATGTGTTATATTTTGCCGATTACATTAATTCTGATATAAATATTCATTAAGTTTCCGTTTTCAGAATTTAATTCCATTCAGGATTACAAACAAAGAAAACATTAAATTTATTTGTTGCGTGGGTTTTGAAAAAGGAATTTATTACAATATCCCATTTTAAACAAGATTTATTGTCAAGTCCTAATATTTAGTAGGTTTCCCGATTGGCAATTTGAACGGTATTGAAGGGGTGTTTTCATTTGTTATTACAATTTGTATGATTTCAAAAGACAAACTTGGAACATTTTACTTCTACGAAAACACAAGAAAAAACTAAAGAATTATCCACTTTTTCTCCTGTTATTATATACTTCGTACATCAGGAAAATTCGATATAAACGAAACAGTTTGATTGATAAATTTACAAAAAATATTGTTCATCGGTATTTTGTATTTACAGAGACACATGCTATCGGAGGAACGAAACACAGACTCTTACTATCAGAATAAGGAAGTTGAGTCCTTTTTTATCAATGTTGTCATCTACATGAAAATATTTTTTATAAGTCAAAATATTTTTCACTCAACTTCCTTATTGCCGAACCCTGATATTAATTTATTTATTCAATTTCCACGGTATAAATATACCATAAATAATGGTTACATATCACAGTTAAAATCATTAGAAAATATTAGAAATAATAGCAACGAGTCGTGGCATTTGATTGAGAAATGAAATCAAAGATATAAGCAAGAGATACAAGTACATATGAATTCTATAGTACAAATAAGGTAAACATAGATTAAATTAATATTAATTGAAAAGATTTGATAGCATAGCCCTCTTCTGCCTACTTTCCGTGCAGTTAAATAGATCCACTACATCAGCGTATCTATTACTAACTTCATGCAACCTACGTACAAGCGAGTTTTTGGAATACTCAGTCCGTATATTGATGAACACAACAAAATATTGTTAACACGATTCGGTTTTTTGAGGAGTTTGTTACCTGTGTGACTCACTGTGGCATATCTTCCAACTCTACAATAATGCTGAAGGGATGAATTGTGCTATTTTGTATCGCCATTAAAATACCAGTAGAACGAGCACAGCGTTGAAAGTTTACCGTTAAGTCTAAAATCTAGAGGTGGCTACCTAGTTCAACAGTTGTGCACGGAGAAAAATGTTATTCGAAAAAACGATAATTTTAATAGTAAAAACGGTTAAAAACGGGACTGAAGTTCTTACGAACAAATTAACAGGGTTCAATGTTGGTATACGTAATTTCGTACGTATCATCATCGTCATAATTGGCTCTACAACCCTTGGTGGGTCTTGGCCTTCTCGAGAGTCTTCCTCCACTCATCTCTATTTTGTACTAGTTCTCTCCAGTTTGGAAGCTCCAAGGTACGTAGGTCTTTGAGGACGTTGTCGTTCCATCTTAATTTTGGTCTTCCCAGGCTCCTTCGCCCTACAGGTCTAGATTTTAGCAGGGACTTTGGTGCTTGATGCTCTGTCATTCTTTCCACGTGACCCAGCCACCGAAGTCTTCCCAACTTTATAAATTGTGTCACTTTTGGTTCCTTAAACAGAATGTAGAGCTCATCGTTGTAACGTCTCCGCCAAAATCCATTTTCTAGAATCGGTCCAAAGATACGCCTTAAAATTTTTCTTTCAAAAATGTCCAGTGCTCGAGTCCATAAAAATAAACCAAGTTATTTGTGAACAAAATAAGATATATAATGGACGAGTATCAACTGAAAAGACTTTGAAAATCCTTTGTTAGATTAGGTTAGGTTAGGTTCGGATATTTAGGCTGCTTTTTGCTTTTTTTCAAAACGATTCCAGATAAAGCGTACCTAAACAAAATATTACATTACCTAAAACAATATAAGATAACAAAACATAAACTCACCTAACCTAACTTAAGAATAAAACTTAATTGTAAACTTTTCGAAATGATTCCCTTTTCTTAAGTAAATAAAGTTTCATGTATTCGTACACCTACGCATTTTTATTCTCCAGTACACGACCAGCTGTGTGATTTAACTTAATTAATAAAATCATAAAGACTTATTTACGAGGTAAACTCCTTTAATTCGCTCACGTTTTTATAAACAACCTTCAACGCTAAGGGCCTGCCCACCCTATAACCTTATTACCTCCCTACAACACCGATTATACATTTGCCGGGCCTGAAAAAGTAATTTGGGGTAATATATTCCTATTATATTCTGTTTTTCAATTCGGAGCGTATTCTTGTGGATCGGCTAACTATAGAGAATGTGTTGCATTTGTATCAAAAGATAGATTTTTCAGGAAAAAAAATTGTAGCATTATTGGTAGGCAGAAATCTGGAATCATTGTTAGATACAGATACGATACGATACAGTAGCGATTCATTGCCACCTACTTAGGTAGCCACTCGCAATGTTTAGTACTGCGCGCCTACTGACCATATGGAAAGAGCTCGGTTCTACGACACACAATACGTAGCGCTGCGCCGAAATTTCGGGAATCTTCCAGCGTGTGCACGATTTCGCCTGCGTTTTCGTACCGGCCAGGCTCGGCCCTATATAAGGGCTCGAGCAAGCCAAATCGGGTCAGTCGTTCTTAATCAGTCTTCACGGCGACAGGCCAGCGGCCTAATAACACAACTTCGCAATCTGCGGTTCGGTCGGGATAATATTACTACGATTGTAAATACCCTCTTCATTTGTATATAGTGCATAATTCAATTATTGTAAATACATCATCATCATTCTCGTATTTATTATTCCGACCTACAGCACGCGGAGATATCACGACCCACAGATATCTCCTCTATCAACCGGAGGCCCAATCATCTCCTCAACATAGAGACGCGCACTTCCTTCTAAAGGTATAATTATATTATTATGCGCGCTCGCTGACTGCATACAATAAAAGCAAATTGCGTACGATAGTCGTTACTAACCAGCGGTGCACGGGTTCATGAAGTGAGGTTTGTAACCAACGGAGTAGCGGGTCGGATCGGGAGAGGATGGTTGAAAGAGGCCGTTTGACCTCTCCAGACAGACTCTCTCGACCCATCGCTTTGCATCGCAGTGGAAGGGATGGATTCATACGTCCATCCCATTGGCCAAAGATTGGTCGAATGTCCATCCATTATATCATCCCCTCATAACCTTTTCCTTCCCAGAACTTCTTCTCCATCCGTTCCCTTAAAAGACAATGTCCACATCCTCAAAGATAACGTAGGACCTGATGGAAATTATTTCCCTCAGGGACTTCTGTGTGGGGTTAATGTAAAAAAAAAAACGAGTGTGCTTTAGACCACACGACTGAAGTAAATACTTCTTTAGTAATCTAATGTAATTTTCTTCCTGGCATCAAATAAAACCATTCCAATCATCAGTGTATAAGAATCTATATTGATGATTCGTTTGGATTGTTACCAATCATCGTGACAAATCAGTCATTTCAATGCACTGAGTTCGCACACTCTAAACGAAAATTTGATTAATTTTATTATGGGAATTACGCTTAGAATGGGATTGTTGATTTAATTCTTACAAAGTTTAAAATAAATGCCAGCACCCATTCCAAACGTCGCGTCATTACTATGGATTTGAGCACTTTTGTTACGATTAGATTATGAGGAATGAACCTCAAAATTAATTTTATGAGGAATGACCTCAAAATTAATTTAAATTTATTATCGTTCGTCTCCGTAACGTTCGTAACGCCCGATATTATGCCTCTCGTAACGCTGTAATTTCCGTAACGCATTCGCCAGTTTACCCCTCAAGTCAAGCGAGCCTAAAGAAGTATTTTCTTCAAAAAAAATCCGGTTTCACCCGATTTTCAAAGAGCACTCTTTTCGGAAATCGTTTTCCTTATTGTAAAAATAAAAAAAAGTGATCACTAAAAAATATTGCATTATGGAATCGTGTCGTATTTTTTGAAATATAATTGGATTCTTTTTAAACCTCCTGCTTCATTATCAAATATTTGTTTTTCATTGAATATTTTTTTGCATTCAAATTTGTGTGGAAAGCAATTCTAGTGTATTTTTTTTATTCTGCGTTTAATGATAGTGAATGATGTAGTTGTTCGGGTGTTCGGAATGTTAAATTCATTCTAATTTTTCAGTTTTCGTTGAATTACGAATTCAAAATATAAATTTAAATTTTGAGCGAATACACGAGACAATAATATTTTTATAGCATGTGGTTATATGATTAGGTTAGTGAGTCTTGCGATGAATCTTAGAAACTCGTAGGCCCTGTAACTGATGGAATTTATGTGTGAGCGAAATTAAATTTGGGAGTGCATTATTATTTAGGTAAGATTGGTTAAAAGTATGCAGAATACCGAAAAATGTTGCGTTTACTAATAAATTTTAGACAGAAAGAAATGTGCAATAGATTAGAATAGAAAGAGTATGTATTGTTATAGATTTGGAAGTCGTAACTCACCGCTAACCTCTTGGGCACATAAGCCTGTTTTCATGACAATTTAGGTAGACATAGGAATGACGTATGCCCCGGACCTGAGTTATTAAACCTTGTTCGCACCTGACAAGTAGTAAGTCGAGTGGCGAGTAACTAGCTACTTGACTCACCAAAAAGTGTTCGCACTGCTGTCGAGTAGAGTTCATTCATAGCGACATGACGGGCTGTAACGCAATAAAGTAAATACGCTAATTAAGCTGATTGCAATGCTTATTTTAAAAGAGGTGGAAGAATAAATTAGTGAGATGAAAATAAATAAACTATGGTCACGAAAATAGATTAATAGCCGCAAAAATAAAGAATTTTGGTGTAGCATTTTCGCTCCAACGGGACGACATATCGCGCGTATTTGCGTCTACGAATGAACTGCTCAAGTCAGTGCGCAGGGTCGCGTGGAGGGGTACTCTACTCGCCGAAAAAATAGAACCAAACGGATTCAATCTACTAAATAGCTGACTTGCCTACTCTACTAAAATTGTGGTGTTCGGACACGTTTAGTTACTAATATACTCGCTACTCGACTAAAATATGCTTTGGAATAACAGGTCTGCTTTTCACTTGGAGTAGGAAGGTATATTTTTTGTTTCCTAAAGAAAATATCAGTAAAATATTTAAAAAAGATGTTCTTTGGTCCTTTTGGTTATTTGAATAATAATAATAGTAATAATAATGTAGTGTGCCGTTTTTGTGAGAAATCACCTAAAGGACGTATAAGAATAAGTATAAATAATAATATGCTTGCGTATGTAATAAACATAGTTCATCCGAACGTATGTTTTTCTTTCTCCACAGTTACACAATCCGTGGGTATTTTAGTGATGCTACGGCTGATAATATGTCGGGAAAGTCTCAATATATTACCTCCACAGCGGCCTCTGCGGGAAACTGGGGAAAATAATGACGGTGAGGGGAATTTGGGGAAATAATAATGACGAAAAGGAAAAATTTCGTGAAATTCGCTTTGATGAAAACGGATTGAGTTATTTTGTACCGAATGCGATATTAGCTATAAATTAGTACAATAACTGGGAAATTCAATTTCAACGCTTTCATTTATTGACTAATGGGTATCCTTGGGAAATCGCCCGAAACTTTTTATTGGATTAAGAAAGGCCTCCGTACTAGTTCTGGGTCAATCGATCATTTGATACGACCGCGACCGGGTTGATTCGTTGATCACGATTCACGACTCACTGACGAAGAGATCGGATCAAATACCCGATCTTTGAACGGGTGCTTTAAAACGAAAGAAGAAATACCATACATAGGGAGATCAATGCATCGCCGACGTGTTAAGTTAGTCCATGGATGTAAAATTATGTAGATCGGGGCTCAAGTCTCGATTCGATTCGTATGGAGACGCCATGTCTACAAAATGTAAACAACGATGGTCTTTACCACACCCATCACGGTTGCTATTAACTGACAGCTCATCGATGATCGAATCTTTTTTTAAGTGTCACCCGATCAATCATCGGTGGTTCTTGGTCGGGTCGATCACGAACTTCTTGGATCTGAATAAAACTTGATTTCGCAATTTTTCCCATACAGACAAATGAAATTGATTTCCTATTTCGAAATAATATCGAAATTTGAAAATGTTTCAACCAATTTTACTAATCACTAAGTTTCAATAATTGTCCTTACTTGAAGTGACTCGCTCACAATACATTACTACCGTTTAATATCTTCAGTGACTTGTAAATATTACCCGACTTTACAGAGTTTCAACTCGCCTATTTCGAAAGCATTTGTATCACAAATTAACAAATCAACAATTAGTAACACCTGTTTCCCTAAAAACTCAAGAATGGTGAGTTTTAAAGTCATGAAATTTACATATAATTTTCTGTCAGAATCTTATCTCATCGCACTGTTTTCAGTTTGCATAATTGTTTTATGATAACTTCATATTAAAATAGCCACGAAATTACACAATAATATGTCTTATTTTTTACTTATGAATAAATGGTTATTTTTTGACTCAAATAAATTCGTTAATAAAACAAGAATAAACTTCAGAATCCAAGAATTATTTATTTTAATAAAGAAAGACAAACATTTCCGGGTTACGAATAACCTGACAATATTTGAAAATCTCCTACTACCCCACAGTAAGCGGAAAATGTTGCTTGTATCATGTTGGAGGAATTATCCAGCTGAGGAATTAAACGCACGACGCCCGGGTGGAGCCAAACGCGATGCCAACTCAGCCACCGACAGATAAAATAATAACTTATTTTAAATAATATAATCAAAATTCTAACATATCTGGAGTAAATACATATATACGAAGAAATAAAATAGCCCAATAATAAATTCTGCTACGCATAACCCAAAGCAATATGTCCACACAGCAGTAATGTAAATAAACATATACCTTATATTCGTACCTTACTTGATCAGAAGTATAGTCCTTCCAACAAGAAACAATATAAAATGTCTTAAAATCAATATATATCAATTAAAAATGCATACCTAATTTATCGCTTTGTGAATTTTTCATACAATAATTTCCAATTTTTTAAATGACACTTACATTCAAATCAAATCTGATTTCTGGAGTTCATTGAACCAGAGTTACAGAAACACATTTCAATTTGAGAAGCGGGTATGGGAAGCGTTGGTTATCCAATGCAACCTTACATTGGATAACCAACGCCACTGCCTTAGGTCATCCCAAGTGGTTTGCTAAATTAGGCGACTTAGCAGGGGTGCCCGGCTGGCCCCATCGCCTCACATCGCAGTGGGAGGGGTGGATTCATACGTCCGTCACTCCTCGACATACTGACACCCAAATTCCTACCCACTCCTCATACCCTTTTCCTTCCAAGAACTCCATTTTTTTTTTTAAATATGTACACCGCACAAGAGTCCCAACTGCTCCCATCTGGAGCCAGTGAGACTATGGTTTATTTTTTGAATCTATATCGTAAGGTTTACATTTTTTTTGGCCTTGCCTGTCTCACTGGGAACTCCTGTGTCGAGACAGACTAGTTTACAAATATTTTTTAATTATAATTAAGTACATTTTTCAATAATGCAAAAATATTTGAGAAAATTTTCAGGTTGCTAGGTAGTGGTAACAATAATGAGATATACGATTATATTTGGGTGAGGTGACTAATTATTGCACGACCTTTTTCGATGATCCATTGTTGTTGTGAGGCTGAAGGTGGTGGGAATAGGAAGAGGATGATGAAGAAGTAGGTGAGAAAGTACCCGGCTATTCAGATCTGGTCACCAAACACGGCTAAAGCCATTCCATGCAACGTTTCAATGATGGTCTTACACAAGGGCGATACTGACAGTATCTTCCACTCTGGAACGTGCCGCAAATATTATGTATACGATTTTTAATTAATTAATTGTGAAATAATCCAATAAAATTTATTTGCGCACGCCACGTTTGAACCCGCGACCTTCGGATTGGGAGTCGAGTGTCTTGCCACTCCACCACGCCAGCCGTCAAATTCCGCCCATTCCTCAAAAGACCCCCCTCCATCATCCCCAAAGATGACACAGGCTCTGATTTTTGTATGGAGTTAATGTTTAAAAAAATAAAGACCGACACACAACCGAATTTAGTATTTTTGTTGTAATACTAGCTTATACCCGGCATGCGTTGCAATGCCACTTAAATAAAGAATTTGTTTCACCCTGCGTGTCCTTTCCCATTCGTCTCCGTTCCCCTTCCGCTGCCTCTTCCCCACCCTCGTCCCCTTCCGCTGCCTCTTCCCCACCCTCGTCCCCTTCCGCTTCCGCGTTTCTTTTTTCTCTTCCCCGCGTTCCCTCTCCCCTCTCACCCTTCTCGCGAACCTCCCTCCTGACGAATTCCCCTTCCACTTTCTCCGCCTTCCCCCACCCTAGCCCCCCTCCCACGAGCTACCCCACCTAAATTCCCCTCTGCCCCTCCCGGATTTCCCTCTTCTCCTACCTTTTTTCCCTGCCGCTAAAATCCATAAAATACACTCGTTTTTCAAACAATTCGCGTATGCTGTATTTCAGTTTTGTTTTGCAAATTTCATAACTCCAGAAGTCACCAATATAGAAATTTTGCTATACAGAAATCTTCACAGGCATGTCCACAATCACTCACCAAATTTTTATCACAATCGGATGAATGGTATAGGAAATATCTCCAAATATATTAAATGTACTAAGTTAAAATATTTTTAAATTTTTCTGAAATTATCCGATTTTTTGCGCATTTTTCTTATTTATTCTTTCCGTAAGAACCTCCTACAATGTATTAGAAAACTTCAACAAATGATTCATTTTTATTTAATATATATATAAGAAGAAAGATTATTGAGAATTTATTTTACTCGTACATATTCATACCAAGCAATCGTAGGTAGAACTATAATATAATTCTCTTTCTATAAATAGTTGGTGGGGCGTCCCGTTTTGTGACCGGATATTGTATTCTTGACCCTAGTGGATTTCTTTCCGGTTCCTCTCACATCTCCCACACTTCCCCTCCATCTCTCGCAGCCTCTATATATTTCATCTTCTCATTCTACCCTCTGATCACCCTATTGGCATCTTCTCCGGGCAATTCTACTTTACAACCGCTCGTGACGAATGGCAAAGGAATATATATTTCAATATTAGGAGTTTTTGGCATAAAATTCTGGGTGTTTTATTTGTAGATAAATAAATTTTGCAGATCTCTCTATTTTCTTTGACATAATGATTTTTTTTATATTGATAATATTTGTAATTAATCGCGCTGACTAATAGCGCAGACCCAAGAAAAATCACAGGACGTTTTAGTTTTAATTTTTATGTTAAAATATTATATCAGTTAAAATGTTTATACAAATCCCTTTAAATACAGAATAAAACATTTTTTTACATAAAAAAGGTATTACAAAACAAGTATATACCTAGTGTAAACATATGATTATTTATTTAAAGGTCAATATAACTATGCATTTATAATAATAATAATAAAATCGTTTAGTCATCAATAGATTTTTTTTTTACAATATAGATACAGATTATAGATTACTCGTCGGTTCTATTGATGCAATTCAGGATTTCTCCTGGAGTGCAGCTGGTTTTCAGCAGTGCCTCCAATAAAAGACAGAAAATAAAATAATAATTTCTATAAAAATACAAACCCCACATACTTCTACACTCTTCTTCAAATGTGTAATATATTTTTAATAATTTAAGTGGTGGTATGGGTACCGCAGGCGTCGTCCGGGAACTATTAGATAACCAACACCTCTGCCAAGGTCACCCCAAGTTCAGGGGGTGAGATTTGTCCGGGTCTTGGCGGCGGATACGTCTGTTCACCAAGTGCGTGGCAGGCCGGGTGAGGAGAGACTGGTTGAGCGAGACCCTTTGATTTCTCCAACCAGACTCTTTTGAAACATGAACTTACACCGTAGTGGGAGTGTTGAATTGATAAGTCCGTAAATCCTGGACACACTGACCCCGAGATTCCAACCTACCCCACATACCTTTTTCGTTTACTAAAAAGAACCTGCACACAGCATCCCCAAGGATGACAAAGATCATGAAGGGAATCATATTCTATTTTCTAAAGTAAAAATAATTTTCCCCTCAAGGTCTACGTCATATTTGGGGATGCTCTGTAATAATAATAAAATAATAATAATTGAAATTAAAAATAATAACCCAGAATGGGTCTCTATGTACATGCATCTGTACAAAGAATTTGCCAACGTGACAACTGAATAATGACGGGATTCTAGACAACATAATTTGAAGACTGTTTATTTTACCGAAAAAGTAATAGATTGATGTATTCTGTCATAAAATTTTGACACAATCCATTTAGCAAAACCATTTTGTACAAAAACATGTCAGCGGCTAAAACGAGTATTTCATTATAATGGTTTAATATAAGATACATATTTTCCTGTCAATTTTATATTATAAACAGTTATTGCTTTTTACGTAGACATTGATATCGATTGATATGGATATCGCAACCAGAGTTGTGTATAAGGATGTGTCGTATAGGCCGCAACCTACACGGAGAAAAATGTTATTCGAAAAAACGATCGTTTTAATAGTAAAAACGGTTGAAAACGGGACTGAAGTTCTTACGAACAAATTAACATTGTTTCAATGTTTATTGGCGGAAAAATGTAAGAATAATTTTTTGGTATATGTACGAAATTATGTATACCAACAAATTATTCTTACATGTTCCTGCCAATAAACGTTGAAACCCTGTTAATTTGTTCGTAAGAACTTCAGTCCCGTTTTTAATTTTATTAAAATGATCGTTCTTTTTGAATAACATTTTTCTCCGTGTATAATGCCTTTTTAATGTAAATACCGCACAAGAGCCCCAACTGTTACCAAACTTTGGAGCCAGTGAGACTATGGCATCCCCAATTGAGGGAATATTGTGAGGCTAAAGGTTGTGGGTAGGGGATGAGAAAGTGGAAGATGGGGAAGTAGTAAAAGACGGGGGACCATTTAAAGCAACGTTTGATTTCTTAATGGTGGTCTTACACCAAGGTGATATTGAGAGTATCTTCCACTCTGGAAAGTACCGCAAATAAACATTAATATTAAATGAAATGAATAAATTTCGAAATAGTCCAAATTAATAAAATACTATTTACCTGCGCACGCCGGGAGTTGAACCCGTGACTCCAGCATTACTAGTCGAGAGCCTTACCCTTTGACCACGGAGGCCGTCATAATATGCTTTGTCCAGATTACATAAGAATAAAAAGCTCCCAGTGTTTTTCTCTAGGCAAGTTACCACAGTTAGTGTGGATGGTGTTTAAATGTATGTTATCGTGTAAGTGTTTGTTTACTTGGGACGTTTTAATGAATTATGTGTTTGTATGTTTGCGTTTAATATTTATTTTGATGTGGAGGTATGTATTGTATTCATAAAGTTTTATTATTGTTAATAGTTTTGTTTCCAAAAAAAAAAATTTTTGTGAATGTTCTGGATTAGTAGTAATATAATTTTTTGATTATCTTGTTTTGTATTTTTAATTATTAATAAGGTTTATACCTTATTTAATATAAAAATACAAAAAAATACAGTTAATAATTATAATTAATCTTATTATGATTGATGATACGTTGATTTTGGTGATATTAAGTTATGAAAAATCATGTATGTTTTGTTTTTATCAGGAACGAAACAGTATGTTTGATTATATATATTGGTGTAGTCGATGTGGATTATTTCAATGATGCAGGCATGTGATTATAGATTTCAATTACATAGTAGTTACTTAAAATGACTTTGACAATGAATATGAGATATAAGAGTATAGTTTCATAAAGATCCTGTTATTATTTTTGATTGGGACTGTAATATAATGCAGAGAGACATAGATAAAAGGCGTAGGTATCTTGAATCTACTTGGCTGAATTACAGTTTCCTGCAGGGAGATGTTTACCCTGATTATAACCAATATTTCACAGTTTAGATGGTACCAGAAGTAGAAGTATAGAGTTATTAGTCTATTAAGGAAATTCCTTATCTCTACAGGTATAACATATAAAATCCTGTTTAATTTAACTGTGTTAGACGTTAGCTGGAAGAGTAGATATACACAGTGTACATATAAGACTATACGTGTTACTGTCACAGTAATTAGACAACATCCCTTCAGTTGGCAGAGGCAGTTTGTAGTTCACCACGTTATCCTGTCGCGCTGAGAGACAAGAGGTCCTGTTTCTCTTTCCTGGAGTGCTGAAAGAGAGTGGACGAAAACTATGTGCGATAGAGTTATGAATGATGAATACTTGGAGCAAGTGGATGAGTTTGCGTATTTGGAAAGTATGTTTACGCGAGATGGAAAGACGGCAAAAGGATATTGAAAGAAAGGTAAATGGACGAAAATCCTTTAATGGATGACTGAATGCGGTTGACACTAATACTATTTTGTACAAAAAAACGAAGCTAAGCTAGTCCACAATGGAGTGTTGATACTTATCCTGGTGTATAGCAATGAGGCATAGACTAGCAGAGAAATGATGAAAGTAGTCTAAATGTTGTAGAAATAAGATCTCTGAGGCGTATGTTTGTAAAACTTTGTATGACTGATTTAAAAATGTGGAGATCCGGAAAGAATGCTGATTAGTTATTAGTTGTTACCATTAGGAAGAGTGCTTTATGGCTCATAGTTTCAACAGTAGTCTACGTTCTAAAAACCGTTACTATACATGGAGAAAAATGTTATTCTAAAATACGATCATTTTATTCGTGAAACGGTTAAAAACGGGACTGAAGTTCTTACGAACAAATTAACAGGGTTTCAATGTTTATTGGCGGGAAAATGTAAGAATAAATTCTAATAAATCTTAATTTTCCCGCCAATAAACATTGAAACCCTGTTAATTTGTTCGTAAGAACTTCAGTCTCGTTTTTAACCGTTTTAAGAATAAAATGATCGTATTTTAGAATAACATTTTTCTCCGTGTATTATATATAGAAAAGAGTGTCCCGCTGTCGGTTTGTGGTTTTCTGGGATTGTGACTTTGTCTTTTAAAACAGATTTACAGTTTTTTTTCAGAGATTTATGAAATTTTGCATTCATCCCCCTTTAAAACAGGAGGTAGGTCAGAGTTCAAAAACCAGCCTTACCCCTCGTGCAAGTAAATTTTATTTTTATTGATTTGTGCAGTTTCACAATTTATTTATTTAAAATAATATTAGGTATATTTTCGGCACGTTCTAAAGTCGAAGATACTCTCAGTTTCACCCTAGTACAAACCACCATTCGGAAATGAAACTTTTCTTGAGATGACTTTAGCCGTATTTGGTGACCAGATTTGAAAAGCCAATTACTTCCTCATCTTCTTTTTCCTATCTTCTTCCTCTCCCCACTAACTTCAGCTTTACAATATATCCCAATTGGGGATATATAGATTGGGGGTCATAGTCTCACTGGCTCTAACCGGTTGGCACTCTTGTGCGGTGTTCACCTACAAAAATTCAAAATCTCCTTTATAGGGCAATCAATATAGTAATCTTATCATTTTAGACTTGAAACGTTCTCTTTTTTTAATAATGATTTCGGTTTTTAACTACTTCTATCCGGTTGCTGTATACTCCACAGATAACTTGTCGTAGCTTGACCCGACAGATGTCAGCCGTCGTTTTTAATATACTGGTAAAGTGGAACAACCCTCGGTTGGTAATTTGTTTTGGGTGAAAAGTGTATTTAATTAGAGTTTGCTAAAACAGCTGTTGGCGCAACCTCCATCCACCCCCTAGCTACCTACCCATCCTACGCCGTACATCGCGCATCACACTAACCTAATAAATATTCTCTGCTTCGTATTTCAGAAGCAGTTAGCATTCGTTTAGGAAAATCGAAGTATATTAATACGGTAATGCCCGTACGGTTCAAATTAAGGAACCCGACTCCGAGTAAATCTCCAACGCCACACTGTATGGAAACCGTGCTGAGCCGTCCGTGAACGTGCATTTTTCCACGGAGCTGCTGCCGTAATATACACACTTATCACTCGCTCACATGCGATTTGCAAACGGATGTGGCGCCATCTATCATACTATATTTAAGGAAAAAATTATGAATAAGAAGAAACATTTTTCATTTTCATTCAATAATAAGAAGATTTATGTTGGGGTGAAGAGTTTTCCTCTCATTATTCACGGTATTAATGTAAGAATGTCTACTATTATATATCTACCTATTAAATATAAGTATTCTGTAGTGTTAATAGTAGTTAGTTTATCAAAAGGATGATGCCTTATAAATAGTCACCGACACTTAAACTGGGCGAAGCAGAACGAAAAGCCGCGAAACTAGCAGCAAAAACCCTCGGAGTGGGTTTTTCACTGCTAGTATATCATTAATACATGATCAATGTTGACAAATGACTAATACAACTTTAGATGTATTGGGTAACTTTTAAATAGGTTTGTGTGATTACTAATTGATTTATTAGGTTATCGTAAATATTACAATGAACATTAAACTAGATTCGGCGGCCTCAGTAGACTAGGCTCTAAGTTAAGTAGTTCTGCCGCTCCTCACTGGTGGATTGAAGGTGATCGCCCAACTCTCATATGCCTTCTGCAATCATCGTAACCGTTCGTACCTAAGACCCGAACTATTATAGGTGGTACTCTTCTGATATCATAATTAAATTCCATGTGTTGGAATATAGTGAAACTTCATATTACTGTGTGATTAAATGTGTGTAATGTGATTAATCTATACACTACACTTAAAATCTTATGGATCATCTTAAACCACAGTGAACTAACTCAATTTTTGGAATTTCTGAGTTAGAGCTTGAAATGAGGGTTCTAAATAATAATCCAGCTCTGCAAGAGAGAACCAATCAGAGAAATACTGTCTTGAACAATCATATAAATTTCTCTGATTGGTTCTTTCTGGCAGAGATAATTATGATTTGGAGCCCTCATTTCAAGCTCTAACTCAGAAATTTTAAAAAGTGAGTTAGGTCACTATGGTTTCAGACGATCCTTATGTAAGTGTTGAAGGGAAAACAAAAAATCGTTTAAATTTCAAAATGTGGTTGAGTATATACGCAATATATATATATTCTTTTCATGTAAGACCTCTCAGGGGCGCCCCATTATAAAAACAGGGAAAATTTATCTCCACCCGGTTGGGCAGCGTTATGAGGCAGGTTAAGATGAAGGCTATGGGATGGGATTTACTAATGCGGGTCGTCTTGAAGAGGCCCAGATTATACGAAGGATGAAAAACGACTTACATTACTGAAGAACCACCCTTCTTTTCATACTATCAAGTAGGTTTATCGGGTAATTTTGGGTTCCTGCTCAGGGGTATAAACTCCACATTATTTGAGTAGACACAACTGTGTCTTTTCACTGCAATATAACAACTAGATACAAGTCATTTTTTTACATTGAACGAGAAGCAACAGCAATGATAGAAAAATTAGAGTAGAACAGAAAATGAGGCTGTAATAAGGTACTACCTAAGGCTCTATCCTACCGACTTTCTCTTGGGTATGCTCGGAATGAACCATCTACAGGTCCGGAGGGATATATAACATTGCTACACATTTCTTTAGACTGATTCTTGGATGGTTTGAAAACTCAACTATCACGGAGAGCATTCATTTCTATGTTCCCGATCTCCAACACCGACAGCATAGACTGTTCTATCTTCCAGCCTGCAGGACTAACTTGCCAACGGTCATGCCGGTGAGGAGAGCAATCATGCTGATGAACGGAATCAATACGGATATCGACGTATTTAGCATCAACGAAGCTGCTTTTAAAAGGCGAGCTATATTACTATATTACTACTAGTAACATAGCTCGCCATATATATTTTTCTCATATCTCTGATGTCATTTCACAATCCAATGCCACAGTTAATTTGTTATTCTTTATTTAGAATGATTGCTAATATTTTTTTATGGTTCTAATTGTGTCATGTAACCACTGTTTATGGTTTATTTTACCGTAGAAATTAAATAAATAAATAAGTTGGTACTCACTATTTATATTGATGTAATTCTCCTTTACAAATTTAAAAAAGCACTAAAATGAACAATGTTGTGATGTTTTTAAAATAATAAACTGAACTGAGTGAAAAAAATGTAGCTTTAGTAGCGAATACCTTCTCAATGTACAGCACTGAATAAATTAGAAAAATCCAAAAATAACATGCGCAGTCTTTCCTTTATCTAGTTTTAGGAAAAAACTTAAGAACTAAATTTATACCAACCAATTTATTCATTTTTTTTAACTGTCAGCCTGGCGCACTCTATTTTTCCGAGTCAATTTATTCCGGAATTAATAATGTTGTAGATTTTCCAATTCATTTCTTTACAATAGACCTCTGTAGCGGAATGCAAAGTCGGCAGACAACTTGACCTCTAGTTCCCTCACCTCTGCCCCACTGGAGGTCACCAGATGCGGACAACGTGTCCTCCAAAATACAAGAAAATACAGGAATAATTTTAGACTCAAAGGGACATTTTGCCGCCTACTAACCTAACTACGTATTAACTTCAATAAAGGGTGAAATAGTTTCTTTAATTCAAGATGCTGTTTTCTTAACGAAAATCCTATACAAATTCAAGTAAACTTGTTACAATATCTACGATTAAAAGTATGTTTTACAAGTTCTCACATAAATACAAATTCTTACATAAATATAAACTCTCACATATGTATTATTTACTATCGCTAAATTCTAAAAAACCCAATTATTATTATTTTTTAATTTTTATTTATTGCTTTGTATTACTTTTTTGCGGATTTTACGAGTTGATTTGAAAAGTATTCATTTATTTCTTCAATGCAAATAATAAATCATGGTGTTCTTTATAATCATCCAATTCGTACAAATCTTGTTAATTTAAAGCAGAGGTTTGGAACGTTCGGCCAGCGGGCAGCACGCAGCCCGCGAGGACATTTGGTGCAGCGATAAATATCAACAAATACTCGTATGGTACCCGTATGGTTTAAATTTAATGTGCAAATTAATTTAAATTGCAAAAAAAAAATCAAAAAGACAAAGATATTGTCCACAAAAAATCACAGACTTTGGCAATGCTTTCGAATATTCACAAAAACCGAAAGATATTTACAAATGCCCCAATGAAAAACACAAATTGTTCAAATATTCATGAATATGAACCGAAATGGATATCCAGAGCGATAAAATACTGTACACAGTTATCTTCAAACATGCACAAACATCCACAAAAATCCATAAAATATTGATCAAATGTACAAAAATATTGTTCAAATGGACACAAATGATCTCCACAAATATCTACGAAAATCCACTAACACTCGCTAATGTTAAACAATTTCCACAAATTTCTACGAACATACACAAATATCAATAAATATCCACAAAAATCTACAAATATCCACAAATCTCCTCAAATATTCGAAAAAACGTTAAACTGCTTAGTTCCGATTTCTCGATGCCGTATCTTTGAATGGACAGTCAAACAATTTTCAAAAATAAAGGAAAATTCTTATTGTAAACGTCAATGTCATTATTACGGAGAGTTTTATAAAACGATAGCACGCTTTGATATGAACATGAAAAAACCATTAAAAAATATTGAAAGTTTATGTGAAAAATCTTTTTCGTCCGACAAAACTGAAAACTCGCTCGCCGTGGAAAGAAGTTTTTGTTTTATACTCGTATTTGGCAGTAATACGAAAAACATCGCTCCGCGGACATATTTCTCACTTATTTAGCGCACGGCGCGCCGAACTTTTTCCATATCTCCATTAGGTAACTTCCCTTCGAGGGAGGCTGTATCGTAGGAATACCTACACTGCGTGGCGAGTCTTTTGCAAACTAAAATAAAATGAGAATAGATACACGACACATTTTATTGTTATGATAACCCTAAATTGGACATCAGACCAAAGCACGGGGTAAAGGGTATGGCCCTGTCTCTGAGAACACTTCGCTCTTTGATACTTTCTATTTTTCTCATAATCAACGTATGTACAAGAAATACAGTTTCATGGCATTTTTTAATGTAATTCTAACCCTAAATTAGACCTTTGCCATTGCAGATGGTAGAGGGTATGACTCTCTTACTGAGAATTCCATTATAACCCCTTTTTCTGTGACAAGCGCCATTTGTAAGATACAGGGAGAGGTGTCAGTGAAAAGTCAATTAGAGCAGTGATTTTCAGAGTGAGGGTAGCGAAAGATGAGAATAAGATCTTAAATTTATAACGATGGTCATAATTTAACAGAAGTCACTAACGGAAATACAAAAATGTACCGAAGAACCTAATAATGCGATGGGTGCGCTTTTTCTTCTTCATCTGATTTATCGAACCTTGGCTCTGTGTTCGAAAAACAGAGTAAAAGGTTAACTTACGATTCTGGTTTGTTTCTATATTTCATTTTATCGCAACTATAGAAGAAAGGATGAGCTCACATGCATACGACACGTAGCAACACGTCTACACGTAGAAAATGGAATCAATATTTTCATGTCACTACTGTAATTTCAGGTTACTTATGATAGTGTATTGACTAGTAGGTTTAGTGGGTTGGCAATAGATGGCAGGTGTCATTAAGCTTCCACTAGTTTCTGTCAGATGGCGGGATGATAGAGTTATCCATAGATTAGCATATAGTCGGTGGGAGATTTACCTACCAGTCGCCCGAGAATAGTCACATGAGCTCAGGGTTATTATTGTAAATAAACAGTTTGTAAGAAGAACCACGTATTTATTAAGAAGTTCCCAACAGTGTTTGAATGCGGATAAAGCAAATATAACTAACTCCTATTAATTTTTACGTTTAGTCCAGAATTGGACTAATCTGTCGGAACTAAATTCAATTTTTTACATCCTGTGTGCTGAAATTTAAAGAAGATTTTCGAGCACGGTTTTTTTTTTCATGAATACCGCACAAGAGTCCAAACTGCTCCCGTCTGGAGCCAGTGAGACTATGGCATCCCCAATTGGCGTATGTTTGAGACTGAATGTTGTGGTGAGGAGAAGAGGATGGGGAAGAGGAAGGAGGGGAAATACCTGGCCATTAAGATCTGGTCACCAAACACGGCTTAAGCCATTTCAAGCAACGTTTTAATTCCAAATGGTGATCTTACACCAGTGTGATACTGAGAGTATCTTTCACTCTGAATTGAATGCAGTATGTTGGACGTCTTGGTCCAGAAATCAAAGCATGTATCACGGGAGCGGGGAGGCGAAGAACTTTCTGAAAATGTTATGGCTATCTGAATCTTCCACATGGCGTGAATCTGGGTTCGCTTGTGTGTAAAGTCCATTTTTTTTATATTTCACATTTAAGGGAATACCCGGCGGTGATTTTTCCATACAAACGTAATCCCTATTTATCTCTCTGGATTTTAACCCTAGAGAAAATATTGTTTTTACATAAAATAGATATCAACTACTAGCGTGTCGGTATTTTTTGTTTTTTTTTTTTTGATAAGCTACTTTTTATAGAAGTTATGACCTTCCAAAAATCAATGAAAATGACTGGTTTAAACGCCGTCAAAAGACGTTCAGTATACAAACTAGACAATGTTTTTTTAAAAAAAGCAAAACGTACAGACATAGAATAGTTTTTCTTATGTAGTTGGTAAAAAAAAAATTGAAAATCAGTCCACTTTTGGAGGAGAAAAGTGGGGAATACAAAACCTCGATTTTAGTTAGGTATTAGTAGCCCGAGGTGCATTGTCCCTTTCGCTCAATATCCGGTGGAGTAAGAGCAACAGTGACAGCAACAATTTAGTAAAATCTTTATTTTCAAATTTCTCCACCACCGGGTATTATCTTAATCCACAAAACTTCTCAATAAGCATGTGCGCGCACCGCTATCCACTGCGGTTGATTTTTTTTAAATGACAATACGTTTCCGTGACAAAAGGAACCCGTACCTTAATAATATGAATATTATAAAATAATCGCAATCTGATTTTTCAACAAATTGATACAAACACCATGAATAAACGTTGTATATATTATTGTTGTTTAGCAAGGTTAGAGGATATTTCGTGCCGGTAATTGGGGCAGGGTCATTTTGATTATAAGGCTTGTGGATTCGAGAAAGAAGTAATTTTATGAAAACTTGTAACCGGGGCTTGCAAAATAGGGTTACATATTGGGAAGTGAATAACGACATTTGCAACGCGGTGTAAGACCACCATTCAGAATTGAAACGTTGCTTGAAATGGCCTTAGCCATGTTTAGTGACTAGATCCGAATATCCAGTTTTTCCCCACTTTCCTCTTTCCCATCTCCTTCCCTTCTCCGCTTACCTTCAGCCCCACAACATACCCCATGGGATGACTTAGTCTCACTGGCTCCAGACGGGAGCAGTTAGGACACTTATGAAGTGTTCACTATAAAAAAAATACAAAAAAATAATTGTGCTTTAGACAACACGACTGATGTAAAACTTCCAGAGAGAAAGAAGATGTGCACGCGCACTGCTCTCTCTTGCTCCTACAGTATTTATAAAATTGTTCAAGAACGAAATTAAATTACGAATAATCGTCATGCACTGGCTATGAGAGGAAGAGAGAAAGAAAATGTGTGCGCTCACTGCTCTCTCTTGCTTCTACAGTGTGATCCCGTTCGCCTCGCCCGACTACACTTTTCGTAACGCTCTCATCACGTATTCGCCAGCTTACCCCCCCCCCGTCAAGCATGCGTAAAGAAGTTTTACTTTAAAAAGTCACAAATTGATCATCACCGCATAAACATCTCTTCATCAATATTCCGTAATTCGCTCTCCACCCGGTGTAAATTCATCGTCACTAAAGAAAGCACCGCTACTTCTGAGTAATCTATTAATTTTGAATTAAAATAGTGCCACAAAATAAGTTTGGTGTGTTTGAAGAAATATTGTCTTTCTTTAACCAGAGATTTCAGGCTTCTACATTACGAGGCTAGTTCTGAGTGCACCTTTAGCAGCCAGTAACTACCCCCGGCAGTAAGGCACCATAAGCAGAAAGCAGGTGATAGCGCTCTCATGGGGGCGGGGGTGAGATTTTACTTTTTACGTGTTTTATATGAGGCGGTTTGTCGGAAGCCGCAGTAAATTAGAAAATCCTTTCCCCCAAATGAGCAAAGTTTCCTTGATAAGCATGCGCTGCATTTAACGCCTCTAATGCCACAAGTTCTTTATAAAGTTGTTTTATTAAATAATTTTATTCTGATTGGAAAAATGTTCTCATAATACGTGCAATATATTCAAAATATTTAAGCACAAAGATTTGGCGTATTTTATTATTATAAATAAATATGTAACTTTTTAAATATGAAATTTTTTAATTAAAACTTCAAAAAAAAAACTAAAATTATTGATAATGAAAAAAATATAAACACGTACTTATTTTATTAGACACTCGAATTATAAACGTTACTGTCACCTCACTTTTGTGTAGTTTCATGTAAAAAAAAAAACTTTAAAAATTCACAAAGTTTCATAATTTTTTTTCAACAACACAAATTTTGAATCATACAATCATACAACAAAATAAATCAATACATAATCTAGTAAACACAGTTTTCAGAATTATAATTTTAGTTCAATAAAAATCATAAAAAATAAATCCGAGAACTTGTTTTGTGACTACCTCAGTTGAGACCAAAATATTTCAATTTTTTTACACACTGTTGTGCTTGAATATTATTAAAAAATCTTAAATACATATGATCTCGAAAACTTACACGATACACGATATTAAAAAATGTATCATCACGCGTTTCATCATTTTTATTGCTTACTTGAATGTAGATATATAGATATTAAAGCAAATTTTGAATGAAATCAAGTCGATATTGAGTTATAAGTTAAACTTTTGGATACGGAGAATAATCAATCTTTCTCATCGGAACCGCCCTGTACAGTTGCAAGGGCACGATCGCAAGTTGATATTTCAATTCTCGGCCGCTGGTTAATGGGTCTTAAATGACTTGTAAAGTTCCATACCTTTAGATCGGATCGAATAAAGTAGTATTTCTATTTTTCTTTTATCTAAAGCTTCCTCCAGACCTGACGCCACTAAGTATATATATATAAGACTGTTAGTTGTATTTAGGTTTTTAATGACAAATAAAACAACGTGTTGCTCTGGAGTATAAAGAAACAACAGTTAAAGTTTATTTGTCAGAAATTAAATTGTTTTTATAATATTTAAAAATGTCAGCTACATAACATAATTTGTAACCAAACCAATGACATTTGAAAAAAAACAATAGAATAAAATAAAATTCATAATCCAAATTTAAAGGAATCCTAGAAATTTCTAGGTAGGTACTTAAATACTAGGTAGGTAGGTAGGTAAATAAATATATAGGAATCCTTCGTTAAAAAATTGTTTCGCAGAGACTTCGCGTGTATTACGACTCATAAAAGTAAAGCTAATTAGCCAATTTTACTTGGTAATTAGAACTGCTTTGTTAAAAAACTTCACTGGGAAAATATTTTCTTAGATTATCATTTTTTCAGCCCCCAAAGTTTCTTGGTAAGTGTCTTAAGAGGCTAGACTTTGAACCACACGCGGAACACCCGCATCTGTCATTCTGTCCCGATCACAGTAAGTTCACGCCACTTATAATACATGCGAATGCGAAATGTGCGAATGAGACAACGCTCAAATTTAACTACAGAAATCGCTCGAAAAGGGGTTAATGGAGAATACACTTTTATACACCGAAACTTTCACGAAATAGAAGTTTTCAAAAATATTTATTTTTTAGAAAGACGAAGCTACGTCGGTAGCTTTTTATAATTTTATAATTCTTTATGAGAGTTGAGTTAGCAGCACTTTTTCCTTAAATAATATTTTTTAATAAATCGTACATGTTTGACAGTGAATGTTTACGTTAATACGAAACGTGTCGAAAATTCAAAAACATACCGACATAGTTTTCACCCTTTATAAGGCAGTATAAAAAAAATATATTCATTTTGTGCAATTTTCGATGTAGAAAAGTGTTTTTTCCCGGGCGTCCTTTTTGTATGGGCCGAAAAGCGAAGTCTATCATCTTAAACACGGTGTATAAACTATATTAAACTTTTTCGGATTCTGACATGCGAGGGGTTAAGCTTCCTTGCGCCCGTTCGTTCGTTGCGCCGGGAAATGCAGTTAAAGTCCTATAAAACGTTGGCGCAACGAATTAACGCCGTTGACGATAAAACACGCTGCTACCTCGTAAATTGGCAACAAGCACCCGCTACTACCCGCTCCCGCTAGAGTCCGGCGCGCTGCAGGCGATTTCCTGGCGGGAGGCGATATCATTAACGGGTGCGCGCTATTTAACGTGGAAGCGGCGCAAATAGTTCCGGAAAAATAAAAAAACTTTGATAAAGCTTTTTGCAAACCAAAAAATTGAGCTTTTTGTTTTTTTTTTATGGGAATATAATGTGGATGAAAAGCTCCTTTACTGAGTGCTGTCAAAATTGTATGCACAGGTGAAAAAATAAAATAATAATGGTGCTTTAGTACATGGACGTCCACAGCTCAAAACTTTTATAGCGAATACCTCACAAGAGTCCCAACTGCTCCCGTCTGGAGCTAGTGAGACTATGGCATCCCCAATTGGGGTATGTTATGAGGCTGAAGGTAAGTGGAGTGTGAACGGGCTGTATCACACTGTAGGAGCAAGAGAGAGCAGTGTGCGCACATTTTCTTTCTCTCTTCCTCTCATAGCCAGTGCATGAAGATTATTCGTAATTTAATTTCGTTCTCGTACAATTTTATAATTACTGTTTTAGCAAGAGAGAGCAGTGTGCCCGCACATTTTCTTTCTCTCTAGAAGTTTTACTTCAGTCGTGTGGTCTAAAGCATACTCTTTTTATAAAATTGTATTTATAGTGAACACCTCACAAGAGTCCTAACTGATCCCGTCTGGAGCCAGTGAGACTATGGCATCCCCAATTGGGGTATGTTATGAGGCTGAAGGTAAGTGGGAAAGGGAAGGAGACGATGAAGAGGAAGGTGGGGAAGTACCTGGCTATTCAGATCTAGTCACTAAACACGGCTAAAGCCATTTCAAGCAACGTTTCAATTCTGAATGGTGGTCTTACATCAGGGCGATAGAAAGAGTATCTTCCACTCTGGAACGGACCGCGAATATACTATATATGATTTTAAATAATTATTTGTGAAATAACACAAATCAATTAAATAAAATTTATTCGGTTCGAACCCGCGACCTTCGGAATGGCAGTCCAACGCCCTACCGCTGTACTACGCCGGCCGTCTAAAGCTTAGAGAGAAGGAGCAAGGAAGTAGTCAGGATTAACTAAAAATATTTACATGCAAGCTGGTGTGTATCTGGCGTTGAACGGGGCCGTCTTAAGCCGTGAAGGGGCCCATGGGCATACTGAGTTTGGGTAGCCCCTTTGAAACCCGTAAACCAAAAAAAAAACTCATTTTTTTACTGTGATTTTATTGAATGGGTTTGTGTAAGATAGTCCTATGCTCCCTAATCTTTTATTTATTTATTTATTATTATTTTCAACGCCCTGATGGGCTTTTACATAATAACTGTATAATACAGTTATTACAGTATAATACAGAAAGATAAAACAGCAATGAACATTATAAAAATGGTAGGTATAAAGGTAAGCGAAAACATTATATTATAAGAAAAGAGAAAAAATAAAAATAACTTAAACTGAAACCAGTTTTTAAATTGCAGATGGCATAAAAATAATAATATAGTGTAGGTTAATAAGAGAAATTTACAGGTGGGTAATAAATACATGAAAAAGTTCACAAAATAGATAAACAAAAGAGAGTAACAAGATAGATAAAAAGAAAGAATACAAAAATATATGCAACAGCTCCAACATTATAAAAATATGCTACATAAAAAATATCATCAAGGTATCTCTTAAATAACAGTAACTCATATTAAACGTGACGATATTTGAGGTGAATTTATGTATTTCCAAGTGTGTGAAAGCGGAATAATTGGATATACCTATCTGGTAGTTTGTCCCGGAATTATTGTTGCAGAATAGTATATTTTGCCTAGTTGATTCGGACATAATATATTATGAGCTTTTGTTTAAAATAACTAAAAAAAGTACCGCTTTATCATTCTGAATTGTGTATTACGCAAATTATGTATTATAAAGCACATGTTTCCCAATTCCTCAATAACCCTAGAAACTCTGGAAATATTGCTAATTACTACCTCAAATGGATAATTGACGATAGCGAAGGGATTGGAAAATTAGATGCCCCTGTGGTGTGGGTGAAGGGAGTAACAATGGAATTATTATACAGGATGTTAAGGAACGTACTAGACTTACTTTAACCAGTGATTCCTGACATTATTAACGAAATTTTGGTCTCCGGTGGCTTTTTAGGTGTCTTTTTTTTTTCAAAAACTTTTTTTCAAAATCCAACAAAAAAAAAAACTTCCACGTGTCGTCACTGGTCACTCAGCCGAATAACCAACCAAGCCCTCTCCCCGCCCCTAACTTCCCAATACCTACTGATTTATTATGTTTTTGCAGAAAAAAAATATTTAAAATTTCACTCACACTTTTTACTTCAAATAATGTCAGGAATCACTGGTTAAAGTAAGTCAAGTGCGTTCCTTAACACCCTGTATAGACAAAGATACTGAAAAAGCGCCGCAGGCCAATACATTTCCAATTCGAAGGGCAAACCAATAAACACCTTTGATATTTATTTTTAGGAGAGTCAGTAGGTATCCCAACTATATTTAGACAAAAAAATATTTTATCGTTATAAAAAGACAAACATTCTCGAGTACGAATAACCGTAATGTCAAAAATTTTAAAATCTTATCCTACTGCCATTGTAAGCAGAAAATATTACTTAAGTCATGATGGAGGACTAAGCCAGCCAAGGAATTCAACCAACGAACCCTGGGTGGGTCTCGCACTTTATGCCAACTCAGCCACTGACCGGACATTTTAGTATTTTGAAATATTTTTGTATTGCTTAAAATGGAAACCTTTCAAACATATCGGTTTAACCGGCCAGTAGCCGAGTGAACAAATGCACCCAGGCCTCGCGAGTTCAAAGCATTGCTAACTGAGTCCATCATCATGCACAAGCAATATTATTGGCCACACGGAGAAAAATGTTATTCTAAAATACGATAATTTTATTCGTAAAAACGGTTAAAAACGGGACTGAAGTTCTTACGAACAAATTAACCTGGTTTCAATGTTTATTGGCGGGAACATGTAAGAATAATTTGTTAGTCTACGTAATTTCGTAGGTATACCAACAAATTATGCTTACATTTTCCCGCCAATAAAAATTGAAACACTGTTAATTTGTTCGTAAGACCTTCAGTCCCGTTTTTAACCGTTTCTACGAATAAAATTATCGTATTTTAGAATACCATTTTTCTCCGTGCACTTACAGAAAAATGTGAAATATATTTTTCCAAATTCCTGTGTCCTCAATGTTTAACATTTTGGCGCCTTGTCGGGCCCCTTCCAACGTCAATGCCTGTGGAAAATTTGATATATTGATTTTAAAGTCCAATATCCCCAATGTGTACCATTTTCACAGCATCCCCAAAGATGACATTCTATGCCATAGAGATTTTTTTCCGTATCGGAGCCGCCTGTCTCTTGTGTGGAGATAATGTAAAAAAATAAATTAATGTTAAAAAATAAAATAAAAATCTTTACCTGACCGCCTCCCCCTTCCCCCCCACCCCTGAGGCCCCAAACTCTTCGCCGGGGGCTCAGGATTGTCAATTACGTACGTTTCTATGAAATTTAACTGTCAGAAAAGGTAATATCTTATAAGCTGACATCTTTGTTCAGAGATTTATTTTTATTTTGTCTAATAGAGAGAAATAAATGGTATTGAATTAGTTTCTAGATTCATCTTGGTATTTCTGAAAAAACTTCCATCCTTCTAGTAGATAAGATAAAAATTTCCTTAGGCGTTCTCAGCAAAAAATCAAGCTAAACCACTTCACTAAAGCTTTCATCACTGTATTTATCAGCCTCCAGAAAACGTTCTTATCATTCATCCAATTCAGAATTCAAATCTCCTCCGAAAGCTCTTTTATAAGTCGGCAACACGTAAAAGGCTAAATAAATAAGCGTAATAAACCAGCTAGACTATACAACTTCTGCTGGTTTTCACGGAACTAATTTCCAGGGCACGTAGAAAGTCGATAAAGTGGAGATTTTCATCGAGACGGAATGAGGTGATGCTAGTTTCGGAAGTAGAATTGCACAAATAAATTGGTTGCATAACGTTCAAGGAAGCAAAATGCACAGCGAGAATTATGTAAGCGTTGCAACTGCAGCAAGATTTTTTTACACTTGAATTTGAAATTACTCGATTAACGAAGTTTGTATCTAGAGGGCATTACTAGAGTATACCGGAAATTAGTCCGTTTTAAATCAAATTCCAGACGTAGGTGACTCTTTTTAGAAAAAAACATAAATTGGTCTTGAAAGATTGTTATTTTATATGGTTCACGCAGTTTTAAAATTTTAAAAAACTAAGTGTATTTTTAATATACTAAGGTTGTACCGTTGATCGTTGGTAGATTTGTACAATTTTCAAACGATAGATTCTATTAAACACCACGAATTTCAAATCATATAATCATACAATAAAATAAATCAATAAATAATCTAGTCAACACAGTTTTAAAATTTTTAATTTTAGTTAAATTAAAATCATTAAAAAATAAATCCGAGAACGTGTTTTGTGACAAAAATACCTCAGTTTTTCTATTTATTTAAGGTCTTACAAAGTAAAATATTTAAAAAAATTTTTACACACATATTTTGTTTAGACATTATTAAAAAATCATAAATACTTATGATCAAAAAATACTTATGATCAAAAAATACAAGAAGTTCACTATATTTAATAATTTATCATCGTGCGTTTTGAACAGTTTTATTGCTTACTTGAATGTAGGTATATATTAAAGCAAGTTTTTAATGAAATAAATCGATATTAAATTTTTAATTTAAAATATTTGATACGGGGAATAATAGATCTTTTTCATTGGAACCTCACTACACAGTTGCAAGCATTTTAAAACGTTTATTCTCAGCTGCTGGTCAATCGCTCTTAAGAAATTGAGTCTAAATTAGGTAGAAACCTTAGTGATTTTCGGCTAACAAATTCAACCAAACTAGTACCGCTGCCATAATAAGCATTTATTTAACCAACACCTCTGCCATAAGTCACCCCAAGTGGTTCGATACGATATGTTTGGTGACTAGCAGGATGGCCCAGGTTCATGGGTTAAGTATTTTCCAGGTCTTAATGACATGTGCGTCCGGCAATCAGCTAGGTGGTGGGCAAAATGGGGAGAGGCCACTATGGTATTAGGGATTGATTCACACATCCGTCACTCCTCAGATTCCTACCCATCCCTCATATATTTTTCCTTCCCAGAAGCTCGTCGCTTTAAATTTCTTTAAAAAAACCCAAACAGCAGCCCCGAAGACAACATAGGCCCTAAGGGAAATTATTTTCTTATGGGCCTCCTGTGTTAAGCTATATAATGTTAAAAAAAATGAGTTGACTAGTAGAAATGTCAAAATCTGAACTAATAAAGTCGTATTGCAGAAGAATTACCTGTGTTTCTTATAAGTCATCCGTATTAATAAATAAACGAAACTTTTGCCAATAATATTTTAAGTAGTGGTGCGGTGTAGATATTCGGTGCTGTGAAAATTGCCTAAAATCAGGAGCCAGGATTTTGTTGTCAGTTTTCTAGTATAAAATCCTCTCTTATCCCATCCTTGAAATCTTTGTTATTGTTCACGTCAAGTTTCCCTTTCAAGATTAAAGTGTTTGAGAATTTAACTTTCAAATCTGCCCAGCAAGGAACTAATATCGACCTAAAACAACGTAATAACACTTGTATTCATTTTAAATATATTCTCTTATTATGTAATATTATTTCTGTTATTTTGGCTTTAAATTTATCAAATGTAAATAAATAAATAAAATAAAGTCGGCAAGTGATTTGGAATAAAAAGGAAAAATCTGAGAAGGGCGAGATGATTAAAAGACAATGCACGAAAAGTCCAGTCATGACAAAACAAAAAACAAATTAAAAAACGAAAATATAAAAAAGGAAAAAAAAACCAGCAGCGTGGGAATCGGTGCACCATCCACTGAGAAATTAAAAGAAGGTAAGTACGTGGAAAACTTATGTCAAAGAACTAATTTCAGAAGATATTATTTTTGGGAATCAATACACCGATCTAGGTTCTAGTAAGCAATAGTTAGTTGATTATGTACTTAAATGTTAAAAATAGAGTAAGCAGAGTACGGTTTAAAACAAGCCGTTTTCGGAATAACCTTAGTTTTTTATGTATATTTTGTTTTATATTAGATCCACACAGGAGGTCTTGAGGGAAATAATTTCTCTCCGGGCCTATTTCATCTTTGAGGATGCTGTGTGGAGTGTATTTACAAGGAAAGAAAGGAAAGCAAATTCTGGGAAGGTAAAAGATATGTGGATTGGGTAGGAATTTGGGAGTCAGTGTCTCCAGGAGTGACGTATGTGTGACTCCATCCCTCCCGCTGCGGTCTAAGGGAAAGGATTGAGATAGTTTTACATGAGAACTCGAAAGTTCTCCCTCAACCAGTCTATCCTAATCTATTCCACCAAACAGTCGTTGGGCAGACACATCCATCGCCAATATCTGAACAAACCACACTCCTTGAACCCGGGCAGCTCTGCTAAGTTACCGAGCGTAGCGAAGCACTTGGAATTGATTTTGGCTATCCAATAAATGGTTCCCGGGGCGGCGGTACCCACCTACCTGCCTCCCAAATTGTACGCATCAAATTGTTTCTTGGCATTATTATTAAATTAAAAGTTTATTTATTTTTAACCACCTTACTATTAAAATAATAGTTTATAATAAAACTGTCCTACTAAAAAACCTACGGAAAGTACTTAATTTTAAAATGTACAATTTTAAATAAAAAGAATAAATAATGATTTCTTTTTATTAAACACAATCATTATTACTGTGTAAATCATTTTTAAAGTTTAATTTTAATTTATAAAAAGGAGAGCATTTGTTTCTATGTTGTTTGTTTCTTTATCAATACAAATATAAAAATAATACATCAAACACGTAAATTATAAAAATCAGCATATTCCTTAATTATTTTCTTATCCAACATAAATAAAAGTTTTCTTGTCATTTTCCAGAGGTAACATAAAAAATATCTTCCATTTGTTCACCTAATTTACTCCGAGCAGTGTGCCACGTGAATTATATCATAATATTCCGAACAGACGACTCTAATAATGCCACACCATTGTATAAAGCATAACGTCTTCTTACCCCGACTAATTCCCGCAGATAAAGCACGATGTCCCTTCATCCCGGGACACGAACGCGCAACAGTCGGCGCGGGGTGACTTTGACACATCGCCAATGTCACCAGCCGGAGTAACCCCTGTTCGGGACTCGGATGAGGCAGATATGTTACCGTCACTTTGTTTTAAGGGAAGCAATCTAGCAAAAGGCTGAGTGTTTGAGGAAATTGTTTCGGGGGTGATAGCTCGATTTGCAAGGAAAAATTCACTTCAGTTCAATTGACATATTAAAATATGACACGATTGTAATTTGGTAATGACAACAATTGTGTTTTTTTATGTGAACACTGAATATGAGGTACTCTATATGGAGACAGTGGAACTATGGTATCCCTCAATTGGGGTATGTTTTAAGGTCGGAGTGGGGGTGGAAAATAGATTGGAAAGAGGAAGGTATGATTTGTGATTTTCGCGGCCAAAAAAAAAGGTTATTTTTTACTTTTTTATTTTTTTCTTTTAAAAAGAAAGACAAACATTCCCGGGTTACGAATAACCCAACAACATTTGAAAATCTCCTACTACCACCACACTAAGCGGAAGATGTTGCTTGGGTTGTGACGGAGGACTTAGCCAGCCGAGGAATCGAACACGGAACGCCTGGGTGGGACCCAAACGCAATGCCCACTCAACCAATGACCGGTATTATAATGATTTATTTTTTGGGGCATTATGCCGTGTTGCGCTACATCTTTCTTCAGCCAAAGTTTCCAACAATATTACAGTGTCCATTATCAGGGCAGACGTGTAATTAATTCATTAACATTTATATCATTAATCAAAAGTACTACATTAATAATGGTACTTCAATAATTATTACAAGTAATTAATTTATTAACATTACACATCTGCCCTCATGATGGACACTGTAATGCTTTCCGAAACGTTGCCAAAGAAGGAGGTAGCGCAATACGGCATAGTTCTCCAAAAATAATTCACTATAAATGGAAAGAGGAAGCTTGGAATATACCTTGCTATTCAGATCCAGTCAATAGCCACGGCTTTTGCCAACAAAAGCAACTTAACGCTAATAAGAATAATGGTCTTTCACCAGAAAGTAATTCATGCTGAACTTTGTAGCGGTTTCCCATAAAAAAAAATATTTTTCAAAAAGTTATTTGTAGAATGTTTTGGTTCAAAACCGATCTGAATTGAAAAGAAACCTTTCTTTTTGAAGAATAAGAAAAATTGTATTTTATTCAATAATTTTTTACCTGTAGTTATTTCAAATATTAAGCTCATGACTTCAAAATAGTTAGGTTGATCTAGAAAATTTTTATGGGAAAATTTGAACAAATATCATCATGCCAGAAATCACCATACGCAAAAAGCCATGATACAAAATATTTATCTGCTTTAGAACTATTTTCATTTCAATATAATGTAAATTATATGCAAAAGTCAAAAAGGGTTAGAAATCAACTAACAAAGTTATAAATCCATTTTAAAGAACAAAGCGACATTTAGGTTTGACACGTTCTCAGATTTTCCATATTTTCCAATCTCATAAATTCTTTTATTTCCATGAACAGAAACACCATGCGATATTATACTCAAATACTTAAATTATTCATAGAATCGATATATGGGACATTAACTAATGTCCAAATCGATTCTTTCGTGATGTTATTACGTTAATAGGTAGTGAACATTGCATTATCTAGTATTTCTAAGGGTTAAAATCAATAATAGACTAACAGAACTCTACCCTGAACTATGGTAAATACAGTTTAGATCGATTAAGAGTAATTGACCAGCGGCTGAAAATAAAGGATTAAAAATCAACTGTACAGGGATGTTCCAATGAGATTATTCCCTGTATGAAATTTTTAAAATAAAAAAATTAATATCGATTTATTTCATTCAAAACTTGCTTCAATATATAAATACATTCAAGTAAGCAATAAAAATGCTCAAAACGCACGATGATAAATTATTAAATATCGTGTATTTGTTGCAAGTACTTTTTGATTATAAGTATTTATTATTTTTTAATAATGACTAAGCAAAATAATGTGTAAAAAAATTTGAAATATTTTAGTTTGCAAGACCTTAAATAAATAGAAAAACTGAGGTATTTTCATCACAAAACACGTTCTCGGATTTATTTTTTAATGATTTTAATTATTCTAAAATTTAAATTCTTAAAACTGTGGTGACTAGATTATGTATTTATTTATTTTTTCGTTTGATTACATGATTTGAAATTTGTGTTGTTTATTATAATACGTCGTTTGAAAATTTAACAAATCTGACAACGATCAACGGTATAACCTTAGTATCTTAAAAATACACTTAGTTTTTCAAAATTTTAAAACGGCGTGTACCAGATAAAATCAATTTATGTTTTTTTGTAAAAAAGAGAGTCAACACGTCTAGAATTGGATTTAAAATTGACTAATTTCAGGTATTCTCTGGTAATATCCTCTTAAGAAAGCAATAGATTCGAAAGTTTGTTTTTTTGTGAATACTATTTGCTATTTGAGTCATTGGGATATATCGTAAGGCTGAAAGGAATGGGGAAGAGAAGATAGGAAAGAGAAAGATCAATCAAATTTCTTTACTAAACACAACCTAAGTAATTTCAGGCTAATTTCTATTCTAAATGGTTGTCCTTCACTGTGGGAAATACAAAAAACAATGGATTCCAAAATTTCTGTGTTTGTTTTTTGTGAATACTGTTTGCTATTGGCGTGATTGGGGTATATTGTGAGGCTGAAATGAATGTGAAAAGGAAGAGGAAGGTTGAGAAGTGCATGGTTATTCAGATCTGGTCACTAAATACGGTTAAATTCATTCTATTGTGAATTGTGAAGAAACTATTCAATTGTGAATTGTGATCTTTCATCGGGGCGATACTCAGTGTATAGTTATAGAGTTAGTCCGTCAGAGCCAACTGCAAAGTTAACGTTGACAAGGTGTAACTACCTACTTTATAGAGCACTTTCCATCAACGGCAATACTTCGAACACCCATCAGAATTAAGAAGCAAGAAAAAATTCTGAATATATTCATGTCTTGTGTTCAGTTTTTCTGACATTACCCGATACAGTTTAGTTGGGTAGAATTTTTGTATGGCTTCTTTGTTATTTCGGATTATGACTTTTAAAAACATGTTTTGACAAGTTTACTGCTGTGGCTGGATAATTTAGAGTTGCGTTATATTAGTTATACAAGGAAAAATTTGATGGGAAAAGTAGTGAGGGACGTCCGAGGAGGGAAAATGACGGTATTTTTTTAAAAATTATTATTATTACATAAAACAGGCATGATGCCCAAAAATTTACATACTTAAATGTTTTAATATATATATGTGTTAATATCAAAAATAATAAGTTACATATGCAAAAGTAAATGACAAACAAGAATGAGTAAAAGGTAGGATATAAATAGGTCTGTAAACAATTTATAATTGGCACCTGTGCTGTTGAGACACTGATTTGGTGGCTAAATATTGGCACCTGTGCTGTTGAGACACTGATTTGGTGGGTAAATATTGGCACCTGTGCTGTTGAGACACTGATTTGGTGGGTAAATATTGGCACCTGTGCTGTTGAGACAATGATTTGGTGGGTAAATATTAGGACCTGTACTGTTGAGACACTGATTCGGTGGCTAAATATTGCCTGTCTTTAAATAAAGGGCGGAATGAGAGAATATTTTTTTAATACAGCACTAGAGTTCCAACCAGCCGGTGCTAGTGGGAATGTAGCAATCTCTTTTTGAATATGTTATGAGGAAGAAGGAGTTTGGGGAGTGCCTAGCTATTCATATCTGGTCCCCAAACACCATTAATACGGTAGGGAAATATTACTCTCGAACGTGTCGCAAAAACCTGTGATGGTTGAATTATCATATTATATTTTTTGAAATAATTAAAAATTTTAAAATAATATATATTATATTACGGGTTTCGAATAACAATGCGGAAATGTTGCTTGTGTCGTGATGCCAGCCGAAATATTTATTTTATTTTATAGAAACAAACAGTACATTGGTCCCACCAAAACAGTTTACAGATATTAAATAATATTTCATGTTGTGTACCTTTGATATGTTTCTTTGTAATGTCTTGAGTGGAATGTATAATTAGTAACTACTGGGTGATGTGCGTAGTCTGTGAGTGTGAGTATGTGTTGGAAGTGGTGATCTGTGAAGGGATATTAAACTCAAGACAACTGGTCGGGAAGCAGATGCGATGCCAACTCAGCCACTGATCGGTCGATATAGATAGGCAGTGAAATTATTAGTTTAGGATAGGTTAGATTAGGTTATTATTAGAAAACTTATATATAATTTTCAAAACGAAAACACTTTTGGTAATAATTTTAGCACTCCTTTCGCGTTATTTTTTTTTATTGTAGTCAAGTAAATCCAGACATCAAATGCCGACTTCTAAAATATCATCATATAATATACTAAATCCATTTGAGAAGTAGAGAAAGAGAATGAATCAAATTAAACAAGTAAAATTTGGAAAAAAGCGCTGCATCCATCCCACTTATAAGAAATGATTCATTGCTGGATGTAAAACAAACAATATTTTTAACCACATTATGGCACTATTTCCAAAACCTCAGATTGCTTTGTTGCCAAAATGTGGCAAATTTTCAAAAAAAATTTTTTTATTAAAACTACTATATAATATATTGTACATTCAAAATATAACAAAATAAATATTCTCTAGATTCTTTAAAACGTTTTAAGGTTAAAGATTTAATTATATATTTTTTATAAATCCTACAAATACGTGATAATAGACAAAAGATAGGGGAATTCATTGGCTACATAGAGCTATAATCAGTTTGTATGTCTCCATATTCAAATTCGGAGGTATGAATTTTTTAGTGTGGGCGGAAAAAATTCCTTTAGCAATACGAGAAAAATATTTTAATAGCTCTGTCGCTCCAGTGGTTAAAGAAGGAATATTAAAATGGTTTTGCTATACTGATACAGTACGATTATACTATTCAGTAGCATTCCGGGTTTTTACCAAATTAACTGTTTAATGAAAACACATGTTACGTGGGAAACGTAGAAATAATTTTCCAAGAAAAACATTGTAAAATATATATCAATATTTAGCAATGGTTATCATATATTTTTATTTCTAAAAAACGTGAAAAAGCGAATAAAATTCTCTACACTTGATTTTATATCGTCACAAACTACTCAAAATTACTTATTGTTTGTTACAATTTTATTTATTTAAGTTTTTTAAATAAATATAAATAAATGATGAAATAAATACAATACTTTTTCAAGTGTAAAATTCGCCATTCATGTTACTACCTTTAATATTTGTTTATAATTTTAGTTGTTAGTAGGGATGGCATGCATAATTAATTCCTTAATCCTGTCTGATAACGTTTTGACGTTTCGCAAGGGAAGTAAGTACTCGTGCTAAGTGTGTCACGAACCAGTATCTCTTCACAAAACAACGTAAACGCACAAATAACGCACAGACAATACACATTTAATTCACATTAATACAAGAAAGTTCAAGTGCTACAAAAAAGTATTAAAATTCTGTCTTACCAGCCTCGAATTACGTAAAAAATCGAAAACGCACTGCAACCCTTACTTAGTTCAAAGCGAGTTTTGCGCTCTTATCACTACCTTTCAAAATCCAGACGATAGAAGAACGCACAAAAACAATCCAAACACCGTATTTAACGCGGAAAACTGAAGATTTTTCAATGCCAAAGTTGAATTTAATATAACTCAAGTAGATTTACGAATAATTCGGTGGGGCTACGCGTAACAGAGTCCTGCCCGCCGCACTGTTGGCGATTTCTAACCAAAGCTGGTGGGGTGGGAGGGCGCTTGCGCTAGACGGGGCGGCCATCTTGGCGTGGTTCGAGGTTTGGCCGCGCGTTGCGCAGTGGCGCTGTCACCGGAAGCTAATCGAATTCCGGATACACACGCTGAATTTTAAATTTAATATGGAGCTTTGCCGTGAAATAAAGGGGACGAATATGTCTTACTGATTTTTCTCGTCTTGTCTTCTGGCGCCGTGTTCGGGCGGCCTAACAGGCACTTTTTTCAATATACAGCTACGTTATAATATTAATTATTTCCAAAAATGACTTTCCGGCTTCTAAAGATATCCCTTTTTGTGAACAAAATATCACTATAAATTATTATGTTTTATAATTTAATAAATTTTATTTAAGAATGAAAAGAATTCTTTAAAAATATATTAAATTGTTATTATAATAATAATACGTTTTTTTGTTGTTTTTGAAGTAAATACTTCTTTACGCACGCTTGACTTGAGAGGTAAACTCGCGAATGCGTTACGGAAATTACAGCGTTACGAGAGGCGTAATATCGGGTGTTACGAACGTTACGGAGGTGAACGATAATAAATTTAAATTAATTTTGAGGTTCATTTCCCACAATCTAATCGTAACAACAGTGCTCAAATCCATAGTAATGACTTTTGGAATGGGTGCTGGCATTTATGCTGACAATAGTTGTGTTGTTGTTTCTCACATTCTAAACGTTAAAATCTAACAATTTTTCTAGCAATTTTTCGATTGGAATTTTTTGAATTTCCTGCTGCAAATGTGAATAAACGTCGCTCTCTAACTAGAATCCGCATCAAAAAAGTTTTATTTTAAACTTTGAAAGGATTTTATTAACAATCCCATTCTGAGCGTAATTCCCATAATAAAATTAATCAAATTTTCATTTAGAGTGTGCGAACTCAGTGCATTGAAACGACTGATTTGTCACGATGATTGGTAACAATCTAAACGAATCTTCAACATAGATTCTTATACACTGATGACAGGAATGGTTTTATTCGATGCCAGAAAGAATATTAGATTAGATTACTAAAGAATTATTTACTTCAGTCGTGTGGTCTAAAGCACACTCGTATTTTTTTTTACATTTGCTCCATACAAGAGGCTCGGAGGAAAATAATTGTTCTGGGGGCCTATGAGGTCTTTGGGAGGCTGTGTGAAGGATCTTTTAGAAAAAAAAGGAGAAAAGTTCTGGAAAGGAAAAATGTATGATGAGTGAATAGTAATCTGGGGGTCAGTGTGTCCAAGAGTAACGGAATTATGAATCCAAATCTCCCACTGCGGTGCAAAGCAATATTGAGTCCTAGATCAAAAGGACTCCCTTAACCAGTCTCTCTCGATCCGGCATGCCACGCAGTTGACGGTAGACCCATCCGCTGTCAAATCCCGGACAAAGCTCACCACGTGAACCCTGTACCCCTGCTAAGTCACCAAAGGTATCAAACGGGGTAGAGGTGTTCGTTATCAAATAAATTGTTCCCGGGGCGACGGTACCTGCTTCCTAAATTGTATTTACAAAAAATAAGTTTCTTTTTTAAATTTTATAAAACAATACACAAATTAATTCGGTCATAGGTCACATATGTACATCACCCCAAAGTGTGGGTAAACGAGATAATCAAGTAAGACGAAATATGGGAAAAGCTCACAAAATTTCCCACTTACTAAATGCACGATGATTTAAATTTTTCGCGCAGTGCAACGCTTTAACTGTGAACTAATGACTCCTTAATAAAACCGTCAGTTAAAACAGTACCTTTCAGAACAAGTCTTTCCCGAATTATAAAGCAAATATATAAATTCGCTAAATTAATTCCAAATTGAGGATTTGGATAATTTTTTGTTTAAATTAATAAATATCCAAATACACGGTCATAACGGATAAATGTCCAAATGGGCAAATTTCAAATGGATTAATGTCTAAATAGACGAAGTCAATATGAGTAAATATGGAAGTGGGATTATGTGGTCCAAGTCCCAATCTTAACATAACTCGACTCAAGTATTTTAACAAATTTAAGACCTTAACATTAGTTTTCACGAAGGGGGTTCCATTTATACATTCCATACCAGGCGCAGAAGCTTGCAGTCAACAATAGAGTGCTAATACCTAACCAGATGTATTGCCATGGAACTGACAGATAAAGGATGAAAGTAAACTGAATGCTGTAGGAATGAGATCCCAAAGGTATGGTAAAATCATGTACGATCATGTGAAAAACGTGGAGATCCGCAAAGAATACAAGGCTGATGTAAGCGTAATGAGTAAGTAGTAGGGACCCTCATATTGTAGAGCGAATGAACGAAGAAACGAGTCAGGGACGTCCGAGGAAGACATGGCACGATCAAGTGAATCAGATACTTGAGCCGGGCCATATCAAGAGTCAGAATAATAGAACAGTATGTACATCCTCTCTGAATATCTCTTCAACCGGGGGAAACGGTGTGATATTTAGTTAGTTGGTTAGTTAGTTTACCGGATGCAAAACATAGTAGGACTGACAGGACAGTCTACAGGCGGACTTTTTATGTAAGAATTTTAAGTAATTTCCAAATCTTTGGAGTTCATTTGAAGTGGTCTGCTCACAGGCTGCATGACGAGTCAACTACACTCAACACGGCCTCTCTTCCACCCTTCTGGTGCCACAGCACAACAACCCTACACACTCCCACGCCAGTAGCCCTACAGAAAACAGCCTTCTTATGGGGCTACAAGTATAGCAGGGAGTTTTACCGTAGTCCTGCAGTTCTACACAGGAAACAGAAGCGGAAACGGATATTCTTTTTATTTGTTGGCGTATGCGAATACGGATGCGTATGTGGATTGGTATGCTGATTCGGATGCGAATGCACAAGCGGATGTGAAGTTGGTATTATAAATTCAATGAGGACGCGTAGAATAGAAAATTGTATTGTATTTAAAACGCAATTTCTTTTTTTCTGTTATCAGTGGCATGCGAGAAAAAATATGCGAAATGGCATACACACATTACTTAATTACTACACGGAGAAAAATCGATTTTGACTTTCACGATAATTTAAATCGTTTAGAAATGTTTTATCTAGTTGCCCCGATAAAACAACATGACGATACAACGAAAAAATACGTTGTACCAACAGTGTATACGTACGAAATTTGTTCTAATAATTAATAATGATAATTTATTCTTACATTTTCCCGACAATAAACATTGAAACCTGTTAATTTGTTCGTAAGAACTTCAGTCCTGATTTTAACCATTTTTACGAATAAAATTATCGTATTTTAGAATAACATTTTTCTCCGTGTATTAATGAAAAAAAAAGACGATGGTTAAATTTATTAGAAATAGCACTTTGACTACTCCACTGAAGAATTCTGAAATCTTGTAGGGTCGTTTTGAATAAATGATTTTAATGTGGTAGATTAGTTTGGAAAAACAAAAAAAGCAAAGCGCCAGCGCTTGCAGGTTTCCCCGCGACCTTATTGCTAAGGAACAGACCCGAGAACGTTCCGTCAAACTTGTAAAAACTTGTATTATGCTGCGTGAAAATTTCCAAACCGAGACGCGATCGAGCCGAGACAGAAACGAAGCAACCGCAAGCGGTCTCGGGTCGCAAATTTATGAGCAGCTTTATAAATATAAGCAAGTCTATAAGTAGAAGCGGAATGCCGAGGGAAAAAAATGAAAGACTTCCATCAGGACACAAGCAACATTTTTATGTAGTATGAGATTTTCAAATTTGGTCGGGTTATTTGTCTTTCTTTTTAAAAAAGAAAAGAAAAAGAAGATAAGGCGACTTCCGCGTCTGCGGAAGGAGAAGCAGAGGTCCGTTACATCACTACCAACAGTGATACAGTAGTAACCCTGTAGCCTACAGACTGCAGCCTTCTTAGAGGCTACAAGTACCAGAGGGAGCAGAAGTACCTCTCCGAGGAGGATAAAAGTGTCTCGGTGAATAAAGAAGTATAGGCTGTAATTCGCACTAGCCGGTTGGTAGCATTCATCCCTTGCAAACCTTGAATAGAACCTTTAATAGATGAACTTCGTAATTTTTTTTATTGTATTATTTCAACAAAAAGATCGAATATATAATAAATAAGTATAGAATACTGTATTCGTGGGTACAGGTTTTGTGTGCACAAGAATAAAGCTATGTATGATGTGAGGAAGACTTTTTTACATTTTAAATTTCTTTTATTAATAAAAAAACTGTTGCTTAGCGTACCTACCTACCATGAATATATTAGCGGGTACGGAAGGTCTTATTTTAAAATGAAACTTGAATTGGAAATTTTCTGTTCTTCTGTGCTTTATAAACTAATATAAGGATTTATTTTTGTATCCAATATGAAATCAGAATAATCAGTAATTTTCCTTTTATTTTGAACAAAATTAAACGTGCACAAAATTTCATCAAGAAATATCAAAACTCTGCATTAAAGGGTGGAAAAAAGGGGTGGTGTGCAAGCGCTGTCGGTTATATGCGCGGTGGAAGCGCCGCATCCCTTTGTTTTCTAGGTCAAAAAGCTTAGAATTTATTTATTCTAGCCGTAAACAGCAATACTGCCAAATATTACCAAAAAATAACACACATGAAGAAACAGAGCGACTAATGAAGCGAGTCGAAATACATTTACATTATCAATGCAAGTAAAACGTACAACGCGCAAACACACACATACCATAGCAACAGCGTCCTCAAATACTCGCTGCGTTCAACACACAAAACGATCCGACAGGCGACCCGACCCGGCTGTTTGGTGGATGCTGTTCGTATTCAGTATTCCAAACACTAGGAGGATTTCGGATACGGCGCATGCGTATTCAGTATGGCCTTCAGAGTACTATGAAAGATAGATGCTTGTGTGCCGGGAGCATCCAGAATACAAAAAACGACCGTAATGCGAATAGGAATAAGGCTCAGAATAGCGTTTTACTTTTTAACGAATCCCATAGATTGTTTTCGTTGTTTGTTTTTGGGGTGTTATGCCGTGTTGTGCTACCTCCTTCTTTAGCCGACGTTTCGGACAGCGTCGACGGATCTGCCGGATCTGCCCTGATGATGGACACTGCAACGCTGTCCGAAACGTCGGCTAAAGAAGGAGGTAGCACAACACGGCATAACACCCCAAAAACAAACAACGAAAATGCTTTTGGCCGTGAAAATCTAAAAACGTATCCCCCATAGATTGTGTTTATTACGTGTTTTCTTGGTGCATTTTTGACAGTTTGGTTTGAATATTATAATTATAATTGAAACTTTGTTGTTTAATTAATGTTTAATCCTTCGATTACCTATTCAATTCATAATTTCATCATATTTATTGAGAAAATACTACTTCTGGCATGAGAAGACAACATTTCTCAACCATGTAAATAATTGATGACTTTATAAAGAAGGAGCGTCGAATTGGTAAATGTAAACTCTAAACTTCGAGGATTTTTTTGATTATTTTTCAAAAATACATATAAGAAATTTAGGTTCCGTAGTAATTGATGTTTCGGAGCGCTAAGGATTTATAGAGCTAATTAGACTATTTTTGACAGGACTTGCAACTTGCTCAAGGTGCTAATCTATAGATTTGTACTTCTTATAGTAGTAGGTAAGTTTACCTATATAGGTACTTATTGATAGCCCAGTATCCCTTTTACAAAAAGTCACCGACCGCCACTGGTGGTGTGGTTTTTTTGGATTCGCATGTACTCAGTGACCTTCCTATTTTGCTTTGAAGGTGTACAAAATTTCATCTATCTCGAAATGCTTTAGATTTGTTTAAAAACAAACCCACACCCGGAAATTTTTCTATATAAATACTAGCTGACGTGTACCCGTCGTTGCTCGAGGTTATTAATGGTTTGGAGTAAAGTTTTAAGGTTGTGAATTCTAGTAAAGTGGGTGTAGTTTTAATAAAATAATGGTAAAGAATTTAAAACCATTTTTAAGTACCTACATATTTGAATCACTTGATCGTGCCACATCTTTCTCGGGTGTCCCCAATTTCTTCTATCATCCAATTCCACAAAATATAATCTCATTGCACTTCTTTCCTCGTTCACAAGTTCTTCATACTTAAGCAATCTGGGCGTCCCTTTCTCATTGTTAACCATTTCGCTTACATAAACCTAAGTATTTGTACCGCTAAGGCTGGTTTCTTTTAGCATCCTTCAGTCCAAAAAAATTATTTAATAAATTTATTGGATAACCAACACCCCTGCCATATACGTTTTTAGATTTTCACGGCCAAAAGCATTTTCGTTGTTTGTTTTTGGGGTGTTATGCCGTGTTGTGCTACCTCCTTCTTTAGCCGACGTTTCGGACAGCGTTGCAGTGTCCATCATCAGGGCAGATCTGCCGGATCTGCCCTGATGATGGACACTGCAACGCTGTCCGAAACGTCGGCTAAAGAAGGAGGTAGCACAACACGGCATAACACCCCAAAAACAAACAACGAAAACCCCTGCCATAGGTCACCCCAAGTGGTTGTGCTACGTTTGGTTCCCGGAGTCATGTGGTGAGGTTTGTCTAGGTCTTGGCAGCGAATGCGTTTGCCCACCTACTCGGAAGATACTGGTTGAAGGAGATCTAACCTAGACCTCTCCAGCCGGACTCTCTCGACTCATCGCCATGCACCGCAGTGGTAGGGATGAATTCGTACGTTCGTCACTCCTGGACACATTGATTCCTAGATTCATACCCACCCCTCATACCATTCTTCTCCTTCCTTTCCCTAAAAGAACCCTCTACAGATTAGATGACGTAGACTCTACGGGATTTTTTTCCTCAGTGCCTGAAGCTAATATAAAAATAAAACAAAACAAATAGGTTCTGCGGTATTCCTTACGACTAAATTTCTATATTGCCAAATGATTGACAACTCCTGCACTATATGAAGGAGCTACGTAAGTTTTTTTACTTCCCGGAAGGAAAGGGTCGCCTGTAATATGGATGTTACATTACCATAAGTCCGGGTCATCTCGCCAGCTCGTAGGGTGGAGGGGATAGGGAGGGGGCACACATATTACAGTAGCTACCTGCTGCCTGCTAGGTACCTACCACAACCCTAGGTGGCTTTACAGCTTTCTTTGTGTTCCTATTCCTATCCTTAGTCACAAAATCGCAATGATTGAGACTTTTTCTTTACATTAGCTCCACACAGGATATCCTGGGGAAAATAATTTCCTGCAGGGTACGTCATCTTTGGGGATGCTGTGTGCATGGTCTTTTTTAGTGAGAGGAAGAAGTAAAAATAGGTTTTAAATACTTGAAGAGATCCATGTTGACGAAGGGAAGAAAGACAGAGGCCAGTATATTGTTCCAAAGTTCAGCTGTTGAACTCAAAATCGAGTCGTAGAAACGCCGAATGCACCAATGTTTAGCGCACGTTTGGTGTATTCGGCGGTGCCGAAGGGATCAATAACGCTAGTTCCTCTAAGCATCTTCAATTTAAATACCGGTAGAATGAGGACAGCATTCCCACCTTACGCATGTGACCAGAGGTGACTGCCAAATCCAACAAATAAACCTAAAATTTTCTTAAGAAAATGAAGATAATGTTGGTGGTCTCAGTCGAAGTATGATATAATTAAATATGACTGAATCGGAAAGGAATACATTGGTGCAATGGTTAGCGCAGTGGCCCGGAAAGCCGAAGGTCCTGGGTTCGAGTCCCAGCTGTATCCGTATATTTCTCTGATTTTTCTGTTTCAGTATTTCGATTGAGTTTTACTAAACAAAAATGAAATTAAAAAAATAATATAAATAGCGATTAAAAAAAAAAATTATAAAATTTTAATAAATAAATAAAATTAATGTAAAATACGTGTAGAAAATTTTCCATTCCGATTTTTACATTAAAAAAGTATGCTGAATATTCTAAAATTTCATCATCTTCTTCTATTTCTTCGTGTGCCCTATCAGGTCCCTCCGACGTTGGCGATCACTCTGGTGAATATGTCTCTATCTTGTGCTGCCCGGAATAGCTCCTCCACATTTCTAATACCACTCTCGTAAATTTCGCAGTTAAAAAAATTGTCTCCTACCAGGCCCTCGGCGACCCTCTATCCCTTTTAGTATTAATTGGAGCAAGTGATATTGATATTTATATTTTCCTCATCTTCTAAAGTGTAACTAACGTCAATGTATTAATTAACAATAAACCATTCTAATTTTGTTTTTAATTTTTAAAAGATAGACAAACATTCCCGGGTTACGAATAACCCAACAACATTTGAAAATCTCCTACTACCACCACACTAAGCGGAAGATGTTGCTCGTGTTGTGATGGAGGACTTAGCCAGCCGAGGTAACGAACACGGTACGCCTGGGTGGGACCCAAACGCGACGCCCACTCAACCACTGACCTGTCATTGTAATTATAAAATAAATTTATTATTTTAATTGTGTCATATAATGTATTCCAATTCTATGTAAATTCAATCTGCATTGCAAGCATACCTGCATGACAGGCAAAATATTACAAAAAATGTATATATTTGTACTGTACAAACTTTATTGCAATAAATAAAAAAATAAAAATATAAAACCTCCCTAGAAGTCGGGTAGTAATGCCTTTTACAGACAGACAAACGCAGAGGTACTCCATCATTGCAAAAGCAACTTTTTCCGCTTATTAAGAGGTATTTTTTTTAGAGAATACCTCACAAGAGTCTCAACTGCTCCCATCTGGAGCCAGTGAGACTATAGCATCCCCAATTGGCGTATGTTGTGAGGCTGAAGGTAAGTTTGGAAGGGAAGGAGATGGGAAAGAGGAAGGTGGAGAAGTACCTGGCTATTCAGATCTAGTCACTCAACACGGCTAAAGCCATATCAAGCAACGTTTTAATTCTGAATGGTGGTATTACACCAGGGCGATACTGAGAGTATCTTCCACTCTGGAACGTGCCGCAAATATAGTATATATTATTTTAATTAATTATTTGTGAAATAACACAAATTAATCAAAAAATAAAACTTATTTGCACACGCCGCGGCGCGCCGAGTTTTAACCCGCGACCTTCGGAATAGGAGTCCAAAGCCTTGCCCCTGGACTACGCCGGCCGTCGTAGTAGAAATAGAAGGAATACTGTTCGTTTTTTTATTTTTATATTAACTCCACACAGGAGGCCCTGAGGAAAATAATTTCCCTCAAGGTCATCTTTGAAGATTCTGGGTGGAGGGTCTTTTTGAGGAGAGGCAGGAGTGAACGTGGGTCTTGAAGAGACCGAGCTGTGGAACGAGTATTCTTAACCGGGAATGTTTGCCTCTTTAAAACAAAATTTTAAATTAAAAAAATATTTTACTCAACCAAATTGATAAAAAATTCAAAAATTTTCAAGATTCATAAAGTTGACTTATTTTACAGAAATTTACTTTTCGGTTCACGAATTTTTCCCCGCATCACATCACAACTATAATTATTATTCAAATTAGTTCACCGCCTTCCTCTGTCCCCTTCCCCGCCCCCATTAAAGCGCCGCTCGCTCTTTATTAGGAAAAACGTGGATCATATTAAAAGACGGGCTGGTCTAGGAATTCCTGAGTGAGTTACTCTCTACCCACAAAGGAATGAGGAATACTCCCCCCCCCCTTGCTACAGGGGGTGGTTGTATCACGCATGTTTTAGGTATACTTCGACGGCCGGCGTGGTCGAGAGGTAAGACTCTCGACTCTCAATCCAAAGGTCGCGGGTTCGAACAACACAAATTAAATTTTAATTGATTAATTTTATTTGTGTTATTTCACAATTAATTTTACAAGAACAGAGATCCCTATTGCGTATGTGTGGTAAAACCATGTATGATCGTGTGAGGAATATGGAGATCCGAAAAGAATGCAAGGCTGATTTGAGCGTAAAAAGTAAGATTAAGAAAAGGACGCTTAGATGGTTTGGGCATATTGAGCGAACGAATAAAGAAATAAGTGTAAAGAGAATTTATGAAGCGAATGTGAATGGTAGAAGAAGTCGAGGACGCCCGAGGAATACATTCCACGATCAAGTGAATCAGATACTTGAATCGGGCCATGTCAAGAGTCAGAATAATGGAAGAGTATGTATGAGAAGATGTATGAATGTGAATGAAGCAAGGAGTGTGTGCCAAGACCGTGTTGTTTGGCGGTCCGTCCTCTCTGCCTACCCCTGCGGGGAAACGGTGTGATGGTTAGTTAGTTAGCACAATTAATTAATTAAAAATAATATATATTTGCGGCACGTTCCAGAGTGGAAGATACTCTCAGTATCGCCCTGATGTAGGACGGCCATTCAAAATTTAAATTTTGATAGAAATGGCTTTAGCCGTATTTGGTGACCAGATCTGAATAGCCAGGTACTTTCCCACCTTTCTCTTCCCCATCTCCTTCCCCTCCCCACTACCTTCAGCTTCACAACATACCCCAATTGGGGCTGCCAAAGTCTCACTGGCTCCAGACTCTGGTGCGAGTATTCATATAAAAATAAAAAAAACTTTAAGACGTTAGTATTTGATCATACTTGTGTACATACTTCCCAAACAGACAAACTCATTAATTTTCTTTAAATATTCCAAATTTTTTTTAAGAAAATTTAATTTAATTATGGGACGCAAGTATGGGTACCTCCGGTAACCATTTATTTAATAACCAATACCCCTGACAAAGGTCACCCCAATTGGTTCGCTACGTTTGGTGACTTAGCAGGGATTCCCGGGTTTAAAAGGCGAGGTTTATCTAGGTCTTGGCAGCAAATGCGTTTGCCCACATACTGCGGATCGGGAGAGAATAGTTGAGGATGAACCTAAACCTCTTCAATTGGACTCTCTCGACTCATCACCTTGCACCGCAGTGAGAGGGATGGATTTATTAGTCTGTCACTCCTAGACACATAAACCTCCAGATTTCTAACCACCCCTCATACCTTTTTTTCTTCCCAGAACTTTTTCTCCTTCCTTTCCCCAAATAAAGCCTTCACACAGTATCCCGGGTATGGGGGAGGTTGTATCACTCGGTGACCGGACAACTCAAAATCAAGCAACTTCAACCCTCCTTTGAAAACTCATTAAAAGTGATTAAAAAATATATAGAAAATTGGTTAAATAATAAACGTTAGGTTCGGTTTTGGGCTAATTTTCTTTATTTTCATTTTCTTTAATGACTTTTCAATGGGGTGTTGAAATTGCATGATTATGAGTTGTTATGGAACCGTATGACTCATGTGTCAGGTACACTATTAGACGTTAGTGCCGTTAGGATTAACGTCTTATCAAATTTGATCAAATACTGAAACGAGCCGAGAATGTCACGTTACAGACAAACCCACGTCACTATATATATATATGTGTGTAGAATAATTTTCTCGGTTTAGCGTAACGTAAAGTCCTTAAAAGGACTTTTTAACTCCTGACGTTTCGGACAGATCTTACTGTCCATCTTCAGAGACCTTATGTCTTGAGTTTTGTACGCGTCATGGGTCTCTTCAAGACTCACGTTCACTCCTTCCTCTCCTCAAAAATACCTTCCTCACAGCATCTTCAAAGATGACATAGGCGATGAGAAAATTATTTTCCTCATGGCCTCCTGTGTGGAGTTAATGTAAAAAAAATATTATCAAATCATGTCGAGAACGGAGAACACGAGTAGAAGGTGATTTGTCGGTGGCTTTGAACTAATTTGAGGAATTTCTGAGGATTTTTAAAATGCCGTTTTGAGGGAATTTTGATCAATGGTGACTCAGATATATATATATTTTTTAATATGTTTGTTCAGTTTTAATTTTACAATATTTTTTTTTACAAATCTTACGAAACTGATCAATCAGTTCGATTGTAAGAAAATATATATATACTATACATATACCTCTAGGTCAAAAAATCTGTACAAAATATTCAAAATTTCTTCCCCTTTGGTTGCCGAACAAATAACCATTAATTAGCAGTAATGTGGCAATATGAATGCGTTCTTTTGGCCGGGGGATCCCGCAGCTAGCGTTCCCCATTTATACATTTGGCAGCCAAAATCGCTGTAGCTAAAGTAGCCGTTATAGCTCGAACGAGACAAATTACCACAACATTTCGTTGGAGTACCTACCTATTTATTACCCACCAAACTATCCTTTATATATATAATGTCATATAATTATATACAGATTTGCAGCTGGTGCGTGGCGTGGTTAGTGTAGATTTTGTGGATACAATTTTTTTTTTTTTTTCATATTTGCTCCATACAGAAGGCGTTGAGAAAATAATTTCCTTCATCGCCTATGTCTTCTTTGGGGTTGCTGTTTGAAGGGTATTTTAAAGGAAATTTTGAAAAGTATAAAAGTTGGTTGTAATCAGAGAGTCAGTGTGTCCAGGAGTGACGGACGTACGAATCCATCTCCCACAACAAACAAACCATCGGACAGCAAAATGACGTGTACATTTTTTCACTTCAAATATGCTTAGGGATTGCTGGTTAAAATCCTTACGGTATATAGTATATATATATACATAAATATATATATATACATATTTTATTATTTTTTTTAAAGAAAGACAAACGTTCCCGGGTTATGAATAACCCAACAACATTTGAAAATCTCCTACTACCACCACACTAAGCGGAAGATGTTGCTTGTGTTGTGGTGGAGGACTTAGCCAGCCAAGGAATCGAACACGGAACGCCTGCGTGGGACCCAAACGCGATGCCCACTGAACCACTGACCGGTCATATAATATATAATTTTTTATTTCTTTACATTAGCTCCGCCCTGAGGAAAATAATTTCCCTCAGTGCCTATGTCATCTTTGGTGATGCTATGTGGAGGAATTTTTTAAGGAAATGAAGGATAGGAAGTTCTGGGAAGGAAAAGGGTGTGAGAGTTGGGTAGGAATCTGGGCTTCAGTGTGTCCAGATAATCCACCGCCAAGACCTAGACCATGTACCCGGGCACCCCTGCTAAATCACAAAACGTAGCGTACCACTTGGGGTGACCTATGGCACAGGTGTTGGTTATCAAATCAATGGTTCCCGGGGCGGCGGTACCCATTTCCGCCTCCCAAAATGTTTACGTCCGTTCTATCATAATTCGGGTGTATAAATGTCCGGTTTTAAGTTAGTATATATTATTGCGGTCCCGAAGAAGGTTAGTTATGTTATGACCGAAAATAGATAGACTTTTGTGCGTCATAAAAAAAGTGGTTTAAAGCTAAGTAATTTTTCATTTAAATTACAAATATATTTAACTCGAAATAAAATTGTATCATAGATTGGAAGGGCACTTTGAAGTTTCTCCCACAAGTGCTCACGGAAGGATCGGCTGAATAATCTTATAGAAACCGATTTTTTTACTAGAAGTCTGATTTTTTTATTTGTTTTTATTTTTTCTTTTCTTTCATTTTATTCCCCTCTATCCTCTATCCACCGGAGTGATAGTTTAGTTGCACCTGTCGCCAGAGGACGGCACCCGAATGCACTAACAAAATAAGCTCCCTCGGACACACGTGCCTAAACTAAAGATTAAGCTATGGAACCATTGGGCGTAGGACATTTTACATGATGTTTTTTTTTCTTACAGTTTCCATATGGATTCGGGATGAAAAAACTGACATGTTAGTGCCTCTGCTGACGAGGCAACTGAAACCAACCAAAACTGGCTGGTTGCTATGGCTTCCAAACAAACTTCCATTAAACTTCTATGACAGCACTACACAATTTTACGATTTCAGTTATTATCTCAGCTTTTTTAACCATAGAAGAAGAACAATCAGCTGTCATCATAGCAACTAGCTCGCCAAGTTTCAAGTCAGCGCCTCCGCCCACTCAGGCAACTGAAAACTCTCAACTGCCAACTGTCTTTGTATGACAATGTGATGGCCCGCACACTACACAATCACTCAAACACCCGTTGTCAATAGTAACGCAAGCGGTGACTTGCGACTTGCACTGCTGATTGCCGTGGCCGGCCGTTGCTAGTTGCCGCTGTCAGCTGATTGTTCTTCGTCTATGGTTAAACAAGCTTTTTGACCAATCAAGACAGATAAAACAGCCGGTTTAAGTTGGTTTTCAGTTGCCTCGTCAGCGGGGCGCCTCACTGTTTACGTTGCCATTGACAACGGGTTTTTAACAACTTGTGTAGTGTGCGGACCATCAGATTGACATTCACGGGATAGCGAGTTTAGTTGCAAACTGGGTTTTCTTTAGTTGCCTCGTCAGCAGAGGCAGTTATACTACTCTATTCACCGATTCCTAAAATTCATCACCTTACGAATAAAACATTCCGAACTTAGATATATTTTAGTGATGAAAATTTTGCAAGTTTCAAAAGGCAACTAACTTCGATTCTGTCTTCTGATAGAAAACTTTTATTATTTTTTAAATCTTCACTTCTAATATTCGATACCTTCCTTACGAGTACATCATATCTTCATTTTTTGTTTTATCTATATATATAAAAATGAATCCCTGTTTCCCTTGGTCACGCCATAACTTCAGAACGACTTTACCTATTTCATTAATTTTTTTTTTTAAGTTTTCTAATGCTTTGTAGAAGGTTCTTACGGAAAGAAAAATTAAGAAAATTGGATAATTTCAGAAAACTTAACTTCGTACGTTTGACAGTTCACGCGTTTGATATATTTAAAGATATTTTCTATACTATTCATCCGATTGCATTAAAAATTGGTGAGTTGTTGTGGACAAGCCGTGAAGGTTTTTGTATTGGTGAGTTCTGGAGTTATGAAATTTGCAAGAAAAATTTGCAAAAGGGCTCACGCGAGTTGTTTTAAATATCAGTGTGTTTTATGAAGTTTAGCGGCAGGGAAAAAAGGCGGGAAGGGGAGGGGAATCCTTGAGGGGGGAAGGGAAATGAAGGAGGGGTGGTTCACGGGAAGGAGGATAGCGGGAGGGGAGAGGGGGAAGGTGAAAAGGGAATGCGGGAGGGGAATGGGACGAAGATGGGGAAGAGGTGGCGGAAGGGGAACGGGGATGAATGAGAAAGGATACGAAGGGAGAAACCATTTCTTTATTTAAGTGCATTTCAACGCATGCCGGGTATCAGCTAGTTGGTTATAAGTTATAACAAACACAAATAATTGTATCTATATACATACCTACACGGAGAAAAATGTTATTCCAAAATACGATCATTTTATTCGTAAAAACGGTTAAAAGCGGGACTGAAGTTCTTACGAACAAATTAACAGGGTTTCAATGTTTATTTGCGGGAACATGTAGGAATAATTTGTTGGTATACATAATTTCGTACGTATACCAACAAATTATTCTTACAGTTTCCCGCCAATAAACATTGAAACACTGTTAATTTGTTCGTAAGAACTTCAATCCCGTTTTTAACCATTTTTACAAATAAAATGTTCGTATTTTAGAATAACATTTTTCTCCGTGTACATTCTAGCTTTTACATATTATACATTGCAATTGCATCAATTTTTTAATGGTACGTCTAAATTATTTAGGATGTTACATTTAAATACGTTAATTAATGTAATGTCTACTAGGGCGTCATTAAGTTACCATTTAATAAATCTGTCGTCTGTCATTGATATATCAATATTACGGTTTTATCGGATGGGGCAACGCAAATGACAATATACTAAATTCACTAATTCACACCAGAAAAACCATTATGAAAATTATACTGAAAGTCCCCGTTAGAACTACAGTCGGCAAAATCTTCAACAGTCTTGACTTCATGTCAATTAAACAACAATCTTCTAAAACTATACTCCTTCACATTCACACTTACAAAACAAAGAAATAACAACTTCTTCTTCTTCGATGGCGCTACAGCCCATATCGAGCTTTGGCCTCCCGCAACATTCGCCTCCAACTCCTCCTGTCCTCAGCGGCTGACTTCCAGTTTGTTATCTGGAGAAGCTGTGCTGCATCCCCTCTTACTTCGTCTTCCCACCTCAGTCTGGGTCTTCCCACTTTTCTCTTTCCACCTGGGTGTCCAGCCATAATTCTTTTTGGGACGCGTGTGTCCGGCATTCTCTGTACATGTCCAGCCTATCTCAACCTGAGGAGTCTCATATGGGCTGAGATATTGCGGGCCTGATATATATCATACAGTTCTTTGTTGTGCCGGATGCGCCACTGTTCCCCCTCTTTCACGGGTCCACAAATTCTTCTGCATTTTGTTACTGTCCATCATAATTCCAAAGTAAAAAAGCCTGTCAATTATTTCAAATATACTTTTCAATATTGTTTTTGGTTTTGAGATATTTACAAAATACTACCCGTCTTCTAGGGGTTAAGTAGAAACGAGAAAATAATATTAAATTGATCAACAGCTGAATAAATAACTCTAAACCCACATAATAAACAACTAATACGTATATATTAGAAACACTAGCACCCGTATTCTTTGGTTCAAGAAGCCTTCCTTTCCTCTAAGGAACAAAGTTTTATTTTCAGAGACACATCTAAGGTCGTTATGACGTCACTTAGTAAGGAAGCTACCTTACTAAAGATTTGCAGAGTATTTGTATTTATCGGGATCAAAAATACATCCAACAAGCAACTACAAATGCAACATCTCAGCACGGGAGATCCCAGTGAGGATACCATTACCTCAATTTGTTAAAACATGATAATAATGCATTTATTTTATTTTTAATGTTTTACATCACTACTAGCTGACCCGCCCACGCGTTGCTGTGGCTGACGAAATGCCTTTGGCTGGGTGAAAAAATGCAAATTAACTCATATCGCCATCTCTTAGAAACTTATATGGAACTTCCAAATAATTTCAAATATTTATCCCATAAAAAATATTTAATTCACAATAATAAATATTGAGATCCATAATCGAGATAAAAACTGTCCTATCTTTTAAGTTGGACCAAATTACTCACAGTAAGCAAAATTTCATCAAAATGGGTTAAGTAGTTTCGGAGTTTACCTCGGACGAACATTGTGTCACGAGATTTTTATATATAAAGAAGAAAGATGTTAACTGGAAATATTGCATGTTTATTTTATTTTACATATAAAATATTGATAAAAAAGATATTGTGAAAGACTAACTAAAAATAATAAGTGTTTATTATATACTGATTGTGAGTTTGTATTCTTGTTCAATTCAACGATTGGTTGATGGAAATGGCAAACGCAAATAATGACATATCGTTTCTTGTGATCTATTGTTATGTTCAAGATGTTCAAGTTTTAATTTTATCGCAGCAAACTATTTTTTTGTTAATGGCAATCATCTGTATGAAAACGTAAGTTTGAAAATTAATCGTGTAAAGCAAATATTTTTCATATGGGTCCCGACGTAGTTTCTGTATGGGAGAATCGGAATGAAAAAAGGATCGTGTAAAACGCACATTACTCTAGTCATGACGTTAGGCTTCTCTGGAGGGAAAAACCGATAAAAATAATCACAAGTTCTCTTTCAGGCATCGCGGGTTTAATCTTCTTTGTAAGTGGTACCGCCGCCCCGGGAACCATTTATTGGATAACCAAAACCCCTGTCGAAGGTCGCCCTAAGTGATTGGCTACGTTTGGTGACTTAGCAGGGGTGCCCAGATTCATGGGGTATGGTTTGTCTAGGTTTTGGCGCCTACTGCGTGGCGGGCCGGATCGAGGGAGACTGGTTGAAGGAAACCTTCAACCACCAGTTTCTCCAGCCAGATTTCGTCGACCCAACGCCTCGCACCGCAGTGATGGATTCACACGTCTGTCACTCCTGAGGCCCTAGCACGCTTGCTCTATAAGGATCGATAGGATAACTATCGGTAACTTCTCATCGTTCCCTACGACAACTGAACATCGCAAACGAATAGGTGACAGTTCACAATGACTAAGTGTCCTTAATATATTCGATATCAACTGTCGTTTGTACGTTTGAGATCTGCAGTTGTCCTAGGGAACGATGAGAAGTTACCGACAATCGGTCGGTAACTTCATATCGAGCGACCGTGCTAGCACACCTGGACACATTGACCCCCAGATCCCACATACCTTTTCTTTTCCAGAATCTTACTTTCCAAAAAGAGATCCTACACACTCAGCATCCCCAAAGATGACATAGGCCCAGAGGGATTATTTCCTCAGGGCTTCCTGTGTGAACCTAATGTAAACAATGAGGAATTCAAATATTGTTAGGTTATTCGTAACCCAGGGAAAAACGGATCCTTAGACTATATTTTTTTTACGATTTTATCTATTCTGTCGTAAATCTGATACAAAATAACTCACAAATAAACAAAAAAATCCCACTGGCCAATGAATATTACGTGGTTTATATTATATGTCATAGTTAACGTGGTTTTCACGTTATTTGTCGAGGTTTGAACTAGATATCTTTGTGGATTTCCACGTAAGTTTTCCGTTGACTAGCGTTGACCCTCGGCGGCCGTTATGGCTACTGGAATAACATTATCTGCGCAGTACCTATTAAAAGTGGGAAACTCGGAACTAAACACGCACATTGGCCATTAGTCCAGCGGGCAATGAAATGGCTTTTGTGTCGTTTCAATTTCGTGGATTTTATAATAGTAACCAATAAACTAGGTAAGTCATTTTTCAAAGGCAGCCTTGTGGTTGGACAACAGTTTTTCTTTTAATTACGAAAATATTGATTTATATGTTTGTTTGTTCAACATCTTAATTTCCATACCATTTATTCTTTTCACGATTCTATCTACCATTAGGACACGCTTTATGGGCTAACCAATTATAGAATTATAAGCAATAATTATTAGCCTGAAATACTCATCCATATTATAAAAACCTCCCGAGAAAAGATACATGCCGCCGACGGGTCTCGAACCCGTGCCCATCTGATTGCCGGTCAGGTGCTCTAATTTACTGAGCTACGGCGGCTTATCTCTTACCCGCCAAATTATTCAATATATATTAGTGTTTCACTAAACAATAAGGAAGTTGAGTCCTTTTTTTCTTTTTTTATCAATGTAATGCAAAAAAATATATAAAAAATAAATGCAAACTTAAATACTTAAATACTAGTTTTTTTTTAAAATTCGTTTTCATAATTAAATTAATTCTACAAGTTCGAATTTTATTAAGCCCGCAAAAACGCTAGCTAAGAGTATAATACCGTGCGGGAGAGTTCGTGACGTCATCTGGTCCCTTGATTGTGTGAAATATAATGTAAAATAATTACAAAACCGGGTCACGCTTAATATGGACGAAAAAATAAATTTAAAAAGTTGTATTAATTAGATATTAACTAGTACTAATCAATTCAGTTACCGGAATTTCGAAAAAAGTGCATTTTAATGGTTATTTTTTTTATTTAAAAACACGAAATGTCATTTTTCACCCAAACATGCAACAGTTCCTAACATAGCGGTCGGTGAAAAATGAAATTTCGTGTTTTTAAATAAAAAATAAAAAAATTATTAGATTAGTACTAGTTAATATCTAACTACTACAACTTTTTAAAATTATTTTTTTCGTCCCGGTTTTGTAAATATTTTTCACACAAACAAGGGACCGGATGCCGTGAGACGACGTCACACACTCTCCCGTATCTTACCCTCGATTTCGCGGACTTTAATAAAATTCAAACTTGTAGAATTAATTTAATTATGAAAACGATTTTAAAAAAAAAATACTGGTAATGTTTGCATGTCATCTACATGAACATATTTTTTATAAGTCAAAATATTTTTCACTCAACTTCCCTATTACCGCTTATTACACTTTTTCACCTGCAAACAATTAAGTTTATTTTTATATGAGAAAGGCATTGTAAGTGCTAAATTTCTCACTAGGTGGCGTCGAGACATATGATGTCTACAATTTTTGGTGAAGTACTTTTAACTCGTCAAATATTAATTATTATTTTTTAAATTGATAAACTAATGGATAAGACAAGATTTTTTATGCGTAGCACAAAGGGTAACAATTATTATACGCAATAATTATTAGCCTGAAGTTTTACTTCAAAAATCGATCTACATTTATTTTATGTATAATCACCAAAATAATGTAAGTGAATATTATTGTTATATAATGTATTTACGTGTAAACGATACGAGTCGATTTTGCAAGAAACACCGCTCTAGATTAATATATCTGACCCAAGCCTGAGATGAACAGACGGACAGACGCCTAATCTTAAATTCTAAGAACTCAGTCGCCCGCCGGATAACAAAAGGAAAATGGATTAACTAGGTCCTCAATAAGGCTGGAATCAGACGGTTCACTGATCGTTCATTTCTGTAATTCATTTGGCCTATTTTCCTCGGAATGACAAGTCTGAACATGAAATGAAACAAAAGTGAAACGAAGACGGGAACATTCGCTCGAGTAACCATAGAGTAAACGTTCACTCGAGTGAACCGTCTGATTCCAGCTTCAGGAACAAATGCCTAACATGATGTTGCTTTCAAACATCCACAAAAAAGGAGGCTTTGGCCGATATCAAAGCAGTTGTGGCCCACGTCTCACCAGAGGCAATCGTGGCCTTCACCTCCCCTGTAGTAAACAGGCCGCTTGCATCCCCACTTCGACATGCTGCTTAAGAAGGAAGAATTTCCTACTAACCCAACGGGACCCGCCGAGCCTCACCATCCGCCATCCATGAGATGTAGATTGCCTTTCGCCTTCTGCCGGGTTCTGTAAAATCGGTGTCATCACTTTTTTTTAAACAGAAGTAATGTAACTTTCTTTGCACTTTGAGGAAAAATATCCAGTCAATTAAAAAATGTGTAGTAACATGATGTGCAAGTACATTTGCAAATTACTATGCCCTAGCTGGTTGAATATGGTTCTATTTGCCCGTTTAGGTTCTAAAATGGTAAGTACAGTGAAACCCTTTTAAGAAGTTTTCCAAGGGTCCGGAAAAAAAACAACTTCTTAGGTGGGAAAATTCTATAAGTGGGAAAAATTGGGCCATTCAGTCTTCATGGACTGAAAAAATCAAACTTCTTAAGCAGGAAAACTTCTTAACATAGAACTTCTTAATAGGGTTTTACTGTATACATCCTAATTAAATATTTTCCATTAATATATTGAAATAAAATACTTTACACAATATTGAACCTCAAATCAGAAATCAGTTAACCACTTGAGCGATTGGTGTTCAGTTTTTGATTTGGCCATTCGATTTAACCGCCCTACCTTCGGGTTATTTCCGTAAAATCCTCATACCTGATAAGATTTTGTCAAAATATATGCATTTACAATAGGTTTATTAAAATAAAAGTTTTTAAAAAATAAAAATAAAAACATTAAAAAAAAAAAAAATTAAAAAAAAATTGTTTAAAACAATGCGTAAGTGATACGGGATAGTGCAGAATGGTACAATCAACATGAACGAATCACGTACGTTCGTAGGCCTAGGGCGGTTAATTAATATCATGTCTTAAAATATTAATGTTTTTTTTTTTTTTTTTCATTGTTTTTATTTCTTGCTAGAGCAATCCCGATGAGTTACAAAACTCATTTTAGGACAGGAGGAACTTACAATTCATAGGTAGGAGGTAGTAGTTACAATTTTACAAAGGTATTTTGATATCATAATATAAGTTTTACATTCAGTACAGCATAAAAATAAAAATAAAGACAGGTTAAGTAGAACAAACAACAAGAGAGAACAAGTAAAGAGAGGGAAAAACAGATCCGAGTATACAGGGTGTTAAGGTACGTACTTGAGTTACTTTAACCAGTGATTCCTGACATTATTTCAAGTAAAAAATGTAAATGAAATTTTGGTCTCCGGTGACATTTTTGATGTTTTTTTTTTTTTTTTTTCTACAAAAACATAAATAATAGTAGGTGTTGGGTAGTTGGGGGCGGGGTAAGTGGTGGGGTGGTAACTCGGCTGAGTGACCAATAAGGGCATGTGAAAGAAATTTTTTTTTGTTTGATTTTGAAGAAAAAATATTTTGAAAAAAAAAAAAATTGACATAAAAAAAGTCACCGGAGACCAAAATTTCATTTACATTTTTTACTCCAAATAATGTCAGGAATCACTGGTTAAAGTAACTCAAGTACGTACCTTAACACCCTATAAGATAGAACAAAAAATGACAAGACGATTACATATTTTCATTTTTAAATGTAGTTAAAAAATATTCTTTTAAAGCATTGCTTTGCAATTTTTTATTATGCTGGATGTTTTTGTACATATCTGGAAGCGAATTATATAGTGTATAGGCAATATAGTTCAGAGATTTTATCCCATATTTTGTAGTGTGTGTTTGAGGAATGCGGATTTTATTGTTATTTCGAGTATTGTGGTTGTGGATGTCTTGATTGTAAATTGGCTTGGTGTTAGTATGAGTTGATTGTTGGGTAATTTGTAGGATGGTGCTTGTGATTTCATGTTTAGGAAGGATTGTGATTGGAAGGATACCGGAAACTGAATAGATGTCCCTGACATGAGTGTCCCATGGAAGTCCATGAACATTTCTGAGAGCTCGGTTTTGAACTACCTGCAGGTCGGCTATCAATTTCTTTGAGGCAAAGCCCCAGATACAGCAGAGATAGGACAGGTGAGAGTGTACCATGGCATTGTAGACTGAAGTTAATAAAGGGATGGGTAGTAATCCTTGAAGCCTATATAGTACACCAGTTATGGGTGTAATTTTCTCCTTTACATGATTTACGTGGAGATCCCACGAGAGTTGGGAATCTATGATCAGACCCAGATATTTTGTGCTCATTTTCTTTTCGAGGGAGTTGTCTCCAATTTTGATATCGAGGCTGAGATTTTTTTTGTTACCGAAAAGTATATAGTGGGTTTTTTTTACGTTAAGGGTTAGTTTGTTTATTCTCAACCAACTTGTGAGATGGGAAATATCAGCATTCATTTCCGTTTCAAGCTCCGCTAGGTTCGGTTTAGTATAAAAAATTACCGTATCATCCGCATAAAGTTGTATAGTACCTTTAATACCCCACTTTGTTATGTCATTTACGTAGATTAGAAAGAGCAACGGTCCAAGAATTGATCCCTGTGGTACTCCACATGATATTTTACCTAATTCACTCGTTTCTCCCCCTAGTTCTACTGCCGAAAAGCGATTTGATAGGTAAGATCGGAAAAGTTCCAGAGGTGTACCAACAATTCCCAAATGTTTCAGTTTTTCGATCAATACGTTATGATCCACCGTGTCAAACGCCTTTTTTAGATCAATAAATATTGCCGCCGTAAAATCACCGTGATCTATATGTTTCTGCAGATTTGATATAAAATCGAAGGCTGCACATTTAGTGTTAGAACGTCGTCTGAAACCATATTGTTTTGACGTGAGAATTTTGTTGTGTTCAAGGTATTTCAGTAGTCTTTCTTTAATGACACATTCAAAAATTTTAGAGATAGCTGGAAGTATAGAGATTGGACGATAATTTTGGACATTTTTTTTACATTCGTCTTTATGTACAGGAATAATTTTCGCAATTTTTAGTTTATCGGGAAAGGTACCCTTTGATAGAGAGAGATTTATTAATAATACGAGGTCATCCACTAGTTCTTCCTTGCAGTTTTTGAGAAGGAGAGAGGTTACACCATCGGAACCAGCTGCCGCTTTAGATTTAAGGTTAGATATAACCCGTAAGATTTCCTTTTTATTAGTCCTGATCATGTTAAAAGATTGTTTTGCTTGAGGTTCCGTGTAGATCGTATTTATATCAGTTTTTGAGGTTTTTATGACTGATGCTAAACTTTCTCCAACTGAGAGAAAAAATGTGTTAAATGCAGTTGCAATCTCCTTTGGTCTCTTTACTTCTTCGTCATTTATGACTAGAGATTTACAAGCTATTGTTGGGCTTCGCGAGCTATTTGATAGAATGGAATTGATTGTTTTCCATGTTCGTTGTGGCTTATTCATGTTTTCATTAATCAATTTCGTATAATATTTTGTTTTGATGTATCTTCTATAATTTGTGACAGCATTACGAGATTTATTTTTTTCTATTGTCAAAGGAATACTTCCTTGATTTTGTTTCCAAAGTTTAAATACGCTATTTCGTTTTTTAATAAGTGTATCAAGTTCGGCATCAAACCATGGAGTATTGTTCAGTCTTTTGTCCCCTATATTAGTTTTTACCTTTGTTTTGCATGAATTTATAGCATTTTCGAGATAGTCAGCAAAATTATTATAATTACTGTTTACATCGTCAGACGAATGGGCAAATTTACTAGTTTTAAGTGTAGTATTCAATTTTTGATAATTTATTTTGTAAGCATTTGAGAGGTTTACTGCGGATCTGTTATTGGAAAGGTTTTTCAAGGAATTTTCATAATCCAATATAAGTATATTGTGGTCACTAAGGGGATCATCAATGTTTGAGATTGTGCCAGAAACATTTGTCCTATTTGTAATGATGTGATCTATCAACGAGCTGGTGTTATTAGTTACCCTTGTGGGAAACATTGTGTTACATACATAAAAGTTGTACGATTTCAAAGTATGAATATATCTTCGTGCAATATCAGTGTCTTTTGAGATATCAATATTGAAATCTCCAAAAAGTAATGTGTCTTGTTTGTTATTATTTAATATTATTTCTAAAGATTCAAAGAAATCTGTTATATTTGAGTTCGGCTTACGGTAAAAAACATACAAATTTAGAGGTTTAATATTTTTTGACGTGATTGTAATTCCTAGAAAGGTATTTTCGCTGCAGCATTTTTCGATCTTCTTATTGGTTAGTGTATTGTGCGTGTAGATAGCGACCCCTCCTCCTCGGTCCATCTCACGGGAAGCGAAGATTCCAGAATAGTCAGCAATATTGAAAAAGGTTTCCTCTCCTTTACGTAACCAGGTTTCCGTAATCACGAGAATGTGAACTGTTTCTGTAATGTTTTTGAGAGTTTCTTCGATTTCGTCAATTTTATTTCTGATGCTTCTAGCATTCATGTACATAATTCGCATACAGGAATTTTTAGTTGTGTATTCTATTATGTTTAAACATTTTTTTTCCTTAAAGTTGCCTTTAACACTGGCCCACGTAATCTACCCTTTCTCTGAAGCGCTCATCCATCAGCTTCCAGAGTGGGCAATCTGGATTTGTTGCCCGGTGGTTTCTCGTGCCTCCACTGCAGTTTGAACATGCTGGTTCTCTAGCCTTGTTGGAACATGTGTCAAATTTATGAGATTCGCCGCAGTGAACACACGTTAACTTCTCTGTACAGAAACGTTGGGTGTGACCAAAACCCAGGCATTTGTAACATTGCATCAACGGCGATTGGTCTTCGACCACAAGCCGTTGATATCCGACGTTTACACGTCCAGCGTTTAATAAAGATCTCCAGTTTTTTGGTGATGCCTCTAGGACAACGTTACACAGAAGTTTGTTCCTGTGGTTTTTTTTATATTTTATCCTTAAATTTTGGTTGAAATCTATTTCACACCCTTTGTTCTGGTTCTCAAGTGACTTGAGTAGATCATCGTCGGAGGCACCTTTTATCAGTCCTTTTATTATAATAAGGGGATCGAGTTGCTTACCGTCCGTCACTGTTATTTGTCCTTGGAGTCCTTTGCTCAACTCTGCCTTGAAGTTATTTTTGTCCTGCAGTGAGGCCATCTTAAAAATGTGGAAACATATAAACTGTTTACTGCGGTTTAAAGCTAATGAATCCACCTATATTTCACCGTTTATCCCATATTTGTAGGTTCGTTAAATATGGTCTAATTTTGGACCGAAATCAATCGCAGAAAAATAAAAATGTTCCAAATTTGGACCTTAATCGCTCCAGTGGTTAATGGATTATGAGAAATTGTCTTAGCAAATTTTGACACCTCATTTTATTTATTTATTTTTTTTTTAAAAAGAAAGACAAACATTCCCAGGTTACGAATAACCCAACAACATTTGAAAATCTCGGAACAAGGTGTGAAGATAGAACTCTGTCCGACCAAAGTGACAAATAACATAAATTAATTAAATAAAATTTATTTCTGGAATTCGATCCCGCGACTTCTGTATTCGTATATATAGGTTTAAAAAATTAAAAACAAAATTAATTTTTTCAATTAGTTTATTTATTTTGAGACATGATAAAAAAATAATATGCGCAAGCACAAATATAAACTTGATTATTGAAAAAGTTCATGTATCGAGTAACACAAGCATCTCTCCAACTAGCCACCGAGCACACCCAGTCCTAGACTGTACAAGACTTACCCCTGACAACCTCCATACATTCTACTATATTGTTATAATCATAATATTATTATATTAAACACTTTATTAAACTTCTTATATTCAAATCATTTCATCGTTTCTTTGAAAATTTACAATATTATTTTTAATACACAAATTATACTTAATCATTTATTATCTTCGTAACATTATAATCTTTAATTTTAGTCAATAATATAATATGTTTCAATAATAATTTTTTTAGTATATTTTCACATTTTTCAATCTATTCAGACAATTTATTTCAATCACATTTTATGATACCTGTTTTTATAAGTAATTTTTCTTCCCTCATACAAATGCTGCTTCCGATTTTTCTCACCCAAACACAATATTTTTTAAATGGATATTTCTATAACAATAATATAACACTGTTCACCAAGAAGAGATAAAAAATTCAACCACAGACAAATAAATTTGGCAAAGGAACTAACTAAATGTAATAACATATTTCAAAGAAAAGTGCTATGATATAAATTAATATTTTTGTCATCAGTACACAGCTGGGAAACAAGCCAAATGCTTCCCCAAGATTTGCACACAGTTAACATTTCACGCTTGAGAGCAGGTCGCTTTTAAGACTGGTTTTTGAGAAAAATAAACTTAAAAACTTTTTTGTTTTCTCCCACCTACAACATTTGATCTGGTTCATTCCTTCCTTCAAAAGAAATCTCTCAGAACATTCCCAAAAATCGAATGAATAGGTTGTAAGGTTTCCCACTTTATTTAATTATGAACTTAGAGAGTTGAGTATGATTAATTTCTACGTCCGTTCCTTAAGCTGGGTCTCTTCCTTCAGTATTATCGTCTCCTGCGACAACAATCTTACAACAAATGACTTACAACATCAATAGGGGCGTGACCCTACACACAGAGATTCAACGTTCTTGTTTTCCGTGGTCGATGGAAAACACGACACGGAGGGAATATGTGCATTATTTTATATAGCCGCGCGGTGCGCTCAGCGCTCCCGTCATAAGTGATAAAGCATGTCAATAGCATATTTATTAGGTCTGATAGAAATCGTTGTGTCTCCCTTACTATCATGGTTAGAAGTATGATCTAAGCGGTGTTAGAAAGAGAAAATATCACGCTTTATTTTAAAATTTAAAAGTTAACTGCAAAGTAATTAAATTGTACATATTTATGAATCCAAATTTTCCGGCTACAATTTGAAAATCAATTATTAATCTTTGAGAATTTTTTATTAATTATTTTAACGTCAAATGACTAAAAAGTGAGGTGACTATTTATAATACATTTTTCTAATAAAATATGTACTTATGTCTTTTTTTTTTTCATTAACAGTAATTTTAGTTCATAAAAACGTAAGGTGAGTCATTTTTAAACTTTTTAATGTTTGCACGTAAAATGTTTATATTTCAAATATTATATGTTTATTTTGAATCATAAAATTTGAAAGCGTATTTCATCACCTTACCAAAACAGTTATTAGATTTCGGATTCATTCAGAAATAATCCTTTTATTTGGATTTTATTGCAAAACAGATATGTCAAAGCTCTTTAAAAATATGATCGTAGATGCGTCATTTTTCTAACCACACCTACAGCGGTGTTTGTTGAAATCTGTGTTTACCGTATCGCGCTCCAATTTTCAACCAAACGCAGGAGACGACAATGAGGAAAAAAACTAAAAATGCTCTCGACGTTTGTTGAAGCTGGAGATCGGACTTTATTGGTGTTATGATTTATACATAAAATGTAGGTTTCTATTAAAAACTTTTAATTCCTGATGTAAACAATAATGAACACAGACTAAGGGTGTATATTCTATCAACATTGAAAGGCACTATTTATCTAATGTATTTATTTGTTTTTGAAAATGATTTCTTATCGGTGAACAGAATACATATTGTTTTGTTATTACAGCATAACTTAGCTAAGAGCATTTTATGTGATTAAAACGAAATGTAAACACTCATTTTGCATAGATTGAAGAACTCATAAATTTATTTTAAGGTGCCAATATTTATAAAACAGTATGGATAACAAAAACTTCCATTATCATGTTCACCGCTTTCTTGATGTATTTAGAATAATAAATGTATTTGCAAGACAATCTTTTGCACTGTCATTAATTTTCTTGTTTAACTTCCAGCGGGCACGCTGAGAAATTTCCCTTGAACGGGCGCATGTCGTAAATTTTACGTCATCAAGTTTTCTCCATTTAAATGGTGTTTTCTTTATATAAATAGTAAATGTTTGACATTTGATCTGAAGATAAGATGCTCTTTTATGTCAATGCAATTTTTTTAGGAAGATTCTTTAATGCTTTGGAACCTTTCCTGGACAGGCAAATTTGTATAAAATTTGAGCATTTATGCCGCCGACTTTTATTAGAGTTCAGAAAACTACATCTCCTTGTTATTCTAGAGACCGAGTAAGCGGCACACATTTTGTCGACTGTTTCCACTCCGCCTTTGGTTTCGTTGTAGTCCAGTATTACCTGAGGCTTTCTGGTGTTTTCTCACTTTCAGGCACGTTTTGTAAAATTTACGCTCAACGGAAATTTCTAAATAGGTATCAATGAATAACAAAAACATCTAAGCACACCCGGTGCGTCTGCAGTTTAGAGAGACACTGAGCCTCGAATAGCTCGTAGCTTAATAATAGACCAAGAGGTAAAACTGGGGGAAGTGATAAGGCGCATTTGTCGTAAATTTTACGACAACGCGCCCGCTGGAAGGTTAACTAATGCAAACATTGTTTGTTCGTTCATATTGCGATTGATTTTTTATATTGTAATAATGTCGTGTAGCCATTTATAAAAGTGTAAACAGCGAAAGCATACATTTCTATGAAAGTAAATTTTTTTGTAAATTCATTTCGAAATATTCTATTTCAAAACCATTAAAAATCAATTTCAACAGACCTAATTAATGAATCATTCATAATGTTAATCTAACAATTTCTTACAAAAATATTTATATTTAATAAATTACTAATAGAAATACCATGTAAGTGGAAATCAATCGGCTGCAGAAATATAATATAGATCACAAAAAACTATTCAAAATATTTCAAATTATTTTTAGGCTTATAGTCCATCTATTTTGCAGCTTACTGTTAACAGAACAAAGGAGAAGAAAAAAATGATATTTTTTTCAAAAATATTTTAGGCATTTCTTATTTTATGTATTTACATTAATTCTAATTTTAATAAGTAGATACAACAAATTAAATTGATTGAAAATAATTCAAAGATAAAAAATATACAATTAAAGTAATTAATGCATCTAATGCTAAATTTAACATTAAAAAATAATATTTACACTTCAGAAGAATGATTGTTTTTTTTGTTTACAATATCAATTTATTAGTTTATAAAATAAAAGAGAGATCAAAGAATATATCTTTAAATGCGTACTAGTGCAAGATACAAAGCTTTTTCAAAATATAAATAAAATAAAAATTAAAGCAAAGTAAAAAAAATTATAAATAAGATTGAATTTGGTAGAAACATTAGAAATATGCAAAAAGAAAAATAATAAAAATTAAATCCTCAGTTATTTTAAGTGCTTAAAGCACCATTATTTTGTTAATGAAAATAAAAATTGTTATAATATCATGAATAGGTATGATTATATTTATATCATGAATAGTTATGATTATAGTTATCAAACAATTTTACAGATGTCACTTTTTTCCTTTACATTTAAAATTATTTTTATATGTACAAAAAATAGTATGGTAAAACTATATCTTTTCTTCTTCTTCTTCTTCTCATGCACTGTCCGTTCAACGGATGTTGGCTATCATGTTGGCAATGCGGACTTTGTTTACTGCGGCCCGGAACAGCTCTACAGTAGACTAACCAAACCATATATAATATAATATCTTTTACAAGGTGTATTTATTAGAATATTAAAGAATTCACTTTTTTTAATGTGAACACCGCACAAGAGTCACAACTGCTCCCGTCTGGAGCCAGTGAGACTATGGGATCCCCAATTGAGATATATTGTGAGGCTGAAGGTAGTGGGGAGGGGAAGGAGGTGGGAAGTATCCGGCTATTAGGATCTACTCACTAAACACGCCATTTTAAGCAATGTTTCAATTCTGAATGGTGGTCTAACATCAGGGCGATACTGAGAGTATCTTCCACTCTAGAATGTGCCGCAAATATACTATATATTATTTTAATTTTTTTAAACCTGGGTTTTTAACCTGCAAACTTCAGATTGCTAATCAAGAACCGCAAACCTCGACCACGGAGGGTGTCACTTGATCAAAAATTATGTTAATTAATTAACGCTGATAGATCCGTCGTAACCTCTCCCTCTTTTTCATAAGCGACCCACGTAACAGAAAGAGAAGTTATAAATATAGCTCTCAATGGCAGAACCAAATCTATAAATCTCATAAGTATGAAATTCAAATTACAGGATTGTAAGATCATTATAAATAATAGAGTTCTAAGTAATTGATGATAGTATAATAAATATGTATTTGAATTAACAATATGTTTTAAACATTTAAATTTCATTAAGGGGGTTTTTTGAAAGGCCGTAGATTATTAAATTATTTGTTAATCAATGTTCCTTACAACAGTTTTTTATATAAGCATTATTTTAAGGTCTATCAAACTTAACAATAGTCACAACAGTCAGACTGGCAATGCCCATATATAAGAAATGGAAATATATTTGGGCTGCAACAGGAATTGAACCCTCAGTCTCCCGACTCAAAGCCGAATACATAGACCACTATGCTACGGAGGCCACCATAGATTATAGAAACTAGGAAGATGGATTATGAATCATTATTAGTAGGAAACGCACGTGTTGTCAACATCATTGAACTATACTAATGCAAATTGCATCTACGAACAATGGCGCGCACCAACTATGTTTCTTTCTACACACCAAACGCATAACTTTCATTGGCTCCACTGCTTTAAGAGTCCGTGAAAAATAATTATTCTGTATCTCGAATGCATAGACCACGATGCAACGGAGGCCACCATAGATTATAGAAACTAAGAAGATGGATTATGAATCATTATTAGTAGGAAACACATGTGTCGTCAACATCATTGAACTATACTAATGCAAATTGCATTTACGAACAATGGCGCGCACCAACTATGTTTCTTTCTACACACCAAACGCATAACTTTCATTGGCTCCACTGCTTTAAGAGTCCGTGAAAAATAATTATTCTGTATCTCGAATGCATAGACCACGATGCAACGGAGGCCACCATAGATTATAGAAACTAAGAAGATGGATTATGAATCATTATTAGTAGGAAACACATGTGTCGTCAACATCATTGAACTATACTAATGCAAATTGCATTTACGAACAATGGCGCGCACCAACTATGTTTCTTTCTACACACCAAACGCATAACTTTCATTGGCTTCACTGCTGTGAAAAAGGGTAATTCAGAATTTTTGTGTTAAGTCAGAGTTACAAGAAAATAAAGACTAAAAGACATGCGTTATCGGCTGTCGATTTTCTATGGCTTTCAATGGCTTGTCTATGCCTGTCTTGTGTTAAATGGATTAAGTACCTACTTAAAAACGCAAATTACTATTTATTAGTTATTAAAACTACTTAAATTTAAGCCTAATAGGCATAGGCGTTCATAATAAAATCAATATTCAATAATAATAATAAATCGCTATCCTTTTGTTGTATTATTTTGATGTTTGCACGCGATGACATTCACAACTGACATCTCTTAATGAGGGTTATGCAGAATAATGCACCGTCATCTCTTAGGGTAACTACTTTTAAGAGTTGGTTGTCTTAACCGCTTGGACACATAAGTTTGTTTTCACGATAATTTAACGTAGGTAGACATAGGAATGACGTGTGTCCCGTACCTGAGTTTTTAACACAAGAGCAGTATTTAGCTCGTTAACTGTCAAAATGTTTAGTCTACGGCCGACTTAACACGCGTTACGCTGTCGCAAAAGATACAGAATCATTCTTCAGTTTGGTCTTAGCTCGAATACAGTCTGAGATATGGCACGCTTCTATGACACATCTTCCTTCATTTCTATTATCTATGGAGACCACCAAAATAATAGCAAAGGTTAATTCCATGCAAAGATTTCTTCCCAAAGATCAAATAGAGAATGCTTTTTCTTGTGTTACTACCGGGTTTTGCACGAATTTGAACATGTTTTTTATAAATTTTATCAAACACGGCATTTTGTCAGATTTTTTTTACAGTAAAATAAAAAAATTATGTTTCAGAGCTTATGATGGAAATTACATTATGAACTGTAGTAATACAATACAATAGGGTATTTTCACAAACGAGGGATTCTGTTGAAAATATATTGATTATTTAATAACTCAGGTACGGGGCATATGTCATTCCTATGTCTACCTATGTTAAATTGTCGTGAAAACACGCTTATGTGCCCAAGCAGTTAAAGGTCATTTTTCTGATTTTAATCATCGTACTAAAAATGTTGGTTTTACGTTTTCATTCTAATTTATTCATTTTAAAAACGCTTAAAAACCAACTAAACCAAAACGGTCCGTGTTTGCCAACGTCGCTTCGTACGCACGTCATCAAACAAAGTAGTACAGTCGGAAATTTTTCAAGAACGAGCGACCATTATGACGTCACATGTCGAAAATGCCATTTTGGCAGGATTACAAAAATGGCCAACTTAAACTTGCTGTAGAAAATGTATTCATCAACATAAAAATAAAATAAAAATGCCATAATAATCGTATTTTTTTGCTTAACCGCTTGGACACATAAGCTTGTTTTCACGATAATTTAACGTAGGTAGACATAGGAATGACGTATGCCCCTTACCTGAGTTATTAATTTCTTTAAGCAATAAAATTTTTTTGTGGAAATACCCTATTTGTGAAGATAAAGCATTTAAACATTTTTGTTCTTCAAATAAACAATTTTCTACTTTATAGTTAACATCATGTATATTTAAAATGCTATGAAGTTTTATTTGATATTCCTTGATGAAAGCTGTAAGTTCCATTTCTGGAAAGTCGTGTTTTGACATAAAATTTATTCATGTTAGGTTTTATTTTTTCTCCTATAGTTCTTCAACCAAAGATTTTAAAATGAGCACCTTAGTAAATATAATATATAATGTATGTAAATCAATCTTTGTATGTAAATAAAAGCAGTTATTTTTCAATTCACAAAATATTGGGCAAGTGTTTTCATCGCACCATAAGATTAACGGCGTAAATATTAATGATTTATTTTATCGTTTCATCTTTTGGTTTGTTTTATTTATAAAAAAATATTATTTATTCTATTACAAGTCCGAGAACATAGAAAAATTTAGAAGAATTAAGACAAATTAAACAAGACACATGAATAGGTAACGCAAAAGAGTCCCAACTACTCCCCACTATGGTATCTGCAATAATTGCGGTTTATTATGACACCAAGGGGAGTGAAAACTATGAGGAAGGTTGGGAAGTATCCAATTATTCAGATCTGGCCATCAAACACGAATAAAGCCATTTCAAGCATTTTGGATAGAATTAGGGGGGGGGGGGGGAAGAAGAAAATAAATGGGGAATATTGAGATTACCTTGCTTTTCAGATTAAGTCACTTAACACAATCAAATCCAGTGTTTTAAAATAGATAATTTTAAAAAATGAATGTGACTCAATATAAAAGAGTTGTTAGTATTGTGTACTTCTGGATTTTTTTCTATATTCTGCATTCTTAGTAAAGAGCTAAACAACAATAATGGCTTAGGTAATAATTCTGTGTGCGAGAGGAAGAGGGAAATGAGTCAATAAATTGAATTTTGAGGTATGTAAATTCGATTTTTAGTTATAAACTTTACAAGGAAATATATAATTTTATTATTGAAGCAGAGGACAAATTATACAATTACATATTTCAAAAATAAGACACGGACAAAAGTTGAGTGTACTCATTTCTGAAAGAGCCTTTCTTAACTTATACCCTTTTTTCGCACATAGAATCAACCAAGTTAACTCGTAGGGGCTGGCAAGAAACTTGAATAATTAAAAATGTATTGTTGTTAAAGCTAACGCTTTGACAATACTTATACTTGATGAAGTACATTTTTATTTTTGCCAGTAGAGGTAATTGTCAAATGCAGGGGTCTGGCCCCAAGGGTTAAACACCTGTTTAATAAAAAAAATTATCTTTATCATAAGATTTTTTCATAAGTAAGAACCGAATCTGCAAAATTCTATATGTTATTATAACAAGTATACTTTTGATATTAATCTAAACAGAAGAGAAAAGGGGATACAATTAAATTTTGTTAAATATTTTAATAAATCTACAGTGAACTTGATTATAAGTGCTATAATAAAAACAATACTGAATTTTTTAAATAGAATTCTCTAATATCGATCAACGATAAAATGTCAGATTTAATTATTTTTTAATAGAGTTATTAAACATTGCATTACCTTCGGTCTAATAATGGTAATTGATTTGAAACATAATGAAAATCAAATTGCATTTATTTGATAAATATAATAATTAAGGCAAGACAAATAATATTGCTAATTTTGATCCAAAATGCTAACTTTATTTATTTTAAAAATCAACTTTTATTTATTTTTTCAAAAATAATTCAAAAATCGTGATACTTTTAAAGATTTTTTATTTTTATTATAAGAAATTCCCCACTCTCCGGGGGGTAATATTACAAAATATCCTTAGAACTAATTTTACACACTTTAATAAAAATAAAATCACCGTTTAGTTAAAATTCTTGTAAAAAATTTGATACATACAATAATATGACTAAGACATATTTTTACTGTAACACTATTTTTTACATAACTTTGTTCAAAATATAGCTCTATGAAACCATCAGAATCTATTAGTAACAGCTATTTCGTCCTTTCTTCAGTTCATGAGAGAATAACCTCAGGCCGTAAAATAATTGAAATGCCTATCACCCTGATCATTTTCAATGATCTTTACGACAGATATTACGCCATTTTCGTAAGGAATTACATCAACTAATAACAATCACAAATCTTAAATAAAAATACCTAAACATTTTATACACGGAAAAATATTTGCAATGATTGCAAAATCTACAGATGATCCAAAGTCAGTTTTTTTTTTCATTACAATACATGGAGATAGATTTGTTTTTAAATAAATTTCAGATTATAAATTGCATAAAAAACATTGTTTTGTACGTATACTGTTTTGACTTGTTTTTTTTTTACTGTTTTGACTTGTTTTCCTGAGTGTAGAAGCAAATATACATTTTATTTTATGAATTTGACAGATTGAAAATTAATTGGTTTGAAGCATTTCAATTTTTAAAACCACTTTTTCCAGAAAGTTGTGATATAAATCTTGCGTTTCCACCGTATTGCAACCATATTAACCGGCTGCGCTGCTAATGATTCTGAAAAGAGAAAAAAATGCTTAAAAAATACATAGAACTAAAGTTTTCAATCAATGCTGTGAATTTATTGGTTTTTGGCATTATTTTACCATGGCAACGAGTAAAACAAACAAAACTGCAATATTACTTTGTTTAATTAACCCCTAAGGCTAATTTGTTCGCTTTTGGGAACAACTCTTATAGGTCTCATAGTTCTCCCTTACTATTATGGTGAGAAAGTGATCTAAACGATGTTAGAAACAAAAAACAACACACTTTTTATTAAAATCTAAAAGTAACCACAAAATAATTAAATTTTACACCTTTATAAAATCAAAGTTTCACTTCGAAATTTGAAAAAAAAAAATGAAACTAGGAATTTTTTTATTAATTATTTTTACAAGAAATGACAAAAAAGTGAGGTTATGATAACATTTGTAAGAAATTCGTCTTATAAAATTTGAAAGCGCGTTTTATCATCTTTCAAAAACAGTTTTCATTATTTTATTTTACATTCAGAAATTTATTTATTTTATTTATTTTATTTATTAATAAGAAAAAGATTTTACATACAGGTGGTTATATATTGACAAGTTATACAATTATACATAATTATTCTACTACTCCATAAGTTGTATACTCAATAAAATCCTAATAAATATTCCATTTATTAGGATTTTATTGCAAAGTGGAAATATTTTGATCTTCTAACAAAATATGCTCGAGGCCTGATTGGTTAAGGAATAGATAATTAAAAAAAATTGTTTTATTTCATTACGATTCATAGATGTAGTTGAGCTGATTAAAGCAAAGTGATTTATCAAATTTCAATAAATAAATTCAAATTTATTTCGTATACGTATATATTATTCTTCTATTTTTTTTAAGATACCTGGGGTGCTAGCATAGTCCATCGATAAGGATCGGTAGGATAATTGTCGGTAACTTCTCATCGTTCCCTAGAACGTTCCCACTTGGTCATTGTGAACTGTCACCTATTCGTTTGCGATCTGCAGTTGTTCTAGGGAACGATGAGAAGTTACCGACAATTATCCTACCGATCCTTATCGATGGACTATGCTAGCACCCCTGGGAGTGTTCATTCATTTTCAATTACATACATATGTATATGTATGTTCGTACAGATTTTTAATATATCAATTCACACACTGTTAGGTACAAAGTTCCTTACATATTTGTTAGAGGTTTACCTACTTGGAGCTTGAATACATCTGAAGAGCATTTGTAAGAAAATTTAAAAAACATTTAATTATTTATACTTCTTGTATGTACAACAATTACTTGGACAAAAGGTGTTAATTATTTGTTAATCACAACAGGGATGTTCACAATAAACGTAAATAATGATGTATCAGATGTTAGAATAACAAGCGTAATATTGTTAATAATAATAATGAGTATGTATTACAAATATACTCACATTAAACAGTAATTGTTAGCACTGTCCTCATTTAGTCATAGCTTGCTTTGCTCTCCTCTCCCACTCAGCCCTCATTTGCAGAATTCCCTTGAATTGAGGAGAAGCATCTGCCTCGTTCTCCGTGGCCGTAGTTTCACTGACGCTAGTGGTCTTATCATCATCGGGAGTCGTGAGGTTCGAAACGGGTGACGACTTATCCGTAAGCGACTTGCTGTTGGAAAAAGCGATGACTTTAGGTTCCGTCGGAGTCGCAAGCGATGATTTTCTAAACGGCATCGTGGATGACTCTTTAAATGTGAGATTATCGTCGGCTTTAACTTGCGTCCAGGGTCGTTTAGGCAAAGAAGAAGAATCTACAGTGTATTGCAGAGATTCCATCTTGGCGCCGATTGTTTTGATATTCTCGTCTTCTTTGATTTCGGTGTTTGATGGGAACGTTCGGTTTCTGAATCGTTTCTCCGGTGTGGATTCTGATACTTCTTTCTTGTAATTTGATAGATCTTTATTGTTATTTTCTACATTTGCGTTTGTAGATTGTAAAAGTGGAATATTGGAGCTGATGGCACGCCTGTAAATATCTGGACCTGAAATAGCATTTGGCCGAACAACTATTTTAGATTCTGTAGAGATGTTGGATCTAGTATTTTTAGTTTCGGTCACAGGTATCGTTGTCGGTCTAACTGTAGATTTATTATTAGGAGCGGCAGTATTGAGTGAAACTGGGTTTGAATCCAGCAATTTTTTAGGCATGCGTTGTGCCTGCATTAATTCTGCCGTCTCGTTGGTATGCTTTCTAAATTCTATCTGATTTTTATTGTTGGATTTATTTGTAGATGTCTCAGAATTTACATCACTCGGTGAAATTGATTTTTTCCGACCATCTTTTGGCGAGTCGGCTTCATTTTCTTTATCACTGTCCCTAGATCTCGTCATAATGTTAAAATCGTATTTAGAATTCCTTTTGATTTCTTCGAATATCTCTTCCTTGTTTTCAGCATTAGTAATTTTTAAGATATCTTGTGTTATAGCTTCTGTTTCGCTATCCTTCAACTTAAGTGACCTTCTTGCAAACACTTTCATTAATTCTGGTTCATCATCTTTCCTACCAGATTTCATAGATGACAAGGACTTCTTTCTGAATATAACGGTAGAATCCAAATTACAGTCATCCGAAGAAGACGAAGATCTATCAATTCTTGAATTCTGTTCAACGAGAAGTTCTTGCGAAGAAATCCTTTTCATTTGTTGGTTTGAATTCCTATCATTCAAGCTTTCTGTAGATCTCTGCTCTACACCTAAAACGGGAGAATTCTGTTCTTTGAATCCGTCAGAATTATTAACATCAATGTAATCAAATGTTCCTGATCGTTTTTTGATGAAGTTCTTGTGGGCGGTTGGACTTGGAGGTGGCAGGGAAGAATTTGTAGAAGACTTTCTGAAATTCAGACTCGTCGGTACTGTTACTGTGTTTTCAACTGCCAACACTTCTGTGCTTCTATTCAATAATGTCTGTGAGCCAGTTTTCTTCAGTTGAATATTGTAAGCATTATTTTGGATCATGTCAGATTTCTCTAAAATTTCAACATCTTCAGAACTGAATTTCCTCTGTGGCTTGTTGGGTTCTCTAACATCCATGATGGTATTTTTATCGGATGATTCTGATTTCTTCAATTCATTGACCACAAATCTCTCAGACTTTTTGGGATCATAAGAAATACTCCTCTCAATAGCAGCATCTGGTCGCTTAACGGACTGAGTAGGAATTACAACATCATTAGCTTTTTCAGACTTCGTCGGAGTCTTGGTAGATTTATTTTCATTCATTTGATTCATGGTACTTGTTGAAAGCACCACATTGCTAACTGGTTTTTGATCTACTTTATTCAATTGGATCTTCATAAATTCTGGAATAGACGGATTTGTTGGGCTTATCTTTTCCAAAGGTTTTGATTCTTTTTGTCCTTTGGGGCTCAGTTTCTCTGCTGACAATTGTGTCGTAAAATCAAAATGCATAGATTGAGCCCTTGAATTATCTGGAGTTTTAAGAACTGGTGTTGTTGTTGTGCCTTCTGACGTGTTCAATACAGTTACTGAAACACTTCCTGGAGGAGGCGAATCAGAAGTACTAGTATTCATTTCATCTGTCAAATTCAAAATCATTGCGTCGGGTGATATTTTCTGGTTAAAGCTAACACTTCCGACAACATCTGGAATCGCTGGCTGATTCAAGTATACCTTGTTATTAGAGATGCTCTCATTAGAATAAGCCTTGCGATTTTCGCTAGACTTTTCCGTGAAACTTTTAACGCTGTCTAGCGAACTAGATTTAAGAGTAATGCAGTTTAAAGGTTTTGGCGAACCAATGATACTATCGATGTTTGCCTCGATTCTCGATATATCGTCTCTGGCCTTAATAGATCTGTTGTTAATATTCTTTGTATAATGCGACGCTTTGTTCTGTTTAGAGTACATATCTTGTTTGAGGTTATCGTCTAAACCTGAATTAACAATCAATAAATCGTCTTTGTTTTCAACAATACTTTGGATTGAGAATACATCAGTTTCTGTGAAGCTTTCGTCCACAACGGTAGAGTTGGATTTATAGTTGAAGCTCATAAGAGAATCACTTCCTAGCTCTAAAGAATTCGGAACATCATTAGCTTCTTTGATATTCTTTTTATAAGTTGATTCCCAACTGTCCATGGAAGATTCAGATATCCCGAACATGGGTGGAAGACTTGGCATTTCTTGTTGCGAAGCCAGCGGAATGACATCTGAATTCAATCTGAAGCTTTGAGATTTTACAACTGGGTTTCTAGAATTCAAAGAATCGGGGAAAGACATTCCCGCATCAGAATCAAGATGACCTCCCATATGCGATATTTTCTGCTGATAGCTGCTGAGACCTGCAATCTTTGGACGAGCTTTGGAACTCTCCATCTCATAATCGCTGTTTCTCTGATTTGCAAAATCAAAGTACCTCGTCTCAAAGTCTGATTTAGAATTCCTGATGGTCTGAGGATCAAGTGACCCTTGAGAACTTGACTTAAATTCAGCACCAGGATCGTAATTGTTTGGCCAAATAGTTCTAGGCGGCGATACAGAATATGACAATTGCTTAGAATTTGTATCTGCAGATTTTGTTGCGGAGCTACTAGTAGGATTAAAGAACACATTTTCAGAATTCATTTTGATTTTGGGAGATGCAGAATGAGGGAAATGTGCATCTTCCGAGGGATTCAATAACTTGGAAGGTTGATGAGTATTTTTGGTATATCGTCCTCCGTTCACAACCTCTTTTGGGTATATTTTACCCTGATTAATGGAAGGGAAGAATCCTTTGGATTCTTGAGACGTGGTTCTGGGTAATAACGGTGGTTTCTTTTCAGCTTCGGGACTGGCAGGGATATCCATGGCTTCCATCCTTTGCCTGGATCTCAACTGTTGTTGAGCTGTGCCACTCTTGGAGATATTTTCGGAACTTAACCGTCTCATATTAACGTCATCTTTAGATTTGGATTGTTGGACCTGAATATCTGATGTTATTTTTTCTCTTTCAGGGAAGTGTTTGAAGTCATTTATACCGTGCTCCGTTGAGGAACCTTTGGAATAACTAGTCATCGATTCTTGCAGTATGGGATCATTGACATATCCACCGCGTGGATCCATTCTTTTATGACTTTGGTTTGAAAATACCTTTTGTCCGATAGATTTATGTGCGGAGCTTTGATCAGAACACATCATCTTCTGATGCCTAACAATGCCATGCTCGGTGATGGTAGATTTGCCTGTCACAGTTGTACTTTGTTCTGAGCTATAAGATTTGAATTGTTCTTTAGTTGATTGTTTCTTAGATTCTTCAATTTGTTCATCCTTTTCATTATGGCTATCTTTTTTGTTCTTCTTTCCACTTCTCCTCAACAGTAGCCTGCCGAAGAAGGACTCCTCCTTTTTACTAGTTTGTTTCTCGTGAGGCTCATCTATTTCTTGATATTTAGACTTTTGCGATTTTTCCATGGTGATATTGTGTTGAACAACATTTTCAGGATATCGCTCGATCTTTTCTGTTGATTTGTCACTATTTTTTCTATGCTTAACATCGGGTCTGGTGGCCTCAAAGTTTGCACTAGCTAACAACTCTTCTTCCTCTCCTACTGATCCAAATCTCTTCTGTAATTCTTCAGCGAGAACGTTAAACTTTAGATCCATACTTTTATACATGGAAACTCCTTGAGCTCCGTGGTTAGCTGAAAGATTCCTTTCAGACAAAGACTGTTGATAATCGTTAAACGGTGAACTTTCTTCAACTTCTTCCGTGGGTTTTTTCTGAGCATTGGACTTGCTACGTCCAATTTTGACAGAGTGAGTTAACTCCTCATTACTCGATAAGCTTAATTTCATGGGAGACATTCCGTACTGTCCGACCATTTGGCTAAGAGCCAGACCTGGAGGAAGCGACGAAGATTTCAACTTTGTTTCTTTTGAAACGTGTGTAGGAACGCCGTCCGTAACGGTTCCAGAATATTGCGAAGAAGATGTCTCTGTCTTCTCGTAGCGCATATTTGAGGTAGAAATGATATGGCGCGTGTTGGAAGTAACGCTGGAATTCTGGACAGAACTGGAAGTCATCTTAGAATCTGCAAGTACAAATAATGAAAGCAAACATTTAAAAGAAGCAAAGCTAGTCTTAAAATTAATAGGCTTTGCCAGAAAGCTGCAAAAGTTTTTTTTGTTAACTTACATACAATAAATAATACTGAATATTGATGCAAAATTTCACAGCTCATACAATTTTATTAGTAAGTATTAGTTTAAATGATAAAATGCACACATACAAAAAAACATGGTGAACAGTTTCAGTTCAATTATGAAACGAAGATAAACAAATGATAAACATAAATGATAATAATCTGAAGTAAATACCGAAAGAGAAATTAATGCAAAATATTATAATATTTATCTGTGACCTTGGAGCTCTTTCAAAGTACCACTATATTTTTAATCAAAGAATGAAAGTCAGTTAATCATAAAAAATAATTGAAGATTAAAATTCATTGATAACCCACATTGAAAGATACAATGATAATGATTAAACACTCACAAAAAGTAAAAAAAAAAAAACATTGAATTTAATAAATTGTATTGTAACAAGTAATATAAACCCCATCATTAGTAAAGGCAAAACATCAAAATCATTCGAATTCAATGTAAAAACTTTCTCATAAGATATTTTAAAATATTAGTATAGGTTTCGACACAAAAATTCATCCAAATTATTTGCTTCCAAATTCTTTAATTATTTTTCTATCTATACAGGGTTTTAAGGGACGTACTTATTCTTAACCTTCCTTTAACCAGTGATTCCTGACAATATTTGGAGTAAAAAATGTTAACGAAATTTTGGTCCCAGTGACATTTGTTGATATTTTTTTTTTTCAACTTAAAACATAAAAAATTAGTAGGTACTGGTCAAGTACATCCCTTAAAATCCTCTATACACATCATGGTTGGTGCAGATTATTAAAGGTTCATATCCGCGGATGCGGTTTTCAGGATTTTTTAAAGATATTTCAATTTTAAGTGCAAACATAAATGAAATTCGATTTAATTTTAATATGTTTTATTTAAACATATTTTGAGAACAAAACTAGAACAGATTTTAGTCTTATTATTAGCATTTTAAATCTAAAGCTTAAAAATGAAAAAAAAAATTGAAAAATTGGTTAGTTATATTTTTAATAAATAGAAATACAAAATAAGTCCAGATACTGCTTTTTATTAGTGGCGGCATTTTTATTTACTTTTTCACTTAACATTTACATCGAAATAGTCATCAAGCACGCAAAAAAACTTGGATAAACACAGTGAACAAACACTATGCGATAACTACAACAAAACAAACAAAATCTGTACGATCTAGTCATCAATGTGTGCCTTCCTATTGGTCAGTTAGCAAACGAACTTCGTGCTAGTTGCTATTCTCGTTGACGTTAACGAAGATAGCAACAAGCAAACACGCGCCACTCTGGCTCCGCCCACTTTCTTTACATGTCTGAATTAATGCAAATATTCGGCATTTACGGATGCGGATGCGAACATCCGTAATACCCCTGATACAAATGTAAAGAAGAGTGTCTGTGGTGGGAGGTGTGGCTTTTTTTTATATAATTTTATTCCAATCAAGATTGACGTAGTTAGTAAAAGTTATTAAATATTGAGGAAAACTAAACTATGATCAAAAGACTGCAATCTGTCTTTTAAAATATGAAAATGCAGTACTTTAGCTCCAGACCAAAGGTGGCTGCCAAACCAAGCAGTGGGACGAACTTGCGATTTGTTCCAGAGTCTTTTTACAGTACTAATATTGTATCTATAAGAACTGTACGCCTTTTTTACTAACATTCTGGCAAAATAAACAAATTCTAATTAAATCATAAATTTTTCAAATAATTTTGAGTAAAAAATACTTTGAATGTAATTTTATATGTACAAATTATACTGGAATCTTACAATTTCACACAAAATTTTATACTCTGGAAAATAATAATAATATGATAAGGATGGATAAAGCAATATTGCTTGTGGATTTTTAACATGGCACAGTATACCCCGAGTCATACCTGCAAAATGGTGGCGCGAGGTGATTACTTCAGGAGTGATACTGCGAGTGATCTCCTCGTTTACTTCGGGAGTGGTGGGAAGAGCCGTTCCGGGGGATATCTGAAACAGAATTAAGCAGATATTTAATTTGTGTTCGATACATAATAACATGTACTACAATATTTTAATAAAATTGAGGAGATACGTTCTTGGGAAATTTTTCTTTAACACATTTATAGACACTTGCCGGAAAATGCCATAAAACATAGGTCTGTGATATGACACATGCTCTCACGTGTGTTTTGAGGGATTTTGAGGGATCTGAGGGAAACTTTTTCTCCCTTTTTAACCCCTCAGGCCTCGGACATATCCTGTCAGATGGTCGGAGTATTTCCGTTTTGCAATAAAATCGAAATAAATAGAATATTTCTGAACATATCCGAAAACTAAAAATTGTTTTTGAAAGGTGATGAAATACGCTATAAAATTTTATTATTAGAAATAAACATACTTACAAATTTTCAAATATAAAATTATTTAATGGAAGCATAAAAAGTGTATAAAAATCTTACTTTTTTTTATTGAAATTACTCACATTGAAAAAAATTAAAACACACATTTTATTAGGCAAATGTATTAAAAACGTTGTTGTCATCTCAGTTTTGCATTGTTCCAACTAAAAAAAATTATTGAAAATTCGCATAGGTTTTTTTTGAAACTTTTGTTTCATAAAGTCATACATTTCAATATTTCTGTGGTTAACTTTTATATAAAGCGTGGGGTTTTTTCTCTTTCTAACATTGTTTAGATCATATTTCTCACCACGCCAGTTAGGGAAACATAACAATCTCATTGAGACATATATAGGATAAATGTTAATTTTTCCGTTCCAGGTGGATGGCGCTTTAGCCATTTACCAGAAGTTTTTACAGTCCACTCCATTAAAAAAGCACCCACCTGTTTAGCTCTGTTCCGTCGAGGGGCCCCATGGGTCCTGCGGGGCCTAACGGCCATCTTGTGTCGGGCGGCCGAGTGGCTGAGGGGCGCCAGCCCGCTGGGGGGCTCCGAACCATCCGGATCTGCAATAAAATAAATAAATCCATATTAGTATAAAGGTATTTCATTTACTTTTATTTTTACCATTTTCACTGCATTCCTGATATAAAAAAAATATGTATTTATTTAAAACATAGGTCGCGGGTTCAAATGCCGGTGCGCACAATTTGATTTATTTGTGTTATTTCACAATTTATTCATTTAAAATAATGTATAATTTTTGAGGCACATTCCAGAGTGGAAGATAATCTCAGTAAGACCAATATTCAGAATCGAAACGTTTCTAGAAAAGGCTTTAGTCGTCTTTGGTGACTAGATCTCAGTAGCCAAGTAGTTCAAATTTCTTCTTTCCACACCCACTACCTTCAGCTTCACAACGTACCCCAATTGGGGATGCCATAGTCTCACTGACTCTAGAAGTTTGGGAGCAGTCAGGACTCAGTACCAGTATTCTTTCTTTAATACTGCTAGTCCTAAATGTTTTAACTGTTCGGAGCTGGTGTATGGAGGAAGAGGAAATGGGGAAGAGGAAGGTGGGAAAGACTCCATTCACGAACGGAAAAATAACAATTAATTCGAAGTTTTAACTTAACATTACCATTGTGTATTGTGATTTTAAGATCACAAGTCATATTATTTGTACAGAGTGTGAAGACGAGTGTGAGGAATTCTTAAAGCCTTTTTCACAAATAACACCACCGTGGCACACAATAAATACAGCTGTAAAAAAAATAATTATTATCAAAGAAAATCCACAAAAAACACTTAATCTAATAAATTATATGATATTACATCATGTAAATATGTGTTCATACTGCAAAATCAAACACTCGTAAATCATTGTTTTGAAATTCAACATGTTCCATTAATTTTCAAATATAAGTTTAAACTCATTCCGCAAATAATGCTGTTGAAATATCATACATATAACCAGTGGTTAAAAGTAACCTAGGATTACTATGAAACTGGACTAAACACATTTTAAAGGTAAATAATGAAAAATATGCAGGGAAAAATGTGATTTGAATCAAAGAAATTAAAAGAGTAAATAAATTAAAGAGATGTGCTACAATTTTAATAGAATAATAATGATAACTGATAACGTTACATTTTAACTATATTAGAGCAGATACGTGTCTGTTATACTAGTATTTTAATGAAAGGTGCTGTGTGAAACTAGAATTATCAAACCCTTCAGGTCACATTTGGTTAGGTGAACGAAATTAAAATGAATCCTTTCTGGTACTTAAATGCCAATGTTGGTGCCTAGCATAGTTTTATCGGTTTATAATTCCCACGGTAACTGCCCGGTGACGGCACAAAAAGGCAATAAACGTACGTTCCTTATCACAATAATGCTGCAGCTCTTTCTTACATTCCAATAATAATGGTGAAACAATCAGACACACAATGTACGTATGACTGCTTCCTCCAAAGGAAAAAATCTCATTTTCTTGCTCTCTCACTAGTATTAAAGAAATGAGATGCCGCTTTCCTTGCCGTCGCCGTGCCGTTGCCATGGTAAATATAAAATCAGCCTTTGGGTGCATTTTATTTTTGTAATTATTGCGTTTATGGAAATATAATTTTTACGGTTTCATAGAAAAAACAATACGAGTAGGTATCATCATTTTCTACGTACTTTATAATTTTACGCATTACATCACCCACCTCACAAGGTGTAACATGTTAGGGAACGTACCCGTACTACGTGACCCACTTTTTGCAATTTTTAACCACCCTCTCCCCCATCGATGACCACGTGTAGTATATTCCGAGACCCCACCTCCCCCGACAGTTTTCACGTAGTAATTCATAAATATGGTTTTCATCATTTCTTGCTAACAAAAAGTTTAAAAATATCAGTTTTCAATAAGCTGACGTCTCGGCATATGTACCTGTGTCAGTATTGCCACCTGCGAGTTTAAAAAGCGTCAAACACTGCGCGCCATATTCGAATGTAGCTCGAAAAAAACGCGAGATTTCCCTAAAGGATATTGACTACGTGATAGGCCCCTTGCCCCTCATTGTGACCAAGCGTGGTATTTTCAAGATCACCGTCCCCCCCCCTGAACGGGTTACGTGGTATTAGTTCCTTTACCTGTATATAATCAAAAATACACCGTAATTTATTAAGTCTAAAGGCATGCAAATAGTCTGCCTTTTGTATGGACTCTTCGCTTGTCAGCAGCAGGTGGTCAAAATGTACAAACATTCAATATTTCTTTCTATGTTCTTCAAAACAAATATTTATTCGTAAACACAATGGAAATATATAATATGTCTTTGTTATTTATTTAATAAAACCAAGCATTATGGGAAAGGAACCAAGGAACTGCAAGCGGCGTTTTGCACCGTTTTCAGTAGCTTCGTTCCTTTCGCATAATTCGCAGCTCAGTTCGCGTAATACCTACTCGTTTATACGCATCATAATGCTGCATGTATACGGAGAATTTTTTTATTACTAAAATACGATCATTTTATTCGTAAAAACGGTTAAAAACGGGACTGAAGTTCTTAGGAATAAATGAACAGTGTTTACATTTTTATTGGCGGGAAAATGTATGAATAATTTGTCGCTATACGTAATTTCGTTCGTATACCAACAAATTATTCTTACATGTTCCCGCCAATAAACATTGAAACCCTATTAATTTGTTCGCAAGAACTTCAGTCCCGTTTTTAACCGTTTTTACCAATAAAATGATCGTATTTTAGAATAACATTTTTCTCCGTGTACATTTGCGACCGAACCATGAATTACGGGAAAGGAACGACGATAAACTCAAATATTGTACCGCCCATCATAAAACTTACTTTCGCTTACCTAAAAACCTAACCTAACCTAAACCAGTTGATTAAAGAATATAGTATATATTATTTTTTAAATAAATAGCGGGATTATTTATTTGTCTTTACATTGGCTACAAGTTTTCAATTTTAAAGGCGGGGATAGGTACCGCCGCCCGGGAACCAATTATTGGATAACCAACACCTCTGTCATAGGCCACACCAAGTGGTTCGCAACGTTTGGTGACTTAGCAAGAGTGCCCGGGTTCATGGGGTGAGGTTTGTCTAGGTATTGGTGGTGGTTGATCTAGACACACTGAACCCCAGCTTCCTACGCAACCTTCATACCTTTTTCCTTCCCAGAACTTCCTCTCCTTCCTTTCCTTAAAAATACCCTCCACACAGCATACCCAAAGATGACATAATAAGTGCTTTTTCGGTGCCTGTCTCACTAGGATATACCTGTGTCGAGACAGACGTAGAGACATAAATACGTACAAACATACATACAAACATTCTAAAAAAAAACATTTTAAAAACATTTTAACATTCTTTGTGGTTGATAGAACAATCTTCCAATAAAATCAAAAATTTGATTTTGGTCATTTTTTCTGTTTGTCTAATCATAGCTGGTAGTGTATTATATTGTTTGCATGTATTTAAAATGTCTTTGTCGTTTTAAGTTCGTAGGAGAAAACTATTTTTCGTTACAAAACTCCCCGCAGCGTAAATCCCCACGCAAACACCTGTACGGATACACAATCACTATGAGAATAATGTGAGGTAATATCACTATGAGAATGAAGCCTTTTATGGGTCCTTTAAATATAAGTACATACCATGCACTTTTTATAACAAATCTTATCAAATAGCCCGTAGTAATTAATCTGTGTGCATTGCAACGTCTTATGCTGCGTATAAACTTGTAGGTATTACCGTGAACTGAATTATGGGAAAGGAACAAAGGAACATCAAGCGGCGTTTCGCGCCGTTTGCAGTTGCTTCGGTCCTTTCCCATATATGCCTTAAATATAGAGAATAGTGACGTACACATGGATGTCTGTGAAATGCAATATTTTGAAAGATAAGGATGCATTTTACTTACGTAACGATTACGATTGGCAGAATTACAGAAGCGTCGTAACAAGAGTATGTAATTAGTAATTACCGTTATTGCCGATTATCTGTACAAAAGGGTGGTACTTGACTCACTTTAACCAATGATTCCTGATATTATTTGGAGTAAAAAATGTAAATGAAATTTTGGTCTCCGGTAACACTTGACTTTTTTAATATTTTTTTTTCTTCTTCAAAATCAACCAAAAAAATTCTTCCGCGTGTCGGCACTAGTCAGCCGAGTAACCATCCAATCTCTTACCAGACCCCAACTGCCCAACACCTACTATTTTTTTTGTTTTGTAGAAAAAAAAACATTAGAAATGTCATCAAAATTTCATTTACATTTTTTACTCCAAATAATGTCAGAATCCACTAAATAATGTATCAACAAACTGAAGAAATATCTACCATTATCGCGTAACTGCAAATCTTCCATAATCCATAAAACAAAAACTCAAACACACACCAAAATGAAACTGTCATAAAATAACAACAGTTTGCACAGCACAAAACTTAACAGCGTTCTTTTACGCAATAACAAATAAAATAAAATTAAGAATCAATCCTTATTAGAAGGAAACATTATTTGTGTTAAAAACAGAAAATAAACAGTTTGGACGTAGAAAATATGCAAAGACTTCCGTTCAAAGCTAGGCCAGCTCCGAAACTGGTGAATTGCATGCATTTTTTTGAGTCTGACCCGTTTGAGATAAGAAACGCTGAATCATCGAGATAAAAAATATAAACAAGTCTTTATTCTAGAGTGCCTAATAGGATTTTTAAGAACTTTTTCAGAGTCGCTACTACAACAGCTACTGTTTACAGCGCGTTCAATGACCGCGTTATTTATCCTATCACTGCCGCTACACATCTCACCACTGTTTTGCTGCTGAGAGATTTGTTGTAACCGGAGTGGAAGATACTTTAACGGCCGTTGTTCCCAATCCTTCTGATCAACCGTTGAGCTGAAATTTTGGTTCAATACTCCTTGAATGTACAAATACGCTCTTACCAACGCAACTCTCAGACCAACAGGTGAATTGAGCGTTACTAAACAAATCAATTAGCTGATCGATGACTCAAATTGATCGATCGAAAAGTTGGGAACAACGGTCGTCAGTATCGCTATGATAAGACCACACGGAGAAAATTGAACTGTTAAAAACGGGACTGAAGTTCCCACGAACAAATCAACAGTAATTCAATGTTTATTGGCGGTAAAATACGTACGAAACTACGTATACCAACAAATTATTCTTAATGTTCCCGCCAATAAACATTGAAACCCTGAATTTGTTCGCAAGAACTTCAGTCCCGTTTTTAACCGTTGTACGAATAAAATGATCGTATTTTCTATTAAAATTTTCATTTTTTCTATTAAAATGTTCATTTTTTCAAATAACATTTTTCTCCGTGCACCATTCAGAATTGAAACGTTCCTTGTAACTGCTTTAGTCATTTTTGATAACTAGATCTGAATAGCCAATTATTTCCCAAACTTTCTCTATTTGATCTCCTTCCCCTCGCCACTTTCTTCAGCCTCATATTTCTGGATCCACAGTCGGGAAAAGTTGGGACAGTATTTACCTACATGAAACGGTATAGCCCTGTTGGGTGAGGTTTGTCTAGGCGTTTGCCCGTCTACTGCGTGGCGGGCCGGATCGGGAGGGACCGGTTGAGGAAGACCTAACCTAACCCTCTCTCGACTCATCGCCGTACACTGCAGTGGGAGGGATGGATTCATATGGCCGTAACTCTTGGACACACTGACCCCCAGATGCCTCCCCATTTCTCACGCCTTTTTCGTTCCCGAAACTTTCTTTCCCGATCCGTCCTGCCACGCAGTTGGTGGGCAGCCGCATCACCTCATCCCGTGAACATGGGCACCCCTGCTAAATCACTAAACGTAGACCCCAACCACTTGGGTTGACCTGTTGCAGAGGTGTTGATTATCCAATAAATGGTGATGTCATCGACTAGAAAAAAAAACTCCCGGATACTTTCCAATCATATCTTAACGTGGCTTACTTACAAATAAATAAAAAACAAAACAAAAGATAATAAGCAAAAAAATGGCACCAATCATAATTAGAGATAAATTAATAATTTCTGTCATTGTTTATTAAAAATAAAAAAAAAACAAAGGACGGAAATAAAGATTTGAAAATCAAAAATTGTAATAGTTGTTGTTGTCATTTTTCTAATTCGATAATTTGGAAAAGATATCTTAATTAATTGAATAATAAATATCGTACTTAGTGGTATCACCGATCGAGGTGCATAGTTCAAATAGAGTAATAGATTATTTAGTAGAGTGAATTGATAGCTAAACGAAATGAGGTGGCGATGATCAATACCGTACTGGTACTTAAGATTTCCCATATCTCTCTTTTCAGTCAACTACCGAGTGAAAATTTTAAAACCTCGCATTATAATAATCAAAATCAGTGCGTAAAAACTTACCTTGAAATGAGATTCTCGTATCAACCTGTCAAGTAAAAGCCGTATTTACAAGATAAGCGAAAATGGTGTGGTGAGACTTTTTGGCGCGACTACCTAGCGACTACTGGAGCTCTGAGAGCACGTTGAAATCAATAACTTTATAATTTCTATGATTTTTTATCGATGTCCCGAGCACGGTTTCACCGTTGACAGGGAAAAAATAAGATGTACCCTAGCACCACTGAAGGTATTTTCTACGAATTGATACTATTTATAAGATTATTTTTGCATTCATTCCACATGGGAAACCATGAGGAAAATAATTTCCCTCAGGGCCATGTTATTTTATTTTATTTTGAAAACCAACAGATATAACATTTTATAAAGTATAATAAAACATGGGTAAATCATTTAACCAATAATAGGTTTCCACTGAAGTAACTTAATTTTTTAGTGTAAACAAAGAAAAATAGTTACATTAGCCTATGGGGATGGGATGGTGGGAGGGAAGGGAAAGGGATGGATCTATTCTGTATAATTAGTAGGGTGTACGTAACTTAAGTAAGTAGTTATAATAAAGTATCGAGAGATTGCTTGTGTGACTTTAAGGAGTGTGGTGCAGAGTTAAAAATGTCAAATTGTATATAGTATGTATTGAAAGTGTGTGATGCACGATAAATGAAGGAGTTTTGCTTAGAATTGGTGTTGTATCGAGGGAGGCTAAAAATTTTGTCTGATCTGGTTCGTTTGTTGGAGAAAGCTGTGGAGGTTCTTTTTGTGGAGTGAACCTATTTATAAGATTATTTTTGCATTACCTCCACACGGGAAGCCACGAGGAAAATAATTTCCATCAAGGCCATGTTATCTTTAGGGATTGTTCTTGAAGAGACCCATACTAAGAGGAGGAAGGAAACAGTTGCTAAATAGAGTTGCCATAACTTGCTAAGAGGGCAAGATTTATTTTTTATTTATTTATTTATTATAGAAGGATACAAAAAAGTACAATTTACATATAAGAAAGCTTTGCCTGTCCAACTTGGAAAGTTTCCCGTTCCAGAACAGACAAATTGACAGGTTTTAGTTCATATTATTAGTCCTTAAGAAATGTACATAATTACATATAAAAAAAAAAACTGAAAACCATAAAAAACAAAAAAATATTATTTTTCTCTGAAACCAAGTTGTGTAATGAAAAAATATATAAATATATACATACATGTTTTTTGTGACAATGTAGAAAAAGTAATATTTTTTATTTTTATTTATTTTTTATTTATTTAAAACAAAGAATAATACATACATATCAAATAAAACATAATACAAAAAACAGAGAAAAAGTCCCAATAAACTACTTTTACGTAGTTTGTCAATGGGTTCTTTTAACTTAATGGATTATAACATAAATTAAATTAATTATTAAGAAATAATTGTTTACATTCATAAAAAAAAATATATTGTACACTTCATACCATAAGAAATATAGCCTAAAAAGGTGTAACATGATATAAAAATAATTAAAATAATAAAAAAATGATATAAAAATAAAAAAGAGGTGAAACATGATATAAAAATAAATTTTAAAAAAAAATATATATATATATATAAAAAGTGTATGAAGTTAGAAATTGTTTGTCTTAGAATCTAATACAAACTATCTCTTTCAGCGAGCCAATTTTTTAACATGATATTTATTTTTGCGTTTGTACATTTTTTGATTGCTGCAGGTAACATATTTAAGCAATTTGGGATCATGTAGTCCAGCGTTCTTTGCCCATATTTGTTTAAATGCTTAGGAACGATTAGTCCTTCATTTAACGTAAAACGAGTATTGTAAGATGGTAGTATGGTAAGTATGGTAGCATATATTCTATTCGGATTTACCGAATTAGCCTGGTAACATATACTATATTCAGATTTACAGAGTATGAGATAAGTAGGTAAGTTGGTAGTATTTAATGTGTAAACCAGGTACCTGATAATAAGATGGAGGAATTACAATATGTTTACAACATAACGATATGAAATTATTTTAGGTTATATGTTTAGAAGTGTGAACTGATAATACCTACATAGAGAAAGAGAAACTACATTAAAATTTACGATATTAAATATAATTTATGTATACAAAAATATATATGATTTTTTTTTTAAAGTGTTGTAACTACAATGTGTAATACATTTTTGCGAGGATGATTATTTTCACTGATTTAAAAAACATGTTAAGATTTAAGATCCATCATTAAAATGGGTGATGGCGAAAAAGGCATAGTAGTGTACGGATCGATCAGAAAGATGTCAGATTTCACTGCACGGTCGCCCAATAATCACTAATTCACGACTACAGTGCACGCGTAACTATGGCACAATAATGGACTGGTTTCGGAGTTAGTATCGTAATTCACAACCAAGTCATCTCGCACATTTCGCTTGTCGCGCTCTGCTGAACGCACTGCATCTTAATTCCGTAATCGATGCCTCAATTTGGTGATCGAATGAATTGTTCGCCAATTACCTACTGCTAATGTTAAGATGATACCCGGTGGTGGAGAGATTTGTAAAATAGATTTTACTAAATTGTTGCTGTCACTGTTGCTCTTACTCCACCGGATATTGAGCGAAAGGGACAATGTACCTCGAGTTTCAATACCTAACTAAAATCGAGGTTTTGTATTCCCCACTTTTCTCCTCCAAAAGTGGACTGATTTTCAATTAATTTTTTTACTAACTACATAAGAAAAAACTATTCTATGTCTGTACGTTTTGCTTTTTTTAAAAAAACATCGTCTAGTTTGTATACTGAACGTCTTTTGACGGCGTTTAAAAACCAGTCAATTTTATTGATTTTTGGAAGGTCATAACTTCTATAAAAAGTAACTTATCAAAAAAAACAAAAACTGCCGACACGCTAGTAGTTGATATCTATTTTATGTAAAAACAATATTTTCTCTAGGGTTAAAATCCAGAGAGATAAATAGGGAATACGTTTGTACGGAAAAATCACCGCCGGGTATCACCTTAAAAACAATAGTTATTTTATTAAAGGTATGTATGTAAGTGGTCGATTTAATAGATTTACATAAACGAAATTTTAGCAAGAATGATAAATTTTTGATAAAAATAAAAAATTTCGTTGAAATTCATCATTTGTTTTGGAAGATTATAAAAAGCAGTACCTTTGTATCTACATGATATAGCGATACAATAACTACCACTGTGCGGTAATTGAATAATATTCAAATTATCAACTTATTTTTTATCATATAAATTGATTTGCAGAAAAGAAAACATACTATTATAAATATGTCTTTTAAATAACGGTTAAGAGGCGGCTCTCCGAATTTCTACCTACTTCTTACATATTTTCATTAAACGTTTGAAGTTTTTAAGCTCTTAAAAATATATGTTGTTCTATAAGATAGTGTCTATGCATTCCCCACGCCGAAACGGTAATTATTTGAAATTCCCTCGATAGAAATAAATCGCAAAGGATGCTCCGAAAATTATTATTTACACATTTTTTGTGTTATTTTACAAGTCATATGTATGAAAAAATTCACAATGTTTCCTTAAATGTTACTTAACACAACGCCCGCGAGATTTTTGCTCTTTTTCAAACGAGTCGTGTTTTATTAAACATTTTCACAATTTTCGCCAACATTTTTCATGGTTTTTAATATTAGCACACTCCCTCCAACATTCATATTGTCGTATCTCTCCTTCTTCTTTTTGAGCGGGTTAGCGCAGCCTTAACCACTCGAGCGCTTTTTGCCACATTATGGCACTATTTCCAAAACCTCGGATTGCTTTATTGCCAAAATGTGGCAATTTTTTTATTTTTTTTATTAAAACGACTAGATAATATATTGACATTCAAAATATAACAAAATAAATATTCTCTAGATACTTTAAAATGTTTTAAGGTTAAAGATTTATTTATATTTTTTTATAAATCCTATAAATATGTGATAAAAGACAAAAGATAGGGGAATTCGTTGGCTACATAGAACTATAATCAATTTGTATGTCTCCATATTCAAATTCGGAGGTATGATTTTTTAATGTGGGTGGAAAAATTTCCTTTAGCAATCAGAGAAAAATATTTTTAATTGCTCTGTCGCTCAAGTGGTTAAGACTGCCGATAAAATAAGAACATTGCAAAAAAATGCACGTTGTGTTAACGGCCCTTCGGGTGATGTTTTCCAAAATGTATTACTAATAAATCAGTAGGTACTTCGTATTGATCACCAAACTTCCCACTGCCGTAGGTCACCCCAAGTGGTTCGCTACGTTTGAGGCTACGGGGTGAGGTTTGTCTAGGTCATAGCGGCGGATACGTTTGCCCAACTACTGAGGTGGGTTGAGGAAGACCTTTTGACCTCTCCAGCCGGAATCTCTCGATCCATCGCATTTTAGCACAGTGGGAGGGGTGGATTCATATTATTGTTATTATTTATAATTTACTCATCACTCCTAGACACATTGACTCTACCCACCTCTCATACATGTTACCTTCCCAGAACTTCCCCTCCTTCCTTTCTGGGGAAAAAAATTCTCAAGGCCTCCTGTGTGGAGCTAATATAAAAAAAATCTATATTAATTCATTGTTGGTTAAGCTTTTGTTTTGAAGAAAAGGGGATTGTACGAAGCAAGTCGACAGTTACCGATAAAAAAAACGCATCATATATAATTCTTCAGCTTGCGGTTTGCAGATGCTTTCGTTTCCGTAGATTAAATGCACGTGAAAGTGTTCACCGTTCATTGTACCTGAGTCTTGTCGTGGTTTTAGTACTAATATTTTTATTTATTCCTGAACTTTTTGTATCGTGATTGCACACAGAGCAATGGCAATACTGAGTGTGCAATTAGAAGCATTATTTGTATTTTTGTCACGGTAGCTGATCTCATACTGGATTCATAGTGGAAATTTTTGATTGATTTGGTGACCCTGAATAGTCAGTTACGTGCAATTTTACTCTTCCCTATCTCCTTCCTGTCACCACTCCCTTCAGCTTCATAGCTTCATATCATACTTCATTACTTCAGTGGAAACCTATTATTGGTTAAATGATTTACCCATGTTTTATTATACTTTATAAAAGGTTATAACTGTTGGTTTTCCAAATAAAAAAAATAATAAATAAAATTTTAAAAAAATACCCCATTTGAGGATGCCATAGTATCAATGACTTCGGAATAAAGCTGGGTCGATCGATCGTTTTGCAAAACCCGGGTCGCTCGCAATCCACTAGCGAAGTGATTGAGTCAAGAGTACTCGCTCTTTGATCAGGTTCTTGTAAAGAAAAAATGTCATAAAGGGGAGAGATCGATAAGTCAAAAGTACCCGAGACCCGAGTACCCGTCATCTTTTTTTATTCATAAAATCTTTTTGGGTACAGTTTTTTTTACATGCTTTTCGACTACCACACTAGACACAAGCCTGTATTATGGTTTACTTCGGTAATGCGTTTGCCGTGGGCAGTTAGAAGGTAAATGATAACCCATTTAGTCTACAAAATTCATACATCTATAATTTTTTTTTAAAAGGATACCTGATCGCTCATTGGTGGTTCGCGAGCGGGTTACAATGAGCGGTTTACAATGATCGGACACATGATCCACCCGGGACTACTTCGGACGGATGATAAGTTTTGATTTTTTTTTTACTAGGTGCCATCATTATGTTGATGTTGCTTGTGCAATTATGGAGGACTTAGCTGGCAGGTTTGGGTACTCACCGCTGGTGTCGAGGGTGGACTGGGTCAGGTCGCCCCTGGAAGATCTGCTTTCGTCCTCAGGATCCGAGCTGCCGGCGCTGAGCAAGGAACCCTCGCTACAGGAACTTTGCTCTGCCCGACCACTGGCGCTGCTGCCTCTCTGAAAAGACAAAAAAAACATCATTAGTTACCAATAAATACTAGTAGTGTTTGCAACACTGCCTCTTACTCTACGATATTATATGGGCGGGCTCTACCGCCGAGCAACGTCCCGAACGTTGACGGAGTTAGGACCCGAAGTGGGTCATTTCAAGGAAGCGCGCTTCCATTAATAATCTTACCTCAGAATCGACTTGGTAAAACATTGCAATTCAGAATCGAAAACAGCTTAAAAGTTTTAGGTAGGTACTTCCCAACCTCACTCTTTTCTCCTTCTTCCTTCAGCCTCACAACATATCCTGAATTGGGGATAGCAATGTAACTGTCTCCGGGCAGATGGAACTTGGCTCTGGACTGCTGATTGCTAGATCCTTACTGTTACATCATGATCGGTATAGCTCCATCGTGGACTGCTAGACTAATTTCTAGAAAATGATTATCAAATGGGAATCAATCAAACAGAACGCCTTCTTCCAGTTCTCGTTGAATCCTAAAATGAATGAATTAATTAAATCAACATTCTGCAATCTCCAAATCAGTATTTTCAAGGACATAACATATTACATATGCAGAGAAATTGAAATAATTTAGGTTAAGTGTAAAAATACGCACAGATCCAGAAACTGTACAGGCGACCAACAGAGGAATTAACAAAGAATTTTTAAAAAGATTGTACCCACGAATCACAGCATCTTTATACTGCGTCTGGCCCTTCCGGATGCACATATTATAGATCTGAAAATCTACGTAAGGTAAGGCATGCCATACTTTTTTATATACCGCTCAAGAGTCCCAAGTGCTCTCGTCTGGAGCCAGTGAGATTATGGCATCCCCAATTAAGTGTATGTTGTGAGGATGAAGGTAATGGGTAGGGGAGGGAGATAGGGAAGAGGAAGGTGGGAAAGTACCTGGCTATTCCGATCTGGTCAGCAAACACGGTTAAAGCCATTTCAAGCAACGTTTAAATTCTGAATGGTGGTCTTACACCAGGACGATACTGACTGTATCTTCCACTCTGGAACGTGCTGCGAATATAATATATTTTATTTTTAATTAATAAATTGTGAAACAACACAAAATAGGGAGTCGAGGGCCTTGCCCCTCGACCACGGACGGTCGTAAAATTAACGCCTGGAATTATTGCGGAATAAAAATTATCTTTATTTAAAGTAGGTAATAATTTAAACAATAGGTAATAAATCCAAAAATTTAGAAAAGTTATATTACAAAATCTACTCCAAATGTGACTTACAATGTAATGTGGTTTTAGTTGGTTTTCAATTGCCTCGTCAGCGGAGCGCCTTAGAATCATTGCAAGCTTTGTTTGTCGCGTGCACTACCAGTTTCCGGACACCGTATGTACTTATAATATTATTTATTTCGTTATTCAATATTTACGGTTACAAAACACAATGATATTTAAACAATAATGTACAATATCCACGACAAATGCCGTGTTTTGATATCGTTAAATGACTGTATGCAATAAACGGCAATGTTCAGGGGAAAAAATACCGCTGAAATATTAGACAATTTCACATGATTGAATTACGAAAAAACCAACAAACCTTTCTCCTCAGAGGTACTGGTGGGGCCATATTTTTTGCTCCTAATTCCTGTGTATAGTTTTGAACACACAACATTTTTATATCACTTTAATAGTTTATTCAACTAACCATAATCACTTATCACAACACAAGTTTTTATTACATTTATATGTGTATTTTATCTATGGAAAAAAATAAGTAAAATTTAAGAATTCTTCTTCTGGTGTTTTCTCTTATCGGAGGTTGGTTATAATCAGGGACAAGTTCAATGCAAATATTTTATCATGAGCTAAAGGGCTTTGAAAAATCCATTTAACCCCTTCGATTCGATCATCATCTATATAGCTCCGAGCTATGAGGTGATTTATCACAAAAACGGCGTTCTACAAATTATCCAGTTATTTTTATTATTATTGTTCTGTCAGTAGGTTATATCCAATAAATGGAATATTTTTGAACGTATCCGAAAACCAAAAACTGTTTTTAAAAAGTGATGAAATTGGCTTTTTTAATTTTTTTTTTTTTAATGCAAACATTAAAAAGTTCTTTAAATGACTACGTTTTTTCTAACTAAAATTACTGATAAAGAAAATAAATAAAAAACACACATATTTTAATGGCAAATGTATTAAATGTTATCGTTAACACAGTTCTTTGTCGTTTCGAGTAAAAATAATTAATAAAAATTCCCAAAATTTCATTAATAAACTTTGGCTTCATAATGGTATATATACATTTGAATTATTTTGCGGTTAACTTTTAGATTTGAATACAAAGCATGGTGTTTTATCTTTCTAGCATCGTTTAGACTTAAGAATTATAAAATTATAAAAAGCTACCGACGTAGCTTCTTCTTTCTAAAAAATATATATTTTTAAAAATTTCAATTTCGTAAAAGTTTCGGTGTAGAAAAGTGTATTCTCCATAAACCCCTTTTCGAGCGATTTCTGTAGGTAAATTTGAGCGTTGTCTCATTCGCACATTTCGCATTCGCATGTATTGTAAGTGTAAGTGAGCTTATTGTGAGCGGGACAGAATGACAGACGCGGGTGTTCCGCGTGTCGTTCAAAGTCTAGCCTCTTAAGTTATTAGTTTAAAAAGAAAATAAATACATTGTGTTTTCTATCGTGTTTGGTTCTCCATCTTGTACACAAATGGCCCACCGAAAATGAGCGAACAAACAAAATTTTATTGATTCACTAATCTTTTGACCACAGATATTTTTTAACGCGTTCTTATATATGTATTAAACAATACACAATAAACATTCACACTTTCGATCACAAATTTTGTAATAATTGGCAAATTAAAGTTTTGTTAAAATACCGCTATTTTGAAGTCGACATAGTGATATTGTTCGACAATTAATTTGCAGGTGAATCAAATGTACTATGGTGAATCAGTGTACTATAGGAATAAGTTACACGGTGCCGTGCGTACCATTGCCACGCGGTTAAACAAAACACATTGTGAAACTAATTCACGCCACTCCACTGCATGGCCGTTGTGCAACAGTAACTACAATGGTATTCCTATACGTAGATCGAATAATTTACTAAAATGTAGTAAAACGATGATCGCATTGCTTCAAGTTGACGAAAGAGTCATAAAATGATGACGAAAGTGTCATAAAGTGATGACAAATAAACCGTACAATTCCTCCTGATGAAGTTAACATTGTTCAAGAAACATGTAGGTTGTGTATATAAAAAAAGTGATTTAAAGAAAGTTCTTTGTCTTTTCAATAAATAAAAACTGTTGCTCCAAGAAGACAACAATATTCCTACTGAAATAATTTCGTTGTAAACCAACTTTTACTCGATTGTGATGATATTTCATAAAATTATGACGGTTGCTAGGAAGAGTGCTAGGTGACGAAAGTGTAATAAAACAAGTATAGTGTGTAAAAAAAACCATTGAATTTTACCAACGTGTCGAAAAAATATGACAGTGTGGAAACAAACCACTTCTTTAAGATGACGAAAGTTAAATAAATAATTTAATACATTAATAAAATCGAGTATAGTGTGTAAAAATACTATTAAATTTGACCAAAATGTAGACAAATTATGACAGTGTGTAAATGACCAATTGCTTCAAGATGACGAAAGTTCATATAAACTACAGTGTGTAAACAATTTATTGATCCAGAATGCCGAAAGTATCATAAAATGATGACGATTTGTAAATAAACTACAGCTCCTATTTACTGATGACGAAAATGCTCTTACTAAAATAATTATAGTGTGCGAATAAACCTTTGCTCGAAGATTACGAAAAAGTCATAGAATAAAGACAGTATGTAAACAAACTTGTCGTAAGATCACGAAAGGTTAATACAATAATGGGAGTTTAAAAAAAAAACTTATACATACACCTAAAATTAATTACGATATCAGGCTTTGTTTCATTGAATGTAAAATGGAACGTTGTAAAGTCACACTTTCTTTTGAACTAAATAATGAATTAAAAATATATGTAGGTTCAACGGTTGAATTTAATTGACTAAATAAAATAAATTAATAAATTTTAACCTTCCAATATTCTATATAAGTAATATAGGAATATCTATATATTTATTGTTGTTATACGCCCATAGGGGCTTTTACATTGTAATGTATAAAATTGGCAAAAATGCCCAGATCTCATATAGCACAGCATGGAATTATGAATAAAAATACATCTATCAAAATAAAAGATATATTTTCCCTTGTAACTTATTTTCTATTGCAGTAAGTAGTTATTTCGTCATCGGAAACTCGTGGAACGGCGAAATTTGTGCAACCAAAACTTGCATTACCTAATTATTTGCAAGTGGATGCAGCAAGGCATTGTTTCTATAACACGCAATGGAAGTTGTTAAATTGTGCCATCCGAATTGAGTATGGATTTTTCATAAATTAGCAATTACGATATGGTCAATGATTTCGTATTGACGATGCACATAAACAAGATATCCATTTAATAATAAACGATTCAACTCAGTTCGGATGTAGTTAAGTATTTAAAAACAGAAAAAACATCGGAAATCCCTCCCTCACTCTTCATAAAAGGAAAATATGGAAGGAGCAAAAAAAATAATTGAGAAATTAATTCAAAATTAATTGACTGTAAAATGGGGCCGACTCTTATTGGAGACATTGAATGGTCACCTGAGGTGGTTCGCGACGTTTGGTGACTTTGTAGGGGTGCCCGGGTTCATGGAATAAGGTTTTTCCAGGTCTTGGCGGCGGGTGCGCCTGGCCACCGACTGTACGTCAGGCCCGATCGGGAGAGACTTGTTGAGGGAGACCCTTTGACCTCTCCATCAGTACTCTTTCGGAACTTTGCCTTGCACCGCAGAGAGATTGACGGATTCATACGTCCGTCACTCCCGAACACATTCACTCATAGATTCCTACCCACCCCTCATATCATTTTCCTTCCCAGAACTTCCTTTCCCAGAAAAACCTCCAAACAGCATCCCCAAAGATAACATAAACCTTGAGGGGAATTATTTTCCTCACGGAGCTAATGTTAAAAAAACAATAATAATGTATGGCGAGCGATATTCTGAAATAGGTCAAGAAGCCATGAGAACATAGAGTGTGGTCTGACACAAGCTTAACTTAAAATAGTACGAAAATAAAATACAAATTATTTGCTTTATTGTTCCTTACGACAATATTCGTAAGCCACATCTGAAGTCTTTTAAAATTAATTTACAACACAAAATCGAGAAAATATGGTAAATATTTTTGCGCTGCGAGGAAATCGAGCCTCCAATCTCCAGATTTTAAAGTTAAATAGATTATCATTTTTTTTTTTATAGAGAAACCTCACAAGAGTCCCAACTGCTCCCTTCTGGAGCCAGTGAGACTATGGCATCCCCAATTAGAGTATGTTGTGAGGCTGAAGGTAAGTGGGGAAGGGAAGGAGATGGGGAAGAGAAAGGTGGGAAAGTACCTGGCTATTCAGATCTAGTCACTAAACACGGCTAAGGCCATTATTAAGCAACGTTTCAATACTGAATGGTGGTCTTACACCAGGGCGATACTGAGAGTATCTTCCACTCTGGAACGTGCCGCAAATATAGTAAATATTATTTTTTATTAATTAATTGTGAAATAACACAAATTAATCAATTAAAATTTATTTGCGCACGCCGGGTTCGAACCCGCAACCCTCCGATTGGGAGTCAAGTGTCTTACCACTCGACCACGGACGGTTGTCAAATCATGTTATCATGTTACGAAGGTCACATCATTATCACTTGGGTGTTTAATAAATAAATAAAACATGTTGATACGAAGAAAGGTACATTCGAAAAGGGATTAACGTGAAAGTATTTCAAGATATCCTACGAACAATTTTATCAATTTCGAAATTCCGAAGCGAAGATATCCCGGAGATAAAGTGGATTATTAGCTTACATCTGTAACAATGAATTTGACATTTTAGATAAGAAAACAGAAACAGACAAAGTGTCTGCTAAAAAAACATCAAAGAATCTTTAAAAATCAACCTTAAAGTTTCTTTACTATTGTAAATTTATTTTTTATTATGAAGTGAAACAGTTTTGACTTTCCGCCATGGTCCTACGGCTCGTCCTAGTAGCGCTATAATATAGATATAATTTTGCAACCCAACAAAGACTAAATTTAAATAAAAAATTCTTCTTCTTCTTCTTCGATGGCGCTACAGCCCATATCGAGCTTTGGCCTCCCTCAACATTCGCCTCCAACTCCTCCTGTCCTCAGCAGTTGACTTCCAATTTGTTACCTGGAGAAGCTGTGCCGCATCCCCTCTTACCTCGTCTTCCCACCTCAGTCTGGGTCTACCCACTTTTCTCTTTCCACCTGGGTGTCCAGTCATAATTCTTTTTGGGACGCGTGTGTCCGGCATTATCTGTACATGTCCAGCCCATCCCAACCTGAGGAGTCTCATATGGGCTGTGATGTTGGGGGCCTGATATATTTAAAAAATATATATATTAAATTATATATTTAAAAAAAAAATTATCTGGTGGCCTAGCTGGTAGCCAATTTCAGAGAAATGCACGATTGCGTTATTTCTGATTTGAAGTGTATGAATAGTAAAAATATACAATATTTATTGTACATAAATTAACTGCCTCAGTACAGCATTGTATTCGTTTAGTGATAAATTGAAGATGGCCACTGATTTGGTATAATTATTTCTCTCCTTTAGTATTCTGGGCAAAGAGGAATATATGTGGTATTTAGTCCCTGAATTTCTGCACTGAAATAAATCTCGACTTCTAGTGGTGGAATCCGAAAGCCTATCAATGCAAGCAATACTAGACAATCAACCACCATAATTAAAAATTTCATTGAGATACCAATTAAGTGAAAATCTTTCTGACTGACAATTTATTACAACTTGTAAATGTGAAAGCTTAGAATTAGTTACGGAATATGTGTATCTTGGTGTTACAGTAGATTGCTTTTTTAAAAGAGACAAACATATCAAAAAAACCTGTAAAAGACTCAGATCAATTGCTGGCAGAATGTACAAATTAAATTATTTCCTATCAATTGAAACACTTAAAATAATTTATATGTCACTAGCAGAATCTATTATAAGGTATGGATTAACAGTATTAGGAAATACTACTATAACCAATCTGAAACAAATCCAAGTTGTACAAAATGCAATTGTAAAATGATTAGTAGTTCCTAAAGTATTCAAACAGAGACATAAATACACCGTTGCTGTTTCAGAGTGCCAAAATTTTACATGTTAAGGCTATATACTATGGCAGAAAATTATAATTCAGCATATATTTACCCCGCAGCATAAAAATAAATTAGAATATACATCTAGCACTAGACTCACGCGCAACGACGGGTTAATAGTTCCGAAATTTAATAATAAGTACGGACAAAGAACGTCAGAATACAACATACCGAAAATATTTAATTTATTACCTGACACTATATAGCAACGTAATTCTATGAATAAAGTTAAAAATATGGTGAAAAATTGGCTATCGGAAAAAATATTTATATTAATATGTATGAAAAAATTTATGAAATAATGTATGAAACAATGAATGAAAAAATGTTGAATCTGTAGATATAAGATGTAATTTTTTTTTTTAAATGTATATTAATGTAAAATATAAGCACCTGTTGACAAGCCAATTGAATTGGTTTAGCAGGACTTGTTTGTTGATACTATGTATTCAATTATTCTTTCAATAAAAAATAAATAAAAAAGCATATTCATATCATTTAGAAGAGTATTGTAATCCAACATAATTGCAGGAAAACCTATTTTAAAATTTAATAAACGAAAGAATTCATTTTGGATTCTTTCAACAGCAAGACATGAACATTATTATACTGTGGGTTCCGTTGTTGGTCAAATCCGGTTAGCCCAACTTTACTAGTAGAGATATAAGCGACAGTTTATGGAAATGTGAATATGCACACACACCACTTGACTATTATAGATTCTTCCGTCAATAACAGTGGAGGCGTCTTAATCAAATGTCGGCTGAAGATGGACGCGGCCGCTTTGAATACAAAGGCCTGTGAAGTGGACGCCATATAAATCAACTGGTGCTCCGGCCCAACATGGACTTTATTTGCAAGGCAAATTCGGCATCAAAATGAAAAGAAAAAAAAGTGGATTATGTAAGTAGATTACGGTAGTGAAAAAGTGAAAAGACATGGTTTGTTCTCTCGACACAGATGGTTGGCGTTTCCATGACAATAAACAGATAATTAACATAGTGATAATAAAACTATCCTATAGTGATTTATTTTTTTGAGTATTACGCTGTGATCCATTACATCCTTCTTTAGCCAACGTTTCGGACAGCGTCGCAGTGTAGGTATAGATGTCTAATCTGCCCTGATGATGGACACGGTAATGCCGTCCGAAACCTTGGCTAAATAAGGAGGTAGCGCTACACGGCATAATACCCCAAAATAAATCGCATAATACTTTTGGCCGTGAAAATCTCACATCATGGAGTTACAATTATCCTGTTTTTAACTTAATGTGAATACTGTATAGAACGGTTCGGAGACAGTGGAACTATGGTGTACTAAATTAGAATATATCAGAAGGAGGGTAACCGGACAACTCAACAATGTGCAACTTCATCACTCCCTCAAAAAGTTATTAAAAATAAAATAAAACTTTATTAAATAGGTCACGATAGGTTAGGATATGGGCCATTTAAAAAAAATCATCACATTTAATGACTTTTCAAAGCGGTGTTGAAATGCCACTTTGTTAAGTTGTCGTGGAACCGATAAGAAGATGGGAAGAGACAGGTTGTAAGGTTTTGTATTCTAAGGAGTGGGTATGGCCGCTTACGAATCCTATGGAATGTGCACACGGAGAAAAATGTTATTCCGAAATACGATCATTCGTTTCGTAAAAAACGGTTAAAAACGGGACTGAAGTTCTTACGAACAAATCAACAGTGTTTCAATGTTCATTGGCGGGAAAATGCAAGAATAATTTGTTCGTATACGTACGAAATTACGTATACCAACAAATCACTCCTACATGTTCCCGCCAATAAACATCGAAACCCTGCTAATTCGTTCGTAAGAACCTCAGTCCCGTTTTTAACCACTTTCACGAATAAAATAATCGTACTTCAGAATAACACTTTTCTCCGTGTAAGACAACAAACACCAAATTTAAATATTCAAGTAACCAAAAACGTAACAGACATATTAGTAGACCATTGACATTTGGCAGAATTACATAACATTTGCATCGGAACTAGTTTGGCGAAACCTTTTCTATACGCTAAATTCACTTATTTAGTTATTATCCGCAAATCCGAAGTCATCACAGCCATCAGGCAACGTGACCGGTACTGACCGTAACTCTTGGCAGTGACTGGTTGAATTCGATCAGCCGAGAGACACGCGAGCTGGAAATGGACAACCCGGCTAAGTTCCCAACGAACGATCTATCACACACGATGCAAGTCTTTTTCAGAACTGAAGGGTGCCATTATTGGATTATGCTAAACCCCTGCACAGGTCACATGCATCGGCCACGAGTCAAGTGCATCATTCAAACTACTGAAGGGCATAATGAAAACACACGATTCCAAAACATTTTTAAATCCCTGGCGTTTTGACGCCAAGGATTTAAAAGTAAGCAATAAAAATGCTCAAAACGCCCGATGATAAATTATTAAATAGTGTACTTCTTGTAAGTATTTTTTGATCATAAGTATTTTTGCTTTTTTAATTTAGTCTAAACAAAATAAGTGTGTAAAAAATTTTTGAAATAATTTAATTTGTAAGACCTTAAATAAATAGAAAAAACTGAGGTTTTTTTGTCGCAAAACACGTTCTCGGATTTATTTTTTAATGATTTTAATTTAACTGTGTTGACTAGATTATGTATTAATTTATAATATTAATTATACACTTAGTTTTTCAACATTTTAAAACTGCGTGTACCAGATAAAATAACAATCTTTCAAAATCAATTTATTGAAAAAAAGAGTCAATACGTCTAGAATTTGATTTAAAAATGACTAATTTCCGGTATTCTCTGGTAATGCCCTCTTAATCAGTTTAACGGGTAATAAATAGAATCATATAAACAAGTCGAGTGGCCTAGCCACAGTTTAAAAATGGCCACGTCAAAGCCGAAGCAGCTGTCACAATAATAAAAATACTAAAATAATTGCAGAATTTTATGATAAAATTATTACATTTGATTAATATTATTTTTTACAAACTAAATGTAGTTCTACGAATAAAAAACAGAAACAATAAGTACAAAAAACAACACAAAAGATTTTTTTATCGAAAGTTATTCATAAAAGTTTAACTATAAAAAATTAACCCTTATATTATAAATTATTTCAGTAGCAGATTTCCTTTGACGTAAACATTTCTAACACGCGACTGGTACGGGCAGGCTTTTCCAAAACATTCGTGTTGGGTTGAACTAAAACGCCTACTAAATAGTAATTTACATGCCCAGCCTTGACAATATAAGGTGAATAAGTAATGTGGACTATCGAAAAAAGCGTCGAGATGATTACGTAGTGTGTACATTTCAAATAAATTACTGGGTGGAATTACGTAACCAGCTTTTAAGGTCCCACTAAATAATAATATAGGGTTAAAAACACTGTAGACATAAACCGATAGAAATGTGTTGTGAGCGTGTCAGTAAGCTCAATTTGACCTTACTTTCTATGAAAATGATAAAAAAAATTCAAATACAGTTTTTTTCTTTCTTGAACAAATAATCAATTTCCTAGGGGCCTAGAAGTCTACAGATCTATAAATTAAGTTGATTATTGAGAAAGCATTAGAATTTCATTGAAATTAATGATTGTTTTTTAAAAGAAGATAATTTCCCTCAGGGCCTGTCATCTTTGGGGATGCTGTGTGGAGGGTCTTTGCGAGGAGAGGAAGGAGTGAAAATTAGAAAAAGAAAAATATATCTATGTTGTAGGAGGAAGGAAACACGAGTCGTAGAAATGACCTGTTGTCATGTGACAAAATGTCAACCGTCTGTTAAATGATAGGCACGCGTTTGACATAATGTATCGTAAATATGACCCGGTGCCGAAAGGATAAATGAAGTTCCATTGTAATACCGGTAGAACACGGACAGCATTCCAACCTGACGCTTATGTTCTAAAGATTCCAATATGTTTGTTTATAAGATAGAAGAATCAAAGGTTTTTAAAAAGTATTTTAGTCAAAATTGGACCTGTTTGTTTGAACACAATCAGATAAACAACCAGATATTTTTCCGTGGAACCACTCAATTCATTGTGATATGAGGCCTAGTTGCATAAAAAAACCGAAATAATTTCTGTGGATCGTGGACACAAGTTGTTGAAAAGGTTTTGTTAGTATATTCCATTCGCCTATAAGAAAATGGATCGATTGAGTGGGTCAGAATATAAAAATAAAAATATCGATTTGAAATTTTTTCTTAACAGTTACGGAAAGACCAGACCGAAGGTTCGTAGAAAATGTATTTAACGTACAACATTTTCTACGAACTTTGGACTACACGATAGCGGATTGTACAAGACGAATAGTTAATTCGCCTATAAGAAAATGGATCGATTGAGTGGGTCAGAATATAAAAATTAAAATATCGATTTGAAAATTTCTTATCAGTTACGGAAAGACCAGACCGAAGGTTCGTAGAAAATGTATTTAACATACAACATTTTCTACGAACTTTGGACCACACCATAGCGGATTGTACAAGATGAATAGTTAATTCGCCTATAAGAAAATGGATCGATTGAGTGGGTCAGAATATAAAAATAAAAATATCGATTTGAAAATTTCTTATCAGTTACGGAAAGACCAGACCGAAGGTTCGTAGAAAATGTATTTAACGTACAACATTTTCTACGAACTTTGGACTACACGATAGCGGATTGTACAAGACGAATAGTTAATTCGCCTATAAGAAAATGGATCGATTGAGTGGGTCAGAATATAAAAATAAAAATATCGATTTGAAAATTTCTTATCAGTTACGGAAAGACCAGACCGAAGGTTCGTAGAAAATGTATTTAACGTACAACATTTTCTACGAACTTTGGACCACACCATAGCGGATTGTACAAGACGAATTCAATTCGACAAATAGTTCATTGCCTATAAGAAAATGGATCGATTGAGTGGGTCAGAATATAAAAATAAAAATATCGATTTGAAAATTTCTTATCAGTTACGAAAGACCAGACCGAAGGTTCGTAGAAAATGTAAAATGTAATTAACGTACAACATTTTCTACGAACTTTGGACCACACCATAGCGGATTGTACAAGACGAATAGTTCATGAATCATTTTCCCATTTGAATATTTTAAACATGTTTCGATTACGTCCATCATTACTTCGGTCTAGCATTTTTATTTCCTCGTTTGTCTCACGGTTGTAATAATATGTAAATTGCATTGGGTAATCATCGTTGCATTTCTTGATATATTCATCTGAGTGACCGCATTTTCACTCCATTCAAATTCACATAATCGATTTTGAAACCAATCCGCAGTTGTTTGTGCTCTGATTAAATATTTATTTTTACAACTTGACAGGATATTTTCACTTTGCAACTTGCAAAGCAGTCAGATCTGTATATATGACTGAGCATAGCCAAGTCCTGTTTTGAGTCGACGGTTTTGCATTTCGCCTGTCTTTTTTTATTCCAGAAAAAAGAAAATAACATTTTCACTTACTTTCTAACTAGATTTCTGAATTACATTTTTTTTAAAACATTACATACTTTTTAAATTACATTACAGTGCATTTATATATTACAATACGATATTATTCACTTTCACTATTTTGAATATAATATAAAAATGAATATTTTCAATATTCATTTTTATTCACATTCATACATACATTCCGTTTCAAGATGGTGGCCATTTTAGTGTTACAGTATAGATTATTTTTTCAAATGAAATCGTCGAGTTTTTTAACCTTTCTTATTCGCATTTTTTTATTTGATATTAACTCGACCGTTTTGCATTTTATCTGACAGTAGTATGAATGGTGTATATATATTTTTTTAAATCATTGTTTAACAATAGAATAACAAAATAAAACAAAAATATAACAAAAAGGCGAAAATATCATTTTTTTCTTCTTTTTACACCAATTAAGAGAACTGGCTCTTGAGCTTGGTGTAGGAGTTATGTATAAATGTATGTTATCGTTTGTGGTGTAAAATGTTTGTGTACTTGGGACGTTTTAATGAATTCTATGTTTGTGTATATGAGTTTATTAATTATTTTGTATATTAGGAGACGTATATGTCTGCAAATTTGTTTGTACGTTCCCTTTCCGTTTCGAGACGGTGGCCATTTTAATTTTTCAGCAATGATTCTTTTTTCAAATGTGAAATTGTCGTGTTTATTTGAACTTTCTTATTCGAATTATTTCAATATTACGTACTTATCTGCCTGAAGACAAGCTTAAAAAAATAATTGTCATTGGATAGTGACCTCTCTTTGGACAAATTGTATAATTCCTTACTAGAAATTTAAAAAAATGCATATAATTGATGGTTCTGTATATTTTCTGCCTGAGCGTAGTATAAATAAAATATTTTACACACATTTTTACGCAGCATCGCGTTCATTGGTCAAATGCATTGTATATATATATATAATTATAAAATAGAATCCTCCCAGACTTAAATATTAAAAATTGCAAAATGTCCTACATTGGTTCAATAATAACTAAATGGTCGATTGGCTTGGGTAGGGAGGAGTCTGAAAAACTATTATATAATGTCACTTAAAAGTATACATGGTTACCTATGAATGGCACATTTAGTAAAAACCTTGTATATAGGTATTAATTAAAAAAAATAATAATAATTTAGATTGCTTTTGGCACTTTACAAACATTTGGTTCCTTAGAACAGGCAATCTGCCTAGCTAGGAACTAATATCGACCTAAAACAACGTAATAACACTTGTACTCATTTTAAATATATTCTCTTATTACGTAATATTATTTCTGTTATTTTGGCTTTAAATGTATCAAATGTAAATAAATAAATAAATAAAATATATTTTTGTATCAGTGATCGATGAACCGGTGGATACAATTTTTTTTAGCTATAAGTCGTTATAATGGTTTGTCTAGTCTGTAGTTAGAAGTAAGGTTGTAGAAACATATTATAAATGTGTACATTTGTGCTTTGGCAAAACACAACTCTTCCCACCCTCAAATCAGATGTTTCCCGAAAACACAGTACCAGACTAGATGCAGGTTGCATCCGGGCAAGATGACTTGGTTTGAATAACACAATCTCATCTTATCGACTTGTTGTTGACACTCATAAATCTACTGATATTGGAGCGGAAAAGTAGCGAGTGATGTTTGGTCTCGATCCGAATAACAAACACACGTCATGTATTTGAATAACAAACGATGTTCATGTTTTGCAATTTCACGGTTGTTTATTATTAAAGCGATCAATCGTGAATAAGTGGGTGGTGGACAGGGGGATATTGAGATTATTTGACCAATACATACTCGACTTTCAAATGTATGAAAAGAAAAAATGTGTTTAAAATACCTAATTTAGAATTATTGAGGCGCCGCTCTGCCAATTTCTACCGATTTCTTAGATGTTTGCCTTAAAAGTTTGAAGTTTTTAAATTCTTAAAAAAAATGTTATTCTAAGAGAGTATCAATACATTCCCCACGCCGAAAAGGTAATTATTTGAAATTCCCTCGATAGAAATAAATCGCAAAGTATGCTCCGAAAATTATTATTTACACGTTTGTTTCTGTTATTTTATAAGTTATATGTATGAAAATATTCACAATGTTTCTTTAAATGCTACTTGACACAGCCCGTGAGATTTTGGCTCTTTTTCAAACGAGTCGTCTTTTATTAAACATTTTCACAATTTTCACATGAATTTTATTGTTTTTAATTTATTTATTTTTTTAAATATGTTTATTCAGTTTTAATTTTACAATATTTTATTTTACAAATCTTACGAAACGGATTAATCAGTTTGATTGTAAGAAATCTCTCATTTTTTCTAGACTGACATTATTAATGTTAGCGCGCTCGCTCCCACGTTCGTATTGTCGTACTCTCCATCTTCTTCTTTTTGAGAAGGGTAGCGCGGCCTTTACATGTCACGTCTTGAGAAGCCCTAATAGAAGAGACTGCGTGTTTGAACGTTGTTTGAACAAAACATTTTTTTTTTAGTAAACGTGTATTTGAATTCTATGACTTTCCTTTGATGTCAAGTTACAGTAAGTTATTGCAGTGAGAGTTGATGTGAAATTTGAACACAGTACACACACAGATGCATTGCTTGCATACAGCATGTTTGAAACATGTCGTTCGACTTTTTTTAAAAATCCGGTAAAAATTAAAAGAAGTTAAATCTTAATATTATTAAAAAAAACACAATGGAAAACTTATCGAAAAATTGTAAAAAGTTGTTGAATATAGAAAATATGAACAGAAGAGAATGTAAGATATGATGTGTATGAATTTTAACGAATCAAAAAGCATTCGCCGAGTTATTTTCCAATTTGGGATGCGGGTATGGGTACCGGTCCCCAGGAATCATTTATTGGATAAGAAACACCCCTTCCGTAAGTCACTCCACGTGGTTCGTTAGATTTGGCAACTTAGCAGGGGTATTTATGGTGTGAAGTTTGTCTAAGTCTTGGTGGCTAATGCGTTTTGCCAACCTATTGCGTGGCGGGCCGGATCGGGAGAGACTGATTGCGGGAGACCCAACCTAGACCTCTCCAGTTGGACTCTCACGACCTATCGCCTTGCATCGCAGTAGGAGGGATGGATTCATATGCCCGTCACTCCTGGTAACATTGACTGGTAACATTTTTCCTTCCCAGAACTTACTCTACTTTCTTCCCCTAAAGCAGATCCTCCATACAGCATACCCAAAGATAAGATAGGCCTTGAAGGATTTTTTTCTCAGGCACTTTGTTTGGAGCTACTATGAAAAAAGCGGTCCAACCTCAATACCTGTAGAGAAACGGCGTGTATAACAATTTTTTGGTCCGTAATTCGTAAATTCCAATAATTCACTCGATTAAGACAATACTATTATTAGTTTTCGACAAAAAAAATCTCCTGAGTTTCTCGAAGCACATTATTTGGCTAATATTTTGTTCCGATACAATAATTAAAATAGTTTTTATTAATAAATAGACTAAGTGATTACATAATTGACTGCACCGCGAAAGAATTGCAAAAAATCGACACGGTTTAAAAACATGATATCCACATGTTTTCAGTTTTTTGTTATGTAATTATGTACATTTATTAAGGACTAATAATATGAACTAAAACCTGTCAATTTGTCTGTCCTAGAACGGGAAACTTTCCTAGTTGGACAGGCAAAGCTTTCTTATATGTAAAATGTACTTTTTTTGTATCCTTCTATAATAAATAAATAAAATAAATAAACATTAGTGAGCAAAACCTTGCCAAACCGGTTTGGAATGATATAATTAGCGTTTTCCGCGCTATATTGCAAAAAACTATGTACATGTTACGGGTAATTTAAATACAAATAAGCAAATATAGAGAGTAGTAAGTCTACATGTATGTAGGCATATAAAAAAAACTAATGTGCTTTAGACCACACGACTAAAGAAAATACTTCTTTAGCTCCATCTATATGTACGTCCATTTATATGTTTATATGTATAAAATATATACATGTGTATAAGTATATTAATTTTCTACAAATATTTATTTAAATTTATTATCATTCGCCTCGCCCGATCAAGCCGTGCGCATCGACGTACGATCCCCTCCGCGTTTGGCGCGTCAGTAATATTTCAAAATACTGACTGAATATTTCATGCACTGGCTATGAGACGAAGAGAGAAAGAAAATGTGCGCGCGCACTGCTCTCTCTTGCTTCTACGGTGAGCCCGTTCGCCTCGCAACGCATTTCACTTTTCGTTACACATTCACCAGTTTACCCCTCAAGTCAAGCGTACGTAAATAAGTTTTTTTTTAAATGCCCATAACGTAACCTAACTTGAACACTTTTAATGATTTTTCAAAGTAATGACGATGTGCCACTTTGTTGTGTTGTCCGGTTACCATTTTTGACAGTCAAATGATATTTCGAAGCTCTCTATCTTGTGTCGACAATGCCGTGGAGAGCTAAAAACAGTTACATTGCCCAAAAATTAAGAGATTAGGTTATATTATTTTTGACAGTCAAATGATATTTCGAAGCTCTCTATCTTGTGTCGACAATGCCGTGGAGAGCTAAAAACAGTTACATTGCCCAAAAATTAAGAGATTAGGTTATATTATTTTTGACAGTCAAATGATATTTCGAAGCTCTCTATCTTGTGTCGACAATGCCGTGGAGAGCTAAAAACAGTTACATTGCCCAAAAATTAAGAGATTAGGTTATATTATTTTTTTCATATGAACTTTTCCGATACTTAACTCGGGCAAACCTAGTAGTAATGTAGTAAAAATGTTTTTGTTTTTGTTTTTATAAATTTTTTATGATTACTGAAGGGGTTAAACCGAAAACCACGTACAATAGCTTCGAAATTCAGGTATCATAAAAAAGTTTCCCTAGAGACGAAATCAACACATTGTTTCGTGATTGGCACAAGTCATCCCCGTGCTACAAATGACGAAATTCAACGAGCGAGCAGTAAAGTAGTGTTAACAAACAGCAGGTGAAACGGTGTGAATCGCACGGGAATGTGAATAATTTCTGCATATCGAAGTCACGAGCAAATAAATTTGTTATTTCACACGTGCAGTACTTTTACGCTTCATTGGGGCTCTTTTGACAGACCAGCGAAGAATGTAATGGCAATGTTTGAAATTGAACCAATTGAAAAAAAAAAATTTCGAATTTCCCGAGTCAATAATATGATCTTAAGTTGTGCATTTTGAAGACGGTGGTAAAAAAAATCTAATGTTTACCTAAATCTTTCTTCAATTTGGAAAGTGAGTTCGTGTTTTAAGGGCCGGATTTTCGATTTTCTAGCGATTTATAACATATGTCCCTTGAACACAAGTTTCTAAGTTCTTATAATATATATAATATCTGAAGATTTGTAGAGCCGATTTTGAGATTGTCCAAAAAATTTATGGAAATAGGAAACTATACAACAGCATATTTACAGAAAAAAGAATTTATTGTGAATTGTCTTGGTTGTTGAAATGTGTGTATAAAGAAACGGGCGGTCCGTTTGATAGATTCTCCCGTCTTAAGATTACAATCTTTAGAGAACAGGCGTCGGGTGGGAATGCTATCCTTGTTCTACCGGTATTTCAATGGAAGATGCTCCGAGGAACTAGCATCATTGATTCCCTCGGCACCGGTACATAGTCGGGAAACATGCCAAATGCTCGCCTAAGATATGTAGGTACACGGTTGACATTTGTCACATGAGAACTTGTCGTTTTTACGACTCGTTCTTGAGTTCAACAGCTCGGCTGTGGAACGATTTGCCGGCTCTGTGTGTGAAAATAATGTGAAAATTATTTTCCTCAGGGCCTCCTGTATTGAGTTAATATAAATAAATAACAAAAAAAAAATTAAGTTTTTTTTTTAAATCAATGAAAATGTAAGGTGAAGTGCGTTTTAAAGCAGCACAAACTCTCGGACAGTTAGCTGTGGCGTTATGAGATTTGCACAGCTGATAGGTCTGGAATTGTTGGTTAAGAGGGTATTGCCAGAGAATACCGGAAATTAGTCCCTTTTATCAAATTCCAGACGAATTGACTCTTTTTTACAAAAAAACAGAAATTGATTTTGAAAGATTGTTATTTTATCTGGTACACGCAGTTTTAAAAATTTGAAAAACTAACTGTATTTTTAATATACTAAGGTTATATCTACCGTTGGTCGTTGGCAGATTTGTTCTATTTTCAAACGATAGATTCTATTAAACAACACAAATTTCAAATCATATAATCATACAACAAAATAATTTAACATATAATCTAGTCAACACAGTTTTAAGAATTTAAATTTTAGTTAAATTAAAATCATTAAAAAATAAATCCGAGATCGTGTTTTGTGACAAAAATACCTCAGTTTGTCTATATATTTAATAAGGTCTTACAAACTAAAATATTTCAAAATTTTACACACTTATTTTATTTACACATTATTGAAAAATCTTAAATACTTATGATCAAAAAATACTTACAAGAATACACGATCTTACTAATATTATAAACGCGAAAGTTTGTATGGATGTATGTATGTTTGTTACTCTTTCACGCAAAAACTACTGAATGGATTTTTAATGGAACTTTACAGTAATATAGCTCACACACCAGAGTAACATATAGGCTGTAATTTATAAAGCTCGCTATTTATTTTCAATTTATTGAAAATAATAATTATTGTTTAATAGAAAATGTCAAAATTTGAGAATGACATTTTGCAAAACAATGATTGTTAAATCAAAATTCTATTTTAGAAAATATTTAATTTAGTGAATTTATTTGAAGTACTGGCCTAATACTTTAAATCGAATCAAGAATTATAGACATTTTAAATTAAAAGATTAAGAATTTTGGTACAAACGTAGATGGGACCTAGGAAAAGAAAATAGATTACTCGAAGTACTAATCCTACGCAGACGAAGTCGCGAGCAGAAGCTAGTATTTAATAATTTATCATCGTGCGTTTTGAGCATTTTTATTGCTTACTTGAATGTAGGTATACATTAAAGCAAGTTGTGAATTAAATAAATTGATATTAATTTTTTTTTTCAAAAATTTGGTATGGGGAATAATCTGTACAGTTGCAAGCATTTTTAAACTTTTATTCTCAGCTGCTGGTCAATCGCTCTTAAGTAGCTCGCAACGTTTACTCCATTATGAGTTTTTAAATATTTTTTAATTGTCGAAAAATGTTTGATAAGAAAAGGATTTCTGGTGATGCCGGTACTAATCAAGCTAATATTAATATAACATAATTTGACGTTTTTGCAATAAATTCAAATAAAAAATAATCATTACTAAAATAGTATACAGTGACGTCACAGAAACCTTTACTTTTACAACCCTGGTCAATAAAGATGACCATCCCGAATGCGAACAACAGAAATAAACCATAAATAAATGTCGCGGCGACCAATGTCACGATTGCCATTAGTGGTTTTGTTTATAGGACGTGCATATACGTCGACATTATACCGCGTTTTACGTGTATGGTCGTCGACATTATACGTTATACCGGGGTATTGTTGGGAAACCTTTCACCGGGATTGCTCCGTAAGCTAATGGTCATTTTGTAGTCTTGAGCATTAAAAAACAATGAAAAAATGTGATTACGACCCTGATAAATTGTGGGTTAATAGTCTTTAGTTTTTATCGGAAAAGACGATCATTTTTGACACTGTGAATGTGATTATCCAAATAATATTGATACTGAAATAATTTCATTTCAAAGAAGAAAGAAGAAATTAATTTGAAGATTACACTTAAATGTGATTGTAACCTTTGTTTTGAATTTAAATGTAATCTTCAAAATTGGAACTGATTGGGTCTAGACTTCAGACAAGCGACAAAGTACCTACCTATAATATAATATTTTAATAGAAAATTATTTTAATCATCATTTTCAAAATAAGAACATATTTTCATTTATATGTATCAAAAATAAAACTACTTGTCTATACAGGGTGTAACAGGACGTACCCAAGAGATTTTACCCAGCGATTCCTGGGCATATTTGTGGTAATAATGGTAGCGATGGGATCAGTAGCGACGTGTGATCGAAATTTTTTTTTTGTTTTTAATAGAAAAAAATCATTGGACAGCAAAATGACCAATACATTTATTACTCTAAATATGCTCAGGAATCGCTGACAAATAGATTCGTTCGATATCCACACCAACTTATTAAAAAGGGTAATTTTGAAGCCGATTAGGTTTGAAATTGGTAAATAATGCAGAAAAATCATAAATTTTATAATTATTATTTCGGGGAGCCAACTGTGGGGATCAACTGTTGAATTACCATGTATTTTATGCCGTCCCATGTTGATACTACCTAATTAATAATAGATATAATTAGCAATCCCTTGTGGGTAGTTATAATATTAATGGTCAAAACCACTTTAGGTTCTGAAATAATAATTTTATTATGTTATATTTTTAGTACGTAACAATGGTAAAGTCTCACTCAGGAATAATTTGGCTCAAAACTTAATAATAATATTTGGATGATTTGTTTAGCGCCGTTTTTGTGAAAATTACACTTTTGTAAATGCGCTTTACGAATATTAAAAAAAAAAAAATTGTATAATATATTTCTTTAACATCAGCCTGCATTTTTTGTTAAGTGCAAGAAGATGGCACGGTATTGTGATGATACTCAAAATGTTATATCAATCTGACAGCCAGAAGCAAAATATATCAACGTCAAACATTTTCCTCCCTTCTTTAAGGCTACCTTCACTGTCACATCCGACCTTTGAGCGACATGTATAAATTACAAAATCCGTGTCAAATTAGTGAAATGACACAGTTTTTGTGACATTTACAGTGTTAATTATTATTCAACACAGTCGGAGCTGGACACGACACTACATGACATGTTTTCGTTTATTTTAAAATTAAATACGTGTATCTGCGTGTGAGAGGGTGTCAAGTCACATGACTAAGTGTAAAGCTTTTCATTGTAGGTAATTAATATAATATGTATTGTATAAACATACACCTCCAAGCCCGTCGTCCCACTAACTCGGTAAAGGTAAGAAATCGACGAAAATCAATTATTGTATTATCTGTAACTTCGTTAACATAAATTCAATGTAATATTATCTGTAAATTTCATCTATCAATTATTATTTTATCTGTAAATTTAATAAATAATATAAGTCATAAATTCCTTGTTATATTTATTAACTGTAAACATCATTATCATCAATTACTATATTATATGTAAATTTCATTATCATAAATTCATTGCTGCATTAACTGTAAACCTCATTATCATAATTATTATATTATCAGTAAACGTACTTCATTACCTTAAATTATATAATCTGCATACTTCACCCGCCATAACACAGGGACATCCCTAGCATGGCGGGCGAAATAACACAATATGTACACTATGTATAAAATTATTTTAATAAATAAATAAATAAATAAAAACGAAGACCCTGCACAGAAAAATAAAGTTGACTTCGGTTTGTAGCGCAGCCATTGTGGGACTTTTTTGCGTGGGGTCTCTGGTTTTTGTCGATTATTTATCCTTACAAGGCCAATGGGACTACGGGCTAAGTTATTTTACTCAATTAATTTCATGAACACCCAAAATTTTTAAAAATAAGTCAATACTCGTTCAAAGTAGCATGGAAACTAAGAAATAAAAAACAAATCAACTGTTGAGCCGAAATTTTGGCTCAACGCACCTCAAATGCACAAAAACACTCTTCCCACCGGAAATCTCTGTTCAACAGGCGAATCGAGCGTTACTAAACAAATCACTTAGCTGATCGGAGACTCAGATTGATCCATCGAGAAGTTGGAAACAACGGCCGTAAGTTATTTATCCACTAGTTTACTAACTTAACAAAAAAACCATGAAGAAATTTAACATATTTACGAAAAAGGAGCAACATTTTCTAAGCACTTCCTCAAATACTTAATTTTTAAAAAATCAACAAAAGAAAGTCAAGATAACTTATATCATCCGCTAAATTTAAATTCTATCGAATTCTTTTCCACTATTAGAACTATTTTGCTCTCTAATGACTAGACGATGATTTAGGTCAATTTCCCTATATATTTCAAGGCCAAAGTTCAAGGATTGTGTCAAACCAGGAAATTAAAATTGAATGAATTTTAATTAACAATAGAAAAATAAAAATTATTGATACTACTTCAAGTATCGTATTAATACTCCATCTCTCCACTATACGAAATACCAAAATATCCGATAGGTTATGAATAAATCATGATCAGACGGGAGTGGTTTAATACGCACGGTGGTTGGTTCTAACATTTGATAAGACATGTTCAGCGTCGCCCAAATAGACGACTTAGAAAGGTTGTAGACTCATTTACGAGGCCCAGGCGTCTAAAATAAGCGTAGACTGGCGTCGGCGTCGAATCGATACGCAATGTCAAGGATTGTTCCGTCGTCCATAGTGGTGCTTTATTTAAGTTAAATTTGTATTTTTTGTAAGATTTGTTTTAGATAACTCATATATTTTTCCTTTTCAGAACATCATCTCCTTGTAAATGAGATGACATATACCATAAGGGAAATAATTTTCGTCAGGGCCTTCTTTTTGGAATCAATGTAAACAAAAATCTTAGAGCGATTTAAATGATCGATCAAAAAAAAGTTGCCTCCAGTAGATTTCAAGGACAATTTTCTCTAAGATAAGGTTCTGTTTGGTTTTTATTATATTTTCGCGTGGCAGGCGTGTCTCTCTTTGTAAATTTGATAAAGCCTTCGAAGGGCGAACAGGCTGTCACGCGAAAAACGTATTAAAACCTGGCAGAACGTGATAATCGAGCTTTTGTTTGAAATAATGTTATAACCAACTACACACACACACATATATAAATATTTTTAAACTTTTTTTTAAAGAAAGACCAACATTCCCGGGTAACGAATAACCCAACAACATTTGAAAATCTCCTACTACTACCACACTAAGCGGAAGTTGTTGCTTGTGTTGTGATGGAGGACTTAGTCAGCCGAGGAATCGAACACGGAACGCCTGGGTGGGACCCAAACGCGATACCCACTCAACTACTGACTGACATATATAATACTAATCCTAAAGAAAACCTAGTTGGGAGCATCGAAACCTAAACTGTATAGACAGTGATAAATAAATATGAATATATATAAATATGATATCAAAGATTGAAAATTTTCACGAGATCTAAATTTGAATTTGTTGCGAACAAAAGCGAAATGACGGCGTTGTTCTAATTTATTCCCAGTATATTTAGATTTTTTAAACACACAAATAAATATTAGGTAAATATGAATTGAGATTTTCACGGCTAAGTTATTATTATGATTTATTTTTCGGTTATTATGCCTACCTCCTTTTTTAGCCAACGTTCTGGACAGCATTACACCAGATCAGGGCAGATGTGCAATGCACACACTATTACAAATTTGCCCTGATGATGATCACTGTAATGATGTCCGAAACCTAAAGAATACGTCATAATATAAAGCTCAACTGTTACTACAATTTGACTACATCTTGAGTGTAGTCAATTTCAATAGTACCTATTCGGCTCACTAGGCATAAGCCTCTATTTCAATGTCACCCACCAAACAAACAAACAACAAAAAAACCCACTCAACAAACAAATTATGTAGAAAAGTCGCCAATTCCTCGCTTACATAATTTAGCAAACAAATATACCTATAAATGCTATCAACATTTTTAATCTAACAATTTCTACGTTTAAAACGTACTTTAACATTCTTTTATGCCAACAAATAATTTTTGATTATTTCAGTTCTTATTGTTATAATTTATTTTCTTTTACCAATTGTAACCCTGTACGTAATGTAAGAAATTAATTTTTGAAATCTATTGTTTATTATTAACGCTTGTGTATTAAACCGTAAACATTATTATTATAATAATAATTGGATAATTTGTAGAGCGCCGTTTCTTTAGAAATCACTTCAGTACCCAATGTAAAAACCTATGTAGTATAAGCCAAAAATAAATCACGACAAACATCAAGTAGTTTTGCGTCTCAAACGTAACATAGGTTTTGTATTGTTGCATCTGAACATGACCGTATTGAATCAGTGCTAAAAATAGTAACATAAAACACCTCTGACCTTTGTTAGTGTGATTAGTGAACCTAAGCCAATAAACATTAACTAACGTAAGGTTGCTTATGATTTTACATAATGGATCCTGTTGGGGAAATTAACTTCTCAGAACCATCGTCGTTTTCTATCAATACATTTAAACATTCATAATCGATAAAATCCATATTAAAAATCAATAAATATATTAAGATAGGCACTATCAAGTACCCAATAATTATAACACTAGACTCCATGCTCTATTTAATATAGTTGCTTTTCGCACTAATTTTATGTTTAACTCTTGTCTTCAGAGATTGCATCGTGTGGGGAATGAAACTTGCTCTGTAGACATATTTTTTATAATAACCTCGCTTCACCTTAAGAGGAACTGCTGCGCAACCGGTTTCATACAAAACGTAGTTTTGAATTTGAGACCAAAATACCCAACCAAACTGAAAAATTATTTTTGTAATAAAAAGATATCAAATATCTATCTAGGACCAGAGCTACTTTTTTTTTATTTTTGCCTTAAATTATAAAATACAGGCTATTATAAATTATAATATTTTATGATTTTAGAAGCAACATCGACAATTATTTACCTCGCTTCATTTAAAAAGTGTATCTGTATGCAAATAATAGGCTACAATCCTTAAATGCTGTTATTATGTTATTGTAATTTCAGGTCATATGTTTTGCTAAATTGTATTATTATTATTATCATTATTTAAAAAAATATTTTATTTTTTATGTGTAGATACATTCTTATTCTTATTATTTTATTTTCTAAATCTCTTTCTACTAATTATTTCATGCTTATCTTATATAGAACCAACTTTCTAGTATTTAGCTAATTTGCACTAAATTTTGTTACATACAAATGTGTTGCTTTTCTACAATTATTACAACTGCTTTTTTATACTTAATTACCAATGGATAAAATTTTCATGTAAAGGCCCATTAGGGCGTAAATAGATAAATAAAAAGATAAAAATAATTTTGTGATAACAACAAAAAAAATCCCCAAAATTCTAATACAAATTTCGGCTTTTCTTTCTGTAAAATTGGGACTAACATTCAAACAAAGAAAATTTTCTAGTCTTGTAGTATTACCCTGCTTACCTGCAAAGTATAACAATTTGTGAAATGTCATATTTGAAAATAAAGTATAGGCGGCTTACATTAACTTAGCCTTGGAGACGGTTATAGTGTATTAGACGCATTTGAATGGAATGTGGTTTACGTGTTCCAAATACACAGGTAATCTTTAGGAAACCTCTCAATATCAGTTGTTATATTCTGACAAAGAAAGAAAAAATGTTAATTTGGTGTATGAAATAATGCAATGTTGCAATTTAAAAAATATCAACGATGAAAAAGATTTTTACATTGTCTCCACAGAAGAGGCTAAATAATTTCCCTCAGGAAAATAATTTCCCTCGGGGTCTATGTCATCTTTGAATATGCATTGTTGAGGAGAGGACAGGAAGGAAACACAGAGTCCGGCAAATCGTTGGACAGCCGAGCTACTGAACTTAACGGGCCGCTCTGCCAATTTCTACCGATTTCTGACACGTTTTCCTTAAACGTTTGAAGTTTTTAAGCTCTTAAAAAAATATATGTTATTCTTTAAGATAGTATCTATACATTCCCCACGCCGAAACGGTAATTATTTGAAATTCCCACGATAGAAATAAATCGCATAGTATGCTCCAAAAATTATAATAAACACATTTTTTTTCTGTTATTTTACAAGTTATATGTATGAAAAAATTCATAATGTTTCTTTAAATGCTACTTGACACATCCCTTACGAAATTTTTGCTCTTTTTCAAACGATTCGTCTTTTATTAAACATTTTCACAATTTTCGCATGAATTTTATGGTTTTTAATGTTAGCGCGCTCGCTCTCACGTTCGTATTGTCGTATATCTCCATCTTCTTATTTTTGAGCGGCGTAGCGCGCCCTTAACAACGAGTCGTAAAAGCGACCCGTATTCATGCGACAAATGACATACGTGTACATATGTTAGACAGTTCCCCCATTCTCTTTCCCATCTCATTCGCATCTCCACATCTATCTGACCCACAATATACCCAAATTCCATTATTATTCCATTATTCCTAAATTTTAATTATTTATAAAGAGGTGGGAGAACGATTCCTCGACCTAAATTTCGAGATCGAAATATTTATTTTCAATCAAAAAATATCTTAAATTAAATCCATGAAACAGTATAATTAAAACGGATACGTAATAAAACAGTAAAAAAATTGATATCATTTCCACAACACAATTATTATCAATTTATCCGAGATCTAATCGACGTCTAATCACTGATAAAATAGAATGTCAATCCACTTTGCACGTGACGCAGTTGTTAGAATGCAGCGTTTTAGCGTATATACAACCATTGATATAACCGCTGTACCAGCGACACTTGTGCATGAATTACAAGTTAGATTATAATGTACGCATTATGTATTGAATTTACATATAGTATCCTAGGATCAACAACGATAGAATGTCAGGGTTAAAGGACCTGTATCGATCTCTCGTTGGTTTGTTATACAACCGCTGCAATCTTGTTATTAACTTCTGCCTATAATTTGTACGGATTCGTGCTTATCCGTGTACGTTGCAGCGTTCATAAAATTAAGAGCCATTGACCAGCGGCTGAGAATAAAAGTTTAAAAATGCTTGCAATTGTATAGGGAGGTTCCAATGAGAAAGATCGATTATTCGCGTATCAAATTTTTTAAATTAAAAATTTAATATCAATTTATTTCATCCAAAACTTGCTTTAATATATACCTACATTCAAGCAAGCAATAAAAATGCTCAAAAAGCACAATGATAAATTATTAAATATCGTGTATCTACTTCTTAAAGTATTTATGATTTTTCAATAATGTGTAAAGAATATAAGTGTGTAAAAAAATCTGAAATCTTTTAGTTTGTAAGACATTAAATAAATAGAAAAACTGAGGTATTTTTGTCACAAAACACGTTTTCGGATTTATTTTTTTTAATTTATCAAAATTGTGTTGACTAGACTATGTATTGATTTATTTTGTTGTATGATTATATGATTTGAAATTAGTGTTGTTTAATAGAATCTATCGTTTGAAAATTGAACAAATCTGCCAACGACCAACGGTATAACCTTAGTTTATTAAAAATAAACTTATTTTTTCAAAATTTTGAAACTGCGTGTGCCAGATAAAATAACAATCTTTCAAAATCAATTTATGTTTTTTTGTAAAAGAGATAAAACGTCTAGAATTTGATTTAAAAAGGACTAATTTCCGGTATTCTCTGGTAATACCTTCTTAACACTTTGGTTGTGCTGATAAAAATAAAATAATTAAATAATCAAGAAGTTACATTTTATTTAGTTAAGGCGGTTAATTTCGAAGTAAAAATAAGTTAGATGCTTTAATTAATTACTGCAAGTAGAACACATATTCGCCTTTGAAATAAACGAGATGAAATAATATATCTTTATAAGTCTTTTTATAAGATCAGCATAAATAAAGTATCAGACCTTTTAAAACTGCTTAAAAATGCAAAATCTTCCAATTCCAGCCCTTTTCAGTTCAGGTTTTAGTAAGTAATGTTTCAAATTAAGTTCTTTAGAAAAATATCGTAAAAAAGGAAAAAAATGTGCATAAATTTTGCAAAATGAAATGAAACACGCCTTTTGGCGATGTTTCTTTTTGCATAAATCGTGGTGCATCTCCTTAACATATGGATTATATTCTTCCGTTAATTCTGATATATACAAAAGAAACAAAATACGCAATTTCGTTGAAACCCGAAAATTAACCACAATATTGTTGATTTGAGTCAAATTCTTCTGAAGTCAACTATCATTCAGTTTAAACAAATTTCTCAAGAATTAAGGATATGATATAGCACGTTTTAAGAATAACACAACTGTATCACATCCTTTATTTGAAGTACTTCGATCGTCTAAAATTAAAATCTAAAATTTAAAAAAAAAAATATTTCGATCAATCGAAATAAACAATTATTTCGTGATAAGCAAATAGTTTCATTTATTAATACATCTTGTAAAAAGAAGGTGGTGTATACAAAAAAAAATTACTAAATAGGAACCATAAATATCATACTCATCAATAACAATTATATGTGTTTTTGTCTTATACACTGATTTTTCGTGCTTTTACAGGTGAAACAAATTATTAAAAAATACAGGTTGTTAAGAAACGTAACCTGACTTACTTTCATGAATTAATTTGAAAAAAATATATATAATTTTTTTTTTTTTTTTAAATCAATTTTTCAATTAAAATTAAAAGGACAGATGCGATTGGTCTGGAAAGTCGGGCTATAACTCAGCTGAGTGATCATTGACATGCGAAAGATTTTTTTTTTCGTTTGTGTTTGAAATTTTTTTTTACAAAAAACAACCGGACAAAGATGAAAGCGGACACTAAAATTTCATTTTTTTTTTAATTTAAATAATTACAAGAATCACTGGTTAAAATAAGTCAGGCACATCACTTAATACCCGGTATATTAAAGATGAATACCGTTCACCGCTGAATATAAAAATATACATAAAACTTTTTATATGAGGGACGCGGCTATTAGGAATGTAGCACCTACTCTATCTAATATAATATTTTGTAACGGTTGAAGTTAACAATGGAAAAATAACGCAATTTGAGGAACAGTTTTCACGGTCATTTCACGAGAAACACGGTAAATACGTCTCAACTTGTCACAAAATGTATTTTTTAGAATTATTAATAATTACTTGGAAAAGGTGCCAGAAAATGACATTATCAACACAATGACTTGCTGTTGAACTCGGTTTTACGGTTCACGTATTTTAAAAGGCGAAGAACTTGAGTTGTTTGATCATTTTGACAAAAGGTAGCTAGAAAAGGTTGGCTGTATGAGGTTCAAATCACTAAGTAAGATAGTTTCTTGACTTAGAGAGATAGCGTGAGAAAACAAATAATAAATGTACTGCCTATTTTCAAATGAAAATTTCATGTCACAAACAAAAGAGTATGTATAAAGATTAGTGTACCTATTGTAGTTTATGCCATGTTGAAAAAGGCACAGTTGATGTAGAGCTAGTGAACGAAGTAAGGAGTGTAAGGCGAATATAGATGCGGAAGTTAATGGTATGTTTATATTAATGTTTTTTTATTAATATATTAGTATTATTTATATTAATATTTTTTTTCACATTAGCTCCACACAGGGGGCCCTGAGAAATGTCATCTCTGGGGACGCTAAGTGGAGGGTCTTCTTAAGAAAGAAAGGAGATGAAGTTCTGGAAAGGAAAGGGAATGAGGGGGCAGTGTGCCCAGCAGAAATGGACGTCTGAATCCATCCCTCTCACTGCGGTGCGAGGCGATGGTCAGAGGGAGTCCTGTTGGAGAGGCCAAAAGGTCTCCCTCAATCAGTCTCCCCGATCCGGCCAGACACATTCGCCGCCAAGACCCAGAAAATTTTAGGTACCCCATGAACTAAGACATCCCTGCTAAGTCGCCAAACTTAGCGAATTACTTGGGATGACATATGGCAGAGGTGGTGGTCATCCTATAAATGGTTCCCGGGGCGGTGGTGCCCATAACCGTACCCATACCCGTAACCCAAATTGAAAACGACAGACACGCACGATCTAGTTAATTAAATACTAGAGTACGGTTATGTCAAGAGTCAGAATGATAGAAAAGTATGTACGAGGTTTTTTTTTTTTTTTTTTTTTTTATAGAGAATACCTCACAAGAGTCCCAACTGCTCCCGTCTGGAGCCAGTGAGACTATGGCATCCCCAATTGGGGTATGTTGTGAGGCTGAAGGAAAGTGGGGAAGGGAAGGAGATGGGGAAGAGGAAGGTAGGAAAGTACCTGGCTATTCAGATCTAGTCACTAAACACGGCTAAAGCCATTATTAAGCAACGTCTCAATTCTGAATGGTGGTCTTACACCAGGGCGATACTGACAGTATCTTCCACTCTGGTGACAGTATCTTCCACTCTGGAGACAGTATCTTCCACTCTGGAGGTGGTACATGAATGCGAATGAAGCAAAAAGAGTGCGCCGAAACTGAGAGATGTGGCGGTAATTGAGAAAATGGACATGCGTTTATGTATACCGTAGAATTGTAAAGATGTCATGGAAAGAGTAACATGAATTCAAGTACTGCAGCGTGATGAATGAACGAAAAGTAATGTTTGACTTGCTTGCTACCATCAGGGCTATCTTCAGGCTGGAGACTGTAGTCCGTAACACCAATTATGTATAAACATTTCGAAGCCATAAAGCACAGCCGGCGTCTTCATCTATGACGCCTTCCAACAAATTATCCGTAGATTATCTATCAGACTTTCCTAAGCTCGTATTTATCGCCTTATAATGTAACAACTACAACATGAAGATAAATAAAGACAAAACAAAGCTGCTGACTGTAGGCCGAACGCAACATCAGATGAGAGTAGAGATGTCAGGAGTTCCACTAAAGAACACCAAGGAGTTTGTCTACCTCGGGAGCAAAATAACATGGGACGGTCGGTCTAAGAGCGAGGTCGACAGCCGTATACACCAGGCTAGGCTTGCATTCAATAAAAGGTCGAAAATAATAGAATCAAATAATATAGACCTAAAACTGAGAATACTCCTCATCAAGACCTATGTATGGAGTATCTTGATGTACGGCTGCGAAACATGGTGCCTATCCGAAAGAGATAAACGGAGACTAGAGGCTTTTGAGATGTGATCCACCAGAAGGTTATTAGGAATTTCCTGGAGAGACCACATTACAAATGAGGAGGTTCTCCAAAGAATCGAAGAAGGAAGGCACCTGCTCAGGACCTTGTCCGAAAGGCGCGCAAGATGGATCGGCCATATAATACGACAAGAAGGCCACCTACATGCCATAATGGAGGGTATGACCGATGGGACAAACTTTAGGGGACGCCCACGCCGAGAGTACCTAGAGGACCTGCTGGTGGACATGCGGTACTCATCATATGCAGACTTCAAAAGAGCCGCACAAGACAGGGAAGAATGGAAGAGAAAAATAGAGGAAGTTGCTGCAAATCAATCCCAGGATTGAAACTAGAGAGAGAGAGAACTAGAGAGAGAGAATGTGACCGAGATATCGCAGTTTTCTAATTTTTATGTCTTGTAAAATGTCTCCATGTTTGTCCAAGTATCGACGATTGCCCAACGATTTCGACGCCTATTTGTCGGTTGCAACTAAAAAACAAATAGTGTATTGTATTATTTCACCTACGCGTGCAGTCTGGAACAATTCAGAGAAACCTTTTTTTAAGGCGGTAGATCTTTACAGTGAATCGATAACAATAGAGAAGAAAGTAGAAAGACAATTAGAAACACGAAATTACTAATTGAAGTAGTAAGAGTTTAACAGATGGTTTAAGTAAGGCGCCTAATGTTTAGATAAGTTATGGCGTAGAGCAGGAGTGAGGAACCTTTTTGTCGTCGGGGGCCATTTTAATGTTTAAAGTAATGGCGGCCGGTGTAATCAAGCGGTAAGGCTCTTGACTCCCAATCCGAAGGTCGAGGGTTCAAACCCGGCGTGCGCAAATAAATTTTATTTGATTAATTTGTGTTATTTCTCAATTAATTAATATTCGATATGCGTCAGCAGATGAATCCGCAAATGGAATTTTATCAGAACATTTAGACTGGTTTTAACATTTAGGCACCTCCTCCAATCGAGCTTGCGGGCCGCACCAAGGGGAACCGTTTCCCCACCCCTGTCGTAGGTACGTAGGTAGACTACTACGGTATTGTACTAGCGTAGCGAAGAAGAGTCGAAACCTTAGTTAATCACTCGTAATAGATTTCTTCTCATTTTGCAATATTTCCATTATCACTATGACGTGGCACTATTATTGCGTTCATGCTCTCACACAAAAACTGTTTTGTTAAGAGGAACGGCTGCGCGGCCGGTTTCATACAAAACAAAATTTTGGGTTTGAGGCCAAAATACCCAACAAAACTGAAAAATTATTTTTGTAATAAAAAGGTATGTTAAATATCTCAGACAGGAGTTACTTTTTTTTGCTTTTAAATGATGACGTATAGGTAATTAAAAAAATCAGTTTTGGTTCATTTTGGAAGCAACTTTGGAATTTTTATGTTTATAATTTTAAAAAAAAAGCCTAATTTTTGGTTTTATATAATGAAAAATAAAAAAATGTTAAAAATGCATTTCATTGGTTAGTAATTTTAATATATAACGACAAGTTTTTGTTCCGATGTAAATAGGTAATTTCTAATTTAAATTTATACCCATCAAAATTGTTTCTAAAAAGAAAATATTTTTAATTTTATATTATATCATATTTAAAAAAAAAAAAAACAGTAAAATTATTTTTTTAAATGTTTACTTTTACTCGCAAATAATTGTCTAAGTTGCCTCTAAAATCATAAAATATAAAAATCTTTAATAGCCTATGTTTTAAAATTTAAACCAAAAATAGATAAAGTAACTCCTGAACGAGATAGACATTTGTCATGAATTTTGATTACATAAATAATTTTTCAGTTTAGTTGGGTATTTTGGCCTCAAAACCAAAACTACGTTTTGTACGAAACCGGCCGCGTAGGCAATAGCCTTAATTTACAGCGTGGCTGAAAATAATTGTACTAAACAACCAATTATTTTTAATTTTAACCTCACTACTCAAAACACAGCGCATTACTAACGTCGCGTGATGGTACTGCGATCATCGCAGCTGTCTTTTGTCTCGTTTCCACATACCCGTATTTATTTTTACCCGAGTATATTCGGGAGTGGTGTTTTCTGAAGGTAAAGTTTACCCGAGTTATCTCGGATGTGGGAACATAAAATAGCCGCCCGAGTATACTCGAGCGTAGTCCTTAAACGGTTAATGCAACACTTTTTTTAATCAAATGTCTATTTGTATGAGCGTCTCTGAATAGAGATTACTCTCTCCAAAAGAAGAGAAAATTTCCGACTATAACAATAATAAGTACTTTTTGTGTGGAAAATCGGGAAATATTCACGTTACGCCCCTCTCAGGCACCTGTTTATATCTAAAGAAACGTGCGACTGAAGTCTTGTGAGAGACAGCATGAAAGCGAGATAACTGCAGGTTTGTAAAGAGTTTGCACGATTGTCCGGTCTCTCTTCATTATTACCGTTATTATAGTCATTCGAGATTCTTCTTAAGAGCTATTGACCAGCTGCCGAGAATAAAAGTTTAAAAATGCTTGCAACTGTACAGGGAGTTGCCGATGAGGAAGATCGATTATTACCAGTATCAAATTTTTAAAATTAAATATCGATTTATTTCATTCAAAACTTGCTTCAATATATACCTACATTCAAGTAAGCAATAAAAATGCTCAAAATGCACGATGATAAATTATTAAATATCGTGTACTTTTTGTAACTATTTTTTGGTCATAAGTATTTATGATTTTTCAATAATGACTAAACAAAATAAGATTGTAATTTTTTTTTAATATTTTAGTTTATAAGACCTTAAATAAATATAAAAACTGAGGTATTTTTGTCACAAAACACGTTCTCGGAATTATTTTTTAATGATTTTAATTTAACTAAAATTAAAATTCTGAAAAGTGTGTTTACTAGATTATGTATTGATTTATTTTTCTGTATGATTATGTATGATTTGAAATTTGTGTTGTATTATATAATACATCGTTTGAAAATTGAACAAATCTGCCAACGACCAACGGTATAATCTTAGTATGTTAAAAATACTTAGTTTTTTAAATTTATAAAAAGCGTTTACCAGATAAAATAACAATCTTTCAAAATCTTTCTTGTAAAAAAGAGTCATTACGTCTAGAATTTGATTTAAAAAGGACTAATTTCAGGTATACTAATCTCTGGTAATACCCTCTTAAGTCGGTTCCTCATTACTGAGGATCGTGTCCCCTACACCAATTTCCATGATGGACAAGGCTCCTCCACTTCTCGCGGTCCTGTGCTGCAAGCATAGAGATGCAGCGAAGCTCCAACGTATTGGTGACCTTCGTCTATTTCTTCTGCCTTCCACTTTGCCAGTGACTATGAGTTTATCCAAGTTAGAATTCCTAGTTTGGCGAGCAACGTGTCCAAAATATCTTAAAATACGTTTGTAGGCAGATACTTGAAAGCCTATTGTGGATGACTTACTTTTCCAGAATGGATACATTTGTTTGTCCATGGGCAAACGAGGAATGGGTGCCAAGAAAGTATGGCGGTCTACCCCCTCTGCCTAACTCTGCGGCGAAACCGCGTGACGGTTAGTTGGTTAAGTAGATAGTTACAACCATATATTTGCACAATTGTGCAAGTGATTCGCACCAAAGCGATTTACTTAATAAACAATATATTTGTTTTAGAGAAATAATCCAGTGCGGAATTGGGTCACAAATCGCAAGATTTATTTGGCGTATTATCTGAACGATTGGTGTGAAATTTTTCAGTACTAGTATGGAAGACGATTTCATCATTGAACAAAGTTTTTCCCAGTAAATAAAAACATGCAATTAATTTGCGTAATTTTTCATATTACCCACAACTTTGCAAATAGAACAATAAAACTGGATTGGTTTCAATAAAAATAAAGACGTAAGATTTGGCATAATTCACTTATTCATTGATCCCATCAACCACTGATTTAAACAAATTGATCTTATTCCACCATTGTTAATCCGCGAAATTTGATATAATTTGTTTATTTATTCATAAATACGCCAATACGAGACTTCGACTAGAGATTAATATCTGTATTTAAATAAAGTATTTTATTGGAATAAATTGATATAAAAAAAATGTTAGTGTTTGAGCTATTAGTGTATATATTCGTTTCCATATCAGATTCGCACGTAAAATAATTGGTATCCTAGTGGTTGGGCATTTACACAGCTACACTTACATACACACATCTGTACGAACCTCTACACATACATGAACTGCTGTACTTGTAGCTAGTATTGTCACATTTCTTTCCTACCCTTCCCTATAAATCTGTCACTTTTTTCTATTACCCACAATCAGTCAATAATCGAGCCTCTTCCTGCAAACATCTCCGCATTTAATATTAAACATCCGCATTCCTTTTCCTCATCTTTCGCTACTCACCGCTCTAAGAAGAAATATTACCGCAACATAGTGCATAGTTAAAACCGGCCAAATACATATAGAAGAAAGTACCACAAGTCCCGCAGTGAGTAATTCTCTCATTTTCCTTATGTGCTTACCTTCTACTTGTGCAGTGGTTAAAAAACATACACATTTCAAGGGCCTTCTAAACTACACAAAACACGCATCACCTGGTTATTACCACAAAAAGCAGAAGTACTTTGAAAATGACAAGATGCAGTAAAATGTTAAAAAGTTCGATCAAAATTTAAAAAAAAAGTATGCCTCTCTGATATACAATTTTTTTTTTAATATCAGATGTCTTTATAAAAATAATTCTTCCGATTTCGCAAACCGTATTATTGCAAATAATCATAGTTTTTAAAAAAGTACAGGGATATATTCATCATATTAATATTAAAGGAAAACGCTTAGATAACATAGAAGAGTGAGAAATAAATAAATCTCTTGACTATAATGAGTTCATTATTAAACAAAAAATCATATCTTACAGTCTCATCTTAGAAATTTTCCCTTTCACTTATAGTTTTAACTTTCATTATATCTGCTCCCCTAGTTACACCATTATATTTTGCCCTGAGCAAGGAACGGTTGTTTCGAAACCGGTCGAAGTATACAGAGTGTAACAGCCCATACCCGAGGGATTTAAACGGGCGATTCCTGATCATATTTGGAGTAAAAATGTACACGTCATTTTGCTGTCCGATGACATTTTTTTCTAACAACATTAAAAAGAAAATTTCCATCACACGTCGCAACTTACTAGTTTAGTTTAGCGCGTTTATAGACTGGCATGGCTTGATAAGCGTTGTGTCTCGTTCTAGCAGCACGTTAACACACGAAAAAGCGTGCGAAACGCTCGAGCCCATTGCAACAGAATATATTCCATAGCGATGGGATCAGTAGCGACGTGCGATTAAATTTTTTTTTTTTTTTCAGTAGAAAAAAAATAATTACATCTACATTTTTTACTCCAAATATGCTCAGGAATCGCTGGTTGAAATCCCTCAGGTACGTGCTGTTACACCCTGTATAAAGAAATATATGTGATTCAAACAAAGTAATATTGTTTCATTTACACAATTAATTAATTTAAAAATAACATGTCCCTAATGACGCAACGATAGTGAGCTCCACCCTGCTGATGTCATAAGTCTAGACAAACTTATAGGGGTCATGTTCAATGTCCTCAAAGCGAATTGTTTGTTTATTACAAACAATAGTTTAAAATAGTCAATTCCATTTCCCCAGATAATGTTTTTGGCATCCAACAAATCAACAATAACCTTGGTTGGGGAAAACAAACAGAGGTCGCCCATGTTGACTATCGTATACCGAATTAGGGTATGTTGAGAGGATGAGGTGGGGAGGAGAAGGAGATGGGAATGAGGAAGGTTGGAAAGTACTTGGCTTTTTTTTTGGTATCATACATACATACATTCAGATCAGAACACCAAACACGGCTAATGTCACTCTTAAGAATTTATTACCAGAGAATACCGGAAATTGGTCATTTTTCAATCAAATTCTAGACGTATTGACTCTTTTTTACAAAAAAAACTTAAATTTATTTGAAAGATTGTTATTTTATCCGGTAAACGCACTTTTTAAATTTTGAATTTTTTTATTTTAATATACTAAGGTTATACCCACTATACCGTTGGTCATTGGCAGATGTGTTCCATTTTCAAGCGAAATATTGTATTATACAACACAAATTTCAAATCGTATAATCATACAGAAATATAAATCAATACATAATCTAGTAAAGACACTTTTCAGTAATTTAATTTAAATTAAAAACATTAAAAAATAAATCCGAGAATGTGTTTTGTGTCGAAAATACCACAGTTTTTCTATTTATTTAAGGTCAAACTAAAATATTTCAGATTTTTTTTACACTTATTGTGTTTAGATATAATTGAAAAATCATAAAAACTTATATAATAGAAAAATACTTACAAGAAGTACACGATGTTTAATAATTTATGATCGTTTTTTGAGCATTTTTATTGCCTACTTGAATGTAGGTATATATTAAAGCAAGTTTTGAATGAAATAAATCAATATTAAATTTTTAATTTTAAAAATTTGATACGGGGAATAATCGATCTTTCTCGTCGGGACCTCTCTGTACAGTTGCAAGCATTATTAAATTTTTATTCTCAGCCGCTGGACAATGGCTCTTAAGTGACGTTTCAATTCTTAATGGAAGTTTACTAGGGCGATACCCACAGTGCCCATATTATGTCGAACCACCGCTATTGGGTAATTTTATACACATAAAATATTTAGATTAATGTACCTTTGATAACGTATGTTGATCCGACATCACGTTTTAAAAACATCAATGGCTCTTTCCTTTGATTAAGTGCAATATTACTATTTAATTGCAATAATCGCATTGAGTATTGATAATAATTTTATAAATAAGGGTTATCGGATGGAGGGAAATTACAAGTCAATTTCTAATCTCGTATCTTTGAGAGAAGTTGATTCTTGATACATCAAAATAATTAATACTACCTATCTTAACCTCATCTACCTACGTCACACAAATTAACATTCAGTACCGAATAATAACTTGAGCAAAAGCGATCGGGAAAATCAATAGAAAACCAATTAATTTTTTGGGAAAAGGATTGTTTTTTTTTATAGAATACCTCACAAGAGTCCCAACTGCTCCCGTCTGGAGCCAGTGAGACTATGGCATCCCCAATTGGGGTATGTTGTGAGGCTGAAGGAAAGTGGGGAAGGGAAGGAGATGGGGAAGATGAAGGTAGGAAAGTACCTGGCTATTCAGATCTAGTCACTAAACACGGCTAAAGCCATTATTAAGCAACGTTTCAATTCTGAATGGTGGTCTTACACCAGGACGATACTGACAGTAGCTTCTACTCTGGAACGTGCCGCAAATATAGTATAGGTATATTATTTTTATTATTCAATTGTGAAATAACACAAATTAATCAAATAAAATTTATTTGCGCACGCCGGGTTCGAGCCAGCAACCTTCCGATTAGGAGTCAAGTGTCTTACCACTCGACCACGGACGGTCGTTGATAATTGTGGTAGCGAGTATATTGAGGCGGTTGTGCCTCCCGGGAAACACTAATTGTATAACAAACACACCTGTCATAGGTCACTCTAAGTGGCTCGCTACGATTGGTGACTTAAAAGGGGTGCCCGGTTCATGAAATGAGGATTGTAAAGGATTATATTGCCCTCTTACCGTGTGGCGTTCCTGTTTGAGGGAGACCTAACCTAGGCCTCTCCAGCCGGACTCTCTCGACCCATTTGCCTTGCACCGCAGTGGGATGGATGGATTTAAACGTCCGTCACACATCGACCCTTAGATTCATAACCATCCCTCATACCTTTTTACTTCCCAGAACTATCTCTCCTTCCTTTACTTAAAACACCCTCCACACAGCATCCCCAAAGTAACAAATAACATCTTATGAATCTTGACTACCATAATACGGGCATTTGTCTAGCTTGGTAGTCAAAAAGCCATGTAAAGCAAACATGTAACAAACAAAATGAATAAAGAAAATTAAAAAAAAAAAAAAAGATGACTTTCTGTTTGGAAGTAAAGTAAAAAAAAAATTAAAGCGACGTTGAACAATGGATGTAAATAGGAGAAAATGCAACGTAGAAGTGGGTATAAGATTTGAGGAATATTCAAATAGACCTAGCAGAATCCAGTCAATCAAATCCATATTTTTGAATAATTGCTGATTTTAACAAAATATCCTTTCTGAACTTTCCTGCTAAATAACAACAATAAGGAAAACCAAAATTTTAATTGTGTATATGCAATGTTCCTGCAGTATTTTTCAAGGTTAGTTATTAAATTAAATGAGATAATATCAAATATATAATGATTTATCGATTTACGATTACTGGCCTGGAAATAACAATTTAACTTGCGCAACCGAAATTGACAAACACACCGACAAACGAACAAAAATATGTGTTGATTAGAATCAAAATGACATCTTAAAAGCTTTTTGTAATTTATTTGTGATAAAAATCGATTGTTTATTCAAAATTTCGATTAATTATCGTAAACAAACAGAAGGTAGGTATGCAAATTAATCAATATTTGAAAAACAAGGACACTAATTCCTAGATATTAATAGAAATAAAATTTTCTATGGAATTTAGTCTACTTTTGACCCTCCTCTGATAGTTTCATGACTCCCTGCCATAGTTGGGTTGATATTAGAACTCCATTATGGATTTCTAGCTTCACATCTCCGGACCACTATTTTTTTGCGATTACCGCGTTTCGTTCTTTTTTAATGTAGTTTCATGAAGTCACCCTTCATTCAATGTCCTTATTTGTTTAAATTCCAACTTTGTGAATTTGGCTTTGATCTATCCTCACCAAAACCTGTTCCTCACAACAAGCGAATTTAATTTTTTAATTTTTTTTTATTAGTTAATCTACACATATATTATAATTACATGTTATTTTTTTCAATGCCTGTCTCCTCACTAGGGTAAACCTGTGTCGAGACAGACGTAGAGTTACATAAATTGTATACAAACATGGTTATTTGAATATAAAGGTTAATTACATTTTAGGTTCAATACAATAAAAGGCAGGTGATTGGAAGTGTGAATTAATTCTCTAAAGAGTTTGATCTTACAAATCACAGGAAAGGTTATTAAACATATATTACATACATATATTAAAATGATATTACAGTAAAATGAATTGGAAATGGAATAAATGGATAGAAATATACATTAAAATGATATTATATACATATATTAAAATGATATTATAGTAAAATGAATTGGAAATGGAATAAATGGATAGAAATATATATTAAAATGATAATTATGTTAGTTTATTTGACGGGATTCTATTGTTTTTTTTATTTATTTTTTATTAGGTCGTACGTAACTGGGTATTTTTGTCTAAGTGCAATTGGTTTTACATATGTTTGCTATAGTGAGACGTCCTTTACTTGCAAGCCATTTTTTTATTTCGCTTTTGAATTTGGTCATTGTTTCTGTTTGTCTAATCGTAGCTGGTAGTGTATTGTATAGTTTGCAAGCTATGTATTTAAAATGTCTTTGTCCAAAGGTGGTTTTAATAAAAGGAGTTTGGAGAATTTCTGTTTTTGGTTCGGGTATTGTGTACCGCTTGTGTTGTTTGGTATAGCGTTTTGTCGTTTTTGTGTAAATTAATCAAGATGGATTTTGCAAAGAGCTGTTTTATGTCCATAACTTTGAAAGTATTGAAGATCGTATCAGTGCTGGTAGTGAGAGGGAGTTATTATAAGCAATAATTATTAGCCTGAAACACTCATCAATATTGAAAACTCTCCCTCTCTTATCGGGAGTTTATTATTTATTTATTATATTAACTAAATGTTATCCAGAATTTCGGAGTTAACAGATAATTTGCGGTCTGAGCGTAGCTCCACGGTAGACCGTGACGTCACATCATGACATGATGCATTTTGACATTTCCCCCATAACTCTCTGCCTAAACGTGACGTAGGTAACAATCCGGAACATTTTACGCTACGGCCGAGAACAATGCGACAGTAACAGCTAACAACTACTGCTAACAACAGGTCGTATCTGACAGATTCTATGCAACGGTTGTCTCGAAGAATAGGTGGCGTTGTTCGCAAGTCCCACAGACGATGTATGCTAAACGGTGTTCGCTAATGATCTCGTAGAAAGTGGACTAAGTAACAACGGAGTCATTTCCCTGTTTACAACAGGTTGTGGTGCTTGTAGCCACTCCATAACATGTTGTTACTAGGTACTGAGAGAGGAGGTTATAATCGACTCTGAAACGTTTCCGGTTAGGTTCAGGATTACGTTAATGTCAACAAACGCGCCGTTATTTGTAACTCGTTAGGTTGTAACGTTATATAAAACAGCTGAAGAACGAAAGCTTTTGAGCTTTGAAATGTCCACTTACCAGTCAAAATAAAAATAAAACTATAAACTAAAGAATGATTCGAATGAACATTTATTACACATTACTCCATTTGTGGTTTTTTTGTCTTCAAAATTCGTATTAGAATTCTTCAAAATTCGTATTCGGACCCACATCGTATTAGAATAAAATTATACAGACCGGTTCACGTGATGCACACTCTGTCTCGTTTTAATAGCACAGTAACGTAGAAAAGAGATCGAATATCACGTGATCCGGTCGCCACGCGTAGCAGTGCGATCAGTGTTGAAACAGAGGAGTGAAAATCCTTTGGTAACTTGCTGTTACACCCTAGATATGTAACATAGTACATAATAATGTACTATTTTAACTTAAATAAATATTCTCACTGTCTCCGTAGCAGGGAGCAGTTGGGACTCTTGTACAGTATTCACATAAACAATGAAATTAATAGTTCATCATCATTCACGGTCACCTATCCAAACACTGACTTCTATAAATACTTCACCGTCGCGGTCACTAGGCAGGTGTGTATCGGGACCCGCCTCTACACATCATCTAAATGGCTGAATTTAACCTTTTCAAGGCTACAATGGCGAGTCACAATTATTAATTTGACTTATCTTATGGCGTGCTGATACATAAAATCTGATTAATTCAAAGTGCATATATTTATTTGTATTATTAGCAAGGATCGTGTTTTAAATAATGTATCAATTTTATTAACAGCCATGTTTGTAAGGACTGTCAAACCAATAAGACAACGTCACAACGGCCAGAGACCTGACAGCGACCATTATTTTAATGGTTTTGTTTTTGAAGAGTTTTATATCACGTATCCATTTGTTACTTAATTTCTATTTATCTGCTATTAAATATTATATTTCATAACATTATGAAATTTGATTCAAATTACATTTTTAAAATAAAATAGAATTTTACGAATTAAACCCAACACTATTATAAACTAATAAACAAGTAAGAAACTTACAGAACTTCATAAAAACATTAATTTAATTTAAATATATTTTTTAAAATTAAATGGATATCTACGAATTAAACGCAAAAACAATAAATAAATAATAACTTACATAAAAAATAGGTAGATTGAAAATCTATGGTTATATATAGATTATCAGTCTATTGCGCGTCTTACAATAAATCAATAAAAGGTTCGTATCAAATTCAATCGAATGATTATCAGAATATTTTCCTAGAAAAACCTCTGTAAATACAAATCTAAACCTCCATGTAAAAAATAAATAAACTTTCGCGTCCGCGTACCTCAAGCGGTACGCGAATCACATGTTGAAAACCGCTGCTCTCGATTACAATACGAACGACATGGACATACCCGAGATAGTCGGGATTCTCGACAAATCAATTCCAATAGTAGGTAAGCTACCTAATTTATAGTTTGTTGAAATTCTTTAAAAAATCTGTTACGTACATTTTTGAAAACGACACTAAAAATTCAAAGTACATTTGAATTCATTGAACCAAATTGCGAACAATTGTTAGATTTTTTCGCGTTCTTGAGGAATATAGCAATTCATAGTTTGTCAACGTGTATTCCGCATCTGTTTATTTTAAATAAATAATGTCAAAATCGTGACGACACAGGACGCCATTTGCAAAAATGAGAGCATCTTCCGATAGAGTTTTCCGAGACTTTTCACGTTTCGAAAATACTATTAAAAATACATAAAACTGCTCCGTGATGTCTCGTATCTCTTGTGAAATGGCGCTTTATTAGAGCCACCGCAAGATTCAATAGTAAAGAAAAGTGAAAACAACAATATCACAATGACAGTTTATAATAAAAGTTCACATCGTAAAGAGAGACGGTTATTATAAGTGAGACTCGAAAGGTTGTGGCAAATCATGCGAAAACAACATGGCGACAGGGACGTCACGTAAATAGGGATTGAAAAGGAGAAAAATAACTTTTTTATAATTACGTTTTATCCTTTTTTTGATCGTGTTATAGGAGGGAGGAATCACACAGGCCGGCAAATCGTTCAATCGTTCAAATCGGAGCGACCCGTTCTCATGTGACAAATGTCAACCGTGTAAATGTTGGGCACGCGTTTGGCGTGTTGCCCGACTGTGCACCGCACCTACAGGAATCTATGACGCTAGTTCTTCGGACCATCTTCCAATGAAATACATGTAGAACAAGGATATCATGGATAGGTTACAGAAGAAATATTGAGAAAAATAAAGAGATCGGAATATATTATCTAGGATAAAAAATTATATCAAATTGGCTTTTAGTTTTAGATAAAAAAAGCAGTTCGGTGTTGGGGTTATTATTTTAATTTATTTAAAAAGAAAGACTAAAATTCCGGGGATAAGAAAAATCTGGTAAGCGAAAAATGTTGCTTATATCGTGATGGAGGACTTAGCGAGCTGAGGAATTAAACTCACGACGTCTGAGTGGGGCACAGACACGATGCAAACTCAGTCACTGACCGTACTTTCCATGAATTAAAAACTCATAATTATTGTGAAATGCCCTTACACGAAAGCTACCTCAAAATTTGAGGCAAGGAGAAAGGTGAAGAACCAGGGATCGCCACTATCGCCACTAGACTGTTGGGTGGGATTTATTAATGTGGATCTTACAATTTGGGAGGCTGGAATGGGTACCGCCGCCCCGGGAACCATTTATTTGATAACCAACACCTCTGCCATAGGTCACCTCAAGTGGTTCGCTACGTTTGTCTTAGGTCTTGTCGGCGGATGATCTAGACCCACTGAACCCCAGATTCCTACCCAACCCTCATACTTTTTCCTTCCCAGAACTTCCTCCCCTTCATTTCCTTAAAAATACCCTCCACACAGCATCCCCAAAGATGACATAGGGTTTGAGGGAAATTATTTTCCTCAGGGCCTCCTGTGTGGACCTAATGTAAAAAAAAAATATATATATATATTTATTTATTTATTATTAATTTTCAACGCCCTGATGGGTTTTTACATAATAAGTATATAATACAGTGATATATATGTAATACAATGTTTAAATAAGAAATATAAACTTATAGCAATTAACATTATAAAAATGGTAGGTATAAAAGTATGTAAAAAATATTATATTATAATAAAAGAGAAAAAGTAAAAATAAATTAAACTAAAACCAGTTTTTAAATTGCAGATGGCATAAAAATAATAATATATAGTGTAAGTTAATATTAGAAATTTACATATGAGTAATAACATTTCTGAACGTCTCTAATTATTTTTTTGATAGACAATGATCCTGGGGCAAATACTTTCAGCTTCACCTACAACGAATCCTACAAATACAATATTTTGTGATTGTCCTCACGGTCTGAGCTATTAACTTAATAATAAACACAACAAAAAAATTACGTAGTTAGCTATGTTTTTCTCAATAAAAATCGAAATATTCACTTAAAATATCAGAACCCCGGTTAGTTTTACGAATTCGATTTTCCTAAGAATTGCCACGCGCTTCTGCGCCTCAGCCACGAGTCGCAATTTGCTTCACTTCATCAAGCACGGCATGAAACCGACAGTGAAAATATAATATCTTTCAGAACTAGTTATTATTAAATAATAAAGTTTCAGTGAAACGACAAGATAGCTATTTGAATGCACATCTTTGGTTTGCGCAATGATGCTGAAACTGTCGCCTCGTTAGCGTGTTCGATGGAGCAAAATGATTTGAGAGAAAATTAAACCTGGAGGCTTGCACTATGAAAGTTCGTAACGATAGCATTAACCCTCTGACTGTCGAACAGATGTAGCAGGCCAGAAATGCCACTGTTAACCCTTAAAAAAATTGGCGTATTTTGTCAGAGGCTAAAAATATTCCCGCTTTGCAATAAAATCCAAATAAATGGAACATTTGTTAACGTATTTGAAAATAAAAAACTTTTTTCGAAAGGTGATGAAATAGGCTTTCAAATTTCTATATTAAAAATTACTATGTATTTTTTTTAATAAATTTTTTTTTTGAGAAAAATTAAAAAAGTGTTCAAAATGGCTCACTTTACCTTTTTTTCTAACTAAAATTACTGATAATGAAAAAAAAATAAAACACATACTTATTTTTTTAGATAAATGAATTATAAACCTTAATATCACCTCACTTTTTTTCGTTTCATGTAAAAAAAATTCTTAAAAAATTCACAAAGTTCCATTATTTTTTTTTAAAGTGCTATCGGAAACTTTGGTTTCAGAAAGGGGTAAATTTTAATTTTTTTGTGGTTTTCTTTTAGATTTGAATATATATATTACTTATATATATATATTCAATTTATCACCATTGTGTAGATTGCACTGAACAACCAAAAACATTTATAATTTAAAACACTGGATCAGTAACCTAGCGACAGCTGATATAACAAAAGACAACGATCGGAACGCCGTTCTGTTGTGCGCGTCACCTTGGTTGGTTGTGTTTTATTATCTACACATTTATCCTTCTGAATAGTTCCTGATAATTAACTTGATTATCAAATGTAAAAATATCATTTAAATAAAAAAGTGAATCCAATGATGTTGTATCATTAAAATGGTGACCATTAAAATGGTGACCACCCGACCTTCCACGCAATTAGACACAATTATACGAAAATTTTCTTTTTAAATTTCCGCACCACAACAAACCAGTCAGAACGACCGACGCATAGGATCCTGAGGCCAGAGAAATCAAAAATGGCGATTTAATTAGGGACCATCATCGCACATGGAGACCATGGCTGCACAGGTGAACGAGTTTTGCTGACACTACATAGAGACTACCAAAGCAGCGGAGCTTCACATCACGGAAACTTCATGACGCAGTATCCAATCGCAGCAGAGCTTCACATCACGGAGACTTCATGACGCAGTATCCAATCGCAGCAGAGCTTCACATCACGGAGACTTCACGACGCAGTACCCAATCGCAGCGGAGCTTCACAACAAGGAGACTTCATGACGCAGTAGCCAATCGCAGCGAATCTATCTTCACGAGAGACGTTTGGCTGAGAAAAAAACATCATCACAGACAGCAGACCATTAGGAATTCGTTTCAAGTCACGTAAATAATTAAACAAAAGACTATTATTTTTACATAACCTAATTTCAAAATTTAAAATTTGAATTAAATGTTAATGATTATTATCTGTTTTGAGAAATTATTCTATTATTAAAAAATAATTTGAAATAATTTAACATTAATAAAAATGTTCTAAAATTAGTAGATTTTCAAAAGGTTTGCGCCTCAGATAATATCACACGTATCTGACTTATGATTTATATAAAAATGCATAGATGGTACCCCAAATCAGTTTGATAAATTATCGATAATTTTAAATATGTATATTTTAATATGATTTAATTTAATGTTTTTTTCGAATTTTTTTGCTGATGAATATTTTTTTAAAGTAACCGCCTTATATGCCTTGAATTGTCAATATCTGAAATAATGCCATGACAACTGAGGAAAATATTCTCATCTCGAAGCAAACAGCGGAATCCAGTTTACAAACATCAAGCAACAAGATAATTACAGATTCAATTACAATGGAATCATCAAGCGGAACTAGTAATGAATCAAACATCCACCATGTCTCAGTCAGATTACCACCATGTTGGAAAGAAAACATATCGCTATGGTTCGTTCAAGCCGAATCTCAATTTTCAAACTCACGTATTAAAGAAGACTTTACAAAATACAATATCATCATCGCAGCACTCGATTCACAAACCTTACAATGTGTTAGTGATATTGTCACGAAGCCACCTGAATCAAACAAATATTTAAAACTGAAAACTGCACTTATCGACAGACTACAAGATTCTGCTGAAAAAAGACTTACACGACTTTTAACGGGCATTAAACTGGAAGATCGAAAGCCCTCCGGACTTCTTCGGTATATGATGGAGCTAGCTGGACCCACATTAGCAGAGAGTGCAATAGTACGTACACTCTGGCTACAGCGTCTACCCCAACATGTCCAGGCAATCCTGTCAGCTCTTCCTGATAACAACACAAACCAACTGGCATTGGCTGCCGACAAAATCACAGATGTTTATACGTCAACAGAATGTGGTGCAATGGATCAAAGTAACAAACCCAGCACATCAAGATCCGAAAAAATAGAAAATTCAATATTACTTCAGCTACAAAAACAAATTTCTGAGCTAACACAAGAAGTGTCAAAATTGAAAATATCTCAAAATAACAGTTTTTCAACCTTCCGAGGACGGCGAAATCAGAGCCCTCGTCGAAATAATTCATATCAAAATTCATCTCGAGAGAATCCTGCTAGAAGACCGAGGTCTGGGTCTCGCGGTCGATCACCTAGAAGAGATCCTGATAAATATTGTTATTTCCACAGACGGTTTGGAGAACATGCATACAAATGCTACGAACCTTGTACTTTTAAAACGAAGAATTCGGAAAACGACAGCGGAACCTCTCAGTAGGGACATGTGAGATTCCGAGTAATACATGTCGTCTCTTCGTATACGATCTGCAAACTCGACAAAAATTCTTGGTGGACACTGGCGCAGACGTTTCAGTAATGCCTAAAAAACCATCGTATAACAAAAATAATATCACTTCCGACAACTGCCCAACTACATTGTATGGAGCCAATGGAAACCCCATCAAGACTTATGGCACGAGAACAGTCGAACTCGACTTTGGACTACGCCGTGCGTTGAAATGGCGTTTCATTATTGCTGACGTATCAAGACCAATTCTAGGTGCAGATTTTATCCACCATTTTAACCTAACGGTAAACTTACGAAAGGCAACAATCACAGATCAGTCAACAAAATTAATGATCAAAGGAACAACGTATAAAGGACCTACATCTGGTATCTCTACAATTTCCTCGTCACAGAAATTTCGTGACATCTTGAGCAAATACCCTACATTAATGAGGCCTAATATGAAAATACCGGATACAAAAAAACACTCTGTGACTCACTGCATCGAAACAAAAGGACCACCTGTCACGGAACGTGCCCGAAGACTATCACCAGCCCTATTAGAGGCAGCGAAAAAAGAATTTAAGTATCTGATGGAACAAGGGATTTGCAGGCCATCAAAAAGCAATTGGGCCAGCCCTTTACACATGGTGAAGAAAAGCAACGGAGAGTGGCGTCCTGTTGGCGATTATCGACGATTGAACGCTAAAACAATCCCGGACAAATACCCTATATCTCAACTGCAAGATTTTGCACACAAACTTTCAAATGCAAAAATCTTTAGTACCATAGATATGACCAGAGCATATCATCAAATTCCAGTTGAACCAGAAGATGTACAAAAAACAGCCATCATCACACCGTTTGGATTATTTGAGTTTACATCCATGCAATTCGGTTTATCTAATGCAGCACAAAGCTTCCAACGTTTCATGCACGCGGTAACTAGAGACTTGGATTTTTGCTTTGTATACATAGATGACATTCTGATTGCTTCTGAAAATGAAGAAGAACATAAAATACATTTAGATTCTTTACTTAAACGCCTGGCTGAATTTGACCTAGTAATAAACATAAACAAATGTCATTTTGGCGAACCTACAGTCAACTTCTTGGGTCACACAATTACCCAAAATGGAATGTCACCTATTAAAGAAAAAGTTGAAGCCGTCATAAATTTTCCATTACCTAAAACAGCAAAGGAATTGCGACGATTTTTAGGCATGTTGAATTATTACCGAAGATTCCTTCCCAATGCAATTAACACTCAAACAAAATTATACGACTGCATTGCTGGTTACAAGAAAAATGACAAGAGAATATTGGTTTGGAATCAAGAACTGACGGAAGCATTTGAGGAATGCAAACAAAACCTAGCGACCGTGGCTTTACTTGCACATCCAAATCCCAATGCAAAAATAGCTATACTGGTAGATGCCAGTGACGTAGCTATGGGAGCCTCACTACAACAGTCCAACAGAAACGCTTGGGAACCGCTAGGATTCTTTTCAAAAAAATTCACACCCGCGCAACGAAAGTACAGTACTTTTGACCGTGAACTTACTGGTGTTTATGAAGCGGTAAAATACTTTAGAAATCACATTGAAGGACGGAATTTCATAATGTACACGGATCATAAACCAATCACCTTCGCCTTTAACAAGAAACGTGCCTCTAGCTCTCCACGCCAGGAAAGACAGTTAGATTATATAGCACAATTTTCAACGGACATTAGACATATTTCAGGACAACTCAACACAGTAGCTGACGCACTGTCTCGAATAGAGGAGATTAATTGTCCTACTTCTATTGACTATAGGCAGATGGGAAAAGCGCAGTGTCAAGATGACGAATTTATGAAGGCAAAAGATGACACCGCCCTCGCCTTACGTCAAATGGTGATGCCTGGTACTGAAACTTCAGTATGGTGCGACATATCAACAGGTCACGTCAGACCGTTTGTACCTGCTTGCATGCGAAATCAAGTAATTGGAAGTGTACATAATGTTTGCCACCCTGGCATCTCGGGAACAACAAAGACAATTAAACAAAGATTTGTTTGGTCTAACATGGCAAAGGACATAAAAAACTTTGTCAAACAATGCATTCATTGTCAAAAAGCTAAGGTTTCTCGACACACTGTTGCGCCATTAGCAACGTATATATTACCAGAGGATCGATTTCGTAATGTACATATCGATCTAGTTGGACCCCTTCAAAAGTGCAATGAGTACCAGTATATACTAACAATGATTGATAGATTTACTCGATGGCCCGAAGCAATTCCCCTGAAAGACATGACAGCGGAAACAGTTGCCACTGCACTCACAACCCATTGGATTGCTCGTCACGGAACCCCTGACAGCATAGTAACCGATCAAGGTCGTCAATTTGAGAGTCATCTCTTCAAAAAACTCACAGAAAAGTTTGGAATTAAACACTTGAGAACCACAGCGTATCATCCACAAGCCAACGGCATGATTGAAAGATGGCATCGTACTTTAAAAGCATCTCTTATGGCATGTGGAGACCAGAATTGGGTTGAAAACCTTCCACTCGTTTTACTAGGCCTGAGAGCGACAGTGCGTGAAGATCTAAAATGCTCACCAGCTGAATTAACTTACGGTAGAACTCTAAAATTACCTTGCGATTTCTTCACAGCAACTCCTCGAGAAGAACCCGATACATACGTCGGACGTCTCCAAAAAAAGTTTGAAGATATCAAATCAACTCCGGCCAGTATCCATGGTACAGGAAAATTCTTCATTCATAAGGATCTACCTACTACTACACATGTGTTTCTCAGAACCGATGGTGGAAGAAAACCACTCCAAAATCCATATGAAGGCCCATACAAAGTTGAAGAACGTGATGAGAAAACATTCGTTATTACCGTAAAAGGAAAACCAAAACGCGTCACGATAGACCGTCTAAAGCCTGCTTTTGTTCCTGTAGAAAAAAATGTTCCAATTTCTACAATTGTACCTAAACCACTTCCCGAAATTACCAGAACCACAAGATCTGGTCGAAAAGTTCATTTTCCAGACAGATTGGGACAATTCAAAACCTAAAAAGGTATTATTATTTTTTACGATTATAATTATCTTCTCTAAATCATACTAAAAAAAAAAAAAAAAATTAAAAAATCTCAGAGATATATTAATGTTACTAAACAAACTTTGTATCTAAACTAAAAAATAAGTTTTTAAATCATATACCTACTGTGAAAATATGTTTACTTTTAGTTATTTTAACCATGATCATTCAGATGTATAATGGCAATCACATCTGATTGAACATGTCGTTGAAATTTCTTATTTATATTATGTAATAATTCTTTTCAAGTGTTTACGTAGACGTGTGAATGTTTAAAAATAATAAAATGTATTATATTTATTTATTTAAATAACAGCGATAAGTTTTAATGAAAACAAATATGTCTACTCTGGATGATACACTACCCAGTCTAATTTACTGTAATTACAAAAAACTCAATAAATATGTTGAGTTCATCAATAACGCACTCCAGTAAACAGTTTAAAAAAAAAAAAAAAAATTTAATTATCAAACGCTTTGTAAAATTTATAGCGTCTCATAAACATGTACCTTATTTTTAAGAAATACTAATATATAAGTTTTATTGAATCCAGTTATTATTAGATATACAATATTGTGTCATAGTCACAGTTACTTTGAACACTTGTTCCAAACGAAATGTTTGTAGATGAAAACATTTGTTTTTAAAATATAGATACATAAATAAATCTAGTCGAAGCATTCTCCTAGACATAATTTTTTAAACTTAAGTTAAAAAATACTACTTTTGTTTACCATATAGAAATTTGAAGATACCATACTTATAGTTCTGTATTCATGTTTTACAACTATTTGAGTTTTTAATTTAGAATTTTTTATTATTTTCATATATATGGTTGGGCCACAAAATATTAAGCGACATGTTTGTGTAATGTGCCCTACAAAGCATGGTCAATTTTGCCCTTATATCGTTTAACAACTGGAGGGGAAGTGTGTAGATTGCACTGAACAACCAAAAACATTTATAATTTAAAACACTGGATCAGTAACCTAGCGACAGCTGATATAACAAAAGACAACGATCGGAACGCCGTTCTGTTGTGCGCGTCATCTTGGTTGGTTGTGTTTTATTATCTACAAATTTATCCTTCTGAATAGTTCCTGATAATTAACTTGATTATCAAATGTAAAAATATCATTTAAATAAAAAAGTGAATCCAATGATGTTGTATCATTAAAGTTTGTTGTATTCTCTTTCCAATACCGTTTAGATCACATTTCTGACTATGATAGTAAGGGAGAAACAACGATTTCTGTGAGACCTATGTGAGCTGGGACAAATATGGTCTCCTGTGATTAAACGGGTTTTAATCATGATTAATTGAAATTAAATAAAACAACGCTAATATATTTATTCTGATAATCCAAAATAAGCTATCCAATGTCTGCATAGAGGTACCCTAATAAACTTCAGTCACGTTGCTCGCCTAACGGACCTTTTACACGAATCTTTTTTTTTTCATACCGATCGTGATCCACATACGAAAACTATATCGGAACCCATAAGAAAATTAGTCTTTAAAATCATGGCTTTAAACGATCATTATTACCAAACTTACAGATTTCATACAGATAGTTGCCACTACACGGAGAAAAATGTTATTCTAAAATACGATCATTTTATTCGTAAAAACGGTTAAAAACGGAACTGAAGTTCTTACGAACAAACTAACAGTGTTTCAATGTTTATTGGCGCGAAAATGTAAGAATAATTTGTTGGTATACGTACGAAATCACGTATACCAACAAATTATTCTTACGTGTTCCCGCCAATAAACATTGAAACCCTGTTAATTTGTTCGTAAGAATTTTAGTCCCGTTTTTAACCGTTTTTACGAATAAAATCATCGTATTTTAGAATAACATTTTTTCCGTGGAGAGGAGTAATAATATTTTGGGATAGTTTTAAATCGTCAAAAAATGGTAACATCTTGAACATAAAAATATATCACATGAAATCGTTTGCCTTTCCCGTTGCCGTCACTAGATAGGCGAAAAATCACGCGAAATTCACAATACTGAACAGTAAAACACGTTCACAATCAGTAATAAACAAATGTTATAGTTACGTCTTCAATCTTGAATAGTATATCTCTATTTTAAATATGAAACGAAATAATCACGCAACATTTCCACATAATATAGTAATATAAAATCATTACAGATTATGTCAATTAATGTCCGCCATCTTAAACTGTGTGAAAATCGCTACAAAAACAGAACGCATCCTTGTTTTCATTCCGAATCCTTATGAAAAGACGACCCATGTGGAAGCCAGACGAAAAACATCATCGTGTAAAGGGTACATAAGTACTTGATAAAGCTTAAGAAACTGGAAGAGCTCGTGATGACTGGCAAAGTTGAACACGGAAGAAGGGGAGGAAGATCAATAATACGTTGGAGTGATCAAGTGTCATCTATGTCCTGAAACTTGATTCTTTGGCTCTGCAGTAGCACAGGATCGTGAGTTCTTAAGGACAATTCAATTTGGACAACAACATTTTTTTTTCTATTTGCTCTAACAATGATCGTTGTTGACAGTCCACGCCTATTCCAAGAGCGAATAATCGTTGACTGGCACCCAAAGGGTTTTAATGACACCTTTTACGTTGGATTGAAGCGAGAATTTAGCGATACGCAGAATAGTGAAATTAACAATTATACATAATACTAGCTGAAGTCCCGGGCGTTGCACGGGCATTATGCAGAGTTTTTCGAAATCAGATGTAATTTTTATTTCTAACGTCAAGTGTGCAAAGTTTCATCAAGAAGGTGGGAAAATGGGGGTCACACGACAACTCAACAAAGTGGAATTTCAACACCCCTTTGAAAAGTCATTAAAGGTTATAAAATATATAATTGAAAAATAGCCCATTGCCCAACCTAAAGAAACGTTTTGCAGCAATTTAAAAAAAACATCATTTTTAAATGATTTTCAAAGGAGGTATTGAAATTGCATGATTCTTTCCGGTCACCGAAAAGGAGGTGGGGTGCTTTTTGAAATCTCATATAGACTGTCACCTTCCTCTTGTTTTAAAGATCAGGTGTGCTAAATTTCATCAATCTCAGAATAAAATTAAACGCCCTACCGCCACAATATAGGTACACTCATTTATATTTACAAGACTTTCTTTAACCAGCGATTCCTGATGTTTTTTGGAGTAAAAATGTAAATGAAATTGTGGTATCCGGTGACATATTTGGTGTTTTTTTTTCGAAAAAAAATATTTAAAAAAATAGTGATTGTTGGAGAGTTTGAGGCGGAGAAAGAGGTTACTCGGCTGAGTGACCAGTGACGACGTGTGGTATTTTTTTTGTTTGTTTGGTTTTTTTTTTCCAATTTTCAGCATCATTTATACTAATTCCATGTTTACTCTAGACTTCATATTTCACACAAGTAACTATACTCCATTGGTCAACATGAAACAGGCAGCCGCCTAGTATGGTGATTTAATACATTCAACCTATGTATATGTCACAATTATGTAACATGTATTATATAAATAAATAAAATATTAAAAACATAGTAGTTTTTGGGCAGTTTTGGGCGGAGAAAAAGAGGTCAGGCGGTTACTCGGCTGAGTTACCAGTGACGACACGTGGAATTATTTTTTATTGGTTGATATTAAAGAAATAATTTTGAAAAAAAAGGAGAGACAAAAATTTCAATTACATTTTTTACTCCAAATAATGTCAGGAATCACTGGTTTAAGTCAAGTACGAACCTTAACACCCTGTATAGAAGATATAGTAGTGTACAGATAGATATTACGTACCTGAGCAGTTAGGAAGGAAGTAGGTACTATGTCGCATGATAATTAATTTAAAACTGGTTTAATAAAGTGTTAAAGTGAAGTTTTAATTACGTATTAATATAATGATATGTTATATTAGTTTTCCGCCACAAGTCATTAGTTTATTGACACCAGAAGCCTTTATTAGGGGTATTTAAATAATTATTTTAACTATAATAAACACAATAATACGTTGTTTTAATTGCACTTTATTATTTCTTTATCCAACCGGTTTCGGTTCAACCTGAACCTTCCTCAGGGATGAATAAAAATATATAGAACATAATACAGATATACATGGTATTTAAAAGAAAATTAGAAGAGGGAGAGAGAACATCAACTTAGGTGGGGACGATAGGGGAGGTTTTTAAAATAGGGCTATTCAACAAATCTAATTGTTTATTAAGTAAATTTGTTTTATTTATTTTTCATATATTTTTATTTATTTCAAGGGCTTTAAGATTATTAAGTCGTAGACCTATCCCATTTCTGTGTAATACATATCTATCCCGGAAGATTTATTAAATGAGTGATCTTTATTTTTTTTAATCTAACATAATGGAATAGCTTCATACATTTTTAAATCATTTGGGAAATGGTGAACATGTATAATATAATAACGTAAAATAACGTAGACTACGTAGAATAAACAAATGCAGTAAGTATTGACGTTTATTTGAAAGAGTTCTATCAAGATTAAGACGCATATCAATTCCTAAAAGTGTGATCTTTACTAATTTGTAAGAAACCTGATGTCCCTAAATTACACAGACATATCGACTCCTCGACCCCATATATACAATTTTTTAATGTGACTGTGGTATTCTCAAGAAAGGTGGGGGAAATACCTGGTATATTCAAATCTGGTCACAAAACACGGCTAAAGACAAGTCAAGCAATGTTTCGATTCTTAATGGTGGTTTTTCAACGGGGCGATACTGAAAGTACCTGATATACAGGATGTTAACGAACGTACTTGATTTACTTTAACCAGTGATTCATGTCATCATTTGGAGTACAAAATGTAAATAAAATTTTGATCTCCGATTTTCGATTTATTTTTATTTAAAACATGAAAAATAAGCAGGTATTGGACAGTTAGGGGCGGGGTCACTCAGACGAATAACCGACTAACCCCCCACCCGTCACTAGCTGTCCAATTCCTGCTGATTTTGTTATGTTTTTGGTTTAAAAAAAAAAAATTAACAAAATCAAAAAATATCAGCAAAGCAAAATTTCATTTACGTTTTTTACTCCAAATAATTTCAGGAATGACGTAAGTCAAGTACGTTGCTCAACACTCTGTATATTACACATTATAAATGAATAAATTGTTAAATAACACAAAATAATCAAGTAGAATTTACAAGCTATAAATAATATTATTCCATAGGTGTTCAATGTACATACAGAAAAGTGTATTTATTAAGCGGCGTCTCCTCCGACGAAAATGTTTACACACTTTGTGGATAGTTAAGTCGGGGCCACAATGTTATTACTTTCCGTGGCCCTGGAAAACAATAAACGTTGTGGCCCTGCCCCATGTTTTTGGTGATTTGGTGAAAAACACAAACTGATGATTTCCAATCTAATCTAAATTTAAAAGCACAATAAATCTGTTATGAGTATATACTATAAATACAGTTTTAATTAATTTACCATTTTACGTGCAAAACTAGATAGTTGTGTAGCTACACAAATGATAATAAAACATTAGTGCTGCGAGGTACTTACTTCACTTTGGAGTACCGAACGTATTTTTATTTCGATGTAAAGTTATCATAAAATCGAGATAAAATAATAATATTTTGTTTTCATGATAAGAACATTTATGTTAACGTTTTATAGATCGCATAAAACAAATTTCACCCACACTATAATTTTATGCTGTAAGTGGGCAGGTGGTGATTACCCGACATAAATCTCGCAAAGACAACACTTTGATGATATATTCGTAATTGATAATATGATACTCCTAGCGCAGAGCCAGGAAAAATCATGGGATAATCATCAAGGCGCTATTGCGTACTAATATCTGTTAGCAGTGTTATAGTTTCTGGTAGCAGTGTAGTTAGGGCATTGGAGGTCAAATTGGAGGTAAAAATGTGGAACCAATATTTTCGATTCGTGTCTCATTTAAATGGCAGAGTCTGAAAAATCGAAATTTCAGTTCCAAATTAGGAAAATGAAAATAATTTTCTGTTAACCACTCGAGCGCTTTTTGCCACATTATGGCACTATTTCCAAAACCTCGGATTGCTTTGTTGCCAAAATGAGGAAAATTTTCAATTTTTTTTTTATTTATTAAAACGACTATATAATATATTGTACATTCAAAATATAACTAAATTAATTTTCTATAGATGCTTTAAAATGTTTTAAGGTTATAGATTTAATTATATTTTTTTATACATCCTACAAATATGTGATAATAGACAAAAGATAGGGAAATTCATTGGCTACATTAATCTACAATCAGTGTTTATGTCTCCATATTCAAATTCGGAGGTATGATTTTTTTAATGTGGGCGGAAAAATTTCCTTTAGCAATCCGAGAAAAAATATTTTAATCGCTCTTTCGCTCCAGTGGATATATACATTATATTGAAGGTAGTACTTTATGTTATTGGATTCTCCAAGCAAACACTTTCAGATTTGAAAAAGAAGCTTAAATTAATAAAAGAACCGGAATTACACACAGAGCCAAAAAATGAAAATTAGTAGTTATAATATTAGCTAAAAAATTGTTTATTTAAAAAAAATGCTTATATATATGGTAACTAAATACATAAGAGAAAATGTAGATCTAAAAGTAGAAAATCTTTGCGAGCGTTGTGATAATTTTGAAAATCTAACATAAGACATCTGATCAATGTGACAAGACGTTCTTCTTGCGTGGTCAATTTTACGACACAATTTTACGAGTGCTCACAGATAAAAAATAATTCATTAAAAAATATCGGCATGCGTAAACTATAAAACTGATGATAAAACATGGGCAAAGCCGGGTATAAAGGTAGTCCACTTACAAAAGAACAGAACCTACCTAACCACGATAAAAAACAAATCCAGAAATTAAAAGAAAACTTAAGTACCATTTAAGACCACTATTTTTTTAATATTTAAAAAATAAAAACACACACATATTTATCTGGAATTGACAACATTCGTCAAATGATTTAAAATGGAACAGCGAAATTTCCACAAACTCCATGCAATTATTTAATGTTTAAAAATGTAATAAATGAGTTCCATTTATTTTCAATAGCTAATAAAACTTTACGTAATTACAAAATTTTTGAAAATGGAATAACTAAAACTCCGCACACTTATCAAATGTTCGAAAATGGAATAGCTAAAACTCCGCACACTTATCAAATGTTTGAAAATGGAATAGATAAAACTCCGCACACTTATCAAAATGTCAATAAACCGACTCTACGCACTTTTTAAATGTAGAATCGAGCGTTCGAAATTGAAATCTACGACGGAAAAGCAATCATACCGCGGTGGCGCCTCGCGTCATTGTTCCGACCAGCATCGACTGCGACTGAAAATGAAAAGCCAAAGCCGAGCAACAGAAACAGGCGAGAGGTTACCGAGTCTAGTGGCTTCCGATACCTAGCTTCTGTACATTTGCCTATACAAAGCATTGAGGCGGGTATTGTAATAACGTAATAACTGATGGCACAACGAGGTAGAGGGGTAAGGCTCTCGACTATGAATCCGGTCGCCGGTCACGCAAATTAGCGTATACAAGAAAATTTTATTTAAATTATGTGTGTTATTTCATCATTTATTTTTTTTAATAATATATACCATATTTGCGGCACGTTCCAGATTGAAAGATACTCTCAGTATTAATTAACCTGTTTAAATATTAACATTCAGAATATAAACTTTTTAAATGGCTTTAGCCATGTGTTAGTGACCACATCTGAATAGCCAGGTACTTCTCCACCTTTCTTTCCCCCATTTCTTTACCATACCCACACATAAATTCGTTGCATCATAAGTCACACAATAAGATGGTCAAGACGACATTTTCACGAAAAGTTTGTGAATTGTGGAATGTTTGTTAAATTCGATCATTAGAAGGTGATTTTTGAACAGTAAAATGATAAAAAAGCATTTTTAACTAAACATTGTAAAAGATATTAGAATTACTAATTAATTTAAACGAAATTATCTCTTTGTTTATTATCGGGTTCTAGCGACATAAAACTATAAACAAAACGATCATGCATTTGATTAGCAGACAATTTGGGAGGCGGGAATGGGTACCGCCGCCCGTTTATTGGATAACCAACACCTCTGCCATAGGTTACCCCAAGTGGTTCGCTACGTTTTGTGACTTAGCAGGGGTGCCCGGGTTCATGGGGTAAGGTTTATCTAGGTCTTGGCGGCGGATGATCTAGACACACCGAACCCCAGATTCCTACCCAACCCTCATACCTTTTTCCTTCCCAGGGCTTCCTCTCCTTAAAAATACACACAGCATCCCCAAAGATGACATAGGCCCTGAGGGAAATTACTTTCCTTAGGGCCTCCTGTGTGGACCTAATGTAAAAATAAAAAAAAGACATCTCCAAACACTCATTTTTGCGATAATGTGGATAGCAATATCCATAAATGAAATATTTTTTACACGTGTCTGTGTTTTACATTTAAATATGCTATAAAATAACACAGGGTGGCGTAACGGACCGGTACATTAGTATGACATTTTGAAATATCCTACTAGTGGCCCAGAAAACATGACCATTTTATTTTATTAATCATCACATATTACCCTATTGGCTTTTACATATTTGTGTAAACGATCAAGAAAATATTTAGGTAACAGAAAAAAATACAAAAATGTGTATAACAAGAGGTAGGGGTAAAGGTTGCATTACATACATATATGTTTTAATAATATAAATAAAAGAGAAAAATATGTTTTAATAATATAAATAAAAGAGAAAAAAAAAACAGATTTTGAACTGCAGATAGATAACTTTTGAATAATTCACTAAAAGTGTTTTTCTGCATTATAATTGATTTTGTAGTGTTTATGGGTAATCTGAGTATTGTACCAGATAGAGGATACACTTTTACATATATCTAACTGCATACTGAACACAAATATAGATTTTTCGGAGATGTCTGACTTAACAACTTGACGATCGAAAAGTCAACATGGCGTGTTTTCTTCCCTAGCGCCTGAACCGAGTAGTGAATAACGACGCTAGGAAAACCGTCGCCTACGGAAACTAATCTCGCGAAATTTCTCCAGTCAACACGTGTACCTGCTGTGTAAGTAGCTATCACAAATTGGCTTAACTGCAGGTTATATTATTCTTCACCGGTTTCATACCCTAACATGATTATTAATTAATGAATCAATCACTCCATCATTGTTTGCTGTTGTATTGTTTCTACCTGTTCCGCTTCTCTTGTGCGTGTATTAATTGAATAGATTCACACTAGAATGGCCCTGCCTGGAAATTGGGCTAAAAGTATTAATTTTATTTATTTATTATTATTATATTATTTTATTTTTTTTACATTAGTTCCACACAGGAGTCCTTGAGGGAAAAATTTCCTCGGGGCCTATGTCATCTTTGAAGATGCTGTGTGGAGGGTTTTTGAAGGGAAAGGAAGGAGAGGAAGTCTTGGGAAGGAAAAAGGTTTGAGGGGTGGGTAGAAATCTGGGGATAAATATGTCCAGGAGTGAAGGACGTGTGAAGCCATCTCTCCCACTGCGGCGCAAGGCGATGGGTCGAGAAGGTCCGGCTGGAGAGATCAACCAGTCTCTCGCGATCCGGCCTGCCATGCAGATGGTCTGCAGATGCATCCGCCCTTAAGTCCCGGACAAACCTAATCCCATGAACCCGGGCACCCCTGCTAAGTCACCAAACGTAGCGAACAACTTGGGGTGACCTGTGGCAGAGATGTTGGTCGTCCAATAAATGGTTCCCGGGGAGGCGGTACCCAAACCCGCTTCCCAAATTTATAATATATTCACAGTACATTAAATATAAGTTGTAAGGTATGTTAAATAAATTACATGGTTTTGTACCCATTATGTAAATCTGTAAAATGTCATGAAGTAATTTCGCGTGGGTTTTAAAACTTAATTAATTATGATGAAACTGATGATAAGAATCAAACATTCGAGGACTAATAATAACAAAAATGAAGAATGTGGGTAAAAAAAAAGTTACGTTTTAAAATAAAAAAAATATGGTAAGACGAGAGATCTGGGTTCGTGTCCCAGTTGCGACCGTTATCTTTTATTATTTTTCTGTGTCTTGTTCATTTTCATATTTTAATTTAGATTATTACTGTTATCTTCTTCTTCAATCAAAAATATGTGCTCACTAAATGTAATTGACTGTTTGAATTATTTTATTGATTAAAGTTTAATAGAAAGACAAGAAATTTAATTATTTGGTTTTGTATGTTTGCAAGGAATCCTGAAATATGTCTTATAATTGTAGTAATTCTTCATAATAAGTATAAGTTGTGATTGCGCGAGTAATTGGTGAGTTTTTTGCTGCATTCGTGTTGTGGGTTGTGGGCTTCTATATGAAAAAGAGAAGTGTGCCTATTATTTAGCAGGTTATATTATGTTAACATTTATTTGTAGTTTTGATGTATTTCTTAAGTAAATGTTTCGAAAAAATTTTCTGTATATTCTCTACTAAATTTATGTATATTGAGGATTCCATATTGTGGACGCGTACTCCAGTAGACTTCGTAAAAAACGCCATGTATATTTCAGTGTGTCTTTGATTACTTCATGTCGATTTTAAATAATGTCTAGGATTCACAGGCATCTGAATAAATATGTGTATTGCAGTGATAAATAAATATAGCTTACCTTACCTGTCAAAAATTCGAAGCCGAAGAAACTATGGAGAAATGAAGTAAAACCCAACTCACCTGAAACAAAAAGAAAATGTACGTTAATAATTAAAAAAACAACAATCGACATTGATTTAGAACAGAAAAATCGTAAGCAGGTTAAATTTTAATAATATTAATATTAAGTATTTGATCGTCAATGAATTTTAATTCCTGTGTTAATCAAATAAAAAAAGTTTTTCTTCATAGCATATTGTTATGGCCGTTTTATAAAAAAATAAAAAAAGCAATGCTAAATGCAAAAACGTCATCCCGCCTAGACAATCATTCGCTGACGGACTGAAAAATATTCGAGTTCTTTATTTATGTACTAAAATGTACAATTTATTAAACTACTTTATTTATTTAATGAATCTTTAAGATACTTTTAAAATAACCCGACTGAAACAAGGTTTGGACATCGTTGATGTTGTAACAACGACTATTTTTACTATTATATAATACTTAGACTTAAAGGATATAATCTTGTCCTCCTTGTTCTAATCCTACTAATCCTCTTGTATGTCGGCTGACATGTTGTCACATGGTGGCCATATACCATAGAAAATTAATATCAGAGCAATCCGATAGGCTAGATTACTGAAGTAAAAAGCAACGTCTGGAATGATATTGGTGATTCTGACCTTGTCCTTGTACAGTTTCTTTATACATAAGGGTTAAAATCGCATTTTAAAAATATGTATATCCCGGACGCCGGCGTCCGAGCGACGGACAACAGGATGCCAGTTTTAGAGGTTCTGAAAATATTTTTGTGCAATTGTTTTAAACATCGTAAGACATTTTCATTTCCCAAGTGTTTATTTTTTAAGGCGGGGACAGTTTACAAGCAGTTCCCGTGAGCACTTAGGCCATAGGCCCATTGTGCTATCTCCCATTTTACCTGAATCCTTTAATAACAACCCAGTCCCTTTAATAAAGTTCACCAGGGTTGTCATTGGATATGTGGCTATGTCTTCTGGTTCTACTGTATGTCTCTCCAGGTAACTGAGCCTAGTTCCCACCAGGACAGGATATTGGCACATTAGGTGAATTGGGGTCTCTTCATCATCTTCACATTTTCTATATATTGGTGTTTTCCACTCCCAAAATCTGCATGTGTCTCCTGAGAAGGCAGTGTCCCGTAAGTAGTCCTACCAGTTCCCTCAGAGAGTTTCTGTCCATATCGAGTAGTTTTCTGGTTCGTCTAGGGTCTGGTGTTTAGAAAAATATATATTTTATTTTGAGATCAACAAAATAGAAATCATTTAAACTTTGCATCGAAAACAGCTGTTTGGCGTATCGTGCGGAAAGAACCTCTTAACAAAAATGGACCCCCAATTCCGCAATACGGGCCAATCTCGTCTATCCTTTGCCAATGTATGTATGTACGCAGATGTATAATTATTGTGATGGTATCAGCGGATTTTACATCCTTTTGACATATTGTAAAACATTAAAAACATGGAGAATTTAAAGTGTATCAACTTCCTATTAAATTACTAACAGAATATATAATATGTTATGTCTGCGAATACAATAGATAGTATGGAAGCTGGCGTACAAAGGCAATTTATTAAGCAAAATTAATCATTTTAAAACAAAAAAAAACATTCATGTGCATACCTATTGCTCGGCGTACAATAAGTTATTATTGATGAATGGTGTACTAGGGGGTATTTCCCGAGTTTGGTTTTAAACTGAAAAATAAAACTACATGCGGTAATAAGCTATTTATAACAAAAATAGTTCATTATACCTACAACGTGTCCGGGCGTAAAGTAAAATAAAGTAATTATAACAAAAAGTTGTTAATCATACTTAGAAGGTATCCGGGGGTAAAGTATTTAAAACAAAAATAGTTAATTATACCTAGAAGGTGTCCGGGGGTAAATTTAAACAAAAATAGTTAATTATATCTAGAAGGTGTCCGGGGGTAAATTTAAACAAAAATAGTTAATTATATCTAGAAGGTGTCCGGGGGAAAAGTATTTAAAACAAAAATAGTTAATTATACCTAGAAGGTGTCCGGGGGTAAAGTATTTAAAACAAAAATAGTTAATTATATCTAGAAGGTGTCCGGGGGTAAAGTATTTAAAACAAAAATAGTTAATTATATCTAGAAGGTGTCCGGGGGTAAAGTATTTAAAACAAAAATAGTTAATTATACCTAGAAGGTGTCCGGGGGTAAATTTAAACAAAAATAGTTAATTATATCTAGAAGGTGTCCGGGGGAAAAGTATTTAAAACAAAAATAGTTAATTATACCTAGAAGGTGTCCGGGGGTAAATTTAAACAAAAATAGTTAATTATATCTAGAAGGTGTCCGGGGGTAAAGTATTTAAAACAAAAATAGTTAATTATACCTAGAAGGTGTCCGGGGGTAAAGTATTTAAAACAAAAATAGTTAATTATATCTAGAAGGTGTCCGGGGGTAAAGTATTTAAAACAAAAATAGTTAATTATACTTAGAAGGTGTCCGGGGGTTCAGTGTTTAAAACAAAAATAGTTAATTATATCTAGAAGGTATCAGGGGGTAAAGTATTTATAACAAAAATAGTTAATTATACTTAGAAGGTGTCCGGGGGTTAAGTGTTTAAAACAAAAAATAGTTAATTATACCTACAACTACAAGGTGTCCGGGGGTATAGAATGGTATTTTTTTTATTAAAAACATAGTTGATTATATTCTTCATTCTTAATTTTTAAAGTGATTTTTTTTTTTTGAAATTCCAACATTTTAAGGTAGTTTTAGGTTAAAGTTAAATAAAAAAAGTTAAAGTACGGAAAAAAAACGGAATTTCGAAAAAAAGATTTTTTTACTAATTTATAATACATATTATATTTTACCATCATTCCTTTGTTAACCTCCCAAAGTTAGCGCCTCCGCCCACTGAGGCAACTGAAAACTCTCAACTGCCAACTGTCTTTGTATGACAATGTGATGGCCCGCACACTTCACAATCACACAAAACCCCGTTGTCAATGGTAACGCAAGCGGTGACTCGCGACTGGCACTGCTCATCGCCGTGGGCGGCCGTTGCTAGTTGCCAGCTGTCAGCTGATTGTTCTTCGTCTATGGTTAAACAAGCTTTTTGACCAATCAAGACAGAGAAAACAGCCGGTTTTAGTTGGTTTTCAGTTGCCTCAGTGGGCGGGATTTTTATTTTTTTTAACATTTGTAAACAGCTAGTATTTTGAACGCAATAATTATTTTCTAACTTTGTAAAGCGGCCTCCAGGTGTAATTTAACATAAACGAATGCTATAAAACATTTTCTAGTATTATTATTATTTTATTACAATCGAATCAATCGTATCCTGTCATATTAGATCACAAATAAATCAATTAAGTGGTAAAATAAATTTATTAAGGATAAGCTTTTCCGGTCGTTTCATTCCATTGCACAACATAGGAAATAAACTTCAAACTCGAACTATTTATTCATTGCATTAAAAAAATTATAAAAAATTAAAGGGAAATCAACGTTTCCCAGATATTGACGACCATTCTTCTTGAGAAATAATTTCAGTATGTACCAAAATAAGTAATGATAAAATTACGATTTTTGTCATTGTGTACACAAACTTATTACTCAACATTATTACTTAACTGCCGTAATAACAATTTTATTAATCTCGTTAAAATGTTGAAAACTTTCGATAAAGAAGATTACATAATAGTTCGGGATGCATAAAAGCTTTGAATGTACAACCACAGAACATATAATACAACAATATAACCAGAAGAGAAGGTAATAAATTCATGTCCATGAATCTAACGAGCGTAGTGGTCTAAGTTTTTGACTTAGAGTTGGGTTCCATTCCCAATTCCATTACAGAAAATACACATTAAGTAGATATATGTATAACTGAACATACTGAGTGCAGTTCTAGGAGGAAAACGACTAGTGGGCCGCTTCGGAAGAAGTTGGGAGAAACAACTCAAGAGGGGCGATTCCGGTTCTACTTTAGGATAAGAAATTGTCCTTAACCATAAAATATGACGTTATTATGAATGATTCCGGTTATACTTAAGAAAAAGGAATTGTCCTTAACCTTAAAATAAAACATTATTAGGGACGTTACCGGTTATACTTAAGGATAAGGATTTGTCCTTAACCATAAAATAGGACATTATTAGGAACGTTCATAATAATGTCCTATTTTATGATTAAGGACAAATCCTTATCCTTAAGTATAACCGGTAACGTCCCTAATAATGTTTTATTTTAAGGTTAAGGACAATTCCTTTTTCTTAAGTATAACCGGAATCATTCCTAATAACGTCATATTTTATGGTTAAGGACAATTTCTTTTTCTTAAGTATAACGGGAATCATTCCAGGACAGGAATCGTACCTAATCGTGACCTCAAAAGTATGTTATACTTAAGAAAAAGGAATTGTCCTTAACCTTAAAATAAAACATTATTAGGGACGATAACAATTCCCAACAATTATACTTATTGTCCTTGACCATAAAATTAACAACATTTGGGCCGATTCCGGCTTAAGGATGAGTAATTGTCCTTTTTAAGGAATAGTCCTCAACCTTAAAATTGATAACATTATGGAGGGTGGTTCTGGTTGTACTTAAGGATAAAAAATAGTCCTTAACCTAAAATGAATAAATTTTTCATTAACTGGGTTCCAGTTCCCCGAATGATAGCGGAAAAGTTCTACGGGCCTGAAGGTTAAAGGTGCCTTGTCGAGGCGATGGGTCCCACTGGACATCTTTTCTCGGGAATAAAACCCACAACTTTCGAAGAAATTTGGTGTTCTGGCATACTTAGTTACTTGGTACCAAAGCCAATCAATTTCGACTTTTCTTTGAAGATTTGTATAACGTTTTTTCTTTATGCTTTTTCTTCATTATAAATACTTTTTGCGACTGACTTGAACTAATGATTTACTCTCGAGTGCCTTTTTGTTAGATTGTCTCCTAAACTATCTTTTTCTTTGGGATTTTCTGTAAAAATTACCTTTTTCGAAGACATAGTTTTGAATTCGCATTGACAATTGTTATAAATTATATTAGATGAGCTCCCAGTCACTATAAATATCATCAAAAATACTAATTTCGTGTGTCTGTCCGTAACTCTGGTTCAATGAAGTCAATAACTACCTAAGATTTACTTTGAATTTAATTTTAATCGGTGCTTACTTACTTTATTGCTTGCAGAACTCAATAATAATAGCAAAATTAAATTTGATTTACATTGAATTAAAAAACTCCATTAATATTGTTTAATGGAGTTACACGTATTAAACACGAAAACAATTAATAAGTTGATTATTTGTTTAATAATAAAAAAAAATATCTCTTGATTGGTTTTCAACTAAGTACTCGTAATTACCTACGAATTTAGAAGTCATAGTCATTCACCTTAATCGCACATAATTTCGTAATAGTAAACATCAATTTTTTTTTTTTTAAATGGCATCTCTAAATAAAATTAACTTCCGCAAAATAACTTAGTTAAATCTATCCCAATTCCTAATGGCAGTACCTAATCCATTGACAAAAAACACAAGTAGTGGTCCTCAATCCACCGTAATGAGCGTTACGCAACCGGAAGCGTTCTTTGACGCCGAGATTACTGCTCCATGGAATAGTGGACCAGTCACAACCGAGTAGGAAAGTGGTTGAAACCACTTGTTCTTGTTTTGTTATCCAATCAGTGCCTCTAACCCTTTCAGACCGAATAAATATATGAAAATACATGTATATTTTCCAACCTAACCTAACTCTTTCAGACCGTAAAAATGTATGAAAGTACTGAATACTTACATAATTTTTTTCTAACCTAACTCTTTCGGACCATAAAAATATATATGAGGAAAATAATGTGTTTGTAACTATGCATTTTTATATATTTTTACGGTTCGAAAAGGTTAGGTTACAAATTATGTAAGTAGACAGTACTTTCATGGTTTTTTTACGGTCCGAGGTAAGAGTTAGGTTAGATTAGATTAGAAAATATACAAAAATGTATATTAAAAAAAACATGAAAATACTATCTACTTACATAATTTGTAACCTAACCTTTTCGAACCGTAAAAATATATAAAAATGCATAGTTACAAATACATTATTTTCCTCCGTAATTGACGATTACTGTTTTCCAATTGCTGGCAATGCTGGCTTTGCGTGCTATTTTTTCGTTGGATTCTATAGTCGGTAGTCCCAGAGGAAGGTAGTCTGTATTCCTTCTCAGGCGTCTTGTATGAAAACGAAAAATACAGAATAAAACGATATGGTGTTTATTTTCCTTTTTCTAATCGTAACGGAGCGGATTTTTTGCATAGGGATAGTTGGAGTAATGGAAATTTCTAGGCTGCTTTTCATCCCAAGTTTTATGGGATGTTTTAATTGTTTAATTATTGTGTAAAAAAATTGCAGTAACTTTGCAGGTTTTTCTGTAATAAAAAAATAAAAAAATACACCGTGAGATGTAATGTTCTTTTAACGAAGCAAAAACTCTTAAAGGATTAAGAAAAAAAGCTAAATCAAAATTTTATTTATCTTTACTATAAGTGGTTACAAGCATAAACTTTTTTTCGATAAAAAAAAACTTTTGATACAAAAAAGATTTTTTTAAATAAAATTAAGTACAATTTTAGGTCTGAAAGGCTTAAGCTCTAACTGTGATGCTTCTGTTATTTGTTAGACATTTACAATACTATATTCAACATTCATACTCTCTGTATGGCGTATGGGAATTGAATGACTAGATTAGAAATAGACACAAATTATGATTTATTTGATTCGTGAAACTAGTGGGCATGTTTCATGATTTAAAAGTCTGACCTTTCTTCGCTTAAATTTCGTATGCAGAACAGTCTTTCATCATCATTATGAAATGATCATTTCAATCAAATGGGATGGCGACATACGATATCAGGATGTAAAAGAGACAGACTGCGTGATAAATGGGTTAGAATCAAAATGTAATAAGTGACGACATTGGTTTCCATTCAAATCTACATGGAAAGCATTTCTAGTTGTATTATTCATTCAATGGTTGAAATGATTATTTAACAATTTCATCGGTCGTTCAATATCGTCATTTAGCCTTTAAAAATATTATTATGACAAAGTGAAACTATTAAATATTTTAAAACAATAATGATTATTGTATTTAGGAAAAACATTTACATTATTTTAAAATTAACATGCTGGAAGTTCAATAAACCATTCATGTTTAGTATTTTAAACTAATGAATGTAATACAATACAGTTATGATAATATTGCTGCATTTACATAAAATGTTTTTTTTAATGTGAATATTAGAGTCATAATTATTCCCAACTGTCCGGTCAAAAGCAAATTTTCATTTTACGTAATTGAAATTTTGAATGTAATATTTCCCATCGCCCCGAATGCAAACAGTTGTCTATTGTAGTAATTAAGGTGAATCAAAAGGTTTTTTCTAAAAAAATATTCGCATTAAGCATGTCCAGATTTTTCTAAAGTTTAACATATTTTCTACTTGGGGCATATTTCAAGGTATGCATATTAATCTGTTCCCCAGACATCGAATGAAAATAGCTCGTAATACGAAGATTGGATCATTTGTTAAATTAACGAAACACAATCTATTATTGAATGAATCAGATACTAGAAGAACCATAAGTCGGCCGTCAGTGTTATCTTAAAAATCGTGTTTTATCTCGTGTCCCTTGATCACAATATAATGACATAAAAAAACAAGCACAAAAATTTATTATTAAGAAGTCATTATCATAAATCTAGATTGACAAGGTAACACGGTGTTTTAATGAGTTGAATTTGCGGCGGATTTGACTGATAATAAACCAATAAATAATTACAGGTCAATTGTCACTTTAAATTTGCAACGAGTGCATCGTAACAAGTGTTAATTTATCTTCTTCAATAATATTGCAAATTCACTTTGTGGCGCAATTTTAATTAAACAAAAACAAATCACTTTGTATACAAAACTTATTTACTCAAAATTATCAACATGTTTCGAAACCAATGTTCCTTGAATATTCATCTTATCCTGGCGAAGGAACCATTGGTCGCTTTTAATAATCTCACATTTACGGAACGGCGACGATACAAAGAAGGCAATAAACATACGTTCCTTATCACAGTAATGTTGTAGCTCGCTCTTAAACATTAAATAATGGTAAGACAAAAGGTGAGACACACAATGTTCGTATGTCTGTTTCCTATAAAAAGTACAACTTTTTTCGTTTGGAGGAAACAGACGGACGAACATTGTGTGACTTATATTTTGTCTCACCATTATGTAATGTGTAAGAAAGAGCTGCAGCATTATTTTGATAAGGAACATACGTTTATTCCTTTTTTGTATCGTCACCGTTCCGTAAACACGAGCATACTAAGAGTTGGTTTAATATTGGCTTCGAAACATGTTGATAATTTTGAGTAAATAAAAGTGTGTATACAAAGTGTTTTATTTTTCTTCGTTTAATGATAATTTATCTATAGTTCTGTGACTGGCGCTGATCGCGATTCAAATTAGTACCTATTATGTAATTCAGAACTTTATGTTAGGTTATGACGGCATACATGGTCGGGAGGTATGATCCTCGACCACAAATCCAGAGGTCGCGGGTTAGAATCCCGGCGAATGGTTTATTGTTACAGATCAGGCGAACAATGGTAATAAAGTTTTAAGATTAATGTTAACCAATAATTTTACAAAGTTTTCACTGTTGACCAACGTGCGGCAGCAAACAGTAACAGGGATAGAAAACCATCGAGTTATGTACAAAAATTCTAAAGCAAAGTATGCTTTAATTTCCAAAACAATTAGCACTGTGCGATGACCCTAATGTTATTTTTTACGCTAGTTTCAACAAAGTTGTATTTTCATTTTCAACGAAAAGCCAGTATTGCCAGCAATTGGAAAAACCAAAGCCGGTAATTTCTGTTCATCAAGCTCTCAACATAATATATATCAATGAATAATAATCAAAATATAAAGAATGTAAAACACGATGGATCTATTCATTAAACGATAAATAATAGGGAAAGGAAACGTAAAGGATTGCCCTTGGCATTCAAATAAATAGAAACTGAAGTATGAATAGGTATACTGTAGTGTATCTAAAAGCTTCCTGCTTGTAGACATAGATGGCAGTGCTAAGAGCTGTCCTTAGATTCCGCCAGATGGCAGGTAGGTTAGTACCTGTGGGAACGAAGAGAGGGTCAAACAGCTCTGGGAGAGCGTTCACTGGAACACTCGATTAGATTCCATTTAGCCAGCTTACAGTTAGGTCGATCAATGAGATCTACATTGTAAACCGCGAAGTGTAAAATAAACGCAGATAATAACAAAGTATCTATTATTCCTCAAAGTAATCTCCATTCAAAGTATTGGAGAATCTGTTAGTGTCTGTAATAAATAACAGAACGCTACATATACAAAGTCAATAGTCCGAACACATAAGTACCTATAACTATTATTATTTTTTTTTTCAAATAAATGTAGTTGGATCATAATTCAAAATAAAATGTTCCGTACCCCTGTTTCACAACATAAGGCGGAAAATCCCCCGTTAAAGGCACAATGCAGATTTTTGGATCGTGTGAATTTATTCAAAATGAAAACTGATGACGATGAGAATATAATGAATGAAGGCTGAACAATATAAATTCCACATTCTTCTCCAATTTATTATTTGGAATCTGTACAGAATGTATAAAAAAAGTCTATGGCGTCATAGTAATTTAGCCGAAATTGGTCAAATTTCTCAATTTTATTGTCTTAGTACAGAAGTAGATAAGAAGGAAGTGGGTCAGGGAAAGTCGTGCAGAAGAAGAAGGAAATAATGGCGTGAACAAATGGAACAGAGGATTATATCAATATACTTTGGGTACCCGTACATATAGGACCCGCCTCCAAAATATAGATTATATTTGGGAGGCGGGAATGGGTACCGCCGCCCCGGGAACTATTTATTGGATAACCAACACCTCTGCCATAGGTCACCGCAAGTGGTTCGCTACGTTTGGTGACTTAGCAGGGGTGCCCGGGTTCATGGGGTGAGGGTTGTCTAGGTCTTGGCGGCGGATGATCTGGACCCACCGAACCCCAGATTCCTCCCCAACTCTTATACCTTTTTCCTTCTCAGAATTTCCTCTCCTTCCTTTCCTTAAAAATACCCTCCACGAGCATTCCCAAAGATGACATAGGCCCTGAGAAAAAAATAATTTCCTCAGGGCCTCCTGTGTGGTGCTAATATAAAAAAAAGGACCATTCAGTAAAAAGATATGTTAAAAACTTAATAATAAGAAAATATTATTTCAGAGCCTGCGTCATCATAGAGGATGCTGTGTGGAGGGTCTTTTTAAAAAAAAGGAGGGAGAGGAAGTTCTGGGAAGTAAAAAAGTAGGAGGGGTGGGTAGGAATCTGTTGGTCAGTGTGTCCAGGAGTGACGGACGTATGAATCCACCCCTAAAACTGCTGTGCAAGGGGATGGGTCAAAAGGCACCCTTCACCCAGACTCTCCCGATCCGACCCGCCACACAGAAGGTGGACGGACGCATCCGCCACCAAAGCCTAAAAAACCTCATCCAATATTCACCTCCCTAATTGAAAGGTACGTTATTTCAACCGGATGACAAATATTAAATATTAGAACAGCTTGAAAACGCTCTATTGCACCTCGAACATATTGCTCTGACGATGTAATCGACAACTTTATCAACTAAGAGTAGATTGATACCTAGGTAGATAGAGAGTAGTTGATAGATAGATACCTAGCTAATAGATATTTACTCCGTTAATTTGTTCTCTGGTAGGAGCCCTGTTAAGATAAGCCCGTATTGTTTGTGTTTTTGAATCATTGTTTATGTGCAATCAATATTTTTTTCATATATCCATCGATTTGGTCGAAGAGGAAAAATACTTAATATGCGAAATAATAATACAGTTAAATTGGTATGAAAGTAAGTCGAATGTATATATGTATACAAATAATATGTTTATCACGTATATGGCAAGTATCCTGCGAAAAGTACCAAGACTGATATCATTAAAAAATATACTAATATACCGGACCTAAGAGAACCTTCCGTTCTAAATATGAATATAGTCGAGCACGCCTACCATTGAATCAACATACCCTTAAATATCACAGTATTTCACGTAAAAAATAAATAAATAAAATAAACACAAAAAATGTCTATAAATAAATTCGACTAAAAAAGAAAATCAGCCATGTTTTAAAAAGTTCCCACGAAATAAAAGTATTGCTTCCGCCTGCAGGCTTTAGGAATCTTTTGGAAACGAAGTCCTGAGGGTTAAAACCTTCTCAGTAGACTAAAAGTTGTGTAGTTCTCAACTTAACCATATCTTTACCGAAATATTTTTGATAGTTATTAAATTAATACAATTTTGTTGGGCACAAAACCAAGTTTTTAAAAAAGTATAAAGAAATTTTATTTTTATGTTCCTGGATTCTTTTTTCCTTTTTTCCAAAAACCAAGTAATTGACAACTTTGTAATCGAGGTGGCTTACATAAGACATGTATAACATTCGAGATACTAGATATATATTATACTCTTAGTATCGCCCTGGTGAAAGAGAAATGACTGTAGCCGTGTTTCGTAACCAAACTCCCAACATACACCACTTCGGGAAGCCATAGTTATAGTGGCCCCGGACAGTAGGGAGCAGTTGGGGTCAGTCTTGAGCGTTATTAACTTTTTTTTTAAAACTACTGGATGAATTCGTTTGAAACTGTAGGTAAAAATATAATATTAGTGCTGTACACAGCAACGAAAGCTTCGAGGGTGCTTTTCTAATAAAATATTTCAGGGAATACGGGTGCACTCATGTTTGTAAGCGCGGTTTACAAAAAGGTATAAATAAGGTTTACGGTGCAGGGAGAGTCAACCATAAGACCGCGAATTCTGAATTTCTACAGGCATCTAAACTAACCCTAAGTTTTTAAACTCTTAAAAAAATATAATGTTATTTTTGAAAAAGTATTAGTATACACACGGAGAAAAATGTTAAGCTAAAACACGATCATTTTATTCGTAAAAAGGTTCGTAAGTAGGAGATTTTGAACTTTGAAGCAGTTTTTAAAGGCTTGATACTTTATTTTTTTCTGGGCTTATAAAAAGACTAATAAAAAAAATACTCGATTATTTCAAAGGCAATATATTCTACAATATTTTGCATTGCTTAGTAGTGCTTCACCTTAACACAAATATATGCTAAACCGGAACTTTCAGCGGTAGGAAAGAGATGGGGGTATCTTGGGTCTCAATGAGTCATAAAGTATTTTTAAAGAATTGTTATACATATATATTATATAGTCGTATATATTCAGGAAACGGTTTGCCATCCCTGGCATACAGTGGATGTAAAACTTTTATAGCAACCTCTTAGAAGGCATATAATATTAAAGACAGCGGGGTGGAAGGTAAAGTTAGAAATATTATATTGGAGTTTTTGGGTTAGAGCAAATGAAAGGAAATGCTCCCTCGAAAATATTGAAAACGCGTTTGTGCAAAAGTTTCGATAAAATTTTAAGAGGTTTTCAGAAATATCATTTGACAGATGAACACATCACATCAAATAATTACTTTATTTCAAAAAACTTAATAAAAATAGAATAAATAAAAACTTAATAAGAATAGATTTTTTAATATTTACAGTTGGTTTAATGCTCTTGGTGACTCCAGATTGCTTATAATAATAATAATTGGATAATTTGTAGAGCGCCGTTTTTGTGAGAAATCACCTCAAGTACATTTTATTAGGGCTTCTTAGGCTCTACCTAGAACTATCATTTACAAATAGATACAGAGAACATACATACCTGGCAGGTCACTTCCGATAAACACACTTTAATTAGAAAGTTTATGCTTGGAGGAGATACGACTTTGCACGCGGAGGACACTATATTAAAACACTGGACATTGCATAATTTTACATTTGCTACACCATCATTTTTCATATTACATTTATAAGAAGATTACTGCCAAAAATGGAGTTAATAAATTGAAGTTATTTCGAAAGACTTGAGAATTTAGGACTCATTAGGACTGGAGAATTTGAATGGAATTAGATGTACAAATAACTCACCATTGCATATGTCTATAACTCTAAAATAAATTATTTTCATTAGAATAACTCTCTTTTATAACAACTTTAGTTTATTCCCATAAATGTAATATATCATTGAAGAAGAAGATAGTAAACCGAAATATGAAAAAGAAGAAGACACAGAAAATAAAAAAGGTAACGGTCGCACTGCGACACGAACTCAGGAACTCTTATCTTACCGGTTGCGGCCGTTATCTTTTTATTTTATTGTGTCTTGTTCTTTTTCAAATTTTCGTTTAGATGTATTGACTTCTTCTTCAATGATTTAAAATATATGTTCAATTGTTTTCTTATCGTCGATCACCTATTCATTACCTGTGATTATGTTGCATATCCATTACCTGCGATTATGTTGCATCGGAATCGGAAATCGTCGCATGTTGCATCACAGTACACATGAAGAACATGTTTGACGAGACTGTGTAATAAAATTATTTCTGGTATTTGCTTATATTCGTATTTAAGAGGAACGGCTGCGACACATTTTTCATATAAATTTATTTTTTATTTTTATTTCAGGCCACAATACCCAACCAAACTGAATAATAATTTTTATTATCAAAGTATTATTAAATATCTAGGGCGGATAATTAAAGAATTCATTTTTGCTATATTTTTCACTCAATTTTGGAATATTTTTGTGATTTAATTATAATTATTAAAAAAATATATATCTTGCCTTATCATCAAGTTTTTTTTTACATTAGGTCTACACAGGAGGCCCTGAGGAAAATAATTTGCCTCAGGGCCTATGTCATCTTTGGGGATGCTGTGTGGAGGGTATTTTTAAGGAAAGGAAGGAGAGGAAGATCTGGGAAGGAAAAAGATATGAAAGTTGGGTAGGAATCTGGGGTTCAGTGTGTCTAGATCATCCGCCGCCAAGACCTAGACAAACCTTACCCCATGAACTCGGGCACCCCTGCTAAGTCACCAAACGTAGCGAACCACTTGGGGTGACCTATGGCAGAGATGTTGGTTATCCAATAAATGGATCCCGGGGCGGCGGTACCCATTCCCGCCTCCCAAATTGTTGGCCCCATTACGGTTTGTTTATTTATTAAGTTGGATTTTATAATTCGGTACTCGAACCTATGAATAGTGGCTGTATATTGGATAAGTTGTAGCCCAGTCAATCTAGACAAAAAACAGGCCCTAACTCGGACAAATTAGGGGAAAGCTGAATTTTTACAGGTGGATAGTACTTTTTTTAGGGAGTATTTTCCAAAAAAGTCCCCACCCCTCCCCCGCTTGCTTCCCCCCCTGTCCCCGCCAAACCTTGAAATTGAAGAGTTCTATAAAATCTATTATATCTTCTAAACTATAATATATATCAGAAAAAAAAATTCATAACTGAACTTCTTACAAAATTTCCTAAAAATTATATAATTTAACTTTTTTTATTATCTGCGTTAGTTTTGCCAGTAATAATGAGTTTGTTGTTAAAAAAAATTTTTTTTTGAAATTTTTTTTTTTGAAGTTGAATATTTTTGTTGTCTGAGATAATATGAAAAAATACTTTATACAAATCATTTGCCAAATTTAACAAGCTTTAAAACCGTGTATAACAATATTTACTTAAATCTTTTATTATTATCTAAAATAGTGGATAAGCGCTTAATGGCGTGTGCTTGCTGGCGGTAACACGGAGCGCGGGGCTGAGCGACATGTTATGTTTGTCGCTCTTGTCGCGTCGCTACTTGTTGTTTTAAGTTGAAACAAATAAATAAATAAAATATAAAGTTAGTTTGATCTCCTATGTCTTAAGGTTAAGGTGTGTGTCGGTTTTGTGCGTTGTATTGGACTTGTTGTGCCAAGCGTTAAGTGTATCAAGTTTTTGTGCGTTTTACCATCTTCATTAGGTAAAAACATTGAGAAAAACTTAATTACCAGAAATTGACACACTGAAAATGTCTGAAGAGAACCTATTGTGTATTTTTTTTAAAAAGACCTTACAGGAAATGTTGTTGTAGTAATGAAAGGGTTACAAATGCTAATTAACGCTATTTTTTAAATAAATGACAATAATCATGTAAAATTAACAATTTTAAATACCGCAACCGTGCACGTAGATTATAAATAAAAAATACAAGGCCTAGTAGTATTAAGGCTTTTATACATGTTAATTGTAGCCCGTCGACCAGTACACCTCAGCCATTTCTACGGCATTTAGAAAATACATTTAATTTCATGGAGAACTGTACCTATAGTTTGTGACAAAAAACTGTTTTTAATCATAAACTACCCCATACATATGTGTTTGTGATAAAAACACAATTTTTAATCATCAACTACCTCATTCGTATCTCGAACAAATACATATAAGATAAACATTGATTAATGCTTGCAATACAATATATGATAGGTGTGCAAATAGGGGTGCAAAAGTAAAATCTAAACTGTTAAGTGATCTCGCTATCACGACATTTACAAGAGGTTCTTTAAAAGTAAACCAACTCAGTATGTAGGAAGATCTAAAGATGATAATTCAGCGAAAAATTTTCTTAAATTCTGTAATTTCTTAAAAAAATACTGACGAATGTCAGTTTACATAAGAGTAATTAAGGGAAATAGTAATAGACATTTGTGGCACTGATTGAAACAACTAATTGACTATTTTTAGGATCGGATGTATGCGTATATTTTGCATGTCTCGCTCAAATTATACTAGATAACTGGTACAGAAACAAAGAAAAGATTGCAAATCTGCAACGTTTAAGAATTATACGTGCTGCCGCAGAAATAATCAGAGAAGATATTCAAAAAATGCCATTTCATTGTGAAATTTTATCCTGCTATTCCGGAAATCAGTCGTGGGGTGATGATTTATTTCCTGATACTCTGAATCTGTTCACGTCAACTGTAACTAAGAAGAGATTGTATGATATGTATATGCGAACATACAAAACAAAATTATTAAATTTCTTGTGATTTTATTAAACTTTAGTGAGCAAATAATTTTTAATTTTAAAATGTAAAATTTTCTCCACCCACACTCTTTCATTTATGTTTTATTAGTCAACCAATGTTTGATTCTTTTCATTAGTTTCATCATATCATAATTTAGCTTTAAAACCCAGGCTAAATTACCTATTGACATTTTACAGATTACGTAATAGGTACAAAACCGTGTAATTTATTTAAAATACCTTACAACTTATATTTAATGTACTGTGTAAATCTTATAAACAAATAAATAAATAAAAATAAAATAAATGATAATGGACCTGAAATTACGAGTAACCCCGCCACAATAGCATCTGCAGGCCAATTAGTATCAGACTGAATAGTATCTGAATAGTACCAGACTCAACTGTAATATGTGACGATTTCTATGAGGTAGGGTTCAAAGCTATGAAGAAAATGACCGGGCAAAGTTTTTCCTTAGTAAAACTACACAGATCGGATATGGTTGTTACTCAAGCCAGTAATAAATCTGTCAGAGTTGGAACTAAAGAAGCTGTAATCAACCATCAGCAGGTATTCAATAGTATATTATACGTATGTGACAGTCCTGAAAAGCTCAAATTCTGCTTTGAGTTTGAACTAACTTCGCATCCACCTTCTTTATTTGATGACGTTTCTTTAAAGAAAGGTAAGAAAGCTTCCATTATGAAAGCATATGACGATGGTATCGTTGATGTCAACTTCACAAAGGATGATTCTGCATTTATTCTTGATAGTTGATACTTATTAGATGCAGTAGTACTCTACTTTCCATGATATTACCAAAATATATGCTAATTATGTGTCTAAAAAGTATGGTTCAAATGTAATAATAGTTTTTGATGGTTACACTGAGAACGCTACAACAAAACAGCAGGAGCAGTTGAGAGGAGAACATCAATTGAAAATATATTTTCTTATGATACTGTCTGTACAACACCTCAGATAGATTTTCTCTCCAATTCTCAATAAGGAGAGGTTAATAGAAGCTGTTAAAACTATGTGTCATGCTGCAAACATACATACAGTAACTGCAAACGATGATGCTGATACGGAAACAGGGGTCAGGCGATTTAGTCTTTACAGCTTGGTAGCACTGTAGTGGTTGTTGGAACAGACACAGATAAGTATTGCTAGTAGCATTAGCCCCTCCAACGGAAAACAAGCTTTTTTTGGAAACAATAGCCATTTCTACTAACACCGGTACAGCGTATTCTGTTCAGTTTCTTGCACATATGTGTGGTGATCAAAGAAAACTCATATTATTGGCCCACGCTGTCACAGGATGTGACACAATCTCTGATTTGTATGTTGTCGGAAAAATGAAGGCTGTAAGTCTTATAACCACACCGACAGATTTGAAAGATGTGGCTTAGCGTTCCATTCAGCCACACGTGGAAAAGGATCTGCTCTTTGTATATGGTGAACGCTTTCGTTTGTAAGCATTGGCAAAATACTAGAATCTTGATGAGGCTAGATATTTTAAATGCCAATATGTCTCTTAAATCTAAATTTGATTTTGCACAACTTCCACCAACAAAGAACGCGGCCCGCCAGCATCTCCTAAGGACATTCCTCCAATTTAAACATGGCTTAGGAAATGATCATCATCTAATGAATGGGGATGGCAAAGAAGAGAATTTAAGTTAACACCTATAACAATGACATGCAGGTACCGCGGCTCCAATTGAGCTTCTCATGCTGATTTCTCGTAACTGTAAAACCTCTTGTGATATGTGTGGCCACTGCAGTTACATACCTTCAAATACTGATGAAATATTTGAAGACGACTGTGATGTTCAGTGAATAATAAATCATATTCAGTAGTCCCTGAAAAGTTATATAATTTTTGTATTGTTATTCTTTACATACTTTTATTGCAAAGATTATTTATTGTTATGTATTTTCATATCGTGAATCAATTAAAAAGTACTTAATATTTCAATTTGTAACCAAAATAATGCTTCCTAAGCACAAATCGGCCACCTACAACCACAGAGGGTTAGGCCTTACCGTCGCTTGCTCGCCGCGGCGCGCCGTGCCGCCCTGCGATTGATTCGGATTTTGGCCAATATTAAAGAAAAAAGTAGGCAATGTTATATATCGCTTTAAAGCTTATTAAATTTGGCAAACAGTTTGTTTGAAACATTTTTGCGTGTTTCCTCAGACAAAAAAAATATTCACATTTTAATCAAAAAATTTTGAAAAAAAAATTTTTTTTCGCGACAATGTCATTATTATTTGCCAAACCGTAGTAGATATCAAAAAATATTATACATATTTTTTTAGACAGCTTTTTAAGAAGTATAACGGTGAAATGTTTTTTCAGATATATATTATAGTTTAGGCGATACAATGGATTTTGCAGAACTCTACAATTTCAAAGTTTGGAGGGGGGCAGGGGGGGAAGCAAGCGGGGGAGGGGTGGGGACTTTTTTGGAAAATACTCCCTGTAAAAAGTACTATCCACCTGCAAAAATTCAGCTTTCCCCTAATTTGTCCGAGTTCAATGCGTTCATTGACTGGGCTATTGGTAGAGTTTTCTAACCACTGCGACTATTTTATTTTTAATAATATCCGTTATTAGTGTAGTTAAGCTATTGGGAGGATGGTAAGAAACCCCCTTACAATTATTGAATACTTGAAGGGATATAATAAAACAAAAAGGAAAAATATAACTAAAATAATATGAAAATAAGACTTTCAGAGGCATCTGTCGACAAAAGCTTGAAGCAAAACCACAAATTTTCAAACGCGAGGTTTACTTCTTGGCTAAATCTAAACGCCTTATATTGCCGCAGAGCGCTGCGTACCATTAACACGATGAAAAACATAATATTAAATTTATGATGCCGAATAATAAAAACCAGAAAAAATATTCATTATTATTTACGTTATCAATTAATGACAACATTAATAATAATTACAAGCTATTGGAATTGTGAAAAATGGACTGGAAAATAAATAAATTTACTAATATCTTTAAGGTCTACTAAAAAACTATGTTTGAGTTTATCTGTGCACAATATTTGTATCGAAGGTACCAAAGTTTTTGAAAGGGTTTCGTAATTTGTCTTTCCATTTAAAACGACGCAGCATAAAAAAATGATTCCATGACAACTCACACACATGCAATTTCAACACCCCTTTGAAAATTATGAAAAAAAGATTTAAAATAGCCAATAACCGATTATTTATTTATTTATTGGTAAGAGACAAACAGCTTATACATAAAATATAAAGATAAATATATACATTGTTAAATGAAGTCAAGCCAAAAAAGTCTCCTATGTTAAAGTTGAATGGAGATGGAGTTTTATTACATACAATTAGTTTTGGGTGAGAAGGAGAGGAAGAGGAATATAGGATGAGGATAGGAGATGCTCCGAATACATTCCACACTCTTGTATTAATTTTCGATCGTACGTGTTACTTCTAATCGATATTTGTGAAGTGTATTGTTAAATATGTCAATATTTTGAAATTTTGTGTTATATTGTGCACATATACGGGGAATTGGTGATTTTTTTCTAAAGTTAGTTCTATGTGTAGGCAAATGAAACAAATGGGATTGCCGTGTTGATCTTGTCGGAATATGAATATTTATTAAGTTGGTTAGTTCTGGCGAGTCCAGGCCATTATTAAGAATTTTAAATAATAAGATTTGGTCAAAAATTAAACGTCGTGTATGAAGGGAGTCGAAGTTATGGTAATTAATAGATTCGGTGTAATTTGAGAAGTTTATGTTTTTTTTAAATTTATGTGTTTAAATTTTTTTTTTAATTCTTTCGATTCTTTCAATGTGAGCTTGCTAAAAACAAGTCCAAATCGGTGTGCAGTGTTCTAAGTGGGGACAGATGAATTATAAAAAAAGATTATAACCCTAACCTAACGTAACTGTTAGTGGTACTGTTAGTATGTTACGCTCTAAAACAAAGCAAATGTGTATTACTATACTTTTTAAATGCTTTTTTCAAAGAGAGAAATATTTATTCCGGAATGCGGTTTACAGCGCCCTTGAGGTGATATCTCATAAAACGGCGCTCTACAAATTATCCAAATATTATTATTACGAATAACCAGAATTCTCCTTCTTCCAACATCTTATATCATAAGCGAAAAAAGTTGCATGTGCAACGATGAAGTACACTTTTGTTCACTAAACTGCTAACTGGAGATTTTTCTAAAAATCAAGGATTTTACCACTCTGACATTTTTTTTTTATTTCTTTTATTTTTTCCCTTTTTTTTACATGTTACAGTTAGGCGCTCCGCCCACTGAGGCAACTGAAAACCAACTAAAACCGGCTGTTTCTCTGTCTTGATTGGTCAAAAAGCTTGGTTAACCATAGAAGAAGAACAATCAGCTGACAGTTGGCAACTATCAATGGCCGCCCAGGGCAACCAGTAGAGCAAGTCGCAAGTCACCGCTTGCGTTACCATTGACAACGGGGTTTTGTGTGAGTGTGAAGTGTGCGGGCCGTCACATTGTCATACAAAGACAGTTGGCAGTTGAGAGTTTTCGGTTGCCTGAGTGGGCGGAGGCGCTTACAGTTCAATAATAATAATAAGGGAAACCCACTAAGGCGCAGCCTGTGCGTGGGTAATATAAGTCTTTACATATTATGTTTGTACCTAAAAATAACAGAGTACATCTAAAGAATAAACCAAGATTAATATCTAAAAAATAAAAGAGGTAAGATTATAATTAAAAGTTGTCTAAAGATTGTACAAGACGTAAATACTTTAAATATATAGAAGTAAAAAATAAAAATTTTGCTACTAAAAATGTAGTAAAAGAAAAGAAAGTAAAATATACAGAAACAAAATTAATACAGAAACAAAAATGATAATTAGAATGAAGTAAAGATTAAATTAATATTTCTTGAATATCTACATTACTCAGCCACAACTTCAACTCATTTAGATATTGAGCTGGTTTAGTTGCTTCTTGAATTTTTTTTGGTAATAACATAACAAGTAGTTTGTCAAAATTCCTAATTAATTACAAATATCACCTTTATAAAAATATCCACGATTTCTCACAAGAATGGCCAAGTTGTTTACAGCAACAATAAAATTCTACTCATAAAAAGCAAATTATTAGGTGCCTATCTACTTAATTATTATTATTAGGTACTAGTTAAATATTATAACTAGAAATTATTACTAGAAGTGATATTGTGTTGCTAGCTCCAATACTCTTAGACAGTGGTAACCAACATACGGCCCGCGTGCCGGATCCGGCCCGCCAAAGGAGTTTCATCTGGCCCGCTAAAAAATCCCGATTTCTGCATGTAAATAATTCTTATAGGATATATTAATTTTACAGAATTTTATTATTTGGTTGTGAATTCACGGCAGCTATATTTCAATTCATCTAAAATGTCGACTTCGTAAACATAATATATATTATTAAATTTTGACATATTTGGTGAAGTTTATATTTGATTTTGTTTGACGAGTTTGAAATAGTAGGTATAAGTTTGGCATAATTGATTTAGTTTCAGGTTTGACATGTTAGGATGTAGTTTAGGTGACGTTCAAAATACATATATATTTTTTATAGTGATTACCTCACAAGAGTCCCAACTGCTCCCATCTGGAGCCAGTGAGACTATGGCATCCCCAATTGGGGTATGTTATGAGGCTGAAGGTAAGTGGGGAAGGGAAGTAGACGATGAAGAGGAAGGTAATGAAGTACCTGGCTATTCAGATCTAGTCACTAAACACGGCTAAAGATATTTCAAGCAACGTTTCAATTCTGAATGGTGGTCTTACACCAGGGCGATACTAATAGTATCTTCCACTCTGGAATGGACCGCGAATATGCTAAATATTGTTTTAAATGATTAATTGTGAAATAACACAAATCAATTAAATAAAATTTATTTGCGCACGCCGGGTTCGAACCCGCGGCCTTCGGAATGGGAGTCTAATGCTCTACCGCTGGACTACGCCGGCCGTCAAATATAGGTAGATTGTTAAAACAAATTATGTGTATCTTATATTTGTGAAAATTAATAAACGTATTCGAGAAAAGTTTTGAAGAGTTGGACAGTAAGGTGCATATCACGTGGTGTTTTCAAGTTCTTGTCAATGGCGACATGGGAAGAAAATAAACTTGTTTATTGTTGTTGTGATTTATTCGTAGCACTTCATTTCATTTTTTAAATATGTAATGTAAATTAAATTTAATAATGTATAGTTTCTGCGAATATTTTAGTTTATTATTATTGTGACAGCTGTTTTGGCTTATAATGTCATTTTCAAACTGTGGTTATGCCACATTGATACGACTTATTTATATGATTCTATTAACCACTGCCCAAATTTCATTTTATTTTTACATGAATACCGCACAAGAGTCCCAACTACTCCCGTCTGGAGCCAGTGCGACTATGGCATCCCCAAGTGGGATATGTTGTGAGACTGAAGATAGTGGGGAGGGTAAGTACGTTTACTGATTTCCAATTGTTCAAGTAAATTTAATCTAAGACCCCTTCTTTCTATATGTAAGGGTTTAGGCTTGTTGCTGTTACCTTGTGATTATTCATAAGAGATGTTTTGCGAATTTTGAATAAAATAAATATGACGTATTTTTTTATTTGAAAAACAAAGTCACACACACGACACCAAAATGATATCTACATTTTTTACTTCAAATAAAGTAAGAAATCGCTGGTTATAAAGTCTGTCGGGTAAGCCCTGATACGTAACAGGATTCAACAGAACAGTGACAAAATGGAATATGATAAAATAGTTTGTTAGGTTAGGGTTGTTATTGGTTTGCTATTTTTCTTTACTTTTCTTCGTGTTCTTTTCTGTCACTGTTCTGTTTTGTCATGTAACCATGTACCCGGTGTAGTATAATGAATGAACAGTGGCGTAGCAACGGGAACAAACTCCCAGGCGGAGCGGAGTGGTGACCACAATCTGAAGCATCTCACACAGAGTAGGTGATAATTGAATTTGGATGCAGAAATGTAGGATATACAAGTATTTTTGGTGACAAAAAAGAAACATAAACAAAACAGAACATTAACAAAACAGGATACTGACAAAACGGACCGTTGTGAGTCCCAACTGTTTTCAACCGTTTGGTGCTAGTGAGACAATGACATCCCAAGTTAGGGTATGTAAATAAATGGGGTAGAGCAATGTGGGGAAATACTTGGTTAATCAGAACTGGTCACCAAACACAACTAAAGACATTTCAGGCAAAGTTTAGATTCAGAATATGATAAAAGATTTGGTTTGCTTTAATGTTAGGTTGGTTCAGGTGAGGTTAGGTTAGATTTCGGTTTGTTGTATGTTTGTTCTTTCTCTTCAATGTATACTGTGATATGTAGCGTAATGAACAGTGGCTTAGCAAGCAGCGACACTCCCCGGGACGGTGTCCGCAATCTGCAGCATCTGTCACAGAGGAGCGGGTAATATAATTGGAATTGTTAAGATACAGCGCATTGCTTGGCTCACAAGACCATTTAGGTACCGGTCACAATCGCCAGGGTGTACCAATTAGATATTAATATTAAATGAAAAATCACGGGATATAGATACTAAATTCGTGACAAATCAGTTCCATTTTTCAAAACGAGAATTAAAAAGCTGTTAAAATATTGTACTATAGGTAGGTACTCTATCGCTTGACGAAATTGTTCGTACAAACAGTTACAATTTTGAAAATGACAATTAAATTCAAAGACAATTCTTTTTTTTTTAAATTTAATGTGTAATAATGTAAGGAATCACTGGTTAAAGTAAGTCAAGTACGTTCCTTAACACCCTGTATAGAGGAAACTTTCGGTGAAGTATCTTTCAATCCCCAAAATTGAGTGCATTAACAGCAAAACTACACACCTAGTTCTCTAAATGAAATGTAATTTATAAACGTAAAAGGTTTAGAATGCCTGCAAATGATTGATTGAAATTCATCCAATAGTTCGGCACGGCTAGCTAACTGGGGCAAGCGGTCAGTGGCGGCCAACTGTTGGCACTTGATTAATGATTGAACTTTAAACCTGAACAAACAACAATAATCCTAAACCATTGAACTGCATCTGTAGTTCGGTGGTGGGCAATTTTGAATTTGAACATGGAAGCAGAAGTTCGATCATCGCAAAAGTGAAGCAATTGCTTCCCTTGCACACTCAGTATTTGATTTAATATAATATTTAGAATATTCTCCTTACACTCTTTTCTCCACCCATCTGCCTTACTTCTTAATAATAATGTTCAATAGTTTTTAGAAGTTGATGTAAGTATTTTTGAAGCTATTTCTTAAACAAACATTTCGGACAGTACATATTGCAATTTCCATACTGAAATCGATCTTGCATTCTTTAGGTTTCAATCCGCTGGTAGCTAAGTTAGGACCTCTCTTTCATACTCATAATGAGACGCATATGTATAACAGAAAGAGATGTTTGTATTTTTTTGTAGTCTATCAAACCCTTGAATATTTTTTTTAATTGAAAGAATAATTGAATTCCGCAAGGAAGGATATATATCTAACTAAAATAGTTATTATATAAAAAGAAATTCAAATATATAAAAAGTAATTCAAATACATAAAAAGTAATTCAAATATATAAAAAAAGTAATTCAAATATATAAAAAGTAATACAAATATGATTCATATAATTCACAACTGTTGAGAGAGTATCAACCCAGCAGATGATATCAACGCACTAACGGTATTGAATACAATTTATTGCAAGCCGATTGTACTGTATTTATAGCTTATTCTTCTCGGTGATAATAAAAACAAACCGGTACATTATAAAGATGGTCAGTTGAGGCGGGGAGGCAGACCGTACTGGCCGAAGAGAGATCAAAATTTAGGTTATCGAGTAGTAGGATATTGTAATACTATGAAATGTTAATTGATATTGCAACATTAGATCGTTCGTGAAGTTCAATATTATTTAAGATCAAGTAGAGCAAACTAGACTTGCGATTTAAACGAAAATATATGATCGATGAGAAAACACACACGGAGAAAAATTTTATTCGAAAAAACGATCATTTTATTAGTAAAAACGGTTAAAAACGGGAGTGAAGTTCTTACGAACAAATTAATAGTGTTTCAATGTTTATTGGCGGGAAAATGTAAGAATAATTTACGTACGAAATTACGTATACCGACAAATTATTATTACATGTTCCCGCCAATAAACATTGAAACCCTGTTAATTTGTTCGTAAGAACTTCAGTCCCGTTTTTAACCGTTTTTACTATTAAAATGATCGTTTTTTTAATAACATTTTTCTCCGTGCAACGTTTTCAAATGTCAATACATTATCTTTCTAATAATTCGTGGTTTCATGTTGATCTATCTGCACACAGGAGGCCATGAGGAAAATAATTTCCTTCAGGGCCTATGTTATCTTTGGGAATGCTGTGTGGAGGGTATTTTTAGAAAAATAAGGAAAGAAGTTCAGGGAAAGAAAAATGTTTGAGGGGTTATTAGGCATTTGGTGGTCAGTTTGTCCTGAAGTGACAAACTGACAACCAAATGCCGACTTCCGAAAGAGCCTATAAGAGATAAGATCCGTACCCTCACCCAATGAACCCAGGCACCCCTTCCAAGTCACTGAAATTGTGCCTCGGTATGCCTGAGTATTTTCAACATTATAAGTAAGAGAAATACATACTTTAAAAACTTACTAACTACCTTAGTAATAAATCACCGAAGAAGATGATAACACTAATAATCTAAATTAAAATATGAAAATGAACAAGACACAGAAAGATAATAAAAGATAAAGGTCACAACTGGTACTCGAACCCAGAACCTCTCGTCTTACCGGGACGGCGCTTTATCCAATTCAGCAATTGCCACCTATTATTACCTTAGTAATAGTTCAGTGAGGCCAGGGACTTACAAAGAGATAATTCCCTCAACAGACTCTCGGCACGAGCATAAGCACAGACACAATAATATATTATGATTATATGTTATGTTGTATATTGTTTACCTTGGGTGGAGAAGCAGGTGGACTTCTAGGTAGCCCCAGGTCCTCATCTTCCTCGCTGGTATCTCCTCGAGCTCGTCTTCTGACTGCGGCTGCAAGTTCCGCCTGAAACAATTAATGAAAAGTAATTAAAGGGTTGAAGGGTTGCACATTGCAAGGTATTTTTAGTCATAAATAAACTTTTGGGAGATGCATTGGTGACTCTCTGTGAAAGGTTTGATAATTTTTTGATTGAACTTCAAGACAAAACGGGCTAATAAACTTGGCGCATTATTAACAAACTAATCGAGGCAGTCAGAGGACAAGCGTCGCAACACATTAAAATACCAAAATTATAAAACCTTTATCTAAACTCGATACATGTATCCATTACTTCAGTTTACTTACCATACATATACCAGAAATCACTTGACGCTTTTTGTCTAGATTAACTATAACCCTAGAAAAACTGTAACACCAATTCTTACCCATATTCTTCTGGACAGCAGGCGGCCCCAGCAGCGGCGTTGACTGCCTCCTTTCAGCCTCATCTCACTGCTGTCTTGTAGACCACCTCACCACACATTTCCAATATAACAGAGGGTCTAAACAACACCCTTGCGGAACACCAATCCAAACAAGAACAACACAGAAGGGATTAATCCACGACCTTGTAGAACACCACACAGGCACAACACTAAAGGGAACTTATCCACGTTCTTGTGGAAGACCCGGTCACACACAACTTACAACACTGTAATAGGTCTAAAATACGATCTTGCGGACCATTCCCAAGCCTTACGGGACACAAGGAAGCACCGGTTTGATAGAATAGCATTAAATAATGCCTTTGTGGAACCTTATCAAACCGAACAGACTTTAAACAACAGTTAATAATTAGATTAGAACAATTGATCTATTTATAATATTGTTTTTAAGACACTGCAAACATTTAAAAACATTACTTTAATAATATATTAAAACTGTTTTAAACTGTTTTACACTAATCGCATTTTTGACGGTGACTGATTTTAGCACGATAATGCCATCTTTAGACTGGTAACAGCAGCAAATGCACCAGTCAAAAGGTACCAGTCTGAAGATGGCCTTAATAGGCTGAAACCGGTAACATTCAATAATAAAATAAGTGGAAAAAGTTTAAACAGATTTAATATATTTTTTAAACTGTTTTAATATATTACTATTTTTCATATTAACGCCAACTTTATGGTAACAAACAGTAGCAGATGTACCAGTCTGAAACCGGTAACAGTCAATAATAAAATAAGTTTTAAACTGTTTTAATATATTATTATTATGGGTCCACCACGAATTGCCACTATCAAAAACATTTAATATTTAAAATTACATATGGTGTACACTTTTCGTAATAATGGTTTCAGAAACTAAAATTATTAAAATAATACAAATTTTATTTTCATATGATTCGATTGGTTAAAACGGACATCGTAAGGATTATTTAGGGCTGATTATGATTAACAGAGAAAAAGCATAAAACTCAGATTTTGTATAATGTTACTCTAAACTTCTTGTTCTAATTTTACAGCACTAAAATCGTCAAACTGTCGACGAAACGAATCACAGGTCTAAAATTCATCAATTCCGTCAAAATGGCAAATACAGTGACGTGAAATAACGTGAAGCAGTTGAAAACGAGGTGCCTGCTACATGCGAAAACCTAACAAGCGTGACGTTTAATTTAAAATATTTCAAAAGAAAAATATGAATTTATTAGCATTTAAATATTTCATCCTTGACTTTTAAGATATGGTCATATAATTGAAGAAGACACTACCCGGTGGTAATTTTTTTGATTAATTTAATTATCAACGTTGCGTATGGAAGCTTAAAGTTATTTTTAAGAGCTTAAACTTACGAATAAACAATAAAATACGCTGCTGGGCGATGTCATGGAAAATACACGAATCAGCAAACAATAATAAAATCATAATAAATTTAGATAATTAGAATCAATTGATATCTTATTATTTTCTTATTCTATTACTTTTTAGTGTGTCTAGTACTTTTTTATTTTAATTTTAAATAATTTGTTTTGAATACTTAACTTTATATTATTATACACAAAAAATTCTTTCCACTTTTATATGTAGGTACAATAACTTTTTTTTTCTTCACAAGTTAAGTTATAATTTTTAGTTATTTATTAATTTTTATTTTTTCCTCTTAACACACGAGTTTTTAACTCTCGTAAAGGTGTCTAGTTTATAATTTGAAATATATATTATTATGTTAATTTAAGTACCTTTATGATTGTAATAAATAAATTCAAATAAAAAAAATAAAAAAATGTAAAACCAATTGCACTTTTGCACACATACGAACTAACCCAAATAAAATAAAATAAAACAAGAGAATCCCGTCAAATATACTTACATAATTATCATTTTAATATAAAGTACTTTATATATATATATATAAATAATATATTTAAATTAGTCTTTATATATATAAAGACTAATTCACACTTCCAATTACCTTCCTTTTATTGTATTGAACTTAAAATGTATATAAGCATTATATCCAAGTAACCATGTTTGTATACAATTTATGTACCTTAACAAATTACTTTGTGTAATTTGTTGAGGTACATAAATAATTTGTACAAAGTAATTTGTTTAATTTAATTAAAATGATGCCACAGAGTAATTTTGCAAAGATTGATGAAAAAAAGTTCTAATTTCTGCATCAAATGTCAGCTTAACTTTATTTCTTTTCATATAAAAATAATTCATAGAAAAATCCACAAATTTTGAAAATTCTTTTGATTTTCACTTTATTTATTTTAGAATACCTATATTACAATTATTTGGAAACGTATGGTAAGATTTTAGATGGAAATATAAAGCGTGATCTTATATCTTTCTAACATTGCTTAAATCATATATCTAACCAGGAAAAGGAAATAGAACGACTATTATTTTCCAAGCGTCTCAGTTTAGTACTAAGATGACCCTATTGATATAAAAAGTATGTTACTGAGACGTCATAAGGCTCATTCTAACGTCACGGGCGTTTTAGCGGACACCAAAAATATTAAAATGAACTATAAAAATAAATGTTACTATGTTATCATTATTACTTTTTTCTGTATTTCTTTGGCATTAACTGTGAAACATTTCTAGACTTTTTGTTTTTGTTATCTGTACATGTATAATTTTTAAGTTTAAGTTTTAAGACTCCTAGTGAATGACACGGATGTGTCGAAACCGGTAGCAGATAAAAAAAAAACGAGTCTGCTTTAGACCACACGACTGAAGAAAAATTCTTTAGCTCCATCTATTCATCCGCATCCGCATCATCTTCACTAACTTATATCTCCCTCTCAACTTCGATTCGCCTCACCCGCTCACCACTTTTCGTAACGCATTCGCCAGGTTACCCCCCAAGTCAAGCGTGCGTAAAGAAGTTTTACTTCAAAGAAATGAAGTAACAAATACCTGGAGTTGCTTATTTATCGACTGTGTTTAATATTAGGATGCTCTCACGAAATATTATGTTTTCAATTGAATAATGTAACACATTCCCTAAATAATTTCAACAAGGCACATTTATTGTAATTTATGCTCTAAATAATTTTATAAATCATACCGTCCAACGCATATCTCCATAATTATCATTTCGACGCAGACTTAATGGATTCAGAAAGCCATGTAGTAATTTTATTAATGAGCTTTCTGGAGAAACTTTCGGTGAAGACTGGAAGATGAATAATATCTGATAAAAACTTAAATCTTACAAGGTTTATCATATTAAAACTTTCCTACATTGGTCCACCTGACTCTGTTATAAAATTATCAAGGCGATCCACTATTCCTTGAAAAATTTGAAATCGGAAGGATCGCGCCTCTTTTTGGGAGGGATTTAAAAATACTTGACAAGACTTTTTGGAAAATTTGGAGAAAAATATTTGTTAGTTGTTTTTGACATGTTGATTTTATTATTAAAAATCATTATTTTAAAACAAAGAAAAATAATAGATATAGTTAGTAGTTATCTTTATATATAACTGTTTTATTGGTGTATAACTGTTTTATGGAGAACATGAAAAAATAAATAAATAAATAATAAATAAATAACAATCTCGTATCACAATGTTCGTCCGAGGTAAACTCAGAAACTACTCAACCGATTTTGATAAACTAACTAACTAACTAACCATCACGCCGTTTCCCTCAGGGGCAGGCAGAGAGGACGGACCGCCAAACAACTCGGTCTTGGCACACACTCCTTGCCTCATTCACATTCATACATCTTCTCATACATACTCTTCTATTATTCTGACTCTTGACATGGCCCAACTCAAGTATCTGATTTACTTGATCGTGCCACGTCTTCCTTGGAGGTCCTCGGCTTCTTCTACCACTCACATACCGATTTTGACAAAATTTGGCTTAACCGCTTGGACACATAAGCTTGTTTTCACGATAATTTAACTAGGTAGACATAGGAATGACGTATGCCCCATACCTTTTTAGGTATGGGGCATATGTAAGTTATTAATGTTTGTAATTTGGTCCAACTTAAAAGATAGGCTAGTTTTTATCTGAATTATTGACCTCAATATTTATTATTGCGAATTAAATGTTTTTTATGGGACAATTGTTTGAAATTATTTGTAAGTTTCTGACAGATGGCGGTGTGAGTTAATTTATTGACACAACACTGATGGTTAGGTAGATTACGTAGATAACGTTGTGTATCTTTAGTCACAGCAACGCGTGGCGGGGTCAGCTAGTAATAATATATATATAACAATATGTATATAAATTTTGACGTTAATAAAACAAAATGTCCTTCCAGAAAAAAATCTTTAAAAAACGCTTTTTTCGGCGTCCTGACTCCGTATTTATTTATTTTGGTAGAATAATTTAGATATTACAATTTATTTTTTTAATAATGGCCTCACTGGGTGGCTTCCCGGTGCTGAGGCCCCATAATGAATCGTTAATACTCGAATATCATTAATATATGAAATACAAAGAGTAAAAATTATTTTACACACTATTTTTATGTTACTAGTTTTAATACCCGGCTTCGCCCGAGGTATAATAACAAAAAGAAAAAAATTATATTTAAAAACTGTCTTCGAAATAGTGCGAAGTCTGTAAAAAAATATTACAAAATGTCTGATCAAGGAAAAATTATTTTATTACTTCTTTGAAAGCTTGGAAATATCTTAGATAATATTTTGCCTTTCTAAGACACTGTCAAGCAGTTTGACAAAGGCAAAACAGCTGACAGACGTACAAATTAATTAACGGAATTGTAACTTCAGATGGTTGGAAGAAGTTTCTCCCAGATAATAAGCCAGCCTATATACTACTATGAAATATGTATAAGAAGTAGGTACAAACATAAACCGCTATTAAATCAAAAAAAGAAAAATTCTAGAAGTTTATAAAATTTAAAAAAACATTGCTTTGAAAGACGTTAAAATTAGTTCAAGGCTTAAGAGAGTAATACAGCTTATCTTGAGTCAAACAGCGGGCCGGAATTCCGATTTTCTACTGACTTATAACATATGTCATACGTCCCTTGAACACTTAAAGTTTCTCCACGGAGAAAAATGTTATTTGAGAAAACAATCATTTTAATAGTAAAAACGGTTAAAAACGGGACTGAAGTTCTTACGAACAAATTAACAGGGTTTCAATGTTTATTGGCGGGAACGTGTAAGAATAATTTGTTGGCATACGTAATTTCGTACGTATACAATAAACAATGAAACACTGTTAATTTGTTCGTGAGAACTTCAGTCCTGTTTTTAACCGTTTTTACTATTAAAATGATCGTTTTTTTCGAATAACATTTTTCTCCGTGTAAGTTCTTAAAAAAATTATGTTATTTTTAAGATAATATCTAAGATTTGTAGAGCCAAAACATTAGTTATATAAAATACCCTCGGTAGTAAAAAATCGCACAATATGCTCCAAAAAAAATTTTTTTTTTTTAAAGAAAGTCAAACATTTCCGGGTTACGAATAACCCAACAACATTTGAAAATCTCCTACTACCACCACACTAAGCGGAAGATGTTGCTTGTGTTGTGATCGAGGACTTAGCCAGCCGAGGAATCGAACACGGAGCGCCTGGGTGGGACCCACTGACCGGTCAGTCAGTCAGTCAGTCAGTCGATTATATACACGTTTGTTTCTGTTATTTTACAAATTATATGTATCACAGTGTTTCTTTAAATTCTACTTAGGGTGTTGAAGAGAGATTTTTGCTCTATTATAAACGAGTCGTATTTTATTAAACATTTTCTCGATTTTTAAGGTTTTTAATATCAGGGCGCTCGCTCAAACATTAGTATTGTCATATCTCTCTTTCTTATTATTTTTAGGCGGGTACTACGAACCCTTAAAAGCTCTGAAATAAGTTAAACTCCATTTTCTGTCGCACCCAAGCTAAGATGAGATTTATATTAGTCCATGATTCAATAACACAACTGTAACACATGGAATCAAAAAGCTTAAAACTATGAAATAGGTTTAGATCCAGTTTATCTGTCGCCTTTAAGCTAAGGGGAGCTTTTTGTTTGAGATTGTAGGGCGGCTAAATATGGGTTAATAGTAGGTGGTTTATGGAATAGGTCGTATGTAGTGCCATTCGGAAAAGGTCGTTTAACGAAAAACGCAGTTAATGTCGCGGAGGTAGACTGAAACTGACGTAGGTACCTTTTATAGCCTGGATTCAACGGAAATATCAGGGAGGCGTTCTATGGGTACTCTTCAGAGAAATAGAAAAGATAACAATTATTATAAGCAATAATTATCAGCCTGATCGATGGTAGAATAGAAGGCTCTTAAGACGATAGACTTCGCTTTTCGGCCCATACAAAAAGGACGCCCGGGAAAAAACACTTTTCTACATCGAAAATTACACAAAATGAATATATATATTTTATACTGCCTTCTAGAGGGTGAAAACTATGTCGGTATGTTTTCGAATTTTCGATGCGTTTCGTATTAACGTAAACATTCACTGTCAAACATGTACGATTTATCAAAAAATATTATGTAAGGAAAAAGTGCTGCTAACTCAACTCTCACAAAGAATTATAAAATTATAAAAAGCTACCGACGTAGCTTCTTCTTTCTAAAAGATATATATTTTTTAAAATTTCAATTTCGTGAAAGTTTCGGTGTAGAAAAGTGTATTCTCCATAAACCCCTTTTCGAGCGATTTCTGTAGGTAAATTTGAGCGTTGTCTCATTCGCACATTTCGCATTCGCATGTATTGTAAGTGTGCGTGAGCTTATTGTGAGCGGGACAGAATGACAGATGCGGGTGTTCCGCGTGTCGTTCAAAGTCTAGCCTCTTAAGGCCGTTGTTCCCAACTTTTCGATCGATCGATCAAAATTTATGTATAAAGTAACTTGGTACGTAGGTAACCCAATTCGGCTTCTACTTGGTACGTAGGTACACGGAGAATAATGTTATTCGAAAAAACGATCATTTTAATAGTAAAAACGGTTAAAAACGGGACTGAAGTTCTTACGAACAAATTAACAGGGTTTCAATGTTTATTGGCGGGAACATGTAAGAATAATTTGTTGGTATACGTAATTTTGTACGTAAGTAAGTAACCCAACTCGTCTTCTTGTTGGCACTTTTCCGGGCGCAAATTATTTCATCAAATCACTTCTTGCTATTTTCATAGATAATCTCTGAATCACACACTCCTCTTAGAAAAAAAAAGTTCTTTAGATTTCACGACTGAAGTAAATACTTCTATATGTATGTCCATATATGTGTTTATATGTAGAATAAAATATATAGGTACATGTGTATATACATAATATATTAATTTTACAAATATTTATTTAAATTTATTATCATTCGCCTTGCCTGATCAAGCCGTGCGCATCGACGTCCGCTCCCCGCCGCGTTTGGCGCGTCACTGGTATTTCAAAATACTTACTGTAATATTTCATGCACTAGCTATGAGAGGAAGAGAGAAAGAAAATGTGCGCGCGCACTGCTCTCTCGCTTCTACAGTGAATCCGTTCGCATTTCACTTTTCGTTACACATTCGCCAGTTTACCCCTCAATTCAAGCGTGCGTAAAGAAGTATTTACTTCAAAAACCAATGATTTTGTGAGTCATCGGCTAAGTGATTTGTTTGGTAACGCTCCATTCGCCTGTTAGTCGGAAGAGCGTATTTGTACATTTGAGGAGTGTTGAACCAAAATTTCGGCTCTATTTGTTGTTCAGTAGGTTTGGAAACAACGGCCGTTAGTAGATATGGGTACGTAGTAAACCTACTCAAATAAAGAGTAATATACAAATATAATATACAAAGTAAATAATAATGACGAAACCTCCATTATTTTAGCACTAAATTCTTGCTTCACTCTCTTTTAAACGGACTCGTCAATCATTCTGAGTGTTGACACGACTCGCCTCAGGTTTATTATAACAAGATCGTGCCATATCTTCCCGGGATGTCCCCAGGGGCCTCCATCCACTTCCGAGTAATTTTATACTCTCCTGACTATGACCATTTTCACAATCATTCCATCGCCGATATCTTGTACGTTTCTTTAGTTATTCACAATTTTTGGTGTTGCAATCCATTATATTCAGATGTCATACTGAACACGGAAGTCATTTTGAACAAATTTTAGTTGACTTTCTGATTTTATGGTGTTATTTAATTGTCTAAGTAGTTACTATTTTGGAGTATAATATGATATTTAAACCTAAACCTTTTTATTTAATTTTTTTTGGCTTGTTACTCTATTTAATATATTTTTCCTTGAAAACCAACACTTTTTGTAGTAATACGTAATATTTTATGTATAATCTTAAATCATATAAACATATTTAAAAAATATATAATTTTTTGTGGGATTTTTTTGATTACCATTATTTTATTATATTTCCTTGTACTTTTATTTTTTTATTACCTCATTCTATAACGGTTCAAATGTAAAAAAAAAACAATAAAAAAAACAATCTCAAAAACAATTTATTTTACGAACGTGCGACTGACGACATCTGAAACAACATGAAAGAGAGACAAAAACGCCATAGATGGAGCATAGTATCCTCCTTGAGTCTCAAAGAGGATACTGTGTTTTTACTTAAGACGGCAGAATAACGCTTTATCTAAAACACGCGAACACCTCAGTACAGATTCTCCTAGTGTGATGTTCACAAAACACAACCTACGCGAACACCTCAGAACAGATTCTCCTAGTGTGATGTTCACAAAACACAACCTACGCGAACACCTCAGAACAGATTCTCCTAGTGTGATGTTCACAAAACACAACTACTAACCTACTTATGTACAGTTACTTATTAATTCAGTCGAGGAGACCCTCCGCTTTCCCGTCCTGTTTTAAGTAACAATAAAGTTACTCCTATCAAAGCTCTATCTAACAAGGACCCTCATTAATAACATTAAACAAAGTTAAAGGAGTATTCAGTTAATTTAGGCTCTACGGGTCTTCTTTCTATTAGTTTGTGATATTTCCAAGTAGGTTTACCGTCATGCTAAATGCCATAGAGTCGCCAAGGGCCCGGGGTCGTCGAGGTGGCGGACACATCGCGTAAAGGTTACTGGTTCAGATCACGGCCCGGATCCAATAACAATGACCAGCGATGCGGAAGATTAATTATTGGATCACGATTGTAACATATTTTATTTAGGAATAGGTGTGGTATCATGGGCAGTGATTTTGTTTTTTCATCGAAAATTAGATTTTTTATTCGAAATGGTCTAAAATATTGCATTTAATTTACGAAAATTATAAAGCTTTCGACTGACAAAATTTGGAACAAAGTAAAAGCTCGTTGGGAAAACTAAAAAATGATTTGTGATAATTGATATTTTTTTTAAAGACGGTAATTTGACCCCTTTTAAAATCAAAGAAATACTTTTTTTACGCAATAAGGAAAAAATTTTATTAAATAAAAATCTTTATAAATTGGAATATTATTAATATTGAAGGCCTCCGTAGTGTACGGAAAAGGCTCGAGGTAAAGTGGCGGTTTCAAATAATTTTTATTTGATTGTTTTAAATTAATAAGTTGTGTTATTTCACAATTTATTCATTTTAAATAATCAAAAATATAAGTAAAGATACTCTCTCGTGTGACACCACCATTCAGAATTGAAAGGTTGTTTCAAATGACCTTAGCCGTGTTTGGTGAAGAGATTTGATTAGCCAGGTAGCAGTTGGGACTCCTGCGCTATTTACATTTTTAAAAGCAGTAAAACTGAAAATGGCTTGTATAATTTTTAGTAAAATTATTTACCGAAACTCAGGATGCCGTGGTACCAATGGTGAACTTACCACTTGCGTGGTAGGTTCACACAAAAAGTAATATAACATAATAAAATAGTACATAAAAATCAAAAATAGATACCTAACACGTAATGTTATTTTGCCCTCAACAATACCTACAACTTAATAAAATACGACGTCTCGTATGTCATTTGATACAAAAAAATAACAATTTAATGTCGTGTTGGTATCACAAATCACAAGGCTTCCAATGGAATAATGGAGACGCTCGGTCTAGACTGCAGGGTTTAATTTCCTGTACGTTTCCGTACCACAATACGTCCGTGTGAAGAGTGCTATGTGGACTGGGTGTCTCAAAAGTAAACCTTATATAAAAATAAAATACTAAATACATAAACACTTAATTTTTCAAAAGAAGCAAACACATTGTGACTTGACATTTTAAATAAATGAAAAGAAAATACTTTGTTTTAAGTCACTTTATTTTTATTTTACGTCTACCGGTTTCGGTACCTCCGTACCATCATCAGGACTGTTACAAAAATAATGTCTATATGTTGTGAAAGAAAGGGACAGTATACTAGAGTGGGACAGAGCTTCAGTTGTTGGAAGGAGGAGGGGAATGGGGGATAAGTGAAGACACGGGGAACATACTTAAAATTGGACTGAATGTTAAATTTAGTTGATTATTAATGATTTCTTCTTTCAAAAATCTGTAAATTCAAAAGAAGAAATCATTAATAATCAACTAAATTAAACCTTCAGTCCAATTTTAAGTATGTTCCCCGTGTCTTCACTTATCCCCCATTCCCCTCCTCCCTCCAACAACTGAAGCTCTGTCCCACTCTAGTATACTGTCCCTTTCTTTCACAACATTATGTATATATATGTGTACTTATGTATTTTCAGACATTATTATAGTCCTGTTGATGGTACGGAGGTACCGAAACCGGTAGACGTAAAATAAAAATAAAGCGACTTAAAACAAAGTATTTTCTTTCCATTTATTTAAAAACTTAATGTTAATTGGCATTATTTTTATTATTTCTAAGTTCCACAACAGTAAGCGCTAGCGTATAAGATTCCATTTTTTTCCATTATATAGTAATCACAGACACAAACAGATATCATACCAGATTTATTCCAGTTAAACGAAAAATTCTCATATCATCATGATTTTCCCAAGTCATAGCACCCTTGAATTGATTTTCATTAGAAAATTAAACAAACGTTATTCAATCGCGAACATACTTTCCCTCCACGGAGAAAAATATTATTCTAAAATACGATCATTTTATTCGTAAAAACGGGACTAAAGTTCTTACGAACAAATTAACAGGGTTTCAATTCTTACATACGAAATTACGTATACCAAAAAAATATTCTTACATGTTCCCGCCAATAAACATTGAAACCCTGTTAATTTGTTCGTAAGAACTTCAGTCACGTTTTTAACCGTTTTTACGAATAAAATGATCGTATTTAGAATAACATTTTTCTCCGTGTAGGATACGACCAACTACAATATAGCAGTGCAGTGAAATCATTACTATACCTACAGATGCACTGCAATTTGCTTGTGTAGAGCTGTTTTAAAAGTTTTGAACGCATTTTGTTACTGTCCAACATAATTCCAAAGTAAAAAATATTGACATTGTAGAAGAAGCATGTCAATTATTTCAAATATACTTTTCACTATTGTTTTTGGTTTTGAGATATTTACAAAATATTACCCGTCTTCTGGGGGTTAAGTAGAAACGATAAATAATATCAAATTGATTGAAACGGCAGCAAACAGCTGAATAACTCTATACCCACCGAATAGATAATTCCTAGTAGTGAGCTAAACCGATCTTTTGACTCCTAGACCCCTTGAGACAGGCTAATGAAATTGTTTGTCTGCTCAAGTAAGATTTTCGACAAAGTTAAACCAGGCAGAGGTCGTATCCACGTCATCATAGAGCATTCGAAAGGAACGTACGTCCTAATTTTCTTCTTATAATATTAAAGAGTGACAATGACCATTCTTCCATAATTAACGGGATCTTTGCAATCTTTATATATAAAAATCTCGCGTCGTGACTTTAGTCCAAGGTAAACTCCGAAACTACGATTTTGATGAAATTTGGCTTACTGTGTATAATTAGGTCCAACTTAAAAGGTAGGATAGTTTTTTTTCCCGATTATTGACCTCAGTATTTATCTATTATCTCGAATTAAATGTTTGTTATGGGAAAATGATTTGAAATTATTTGTAAGTTCTATAAGTTTCTGACACATAGCGGTGTGAGTTAATTTATTGACACAACACTTGGTTATCTAGGTTAGGTAACCATCCAGTAGATGGCATTGTGTTTCGTTAGCCACAGCAACGCATGGGCGGGTCAGCTAGTATAATATATTAATAACTTACTATTAATAAGAATGTAATCGTTGATTCAGATGTTAAATATTTTATTTGTGTGTATGCGTTAATAAATTTGTAGAATCGAAATAAAATTTAATTGGATACTTTTAATAAATAATAATCAACAAAATATGGTTAAATTACATTTTCACAAAAAGAAAACAAGAGATAGGTATAGATGTATTTTTTTTCTGGAGTTAAAAATTCCAATATTCAAAATTGAGTGAAGTATGTATTCTGTTGACTAGTAGTATACTTGAAAATATTTTGTCAATTTCAGAAAAAGTAAGGAAAACTAGAGTTTACTTCGAACACAGTGACACGCCCACAGCAGACTTCTATAGGTTATTCTTCAGTGCCTTCAACTCACAATAGAGTGGAATAGAAAAGTGTGTATTTTGTGGGACTGTGTCGCTCCGTCGAAACTGTGGATTTATTCAGGAAACGAAGTGACAAGAAGATAGCGGCAAGAGGGACTCTATTGAATTCGTGTCAAGTAGAAGGAAAATATACGAAGAAAATATGCAAATAGTATCGGCTGGTATTATTTACCTACTTAGATATAGGTGCCGATACTTATAACATCGATTATATCGGTATTATCTTACTAATATTATGAACGCGAAAGTTTGTATGGATGTATGTATGTTTGTTACTCTTTAAATCGAAATTTAATGAATGGATTTTAATGAAACTTTACAATAATATAGCTCATATATCAGAATAACATATAGGCTATAATTAATAAAGCTAGCTATTTATTTTCAATATATTGAAAATAATAATTATTGTTTAATAGAAAACGTCAAAATTTGAGAATGACATTTTGCAAAACAATGATTTGTTAAATCAAGATTCTATTTTGGAAAATATTTAAATTAGTGAATTTATTTGAAGTACTCACCTAATACTTTGAATCGAATCAAGAATTATACATATTTTAAATAAATAGGTAAAGAATTTTGGTATAAACGTAGATGAGACCTAGAAAAAGAAAATAGATTACTCGAAGTACTAATCCTAAGCAGACGAAGTCGCGGGCAGAAGCTTGTATGAAATAAAACTCTTCAAATCAAAAAGTAACCTATTTAACCTAGCACTTTTAATGACTTTTTAAGTGCAACTTTGTTGAGTTTAGCATTAAATTCGTGAATTTAATGCAACTAAAAAAATTACATAGCACTCATCTTAGGGTGAGTTGCCTTATACAAAAAAAACTAAAAAAATGTTAAAACTTCATTTCCTTTTCAAGGAACAGACTTAAGAAAGGGAGAGTAATGTATATACAAAACATATTACGAATATTCAATGTCTAACGATATTATTTCCTATTGGCAACCATCCTAATTTTCAAAGTAGTATTATTTTTATAACATTACCGCGATCCCGACAATATTCACACTGTCCTAAATGTCGTTTTCTCTCCCCTTTCCTTTATTTTCCATCCCCTATTTCACAGTATAACCTTCGACGGTGTATACCTAAAATAATATTCGTCGCATTTAAAATTTGACTTTAAGAAGGGCAAAAGGGATGCGAGGGAAACATAAACCTTAAACGGCCATTCCTAACGAATTGAACAATGCCTTTAAATATCAAACTTTAAGATTATGTTATACTACATAATATTAACGATCTACTATCAAACTTTAAGATTATGTTATACTACATAATATTAACGATCTACTATCTAAAAAAACCACAAAGTGTATAATTTGTAAAAAAAACTCTGTAATAAATCAAATATATACAGGGTGTAACAGCACATACCCGAAGGATTTTAAACAGCGTTTCCTGAGCATTTTTGGAGTAAAAAATGTTTACGTCATTTTTGCTGTCCCGTGATATTATTTTAGGAAACACTTTAGAAATACAGTAGTCTGTTGGTGCTAGCATAAATAATGATTTTTTTATTGACAAATTATCGTAAAATTAATGTTATCAATGACATCTATGGAAGCTTAAAAAAGCTATAATGACGAAATTTTTCACGAACAAAATAAGAGTATAACCAAGTTATGGAGGTTATGATTTTGTTTTTATAAGATCTTTTTTTAATGTCTAATATTCCAGTTATTATTTTTAGAAAGATGATTGGGTCATATATTTAAAATATACTGATTTTTATAATTTTTTACGGAAATAAAAATCTTTACTAAGTTACAGCTAGTATCACCAAGTTAACTCATATCACCAGGTTACTTCAGTTTTGACCTGCATTTTAATCTGCAAAATACAGCCTGTAACCTAACACAAATTTTTGGATTCTTTCATACAATTAAAAAAAATATATATATCATTCAAAAATATCAACTAGAGAAAGAAAATTCGTTGAACATTTGTACTTTTTTTCGTAAAAACATTATTATTACCGAGTTACCTCAGTTTACCATAATCGACTTGGATACTTTTGACGGATGTATCGTTTTCCGATGGCATTGTCAAACTATGGTACATAATGATTGGATCATTTCTATATCGTCGTTTTCGTGAGAAAATCAACTCAAGGGCTACTAAGCTACTGATTGTGCAACTGATTAATTTGAGTACTGTAATCTGCCGTCATCATAAAACTAGGGTAAGTACACGCACAATATTCGCAGAAGAAACCGTTCATCGACTTCAACAAAGAAAAACAATTACAACTCCGCACATGTAAGAAAAGGAATAAAAATACTAACACCGTATTGTTTCAAATCGCTTAAATAACACGGGAAAATGAAGTGATATTACTTGTTAATTTGCCATGTAGAAAATAACAGTGAACTCGGCAAGACAATGAAATTGAATCCAGAACAAATGTACATGTAACAGATGCGGCTAAGAGAAAACGGATATTAAATTCTTGGAATTCGCTGCACTCGTGAATATTTGCTGATTGATTTACGGCCGCTGTTCCTAACTTTTCTATCGACCAATCTTAAGCCGCGATCAGCTAAGCATTTTGTAGGATAACGCTCGATTCATGTTGTTCCCAAACATCTTATCGTTGATAATCTTAAGAGGGTATTACCAAAGAATACCGGAAATTAGTCCTTTTTAAATCAAATTCCAGGCGTATTGATTCTTTTTTACAAAAAAAAACGTGAATTGATTTTGAAAGATTGTTATTTTATCTGGAACACGCAGTTTTAAAATTTTGAAAAACTAAGTGTATTTTTAATATACTAAGGTTATACCGTTGGTCGTTGGCAGATTTGTTCAATTTTCGAACAATAGATTCTATTAAATTTCAAATCATATAATCATACAATTAAATAAATCAATACATAATCTAGTCAATACAGCTTTCAAAATTTTAATTTTGTGTTAAATTAAAATCATTAAAAAATAAATCCGAGAACGTATTTTGTGACAACAATACCTCAGTTTTTCTAGGTCTTACGAACTAAAATATTAAAAAAAAATATATACACTTAATTTGTTTAGACATTATTGAAAAATCATAAATACTCATGATCAAAAAATACTTACAAGAAGTACACTATATTTAATAATTTATCATCGTGCGTTTTGAGCATTTTTATTGCTTACTTGAATGTTCGTATATATTAAAGCAAGTTTTGAATGAAATAAATCGATATTAAATTTTTAATTTAAAAAATTCGATACGGGGAATAATCGATCTTTCTCATTGGAACCTTCCTGTACACTTGCAAGCATTTTTAAACTTTTATTCTCAGCTGCTGGTCCCCCGCTTTCATTGACAAACAAAATGGCATCAAAGTACAAACTTTCGGTGTTAAATTAATGTTATAGAGTTAATTGTTGTATTTAGTATTAATCCAGATAATTTCTTTTAAATATTGTTATCCATAAACTGACATTTTATATATTTTTAAACAAACGTATAATATGTTAAAAATAAAATGTCACCTTGGTATTTTTTCTACTCTGTTGACACTTCTTAGAACTGGGGGCCTAGTCTCGATCTTTCGGTTTCACAAACAAGCACGTTTGTCGTTTAACCTTTCTTGACGGTGCTGTCAACTAAGCGGTCACAGTTTGTATTTACTGAAATACCTTTGTAAATATACTAAACATAGAGTTAAAATTTTGGGTATTCCTCCACAATACATTTATGTATTGGATTAAATAAATACAACATACAAATATTTACTGAGTGTACAGCACCGGAGAGCGAGGAAGTTTTTAGCACGGTAAGGGGAAGGTTAATAAGGATTCGTAACGTAGGTACGGACGTTGTGAGAGATAGCGACTAGGCCCCCTGGTCCTTTACTGAGACGGCAGAGACGAGTTTAATCCACGAGTCCGACTTCCTTAGGTTAAGGGATGCTTAATAATAATAATAATTGGATGACTTTTATAGCGCCGTTTTTGTGAAAGATCACCTCAAGGGCGCTGTACAAATTTCAATACATTTCTACAATCTTACTTAACTACACATGATTTTTTTTGCCATAAATTACTTCTTTAAAAAAATATCTAAATTGGGAAAAAAATTACAAAAAAATGGCTAGAGGGAATAAATAATTTGGAATTTATCCTCGCGTGGGATGAATCGGGGAGATTAATATCATCCCGTCACCTCCGTGCTTATAAATCGCTCTCTCATTTCTCCAAAACCACCACAACCCAGGCCAGGACACTGAATCAAGTTGGCCTGCTATTTATATAAGATCCTCCTACGCATCTATGTTATAAGTCAATCTACCTTACATTAAAACATTTTAGAATATATCATTTTGAAATTTTTTTGTGAATTAGGTAGTTAACGCGTGGTATCCGGAAATCAGATTTAAATCTGACTTTGAAATTGAAATTAAATGTGAAAACGAACTTTAAAAAAATACTGATATTTAAATAAAGGAGTGACCGGACAACTCAACACAGTGGCAAATCAACACACCTTTTAAAAGTTATATAAAGTCATGAAAAGTTATGAAAAAACTAGGTTAAAAAGCTTACGTTAGGTTAGAGGTTAGGTTGTGGGATTTTTTTTTAATCACATTTATTGACTTTATATCACTTTTCAAAGGTGTATTGATGTGCCACTATGTTGAGTTGTCATGGAACCAAGTGAAGGACAGTGATTACAGAAATTTTAAAAAGGACTGGAATTTCTTATCATATCATGTGTGCCAAAAAATCAAACTGTATTTATTATGTTTTTAAAATTTCACTCTTATGTATTTAATGCCATTTTTTCTCCAATGCTGAGTGGTAAATAGTAATACGTTTATATGGCACGATCAAATTAATCAAATACTTGAGTCGATGTATAATATATTTTATGAATTCGAATGAAGCCAGAATTGTGAGGCAAGGCCGATGTGTTTAGCGGTCAACTCTCTCTGCCTACCTCTGCAGATATAAACGGCGTGATAGTTAGTTACAATAATTTTCGAAAATTGTGTTTCTAATAATATTTAACGCATGTAACACTCAATGGAGGAGGGAAGAATATATCATTTACGGGAGATTATAAGTCACATAATTTTGAAATAGAAGGACCTTATATGAATCCCAGGCCAACTTAATGCAGTGTCCTGGCCTTGGTTGAGGTGGTTTTCATTTCACTGTCTGGATTTGACAGATCATATTTACTGTGAAATAAGTGTGGGCGCCCCGTGTGTCCGGTGCAATACAGTTAGACCGGGTCTTGAAGAGACCTACTTTTACTGATGTTTACTGATACGATTTACTTGGGACTAATGTGATGACTGACGATAAACGACAATAAAGACGCGCATCCATTAAAATTATCATGGACGTTTCAACCGGAGTTAAAATCATGGGAAATTGAAATAAATACAAAATTTGTATTTATGGTACTGCCGCCCTGGGAATCATTTATTGGATAACCAACACCTCTTCCATAGGTCACCCCAAGTGGTCGCTACATTTGGTGACTTAGCAGGGATGCCCGGGTTCATGGGGTGAGGTTTGTCCAGGTCTTGGAGGCGGTCGCGTCTGCCCACCAATTGCGTGAAAGGCCAGATCGGGAGACTGGTTGAGGGAAGCCTTTTGACTTCACCAACAGGGTTCTCTTGGAACATGCACCGTAGTGGGAGGGATGGAATCATTCGTCCGGACATGGATAAACTAAGCCCCAGATTCCTACCCACCCCTCATACCTTTTTCCTTCCCAGAACATCCTTTCCTTCCTTTCCTAAAAATAACCCTCCGCACAGCACCCCTAAAGATGACATAGGCCCTGAGGGGAATCATTTTCTTCAGGGCCTAGTGTGCATATTGTAAAAAAAAAAAATGATTACATATTTATTTTTATCTCAAATTGTAATATTTAATTAAATAAAGACAATATTAGCAAAACTCAATCGAAAATCTAAAAACAGAAAAAGATACGGTCACATCTAGGACTCGAACCCAGGACCTACGCCTTGCCGGAACGGAGCTCTACTAACTCTTGGTTAACAACAAAAAAGCTTTTTTTTCAATGTGAATACTGCACAAAAGTCCTACTTGTCTGGAGATAGTGGGAATACAGCAAACCCCGGTATTTCATGAGGTTTAAGCATAGAATAACGAATATAACACTAGAAGTGCCTTCCACGCAAATTTAAATGGAAACATTAGACCAACCGCCCAGCGTTCCGTCTCACTTACACTCGCCTGAAACGAGCCTTAACTTTTCTTTATCCTATTTGGAATTTGTATACAAGTATTTTATGCAGTCAGCCAATTTGCGCGCCATTGAGAGACGGACTAGAAATTGGTAAGGCTGGAATCACTCGAGTGAAGGTTTACTCTATGGTTACTCGACCGAATGTTCCCATCTTCGTTTCACTTTTGTTTCATTTCTTGTTCAGACGTGTCATACCGAGTGAAATAGGTGGAATGAAATATAGAAATGAACGATTAGTGAACCGTCTGATTCCAGCCTAAGCAGATTTTATTTTCGACTACTAAATAGTGAAGTTACAATGTGTGTTGCCTGAATACTGTCAAATATAGGATTAGGCAAAATAAAATATAGTAGATATAAAAGTTATGATTAATTAGTAAACGTTGATGTACAAATTAGTAAAATAAAATTAATAAATAAATAAATAATGTATTTATGGATAAATGATAGAAAGGGGCAACTTGGTTTTTTCTCCTTTGTGGGCTTGTCAAAATTTAGATGTCTATGATCCTATGAATTTTCATGGAATTGCGTTACATAATAATTTATTTATTATTCATTTTCAACGCCCTGATGGGCTTTTACATAATAAATGTATAATACAGTGATATATATGTAATATAATGTTTAAATAAGAAAGATAAACTCATAGCAATGAACATTATAAAAATGGTAGGTTTAAAAGTAAGTGAAAATATTATATTATAAGAAAAGAAAAAAATAAAAATAACTTACACTGAAACCAGTTTTTAAATTGCAGATGGCATAAAAATAATAATATAGTGTAGGTTAATGTGATAAATTTACAGGTGAGTAATGGGTATATGAAAAAGTTCACAAAATAGATAAACAAAAGAGAGTAACAAGGTAGATAGATAGAAAGAATACAAAAATATATAATGTCACATAATGGTCACAAATTCAATTTGCATAAAATGAGCTTACGGAAAGCAATGCGAAATTATTGAATGTTAAAAAAATTGTAAATTTTGTTTGTAATGGTTCATACAAAGCGTGTATGAAAACCAAGTCAACTCGGATTTTAAACAAAGAGGCTGCACGAAGTACGAAACGCCCGGGGCGAAGAGTACCGTATGGATGACATCATACGAAAATACTAGCCTCCATTCTAAGTAGAAACCACTTAAACGTTTAACAATAAGTAGTTTGTAGGGTAACGAAAGTGTCGTTTTTTGGATGGTGTCCAAATAAATAATATAAAGTTTTAGCAATCTAGAGAAGTTTTGTTAATTTTAAGCATTTATGCCGCTTTTATAATGATGATGTAAAAAATGATCAGCATAAATTTTACCGTTATCATTTAATTTACATCCCGTGATTTTTCACGGTTCTGCGCTAGTTATCACATAAAAAATAATAACGAGAACAATTCAGTACCTATGTACTCAATTTTTTCAAAAGGAGGCTCCACACAGCAATCCCAAAGACGACGCACTCCTGTGCGGAGTAAAAAATAAAAATAAAATTATACAAAACTTTTATTTTAATAATATTTGCAGTCGAAGAAATATCAACTGGAACATTATTAGTTTCAGCTACAAAGCAATATAATTTCTATCGTCGAATGGAGTCACACCACAACACTTTTATTTTATAAAGCGTGGCGCAAAAATCATCACCCTATCGGAAGATGCCATAATTTTTGCAAATGGCGGCAAATGTCAGTTCGGCTTTGACATTTCTGAAGTAAACAAATACAAAATACACTGAAATGCCCCATGTTAAGACATAAATCACTACATATACCACTCAAGAAACACTACATATACCCCTCAAGGAGTCTATGTTGACAAGCCTCAGACTTTTGAAGCCCTCAAAGAGAATATCGGTAAAGAATTCGAGAACCTATCGCCGTAAGGATGATGGAAAATGCCATATATCGGGGCCATACGGTCACAATTCTGGCGGAGGCCACTTGGCCGAAATAATTTTTTTGACTTAATGAAAAAAATTTAAAACATCAAATAAATACAATTCAAAAGCAGAAAAAAAAAATTGATTTAAAAAAAAAATAACAGCCAAAGAACATCGAGTGACGACTTTTGCGCCACCCTCTATATTCAATAATATTATTTAATTTGTAAAAACAGTTTACTTATAAAAAAGTTCTGCTATGTAATTATTATTATGAGTGATAGCTGTTTTGGCTTCTTAACCTCCCTACCTTCGGGTTATTTCCGCAAAATCCTCATACCTGATAAGATTTTGTCAAAATATGTGCATTTATAATAGGTTTATTAAAATAAAAGTTTAAAAAAAAAAAGAAAAAAAAAGCGCGTACGTGATACGGGATAGCGCAGAATGGTACAATCAACATGAACGTATCACGTACGTTCATAGGCCTAGAGCAATTAAAGCATTGTCAAACTATGGTTAGGCCACTTACAGACGATATATTTATATTATTTCTAGTTAGGTACTTACGATGAAAAACTTATTATTTTCTTTCATCATAAGCACTTCTATCGTAGGTAAGTCTCTCAACCATAAATCAAATATTATTTAAACGTGAATGTGTTTTACATATTATGTAAATATGCTATAAAATAACACAGTGAGGCGTAATGGTCCGATATATTAGTGTGACTCTTTAAGGGTCGATATTCCGATTTTGTACCGATTTATAACATATGTCCCTTTAACACTTTAAAGCCAGGGACATACACAGCGTTAAAAGCGCCGGTGTTATTTGGCTTGGCCTACTTCACCATATCGCTCGCCATACATTTGCGATTGGAATGCATGGCGAGGAATATGCTGAAATAGGCCAAGCCAAATAACGCTAGCGCTTATAACGCCGTGTGTGTCCCTGGCTTAAGTTTCTAAGTTCTTCAAAAATTAAATGTTATTTTTTAAGATAATATCTGAAGATTTATAGAGCCGCAACGTTAATTTCGTCGAAAAAAATCGCTCCAGGTATGCTCCAAAAAATATTATTTACACGTTTTTTTATCTTATTTTACAAGTTATATGTATGAAAAAATTCAGTGTTTCGTTAAATGTTACTAACTTAAGGTGTTGAAGAGAGATTTTTGGTCTATTGTAAACGAGTCGTGTTTGAGTCGTGATTAATGATGCCTGCTTTATTAAATTTGAGTCCAACGAGAATTTGCACTCACTCCGAATACCGTACCTTTCGCTGCATCGTATCATCATCTGACGAACGCACAAAGATAAGAAAGTGCTATTAACAACCGGAAGCTGTTCGTTTTATGTTCAAAATGAAGGCAAAACATTTTGATCTTTAGGTTTTTTTTTTAAATTAAATTATTATAAAAAAATCTGAGAAACAAAATGAATTATTTGATTTAACTTTTATTACTTTATATATTAACGAATTAAACATAGTAGGTATATGTACAGTGCTAACATGAATAGTGAATGTAAGTTTACAGATGCTACAGTGAAGCAATAAAAAAAACCCATACACATTGATGCTTTTACCTCCGATACAGTACGCGCCAAACTTAAATGCCGACCTGAACTTGATACGATCCATTCTCGTGCAGGTACAGAAACTTTCTGACTTTACAATGACCGAAAGATAAAGATGCGTAAAACATACGTGCGACAGAGAAATGCGCGGGTGGAGAGGCATGCAACTTTTTCGACATTAAACTCGCCTATTGTCACGGTTTTATGTCAACGTCAGGTCGGTATTAAGTTTGGCGCTTACTATATGTATTACATATATACGCTAAAAATTATATTTAAAGTTTACGTTTGCTCTCTGTAATAACAGCTTTTCCTATTATTACGGATAAAAGTTTCGGGAGTAAATTCCATCGTATCCAATGGATTACTTATTTTTTAGCGAAAATTTAATTTATAATAAGCAATAATTATTAACCTGAAACACTCACCCACATTGAAAAAAATCTCACTAGAAAAGATACATGACGCCGACGGGACTCGAACCCGTGTCTTTCTGATTTCCGATCAAATGCTCTACCACTGAGCTACGTCGGCTTATCTGTTACCCACCAAATAATTCAATATATACTAGTGTTTCATTCAACAATTACTGGTTATTACATTTTTTCACCGGCAAACAACCAATTTTATTTTATATGAGAAAGGCATTGTAAGTGCTAAATCTCCCACTAGGTGGCGTCGAAACATATGATGTCTACATTTTTTTTTGGTAAAATACTTTAACTCGTCAAATATTATTATTTTTTAATTGATAAACTGATAAATTGATAGAAATAAAAACAATGTTCCTAATTTACGTAAAGGCTCTAGGTACTTACACAAAGAGTGAAAATTCTATAGTTTATTTTGGATTGTTTATAATATTTTAACAAAATACAGATCCCTTCAACTGCAAAAATGATGCGAATCAAAAAATCATAAGGTAAAAGGCACATTTTCGATTGCCAAAAACCAAGATGTTTTTTACGTTTTGCAGTCGGAAGATTTCTGGGAGAATCCATTGATTTAAAAACAAAAAACTTTCCATCTGGTATATCGGAATAAAAATTTACTGCAAAATACGATAGCAGCTGCACTGGGCATTTATGTGAGCAATAAGAAGAAACGCTATGGTCTATGTTTGCTGTCTACTGTCGGCTGTACTGTGGAGTGTGTTGTTTGTAGTGCTTGGTGTATGGTGTATGGATACTGCAGTGTACGAGAAACACGAGAGTAAAGCAAATATAACAACTTTCATACTGTTTCTCACTATCACGAAAGCAATGCAATTCTAACAGACTAATGATAATCCAACCCTTTCACTTCACTTTGAAAAATCTTCCGAGAAAAGATACATGCCGCCGACGGGACTCGAACCCGTGTCCTTCTGATGCCCGTGTCCTTCTGACATCAGAAGGACACGGGTTCGAGTCCTGTCGGCGGCATGTATCTTTTCTCGGAAGATTTTTCAATGTAAATGAGTGTTTCAGGCTGACAATTATTGCTTATAATAATTGTTACCCTTTGTGCTATGCATAAAAATCTTGTCTTACACATTAGTTTATCAATTAAAAATAATCAATATTACTACGTTTAAACCAGTACATTTATTATATTAACGCCGATCGGTTTCGAAATAACCGTTCATTCCCCAGGGCAAAATATATACTAACCTAATAAAAATATATTTTAAAATTATTGGTGAACATAAGTGTTGAAGTCGGGGTGGAGGTGTGACTAGAGATTATTTAAGAATGGGGAAAGGTGATAGAACGGACGGTTAATAGGAACATGTCTAAGATGGGGCTGAACTATATTATTAAAAAAATTTAATAATATCTAGACTCATTATTATTATGGGATTTTTTTGTAAATTTCTTAGGCTAAATAAAATAATAATTTTTTTTAATAAGAAAAACTATCTTTTTAACTTTTGAAGGTTATTTCCATCAATGTAATGTATCATTGAAGAAGAAGATAACAATAATAATCAAAAAAAAAAAAAATATGAAAATGTACTTAAAATGTATTTTTGGTTAATAAATAATAAAAAAAAGAAAAAAAAAGAACAAGACACAGAAAAAGAATAAAAGATAATGGTCGCAACTGGGACTCGAACCCAGAACCTCACGTCTAACCGAGACATACGACATAACCAATTCAGCCATTGCGTCCTATTATAAAATAAATTATCGTCCTTATAACGAATAAAGGTAGGTGCCAATAATATGGAAAAATAAAACATTAGTTGAAGATAATATTGTTAATTCTGAAATTTGAAATATGACTGACAAATACGACAGTCTAATAATAGGACGCAGTGGCTGAATTGATTAAAGCGTATATCCCGGTTATACAGGAGGTTCTGGGTCCCAGTTGCGACCATTATCTTTTATTATTTTTCTCTGTCTTGTTCATTTTCATATTTCAAAAAAATATTTATTATTGTTATCTTCTTCTTCAATAAAATAATAATAGTGTAACTATTGAGATCTTCAAGTTTTTAATTAATTCGAGAGCGCCGTTTCAGTCTAAAACCACAAAAACTAAGAAAAGCTGAAAAACTAATTTACATAAAAACATAATAGATAATAAATAGAAAAATACGTTAAGATATCATTGCATCAACTGTAAAATAAATTCAAACGAGAAATTATTTCTTAGACCAAGAAAGGCGATCCCTTTCTCAAACAAGTTAAATAAATAAATTCAATAAACCTGTTACAATTTTTGTTTATTTCACACAGATCGGAAATGTGACTTTCCTATATATTCGAATGGTGTGAAAAATCACGTTGTATTAGTAAATACATTATTTGCATGAAAAAACTAGCATATTATTAAATAATAATGTCAAGCGAAAACGAAAGGTTGCCACTAATTTAAATTTATCGGGACATCTTTTTGCAGCCGAATCTAGTGATATTTTAGAATGTTTGCATAATAAATTAAACTATGCGAAATTCACCGAGACTCGTGGGATAGAGTTTACGAGTAGTCGATTAAGAAGAAACCCGGTCGCTGAGAAATTTGAACAATAGGTATTTTATCAAACTGTTGCTGTCACTGTCGTTCTTACTCCGCTGATTACCGACCTAAAGGGACAAGTGCTCATCATCAGGCTGATAATCCCAAAATAAAATCATCAACATTGAGGTTTTGTACTTCCCGATTTTCTCCTCCAAAACTTGACCGGTTTAAAAGATTTTTTCACCAACTGTATTAAAAGAAAATAACTAAACGGAGAAAAATGTTATTCTAAAATACGATCATTTTATTCGTAAAAACGGTTAAAAACGGGACTGAAATTCTTACGAACAAATTAACAGGGTTTCAATGTTTGTTGGCGGGAACATATAAGAATAATTTGTTGGTATACGTAATTTCGTACATATACCAACAAATTATTCTTACATTTTCCCGCCAAATATCATTGAAGCTTTGTTAATTTGTTAGTTAGAACTTCAGTCCCGTTTTTAAACGTTTTTACGAATAAAATTATCGTATTTTAGAATAAAAATTTTCTCCGTGTATATATATGTCTGTACGTTTTTTGTTCCAAATAATGTTAGGAATCAGTGGTTAAAGTAGCTTCCTGTATAAATATATAGATACACGGTGTCCGGTAACTCGTAGTACAAGCGGGAAATTGGTAAATCTACGTCACATAGAGAACCCAATTTTTATTTTTTTTCATCTAAGCATTTAGATTTTTGTGGTTGGAGGGAATTACCGTCTTGCTATTTTATTAAACAGCTTTTGTACCCATAGATATACAATTACAAACACTCAAATTAACTAAGTGAGTTAGATGCCGAGAATATCGTTAATTAAATTTTAATTTTTCTGCTACCGGTTTCGACACATCCGTGCCATTCACTAGCAAACTTAAAACTAAACTTAAAATTTAAACAAGTACAGAAATGAATTAGATGTTATTAGGTGGGGGTAGAGGGAGGAGTGATTTCGGGGGAGGGGGAGAACAGTGGGCGGGGTCAATATCAGATGGGAACGTAGTAAAAAGGGGAGATTTCCAGGGTGCTATTATTTTGTTAACTAAATTTATTTCTAAAGTTTCTAAAGTAAAGTATGAATTTATGTTTATATGTTTAAATTTGGTTTTTTTCTTGTTGAAGCTATGGCCTGTCTCTATTAAATGATTGGCGAATTCAGAATAGTTATTATTTCGTAAACACAGTTCATGTTCCCTGATTCTAGTTCTAAAATTTCTAGTAGTCATTCCTACGTACTGGGCGTCGCAATCATTACATTCTAAAGTGTATATCCCGTTTTTTCGAATTTATTAGAAACATCCTTGTTATTAATTAAAATTTTCATTTTAGAATTAGTAAATTGTACATTGAAAATTGAACTTTTCAAAACAAAATGTCTAGAAATTGTTACATAGTTGATGCCCAAGAAATACAAAAAACAGATTAAACTAATTTATGTCTGAATGACAAAATCTTCGACATTTACGTACTGTAAATATCGAACTGATAATAACGACAATTGTTGGCAAGTATGGGTAGGTACGTGTACTACTAAAAGCATTAAAAAAATGGCTTAGCGCTTCGAGCCAACTCTCTTATCGGATTTTTGACACCCAATGTGAAAAGCGGTTTAGGCCAATGAAAATTATTCCAATTGATCAAATTACAATGTATTTAGAACAATGCGTGTTCATAGTGCCATATTAATACAATTATACAGTCGAGTGAGAGATTAATGACTATTCCACATTAAAGTGGGAAATAATTGCCGATATGCATTAACATTAAATATATGCGGCTATTGGCTAACCATCGTGTTAATACTCTGTGGGAGAATGTTGCATAAAGCAATCAAAAACAAAAATATGAGAGCTACATATAGCACCGATTAAGAGTAGCTACTGAAAACATTGACACTGGTTCTTTGACTAATGAATATGGACGATCTTAAGCCCTATTTTCAACGGGGGTCAATTTTTGAAGTAGTGTTTTTGGCGTGTGTTCGTGTGTGCAACTACACGGAGAAAAATGTTATTCGAAAAAACAATCATTTTAATAGTAAAACGGTTAAAAACGGGACTGAAGTTCTTACGAACAAAATAACAGGGTTTCAATGTTTATTGGCGGGGACATGTAAACGCCGGTCTCTTGCGATCAATTTCACAAACAATGCCTCAAACATTACCATAAACATGGGGCAGGGCCACAACGAAAGTAAAAACATTGTGGCCCCGGCTTAACTATTTTCGTCGGAGGAGACCCCGCTTAAGAATAATTTGTTGGTATACGTAATTTCGTACGTATACCAACAAATTATTCTTATATTTTCCCGCCAATAATCATTAAAACACTGTTAATTTGTTCGTAAGAACTTCAGTCCCGTTTTTAACCGTTTTTGCTATTAAAACGATCGTTTTCTTCGAATAAGATTTTTCTCCGTGTAGGCTCTATTTTAGATTCACAGAGCGTAACAGCACTACTCGAAGGATTTGAACCAGCGATACCTGGGCATATTTTGAGTAAAAGATGTAGATGTAATTTTGCTGTCCGATATTTTTTTCAATTAAAAACATAATAAACAGATAAACAACAAACAAAAATACAAATTTGTTCAACAATAAACAACACAACACACGAAACCGTGCGCGTATCGCATAAAAGTAGATTCAGACTGTGTCGACGTACGTACGCATCGCTACGCCAAACAATGCTTAGCAACCATACATTTTCTATGAAAATGGGACAGACATCGCACGTCGCGATGCGTGTGGCCAATGTGATTCTAAAACATATTTTTTAATTGAAAATCTATGGTTGCTAAGTAGCCCAGATATTGTTAGGCGTAGCGATGCATACGTACGTCGACCCAGTCTGAATCTACCATAATTCTGTCGCGACGTGTGCAGTGGCGACACTCGATTGAAAAATATTTATTTTGTTTTTAATTTAAAAAATATTATCGGACAGCAAAATGACATCTACTTTTTGTACTGCAAATATGCTCAGGAATTAGGAGTAGCTTGTGCTGCTTAGAAAACTGAATCCGCAATTCCAAAATCAGAACAAAATGCGTTAAATACCTACATAATTACGACAATGGTGTTTTGTTTCCTACAATAATTAAAAATTACAAATAAAAAACTAATAACTGAAACACCACAAACTTTAGTGTCACGTGATAGAAACTTGCGAAAAACGAAAACAGCGTGAAAAAAATCTACAGCATTACTGAAGGAAACACAGTACACTCTTGAAAAAAACACAAGACACAAGCACAAGACATTTTTACAAAAGCAACTTAATTTCACTCAATACCCACACATAAATTAATACTAATTTTCACATGTTTTATTAATTTCACCGATTAGCACAACAAACAAGAAACAATGAATGATCGCTTCTATCACTTTTCGTCCGCTCCGTATTGAAGATCACAAGCAACTGTTTTGTGCCTGGGCAAAAGTTTCATTTTCACCGATAACTTTTTCGAAATGTCCTTGTTCTTTACATTGCCGTAAAACTACTTTAAACACGAGTTGTTAATCATGTGATTCAGCCGATTCAAAGACAAAATACGAATCAAAATGCCAGCGGATCATAGACATATGAATATGTATAGACCTGCCCTAAGTGATAAAATATTATTTCCCCCTCCTTAATTCTAGGTTCCATGGAACCGGCCGGGCTGGCGTATAGGTACGCGTGAATCTAGAAAATGTGACGTCATCATTCTTGTGCGGACTAGCGTCGAGCTCTTATCGGTACATTTTACAAAATAACATGGCAAAAATGGTAACTTGTGCTATTAAAACATGTAAAAATAGAAGTGAAAAAGAGTATAAACCCAATTGTCGTATTACCTTCCATATGCAGGCATTATTTGTCATTATTTTAAGCTTATTCACATCATATAATATGATCAGTTTTAGACATGAAGCGAAATTCCCGGTCCCGTCGTGTGCACGTTGCAGTTTACTGTGATAAGTAAATTATGAAACATTTGTAAAAGTGTCTTAACTTAACACGGTAACAAAATATTCGACGCTCAAAACAAGCGAACCTTTCTTCATTTTATATGGATTACACAAGTTTGTTCAAACCGGGCGAACAATTCGCGCTCCCATGTAAAAAGGTCTATTCATTCAAAAGCAGATTTTACTTTTAAGAGCTAAATGGTGATATTATAATGCGTGATGCCTATATACTGTCGTATTGAAGGATTAACGAATCACATATCGTTACCGTCAACTCATCCCTCTCCGCCCCGCTACAGATGGTTATTACCCCTCTCCCTGATTCTCAAGTCTATGAATAATATGTCTGTGCAGCGGATATATTTTCAGATTTACATGTTGGATTGATGCAATTTTAATTTCTTTCGTCGCATGTTGTATATCTAAGAGTATGGATATTAGAGAGACGGCGTGTGAAGTGTGCCCGCGCGCTCCAAGTGTGCCTTTTCGAGAATTTTACCCAAACGGCTTACATTGGCTGCTGGTTTTTGGACGTTTAATACGTTCCAACAGCAGCCATTTTACATGGTGACAGCCAATGTCAGCCGTGTGGGTAGAATTCTCGAAAAGGCACACTTGGAGCGCGCACACTTCACATGCCGTCTCTCTAATATCCATACTCTTAGTTGTATATCCATGTTTTTTGCACTTTACAAATCATAAATGAGTCGTGAAGCGAGAAGCGAGGTATTTTATACGTGTTTGCAGATGCGTTTTTTTTTTATTTGCTCCACACAAGAGGCCCTTAAAAAAATCTTTCAATGCCTGTGTCATCTTTAGGGAAGCTGTGTGGAGGGACGTTTTATGGAAAGAGGAGAAGATTAAGTTGCAGAAAGGAGGAACAAAAAGAAATAACATGTGTGAGGGCTGGGAAAAAATCTGGGGGTGAATGTGTCCAGAGTCCTGCTGGAGAGATCGAAAGGTCTCCCTCAACCAGACTCTCGCGATCCGGTCCGCCACGCAGTGAAACCTAGACAAACCTAACCCCACGAACCCAGACGCCCCTGCTAAGTCACCAAAGTTAGTTAACCACTTGGGATAACCTATGCCAGGGGTGCTGATTATCCAATACGTACACGCCTCCTAAATTGAGTTACTTGTGTAAAACTTCTTTTTGATTCGTTTGATAATATTTTGTAGAAATATTTTCTTCTCACCTTACAATTTAGTGTTGGCTACAGAAACATACATAAGAAAAATATAATGACTCAAGAGTGATAGAAACTCTCAGTAACGCCCTGGTGAATTTCCACCATTCAGAATCCAAACGTAACTTTTTTTTTTATAGTGAATACCTCCGCAGGAGCCAGTGAGACTATGGCATCCCCAACATGCTTGAAATCAATATGAAAGTGTTGCCCAGAAATTCCCAATTTTCCTGTTACCAACTTCATATCTTCCTCACTTCCTTCAGCTTCACAACATACCCCGATTGGGGATGCCGTAGTTCCACCGGCTCGTGACTTTTGCGGTATTTCCATAAAAAAGTAACAAAAAAACGACGTGCTAACTTTTGTTTTTAAATACGTTGAGGCCACCAAGCGATGGGGCGCCTCAATCGATCGGCATTCGTGTTGAGAAAGTCGAGCATTCAATTTCTTTCCCTGATAGCCGTACGAATGCCGATAATGACGATTAGGACAGGCCGCACTCACTGCTTGACTAACGGTACGGTTACGAATACATTAATACAAATAGCGTAGTCGCTAATAGTCACGCACGAAGAACTGAGAATCGACATAGCACGCACATCACTGCGCTGCATCTTCGAGATAACGACTTGCCGATACGAATGACTAATGAACGGTCATAAAGGCTGCCTTAAAAATAATAAACATAAAGAGAACGGAGTCAAATCAAAGACTTGTAATAATCATGTAGTTCCTTTAACTGATATTGTAGTGATGAGTATAAATGTAATATTTGTGACTATGTTTGTAACTTTATTGAAACAAAGTTAAAATAGTATCTATTATACTACATACTTATACTAGCGGACCCGACCAGAGGTTGATGTGGCTAACGAAACACAACGCCATCTTTTGGATGGTTATCTAACCTAGATACCAAGTGTTGTGTCAATAAATTAACACACACCGCCATCTGTCAGAAATTTATAAAACTTACAAAAAATAGTATACGCAAAAGTAAATATTGAGGTCAATAATCGAGATAAAAAACTATTAAGTTGGACCAAATTACACACAGTAAGCCAAATTTCATCAAAATCGGTTAAGTAATTTCAGAGTTTTCGGAGAGAGATAGAGAGAGAGAGTTTCTAAGAGATACCTAAATTATATATTTATAATGAAAGAGCATTGCTTTTATCTATAATGTAAAAACTTGTTACTCTCGTTTCTTTTTCTGCGTCATACATTTTGTCATGTTTAAAAACCTGGAAAATTTGTATTATTAACGTACACTTTGTTATTATTTTCACTTAAATGCACCCCTGTACCCACAATATATGACATTCATTTCGATAAGTATTTTATTTATATTTATTTAAACATTGTGTCTTGTATCATAATCATTTGACTCTTAATTAATCAAGGCCATCGGGGCATTGAAAATTAATAAATTCAAAAAAATAATCCCGTAAAGTTTGTAAGTAAAAATTAAGTAAGATCAGACAATATTATTTTGATATGGATTTTTTCTTCTTTTATCCTCCCTGCAATGCATTAAATTATTATTTATGAGAACTCTTTAAAAAACAGCTTTTGTTTCAGTCTTACGTCAGTTTTAAGTTTCGTCAAACAAATTTCATGACTGTGACGAATCACAAAAAATGAACAAATTATTATTTAGTCTCACCTTGAAACGAAACAATGCATTTGAAACAGGAGGAATAAACCGCAGGATTGGTTTCAAATGAAACACCCCGAGAAATTCTATACTTCGCTTTTCCAACAACGCTACTCAAAGCTTAGCATTTCCATAGAAATAAACTTGCTATATGGAGTGGAACACCGAGTCTTCAGTACGAGATAAAGGTCGAAATAATAATCTTACTAAACGCGAAAGTTTGTATGGATGTATGTATGTTTGTTACTCTTTCACGCAATTTTTACTGAATGGATTTTAATGAAACTTTACATCAGCTCATGTTAACTCATACATCAGAAGAACATATATAGGCTATAATTTATAAAGCTAGATATTTATTTTCAATATATTGAAAACAATAATTATTGTTTAATAGAAAATGTCAAAATTTGAGAATGACATTTTGCAAAACAATGATTGTTAAATCAATATTCTGTTTTAGAAAATATTTAAATTAGTGAATTTATTTGAAGTACTCACCTAATATTTTGAATCGAATAAAGAATTATAGGTATTTTAAATAAATTGGTTAATAATTTTGGTATAAACATAGATACTGCGCAGATGAAATCGCGGGCAGAAGCTTGTATAAACATAATAATAGATATTCATGGTGTAAAGGATCGTACTTGACAAAATGACAAAAAAAAAATCGTCCACATGTCGTCACTGGTCACTAAGCCAAGTAACCAACCAACCCCTTACCCGCCCCTAACTTCCCAATACCTACTGATTTTTTATGTTTTTATAGAAAAAAAAATGTCACCGGAGACCAAAATATTATTTATATTTTTTACTTCAAATAATGTCAGGAATCACTGGTTACAGTAAGTCAAGTACGTACCTTAACACCGTTTATAACAAAACGAAAACAAAAAAGCAGACCTTTTCTAAAACAGTAAAAAGAGAGATGAGCTTTTGCACCATGAAACTTACACAAAGATTTCCAATCTGGAATTTGAAGGTTAACTTTACTATTGACAGCTGGCAGCGTTATTTCCTTAATTTAGTTAAAATGTTAAAATAAAAAAAACTCTTCTTAAGATTAATTTAAACATGACATAAGACTAAATTTTAACATGACCTAAGACTATATTTAAACGTGACCTAAGAATAAAATTAACGTGACCTAAGACTAAAATTAAACGTGACCTAAAACTAAATTAAAGTGTGTCTTAAGACTCAACGTAAGATTAAATTTAAAGGTGACCTAAGAATAAATTTTAACATGACCTAAGACTATATTTAAACGTGACCTAAGACCAAAATTAAAGGTGACCTTAGACTAAAATTAAACATGACCTAAAACTAAATTTAAGCGTGACTTAAGACTCAACGTAAGATTTAATTTAAACGTGATCTAAGATATATTTAAACGTGATCTATGGCTAAATTCAAACGACCTAACACTTTTTTAAACATTACTTAAGACTAAATTTAAACGTGACCTAAGTATATAGTTAAGGAGAAGTTTAGTTGTTATATTTTCTCTGTACAGAAATACGGCAAGGAAACCTGGACACTAAACCAAGCCTTAACATAATCTTTTTCTTTAGTATATTTTGGAATAAATGAATAATGAAATTAATTCACTAGTAGGAATTTGTCCAGCTTTGAACGTTTTTGGACAATGTCGCGCCACATTACAAAAAAGTAGGCCTTCGCGCATTTTAATGATAATATATTCAGTAATTTATTTATTGTTGTTATACGCCCATAGAGGCTTTTACATATATTATTTAAGTTATCGAGGATTACACATACATAGAATTTATACCAAAAGTTTTAAAAGTGAAAAATTTCAAAAATATACAATATATACATATATAAAGTAGTTTTTGAAGAATATAGCGTGAAACTGTGAAATATTTAAAACAATAAAATATTTAAAAATAACATAGAACAAAATATAATATAAAACATTACAATAACACATCAAATCGTTAAATATATTATACCCACGTAACAATAATTTGTAGGATTCCACAAAATGTTGGTTTAAATTGCATTTTAGATTATAAAGGGAATCAGCGAATAAATCTACAATACCACTAAAGTTGTTGCCTAAATCATGCATCCTATTGGTAAGTGAGTGAGTAATTGATAGTTGGTTGTGTATGTGTTGCAAAAGAAAGTTATATTTTGTCTAGTATTCCTTGTCGGTACATAGAGATTAATATTAACAATGATGGCAGGGCTGCCGATTGGGTTGTTCATGACTCTGTATAATAAAATTAGGTCTGAAAATTTGACTGACAGAAGAATCATTTAATGATTCTTCTGTCAGACAGAGTAATTACATTAAGTCGATTCATCAAACTTAAATAGTAAATTAATGTTTTCTATTGGAATTTTGAGCTTGAAATTTAAGTATCTAAGAAATTTGTGTTGAATCAGTTCTATTTTGTTAGAGTGTACTTTATAGAAAGGGGACCAAATAGGTGAATTATATTCCACTTGACTTCTAACTAATGACATTTTGAGTGTTTTCAGGCAATCCAAGGACTTAAAATCAGTTAGGGTTCTACAAAGGAAGCCAAATATGTCGACTGTTAACGAAAAAAAAAACATTATTTAAATGGCCATTTTCAATATTGTGGACTGTTCATGATTTTTAGGTGGCAAAGTGAATTGAATCGAACTCGATCGGACTAACCCCCTTATCATCGTGAGTTATTTCTAAGTGAATAAGTCTGTATTATAAATCTAGGTATTAGTAGTAGGTGCTTCATTAATTTAAAAATTATATATATAATATATCGTATATTCTTCCATTTCCACTAACAACTCTACTTTTTAATATCATCCTACCTTAAACAAATGTGTACCGAGAACCGGGTGGCCGAAAGGCGTGGGTGATTCACAGTTACGATTCAATTACTGCATGAGCATTATTACCATTGGACTGATGCGGGACGGAAGTACCGTTTCGGGACAACCTGTATCGATTTTCGGTGGGAGCTTATATCTACATATATTTTAAATAAGTGAAATCGTGTATAGCTAGACAAGTTTAAAATATGATACAAAAAATACTTAAGTAATAAATTATAAAAGGTGAAGAGAACAATCTTGCTGTTGAACAGAATCAATTCGGATATCGATCTATTAAGCATCAGTGAAGCTGCCTTTAAGGCAAGCTCTATTACTTCTAAGACACTCTAATTGCAAATTATAATTTCTGCAGGAAAGGAAAAAACAAATGAATTATAATTTTCGAAACACAAATACATGAGTAAACAGCTGTATAAATTTCAATTTGGAATTCTTAACCAAAGAGAAGATATTTGAGATCAAAGTTGCCAGTACGGCAAAACGCCAATTTCATATGTAAGGACCTAATATAAACAAGATGGGCGAGGCAACTCCAGAAACTGTGCGAGGAGGGGATGGGTCTGGATAGACGGAGGCCGAACAACAGGGATGTATGGAGGAGCCTTGTCGTTGCAGTGGGTCCCTGACCCGAATAGGACAAGGGGAAGAAGATGATGATGATGATGAATACTGTAGCCAATCTCTTAGTAAGGGTCTAAACTATACGTGTACGTATAATACATATAAATATATACATAAACATGTATAGGTATGTGATACGAGTCTTCCAAATCTTTTTATCTCCGTGTCTTTTGTATGGAAGAATATTTTATCAAGAAACTTACACTTTGGCAAAAATACGTAGGTACCTTTTTTACACATAAAACGTCACTAAATGGCTGAACTTTGACTTTAACTTCTGTTTTTCGAGTTGTATTACAAAGTAGAATATAATTTTGGACAGTAAGTACTTTTATAGTTGAGGCGTGGTGAGTGCCATAAAAAAAAATTCATTCTAATCATATTATTTTCAAATATAGGTTAGTTAAAACGGGTTACTGTTTGCACTACAATGAACAATTTTGTAATGTTTTTGAGAGATATTGACATTTATTGATAACCTATATTATTAATTGGCTAAATTGGATATTAGTCCTGTTTAAATCAAATTCTAAACGTATCGACTCTTTTTTACAAAAAAACATAAATTGATTTTGAATGATTGTTATTTTATCTGGTAAACGCATTTTTAATTTTTGAAAAACTAAGTTTATTTTTAATATACTAAGGTTACACCGTTCGTCGTTGGCAGATTTGTTCAACTTTTAAACGACATATTGTATTATACAACACAAATTTCAAATCTTATAATCACACTACAAAATAAATCAATACATAATCTAGTAAACACATTTTTCAGAATTAAAATTTTAGTTAAATTAAAATCATAAGCAAAATAAATCCGAGAACGTGTTTTGTGACGAAAATACCTCAATTTTTCTATTTATTTAAGGTATTACAAACTAAAATATTTCAGATTTTATTTACACTTATTTTGCTTAGACAGTATGGAAAAATAATAAATACTTATGATCAAAAAAATACTTTCAAAAAGTACATGATATTTAATAATTCATCATCGTGCGTTTGGAGCATTTTTATTGCTTACTTGAATGTAGGTATATATTAAAGCAAGCTTTGAATGAAATAAATCGATATTTAATTTTGATACGGGGAATAACCGATATTTCTCATTAGAACCTCCATTGCACAGTTGCAAGCATTTTAAAACGTTTATTCTCAGCCGCTTGATAATGGCTCTTAAAGAAAGAAAATTTAGAGATAGCTCACGAACAGATTGCATGAATAAAATAATTAAACGGCCAAATTAACTGTTTTAAAACATAGTATTATAAACTGACCTGTTTTTTACAGCACGAATCAGCAGCCCAGAGTGGTTTCTTTATGGTTGTAAATTAATCATAAATGTTTCTTTATTTATTTGCTCTCTTGTAAGTTAATCTTAATTGGTGGCATATAAAAATGTGAATACCAAGAGTATAGAATAATATGCAACTACAATCGCTGGTGTTAAAACTGCTAATTGGCGACACTGTTTTACACCGCTTTGAGAAATTAACTTTAAATAATATGTAGGAATTAAAGAGACATTTGCATTTCCAAAAATCCCCGTAATAATTAATGAGAACATGGGTGATATATATATTATTATCATACGTAGTAAATGGTATAACCATGCGAAAAATTGTATTTTTCTGTTTTTCCTTTTAATGTTTTTCTTTTCTATGTTTTTCTTTTTTATGTTTTTCTTTTTTATGTTTTTTTTATTATGTTTTTTCTGTCATTTAACATGTTGTGTAGGTAAAAATACTTAAATAATATTTAACTCAATGGAACTTAATTGGTCTAAAACATATGAATGTTCATTATTATAATATTTTACTGTATGACTGTTTGTTTCCTATATATATATACATATATATATAATAATATGAGATTTGGTCTAAAAACATATTTTTGTTTTTAAAAAATTGAGATCCATAGAGGAGCTATTGCGTAATAATATAACTAAAAGTCGAAACTATTATCTATTTATAGTAGAAGTGTGAGGGGACCGGATTCAGTAGTTTCCGGTCGTTCAACGTTAGAATTGCAGTTAAAAGGTGAAACTTTTTTTTTTTGGTTCGTATCTCGTCTAAATCGACCCACTACGTCAAGGGGTTTCTCATAATTCTCGAGAAATCAGTTCCAATTTTGAAAAGGCAAAATAATTTTCTGTCAAAAATATTATTTTATAAATAAGTACTTTATCACTTGTCCGAATTCTCCATACAAAAACTTCCAATTTTGAAAATAAAACTTAAATTCAGCAAAAGTTCCGGAGTTATATACAGAGTCATGCATATATGTTAAGATTCAGATTTTTTTTTAAATCACTCTTAGGACCAGTTTATTCGGAAAATTTCGAAAAATTCACCGAAAAATTGGGTATTTTCAACCTCCGTCAGAAGAAATTTCAACGAAAATTTCATAGAAATGTGAAGGTTTTTTTTTTCAAATTTGACGCGCAATCACGTCTTCCTTCATTTAACGTAAGAAATGGGTTGTTTCAACTCCAAAAAAACGTTCTAAAAAAATAGTCTGGCAAGGTATATAAGAAGGATTTTAAAAGTTTCAACGAAGGGAAAGTTTGATTTTAGCGTTCATAATAATTTCACGAAGAGTGCTCCAGCAAAAAAAATACTATTTAAAATTAATAACCTCACATATAACGCCATGCTGACCGAAGAGTCGAACTTTATCAAAAATTACCTCGTAAATTAAACCTGCCTAAAAAAAAACTGCTGTCGTCGATATTTTGAAAGATCGCGATCTCGCTATGACATTAGAGAGCATAGATATACCACTCACGTAGACAGCAGTTTGGTTTTACAAAGAAAAAATAAACACATTCCTCTATTAAATCATAGACAATACGTATAGTATTGCTGATATCCAGGCTTACGATTTAAATACGGATTATGTTCCAAGCCGTGCTAAGCTCGACATTAAAATTCAATTCGAGCTTAAAATCAACTGATAAACCGGGCCGTAATGTGCAATCATAAATGGTCAAGTTCTCGCTAATACTAAGATATTTTTGACATCGTTATAAATAAAGAAATAATACAACAAAACTTAACCTAGACTCAACTGCGTAGGGACATTATTTTTCCGTTGACCAACAGCTGAGTGAATAGTTACTATGAATCTCTGATATAGAAACAGCGATAGCTCATCAAAAGGTCAAGTTCATTCATACAGAAAGAAACATGCCATTATCATTTACAATGGACATTGTTACTTATTGGAGTCAAAAGAGGCAACTGGTAACATGATATTGTACAATTTTGGCCATTACCGTAATGGTTGCCTGAGGGAATTATCAAAACACAAACCAAACAAATCTAGGTCGAATATCATTGAATTGGAATAAACTGGGAGACACACAGAATACCGAAATTGGGCACAAAATACATAAATGTAGTAAGGTACATAAATGATTAAAGGTAGATACATACTGGGTCGACAATATTGAAAAAAAAAACAAGAGATTATTCAACACACCTTATTTTTGAAGAATTTTAAGTATTAAAAATCAATAATCTAGTCCGAAAAAATATATTAATATATTAACTCAATTAATAAAATAAAAACAAAATCACAGCTTTTTAACTGAAAGACGTACTCGTCAAAAGCATATATTTCCAACACAAAAATGTAACACCTCATTTGCACAACCTCATTACAAATACCTAGAAAAAACAGTATATTGGAAAAGATAAGAAAAATTGAAGACGATAAATGTCTAATAAAAGCGATTAAAGAGCAATTCAATGTAAAAACAAATAAATGATGAATTTATCTTCACAATTAACACATCTAACTGTCTACTTATTTTTAAGTTCAAAATTCCTTAATTCATAATTAATTATAGGTACAAAAAAAATATCATTCTGACACTCGCTCCTATTCTAAACGCAAGCATCCGATTCCATAGAAGAGAAAAATCAAAAATCAAAAATATCTGTGAAAACTTATTTTGTAATTTATTATTATCAACATATAAACATACATTGTAAACTTATACATTGTAAACTTATTATTTAATTAATAAATAAATAAAATAAAAATTAAAAAAAATTGTACCGATATAGCGTCTTTTATTGTAAAATCACCTTAAGGGCGCTTTATCGCTTATTGTGAAATTGCAATTGACATTTCAGTTCGCAGAGACTTTTGCATAAAGAGCTATGGAGTTTTGAAATATCAGCAAAACTATTAAAAAATAAGATGAGTCGCTCAAAGATTGTATTTTACCCCACATTTTCGAATTGTAAAAAGTCAGTGGCCGAGTTGGCAACGTGTTTGGGACCTTTCACATGTTTAATTCCTCGGCTGGCTAAATCCTTCAACATGACACAAGCAACATTTTCCGCTTACTGTGGAGGGGGATGGAGATATTTAATAAAGTAAGTTTTTTAGTTTTTAAAGTAGGTTATTCGTAACCTCAAGCTTGTTTGCAATTTTGTAAAAAAAATTTTTTTTTTTTTTTGGATTTGTAAGAAAAAGCGACGTGTTTTGAATAATTAGCCAGGTAAGTACTTCCCAACCTTCCCTTCAGCCTAAAGACATACCCCAATTGGGAATGCCATAGTCCTACAGGTTCTGGTAAAATAAAGTTAAATGGAAAACATTGGGAAAAGCACAGGCCATTCTTGCATTTTTGATCTCAATGCTGAAACTGAACTGAACTGAAATCAGCACACAAAATAAATTATACGAAGTCTTTCTTATGAGTTTAAAGGTCACTTTCATTGGTTTTCATGGTCGTTCACAGAGGTAGTAGATCCTGTATAATATTATTGTAGTGGCATCGCTTTGTCCGATGTTTCGAAATACTTACATTGTTAAGAGGAAATAAATATAGGGCAAATATTATACCTTACAAAACAAAACCATCCAATTGTTGTGCAGATTTTCGAGTGGTTTGATTCTTCGATCTCGACATCGGTTTGTCTCAAATGGCCCGTACAGACTACACGGAGAAAAATGTTATTCTAAAATACGATCATTTTATTCGTAAAAATTGTTACAAACAGGACTGAAGTTCTTACGAACAAATTAAGAGTGTTTCAATGTTTATTGGCGGGAAAATGTAAGAATAATTTATTGGTTTACGTACGAAGTTACGTATACCAACAAATTATTCTTACATGTTCCCGCCAATAAACAGTGAAACCCTGTTAATTTGTTCGTGCGAACTTCAGTCTCGTTTTTAAACGTTTTTACGAATAAAATGATCGTATTTTAGAATAACATTTTTCTCCGTGTAGGCTAGTATTTTAGTCGAATAACATACATTTAGTAGTAAGTAGGAGCATAGGTCAGTCAAGTGGTAAGTTTTTCGCTACTCGACTAAATTACTTGCCCAGTCAGAACGGGGCATTAGATACTAATTAAGGGCGAGATATAATATGATTGAATGGCATAATATTTCACAAAAAATTCGGTTAATTCTGTTCATCTGACTCTTCAATGAGCTGACTCAGGAAACCAAGTAACCCGACAATCCATATCGAAATCTTTTATCTTACTGCCCGTGTGAAAAACGTAACCTGCAACTAAAGGAACACTTAAAAGATCCGCTTCTCGTCAGAGTAATAAATATGCTACCTATAATATGGAAATTTAAGCGTTTACCTAGAAATTACCGACAGAAAAGCTGCACAAAATTCATGAAAACAGAGCTAACAGTTAGTGTGTGCTGTTTTAGATTCCGATTTATTGTTAAATTAAGATGATTTCGTAAACATCAACAGAAAAAGCACTAAATTTTATTGCCGGATTATAAATTATTTACTGAGATAAAGTAAAATCTGTCATAATTCTGTTGCAAATATTCGGGTAAATTTGCGACCCACTCAATGCTTTTATTAATCTATTTATTGGCTGTTCATAAAAGAAAAATTACCTATAGTTACGAAATAAACGAACACGGCACGAGAAAAGCAAAATTCATAAAATAATCCGCAGTAAAACTCAAATAGGTACCTATGCCAAAATCACTTTTAAACCAGACAATTTATGTATCACAATAAAATTGGAGTAGAAATTAATCAAATAAATAACATTGAACGAAGGGCTTTGGGTAGGAACCTTTTACACTGGTCGCCTTATAAATTAAAAAAAAAAGTTTTCAAAAAAGTTTTCAAATTACACCGAATCCTTTAAATTTCACAACTTCAACTCCCTTCATACACGACGTTTAATTTTTGATCAAAATCTTGATATTATAAGGCGGCATGTATCTTTTATCAGAAGATTTTTCAATGTAGATGAGTTTTTCAGGCTGATAATTATTGCTTATAATAATTGTTACCCTTTATGCTGCTATTCATAAAAATCTTGTTTTAATCATTAGTTTATCAATAATAAAAAAATAATGTATAATATAATCCTATATTCTGAATAATGGCCTGGACTCGCCAGAACTTACCAGTTTAATAAAAATCATATTCCGTCAATATACTCAAGATCAACACGACAATCCAATTTATTTCATTTGCACACACGTATAACCAACATTACAAAAATCCCCAATTCCCGTATGTGTGCAATAAAACACAAAATTTCACAATATGGACATTTTTAGAAATAACATTCGGAAATATCGAATAAAAGTAACACATAAGATCGGAAACCAATACGAGATTATGTATCCTTATCATATATTCCTCTTCCTCTCCCCCTTACCTAAAATTAATTCTTAAGACACAATAAAACTCCATCATCAAGCATAAGAGATTGTTTTGGTTTGACTTCAGTGGACTTGATATATATATATCTTTGTATTATATATGTATACGCTGTTTTTTTCTTTCTTAAAATAAATAAATGTTTATCACAAATCTTCTCATTTTTAAGTTGGCTTAAAAAAGATTAAGAGGAGATAATTCCTTCTAGGAATCTGTTGAAAAATATTTATATAAAATTTGATGGGCCATTTAGATTTACGTACTTTTAATCTGTAGAGACCAGATGTCGGGGATTCTCAAGAAAAAAATATGTTCCCTCTAATCATTAGGTAAAGGTATTATGTAAAAATTGTTAAAAATATTAATATGATTTTTTAGAATGTCTGCATATCTCTCATAAGCACTCAGACGATAGGCCCTTTATTTATACGCGTATAAGAAACAACTTTTAAGGTGAATGTCAAAATAATTCATATTCTACGCTTTCGTAATAATGGCGCGTATAGTATTTTTTACTTAAAAACGCTTTTTACAAGTTATGCTTTGAAATATTAAGAAAAATGTATTGTTCGCGGAAGTACACAAGCAATATGAATATTAATAGTTTTGTCAATTAAAAAACTCTAATCTTTCAAGAAAGGCTAACAAATACAATATTGGATTGAATCAACGATGAAATTTGTATTTGTTAGCCTTTCTTGAAAGATTAAAGTTTTTTAATTAACAAAACTATTTGTTAATATTCATATTGCTTGTGTACTTTCGTGAACCATAAATTTTTCTTAATATTTCTAAGCATAACTTGAAAAAAGCGTTTATAAGTAAAAAAATACTATACGCGCGCCATCTACGAAAGCGTAGAATATAAACACTTTTGACATTCGCCTTAAGAAACACCAATATTATTGATAAGATTATCTGTGATAGTTTCCCTCGATTCACTTTTTTTCTTATAAAATTATTCACAAACACTATGTATATATTGAATCATTTGGCGGGTAGGAGGTATCCCGCCGTAGCTTAATGGTAGAGCTCCTGTCCGGCAAACAGAGGGGTGCGGGTTCGAGTCCCGTCGGCGACACATATCTTTTCTCGGGAGAGTTTTCAATATGGATGAGTGTTTCAGGCTAATAATTATTGCTTATAATAATTATTCACAAAATAAATCAAAAAACACTTTTGTGCTTGAAATCGACCACTTCTAGAATCTATTTGCCAAGTGATTTATGTGTAGGCCTACTACCTATACCTATTCGCACACACTAAGATTGCGTTTACAAGCATGTATATACAAGAATAAAGCAACAGCAAACGCCATGAAAAGCCACTTGCAGTTACTTCGTCCCTTTCCCAACGCAACAAATTAATATAATATAAACATGTATAATATAATATAAACATGTATAATATAATATAAACATGTATAATATAATATAAACATGTATAATATAATATAAACATGTATAATATAATATAAACATGTATAATATAATATAAACATGTATAATATATATAACCTAAGAATATACACATTTATGACTCGTGGCTTCCTCTCAAGCTATATTTTATTATTTTCAATATCACAATAAAGTGTTAAAACAAATTTACCGATGTGCTAAAAGTCAATAAAAAGACGAGTCCTAATCCGTGCTTTGTCAAAACGGGAAGCTATAAATCTGCGGAGTAGTGAGATGACGCACAAATGCCGCAGAAGTGAGTAAGCCCGTTGTGTCTAGACAGGTTCTGTGGCAGGTTGGTGCTGGTGGTGAATTAAAATTGCCATGGTGGTAGGAAGAGAGAAGCCTTCTGATGACTCATTGGCATCCAGCCTCCCCAAAGTACCTAACTTAACCCTTGGAAAGCCGTGGGTAAAATGTGAACTGATTACGTAATAACTATGCAAAATGATGTTTTCGTAAATTGAGATGTGTAGAATCAAATGCAGCAATCTCCAAAATGCTTTATTTTGAGAAAACCAAAAGAAACCTTTCCTTTTCAGTAATTCTGATGCATTTATAAGTTAGATATGAAACTAAACAATTGTTTTCACTTTGTTCCACTTGTTTATTTACACCAAGACCGGTTTCGTCCAACTACGGACATTTTCAGACTGGTAGTTGAAATTCTTATGCAACGGAATAAGAATTTCAACTACCAGTCTGAAAATGTCCGTAGTAGGACGAAACCGGTCCTGGTGTAAATAAACAAGTGGAACAAAGTGAAAAAAATTGTTTAATTTCATATCTAATACAATGGAATTCCACTATGAATTGACAGTTAAAAAACTAGACTCATTTATAAGTTAATAATTTTATTTATAAAGGGAAACTTAGGCACACAGAGCTGTTTTAAAGCCAAATAACTGCTTTTGTAGGTAAATGAGTGAATCAGTATCAAAGTTACATTAGTAGTTTACTTTTAAAAAAAGTGGAGATTGCTGTATTTGATTCTACACACCTCAATTGTACTACCTTACCAGATAATGTGCGTTTCATATGTGGTATCCCCAGGATAGCTACTTCGTATATATTTAGAAAAAAAATACTCTAACGTTATAAAAAAAATTAAATAATGAAGAACAATATATTATTGAGTTTTATTAGACTATCCATCTAAATAAGCAAGTTCACCATAAACATTAATCATATTACGAGGATTTCTTGCAAATAAAAACAGGAATCTCTGCACCGCAGTGGGAGGTTGGGTTTATACGTCCGTCACCCCTGGACACATTGATCCCTTGATTGCAACCCACCTGTAATACCGTTTTCCTTCCCAGAACTTCCTTCCCTTCGTTCAATAAAAAAAAATCCTTCAACAGAGCTTCCCCAAAGATGACATAGACCCTGAGAGGTTTTTCACGTGTGAAAATAAAGTTAAAAACGTATTATGACTTTTGAAAATCGGAATTATGACATGTTCGTAATAAGCATTAACTTTGTGGCTCGCCATAATTTACAATAAAATATATAAATTTGTTTTAGACCACTTTAATTTTAATTACACTCTACCGGTTTCGGAAGAACCCTTCCTTCATCAGGAGAATATTAAAACTAACCTATGATACAAAATATTGATAGATATATACCAAACATTTAGGTGCTGGAGTGGGAGGTCAAAGGGGGAGGGGGGTAGTTGCGGGAAATCCAGCAATAACAGAGCGGTTTATTGGAAACATATCTAGGATGGGACTAAACGATAAATTAATTTGGTTATTCAATATATTAGCGTTATTATTTAGGGATTTTTTAATTTCAAGTGCTTCCAGGTTATCTAACTTTTTGCTTTTATTATTACGGTGAAGAATTTTAACCCCTGTGTCCTTATTAAAAGTATGATTGGTGGAAATAAGATGATTGGCAAACTCCGAAAAATTATTATTATTTAAACATCTTAAATGTTCCGTGATTCTAATATTTACATTATTATTACGGTATTATGACATTTGAAATGGAATTTTGCGAAGCGCTTTTTCTTGATAAATTAAACATAATTGCAAGTGTCGAAGCTAGTAAGGTACATTTTCCTGCCGAGCGAATAAAATATATTTTGATACGCTAAGAGCATTTTTAAGGTTAAAAATACCATAAAATCAAGGAAAAGGCGGTGAGCTACTAGATCCACAGAGGATTTCTGGGCATAGGTACTTGGGGTTAAGGATTCGCCCGTACATAAAAAAGAACCAAGCTTTTACGCAGCGGGCTTATAGAAATCTTAGCTTACTGGTTTTAACACACAGCTTACCACGAGTTTCAGTGAATTTATGTGGTTATTTAGCGCACATTTATAAGAGTTAAGTTTTTTTTGTTACTGAGAAATTGAAATAAGATTTCAAATTAAATTATAATAACCAGCTTCATTTAATTGAAGATGATGTAATATTTATTATGTAGAGCATCCAAAAATAAGATTTAATACACCATGTTTCCGATTATTTTTAACAGTTTGCCTAAATTCTATTCACACAACAATTTGAAATTAAGTATTTTAACACAAAATACTAATTATTTAATACCTACTATATGTAATATAATAACTTTTTATATTGCGATAACTATTTCGCTTTTCGCCTTGTTGGATTGAATTTATAATTCGTTATGTTGGGAGAAAATAAGCAATAGCGCGTTGTGCTCTTTTATTTTTCATTAAATGTAATTGGGCTTCCCGCTATTAGAAAATAAAATGACTGTTGAATATATACAATCTATTTTGATTAGGGTACACAAAAAATTGTGCAGTTTCTTTTACGGGCTTATTTTAACTAATTGGTAAATTAAAACTATATTTTCGTCGTGTTAAACATAACATTAAAATAATCATATAAACGATCAAATTTCGATAACTATAAAAAAAAAAAACAAATAAGGGATATTTTTGCCTAAGTATTTAATCCTTATGCAGATTTTGTACCTAACTAAAATAATACCTACGACGGTAGGTATTACTTTTGTTTAATTTTAATTATGTATTTTTAGGTGCAGGTTTTTTAAATAACATTTCAACTTACTGTAGAAGGTGAAAGCTATGCTATAAATTTTTGATGCGTTTCGTATTAACGTAAACATTCACTGTCAAACATGTATAATTTATCGGAAAATATGACTTAAGTAAAAAGTGCTGATAACTTAATTCTCATAAAGAATTACAAAATTATAAAAACATATCGACATAGCTTCTTTTTTCGAGAACATATTTTTGTTTTTAAATTACAATTTCGTGAAAGTTTGGGTGTAGAAAAATGTTTTCTCCCGAAACCCTTTTTCGAGCGATTTCTGTAGGTAAATATGAGCGTTGTCCCATTCGCACATTTCGCATTCGCATATATATAAGTGTGTGTGAGCTTATCGTGAGCGGGACAGAATGATAGACGCGTGTGTTCCGCGTGTGGTGCAAAGTCTAGCCTCTAAATAAGGCTTATAGGGAAAAACGATTTGGCTACGTATAGAGGAGGATGGACGAAAGGAGAGTTTCAGGAGAATATTATATGACTCAGAAATAGATCGATGCAAGGATTGGGGTCGTCCCGGGGTGTCATGACACGTTCGAGTGAATCAGTGAATTAAATACTTGATGTGGGTCGTGTCGCATGTCGGAACCTTAAATGATTAACTACGTGTGTGTAGGATGTACGAATGTGAATTTTACATTAGCTCCATACAAGAGACCCTAAGGAAAATAATTTTCCTTCGGGCCTGTCTCATCTTTGGTATGCTGTGCGGAGGGTATTTTAAGAAAATGAAGGAAAGGAGGTTGAAAATAATTTTCCTTCGGGCCTGTCTCATCTTTGGTATGCTGTGCGGAGGGTATTTTAAGAAAATGAAGGAAAGGAGGTTGAAAATAATTTTCCTTCGGGCCTGTCTCATCTTTGGTATGCTGTGCGGAGGGTATTTTAAGAAAATGAAGGAAAGGAGGTTGAAAATAATTTTCCTTCGGGCCTGTCTCATCTTTGGTATGCTGTGCGGAGGGTATTTTAAGAAAATGAAGGAAAGGAGGTTGAAAATAATTTTCCTTCGGGCCTGTCTCATCTTTGGTATGCTGTACGGAGGGTATTTTAAGAAAATGAAGGAAAGGAGGTTGAAAATAATTTTCCTTCGGGCCTGTCTCATCTTTGGTATGCTGTGCGGAGGGTATTTTAAGAAAATGAAGGAAAGGAGGTTGAAAATAATTTTCCTTCGGGCCTGTCTCATCTTTGGTATGCTGTACGGAGGGTATTTTAAGAAAACGAAGGAAAGGAGGTTGTGGAAAAAAGGTATGTGGGTGTTGCGCAATGTAAGAATACAGATGGAGAGGTCAAAAGGTCTGCCACGTGATTGGTGGGCAAATGCATTTCGCCATCAAGACCTGCACAAACCTCAGTCCTTGAACCGGGGCATTCCTGCAAAGTCGCCAAACCTCACGAACAATGAATGTTTCTGGGGCGACAGTACCCATACTAGTAAAACCAAGAGCGTGTAAAGTAAACACAACTATGTAAACGATAATAATTTAACCGGTTTTTATCATTTTCGTTGTTTGTTTTTGAGGTGTTATGCCGTGTTGCGCTACCTCCATCTTTAGCCGACGTTTCGGACAGCGTTGCAGTGTCCATCATCAAGGCAGATCCGACGATGTGTGATGATCCGGATATGCCCTGATGATGGACACTGCAACGCTATCCAAAACGTCGGCTAAAGAAGGAGGAACGCGCAACACGGCATAACACCCCAAAAATAAACAACGAAAATGCTTTTTGCCGTGAAAATCAAAAAACGTATCCGATTTTTATCAGTTCAGTAATCAGTTTTTTTTTTACATTATCTCCACATAATTAATTCCCCTTGGAGCGTATGTCATATTTGGGGATGCTGTGTGGAGGGTCATTTTAGAAATGAAAGAAAAGTAGTTTCAGAGAAATAAGGTATGATGAATGGATTTTTTTTTTTATGGTCCTATATTTAAATGTCGTTATTTTATTGGTCAATGACATAAACATATTATTCACCGTCATATATTAATGTATAGACTGTTTATAACGCAAATAAATAAAATAAAATAAAATAGGAATCTGGGAATCAGTACGTCCAGGATTGACGGACGTATGTGATGTTCCGAGATAGTCTTGCTGCAGAGATTAAAAGGTCTCCCTCAACCAGCCTCTCCCGATCGGGCCTGCAAGGCAGTTGGAAATAAGACGCATCCGCTGAACTCACCTGAAAGAACTTGGGGTGACCTACGGCAGACGTGTTGATTATCCTATAAATGGCACCCATACCACACGGAGAAAAATGTTATTCGAAAAAAAACGATCATTTTAATAGTAAAAACGGTTAAAAACGGGACTGAAGTTTTTACGAACAAATTAACAAGGTTTCAATGTTTATTGGCGGAAACATGTAATAATAATTAATTATTTTTAATTGATAAACTAATGTTTAAGAAAGATTTTTTATGCATAGCACAAAGGGTAACAATTATTATAAGCAATAATTATTAGGCTGAAACACTCATCCATATTGAAAAAACCTCTCGAGAAAAGATACATACAAGGCGCCGTAGCTTAATGGTAGAGCTCTCGACCGGCAATCGAAGGGGTACGGGTTCGAGTCCCGTCGGCGACATGTATCTTTTCTCGGGAGGTTTTTTCAATACGGATGAGTGTTTAAGGCTAATAATTATTGCTTATAATTATTAATAATAATTTGTTGGTATACGTAATTTTGTACGTATACCAACAAATTATTCTTACATTTTCCCGCCAATAACATTGAAACACTGTTAATTTGTTCGTATGAACTTCAGTCCCGTTTTTAACCGTTTTTTACTATTAAAATGATCGTTTTTTCGAATAACATTTTTCTCCGTGCAGCGTCGCAAAGTTAAAAGCATAAAAATAACACATCAGATCAAAAATATGACACATCGAAAATAATCCATTTATATGTCATTGACCTCGCAATTCGACTGAGGCTTGAATGAAAATATTAATCTTAACAAGAATTAAAGGCACGTAATTATACATAATAACTTAATTAACTGGTCTACTTCTAGAATAGATTGGAGATGAATCACACTTTTACGGTGATTAAATGTAAATTAGAACTCTTCTCCAGTATAAACAAATCATTTAATTTCGACCAGACTCGAATCAAGTTTGTCGAACTTTTAATCACTTTTTCGACACAGTTACTCGAGAATTTGATACACTGACCGATTTTAACGGTTGTATTACAATTTTGGTGTTTAAAATTTTGTTCAAGTTTAATGCAATTATAACGAATTGCAAAAAAATGTACAGAGAATGGTTCTATTTTGTTTAATTAGGAATTGTCCGATAGCCCAGTGGGTAGAAACCTCGTCTTGCAGTCGGACGGGTCGAGTTCGATACACACAGTGGGTAACCAACTTACTTCCATATCAACTACTTAATGACACCTTTTTAATACAAAATAAATCAAATAGTGTTGTTCTTGGTTATATATACCTACGCATTAAACTAACATTGATGCCAGTTCAAAAATGCATTCAAAAATATATTGTGTAGGTAGGTACTTTCACTGGTCAATTTTGACTGCTATTTTAAAATAAATAAGAGTTATGAATTTGAATACAATACCTACATACACTCTGGAATTTTATCCACTGTTTTAAAACGTATGCGAAAATCTTAATGGGTGTTCGAATATTGAATTGCGTAGAGATCTTCAATGATAGGGATGGCTGTTTTAAAGGCAAATTCGAAAATTTTTGGGTGTTTGAAATTTGATTATTAATGGTGTTCGAAATTTGAATTGCGTAGAAATTTTCACTGATTTCAAAGGCTATTAGAAAAGCAATTTTTTTAAATTAATGACTGTTTTAAATTTGAACATTAATCGGTATTCGAAATTTGAATTGCGTACAGAAATCTTCAATGATAGGGATGGCTGTTTGAAAAGCAAATTTGAAAACTAATGGGTGTTTTAAATACGATTATTTGAATTGCGTAGAAATCTTCACTGATTTGGAAGGCTGCTAGAAAAGCACATTCGAAAATTAACGAGTGTTTGACATTTGAATATGAATGGGTGTTCGAAATTTGTATTGCATAGATCCACTCACTGGCCAAATTTTCACTGTTGTCTTAAAACCACAATGATTTCAAAATTAGAAACGCTGTCTAATTTTGTCAATTTTTTGAAAACCAAATACAAAAACACTGATGGGTAGGTCATCACAATTTTAATTGCTAAAGCACATTCACTGAACAATTTTGATAACTGTCTTAAAACTAAATACGAAAACACTGCATAGTGACTTCATTTTGATATCGGACATTACCTTCACTGACCGTATTTTTCTGACGTTTAAAAATTATGAAACTTTTAATTATTGATAGTAAGTACAATTTAGAAGAAAAAAACCGAGCGCTTTTGTCTGTTGTGTTCGAAATTTAAACTTTTTTAATTCGCGGATGAGCGCTTTTGACGGTTGTGTTCGAAATATAATTTTTTTAAATTCACGGATGATACTCGAAAAGTGGTCTCAACACGCGGTCTTAATCCGGTGGACTGACCGACCGTGTTTGCTCTCGGCTGCTAAGCGGTGACTGGAGCGGAAGAGAATGGGCAAAAATCACAGGTAAAGCCATGAACCAGAGTAAAAAAATAATAAAAAGCATCAAACAAGAACATATGTTTCATACAAATAAAACACCTCTTTTGAAAATGATCAAAACTGACAATATTTCACGATCTTGACCAGATCGAGATTAAGGTGCAAATGCAAGCGTTCAAATTCTCAGGTAAATTAAAGTAAAATAGAGGCCCTGAGTCAAAATGTAATAGCATGTTGATTGAGGAAAAGTTGTGATTGTATGATTGATTTGATCCTTTTTGTTGGTTTATTTACTGAATTTAGTTTAACTCGTGGAAATATACCGGATTGGTAGACGAACTAACGATGGCCGAGTCAGCCCGCAGGTTCTTTTTGTGGGCAGTGCGAAAAAATATTGGGCACTTTATAAAAAGGCTTTATAATATCTACTAAATTTAAAAAAGCTTTTGACAAATGCTGAGAGCTTTTTTATTAGGTGTGAGAATTTTAATTAGCCCATTGAATGCAAGTGTATGAATAAGCTAAATAGGTAATGATGACGTTTACCTCTAAAAAGAACTATTTTGTAAAATAATTGGATCAAAAACAGACAATGTAAAAAGTTTTTTTTACAAATTTGTTGAAGAGAATAACCTTGAACTGTCGTGGCTTGGCATTCAACATGGGACTTACCCACCACGATTTATTATCAGGAATAGGGTGAAAGAAGTCAGGTGTGGTCAGTTTATTGTTTTTCTTATGTACCTTTACCACGCAAATTGATTTATACGGATTTATATACTGTATTGTCAATACCTTTAATTGTAAAACTTCTGGTAGTTAAGACGATAGACTTCGCTTTTCGGCCCATACAAAATGGACGCCCGGGAAAAAAACACTTTTCTACATCGAAAATTGCACAAAATGAATATATATTTTTTATACTGCCTTTTAGAGGGTGAAAACTATGTCGGTATGTTTTCGAATTTTCGATGCGTTTCGTATTAACGTAAACATTCACTATCAAACATGTACGATTTATCAAAAAACATTATTTAAGGAAAAAGTGCTGCTAACACAACTCTCATAAAGAATTATAAAATTATAAAAAGCTACCGACGTAGCTTCTTCTTTATAAAAAATATATATTTTTTAAAATCTCAATTTCGTGAAAGTTTCGGTGTAGAAAAGTGTATTCTCCATAAACCCCTTTTCGAGCGATTTCTGTAGGTAAATTTGAGCGTTGTCTCATTCGCACATTTCGCATTCGCATGTATTGTAAGTGTGCGTGAGCTTATTGTGAGCGGGACAGAATGACAGACGCGGGTGTTCCACGTGTCGTTCAAAGTCTAGCCTCTTAATATCTGAATATAAGCTGCAAATACGCTTAAAACAAGAAGTGGTATTGCAGAAGACCGACTGACCGTTATTGGAAAGAAGCTGTAATGCAGATAACATCTTTTCACTTGTTGATTTCATTATTAGAAATAAGCTGTAACTATGCACACAGCAAATTTGATGTTGCATTGGTATAAGTATAAGCGCAGATCCGTGAAATCACGGGATATTATAACTGTAGGATTAGTGAAGCTGAAATAATTTATAATAAAAATATTTGCCTCAGGATCATTGCCTTTTATCCTCTTGTTGGGCGCGACATTTTTTTTAATTTTTTTAAATAACGATTATAACCCGTATATAAAAAAAACTGTATGGATTACGGTTAGAATCGTTTGGCGCCAATATCTTTCTTGACATAACAGTTTATTTGATAAATCTAGTTTATTTGATAAATCTAGGTACTCTGAATATTTTTTAAGTAATTATCTGTAACATTCGGAAATCACGCTTTTTCCCGCTTTACCAGCTATTTAAAAAATCTTCAATGTCATTAATTCTTTGAAAACACATTTGAATTGTTGGTATTCATGTAGGGTGTTTAATTCAGGTTTGTGTAGAAACAATAAAATCAATTCGTATTCGTATAAACATACATATATATATATATATATATATATATATATATATATATATATATATATCTTACTAATATTATAAAGATTGTATGGATGTATGTATGTTTGTTACTCTTTTACGCAAAATTTACTGAATGGATTTTCATGAAACTTTACAATAATATAGCTCATACATCAGAAGAACATATAGGCTATAATTTATAAAGCTTGGTTTTTATTTTCATGTACTGAAAATAATAATTATTGTTTAATAGAAAATGTCAAAATTTGAGAATGACATTTTGCAAAACAATGATTGTTAAAACAGAATTCTATTTTAGAAAATATTTAAATTAGTGAATTTATTTGAAGTACCCGCCTAATACTTTGAATCGAATCAAGTTTTGTTGATATCTTAATATATAAAACAAAGTCGGGTTAGTTACACCATTTATAACTCAAGAACGGCTGAACCGATTTTTATGATCTTTGATTTGATGGATTTGTCTTCGTCCCGATTAACAGAATAACGATTAAAACTCACAGGGAAAAAAAATATGAAGAAAATAAAAAATTTCATATATTTTGTATGGAACGGCTTTTCAAATAATAATGTGCGTTAGTCGACATAATTTGAATCAATTCGAACAGCTAATAACATTTATTGATTCTGAGGCGGTACGAAGTTTGCTGGGTCAGCTAGTATATATATATATATATATATATATATATATATATATATATATATATATATATATATATATGTGTGTATATTATATTTATAAGTATGTATGCATTTTTCTTCCTAATAACTGATTTCGATCCTCCTAATTTTTATATACATATTTGAAATTAAATTTATCACTCTTGTAACTAACCAATCATTAATTACATAAAGAATATTGAGATGAATGTTGTGCTCACCTATAATTAGAAACATCATTACAACCATGTATAATATGTAAATTACTGTAAAAATTATGTGATGTATTCTGTTGGCGAGCCAATAAATAAATAAATAAAAAAAAATTAAAAAAAATGAATTGGGTAATTTTTTAGAAATTTTAACCTGCATTTTATGATGTTAGATGTCATTATTAGTTAATGTAATTTTAATTTTAAATATTTGAGTATAATAAATAAGAAAAAAGAGAAATTGTGGCCCAAAAATTAGAGACCATCGTGGCCTAAAAACTATAGAACATTGTGGCCTAAAAATTAGAGAACATGTGGCCTAAAAATTAGACAACATTGTGGGCTAAATATTTTTCAACTAAAAACATAAAAATGAAGAGTAGGTGGTTACTCGTCAGAGTGACCAGTGACGACATCTGAAAGAATTATTGTTGTAGTTTGTTTTCGAAAAAAAAAACAACAAAAAGTGACAACGGAGACCAATATTTCAATTACATTTTTTACTCCAAATAATGAAGTAAGTCGAGTATGTCCCTTAACCACTTGTATATAAAATGTTTAATAAAAATGGTTGACAACAGGCTCTGTACACATGTTTAGTATTTTCCTGCAATTTTATTTACCGATACAAGCGAATCATCATTAGTTTATTGCCGATTATTCATTACCATCACAATTGTTGTTTCTCGCACCGTCATGCATCGTGTACGCGGTGCGTAGGTGGCCGCCAGCAGTACTTTCTAAACTACGATAATAGTGAAATGAAAATAGTATGAGCGAACAAATACGTTTTCGTGTGCATATGTGAGAATGGCCGTGTCCGACTATTTGCGTAAAAAGAGCTGGCAATTAGAATCAAAGTTTAATACTTATAAATTGGAAATTAAAGAAGTGAAGAGGACGCAGAAAAAAGTACTGTACAGGAAGATCGGATAAAAATTAATATCTGGGGATGCTAGGTCGACCACGGGGCTTTATGATAAAATGGTATACAGAGCTCAGGGCCAAGGGCCCTTTCTCTTTCATCATGAGTGTATATTACCTGGTTATTGAACGAGAGGGCTAAGCTAAATAATTCTTGTTATCCGGTAATATACGAGTACACAAAAATTAAAGGCAGAAAACCATTTCATATTATAGTGATTTTATTGTTTTTGACTTAAATTCGTAGAACTCCATTTAATTTTTTTAAAATTATATTTCAATAAAATTTAATAATGTTTATTTATACTGTTATACCAACTTGCAGAGGAATTGAGCTGGCAACACTGTATCGCACCTAAAGACTTATCAAAATAAATGCTCGATTATTTTAAAGTCTGTTGTTCTACTTGCAGCCTTTAATTAAAGCATCCATCCATCCAATATTCCTTAGTAAAATTATTATTAAACAAAGCTGAATACGAACAAAGACATGATGAATCAAAATGATTACTATATAACTCTGTAAATTTATTATCTGTTCGTGCTATATTGTGGTTCAAAATTGCGAGTCTCAATCTGAATATAATAAAATAGTGGTACATGTTCATAATCCAAGACTAACTGCAAACGATGGACTTGTTATTCCCAGATACCTAAATAAATACGGTCAAAGAACTCTACAATACCTCGTACCAATAATTTACAACATGTTACCCAATTCAATAAAAAGCGGTGAATTGGCTTTCAGAAGGAAATGTATGCTAAAAAAATGGTTATGCGAAAGAATTTTTTTGTACTTAACTGTTGAAGTATATAAAAAAAGGTAAATAAAAAAAATAAAAAAATTTATAAGCGAATAAATTTTCAAACCAAAAACAACAATTTTGTCTAACTGCGTTCCCTTAAAATAACTTTATATGCCTTACCTTTTAAAAACCACCGGCCATGGAAATTGGGGTAAAAGAAGATAACACTTACCTGAAACAATAAGAAAACACATTAGTTATGTCATAATCATGGGGACAAAATAATTTATTTTTCGAATAAGTAGTTATATACATGTAGTTATATTTTTGTTATATGGTTATTTTGTGCATCGAACGGGCCAATCTTGATTATATTATATCAATGAAACTGAAATACAGTCGTCCTTAACGAGAGTGTGTTATGTTTGTGTCAAACCAGGTAACACAAAAATATTAGCCAATTTGTGGGCTTATGAAAAGACTTCAAAATGCTCGATTATTTCAAAGGCCAAGATGTGTGTTCTACTCCTAATATTTACAAGCATCTATAATTGTAATATCTCCAGTATTATCTCCAAAGACATTCGTTATTTGTACGTAGTAGGACCAGTATTCTCCAGTACTACAGTACAGGATGCTTATTGAAAGACTTAGGTTCTTTGGACTTTAGACCACAGTGATGTGTTCATTGACATTTCGCAATTTAAAATTATACTTCGGAGGACTGACGTCCTTCCTGGCTGAAAGTTAGGTTTTGTCTGCGGAGCTCTAGAATTATAATGACTCTGTACAACTCTACCTTCGGTTACCATCGGCACACTTCGGAAACGAGACCTAGCGACGCGAAGTGCCCATAGACAACTTAAGTGATTTTGTTTTGAAGAGTTTTAATTTTCAATGTACTATCGTTACTTAAATTTTAATTTTTCTGCTTCCGGTTTCGACACATCCGTGCCATTCACTAGCAAACTTAAAACTAAACTTAAAATTTAAAATAAGTACAGAAATGAATTAGATGCTATTAGGTGGGGGTAGTGGGAGGGGTGATTTTGGGGAAGGGGGAGAACAGTGGGCGGAACAGCGAAGAGAAAAAATCATGACATAAAAAATAAAAAGGTTTATAAGACGAAAACACATTTTTTTTCTAAATTTAATTAATTGCGTAAAAATTGATGCATCCGACATGTTTCTCCTTAAAATTCGGGGCCGGACCGCGCTGGAAATCAATCGAATTCCAGCGCGCACGACCCCGCTCGGCAACGCTGTAGTGGGAATGGACGAGTGAACGCTTATTTCTATAGCGCCGTCTGAACATCGAATGAAGCGAAGATGGAACATTCGCTCGAGTAAACATACAGTAAACCTTCACTCGAGTGAACTGTCTGATTCCGCCTTTAGAAATAAATGCTACAGTACTGCCATAAAATAAACTACGAAATCTTCCACCGAATGAGCTTATTTTTCAATATGGTAGGAAAATCAAGAAATGCCCAGAATCCCCCCATTTTCCCCAAAAAAGTCATTCCCCGCAAAATACCCAATTCTTAAAAATCTGAAATATTCCCCGCAGTTTGGGGAATTCCTTGCAAATCGGCAACCCTGCTAATATGTTACATAACATATACAATATTTTTAAAGTATCAAATTATCAAACGAAAATCACATGGTTTTGCATTACTTCGCCTAAAAAAATAAAAACAATTAAAGTTAAACACATCCATGAGTTTTTATCATCCATAAACAATTGTAGAAATACGTTTTACCTGCAAAAAGGCAGGTAAGTAACCCGAGGTACTTCCCGTTTAGTAAACGCGTGCACTTTGTACAATCGATTATCGAGATGCTCCATAATTTATTACCTACAAGTTCTTCGTGAAGTGTAACAATTTGGTCGATGAAAGAATTATAGCGTGAGCTGTGGCCGTTTGGTTAGTTCAATCGTCATTATTGCCTCGTTGTACTAAATATCTACATAAACACAAACAGCCTTACTAAAAAAAAAAACACTCCGCGGCCGTTAAACGGTGTTTTTGTGAATTTTTAGATTTGGCAACGCCGTATTTTACTTGTTTAAATTGGAGTTTTCATAATAATCCGCTAGGTGGTGTGATTGAAGCTCCTGCGCATTGCTTTCCTGCTAAAAAAAAATGCGGCAAATGCGGAAAAAGTCGGTCGCGAATGTGTGTGATTAAGATGATTTTTTCGTTAATGATTTCAATCCTTGACTAATTCGCACTTACATTCATGTACGCAATATATTTACTATTAATTTGTGTTGTTTTTCGTTAGTTTATGTCAAATTGTGGCACAAAAATCGTGTATTCTAAATTGAACTGTCAGAAAATGGTTCTATAGGTTGTATTCAGAAATAATTTGCATTTTAAGATCTTTATTTTATTTTAAATTCATGAAAGTGATGTTTTTTGGTGACTAAAATGTCTAATACATATTTTAGTAAACGTATCAAAGAAATTAACTAACTAACTAACTAACTAACCATCACGCCGTTTCCCCGCAGGGGTAGGCAGAGAGGACGGACCGCCAAACAACTCGGTCTTGGCACACGCTCCTTGCCTCATTCACATTCATACATCTTCTCATACATACTCTTCTATTTACATGGCCCGACTCAAGTATCTGATTTACTTGATCGTGCCACGTCTTCCTTGGGCGTCCTCGGCTTCTTATACCGTTCACATTCGCGTCATAAATTCTCTTTACACTCCTTTCTTCATTCATTCGCTCAACATGCCCAAACCATCTAAGCGTCCCTTTCTTAATCTTACTTACTACGCTCACATCAGCCTTGCATTCTTTTCGGATCTCCACATTCCTCACACGATCATACATGGTTTTACCACACATACGCCTCAGGGATCTCATTTCTACAGCATTCAGTCTACTTTCATCAATATTGTTAATAAATGTTTTAAGATTTGCAAGCAATGTATTCAAACGTGAGTTTTTTATTGTAAATTTTTGGGAATGAAAAACGAATTTCAAGATTTTTTTATATTTTTTTATTGTGTGAAGGAGTAAATAGTGAGGTGACAGTTTTATTTCAAAATCATTAAATAAAAGGACTGTGTTTTTTGAATTTTGTATTTTTTCAAATATTTCAATGTTTTAATAGAAAGTGTTTGGGGTAAGTGAGTTTTTTTTTTCAACTTGATGTTTGAAGCTTAAAATACTACAGTTTTTAAACACTTAAGTATATTTTAGATATGAAAATCTTAAAGGTAATTAAATTTTGGTTCTAAAATGGTATTTGTTTTTACGACATCTCAAAAAATAATAAATATATAGGACATTAAAAAAAAATTCGAAATTCGTTGAAAATTACAAATGGAACAAATATATCCAACAGATAAACTACCCTCCTTGGCCGTGTAAGCAATGTACATATCTTTCCATGAACAATTTTTTGTCAGATCTTAATTAGTAAGGATTCTTCATACATGGTTGTTTGACCATTGTACAAATTTTTCAGAAAGTTTATTAGTAAGGCTGGTAAAATACGACGTTGTCAGATCAAAACCATAAATTTTGTTTAGTAAGAATTTGAAAAACGAAATGTACAGACTTTACACAACGTGCTACAGAAACACCGTTTAACGGCCGCGGAGTGTTTTTTTTTTAGTAAGGCTGAAAATGTGCAACGAAACGTTTTTAAATGTGTACTAGAAGAAAAGCAAAACTTATGTATAGAATTTACAACCAGCAATAAAAAATAAAATAGAACCAGACTAAAAATTCAAAATAATGGGATAATTTTAGTACACCATATTCGTAGTTTTTCTTTTTTTTACATTAACTCCACACCGGAGGCCCTGAGGAAAATAATTTCCCTCAGGGCGTGTCATCTTTGGGGATGCTGTGTGGAGGGTATTTTTAAGGAAAATAATGAGTGGAACGTCTGGAAAATGGTAGATATGAATTTTGGGTAGGAATCTGGGGTTCAGTGTATCCAGATCATCTGCCGGCAAGACCTAGACTAACCTCACCCCACAAACCCGGGCAACCCTGCTAAGTCACCAAACGTAGCGAACCACTTGGGGTGACCTATGGCGAGGTGTTGGTTACCCAATAAATGTATGTAGTTTTATCGTTTCCATGACAACTCAACAAAGTGGCATTTCTTCACCTCCGTGAAAAGTCATAGGTGATGAAATTTTTATTTTTAAATAGCCCATAACCTTAATTAACTTAATTAGCATTTTTTTCTGACTTTTAATGACTTCTCAAAAGAGTGCTGAATTAGCACATTGTTGAGTTCTCCGGTCACCGTTTAATTTTTTTTATTTTATGCAAACAGGTACCGCACAATAGTCCCAACTTCTCCCAACTGTCTGGAGCCAGTGAGTCTCACCAACTGGATTATGTTGTGAAGCTGAAGGTAGTTGGTAGAAGAAGGAAAGAGGAAGGAGGGGGAGTACCTGGCTGTTGAGGTCTGGTTACCAAACACGGATAAAGTCATTTCAAACAACGTTTCGACTATGAATTGTGGGATTTTAATGATAGAAACTGTCAGTATCGCCCAGGCGAAATACCATAATTAAGCATAAAAACGTTGCTTGAAATGGCTTTAGCCATGTTTGGTGACCTCATCTGAATAGTCAGATAATCCCCAACCTTCGTCTTCCCCCTCTTCTTCCCTTACCCACTTTATTCAGCCTCGCAACATACTCCAAAAGAGTATTATATATTCCAATCGTTACGAATAATTGGGAGCCGCTGGGACTCTCATGCTGTGTCCACAACAACAAAATAAAGTACCTATAATACATATCGTTTGATTATGAAGCATCTAAAATTTAAGCCACTTATCAGCGTTTCGAACATCGCACCAGTCCGCTTTATCTAGTTGTGCTTCGCCCACACGCTTCCGTTCCGCACCGCGAATATCCTCAGAATAGGTCACCAGCAGTGCCGGATTAGAGGACAGAAATATATCGTAAATGCACTCCGGGCGCTGAATAATTAGGTGCCATTTAACCTTTTATCCGGATCTTAGGGCAAACCATATATCAAATGGATGATAGACAGACGAACGATATATATATATTTATTATATTTTTCCGCGACCTTTTAATATTTTATCAATTTTATTTGTGTACACATAATAATTTAAAAAAATTATATTTTATGGATATTTTATGTGATACATTGCAAAAGTACCATTGACACAGTAGATTGTGCATTGCAGGTAGCAAGGTCGCCCTTCCCACGGGCGAATTCGGATACAGATTTGTGCTACTCGCTCGGCAATACAATACGAGTATATTATGTTGTGGCGATGCCATGTCTCACTGGCTCCAGGAGGTTGGAGCAGTTGGGACTCTTAAGACGATAGACTTCGCTTTTCGGCGCATACAAAAAGGACGCCCGGGAAAAAACACTTTTCTACATCGAAAATTGCACAAAAAGAATATATTTTTTTATACTGCCTTCTAGAGGGTGAAAACTATGTCGGTATGTTTTAGAATTTTCGATGCGTTTCGTATTAACGTAAACATTCACTGTCAAACATGTACGATTTATCAAAAAATATTATTTAAAGAAAAAGTGCTGCTAACTCAACTCTCATAAAGAATTATAAAATTATAAAAAGCTACCGACGTAGCTTCTTCTTTCTAAAAAATATATATTTTTTAAAATTTCAATTTTGTGAAAGTTTCAGTGTAGAAAAGTGTATTCTCCATAAACCCCTTTTCAAGCGATTTCTGTGGGTAAATTTGAGCGTTGTCTCATTCGCACATTTCGCATTCGCATGTATTTTAAGTGTGCGTGAGCTTATTGTGAGCGGGACAGAATGACAGACGCGGGTGTTCCGCGTGTCGTTCAAAGTGTAGCCTCTTAACTCAAATAAAAAAAAAAAACTAAAATTCCACTGTTATACATTGATTTATGCTGATTTCACACCCAGCGTTAAAACGACAACATATTTTTGGCTAGTGGCTTATGCTATTAAAAAACATTTATGACACGAATGTGAACGGTATAAGAAGCCGAGGACGCCCAAGGAAGACGTGGCACGATCAAGTAAATCAGATACTTGAGTCGGGCCATGTCAATAGTCAGAATAATAGAAGAGTATGTATGAGAAGATGTATGAATGTGAATGAGGCAAGGAGCGTGTGCCAAGACCGAGTTGTTTGGCGGTCCGTCCTCTCTGCCTACCCCTGCGGGGAAACGGCGTGATGGTTAGTTAGTTATTAAAAAACGCTGGCACTTTTATAGCTAGTTCTGTCACTTGCATTATGCATGAATATGAATACTTTCCGGTCATGTTCGCCAAAGTTAGTACATTGCGTTTTTTTGCATGTCCCACGATTTGATTGGATTTTCTGTAGTTATGTATTGTGTTATAGAATTAAAGTAATATATTTGTAACAGCAAATTTATTAATTTAATTTATTTAGTCAGTAACATAGAACTGTTGAACCTGTATATAATTATTTAGATTTAAAAAAAGGTTTTACCGAAAGTATAAACCCTACCTTGTTATATTGAATGTAGAAAATCAATGAAAAAAGATCTGATTTTTAAATAAATTTTAGGTGTATAAGATTAATTTTGAAATGACTTAAATAGCTTACATAACATATTTTTGGAAAATATTGCGTTTTTATGTAAATTTGGACAAACAACGAAAACAATCACGTTAAACATTTCTGGTATATAATCCTTTAGTTTCATTACGCGAACCATAAATATATTTTTTTCCGACGTTTTAGGACATTTTTCTTGAACTTGGAGTTGATAAAATTTTAAGCTTATATTATAATTTTGTACATAACTGAACTGCCCCGGCAACAACTTTTTGAATTTTTAAGTAATATATTGAAGATGTTCAATGAAGAATCCACATTATTACCCTCCGATAAGCAGGTGATTTTTTTTTTAAACTTTAGCTCCATAAAGGAGGCCCTGAGGAAAATAATTTTTCTAAAGCCTATGTCATCTTCGGGGATGCTCTGTGGAGGGTATTTTTAAAGGAAAGGAAGGAGATTTAATTCTGGGAAGGAAAAAGTTATGAGGGGTGAGTAGGAATCTGAGGTTCAGTGTGTCCAGATCATAACTCACCCCATGAACTCGGGCACCCCTGCTAAGTCAACAAACGTAGCAAACCACTGGGAATGACCGGGTGGCAAAGGTTTTTATTATCCAAAAAATGGTGCCCGGGGCGGCGGTACTCATTCCCGCCACCCAAAATGAAATTGAATTATGTACGTATGTGATTAACAATATAACTGGCTCCCTGTACTATCCTACAAAATATTTTTATTGTTTTATAGATTCATTTAACATTAATTAGACATAATCCCTGAGTACGTTCCTGTAAATATTCGTTTATGCACCGCGAAGCGTTTGCTTTCTCCAGTGCAGCCGCGCCGCATCTCCTGGGGTACTTACTCTAAGCGAAGAGATGCATATTGAGATTGCATTCATATCTTTAACGAATGCAAACAGCGCTGTGAGCTAATGCGACTTCATGGAAAAGCAGTACAGAATGCACTAAGATCGAATCGACTTAGACAATCCTCAAGAAAATACACTATTTCATTATTTAAATGATTGTACTACTAAACTACGAGTAGTAACTTTAGCCAGAGTCAAATTAGTCTCTCAGAAGCTGGACGTACTCTGGGATAGCAAATATTTTAATAGTACATAACTGCTAACCCTGTACAAATCTCAAGTGCGCCCCACTGTTGAATTTGGTTGTCACCCTGGAGCCCCACAATATCTGGAAAGCACCTTAGCTAAACTGTGTACAGAAACGGACGGTTCCTGTGATAGTTTCCGCTATCTTAATATTACACAGTATGCTGCCATGCACAGATATACCATCTAGTGTAAAATGATGTTGGGCTCGATGAATAAATCCTACTTGGTGATAATAACCTATTATAAATTTTTCACAAGTATGCACTTCTCGAATAAAAAATCCATAGAGGTAAAGCAATCTTTCGATGAAGCAATGTAGATATATCATCTAGTCTAAAATGTTGTTGGGCTCGATGAATAAATCCTACTATGAAACAATGTAGATATACCATCTAGTCTAAAATGTTGTTGGGCTCGATGAATAAATCCTACTTGGTAATAATAACCTATTATAAATTTTTCACAAGTATGCACCTCTAGAATAAAAAATCCATAGAGGTAAAGCAATCGTACGATGAAACATTGTAGATATACCACCTAGTCTAAAATACTGTTGGGCTCGATAAATAAATCCTACTTGGTGATAATAACCTATTATAAATTTTTCACAAGTATCCACCTCTAGAATAAAAAATCCAAAGAGGTAAAGCAATCATACTATGAAACAATGTAGATATACCATCTGGTCTAAAATATTGTTGGGCTCAATGAATAAATCCTACTTGGTGATACCTTTTATAAAATTTTCTTTTTCTTTTTTAAAAGAAATTGTAAAATACGAGAAAAATAAAAACTAAAACATAAAATTGTAAAATTAAACAAACCTCGTAGATTATGAGAAATCGTCATTGCAAGCATTGCCATCTCATATCTCAAAACAAGGTAGAGTCAAGAAAGAACCCCCGACTCCTTACAAATATAAATAATTATTTCACCAGAAGTAAGGTAAGATTTTCCCTATTTTGGGCACACAAACAATACCACAATAAACTTCTATCGGCTTATCTCTTCAGTTAATGTAAATATTTCAATACCATATTATTGGGAGGCGGGTGTGGGTACCGCCGCCCCGGGAACCATTTATTGGATAACCAACACCTCTGCCATAGGTCACCCCAATTAATTAGCTACGTTTGGTGACTTAGCAGGGGTGCCCGAATTCATGGGTGAGATTTATCTAGGTCTTGGCAACGGATGTGTTTGCCCACCTAAAGCATGGCAGGCAGGATCGGGAGAGGCTGATTAAGGGAAACCTTTCCCACTCGGACAAGTTAATGTAACTATTCAACTTGTGTATATTATGCACATATTATTACTATAATTAACAAGTTGGTACTCTTACCTTTGCAAAATTGTAAATAGTACCTTACCTACTAAGTAGTGAGTAATGCTAGGAAAGATTACATTGACTCAGCGATTGGAATGAGGAAACATTAACGTACAGCTTTTTAATTGTTTTTTTTTTGTAGCATGACGGCCTCCGTTGTCGAGGGTTCTCGATTTTAATAAAATGATCGTATTTTAGAATTTAAAAAAATTCCGTGTATGCATGAGAGGATGTAGGAATGTGAATGAGGTAAAGAGTGTGTGCCAAGACCGAATTGATTGGCGGTCCTCTCTGCCTACCCCTGCGGAGAAAGGGCGTGATGGTTAGTTAGTTATATCGTTTCAGTAATTTTAATCTTCAAAATATGCGCCAATCATCTAAAAACTAAAAACAGCCAAAATTTTTGTATTTTTGGGAAAGCGTGTTATTTTGGGAACCGGTTACGTGGAAGAGATTGTCGTGTTTGAATTTCGCTGTAACCCCCCCCCCCCCCCCTCACCTCTCACCAATCACCTCTCACCTCTTCCTCATAATACATCATACACAGGATGTAACAATACGTACCCGAAGGATTTTAATCATCTGGGGTAAAAAATTTACATCTCACTTTACATTTTGCTGTCTGATGATTTTTTTTTCATATAAAATTTTTTTTCCATCACACGTTGCAATAGGCAAGTTGAGTGAAAAACATTTTGACGTATAAAAAATATGTTCATGTAGATGACATTCAAACTTAAATACCAGTTTTTTTTTTTTTTTAAGTTCGTTTTCATAATTAAAATAATTCTACAAGTTTGAATTTCATTAAAGACCGCTAAAACGGCGGCAAGAGCACAGCAGAGTCCGTGACGTAACCCGGTCCTTGCTTGTGTGAAATATAAGAGAAATATTTACAAAACCGGGACACGCTTAATACGGACGGAAAAAATTAATTTAAAAAGTTGTAGTAGTTAGATATTTACTAGTACCTATCTACTAATCAATTCAGTTACTGGAATTTCAAAAAAGTGAATTTTAATGGTTATTTTTTAAATTTAAAAACACGAAATGTCATTTTTCACCGACCGCTATGTTAGGAACTGTTGCAAGTTTCGTTGAAAAATGACATTTCGTGTTTTTAAATTAAAAAAATAACCATTAAAATGCACTTTTTTCGAAATTCCGATAACTGAATTGATTAGTACTAGTAAATATCTAACTACTACAACTTTTTAATTTATTTTTTTCATCCATATTAAGCGTGTCCCGGTTTTGTAAATATTTTCCCTTATATTTCACACACGCAAGGGCCGGGTTACGTCACGAACTCTGCCGCACGGTATTATGCTCTTGCCGCCGTTTTCGCAGTCTTAATAAAATTCAAACTTATAGAATTCATTTAATTATGGAAAAAACTTGAAAAAAAAATACTGGTATTTAAGTTTGCCTGTGAACATTGGTTAAAAATTTAATTAAAAAAAAAATAAAAAAGAGGACTCAACTTCCTTATTGAGTAGTCAGGTATAGACAAGCGGGTCACTCGTTCCAGCAGCACGGTAACACACGAAATAGAGCGCGTACCACGTGATCCCGTCGTTGGACTGTAATTAGTGGCGACTGGTGATTGAAAAAAAAATTGCAAAATGTCATGTTCTCTTTGTACTCCAAATATGCTCAGGAATCGCATGTTAAAATCCTTCGGGTATGTCCTGTTACACCTGTATACACCTAACAGCTAACAGTCATGTAATACATTTTGAAGGTTATACGCAACAATTTATCATATTCTTCAATATTTAATTAATATTTTAATTGTACAGAACACCGTATTATTGCTTACTTGGTAAATTTCAAATTAACCTTTCTGTAAATGGACGTAGCAAGTGAAACCGGTCCGGTCGAAAATAACTTGTGGGAAAAAGTCACCCAGTCCATAAAATGTTCAATAAATTAAATAATAATTATTATTATCATTAATCGAAGGTGCAACTGTGAGTATTAGATGACGATAACACGTTATACAAAACGTAATATGCATTATTAACCAGTTTGCAATAGAAGTTATTCTACCATCTGATATGTTGACCGCATGAGGCGACCGCATACCGCAGGTTTGCGCATATCCTCATGCCGTACTAAAAAAATAATATATGAAAGTGTTAAAAGTGCATTCTTACGGTTAAATTATTACATTTTTTAAATGTTTCATTATTAAGATTATGTAAATTGAAGTAAATTAAGCATTGAAGTTTAAACATTATTAATAATAATATTTGGATGATTTGTATAGCACTTTTTTTGTTAAAAATCACTGTGAGGGCGCTGTTTGTAATATTTAATCATTGAAAATAATATTGTGATAAACTTCAATCCCAATGGTTGAGACTCTCCAACAACTTAATATGATCGGGAAATAATAAAGATCGATGTTCAACGAGATTACGATGAATATTTAACTGTGCCAAACGTCCGTTCTATTGGAAGCTTTAAGTGAATCTGAGTTTGAGCTAGGGAATCTAAGACTGCTGGAGCCCAATGCTCATCGGCAATTCAAGGATCTGCAAATCATTCAAGAATCGATGCGTTTTCATGTGAAAAATGTAAACCGTGCGCATTGAGCACGCATTTTGCGTGGTGACCGGACAACTCAATAATATGCAACATCATCACTCCTTTGAAAAGTCATTATAAGTGATGAAAATAAAATAACGTGGTTAAAAAGGTCACGTTAGGTGAGATTATGGACTATTTTTTAACGACTTTTCAAAGGTGTGTTGGAATGCCACTTTGTTGAGTTGTCATGGAACCATTTGGCGTACTGCCGGCTGCAGTGCACCGGCGCCGTAGACACCAATTCTGCAGAGCACCTTCCATTGAAATACCGATAGAAGGACATAACATTCCCACCCTACATTCGCGTTCTAAAGACTTACTATTTGTTCTTTAAGTTATGGGAATTTATCAAAAGCTTTCTTTCCCCGTTTCTGCTCAATATTAAAATTTATTAATAAAGACGCCTCAATGTGCCCAATAAAATCATTTAGTGTAACTAAACTTTTTAATTAATGAAGATAATGCAAGTGAAACTCAATCGAAAATCTGAAATAGAAAAGCTATGGATACATCTGGGATTCGAACCAATTCCTTCGGCTTTCCGGGCCACTGCGCTAACCACTGGGCCAATGTATCCCTTTCCAATTAAAATATTATAATTTGAGGTTTAACTCATTAAGTTAAAAATAAAAATGAGTAACTAAACTTGTTAGTAAGTAACAAAGTAAGTATAGCATCACCTTTTTTATTTTATTTTTTATAGCGAATACCTCACAAGAGTCCAAACTGCTCCCGTCTGGAGCCAGTGAGACTATGGCATCCCCAATTGTATGTTGCGAGGCTGAAGGTAAGTGGTGAAGGGAAGGAGATGGGGAAGAGGAAGGTGGGGAAGTATTTGGCTATTCAGATCTAGTCACTTAACACGGCTAAAGCCATTATTAAGCAACGTTTCTATTCTGAATGGTGGTCTTACACCAGGGCGATTCTGAGAGTATCTTCCACTCTGGAACGCGCCGCAAACATAGTATATATTATATTTATTAATTAATTGTGAAATAACACAAATTAATCAAATAAAATTTATTTGCGCACGCCGGGTTCGAACCCGCGACCTTCCGATTGGGAGTCAAGTGTCTTACCTGTCGACCACGAACGGTCGTCAAAAAATAAAGATTATACGTACATTAATCTAGAAGCATTTGATGCGTGAAATTTGATAATCACATACAGTTTTCCAGTCCACCTACAGCTGAACAATCAAGGTTCTCCGGTAACGAATGTAATTCTTATTATTGAAATAAATAAAATAAGTAATGTAAATAATAATTGTAACGGAGACGGAAGCTTGACTTGTGTTGGTGACCACGTGTGAATACTTGGTACATTCACGTGTACATTCAAATACAGGATGTTTCGCGCTACCTGTCGAAGTAAGTGCAGGTCTGGAAGAGTTAAGTATTTATTTCTTCAAAATTCGCAAAATCACTTTGTGGCGTTATTTTGAATTAAATTAAACAAATAACTTTGTATTAAACCACTGTAATAGTGATTTAAAACAAAGTTATTTGTTTAACTTAATTAAGTTAAGTATTTGTTTACAATATCTGAAGTTTATCCACTCGAGCGATTATTGGCATAATATGACAAGTTTGCAAAACAACTTTAGCGATTACTAGCCATAATTTTCTTACAATAATATTTCTATATCTGCATACTAAAATTCGGAGGTATGATTTTCTCAATCTGGGCGGGAAATTTCCAAATCGAACTCTCAGAAATCACAGTCGCTCGACTCGTTTTTTAACAGCAATATAATATCCTCCAGCAATATAATATCAGTTTATATAACAGTACTATTAATTATTATTATACATCAGGCATGTCACCTTGATTGAATAAGTTCTAACTGACATTTCAAAAATGAACTTTGAATGCAAAATCAATTCTTTTGATCATTTCTTTAACCAAAATAATTTTCAGAGCCAACTGTGTTGTATTTCCATAAACAGTTGTATGACGAAACAAGCTTTTAAAGATTCCATATATTTTACAAGGTTCTATCATCACTGACCGTTTTTCAATTGTCATTTTGTTTGTATCTGACAGTTGATCGTTGTTACGTTGCACAGTTGTTCGCACTTTGATTGGACTGGCTTCTAACATTGCGCCACTGTGTTCTGAGGTGTCAAAGTTTGCAAAGACGAATTCTTATAATCTATTTAACAATTTCAGATTTTTAGGTTAAATCTTGTGTAAAGCATTTTAGTTTCAAAATACGACGAGTTCATCGAAAATCAATTGATCGAAAGCAAAATCATCGACAACGAGAGGTTAGGTTAGGTTGAACTCGTTTTCGATGAACTCGCCGTGAACCGACGTGGCCCTACCTTAGAATGGCATTAGGAAATTGTAGTTAGAACCTTATGCGACGAATCCCTCGTATTAGGCCGTAGCTGGTTCTATTTATTTATTTATTTCTATAATAGTACGTACATTTTATAAATGATTATAGTGGTTTACATAGTAATACAAAAATATGTTAGTAACAGGATGTAAAAAGGTTAGTAGTAGCATTTTGTGAACACCTCACTGTGTTCTATCTGCAAGTTTGGGTAAAATAGATTCTAAAATAGTAGTACATACTATTCAAATATTTTCCTTTAAAATATGTTAAACTGAAATATTTTACACAAGATTCAACCTCAAAATCAGAAATTGATGAACAGATTATGAGAAATCGTCTCTGCAAACTTATCACAAGAACAAGGTAAAGTGAAGTTAGAACCATGTCCAACCAACATAACGATGATGCCTCTAATATCTGTTTTAATCGTAAGTTCTTACAATCTAATTTGAGCAAAACTATATTTTAATAGCAATATAAATAAGCAGGCGTATCTACACCTTTCTCAAAATTGGCTGCACACAAAATTACAAAAAATGATTTTTAATTTTGTCATGAAAACAGAAACAAATTAACAGACCTATTTATTGTACCTGCATTGATTTTTTAATGTAAGACATTCCTGTTAAAGTGTGCGTACGCGCGTAAGTGGCCTGAGGTGATCTTTTACTCAGTTATATATTCGGGACCGGTTTGTCAACAAACGGAGCTAAATAAACCACCGAACTACGATGGAAAAAATTGGAGCAGGGTCACATTATTAAGCAAAAACATCGATATTGATTGATTTTTTCAATCAATTAAAAAGGCACAAGTAAAGTCGTCATTGAGAGTACCAAAAATAGAGAAACTAGGAGATACATTGTTGAGGTGGGTTAACCGTCTGTCGACACCAGAATCTTGAGTGATCTGTTTTTGACTGATTTGCAAACGTTCAATGAATTAAACTGATTATCAAACAATTTTTTTAAATCAGTATTGCAATTCAATAAAAAATTATCAATCAAATTATCAATTTTCATTTTATCTTGACGAAGAAATCATTGGTTTCGAAATACGTTGATAATTTTTATTACGTAAGTGATGTATACAAAGTGATTTGTTTTCATTTGATTATCAATCAGTACGTTTTTTTATCTAATTTTATGTTATTTTCAATATTTTTATTGATATATTTTATTATTCAGTAAACAAAATCCGAGTCAAAAACATTTTGGGGGTATTTGTGCTGTGTTTCCTCCTTCTTCCTTTCAGACCAAACAACTCTGTCTTGGCGTACACTCCTTGCTTCTGTTATTCTCACCCATAACACAATCCGACTCGACTATTTGGGTCATGTGAACGTGACATGTCGACCTCGGGCGTCCCTAACTTTTTCTTCATTCTCATTCGCATCATATAATCTCCTTGTATCTTTTCAGGTGTTACCTGCCCTGACGGTGGATACTGTAACGCTGTCCGAAACGTTGGCTAAAGAAGGAGGAAGCGCAACACAACGTACATGGTTGATATATCACACACGAGAACGGGTCGTTTGTACGACTATTGAGTTCAGCTGTGGAATGCCCGTATCTTTTTTTTAAATTTTCGGTCACCGTGTTTCCTCCCTTCTACAACGATCCATGTTCACAACTTCCTCTCCTCGGAAAGACACTCCACTCAGCATCCCCAAAGATGACATAGGCCCTGAGGGCAATTATCTAATCCGGCGGTCGATCGTAAGTTACGAATAAATCTAACCAAAGATCTAACCGTACTAAATGTATTCGAGGTTAAAAAAAACTGTAAAAACTATATATATATACGTGTGATGTGCTGAGTTTTTTTAATGTATGGTCGTGTTATGGTACCTTTCCCTATCTGAGCAAAAGTTTCGAACAGGCTTGCAGAGTCTATCATCAGGGCAAACGTACAGATTGAAGAAAGTTGTAGGCATATTCAATCGCAAATTAGTTTAAGATGATACCCCGGTGGTGGAGAAAATTGAAAAATAAATTTTACTAAATTGTTACTGTCACTGTTGCTCTTACTCCACCGGATATTGAGCGAAAGGGACAATGCACCTCGGGCTACTAATACCTAACTAAAATCGAGGTTTTGTATTCCCCACTTTTCTCCTCCAAAAGTGGACCGATTTTCAATTTTTTTTTACCAACTACATAAGAAAAAACTATTTAACGTCCGTACGTTTTCCTTTAAAAAAAAAAAACATTGTCTATTTTGTATACTGAACGTCTTTTGACGGCGTTTAAACCAGTCAATTATATTGATTTTTAAAAGGTCATAACTTCTATAAAAAGTAACTTATCAAAAAAAAAGTACCGACACGCTAGTAGTCGATATCTATTTTATGTAAAAACAATATTTTCTCTAGGGTTAAAATTCAGAGAGATAAATAGAGAATACATTTGTATGGAAAAATCACCGCCTGGTTCCCCTTAATGTACAATTCTTAGAAACATTGGCACTAGGAGGAAGAGGTAACAACAAAAGTCAATCAACTCAATACCTGTTATTTGCGTGAGATAGTAAATCACGTTATTGGTTACCATTAATACAGTTTCAAGCATTGTCCGCCAGAGGTTTGAAAATACACAAATTATAGCAATAGAACATGCAATTATCTAAGAATAAGAACTGATAAAATCCACAAATTAAGTCCGTTCTGGCTACTTTACACATGGAGAAAAATGTTATTCGAAAAAACGATAATTTTAATAGTAAAAACGATTAAAAACGGGACTGAAGTTCTTACGAACAAATTAACAGGGTTTCAATATTTATTGGCGGGAACATGTAAGAATAATTTGTTGGTATACGTATAACATTAACACTGTTAATTTGTTCGTTAGAACTTCAGTCCCGTTTTGAACCATCTTTACTATTAAAATGATCGTTTTTTCGAATAACATTTTTCTCCGTGCAGGAGATACAACAAAACTGTTTATTTTATAAACTCTAGTATTAATTTTTTTTATCTACACTTTGAATCTACATTACGTACATAATAAATGCATGCAATACATATATTTTTGGTTTCTTATGTAATAAAAAAAAAAGTTTTACACTTTATTTTGAACTGCCTTTGTTTAGAAGTATGTATTTTTATAGTGAACATTGCACAAGAGTCCCAACTGCTCTCGTCTGGAGCCAGTGAGACTATTGCATCCCCAATTGGGGTATATTGTGAGGCTAAAGGTAAGCGTGGAAGGAAAGGAGATGGGGAAGAGGAAGGTGGGGAAGTACCTGGCTATTCAGATCTAGTCACTAAACACGGCTAAAGCCATTTCAAGCAACGTTTCAATTCTGAATGGTGGTCTTATACCAGGGCGATACTGAGAGTATCTTCCACTCTGGAACGTGCGGCATATATAGTATATTTTAGTTTTAATTAATTAATTGTGAAATAACACAAATTAATCAAATAAAATCATTACCAAGACTATGTAAACGTTGTTTTGGGGAATTCAAACTATAGTTGGAAGAAGATGTATGTATATAATATGTAAGTGTTGGTCTAGTTGTTCGTGTAGGTATATATAGATTTATTAAATGCAGGAGTTCACAACAATCGAATTTAGAGTTTAAGATGAAACCCGGTGGTGGAAAATTTTGAAAAATAGATTTTACTAAATTGTTGCTGTCAATGTTGCTCTTACTCCAACGGATATTGAGCGAAAGGGACAATGCACCTCGGGCTACTAATACCTAACTAAAATCGAGGTTTTGTATTCCCCACTTTTCTCCTCCAAAAGTGGACTGATTTTCAATTTTTTTTTTTACCAACTACATAAGAAAAAACTATTCTATGTCTGTACGTTTTGCTTTTTAAAAAAAAACATTGTCTAGTCTGTATACTGAAGGTCTTTTGACGGCGTTTAAACCAGTCAATTTTATTGATTTTTGGAAGGTCATAACTTCTATAAAAAGTAACTTATCAAAAAAAAAACAAAAAGTACCGACACGCTAGTAGTTGATATCTATTTTATTTAAAAACAATATTTTCACTACGCTTAAAATCCAGAGAGATAAATAGGGAATGCATTTGTATGGAAAAATCACCACAGGGTGACCTTAATAATTTTAATAAAAAGGTAAGGTCGTTTACCTTCCGTCTGTTTTCTAAAGTTGGATTATTTTAAATACTCACTATCACAATATTTAAATCTTGATTACACTAATATTTAAGCCTCGATTACCTCGATTAAAACTCGCTCAATGTAATCGATGTTTTTGTCATAATTTCATAAATAGTGCACTCAATCTAGCGAAACAAATACTATGTAAAATTGATGTAATGAATCCACTCCTAAAAATAAACTGCCGTCGTTTTTGAAAGAATAATATTGCGATCTACTGATGCCTCGATGATGATGACAGATATAACACTCAAGTAGACAGGTTTGGTTTACAAAGAAAAAGAAACACATTCCTCTATTTAAGTCATAGACGATGCAAGTATAAACGGATTATGTTCCAAGCTGTGCTAAGCTCGACATTCCAACCAAGCCGAGCTTAAAATCAACTGATAATGGGCCATAATGTAGAACTACCATTCAGACGATAGACTTCGCTTTTCGGCCCATACAAAAAGGACGCCCGGGAAAAAACACTTTTCTACATCGAAAATTGCACAAAATGAATATATTTTTTTTATACTGCCTTCTAGAGGTTGAAAACTATGTCGGTATGTTTTCGAATTTTCGATGCGTTTCGTATTAACGTAAACATTCACTGTCAAACATGTACGATTTATCAAAAAATATTATTTAAGGAAAAAGTGCTGCTAACTCAACTCTCATAAAGAATTATAAAATTATAAAAAGCTACCGACGTAACTTCTTCTTTTTTTTTTAAAAATATATATTTTTTTAAATTTCAATTTCGTGAAAGTTTTGGTGTAGAAAAGTGTATTCTCCATAAACCCCTTTTCGAGCGATTTCTGTAGGTAAATTTGAGCGTTGTCTTATTCGCACATTTCGCATTCGCATGTATTGTAAGTGTGCGTGAGCTTATTGTGAGCGGGAAAGAATGACAGACGCGGGTATTCCGCGTGTCGTTCAAAGTCTAGCCTCTTAAGTTATTATATTATATGATGGTACTACCTTTTGGTGTCCGCTTAATATTTACTGTTAACCGTTGCAATAACGGTAACGCTCCGTCGAGATTTCGCCTCAACTTTAATTGAAAAACTAGATTTTTATGGTACTACTTTTTGTGTCAGTGATGAGATATTTATAGAGAACTAGCTCTAACTGGAATTTTATGAGTAGTTTAAAATGAGTTATTTATGACAGTTTCGAATTTGATGACCGTTATGCTTGACGGCTGATCAACAAGCCAACTTTTAAATTCAACTAAAAATCTAATATAAAACGCGATGATGTTTTGTTTTTATTTTAACTTAAAACATGAGACTCTGAGGAAAATAATTTTCCTCAGAGCCTATGTCATTTTTGAAGATGATGTGTGGAGGGTATTGTTTAATCTCCCGGCCTGCAGTATTAACTTGCCAACGGACATGCCGTTGGGGAGAGCTATCTTTTGTTAAGATTAAGTAATACGCCAAATCACTATTTAGATTTTTCTTTACTACGAAACGGTTTACATTACGGATATGAAAAAATATGCCATGGATATATTGAAGCTTTTCCTACTTTTTCAATGTATGGAATTAAAATAAAATTATTAATTACGCTACAAAAAATACAAGCGCAAAGTACTAAATAATTTGTGTTTTCATTACATAAATATTTAGTTATATAAGAAACATCTTTTTAAAAATACCCTTTATGGCTAAAATTATTTTTGACTCGATCAATTGACTACTATTAGAAAATTTATTATTAGATCTATTATTAGAAAATTTGCAGACTTGAAAAAAATTGTATAGTAGTTTGATTTGAACACGTGTTGCATTTCGATTTTTTTTTTCATACTTGTTCTGCATCTTCCTAAGTTATTTAATCTACGGTTTGTTTGCGAACAGGCTCCACACTTGACTGCATGTCAACTTGACCGTGCTTTGATGCGGACGTCAGTTATTATTAATGGCGCTACACAAATATTTGGTGCCACAGTAAACAGAGGATGTTAGAAAAAATACAGTAGGTGTATCTGTAACTAGGTAGAGGGCAAACTATGGCTGCTTCCTACGATTAACGCCATGGATAAAATAAAGGTGTATTACGAAAGACAATATTAGCGAATCTCAATCGAAAATTTAACATAGAAAAATCAGGAAAAGATACTTGCCAGGGCAATTTGGTGCCACAGCAAACAGTGGATGTTAGAAAAAATACAGTAGGTGTATCTGTAACTAGGTAGCGGGCAAACTATGGCTGCTTCCTACGATTAACGCCATGGACAAAATAAAGGTTAATTACGAAGGACAATATTAGCGAATCTCAATCGAAAATTTGACATAGAAAAATCAGGAAAAGATACTTGCCAGGGCGATTTGGTGCCACAGTAAACAGTGGATGTTAGAAAAAATACAGTAGGTGTATCTGTAACTAGGTAGAGGGCAAACTATGGCTGCTTCCTACGATTAACGCCATGGACAAAATAAAGGTTAATTACGAAGGACAATATTAGCGAATCTCAATCGAAAATTTGACATAGAAAAATCAGGAAAAGATACTTGCCAGGGCGATTTGGTGCCACAGTAAACAGTGGATGTTAGAAAAAATACAGTAGGTGTATCTGTAACTAGGTAGAGGGCAAACTATGGCTGCTTCCTACGATTAACGCCATGGATAAAATAAAGGTTAATTACGAAGGACAATATTAGCGAATCTCAATCGAAAATTTGACATAGAAAAATCAGGAAAAGATACTTGCCAGGGCGATTTGGTGCCACAGTAAACAGTGGATGTTAGAAAAAATACAGTAGGTGTATCTGTAACTAGGTAGAGGGCAAACTATGGCTGCTTCGTACGATTAACGCCATGGATAAAATAAAGGTGTATTACGAAAGACAATATTAGCGAATCTCAATCGAAAATTTAACATAGAAAAATCAGGAAAAGATACTTGCCAGGGCAATTTGGTGCCACAGCAAACAGTGGATGTTAGAAAAAATACAGTAGGTGTATCTGTAACTAGGTAGCGGGCAAACTATGGCTGCTTCCTACGATTAACGCCATGGACAAAATAAAGGTTAATTACGAAGGACAATATTAGCGAATCTCAATCGAAAATTTGACATAGAAAAATCAGGAAAAGATACTTGCCAGGGCGATTTGGTGCCACAGTAAACAGTGGATGTTAGAAAAAATACAGTAGGTGTATCTGTAACTAGGTAGAGGGCAAACTATGGCTGCTTCCTACGATTAACGCCATGGACAAAATAAAGGTTAATTACGAAGGACAATATTAGCGAATCTCAATCGAAAATTTGACATAGAAAAATCAGGAAAAGATACTTGCCAGGGCGATTTGGTGCCACAGTAAACAGTGGATGTTAGAAAAAATACAGTAGGTGTATCTGTAACTAGGTAGAGGGCAAACTATGGCTGCTTCCTACGATTAACGCCATGGACAAAATAAAGGTTAATTACGAAAGACATTATTAGCGAATCTCAATCAAACATTTGACATAGAAAAATCAGAAAAAGATACTTGCCAGGGCTTTGCTCTACCACCACTTATCTAATAGGACCCTATTCCCTTCGGACATATTTGACTCATACTATGATTGAGAACTAGACCCTTTGGAATAACAAGGTTCCATCTATTGCTTTAACGTCATGCGATAATGAACTCTAAGGTAGCTCACCATAGATCCAATAACCCCGTGACGTTTCCGCAACAGATGGAACCTTGTTATTCCAAAGGGTCGAACTATCAACATTATCTTCATTTTCTGAACGCATATTATTTTTGGCTGCTATCTTGATGTACGGATCCCAAGATTCATCTCGAACTAAATGCTATCTAAAAGCGTCTTGGATAAATTTATAAATTTTTATTTAATGTGCTACATCTAAGGGTGAATTTTTTTTTTAATTATTATTTTTAAGCTTAGAATTAGTTAAGGAATATGTGTATCTTGGTGTTAGAATAGGTTGCTTTTTTAAATGGGACAAACATATTTAAAAAAAACCTGTAAAAGACTCAGATCAATTGCTGGCAGATTTAAAAAAAAAAATTATTACATTTACTCCACACAGGAGGCCCTGAGAAAAATAATTACCCTCAGGGCCTATGTCATCTTTGAAAAGTAATCATAATTTTTTTTTCCTATCAATTGAAACACTTAAAATAATGTATATGTCACTGGCAGATTCTATTATAAGATATGGATTAACAATATGGGGAAATACTACTATAACCAATCTGAAACAAGTCCAAGTGGTAAAAAATGCAATTGTTAAATTATTAAAAAAACACTTTTATTTTTTATGTGAAGTTTAAATAGGCACATTTTTTTAAACAATAAAATGAATTGACCTTAAAAATTATGAGTACATTAAAAATGTCAAAATACTACAAAGAACGTATAAGGTTACCTCATTTATAGACCCCTATTGGTATTTCGGCATCCCGATATGGCGCGATCTTTTGTGTTACATTCCTTACAAAGTGGTATCAAAAAACGATAAACTACAATGGCCTTTATAAGGAATAAGGTGCCCAACAAAACCTTGATACAAATACCATCCTCGGGTCGACAATGCGGGACAAACGCGGAAGCGGCCTGTCGATGGGTTCATTATTTAACTGTATGGTAACAGCAAAAAGATGAACATTTTCAGAGATTTTTCTACCTGATAGAGTATGGCTACTACTACCCGTGACTCTTTCGTGTATCTTGGGTATTGAATGAGCCATCTACAGGTCATAAGGGATGAACACATTGCTTCACATTTCTTCCATTTATTTATTTAATTTATTTGAGAGCGATTGACCAGCAGCTGAGAATAAAAGTTTATAAATGCCTGCCACTACAGTACAGGGAGGTTTCGATGAGAAAGATCGATTATTTCCCGTATCAAATTTTTTAAATCAAAAATTTAATATCGATTTATTTCATTCATAACTTGCTTTAATATATACCTACATTCAAGTAAGCAATAAAAATGCTCAAAACCCACCATGATAAATTATTAAATATCGTGTAGGTACTTCTTGTAAGAATTTTTGATCATAAGTATTTATGATTTTTCAATAACGTCTAAACAAAATAAGTGTGGAATTTTTTTTTAAATACTTTTGTTTGTAAGAACCTAAATGAAAAATTGAGGTATTTTTGTCTCAAGACACGTTCTCGGATTTATTTTTTAATGATTATAATTTAACTAAAATTAAAATTCTGAAAACTGTGTTGACAAGATTATGTATTTTTTGATTTATTTTGTTGTATATGATTTCAACTTTGTGTTGTGCAAATTAAACAAATCTGCCAACGACCAACGGTATAACCTTAGTATATTAAAAATAAACATAGTTTTTCAAAATTTTAAAATTGCGAAAAAATTTACCAGATAAAATAACAATCTTTAGAAATCAATTTATGTTTTTTGTAAAAAAGAGTCAATACGTCTAGAATTTGATTTAAAAGGGACTAATTTCCCGTATTCTCTGGTAATACCCTCTTAACGCCCAGAGAGCTTTTACATGTTGGTACAGTACACTTGTTACTTTTTGTTGGATTAATTTTGGTACATTTTGTTGGTAGTAAAAAATACAAAAACACAAGTCATAAATATACAAGAACATAAACATTTATTTTATAGCTAGCCTTATGCCTAGCACTTGAATCTATAAAAATATTAATTTTAATGTTTTTTTTTCAATGTTTACATGTTCCCTCCACAAACCTAAAACATTTTTATTGTCCCTATCTGGAAAAATGTCCAACTAGTTTAACGTTTTAATTTTAATTTTTAAATGTTAACCACACAATCATAAATTTAAAGTGAAACATAATTTTTATGTGTTATTCTGTCCTTTAACAAAAAAAAACATTTGCAAAGAATGAGGAGCTTTTTCACAAAGAAATGTCTTCCCCGAACGGTTTTTTTTCTGATTCTAATTCTACAGGTAGGTGTCTGCGAAATGACAAACTCAGATTTACGAAAGTCAATGAATATATTTGCCAAACATAATTGAAAAAGAAACTTAAGATTGAAATAATTAGGAAGGTATATAATGTAAAAGAGTCGCTAATATTATGTCCTTACATATGAAATTGGCGTTTTGCCGTACTGGCAACTTTGATCTCAAATATCTTCTCATTGGTTAGGAATTCCAAATTCAAATTTATACAGCTATTTACTCATTCATGTATTTGTGTTTAGAAAATTATAATTAATTTGTTTTTTTCTTAATTGTTTATTTTTATTTGCGTCACTTAGTTTACAAAATGGAAAACCTGAAATTATTTACGAGTACGAGATCCACCGTGGCATCAGTCCTGCAGAAACGGCTCGAAGGATTAATGATGTGTATGACGACGGTGCCGCAAAAGATAAAACAGTGCGTTTTTGGCTCCAACGTTTTCGTTCTGGAAATTTCGACCTGCAGAACAAGCCCCGTGGATGGCCGGAGACCAAAGTTGATAATGAAGAATAGAAGGCTATTGTGGAAGCGGATCCATCGCAAACCACGTCCGAGTTGGCTGCAGGCTACGGTATTAGTGATAAAACTGTTTTATTCCACTTAAAAGTAAATGGTGAAGGTGAAAAAGCTTGAAAGGTGGGTACCTCACGAATTGAGTGAAGCAAATCAACAAACGCGCGTTGACTGCTGCGTTGCATTACTCAACCGGCACAATAACGAAGGGATTTTAAATCGAATCATTACCTGTGATGAAAAGTGGATCCTGTACGATAATCGGAAGCGCTCATCGCAATGGCTGAACCATGCCGAACCAGCCAAACCATGCCCCAAGAGAAAATTGACTCCAAAAAAGTAACTTGTGAGCGTTTGGTGGACTAGTGCTGGTGTCGTTCACTAAAATTATAATTTTATTATAATTTTTGAAACACAAATACATGAGTAAATAGCTGTATAAAATTGAATTTGGAATTCCTAACCAAAGAGAAGATATTTGAGATCAAAGTTTCCAGTACGGCAAAACGCCAATTTCATATGTAAGGACCTAATATATTATAATTATTTCAATGTATAGGTCCCCAGTCACATAAAATATAAATATAAATCAACAAATCCTCCACAATTTATTTATCATTTCTTGTTGAATGCCCGGGGTATAAAAAGCAGGGGTGAACAATGCACCTGCCGAAGCACGTGCAAAAAGGGTTAAGCCAATAATTGATACATATTAATAGATTGCAAGAATTGTTTGTGGATTTTTTTAAGAGGTGCCACTGAAATAAAACTGGAATCAAGAGTTATGATAGAATAACAAAAAGATTCAAACTATAAAACGACTTCAGTCAAGGTGTGTAAGGGAGGTAAGATACGAAGGATATCGCTTATATAAAGTAAATAATATAAAATCCCTAAATTAACTTTAATATAAAAAATACTACAAATTAATTTTTTTTTAAATTATTCTCATTTCAAAGATACCAGAGCAGCATAATTTGTAAGTCCATGCTTATAATAATAATGTTCGAAACGATTTCCATACAGTGTGGCGTCGGAGATTTACTCAGAGTCGGGTTCTTAAATTTGAGCCATACGGGCATCAGCGTATATACTTCGCTGATTATATCAAATTTAATTCCACGGGAAATATAATAATATGAAATCTTCAAAAGTGTTTTACCTAGATGGCGCCACTTCCGATGCATATCGCACATGAGCGAGTGATAAGTGTGAATATTACGGCAGCAGCTCCGTGGAAAATTATACGTACACTGACGGGTCGGAACGATTTCCACACTGCGTGGCGTCGGAGATTTACTCGGAGCCAGGTTCTTGAATTTGAAAAATGATTCGATTTCAATCCGAAAAGTGTTTTTCAAAAGAAAGCTGATAATGCATTTTTCATCTCTTTTTAACCTAACCTAACCCAACAGAGCGTATGTGGGATCGGCCAAATGGGGTAATAAAATAGAAGAGAAAAGTTGTAGGGTTAAGTAAGACCCATTGACCAGCGGCTGCGCATTAATGGCAAGGATCCGAAAGTTTTTTAACCCGTTGCCGAAGAAAGTAAAAAAAGTTTTTTTTTAAATCCGAAAATCAACTCCACCCCCTTTTCCCAACCCTTAAAGAATATTGATATAATTTTGCATACTAGACTTACAAAATAAGAGGAAAATTACTACATACTTCTGATTTCAGAATACTCCGCGCGGAAATGCCAGGAAATTCAGTTTGTTTTTAATAAATGTTTTAAAGTTTTTAACCATTAGACCAAGCTGTTCATAAAAAAAATATTTCTTAACATTGGCGATAGCTTGAACAGTGTTGCTAAAATGACGTAACAAAAATTATCACCCTATAAGGTTAAAACATATCACAAATCACCTGCTACTGCAGTTTGCGGTTCATTTATTTATCCTCTTCTAACACCGTTAAGTGTTTTCCAACTCCAACTCGGGGACAGCAAAACTACTGTAACCGCCATTGTCATAAAATCACTTTAACACAACTCATTAACCAATCCCCGTTAGCTCGTGTTTCAACGGTCATACACTCGTGTACACAATGGACTGAACAATATGTTGAAAGGCATACTTGAAACTGAAGTGCTAAAAGAAGTGACAGTAATAATATGTAATTAGGTGTGGTTTTCCAATTTTCACGGACATTTAGTAGATTATGCTATGGAAGCCTTGTTTAAGAATTCTTGGAGGAACGCTTCTCAAACATTTACGTATTAGAACTTCTAAAATGTGGACAAAACAAATTTTGGCTTTCTTCTGCTGCTGTCCTCTCCAGAGGCTGCTGGAAATTGCCAGTAGTGTTTTACATTAAAAAAATATTCTAATATTATAGGAGTAACATAGGTGTGGCAAATTTTTTAATGGGGGTACTGCAATTCATCACTCCACTAAGTCACATTTGTAAAATAAATTAATAAATCGTCGTTGCATATAGAATATGAACCATGTGAGACTGAGTACATTCTGAAAAAATCTATAAAAACTGTTAAAAAAAAACGAAACAGAAAATTACAATTCTATTTATGGACAAAGTAGGAAAAATATATTTCGTTCATTGTATGAATATATTTATGGCAAACATTAATTATTTTATGTAAGAAAATTGAATTTTAACTCGTTTTTATCACATGCTTCATATTCTAAGCACAGTTTTTCTCACATGGTTCATATTCTGTATACAGTTATCGAATTAATTTTAAATGCCACATTATGGCAAAATATTTAATTTTAATATATTAAAATTTGACAGCTAGGCATCACAAAAAGATGTTAATGTTATGTACATACCAAGGCAACTGAATTGTGTAGTGGTATATAAATGATACGACTTTACAAAAAAAATGTATCATGTACTATTTTGATTGTCCTCACATGGTTCATTTTCTATTGCCTTAAATATTTGATATTATTACACGGCTCATATTTCAGAAGACGGAGAAAAAAAAAATAACTGAATATTTAACTAATTTTCGTCAAAACCGTCAGATTATTGCTTACGAAACAAGTTGAAACAAAAAAAGTACTCAAATCTAAGTATTTTAGTAATTTTGAATTAAAATGGTGTCACAAACTAAGATTGCTGAGTTTGAAGAAATAATGCTAAGTTCACATCAATTGTTTTTCTATTAACTTCACAGTTTTGTACTGTATGTTCGTACAAAATCATCACATGGAGTTTGAAGAAATAATGTTATGTTCACATCAACTGTTTTCCTATTAACTTCACAGTTTTGTACTTTATTTTCGTACAAAATCATCACCTGGAGTTTGTAGAAATAATGCTATGTTCACATCAACTGTTTTTCTATTAACTTCACAGTTTTGTACTTTATTTTTGTACAAAATCATCACCTGGAGTTTGAAGAAATAATGCTGTGTTAACATCAACTGTTTTTCTATTAATTTCAAAGATTTGTTTATTTTCGTCTAAAATCATAACCTGCAATGAAATTGTTTTGATGCATTCTCTGCAGTTGATAGTCGATAGTGCTGAACGTTTTATCAATTACGTGCAATTAATATAAATACATTGCAAAGATGAAAAATATGATAACTCCCATTGTTTCGGATTCTCACATGTATTACGCGTAGTTAGTTGTTCATTGTGAGTGCTCTATCTTGTATATATTTTATAATTGAATGTAATCTGTTGTTATTTTATAGAGAAGTGCCCTAAAGAGCGAGATAAAAAATAGACAGAACATCAATTATAGACGAGTAAAAAGGTGAGAAATATTATGCAAAAGGCTGAAATTTCAAAGTAATATTGTTAATTAAGACACACCGCTTATACGCGTGTAATTTAATAGATGTATACATACGATCATATCGGCACATTCTACTGAACTTGGAAATAGAATACACTAGAAGAGCCCCCCGCTTGATAGTAAGCTAAAAAAAGTGGTCCACTAAAATGGTTCCAATAAGAAAAATCGTGCTTGTGGAATATCTAGAGGTGGCGCAATGATCTCATGACAATTATTTCCGTCTTCCGATCTTACTTCTTTCTTCGATTTTTTTCCTTTTCATGGACAGCGGAGGAATATTTCATTCGTTTTCACAAAACCAACCATTTAGTTTTTTTTATAAATTTCAGGAGAATAAAATGAGTATGTGGAGAGAACGAGATTGATCGAGGATTGAGTCGATTTAATGCCACAATAATAAATAATAAAAATAATTGCTAGCTAAATACCATACACCCGGGTGATTAGCTCACATTTTATGCGTGTACATATAATTATCATGCTTTATGCTGTGAATTTAAGGGGATGTATCACGTTGTGTAACATTTGGAATCGGGCCGCTAATAATAATACTCCTTGTGTAGATAGCGATAAGGTGTATATTCCAGCTGAAAACCACAGGCCCGTTTTGATTTATGCAAGAAAAAAACATCGCCAAAAAGGTTTAATTTAATATTAATATTTTCGGTTTAATTTTTATTTTGCGAAGTTCAGGCACAAATATTAAATGTTTGAAACTTTGCTACATTATTAAATTAAGCCATAACCGAAAAGGGGTTCGTAAGTACGAGATTTTGAACATTAAAGCATGTTTTGATAGATTTTTTTTTTCTTGGCTTATAAAAAGACTGAAAGAAAATGCTCGATTATTTCAAAGGCCAGGATGTTTTCTACTCGTACCTTTTTCTGAACCAAAAACACACGATTTTGCATTACTATATAGTGCTTTGACTTAAAGTAATATAAAAATTACTTACCTTTTAAAAATCATCAGCAATGGGAATCGGAATAAAAGAAGACAAAACTTACCTGAAACAATAAGAAAACACACATTAGTTACGTCATTATCATGCAGAAAAAAATAATTTTAGAGCTATATACATTTAGTTTCAAAAATCGTCCCCTTTGCGCATAGCAAGGGGCCAATCTTGATTATATTATTTCAATGATTCTGAAATACTGTCATCCTTAACGAGAGTGTATTATGTTTGTGTCAAAATAGTTAACACAACAATTATTATTGGATAATTTGTACAGCGCTGTTGTAAATGTCACCTCAAGGGCGCTGATCTTAAAAAAATGGTATTTTAATTATAAATTATAAAATAGGTGCAAAAAATAGAAACTACGCAAAACTTTTATTTCATATTAAACGTTTATTTATAAGTTTAACCATCACTAGATAAATAGTTCAGTGAATATCGCTTTTTTTATTAGCTCCACACAGGAGCGAAAAATCCCTCAGGGCCTATGTCATCTTTGGGAATGCTGAGTGGAAAAAACTTCGGAAAATTACTTTGTGGCGTCATTTTTAATTCAATGAAAAACAAATAACTTTGTTTAAACCACTAATATAATAACAATTACCTACATGTTTCAAAACCTAAAAAATGGTTTCTTCGTCAGGGTAGTAATGACATTGTCATTATATAATTGTGATTATATTAGTGGTTTAAACAAAGTTATTTGTTTTAATTTATTGAAATATATAATCTTCTTCCAGATAGATAGATAGCCTAAAAACGGAGAAGGGTATAAAAATTTAAAAAAAAACTGTTCAATCTTAAGTTCTTCTTCTTCTTCCTTGCACTGTCCCAACTCATTGCCTAGGTAGGCTGTTGGGGTCGGCTCTCCTCGTTCTCAGGTTGTAGCTTCTTCGGTTCTGGGTATCGCTCTCTTCCAGGCCGTTTCTACTTAGAATTTTAGAGCATTGAGTCATCCAGGAGTTCTTTGGTCTTCCTCTGGATGACTGTCGATGAAGCTCCATAGACATTGCCTGCTTCACTGTGTGGTCTGGTGGTCTCCGTTTTATGTGACCATACCATCTCAACTGTCGTTCCTCTAGCTTATTGTTTATGTCTGTGACACCCAGGCTACCACGAATGCGTGAACTTTTAATTTTATCTTTTAGTGACACTCCTGCTGACCATCTAAGCATTCGCATTTCTGCTGATTCAAGTTGCCTGGTGTAGGAGTTGTACATGGTCCAGCATTCGGAGCCATACATTATCGCGGGTCTAACAATAGTCTGGTATACCTTTCCTTTTAGTTTTATAGGCATTTTTGTGTCACACAGGATTCCTGTTACGGATCTAAATTTACTCCATCCCAAACCTATTCTGTGGTTAACATCTGCTGCACATCCTCCATCTTTGTGGATGAGTGAGCCGAGATACTTAAATGTGTCACAGTTAGCTAATGTTACTCCATCCAGTTGCATCGAAGGAGTTACAGCATTTGTGTTTTCAAATGGCAAGTACAAATATTCAGTCTTTTTCCTGCTATTTTTTAGGCCATTATCCTCAAGGATTTTTCTCCACCTTTCCAGGCTATTTTGTAAGTCACAATGATTATTTGCTATCAGTACTACATCATCTGCAAAAAGCATAGTCTTGAGAATATTGTTGTTCATTTCTTGGATTGTTAGCTAATTCATGACCATTATGAATAGCAGTGGGCTGAGGACAGATCCTTGGTGTACCCCCACTTTAATTGGAAATGTTGGTGATGTCCCTGATGTGCATCTTACTTGTGTTTCTACGTTTGTATACATATCTTGTATGGAGAGCACATATCGTTCTGGTACGTTATGAGATCTCAATGCCGCCCATATCAGGCTTCGGGGAACCCTGTCAAATGCTTTTTCCAAGTCTATAAATACCATGTGTAAGTCTTTTTTTGCATCTCGATATTTTTCTACTATGATTCTGACTGTTTGAATAGCATCTATTGTTGATTTCCCTGATACAAAGCCGCATTGATCGTCGTGTATTTTTATAATATTCCTGATTCGTGTGTTTATAATCCTCTCATAAATTTTCATGGTGTGAGACATAAGCTTTATCCCTCTATAATTGTCGCACTTCCTAGAGTCTCCCTTATTTTTGTAAAATGGAAGGAGATAACTCTTCCTAAAGTTTTCTGGCATTGGTTCTCCAGTCAATACTTTGTTATACAGGTTGCACAACCATTTATGTCCCACTTCTCCACACTCTTTCCATAATTCGGCTGGAATATTGTCTGGCCCCACTGCTTTCCCCTTTTTCATTTGTGATATGGCTACTTTAACTTCTGTTGGAGTGATTTCTTCAACTGGCCCCAGCACTGGTTGCTCTGACACATGAGTTGTTCTTGGAAATTCTTCGTTCAGTAATGTAGAATAATAATCTTTCCATCTACTGTTCAATCTTAAGTTGTTAGAGCAAAATTAAAAAGATTACTAAATAACTGAAAAGAAAATACTTTGTGTTAAGTGGCTTTTTATTTATCTTCTACCGGTTTCGGTACATCCGTACCATCAATCAGAATAATGTCTACAAATACAGAAGTTCACACATAAATTAATCTAAGTATTGCCTCTCTAAACAACAAAATGTTAAAAATATTACAAACCCCACTCTCGATTTATCCGACAATTTGAGCAGCCGACACCCCTTCCAAGAACTATTTCTCGGATCAGGTTCGACACCCGACCAAGCGCAACGATTGCCCGACTATTGCAGAATACCGTGTAAACTGGGTATGGATTACCTACAGTGCCCACTACCGGCTAATATGCTCTTTGATAAATTAATAGTGATTTATAACACGTGACCAGTTCGTGCTGAAGCGAACCTTTTGAATGCTAAACTAAATTAACGTGATGCATTACGACGGGTAAAATTCGGGATCAGGTCGCTAACAATAATATTCCTTAGGTAGATGGCTATAATGTTTAAATTCCTATTTAACACAAGTCGCCTGTTTTGATTTATTCACGAACATCGCCAAAATCATGGGGTGAGGTTTTCTAGGTCTTCGCGACTCCCTCGACCCATCGCCTTGCACCGCAGTGGGAGGAATGATTTCATACGTCCATCACTCCTGGACACACCGACCCCCAGATTCCTACCTATCCCTTAAACCTTTTTTCCTTCTCAAAACTTCATATTCTTTCTTTCCTCAAAATGACCCTCCACACAACATCCCCAAAATATGTAAAAAAAAATCGTGCTTTATTTTATTTTGCGAAGCTGAGGCACAAATATTTAAATATTTGACGATAATTTTCTTCAGAATTTCATTTTCCACATTATAGGTACAATAAAACTATAACCGAAAAGGGGTCCGCAATTAGGATATTTTGAACTAGGAAGCAGTTTTATTTTTAATGTAGATTCGTTAGTTTTTTTTTTGTGGTTTTTTTTTGCTACCGTTTTCGACACATTCGTGTCATTTACTAGCAAACTTAAAACTTTCTTGTTTAAAGTTTGTCAAACTTAAAAGTTTTCAGTTTGTCAAACTGAAATGTTTTAAGTTTGCTAGTGAGCACGGATGTGTCGAAACCGGTAGCGCAAATAAATCAAAATATGTCTATAAATTGTTACATAGTTAATGCCCCAGAAATATATAAAATACACTTGCATACGCCGGGATTTGAACCCGCGACCTCCGGATCGCCAGAGCCATACAGCGTATAAAATAAATTGAAATCAGAAATAAATTGAAATACCTAGCATGGCGAGCGAAATAACACAATATCTACACTATGTATAAAATTATTTTAATAAATAAATAAATAAACCTTTGTAAAATTGTAACTATTACCTCCTTCCTACCTATGAATTGTAAGTTCCTCCTGTCCTAAAATGAGTTTTGTAACTCATCGGGATTGCCCTACTAAGAAAAGAAATAATAAAAAAAAATAAAAAAATCAAAGTGCTGATGATTTCCTGGTAAAATCCGACGTGGCCTTCATCTTGCATCAAAAAGACCCAGGCTTCAGACGAAGCTGATGATAGTGATGATATAACAGATGGCGGAAGCAACGGGAATGCAGTGACACGAAAGGAAGAAAGCATATTACGTATCTTCTTGTGAGAGTGAGAGAAGACATTACCTATTGGCACAGGTAGAACGGTACCTGGCCACTCTCGTTACGTACAAAAGCCATTGGAGCTCTGGTCAAACTGGTCTGCAGTCCACACACTCTTAAGCAGCGAATGTGGATGGATGATGACCGGTTTGGACTTCGGACGATCCGACCAGAAGTGTTATCGGTCTCCAATCTTTTGTTGGACACAAGACAGATGGTAATATAAATTTGATTGATGTGAATTAATTATGTTTTCAGTTTGAGATGGTCTGATTTGGCTAATTATTTAGAAGGGGCTAAACGTTGTTTTCCAATAGCAGCAGTTGCCACTATTTAATTATAACACTATTCTGTTATTCTGCCTCTAGAAATGGCCATGCACAAGTATTTGATTCATTCCATCGTGTCATATTTTCCTCTGGCGTCCACGTCTTCCACATTTTTTTTAAAATTAGCTCTACACAGGAGGCCTTGAGGTAAATAATTACCCTCAGGGCCAATGTCATTTTAAACTATAGCAAACATATGTAAAACAAATTGCACTTAGACAAGAATACCCATTTACATACGACCTAATCAAAAAAAAAACAATAGAATCCCGTCAAATATACTAACATAATTATCATTTTAATATATATTTCTATCAATTTATTCCATTTCCAATTCACTTTACTATAATATCATTTTAATATATGTATGTAATATATGCATTTTTCCTGTGATTTGGAAGATCACACTCTTTAGAGAATTAATTCCCACTTCCAATTACCTTCCTTTTATTATATTCAAATAACCATGTCTGTATACAATTTACGTATGTCTCGACACAGGTTTACCCTAGTGAGACAGGCATTGAAAAAAAATAAGATGTAATTATAATATATGTATAGATTAAATAATAAAAAAAATTAAAAAAACTTGCTGTATAGAGGGCATTTTTAGAAAGGGAGAGAGTAAGTTCTAGGAAGGAAAAGCTATGAGAATTTAGGAATTCAAAATCTCCAGGAGTAACGGAATAATGAATCCTACCCTCCCACTGTACTGCAGGTGCAAGGCGATGTTCTGAGAGAGTCCTGCCCGAGAGATCAAAAGGTCTCCCTTAACCAGTCTCTACCGATCCGGCCTTTTTTATATATGAATACCGCACAAGAGTCCCAACTGTTCCCGTCTGGAGCCAGTGAGACTATGGCATCCCCAATTGGGGTAAGTTGTGAGGCTGAAGGTAGTAGGGAAGGGGAATGTGGGGAAGTACCTGGCTTTTCAAATCTGGTCACCAAACACAGCTAAAGCCATTTCAAGCAACGTTTCAATTCTGAATGGTGGTCTTACACCACGACGATACTGAGAGTGTCTTCGTGCCGCAAACACACTATATTATTTTTAATCAATTAATTGTGAAACAACACAAATTAAATTTATTTGCGCACGCCGGGTTCGTATCCGCGATCTTCGGCTTGGGAGTCGAGAGCCTTGCCTCTAGACCACGCCGGCCTGAAACGCAGTTGGGGTGTGGCAGAGATGGTGGCTATCCAATAAATTCCGGAGTGGTGGTACCCAAACCCACCTCCCAAATTGTATCTTCCTCGGGCGTCCACGAATTCTACAAATTGTACATACACGAAAAATAACCCATTTATGTTTGGAATTCATCTAACAGTAACGCCATTACGGTCGTTACATCCCATTCTAAAGAAGTAATCAGATCGGTATCTGGCCGAGACTGTGTCAGAACAGAATGCCACGCGATTCTGGCAATTAGCGCTGCCATAACATTACCGCAGGTAATGACTGAGAAGTCCGTCTGTCGGGCACCGGTTCCAATCAAACGACGACGCACACAATACACGGGGGTTCCTAACCAGTGGTCCGAGGCTGTCAAGTGGTCTGTGGAACGATTTCAGGGGTCCGCAAGGTTTTGTTTATTTTATTTTGATTGTTTAAACGCCCGTAGGGCTCTTGTAGGCATTTATACACATTTATTATACATATGTCTAACGTTTACAAACTTATCAATTTATATATTCCAATAAACACTTATCATTTTACAAGCATATTGGTACAAGAAGCAAGATTACTTTGTTTAGTTCTGGGCGAATGAAACTGAGAATGCCGGACACACGCGTCGCAAAAAGAATTATGACTGGACACCCAGGTGGAAAGAGAAAAGTGGGAAGACCCAGGCTGAGGTGGGAAGACGAGGTAAGAGGGGATGCGGCACAGCTTCTCCAGGTAACAAACTGGAAGTCAACTGGACAGGAGGAGTTGGAGGCGAATGTTGCTGGAGGCCAAAGATCGATAAGGGCTGTAGCGCCATCGAAGAAGAAGAAGATTTGTCATTTGGGTGGTAACCAGACGGTGTCAACTGATTCATTGACCGATGACCATTAGCCCAATGGGTTAAAGAAAAATATGATTTTTACTCTCTCATTTTACAGAAGAACGTGAACGAGCTATTGACAAGTCCATAACAGAAAAGATTACGAATCTCTGCAACGACAGAAGTTGCGGTGGTATGACCGGTGACCAGTGACCACTTTGATAACCTGTATCGGGCGGGGCTTGCTGCTACTGCCTATACGGTAATGGAAATGGCGTGGCGGTCAACAGCATTGGCACGTCATGCAGGGCATATTTGCTAGCTCGTCACCTCATTTGGACAAAGTTCTAACTGACGTTTATTTTTTCAACATTACCTTTGAATGCAAAACCATTTCTTTTGCAGATTTCTATAACCAAAATAACATATAATAATTCTAACATCACTTAGACTCTCTATTTTGTTTGTATCTGACAGTTGATCGTAGTTACAAGGTGCATTGTAGCTCGTCACTTTGGTTGGATTGGTTCAAACTTCGTCTTACCTTGTTCTGATGTTTCAAAGTTTGCAAAGAAGAATTTTCGTAAAATATTTAACAAGTTTTTAATAGTCTAGTTTTTAACTGTTAATTCATGGTGGAATTCAATTGTATTATATATGAAATTAAACAATTTTTTCACTTTGATCCACATCCACTAGAAATTAATTGCCTAACAAAGAAAATTGATCGTAAATATGTCATGAATAAACAGTTGGAACATAATGCTCAATCACCATTAATATATCCATTATAATTCACTTAGAATAATTTTACTTCAGAGAGCAGTGGTGTAATTTAAGTATGTAATTAAAAATGTAATAACCCAAATATATGGAGAACCCTAACAACAATAATTACCATAGTTCTATCAATATTTGTCAATTAAGCCCTAAGCAACAAGGAGGGAATATCCCAACATTACCAAAATAAAATATCAGTGATCACAAACCTTTTCAAATATATAAATTCATGTCAATTAAAATATCCTTTTACTATGTATCATCATTCATAATTTCAATAATAAACTTTATAATTACATATATGTACCTTAACTTAACAAAATAACTTATAATACCTTAAATTAACAAAATAGAAACATTCATCGTATAGAGACAATGTTGTGTACCCCTGACATGTTTAATTCCGTAGCATAAGAATTTCAACTACCAGTCTGAAAATGTCCGTAGTAGGACGAAACCGGTCCTGGTGTAAATAAACAAGTGGAACAAAGTGAAAAAAATTGTTTAATTTATCTAATTTTTGATTATTAAGTTCAATCTTGAAGTATTTTATTTTATCATATTTTAATGGAACATATATATAACGTAGCCCTAGCATGGATCATTAGGGATATGTAATTAGAGCCTTATGTAATGAATTATTATGCCCTAGCTGGTTGCATATGGTTCTACCTGCAATTTTAGGTATGTTCTAAATATTTTTATTTAAAATATGTCCAATTAAAATACTCCACACAAGACTCAACCTCAAATCAGAAATTGGTAAATAGATTACGAGAAATGGTATTTGCAAACTATAGTGTTTGCCTTATCCACAGGTAAGATATTGTTTTGGGATCTTCAATAATAATTATAAGGTCCTTGTACAATACTAGTATATTAACAATATTACGTGTTTACAATAATTATATGCTTCTGGGTCTTTCGACCGGCTACCACTCTGTCTAGCAATTGAACTCTAACTGCCCGACATCAGTCAATATTTGACGTAAACTTTTTGGCGACATTTATCAAAAACAACTTAAACTAAGTCATTCAAGGACAATACACAAACTTTGACATTTCATATATCAGAATAAGGTAAAGTGAAATTAGCACCCTGTCAAACAGAGGTAACGAACTATGCACGAGATATTCTGGATATGTGATGTAATATAATGCAGGTCAGAGTTGCGTGGAATTTGTCAAATACATATTTAATGTTAGGCATGGCAATAGCAATAACATGTATTGTGTTAAACGTTGTCAAAGATAAGGAACCCACATTCGCAAAGTCCGCATTGATTTAAAGCACATCCTAACTAATAAATAGTACAAACGCGAAATTGTGTTTGTTTGTCCTTCTTTCACGTAGCAAGGCAGAAACCGATCGACGTGATTTTTTTTACATAGGGATAGCTGGAGGACCGAGTAGTGACAAAGGCTACTTTTCAAACAGGGAAAAATATTTTATTCCCATTGAGTAATTAAAGAGTTATTTCTAGTTCTTTAAAGTGCCCTTGAGGAGATTTTTCACGACGATATCGAAATTGTGTTTGTTTGTCCTTATTGCACGTCGCAACGCAGAAACTGAACGACGTGATTTTTTCCATAGGGATAGCTGGAGGACTGAGTAGTGACTTAGGCTACTATTCAACCCGGAAAAACATTTTATTTCCATTGAATAATTAAAGAGTTATTTCTAGTTCTAGTGCCCTTGAGGCGCTATTTTTTCACGATATCGAAATTGTGATTGTTTGTCCTTCTTTCACGTCGAAACGCAGAAACCGAACGACGTGATTTTTTTCCATAGGGATAGCGGGAGAACTGAGTAGTGACATTGGCTACTATTCAACCCGGAAAAACATTTTATTCCCATTGATTAATTAAAGAGTTATTTCTAGTTCTTTAAAGTGCCCTTGAGGCGCTATTTTTTCACGATATCGAAATTGTGTTTGTTTGTCCTTCTTTCACGTCGTAACACAGAAACCGATCGACGTGATTTTTTGCATAGGGATAGCTGGAGGACTGAGTAGTGACTAGGGCTACTTTTCAACCCGGAAAAACATTTTATTCCCATTGATTAATTAAAGAGTTATTTCTAGTTCTTTAAAGTGCCCTTGAGGCGCTATTTTTTCACGATATCGAAATTGTGTTTGTTTGTCCTTCTTTCACGTCGTAACACAGAAACCGATCGACGTGATTTTTTGCATAGGGATAGCTGGAGGACTGAGTAGTGACTAGGGCTACTTTTCAACCCGGAAAAACATTTTATTCCCATTGATTAATTAAAGAGTTATTTCTAGTTCTTTAAAGTGCCCTTGAGGCGCTATTTTTTCACGATATCGAAATTGTGTTTGTTTGTCCTTCTTTCACGTCGCAACACAGAAACCGATCGACGTGATTTTTTGCATAGGGATAGCTGGAGGACTGAGTAGTGACTAGGGCTACTTTTCAACCCGGAAAAACATTTTATTCCCATTGAGTAATTACAGAGTTATTTCTAGTTCTGTAAAGTGTCCTTGAGGCGCAATTTTTTCACGACGTTATCCATTAAGTACACCATATAAGGTCAAATTCACTAAACGCAGCCACAAAATACTTCGTAAAGGTCAGCAGGTTAACAAGTCAACTGTTGCCAATTAAGAGATGAGGTCACAGGGTAGCAATGTGCGAAACGGTGAAGAGACGTCACCGAATAATGGCGACCCAATAATGGTCAGTCGGTAAGTTAGGAATCCATCGCGTGGACAACGAATACTCACCACACGACTGTGATACGAGTAGAATCGCCTTTACTGCCTGTGAACACGAAGCCTTCCTCCTTAATGAATTTCCTTGAAGACAAAGAGGTGGATTTTTATTTTATATTATTAAATATTGAAACAATATTAAAAAAAAAAATGTATGGAATATTTTTATTATAATACAAAGAATATTTATTACATTTTTACATATATAATTTACAAAATAATATATTTAAGGTAATCATTGGTCCCTTAGATATATATTATTAATTTATACTTTTTGCATGTACTTACACTCCATATTTACTATATGGAGTGTGTGGGATCGTACTAATATCCCCAGACTTTGAAATAAATAAATTACTAATATTATTTGTTTTCATTTAATTAAAAATTGGACTTTGAGTCTTAACAGCATTTGTGTACAATTTTTTATTTGGTCTAATATAATGCTAGTGTTTTTGTGACGTTTTTATAAATGTTGTTTTTGTATGTATAAGTCCATTTTCTATTTTGTAGATTAAAAGGCAAGTGTTATATTCGCACAAAGTTCTTATTTTCAGAAGGTTCAATTCCTGGTATAGTTTTTTTGTGGGAGTATCTGGGTTATAATTAAAAAGTTTTTTGATAACTTTGTTCTGTATTCGTCGTTTAAGTATGTAATGTATGTGTTTCCCCATATCTCTATTAAATAATTTAGGTGGGACTGTACTAAGCTAAAGTAAAAGCTCCTCTTTATCTCTGTTGGAAGAAGACGAGCAATTCTACCAAGTACACGAATTAGTGGGATGATTTTTGCTTTTAGTTTTTCTATGTATGTCAAATGTTTATCAATATATAAGCCCAGATATTTTTCGCTATCCAGAACATGTAGGTAGGTCTCTTTCTTCTATTTGTAATGGTTTATGCGACGGTATTATTCTTAGGATCATGTAACCGGTGTTATTAATATTTATTGTTAATATATTTATTAGCCAACTGTTTGGTATGCAAGATCTGTTTGAGATTGTTCTAATATAATTTCTAAGTTTTTTCCGAAGTAAAATATTGCCGTGTCATCTGCGTATAAGAAGATTTCACCATGTAGTTTTAACTGACAGATGTCATTTATATATATTTGGAAAAAACCTTATTGAAATCACCTTCGATTTACCTTGGAATTACCTTCCAATTCTTCAAATTGTATATTTGACACATTTGATGTAACTTCTATCTTTTCGACATATTTAGTATCCGATGTCATATCACAAAAACATACAGAGAAGTACTACTGATATTGACATAACCGGAACTTGAACTCGGAAACATTCGTTATCCGGTGCTTTCTCTGACCACTGTGCTATTTGTAGCACAAACTTTCAGACCAGCTGTGTTTTGAAATACTTAAAATATCTAAAATTGCCAAGGTTTGTAACCCCGTTTTTTTAACGTTTTAAGTTAAATCCCTGTTTTATGAAAATCAAACGTTTAACCGGTGTTAATGCAAGATAAACCTTCATAATTATTGAAAACTCTACCTTTCATTTGCGGGATAATAAATTAGGCTTTTGTACTTCGAGCTTCTACCATATTGAATTCTTTTAACTGGTTTTCAAGGGTTAGTCGTAATAAAAAAGTACGAACCCGAATTTTCAACTGCGAAAATAAAATATACACTAGGTACTTGTAAACGCGTAAATATCTGACAAATATGCCAGGTGATAAGTTTTGAAAAAAGATTTGAGTAATATGTGAAAAGTCCTAAGTAACATAATAATAGGTATTTTTTTAATAAGAAAAACTCTCTTTTTAACTATTGAAGGTTATACCCATCAATTTAATATAGGTATCATCGAAGAAGAAGATAATAATAGTAATCTAAATTAAAAAATTAAAATGAACAAGACACAGAAAAAAAAATAATGGTCGCAACTGGGACACGAAGTTTATTCGACGCATCAAGGCTAAAACTACTCGTCTATATATACTACACAAAAAATCGACGCTGTAAATAAATTCGTTGGATATCTTACATTATTTTATCAACTTATTATTTTACGATCCCTCGTCATTATGCTCCCCAAGACACAAAACACTCTCTCTAGGGTGAATTACCTATTTCAAAACAAACCAAAAAATTTTTTAAATAAAAAAAAAATATATATTATTTTTACTTAGCTATTTTTATGTCGATTTAAGGTTTGACATTGTAAATAATGCACAAAAAATTATAATTTTATAATAATTATTAGGGGGTCCATCTGTCGGGGATCAACTGTCGGGTCACCATATAATATTAAACGACTTTTAACTGTAGGCATAGACGAGCGCTACCAATGAGAATATTGACCCAAATTAGGAGAATTCTCTGCTTTGACCTGAAAAAATCAAAGGCGACTGGAATGTAAATATTGATGTTACGTTTGACATCGCATTTATTGTGTTTGTTTGCAAGGGGAGCAAAGTTTGTTTGCGGGCAGATGTAAGATATAATAACACCTAAAAATAGGTCATTGTCAACACCGAAAAATTCTGTAGAACAACTGAGCGAGCACTGAAAATATGCACAGACTAATGAATAATATTCACTTAATTGAAATGCATACCCCAAATTTTGATGTCTACATTACACACATTAACCGAAAGGGTAACAAATATTATAAGCAATATTTATTAGCCTGAAACACTCATCCACATTGAAAAAATCTCCCTTATAAATATTTATTACCCTTTGTGCTATCCATAAAAAATCTTGTCTTAAACATTAGTTTATCAATTAAAAAATAACACATTAACCTCTTTACGATTACAAGTGTTTTAAATTTTTCTATTTCATTTTTCATTATATTAAAAACATTAGGCAGATTTTTAAAAAATAATTATAAATAACTCACCCAATTACTCAATTATTTTTAAGTCAACATTTAAAAACAAAAAAAAAGTAGCTCCTGTCCGAGCTAGATATTTGACATACCTTTTTATTTTACAGTTTGGTTGGGTATTTTGGTCTCAAATCAAAAACTACGTTTTGTGCGAAACCGGCGCGGCAGCGCAAATAGTTGCATTATTAGTTCACCTTTGAAAAAAGTGGAGTTTGCTGCACTTGATTCTACACACCTCATATGGTACATTACTTATGAAGTACTCTTATATATACTTCTTTGTTATGGACTTAATTTACTTATGTTTTTTACTTACTTTTACAAAATTGTAAAGCTGCACATCTCGATACAACAACGCCCTAGTGAGAGGTGCAGCATATCTTTTCTTATGTAATTCGAATTTTTGAATAAATAAATAAAATAAAATATAACGTTTGAATAAAAAAATATATTTTTGGTTAAGTATTTTGGCCTCAAATCCAAAATTAAGTTTAGTTTAAAACGGGAAGAAACGGGCCGCGAAGTTAAGTAAGTAAAAGTAAATAAGTAGTCAGTAAGACATATAATTCAATTTTACTTATTTTACATTACTAAATACTAACACCCTCAGGACGATTTTCATTTATTAAATATTTATAAATGAGATAGCTCTCTTCTCAAGTACGTTGACGACCGGCGTAGAAAAGCAGTAAGGCTTTGGACTCCAATTCCGAAGGTAGCGGGTTCGAACCCGGCGTGCGCAAATGAAATGAACAAATATTTGATTAATTTTGTGTTATTTCACAATTAATTAATTAAAAATAGTATATATTATATTTGCGGCTCGTTCCAGAGTGCAAGATACTCTTAATATCGTCCTGGTGTAAGACCACCTCAGATTTGAAACGTTGCTTGAAATGGCTTCAGCTGTGTTTGGTGACTAGATCTGAATAGCCAGGTACTTCCCCACCTCCCTCCACACCATTTCCTTCCCCCCCCCCCACTAACTTCATCCTCACAACATACCCCAATCGGGGTTGCCATAGTCTCACTGGCTCCAGACGGGAGCACTTGGGACTCTTGTGCGGTATTCATAATAAAAAAAAAATAAAAAAAAAAATAAAAAAATAATAATAAAAAATATAAAAAATAAATAAAAAAAATAAAAAAATGGAGGTCGTACAACACACGAATAGTGATAAACCAAAAAAGATATAAAACGGAAGCCGCAGGTATTATTACGCAATTATTTTTGCTAAGTACACCTCCAATTAAATACCTTATAGCATCCGTGGGACGGGTAGAGCATGAGAAGACGCTTTGGGCTGAATAAAAATATACGCGGATGGCATTTATTATTTGGTACATTTTCCAACAACCACACGGAGTTATTGTCGGAAGAAATAGGTTTTTTGCCGTCGGTTTAATGATCCCCTTAAAACCAACATAATTGCATCCCATGAGAAATTTCATGAGTGTAATACTTAAATAATACGTATTTTCCGGTTGCAATTAGTGCTAAATTGTTCAATCAAAGGTTTGTCGACAATCTATAATATAAAAATTAATGTTGGTTTGTTCATACCTTATGCGCGGCCATACCGTTCATCCGGAATATGATGTGCGCATACCCGGGATGGTTTTAGCATAGTGAGCTCTAGCGTTATGAAATTATTTCCTATACTATTCATACGATTGCGATTAAAATTTCATCCGATTGCTATTATTTTTTTTTTATTGTTGTGAACGTGCTCGTGAATACTTCTATATTTATACTCGTAAGCTTTGGCATTATGAAATTTGCATAAAAAATTAAATAGGTCCCGCGAGTTGTAGAAAAAATTGTTGGGGAATTATGAAGGGAGGGGAAGAGGAAGGGGAAGGGGCTGAATGGGAAATGACACGAAGGGAGAAACAATTTATTTATTTAATTGGCATTGAAACGCATGCCTGGTATCAGCTAGTTTTAAATAATAATGATAAAAACTTTAAGCAAGTATTTTGAGGCACAATTTTTGGTGTAAAGTTAAAACCATTAACATAAATAGAAAGACGAATCATGTTCATACTAATCGAACAGAAAATATAGCACGTTTCTGTTTCTAGATGCAAATTGAATAACGAAACGCATAAGAACCATTCAACTTGTGTGATTGAATGAAATAGCTACATAGAACAGCCTTCGTAGCAAACCAACAAAACGCATTACAGAAATGGATAGCCATTTATGAAGAATGCGAATGGAAGGAAACTCCATCAAATTTGCTTATTGTTCGAGAAAGATTTGTGCACGACTCAAAACCACACGAAGTAATTTTTTTTCACAAAAAAGAGCCTAAAGAGACGTGTTCGTGGCAACTAGTGAGAGCTTGTCCGACCAACAAATTTATGTGCGATACTAAACAGAGCAGGGTGGATAAAAACCAGTTTTTTTTTTAATTTTTATCGGATTTATTTGATTTAAATCGGATTTATTTGATTTAAATCGGATTTATTTGATTATAATCCGATTTATTTGATTTAAATCGGATTTATTTGGTTTAAATCAGTTTTTAAAATATTTCGTCTATTTTAACTCGGAAGTCGGTAACGGTATTGATTTAAATCATAATTTTTTGGAAAAAAATCACTTCATTTTAATTGCGATTTAAATCACTCATTTAAATCTAGTTATTTAAATCATCTCAACGCTGAAACACAGTAAATTTTAAGTACGTCCACTGGACCTATTTCAGTGAAACCAAGCGTAACAAGGTCTCACAACAAGGTCTCAAAACAACGTCAATCCTTCCTCTAATATAAGTATTTTGAAATTTGACATTCAATGCTACCTTTTTTAAAAAAGATCCCATGCACACAATCCCAAAGATAACATGTATACCCAAGAGTTTATAAAAAAATCATTTATAAAAATAACTCGAAATTTATTCTTCATGTTTTTTCAGGTTTGCCCGTTGGATCGAAAGATTGACAATCGTATTCTCAAAATAAATCTCGTTTGAATATTTTTCCATCAATGACGAACAGCCAATTTATAACTTTTCTTTATTTCATTTTCAATTATAGTTGTTCTGCTAATGTTAAGGGTCTTACGTAAAAGCTGACAGACCTAAACCGAGTCTTGTATTTTCATTACGTATTGTACAAGTTTAAGCTCTATTTAACTCGGTAGCGAAAACGGTGTTCCATTTCTACACGAGTTGCATTTTCGGCTATATCCTTGTATTTTCCTAGCGATCCAAAATATGTAATATTTTTGGAGCATAACAGAAAACCCATTTTAGATTTCCCGAAGAGCTTCCCTTATGTTACCAGACACATATTTCTATATTGCTTTCTTTTAATACTTTTCCCAAAATATAATAAAAACGGAAATATGAAACTGAGAAAGAGGAATATTAAAAAAAAACAACGAACACAAATAATAAATAACCTTCCTATCTTTGTGGTAGAACATTTAACACACGCACAATTAATTATCTAAGAAAATGGACCACTAACTAAGGACTTTGACCACTAGCGTAATTACTTTAATTTGTCAAAGAAGATTTATACATGACCCTAAGGAGTTGTCACATTGTAGTTTGCAATAATTAGGTGATTAATTAAACGAATAGTTAAGGTATTACGTTTTATTCACAATTTTTATTTTCACTTTCGGAAGAAGCCTTACTAAAAACATATGTCAGGAAATAAGTTTAAGACGGTATTACCAGAGAATCCGGAAATTAGTCCTTTTTAAATCAAATTCCAGACGTATTGACACATACATAATCTAGTAAACACAGTTTTCAGAATTTTAATTTTAGTTAAAATAAAATCATTAAAAAATAAATTCTAGAACATGTTTTGTGACAAAAATACCTAATTTTTCTATTTATTTAAGGTCTTACAAATTAAATTATTTAAATAAAAATTTACACACTTATTTTGTATATACATTATTGAAAAATCAAACACTTATGATCAAAAAGAACTTACGATATTTAATAATTTATCATCGTGATTTTTGAGCATTTTTATTGCTTACTTGAATGTAGGTATATATTAAAGCAAGTTTTGATTGAAATAAATCGTTATTAAATTTTGATTTAAAAAAATTGATACGGGGAATAATCGATCTTTCTCATTGGAAACTCCCTGTACAGTTGCAAGCATTTTTAAACTTTTATTCTCAGCCGCTGGTCAATCGCTCTTAAACGAACCACTAAATCTGCCTTGGTAGACACTTGCTTCAATCACATTTATACATCGTCTTCTGACTTTTAACAAAAAAATAAGGTAAATAAGATAGAAACTATAAAGCTTTTTTTTTCAAATGTTACATTTTACAAGTACAAGTTTTTATGATTTCCCTTGACAAGATTCGAGTTCTATTTCGTACTACCACAGTTCTATTGCATTCTCATCAAAACACGTCGAAAACGATAAAAAACGAAAGAAAATAACAAAAAACACGGTGAACAAAAAATCTCCTTCATTTCGAGCTCTTTTCGTCGAAAACATTCCTATTTCAACGGAAACACGTTTCCAATGGAAGCCACGACAAAAAGCAGAAACACAAGCCTTGGCACGGTGGTTTTACGTATGGACCCGTGTACAATATTAAGGCTTTTATGTAGTACGGGAACGCTGCAAGAACTATGGAGGATATAAATCATAGTGTTTTTTTTTTGTTATTATCCCAGAACTAAATAAATGTGGGAATATATTAATTAATTGAAGATTTAGGTTTTGAAAGTCACAATACAAATAAAGGAATAACGAACATAATAACACAAACACACAAGCTTTATTTGGTTCCGTGACAACTCAACAAAGTGCCATTTCAACACACCTTCAAAAAGTCATTAAAAGAGATGAAAAACAGCCCATAAGCTATGAGAACGGGTCGTTTCTATGACTCGTTCTTGAGTTTGACAGCTCGGCTGTGGAACCATTTGCCGGCCTCTGTGTTTTCTCCCTCCTACAACATGAACCCCTTCACCCAGGCGTTCCGGTAGTCCAGATAGTAATTTGGAAAGAGAATCCAAAATATAATTATTAGTACACAACTGCTAACCCTGTACAAATCGCAAGTGCGCCCTACGGTTGAATTTGTCAGCCACCTCTGGTCTGGAGCCCCAAAGTACCTGAAAAACACCCTCGACTTTCTGCAGAAACGGGCGGTCCGTTTGCTAGATTCTCCCATCTTAACAAACGGATTGCAATCTTTAGAGCACAGGCGTCGGGTGGGAATGCTATCCTTGTTCTACCGGTATTTCAATGGAAGATGCTCCGACAGGGTGGCCACAAAAAACGGATTTCAAAATTCCCTGATAATTCCAGGTTTTCCAGGGCAGTTTCCACATTTTTCCCTGATATGTTTAATTTGATATAAGGGAATATCTTTTTCAGATTTTCACGGCCAAAAGCATTTTCGTTGTTTGTGTTTGGGGTGTTATGCCGTGTTGCGTTACCTCCTTCTTTAGCCGACGTTTCGGACAGCATTGCAGTGTCCATCATCAGGGCAGATCCGGCAGATCCGACGATGTGACGACATGTGACGACATCGTCGGATCTGCCCTGATGATGGACACTGTAACGCTGTCCGAAACGTCGGCTAAAGAAGGAGGTAGCGCAACACGGCATAACACCCCAAAAACAAACAACGAAAATAAGGGAATATCGTTCGTTAGATAAATAATAAAGGGAATTCTGTCATCTATAGCTTTTATTTCTTTGCATCACAATAATCTATTAAACCACTGGAGCGATTTTTGGCTTATATATGCGCCATTTTAATTGTCTAGGATTGCTTTCTGGATTAAAAAGCCAATTATATCTTTATTCAGCAAAAAAAATAAAAATATTTGTAGCTCCCTCTTGTTATTTTGGTCTTAAAATGAAGCAATTAAAATTTTTTATAATTATAATTTTATTTTTATTTTAACTACAGATGTTGCAAATCCGAACTTCGTAGACTACTTTAGAACGATGTTAAAAATATCTTTTTAAATATTTTTTTCGCACCAAATTTCTGATCAGCTGTTTACGGTTAAAATTAAGGCGCTCCGCTGACGAGGCAACTGAAACCAAACTAAAACCAGCTGGTTTCTATGTCTTGATTGGTCAAAAAGCTTGTTTAACCATAGACGAAGAACTATCAGCTGACAGCTGGCAACTAGCAACGGCCGGCCACGGCAATCAGTACCAGCAGTGCGTATCACGAGTCGCCGCTTGCGTTACCATTGACAACAGGTTTTTGAGTGATTGTGCAATGCAGGCAACTAATTGGTTAAAGCACTAAGAGATTTGACGTTTGAATGTGGATGAAGCAAGAAGTGCTCGGTTTGTCAGAAACAACATGTCACATGACTAACCTTAGAAAATTCTTAAGAGGCTAGACTTTGAACCACACGCGGAACACCCGTGTCTGTCATTCTGTCTCGCTCACAATAAGCTCACACACACTTACAATACATGCGAATGCGAAATGTGCGAATGAGACAACGCTCAAATTTACCTACAGAAATCGCTCGAAGGGGTTTATGGAGAATACACTTTTCTACACTGAAACTTTCACGAAATTGAAATTTTAAAAAATATATATTTTTTAGAAAGAAGAAGCTACGTCGGTAGCTTTTTATAATTTTATAATTCTTTATGAGAGTTGAGTTAGCAGCACTTTTTCCTTAAATAATATTTTTTGATAAATCGTACATGTTTGTCAGTGAATGTTTATGTTAATACGAAACGCATCGAAAATTCGAAAACATACCGACATAGTTTTCACCCTCTAGAAGGCAGTATAAAAAAAATATATTCATTTTGTGCAATTTTCGATGTAGAAAAGTGTTTTTTCCGGGCGTCCTTTTTGTATTGGCCGAAAAGCGAAGTCTATCATCTTAATTCTTAATTCAAACATGATGTTTGAATGTGGATGAAGCAATAAGTGCAAAAACCACAATTTGATAGGCGGGTGGGGGTACCGCCGTCCCGGGAACCATTTATTGTAAAACCAACACCTCTGCCACAGCTTATTCCAAGTGGTTCGATATGTTTGGTGACTTAGCAGGAGTGCCCGGGTTCATGGAGTGAGGTTCGTCCGGGTCTTGGGTCTATTACGACCGTAATTGGTGTCCGACCCTTTTGTTATAACATTGCTAGCTTTTTCTTTACAGATTTCGCACCTACTGGAATAGTATAGAGTGTAGGGGAAAAACCAAGGCGGGTGATTTTTGACATGATTGTGTTGCAAGGGCTATTTACGAAAATAATCATAAAAAATACCTACCTATGTAGTTTGTCTTTGTCGGCATATTTTTTGTTACACACGCCACAAGTAAAAATAATAAACACAACTTTGGGACTTCACAAATCTAAAATAACGAATTTTGTTTTATTTTTGGAATTCCCTGATATTCTAAAAATATTTTGAAATTCCCTGACATTTCCCTGATAATTGCAGGTTTGGTAAAATTCCCTGATAATTCCAGGTTTTCCAGGTATTCCAGGTTCTGTGGCCACCCTGTCCGAGGAACTAGCGTCATTGATCCCCTCGGCACCGGTGCGTAGTCGGGAAACACGCCAAACGCCCGCTCAACATATGTACAAGGTTGACATTTGTCACATGAGAACTGGTCGTTTTTACGACTCCCTATGTTTCCTCCTTCCTACAACATGGGTCCTACCTTCCTTCAAAACCCATTTTCACTCCTTCCTTTTCTCAAAAAGACCCTCCACGTAGCATTTTCAAAGATGACATAGGCCCCGAGGGAAATTATTTTCCTCGGGGCCTCCTGTATGACGTTAATATAAAATAAATAAATAAAGATTATACTCCTCCCTCTCCTTATAAAAAGACCCTCCACACAACATCTTTAAAGATGACATAGGCCCCGAGGGGAATTAGTTTACCCAGGGCCTCCAGTGAGAAGCAAATGAAAAAAAAAGCGTAATGAACATGCGATGATACATATTTTTTTTTATTATTAACTTAAGAATGGTACATGTTAATTCATACTGGTCTTCCATTAAAAGCATTTGCTTGTGGATGGAAGAAGAGTTTACATTTCATATATGTTCAATTAATACAATCACGTGTTTCACATACTCGTATATACAGTTAATACAGTAACTAAAATATATAAACATCTATTTATTCATTATAATTTAATAATTACCATTGTTTCAACACTTAACCTTGCACTGTAACCAAGACCCTGTTCAATGTTGCATAAAACAGATGAATAAAATGATTGCACTTTATTATTAATATAGAATATCCTGGATGACCCACTCAGCCAGCGAACCAATCAGTAGTAAGTACTGGCAAATCGCACATACTCCTATAGAATAACCAATTGAACTCACTCAAGGCCGGCGCAATTTAGAGCCATATGCATTTAGAGGTCGTGCGAGTGACATTGGGATATGCGAGTGCATGGTGCATCTGTATGCAGATGGGATGCACAATAATGCTAAGTGGGGAGTTGATTAAAAAGTGCCCCACGCGTCCGCTGAGTTTAATGTAAATATGCAATTAGAAGAATGACAATGTTGGTGTTGGTTGATTAAAATTCGGATGAATTCGAAGGTAGAAAAATGTTTATACTACTGGGATTATGCTCAAATCTCTATTTAAAAAAAAATAATTACAATCACGGGATATTATAATTGAGCCCTTTCTCCGGAATAATGTTGTATCCAACAATATTTTTGTTTCGAGAAAAATTAAAAAAACGAAACCGGTTATGTTTCATAACATTTTATAATTAAAATACAATAAGCGTACAATTCTTAAGACTTTTAAATTAAAAGTCGTGAAAAAGGGCTATTAAATTATAACTTATTGCAAGAATTTGTGCTGAATTCGTGGTAAAATGTTGTATATGAAAATTTCACATTCACCATTATTCGACAAAACGTTTTTTTTTTTTACTTTTACTGGCCCTCAAGAAAGCACCACGTTCTTCTAACATCAATTTAAATATGTCATTGATGCATTTGAGCTTAAAAAGCAAAAAAAAAACTATATAAATAGATGAAACTAATTACAATCGAGATTTTGTCTTGAGATCAACATAGAGCATTATTCCACAAAACTGTTTCAATGGCCAAAAAGCAGCCTTAACGATATTTTTTCTGGACGAATTCTACTTTTATGCATTTTTCAGTTGAAGTGTATCTAATTGAAGCCAAAATACGTTCATTTTCTCCATGTATTCCCATGAATTAAACCAATCTCCGTGATTTCGATAAACGGCTTTATACAAAATTCTTCCACAAACTGACATTTAAATGGTTCCACAGGCCTAAAAAAATTTCATTACCATAATCTTAAAAGATGCGTAATAATATTCCCAACATTATTCCATCAATAACTCAACATTGATAGTTTTGTTGGATACAACATTATTCCGGGCAAGGGCTCAATTGTAGAATTTGTAAAACTGAAAATATTTGCCCCAGGATCAACGCATTTCAAAAAACAAATATATTGTCAATTTTCTTTGTAATATATATTTTTTTACTCCATACAAGATGCCCTGAGAAAAAATTTCCCTCTACGCCTATGTCGTCTTTCGGGATGGGATGCCTTGTAGAGGGATTATTAGAGAAAGTAAGTTCTGGGAAGGAAAAGATATGAGGGGTGGGTAAGAATCTGGGGGTCAATGTGTCTAGGAGTGACGGACATATGAATCCATCCCTCCCACTGCGGTGCAAGGCGATGGGTCGAGAGAGTCCGGAACGAGAAGTCTAGGATAGATCCTCCTCAATCCGTGTCTCCTGATCCCGCCTGCTAAGTGCGCAAACGCATTCACCGCCAAGACCTAGACACACCTCACCCCATCAACCAAGGCAAACCTGCTAAGTTACCAAACGTAGCTAACCACTTGAGGTGACCTTTAGAAGGAGTTTTGGTTATCGAAAAAATGGTTCCCGAGGCGGCGGTACCCATACCCGCTTTCCAAATTATTGAAAAATCGGAGAGAAGACGATTATTAATTTACATTTGGAATGAACACCGCTAGTAAACATAAAAAAATCACGAATGTGTCGAAAATTTTACCAAAGAAATGAGCATTTCAAATATAAAATTATTATTTAATTCATTATAAGATGGTAAGGCGCTCCGCTGACGAGGCAACTGAAAACAAACTAAAACCAACTGGTTTCTATGTCTTGATTGGTCAAAAAGCTTGTTTAACCATAGACGAAGAACAATCAGCTGACAGCTGGCAACTAGCAACGGCCGGCCAAGGCAATCAGCAGAGAAAGTCGCGAGTCACTGCTTACGTTACCATTGACAACGGGTTTTTGAGTGATTGTGTAGTGTGCGGGCCATCACATTGTCATACAAAGACAGTTGGCAGTTGAGGGTTTTCAGTAGCCTCAGTGGGCAGAGGCGCTAACTCATATTCGGGTCGTGTGACCCTATAACAAATGTAATCAACTTCTACGAGGAACTAGGAACTACGGCGAGAGGAGATATAAGCTGCACCTGAACAATCGTTATTTTAATAATGTATAAAGTTGTAGCACCGACAGGGAAACTGGGGATTTGATGGTCTGGGAAGAAGATAGCGAGTTGTTGAGATGAGTTAGTACAGGGCTAGGCAAGCTGCAGCCCGCGGCCCTACCTTTTTTTAATGTGACACCAGGCAAGAGCGCCCCTATCTGTACAATAAAGATAGGATAACTATATCGTCACACGTATAATACGAGATGTAGGAAAGAATTAATCTCACGAAGTTCTTGTTCTCAGCAACTATGAACGGATGCAGTGGCGATCAATGTTACTGTGGGAATAAATACTGACCGAAATAGGTTACGCGAATTTTAATCACGGGCAACCCAAAGCAGATTGCAACCCTAGACTTTTCGACAAGGCATTCCAATTTTCGCCATTCTCGTTGAAGCAAACTTATTTCCGCAAAATCCTTCAGATTATTAAAGTTGATTGCGTGTTTTATATTTAAACTAACTAACTAACTAACTAACCATCACGCCGTTTCCCCGCAGGGGTAGGCATAAAGGACGGACCGCCAAACACCTCGGTCTTGGCACACACTCTTTGCCTCATCCACATTCATACATCGTCTCATACATACTCTTCTATTTTTCTGACTCTTGACATGGCCCGACTCAAGTATCTGATTCACTTGATCGTGCCATGTCTTTCTCGGACGTCCCCTACTTCTTATACCATTCACACTTGCATCATATATTCTCCTTACGCTCCTTTCTTTGTTCATTCGCTCTACATGCCCAAACCATCTGAGGGTTCCTTTCTTAATTTTACTCATTACGCTTACATCAGCCTTGCATTCTTTTCGAATCTCCACATTTCTCACACGATCATACATGGTTTTACCACACATACCTACGCCTCAGGGATCTCATTTCAACTTTTTAAAATTTTTTTATTTTTTTTTTATATTTAAAGTTTTAAAATAAAATCTAAAGTTATTACGTTACATAGGAGTTCTTAATTACAAACCACATCAACCCAAATAGAATTCGTTGAAGTAAGTACACCGGTCGCTATTCTCTATATTACTAACTCGTTAGAGCAGACTCAATTAAAATGCCGAATAGAATATATGATATATTAATCAAATATCCAAATGTCCTCCACTCCTGAACACACTGACGCACAGATTCATAAACAACCCTCACCCTTTTTTTCCTTCCCAGAACTTCCTCGCCTTTATTTCCTTAGAAACACCCTACACAGAACATCCCGACAGATAGCAGGGAAACTTTTTTCCTCGGAGCCTCGTACGTGGAGTAATGTAAAAAAAAACATGGTTTATAGCAAAATAGCATCCTGAAGGTGATGCACCACGTAGCGTAAATTCGGGATTAGGCCGCTAACAATACCACTCCTTATGTAGATGGCGATAAGGTTTAAGCCGCCTGTATTAATTTATTTTACGAAGCTCAGGCACAAATATATTTTTTAATAAGTTTTTTTTATTCTAGAAAAAAAGAAAATAACTTTTTCACTTACATAATTAGAATTTGAATTAAATTACAGTAGATTAAATTACATTATATTATCACACAATATTATTCAATTTCACTATATTGTTGTTTGTGAATTAAATTGAATAATTTTTTTTAAATTTACACACACTTTTTTCGTTTTTAATATCATCTGGAAGGCAATTATATAAATCGCCCCCCTCATAACTGATGGATTGCTTACTATTTAAATGTTTTATGATCATTTTCTAAAGAATTTAACTTTTCACATTATACAATAAAACCTAAGAGTATGGATATTAGAGAGACGGCATGTGAAGTGTGCCCGCGCGCTCCAAGTGTGCCATTTCGAGAATTCTACCAACACGGCTGACATTGCCTGTCACCATGTAAAATGGCTGCTGTCGTAAAAATGTCGGAACGTATTAAACGGCCAAAAACCAGCAGCCAATGTAAGCCGTTTGGGTGAAATTCTCACAAAGGCACACTTGGAGCGCGCGGGCACACTTCACATGCCGTCTCTCTAATATCCATACTCTTAGAATAAAACCATAACCGAAAATTGTAAGTTGGCGATTTTGAATTTTATAGCAGTTTTTATAGGCCTGGTACTTTAATTTTTCTGGTTTTATAAAAACACAAAAATTTATTTATTTCAAAAATAAGTGTTTTACTCGCATAAGGCATTTAAAATATTTTTAGGCCATCTAATTTTCAAACCAAAATCACATGATTTTATATTGCTTGATAGTACAATACCTTAAAATTAAAATATAATATCAGTGTCCCTTTAGATAAAACGATTGCCCAGCCCTGGTTTGATGGAAGATCGTAAATGTAGGAGTAGAGTAAAGACGTTCAACCGTAATGAGTTTTGTTTATATTTAATTATAGTTAAAAGTCGCGTGGGAGTTTGGTGACTGAATTAACATATAACTTCTAACTAAAACAAGCAAGGTTATGAAAATATGACGGCAGGGAAGAAAACAAGAGTTAACGTTAAGAGGGTATTACCAGAGAATTAGTCCTTTTTAAATAGAATTCTAGACGTATTGACTCTTTTTTACAAAAAAACATAAATTGATTTTGAAAGATTGTTATTTTATCTGGTAAACGCAGTTTTAAAAATTTGAAAAACTAAGTTAATTTCTAATATACTAAGGTTATACCGTTGGTCGTTGGCAAATTTGTTCAATTTTCAAACGATAGATTCTATTAAACAACACAAATTTCGAATCATATAATCATACACAAAAATAAATCAATACATAATCTAGTAAAAGCAGTTTTCAGAATTTTTATTTTAGTTAAATTAAAATCATTAAAAAATAAATCCGAGAACGTGTTTTGTGACAAAAATTCCTCAGTTTATCTATTTATTTAAGGTCTCACAAACTAAAATATTTCTAATTTTTTTTAGACATTATTGAAAAATTATAAATACTTATGATCAAAAAATACTTACAAGAAGTACACAATATTTAATAATTTATCATCGTGTGTTTTGAGCATTTTTATTGCTTAAGTTAATGTAGGTATATATTAAAGCAAGTTTTGAATGAAATAAATCAATATCAAATTTTTAATTTAAAAAAATTGAAACGGGAAATAATCAATCTTTCTCATTGGAACCTTCCTGTACAGTTTCAAGCATTTTTAAACTTTTATTCTCAGCCGCTGGTCAATGGCTCTTAAGTGTGTTGCGAGAGTGGGCGTATTTTCAAAACAACGGCCCGTTAAAACAACTCTACTATGTACATAAATAATACTTAGCAGTGGCTTTTGTTGTTAGTTTAGAGCCCCAGGGCAAATCAGGAAACTATACATTTTACATGGGCGTAATGTTAGTTTGATGTAGAGACAAAAGTGTGCTGAATAGTAAATAAGAGGCAAGAAGAGATGAAAAATAAACAATGCCTAATTCATTTTAATATCCCTTTTTACATTTCGATTTTTGTTAACTTTTACTTCGGAAACTTTGAGGTTAAGAACTATTGGAGCCGGGTCTATAGACAATAAACAACTGATAACCTCATGGAGACCATTTTTTTTCCATTTAGCCCAAAAAATTACAGCTGCGGACTTGATTTACTCAAAAACAAAACTTTGAGGTTAAGAACTATTGGAGCCGGGTCTATAGACAATAAACAACTGATAACCTCATGGAGACCATTTTTTTTCCATTTAGCCCAAAAAATTACAGCTGCGGACTTGATTTACTCAAAAACAAATAAAAATAAAAAAATTACCAAAAATCTATTCCAAAAATGACGTAAATTCACCAGTTTCCGGATACCATGGCTGATTAAACTCCAACCTCCTTTCCACCAAAACGGTGTTCCCTGGTGTACCTACCGGTGGCACGGGGACAGGAGCATTCCTGGCTGGTGCGGTATCATTATCAAACATGACAATGTAAATACTAACACCGAGACCAACGATGCAGAAAATCATTGTCGCAGTGAGTAAATAACTTAAAATTATCAGAAACTGGTTTTAGAATCTCAAACCAAAATAGCTTACGAACCAAAAATAGGTTTTACAAAATTGGTCTCAACCCGTTACCGTATTTTTAGAAAGTTTGGGGTCGAAGCCCTTGGCGTTTCACGTGAAAAGGTTAACACAAAATGATTAATGGTGGAGCTGTCACAACAAAGTTAAGACATCCTCGGAATATTAAAGATTTAGTGGTTAACGAGGAATTTCGCGGGGAGGAATATGAAAATGATCATAAATTAAAGTTCTCCGTTCAAAGTGCTTTATTAACTGTGATAACGCAGAGAAGAATAACTCACAAATACATATACCTAAGATTGTTTGTTGTATAACAAGAGTTTTGGTTTTTATTGTTTATTTTTTTTAAGAAAGTCAAAAAATTTCACTAAAATATCCCGGTAAAATGTGATTCCTCCTACTCCACTGTTGTAAGTGGAGTCATTTGTGCAGTGATAGAGGAAGGCATTTATTCACTCAGCTAACAACAAAACAAACTGGTTTTGACATATTTTCTGGGAAACGTTTAACACGAAAGCTATATTTTATTAAAACACGACACCGATTTGTTTACATTAGCTCCGCACAAGAGGCCCTGGGGGATCAATAATGCTAGTTCCTCGGAGCATCTTCCACCTTAAGATGATAGACTTCGCTTTTCGGCCCATACAAAAAGGACGCCCGGGAAAAAACACTTTTCTACATCGAAAATTGCACGAAATAAATATATTTTTTTTACACTGCCTTCTAGAAAGTAAAAGCTATGTCGGTAGCTTTTTGAATTTTCGATGCGTTTCGTATTAACGTAAACATTCAGGGCCTTACTAATAAACGTGTTTTAAATTTTACACAAATGATAAACAACTGTTAATTTATGGTAAATGGTTGTTTAAAATTTAAAACACGATTACTACTAGAAGGTTATGTTATAACCTTCTAGTAGTAATCGTGTTTTAAATTTTAAACAACCATTTACCATAAATTAACAGTTGTTTATCATTTGTGTAAAATTTAAAACACGTTTATTAGTAAGGCCCTCACTGTCAAACATATATAATTTATCAAAAAATATTATTTAAGGAAAAAGTGCTGCTAACTCAACTCTCATAAAGAATTACAAAATTATGAAAACATACCGACGTAGCTTCTTCTTTTTAGAAAATATATATTTTTTTAAATTTCAATTTCGTGAAAATTTCGGTGTAGAAAAGTGTATTCTCCATAAACCTGTTTTCAAGCGATTTCTGTAGGTAAATTTGAGAGTTTACGGCAGTCGTCTCATTCGCACATTTGACGGGTCGTGGCAAGGAGTGCATGGTCGGGGGGGTGGAGCCATCGTTTTCGATAATAGTGATGGTGAGACCATTTTACATAATAATAGTGATGGGATTGATTTTTCTTTTTATTCATGAGTTCTATTTAATTTCATAATAATGTATTTTAGATAATACATTTTTTACAATAGGTAATAAATATAATATTTTTTTCATAAAACTGTTTACAATATTACTCAAATCAACACAAGCAATATCTTTCGCTTAGTGTGATGGTAGTAGGAGATTTTCAAATGTTGTTGGGTTATTCGTAACTCGAAAATGTTTGTCTTTCTTTAAAAAAAAACTACATAAATAATGCTTAGTTAAACACAAAGAATAATGTGAAATATTTTAAAAACAAGCTTCCTCTGATCACCTAATAACATGTTCGGCGGAAACTTTTCTTTAAATGATGGGCAACAAATTTGCAATCTTTTTAACGATTTTTATCAAACTTTTTTTGTCCTTCCTAAAACTAAAAACATTCCCACAAAAAATGTAGATGTAGTCAGTTATAATATTTTATAAAATCTTTGAAATCTGAAATTTTTTGTTGTGTACGGTCATTTTACATCACAAAATATAAAATATATCGCATACAACAGGGATTATGTTTTCATTACTGTCGTTTTTTATAAAAATAATATTAACTCCTTACAGGGTTTCTCACCATCCCCCTAATAGCTTATTTAACCACTCGAGCGCTTTTTGCCCCATTATGGCACTCTTTCCAAAACCTCGGATTGCTTTGTTGGCAAAATGTGTCAAATTTTCAATTTATTTTATTTTATTAAAACGACTATATAATATAATGTACATTCAAAATATAACAAAATAAATATTCTCTAGATTCTTTAAAATGTTTTAAGGTTAAAGATTTAATTATATGTTAATATAAATCCTACAAATATGTGATAATAAACAAAAGATAGGGGAATTCATTGGCTACATAGAAGGCAATTCAAACACCAGTAACCTTTATGTGATATATTTAAATACCTGTTATTAACTATATATATACCTTGTATAAGATTTCTTTTTTAATAACTTTGATAAACAAACAACAGTCATATTCATGCAAGTTATCTTATTTTATTCTTTTTTTTTTTCTTGTTCCAGTTTTTATTAATACAAAATATGTATGCAAGACCATAACTTGCAATGCAAACAGCAATTAGCTATTTTGTTTTAATCCTTTGTTTTTAAGTAGATAAAACTTTTATTATTTTTTATTTTATATTATTTTAGTTTTTTTATTTTTTTATTATTTAAATAATTTTGCTAAACAAACAACGGTTGTCTTCATATTTTAATCGGTTATTTGTATAATTTTATTCTTTCTCTTCTCTTTTTGTTTTCTTCTTCTTATTTATCCAACACATTTATATAGGACTTTTTATTATTATTATTATATTATTTAAGTATCTGTGTTCCATATATCATCCTAATTTGACTGCCCTAAAACGGGATTCTTCCTGGTTGGGTAGCCAAAACATTCAATAAATAATGTATAAAAAAGTAAATAAATAAAAAAAATAAAATAAAAAAATCAGTTTGTATGTCTCCATATTCAAATTCGGTGGTATGATTTTTTATGTGGGCGGAAAAATTTCCTTTAGCAATCCGATAAAAAATATTTTAATTGCTCTGTTCCTCCAGTGGATAAGGGATTTTATTAAAGATAAAATACTTGCAATAGTTAGAAAACTCGGCCCACTTATCCAACATATATAGCCAATATTCATAGGTTCGAGTACCGAACAATAAACTTCGACTTAATAAATAAATATACCGTCAATCGTAAATCGAAAACAAACTTTATAGTATGGATAAGCTATTAGGAGGATGGTGAGAAACCCCCTCAGACAATTAGCGCAAATGAGGGGGTCGCAATTCTGGTAGTTAATTTTTTTATAATAAGTTTTATAAACTGATCGCCTGTTTTAAAATCCTAGTGTTCGACCTTGGCGCACTTGTGCTCGAGCTACCATTTTGAAAAACTAACGGAATGTAAACCAAGTAAAACACTGTTTTTTGACCTGATTTTAGCGGATTAGAACCTCGATACCTGATAGAGACGAAAAAACATAAAACATATACCTAAGTCTGTTGTGAAATTTTATGTTCTACAAAATTGGTGATCATAATTTTTCTCGAAAATGCACTGGAAAAGAGATAATTAAGAAAACAAAAAAACTAGTAGTGCAATATGCTTGTTTGTGCAAACTTGTAAGTTTTTTACGGCTTTATAGTCCAGTCACAGGAAGGAAACATATTGGAGCCACCCCGGTGCCAATTACAACCAAAGAAGATCCACCAGAAGGTCCTTCTGAAAATGATATTTTGCCGCTGCACCAAGGATTTTGTAATTTAGAAATGTGGATGCCGAAAAGCATTGATGAACTGTTATGCAGCCTGCCTCCGCTGCCAAGGGAAATGCCTCAACTGCTTGCCTGTTGCCGAGGACGACGATGAAGACGACATTACTGAGGATGAAGATGCTATGAATGAACAACCATTGCCAGGACCTTGCCAGACGTCCAAAGAGGATGAAAACGTTAATCCATATAAAGTTCAGAGTGCCACATGATGTTACTGAGAACAGTGAGGTTGATAATTTGGTGTATTAATGTAACGAAATAGAATAAAATTATCATAGAGACTTTTCATTATAAACTATAATATAAAAATTTTCAAGTAACATGATTTGGTCTACTTTATTTAATAACTGGAAGTGTGGTCAAACAAATTTTTAGGCGAACGAACAAAATTTGTGTGTCAATATAAGTTAAAAAAATGTCAATATAAGTTAAAAAAAAGTTTTTTTCTGAAATTGACAACACTTAAAATTAAAATTATAAATAAACTTAAAATTGCTGTAAATGTTGACTGGTTGGAGATTAATTTGCATATGTATATATATATATATATATATATATATATATATATATATATATAATTAAATTCCCTTTCAGAATATATATATACAATTTTTTGGGAGCGTATAACTCAAAAACGACTGGGAATTTGAAAATCACGCATAGAATAAAAGTTGAAGATAATTTTATGAGCTTTGATTTAATGGAAAAAAATATTACCCGCGAACCACCGTTTTCGAGATGTAAGCGGAAACCCGAATATTGGGAACATCCCCCCCTTTCCCTCCTAGCTCGACACCTAGACGTCAGGACTTTTGGTATGTTCACACCCTAAGCACCCTGATCAAGTTTCTGAAGGAATCACTTAGGTACCTGCTCACGCACTCCACACCTCCTTCCTTGACTGGATTATTGCATATCAGTACTTTTGGATAGAAGATAATAATAAATTAAAAATAATTGTAGCAAATTTTAGGTCCCACGTATTTGCTACAGCTACTTGGGGAAAAATTTGCACTGGTTGAGATATTTTAGAAAAACAAGATTTTGGCGCGATTACGTCTGTTTTTTTTTCAAAATGGCGGCACGAGCATGGGTGTGCAGGTCGAAAACTTTGATTTTACGTGAAGGAACCAGTTTATAAAACATATTAAAAAATTGGAACTACCGGAATAATTACCATCGCGGATCGCTAATTGCACTGGTCTACAAAGACCAATGTCGGTGATTTATTACGATTACCCGCCGACCAAATGTGCAAATCATCACCAATCACCACCTTAGCTACCACAATGAAGTTATGATTTTTTTACATTAGCTCCACACAGGAGGCCCTGAGGAAAATAATTTCCCTCAGGGCCTATGTCATCTTTGGGGGTGCTGTACAGAGGGTGATAAACAATACCTACATGAATTATCACTTATCTATTTATTGCCGAACATTCACTAATTGATTATATTATCCTATCGATGTGATTCGAGGTATCACAAGTTAGGCGAGATCTAAATACTACGAATAACAAATAATAATTATACACACTTCCGAATTCTGAATAGTAGGTACCTACCTAGATGATTTGCTGCTAGGCGCTCGAAATGCGAATAATATGATATTCGGGGACCGGGGACACTGTATCACGTGTTAGTCGAGTGTGCGAGCGTGCGCGGTATTCAGTATTGTCGTGTGCAGTTGTATGTGTAAGCGTCATCTGAGTGGGACAGAGTTAGGAACAATAAATACCTAAACTTTCGGCGTATGGCGTAAAGTCTATCCTCTTAATACCGGTAGAACAAGGACAGCATACTTACCTGACGCCTGTGCTCTAAAGATTGCAATCCGCTTATTAAGATAGGGGAATCTATCAAATGGACCGCCCGTATATGTACAGAATTAAGGTTTTTATTTTCAGATATTTTGGGGCTCCAGACCAGAGGTGACTGCCAAATTCAACAATGGGGCGCACTTGCGATTTATACGGGTCAGCAATTTTATACTACCTGCAGTATCTACATTCCCTGTACAGGTACAGTATGACCAGCTTCTGAGAGGCTAACTTGACTCTGGCCTCGGTGGAGAATTTTCGCAATAATTAGCTCGCAAATAACGAAGCTTTCTTTGCAGGCAGAGATCAATAAGAAAAATTCTTTATCTTCTCACTGAAGCTGATTAGCTGAGAATAATAAAGTCTTGGCTCTGCTACTGTTTATGTCTTTGTAAAAAAAGATTCAAGAGAATTCCTTATATTCATAATTCCATTCTCTGATAATTGGACAGCTTCTTGAGAAAAGCGGCATTTTTTCATTCAGTCTCGCAGAATAGACATTTGACGCATTAGTGACAGTAGCAAACGAAATACTTTTGGCATATTTTATTTATTTATTTATTTTAATATACCTACGCCTATACGGGCATTTACAAAACATGCGATATTCATAATGGTGGAACAGTAATATTGATATAAATTTTGCTAATTTAATTATATAGAATCCATGTAGAAGAATAGTAGATATTATGGTAACATTGATTTATTGAGGTGTGTTATTATATGTGGTGATTGTTGCATGTAGCAACATATGGTGACACCATTAACAATTATTTCTTCAAACTTCGCAAAATCACTTTGTGGCATCATTTTTAATTAAATTAAAACAAATAACTTTGTTTAAACCACTAATATAATCACAATTACCTACATGTTTCAAAACCGATGGTTTCTCCGTCAGGGTAGTAATGACATTAATGACATAAATAACAAAATAAACAATAACAATTTTTAAAATAAAAGTCAAGTTGGAAATAAGTCTTCTAGTGGTTGTAATGTATTGATTCTATAGGTAGACCGAGTATATAGTTAATAATAAAAAGTTCGAAAAAACACGACTAGAAAAATAACTATAAGCTTGGTATTTCATAATGTGAATAAACAACATTATATAGATGTGAAGTACTCAAAAAATTTCTTTATAAAAAATATTCTGAAACCTTTTCTAAAAATGTATCTATATTTTGCGACCGGGAATGTGAGAATCAGATTATTATGAAAAATTTGATTTTATTCTTATCAAGTAAGTAGGTACCGTAAAACTGGGCTACTTCTATCTTACGGGAGAACTTTGCATACAACAAATAATCAGAAATAAGCTTAGGGACGCTTAAAACATTTCTATGGTATTATGGTATATTCTATGGTATATTTTAGCACCAGTATGCGATATCCAATGAGGTAGTAAGTAAATACGTACGTAATACAAAGTTATCTCCTCCTTCAATTTATTTTGAAAAAACTATAACTAATTTATATAACTACTAAGTACACTTAAAACTACAAAAAAGGTGATGTTCACACCCACCTCACATTATCTGACCATCAAGTTTCAAAAATACTCCGCATTCCCTTAATTTTTTTTTGTGAAAAAGTACTAAAAAGTGTTGCAAAGTAACCCAGGTTTACGGTAGATACATGAATTTTACAACAAAAATGTATATTTTCGTAAAAAGGCGTGGGTTATCCCCTTTTGCCTTTTCACTACAGATACCTACGTAATTTTTAAGTCGAATTCTCCGTCATTATTACGGTGGGCCTAGGAGAAGTGTATTCTTACTGAAAAGAAATTTGGTACCTATAGTAAAGCTAAAGTGCTTAGCGGGAGGATACGTCCAAAGCTTTTTCTGTGTAAATTCTTTACTTTCGTGTTAATCTCTAACGGTTTCAAAGAAATGTTTTCCCCAGTGTGTGACTTTTGATGCGTACGAGTAAATCTTTAAAAAAATGGTCCTTTCCTTTCCAATAAAAATATCCACAATCCATATCGATACCCTTGTTCAGAACATTGCTAGTTCATTAGGGAAACATGTCGGATAGTACATCAACTATAAAAAACCGCGAATATCTTGCTAATATTAGCCTCCTTTGTAGTGATAATGTCTAAAAAGTGATGTTTTGTCAATATAATATTTTGAAATTAAGATAAATTCGAAGTAACATTTTTTTTAAGAGTTATTTTCTATGTACCATGTTACTTAAAATAGTATATATCTGCTACCGGTTCCGACACATCCGGTAACATATAATTAAATATTTAAGTAACATGGTACATAGAAAATAAAACTTTAAAAAAAAATTTAAGAAATTGTTACATAGGACGAAGAAATATAAAAAATCGAATTTACTAACTAAAATTTCGGATAAATGATAATAAACTTTGATTCTATTTTACCTTATATTCATTTGTACGGTATCAGAATAGTGATATGGTTCAAATGACATCATTACCTTTAGCCACAAATTTTTAGCCACCTAACAACAGAACAATAATATTATTTGAAGTCAAACCTAGTAACCCAAATATTATTAGTGTCGCATCTCAAATACCACAATAATGACTGATGACAGACGGTTACTGACCTAATAAAATACACCTACATGCCCAAATAAGCCAAACAATAAACCAGATGCTAGAAAGAGTTTTGTCCAAGTGACCATTTTAAATTGAAACCTTATAAGGACATGAAATTAGATGGAAGGACACTGACTTTTGTTGATCAAACGAAAGTTATAAACGAATGGATTACACGTCTATGAGATGGGATCTTATCGTTGATTAACACCATTAATGATGAAATGCGCAAAATTATAAAATCATGGTTTGACAAAGGCAACACAATTATTCATTTACAAAGGTATAGTAAATATCTAGTAAGGATACGTGTTTTTTTACAATAGCTCCAAGGAAAAACAACTCCCTTTGGGGGCTATGCCATCTTTGTGGGTGTTGTGTGAAGAGTTTTTTTTTACATTAGGTCCATACAAAATAATTTCCCTCAGGGCCTATGTCATCTTTGGGGATGCTGTGTGGAGGGTATTTTTAGGGAAAGGTAGGAGAGGAAGTTCTGGGAAGTAAAATGGTACGAGGGTTGGGTAGGAATCTGGGGTTAAGTGTGTCTAGATCATCCGCCGCCAAGACTAAGATAAATCTTACCCCATGAACCCGGGCACCCCTGCTAAGTCACCAAACGTAGAGAACCACTTGGGTGACCTATGGCAGAGGTGTTGGTTATCCAATAAATGGTTCCCGGGGCGGCCGTACCCATTCCCGCCTCCCAAATTGATTGTATAAGGTGTGGGTATAATTGGTATAAGAGGTGGGTAGGACTCCGGGGGTCAATTTTTTTATTTATATTTAAGTCTATTAAGGAAACATACAGTTGTGTAAAAGATCATTTAACATAAGATAGTGAACATAATATCAACCAATTAAGTTCCATTTATACATTTTGGTTGTGATTATTGATTAAGAAGTAGTTACTTACAAGTTATAAAAGTATACATTGTGAGTGAAAAAATATTAAAAAGAAATAATAAACAATTCAGAAGTACAATAATATAATATACAATGCATAGTTTTGATTTAAGTACATTGTAAAGTTAGTTTGACTTTAAAAGATTTAAGGGAACAGTGGAAAATGTCAATATCGCTTAAGCGTATATTATACCCTTGGAACAATTCATTTCCTGTCAAAATATCTTCATTTTTACATCGCTAGGTGGCGGTGATAGTCCCTTCTCGGACTTAAAATGTTCAACATTTAACATGCGTATATTGCCAACGTCCGTTGGACGGACAGGGCACGAGAAGAAGAATGGTTTGGAATTTCGTGGTTCACATTTAAAGTCAATTTAATGGTGTTTTTTTATTTAACTTCTAAATATTCAGCCTTTTAAACTATATTTTATAGAACTCATCATTACGATTACTACAGTAGAACCCCGTTAATTCGAAATCCATGGGACACCAAAAATCTAATTTCGAATTAACAAATTCCCACGTAAATCGAAATTTTATGAAAAAATAAATTATAAACAGTCGCCGAAAATCGAGTTCTTCGTTCGAAAATTTAAATTCGGGTAGGTTCTTCGGAGTAAATTCGTAATAATACGACTTATTCCTGTGAAAATCGAATTTTCGCAGCCGTTTACCGCCACGGTCGGTCTTATATTCGAAAAAATATATACCAATATATAATTTTTCCGTGCAAATAAAATTTTCGCTGCCAATTTCCAGCCCTTTAAATTCAGATATTCTAAATAAATTCGTAAAAATACGATATATTTCCGCATAAATGGAAATTTCGCGGCCGACATCCTTCGCAGCCCGCCTTTTAAATTGATATATAAAAAGTATATTCGTGTTATATTTCAAAGCCTAAATCGAAATTTGGCAACCGATTTCCGTCTCTCTCTTCTAATTCAAAAATTCTAAGTAAACTCGTAAAAATACCATATAATTATCGCGAAAAAATATTTTGGTGCTCGAATCCCGTAGTATCCGGCCATTAATTCAGATACCTACTCGTAGTAATTCATAAAAATACGATATATTTCCGTGTAAATAAAATTTTCGCTGCCGATTACGGCCGCGGCTGGCCCTTTAAACTCAGAAATTTGAAGTAAGTTCGTGAAAATACGATATGTTTTCGCATAAATTCGAAATTTCGCAGTCGATATCCGTCACAACTAGCTCTTCATATTCAGAATTCAAAGTAAATTCGTAAAATTTCGCATATTTTCCTCGTAAATCAAATTCTTACGACCGATTGCCGTCGCGGCCGGTCCTTGACATTTAGGTAAATTCGTAAATATACCACATTCCACTGGAAACCGATTCCGATTTACAAAATAATAGTACGAATTAGGACGATTTCCAACCGCTTAAATCCACATTTAAGCTCGTTTTACCGCCATGGCTGTCTGTCAGATTCCGATTTACGAAAAATATCTGATGATTATCATAATTTTTTTCGTGTAATTCGAAAATCGATGTTTTTCTCGAATTACACAAACAAAAAGTGTGCGGACAAAAATTAATTTCCAATTAAGAATTAAAGAATTTCGAATAAAAAACATTTTGTATGAAATATTTTTTTGAAAATGTCGAATTATCTACGCATTTTTCGAATTATCGGGGTTCAAATAAACGGGGTACTACTGTATACATAATTGTTAATTTCCTTAAAAAGATTTTGGTCTGTTTCTCAAACACCGTGTACATTCAACTTCATTGACTTCATTAGAAATTTTAAAGATAAAAAATAAGTAAGTATTTATTTCCAAACACTGTGTACACTGCCCAACAAGACATAACATAAAAAACGTTCACTCACACAAGGTCAGAGCTCGTAAAGACAATGAATTCTTACATATACTTGTAACTGAAAACAACACGAAGATAGTAACAAACAATTCGGAATACACTGAACGCGAACACCCTTTCAAACATAATATTTCTTGCATTTGAAAGAAATGTGACAGTTTATGTTAAAAATTACGTAAAAAAAGGGAATTTGTGAGTTCTGACTGTTTTTCTGGCTTCTTAAATTATTGCAATGTTTCAAGTAAGTTCCTTTAGATCTTTTACACCCAGTAATAAAACATTTTGATGGCATATTGTAAATACGTATGCTGTGAAACACGGAACGTACAGTTTCACCTCTGTTCAACGGGGGCTTCTCTCCCGGAATGGCAAGAAAGCTGTTGAAGTGTTGTAAAATATGGTGAAATTGAAGTATTTATTTAATTGTTAATATTCACAGATATCATAACGACAATATGAACCCGTACCTTGACAGATATGTGTATTACATACATAATTTAAATTAAAGACATTGTGTAAAATCATTAATTATACCATAGTCATAAATCGAAGTTTGAAAAGTGGGTTGTATGGTGTATCAATGTTTTTATTTTTTATGGTCGAATGCTTACATCATTTACAAAAAAAAATCCGCTGTTTGAAAAATAATAGTCCATTAAATAACAACAAAAAATATGAAGTCTGACAATGTCATACGAAAGGTAGTAATTCAGCTGTTTTAGAGGGTCGTTTTGCTGCAAATCACCTTTTTGCCCTATAACCTACTCTTAAGGCATTATAAGATTTACAGATACGCCCGAGTAAGGAGTTTTGTGCGTATTTTTATTTAAAATGTTGTATATAAAATAGGGTATTCGATCTGGTATTTCGTTGAGGGCAACGAAATGCAATCTTTTCTAACAAGGCTGGGGAATCAATGAGGCAGTTCAATGTGTCCAGGAGTGACGGACGTATGAAGCCATCCCTTCCACTTCGATGCAAGGCGTTGGGTCAAGATAGTCCAGCTGGTGAGGTCAAAACATCTCCCTCAACTAGTCTCTCCGGATCTGACCCGCCACGCTGTAGGTGGGCAAACGCATTCGTCACCAAGATCTAGACAAACGTCACCCCCTGAACTCGGGCACCCATGGTTTTCCAGTAAAAAAAAATCATATTTAGGTTACTATTTATCGCGGATTTCTTCACACATCAGTGTTCATCGAACAAGACTTATAATCACACAGAGACCCACAATCGAAATTAGTATGTTTGATGATGATAAATAACACCTGGAAAATAAAGAAACCGGGTTCACGATGAAATTTCAGGAATAGGTTAGGTGAACCGATTAAAATGAAATAGGTAAAATAAATATAATAGGGGGGTTTCCTACCGTGAGGGGCGTGTGGTGATGGTGGTGATGGTGGTGTCGACGCCGACGCTCCGAGGCGCTGGAGGTGCTGCGCGCGCGTTCCTCGTCCGAGTCGGCGCCCGACGCGCCCGACGCCTCGGCTGTGAACACAGAGTCGTGCGACACGCTCAGCCCAGACTGGTGCGCGGAGCCGGACCTAGAAATAATAATGGCAAATTAATAAAATGTGATAAATTATATTACTTTAAAAAATCAGCTGGAGTTAGATCCAGGCTGCGAAGAGGCCATGGAATATCGCCTCAGCGCGAGATCAGCGTTAGTGAACATTTATTTAACCACAAGTACGAGTATACTCTCGTTGGATGTATGGCAGGTTGCGTCATCTTGCAGCGTCCTGTTGTTGTAACAAACGAAGTGCTGCAAATGTGGTTGAAAAAAATCTCGTAGCATTTTCACATTATCTGCACAACAAAAAAATCTGAAACATTTTTATTTGTAAGACCCTAAATAAATAGAAAAACTGAGTTTTCGTCACAAAAAACGTTCTCGGATTTTTTTAAATGATTTTAATTTAACTAAAAATAAAATTCTGAAAACTCTCTTTACTAGATTATGTATTGATTTATTTTTCTGTATGATTATATTATTTGAAATTTGTGTTGTATAAAACAATATTTCGTTTGAAAATTGAACAAATGTGCCAACGGTATAACGTTAGTATATTAAAAATACACTTAGTTTTTCATAATTTTAAAACTGCGTTTACCAGATAAAATGACAATCTTTCAAAATCAATTTATGTTTTTTTGTAAAAAAGAGTCAGTACGTCTAGAATTTGATTTAAAAAAGAAATACCCTCGTAATTATTACTAAAATGGAGAACATACACTCGGACCACCTTTGTGTACACGTACAGCTCTCCCAAACAAAAACAAACAGTACAAAAATTCTTTAAAAAATCTGGCACCCTTCCAACAGCTCTCGCATTTGGTCTTGACCCGAGTTCAGCTCTCAACCAACCCATCCACACAGCCAGCTTCAACCAGCGGCCATGAGTTTTGTTTGTTTACTGCTCGATCGCGGCAGTTCGAGCAGATGCTAACTTTCCCCTTGACTTCGCCCAACAAATTGCAGCTAGGTTAGGTTAGGTTTTAACGTGGCCAAACGAATTGCAGTTGGGAAGTAAGTTTTATAAGAAATAGGGCAAATCTGTCTTTCGTTCAACTTGTTTTCACTATACCAATACAAACGTACCTTGACCTAGAAATGTTTATGTGGGTGGTTCGAAAAATTGCGTATTTCTGGAAAGTTGATGTTATGGTCTAAGTTTTCATTTAAAATTCCAATAGTCAAACGGGGAGTCTGTTGAATATTAATTCGTTGAAACGAACACCTTAATTAAACGATTGTGTCGTATTTCGATTGAATCAACTAGCGGATTATTTGGATCAATCGATTTTCATGTGTTAATAAGAACCATGATCGATCAAATTTTACAATCGATTATTGCGGTCAACGCCGAATGAATCGATTATTAGGTAGGTGGCAGATATCTTTAGTACCGGCCTGGTGAAAAACCACCGTTAAAAGTATTTGTGTTATCACATATTTAACCACTGTGAGTATATATTTATGTACTATTTATTCCAAGACAATTAAATAATAAAAAAAGAATGCACGTACTTATGTTATGTAATAAGATTAGTATAATGGTATAATAAGAATGAAACCATATCGTTTTTTTTATGTTTAATTCGTAGTACTTTTTAAAATTAAATTAATGTAAATTAAATTTAATAATATTATTATTAATTTCTCTGAGTATTTTATTTTTTATTATTGACTAACTAACGATCTAAATAACCGAGGACGGACTGCCAAACAACTCTCGTGGCACACACTCTTTGCCTCATTCACATTCATACATCGTCTCATACATACTCTTTTAATTTTCTGAGTCTTGACATGGCCCGACATAAGTATCTGATTCACTTGATCGTGCCATGTTATAATAATGTTATTTAATTTTATTTAATCGATGATGGCCCCCGTGGTCGAGGGATAAGACTCTCAAATAGCGATCCGAAGGTAGCGGGATCAAAGCCCGACGAGCGCGAGAAAATTTTATTTGATTGGTTTGTGTTATTTCACAATTGATCATTTAAAATAATATAAGGTACATTTGCGGCACGTTACAGTGTTGAAGATACTCTCAGTATCGCTCCGGTGTAAGACCACCATTCCGAATTAAAACGTTGTTTGAAATGGCTTCAGCCATGTTTTCTGACCACATCTGAATAACCAGGTACTTACCACCTCTTTCCCATATCCTTCCCCTTTCTACTTACGAGTACTTTCAGCCTCACAACATACCTCAATTGGGGATGCCACACTCTCGTTGGGACTCTTTGTGGTATTTACACTAAAATATAATTTTTAAAATTGATATCTCAATTAACAAATAACACTTATCGCTAACACCACAAAGAGAACATGAAACAAATCATTTAACCCTTGCTACTCACTTCCTCCTGTGACCGTCCTCCAGGCTGAGCAGGCGGGCGGTGTTGGGGGTGGGTGGTTCGCCCCGCCCCTCGCCCCCGCCCTCCCGCCCTGCCTCGGCAGACTCCCCCGCCCCGCGCCCCCGTCGCCGGAACATGCGACGCAGGCCGCGCAGAAAGCGGTGCTTCTTCGTGTCTGGAAATATAAAAAGAAAATATATTAGTGCTTTAAAGGTTGCGAACTCCTGGAAAATAACGAAAACTGAGCAGGTACCTAATGTTGAAATATAGACCAAAACTAACAAAATTAACAAGGAAATCAGAAAAAAGATACAGTCACATCTACACGGAGAGAAATTTTATTCGAAAAAACGATCATTTTATTAGTTAAAACGGTTAAAGACGGGACTGAAGTTCTAACGAACCAATTAACAGGGTTTCAATGTTTTTTTAAATTTCGTACGTAACATGTAAGAATACTTTGTTGGTATACGTAATTTCGTACGTATACCAACAAATTATTCTTACGTTTTCCCGCCAATAAACAGTGAAACACTGTTAATTTGTTCGTAAGAACTTCAGTCCCGTTTTTAACCGTTTTTACTATTAAAATTATCGTTTTTTCGAATAACATTTTTCTCCGTGTAGGACTCGAACCCCGAAAATACGGAGCTCTCTACCAACTGAGCTAACGTGTCTATCCAATTCGGTTATAATTAACAGTACTTTCGACTAAGAACTACCAACATTATCTTCATTTTAATGCATATTTTTATTGAATGCTATCTTTATGTATGACTGCAAGATTTAAACCCGAACTAAATGTTATCTAGATAGTGTATTGGATAAATTTAATCCTTTTTTTATTTTTAATATGCGACATCTATTGACTTTTCTGGAAGATGAATATTGTTATTTTTAATTTTTAACTAAAACCTCAAATTGTAATATTTTATGATATATATATATATATATATATATTAATGCTCGTAACCACCAGATTTTAAGTCAATCGCAGTCTCGCGAAAAACGACCACTCTGCCCCTCAAGTTTAACCGACCTCAAAGCTGATTTTCGCGAGACATCGACCGTGGATAAAAATACATACGATTTTTTCAGACCTGATTTGTATGGGAAAAATTCAGCCAGAATTTTACCAATTGCAAATTTTCATATAAAAAAACTGATGCAAAAAAAATAAACTGCTAATAAAACTGATGTATGAAAACCTAGCGGCGAAAACTAGAAGCGCTCATTATTCGACGAAGAAATTCAAAGTTGTATTTCCAGCCGCCAGGTTCGCCCATCAAAAAAGGAAAAATTTATCGTCAGACCTTCACGAAAAATTTGTGAAAGAGCCTCAGTACTAAAATCGTAAAGTGTATATTTTTTTAAATATAAGGCGTCTCACCTCAAAACTTTACATTCCGACGAGCCACGAGGTAAATCAAAATTGCGACTTAAAAAAGATACCTGGCTTAGATGTTTTTGTATTATTTCGACTACGACAGGTTTTGGAACATAAATAATATATTATATTTATGACTTTTCATGGAAATTTTGTCAGGATTCGTTTTCAAACGTCGGTAATTTCTGACGTTTACGAAAAAAATTCCGAGTTAAAAACTGTTAAAATGTTCGTAGCCAGTAAAAAAATGCTTTATTAAGGAAAAAATTATCGTCAGACCTTCAAAGTACTGAAATGTTGGGGCATTTTTGAAAATTATTCTATGGCGTCTCGCATGTTAATTTGACATTTCGACGAGTCTCATGTGTATCAATATTACGTCAAAAATAGCATATGTGGATAAGATGTTTTTCTATAATTTTGAAAACCATAGATTTCCGAACTCCAATAATACATTACATTTACCACATTTCATGTAAATTATTTCAGGATACATCTTCAAAAGTTGAAAAAATTCTGACGTTTATGAAGAAATGCAAAATAAAAACAGGTTAAACGTTACCGGCCAGCTACATAACGTTGATTTTAATTGCTGGGTTGGTACTTTTGTAAAGACAAATAAAATTCGAACGGTTCAGGCTGCCGAGATCATAGAAAATAATTTACCAGTGGGTAGGTACCTACTTGGGTGGGAACGTTATTTTTCAAATATTGAGAATTTAACATGATGAATAAAACTGTTTAAATAACTCAGGATAATCCATTTTTTTTGCCTAATGGTGTAGGTACTTCTTTAAATAGTGCACAATAGTGTTATTATAATATCATTCGGCGTGGGTGGTGTGCATTGGTACTGCCACCCCGTGAATCATTTGTTGGATGACCAAACCCTTTATAACCGGTTAATCTGAGTCGATTTAAGAATATCTAAATATATTCAGGTTGGCAAAAAGATGTATCTCAGTGACGTTTTGCATCGTTATATGCACCAATACACACAATCCTAAGGGCGGGCTTTTTCGTGTGAATGTTTATGCATAAACTATGGATCTTACTCGACTAATTTAAAACAAAATTAGGAAAATCTACCGGGAAAAGAGAAGTTTATTTAATTTTTATAATAGCTCTACACAGGAGGCCTTGAAGAAAATAATTCCTCTCAGGGCCTATGTCATCTTTGGGGATGCTGTGTGAAGGGTTATTTTTAGGAAAGTAAGGAGATGATGTTCTGGTAAGGAAAAAGTTATGAGGGGTGGGTAGGAATCTGGGGATCAGTGTGTGGAGTGACGGACGAAAATAATTCCTCTCAGGGCCTATGTCATCTTTGGGGATGCTGTGTGAAGGGTTCTTTTTAGGAAGGTAAGGAGATGATGTTCTGGTAAGGAAAAAGTTATGAGGGGTGGGTAGGAATCTGGGGATCAGTGTGTGGAGTGACGGACGAATGATTTTATCCCTCCCACTGCGGTGCAAGGTGATGTTCCGAGAGAGCTTTGCTGAAGAACCCAAAAAGTCTCCCTAAACCAGTCTCTTCCGATCTGGTCCGCCACGAAATTGGTGGGCAGACGAATCCACCGCCAAGACCAGAACAAACCTCATGAACCCAGGCACCACTTCTAAATCAACAAACATAGCGAACCACTTGAAATGACCTATTGCAGAGGCGTTGGCCTACCCACCCAGCGAATTTTTTTAGCGTAAGATCCTCACGGCTTTTGCGGTAGGTCAGAGGCCCTAGCACGCTCGCTCTATAACGATCGATAGGATAACTATCGGTAACTTCTCATCGTTCCCTAGCATGACTACAGATCGCCAACGAATAAGTGACAGTTCACAATGACTAAGTGTCCTTAACATATTCGACATCAACTGTTGTTTGTTCGTTAGCGATGTGCAGTTGTCCTAGGGAACGATGAGAAGTTACCGATAGTTATCCTACCGATCGTTATAGAGCAAGCGTGCTAGGGCCTGAACAAAAAATTAGACTTTAGCCTTTAAAAAAATTGAGCTTTGGCGTATTTGAGAATCCTTCATTTGCAAACGAAATTGCGTCAAAATGACGGCCTCTGGCGTAAATGTTTTTTGATATATTCAATGGCAAAAGGTTTCGAAAATTTATTCAACCGTTTTTTTAGTGGCATTCGCTTGAAAATATTCCTCAATATCGTGCTAAAAATTTGACATTTTACAAAAAAATCCATGAAAAATCCGCTAACAAATTATACAAGATTTAAAAATATTACTGGTCAGGTGGATTGGTATAATAATAATCACTGGGTAGGTACCTACTTTGCTCCATCGAATTACAAATAAATGGTTTGAAATTAAGAGAAATCACCAAAGATGGTAGGTACTAAATGCGTTTCTTCTGGAAAAATGCCGATTGCAGTTTGTCGGTCTTTTAATTCAAATTCAGAAACAGGGTGGTAAAAAAAATTCCGCTCGAAATATACTGATTAATTTTTTTATTAAAACTCATGATTTTTTCCTTAATTTTTTTTGTTTAGAAAATATTGTCTTGCGTTTGCGACCAACGTTTTTGCGGCGCATTAAAATTTATCTAAATAAGATGCAAAGTTTTTTTTCTAATTTTCTATACATTTATCGTTATTAATAATTATTGATTACGAAAAGAGTTATGGCGTCCGTGACATCAAAAGGTGGATACTTGAAAGATGTCATTTCCATAAAAAAATATTAAAGAGTCGATTTAAAAAAAAAATAATTTTTTTAATCGATTGGTTTTTGTAATAATGAGTGAGGAAATTTTGCCGGACCCTGTCGTTCATTTCGACTGTCCAATCAGGGAGTTCAGTAGGCATGCGGATTGCATTGAATTCAAATATCGATATTTACTCTAAGTAAGAACTTCTTTCCTTTAAATCACAAAAAAAAAATGATATAAAATAAAAAAAAGTAACCAAAGATGGATATTTCCAAAAAAATGTAGGTGTACACGGGGGTAGGTAGATATGCAGGTAGGTAGGAACTAAGTACTGAACAGGTACTCTGGGTAGGTAGGTATGTATGAAGGTACTTTTTATAAATTAGGTGGGTTCGATGCAGTGCTACAGATTTTTTATATGCATATAAATCGAAAAATAGATCGGTCAGGATTCGTTCGTTTACTTTGGACATTATTCAATTTTAAAATTAAAATAATTATACGTGTGCACGGGTAGCCGGATATTGTTAAAGAATTTCTTTGTGTAATTTTTTTGCTGCAGTAAAATTGAGTTTGATAAGATGGTTTTTTGTTGAACAAATATTTTTTGTTTGAGGGTTAGGTAGGTTTTTTTTCCAATACTATTCATCTGATGGCGACAAAACTTTTGGGATTTGATGTGTGCATGCCCGGGTTGGTTTCTACGCATAATAGTAAGCTCTGGCTTTATGAAATTATTTTATATACTATTCACCCGATCGAGATGAAACTTTGGAAATTTGATGTGTGCATGCCTGGGATGGTTTTTATGCATAAAAGTAAGCTCTGGCGTTATGAAAATATTTCCTTTAATTTTCATCCGATTGAGATGAAACTTTGGGAATTCGATGTTGACATGCTCGGGATGGTTTCTATGTAAAAGAGTAAGCTCTGGCGTTATGAAATTTTTTCCAATACTATTCATTTGATTGCGACAAAACTTTTGAGCTTTGATGTGTGCATGCCCGGGTTGGTTTCTACGCATAATAGTAAGCTCTGGAATTATGAAATTATTTACGCATAATGGTAAGATCTGGCGTTATGAAATTATTTCCTATACTTTCCATCCAATTGAGATGAAACTTTGGGAATTTGATGTTGGATACTCGGGATGGTTTGAACATAAAAGAGTAAGCTCTGGCGTTATGATTTTTTTTCCAATACTTTTCATCTGATTGCGACAAAACTTTTGGTATTTGATGTGTGCATGCCCGGGTTGGTTTCTACGCATAATAGTAAGCTCTGGCTCTATGAAATTATTTCCTATACTATTCATCTGATTGCGATGAAACTTTGGGGATTTGATGTGTGCATGTCCGGGATGGTTTCTATGCGTAATAATAAGCTCTGGCGTTATCAAATTATTTCATATACTATTCACCCGATTGAGATGAAACTTTGGAGATTTGATGTGTGCATGCCTGGGATGGTTTTTATGCATAAAAGTAAGCTCTGGCGTAATGAAATTATTTCCTTTACTTTTCATCCGATTGAGATGAAACTTTGGGAATTCGATGTTGGCATGCTAGGGATGGTTTCTATATATAAGAATAAGCTCTGGCATTATGAAATTATTTCCAATACTATTCATCCGATTGCGATGAAACTTTGGGGATATGATGTGTGCATGCTCGAAATGGTTTTAAAATATAATAATGAGCTCTAGCGTAATGAAATTATGTACAATAATATTCATCCGATTGCGATGAAACTTTGGTGAGTTATTGTGCGCAAGCCCGCGAAGTTTTCTTTATATAATGCAGAGATTTGGCGTTATCAAATTCATACAAAAAATTTAAATAGGTGTAACGGGAGTTATTAGAAAAGTGAGTGCATATCATATAATTTAGAAACAATTTATTAGTGAAAAAATTGAGCCGTAAACTTCTAGGCCCCTTTTTGCGAGAAAAGGCCCATACTGAACGCCTTAACCAGGGCGACCAAAGTGGCTAAGTAGCGGGTGTACAAAATTGAGCGATTAACTCACAGGACCCTTTGAGTAGTTCTCACAATCCTTGCTTCATCCACATTCAAACATCGATTTTTTTTTTCAAATATTTAATTTTTAAAAAATGTAGACACACACACTTCTTGCTTCATCCACATTCAAACGTCAAATCGCTTAGTGCTTTAACCAATTAGTTGCCTTGCAACGGGCAAAAGCTAGTATATATTAATGCTCGTAACCACCAGATTTTAAGTCAATCGCAGTCTTGCGAAAAACGACCACTCTCCCCCTTAAGTTTAACCGACCCGAAAGCTGATTTTCGCGAGACATCGACCGTGGATAAAAATACATACGATTTTTTCAGACCTGATTTGTATGGGAAAAATTCAGCCAGAATTTTACCAATTGCAAATTTTCATATAAAAAAACTGATGCAAAAAAAATAAACTGCTAATAAAACTGATGTATGAAAACCTAGCGGCGAAAACTAGAAGCGCTCATTATTCGACGAAGAAATTCAAAGTTGTATTTCCAGCCGCCAGGTTCGCCCATCAAAAAAGGAAAAATTTATCGTCAGACCTTCACGAAAAATTTGTGAAAGAGCCTCAGTACTAAAATCGTAAAGTGTATATTTTTTAAATATATGGCGTCTCACCTCAAAATTTTACATTTCGACGAGCCTCGAGGTAAATCAAAATTGCGACTTAAAAAAGATTCCCGGCTTAGATGTTTTTGTATTATTTCGACTACGACAGGTTTCGGAACATTAATAATATATTATATTTATGACTTTTCATGGAGATTTTGTCAGGATTTCTTTTCAAACGTCGGTAATTTCTGACGTTTACGAAAAAATTTCGAGTTCAAAACTGTTAAAATGTTCGCAGCCAGTAGAGTAAAATGCTTTATTAAGGAAAAATTTATCGTCAGACCTTCAAAGTACTGAAATGTTGGGGCATTTTTGAAAATTATTCTATGGCGTCTCGCATATAAATTTGACATTTCGACGAGTCTCATGTATATCAATATTACGTCAAAAATAGGATATGTGGATAAGATGTTTTTCTATAATTTTGAAAACCATACATTTCCGAACTCCAATAATACATTACATTTACCACATTTCATGTAAATTATTTCAGGATACATCTTCAAAAGTTGAAAAAATTCTGACGTTTATGAAGGAAAGGAAAATTGAAAACAGGTTCAATGTTACCGGCCAGCTACATAACGTTTATTTTAATTGCTGTGTAGGTACTTTTGTACAGACAAATAAAATTCGAACGGTTCAGGCTGCTGAGATCATAGAAAATAATTTACCAGTGGGTAGGTACCTAATTGGGTGGGAACGTTATTTTTCAAATATTGAGAATTTAACATGATGAATAAAACTGTTTAAATAACTCAGGATAATCCATTTTTTTTTTGCCAAATGGCGTAGGTACTTTTTTAAATAGTGCACAATAGTGTTATTCTAATATCATTCGGCGTGGGTGGTGTGCATTGGTACTGAAACTAGAGGTGGGTAAGTTCAGCATTTTGCCGGAGGCCTCCGAGGAGTGCTTCGTTTTAAAAGAACTCGAGTTCTAGGAGCAGGTCCCGGGTCCGAGTTCTTTGGTACGGAACGGACTGAGTACCGGCTGTTGCGGCGCAACGAGCCGGGACGCACGGGTTCGGCCAAGAACTCGGAGCCGGACCCAGATGGAACCTGCACAAGTACTCGGAGCCGTAGCCAGATAGAACCCACACAATAACTCGTAGCCGGAGCCAGACAAGTACCTGCACGCGGACTCGGCATGTACATTTTGGCGAAGTTCAACGAAATCCATTCGTGTCGAGACATGTCCGGCTGTCTGGGATTGCGTATTGGGTTCCAAGTTCCGGTGATTCAAAAAGGTGATAATTTTAGCACACGCGTAAGCAGTAACAAACCAAATATAATAATGAATATTTGGATTGTCGTTGAGGATTTGTAGTTTTTATAACCTCTATCGAAAGAAATCAATAAATGCGTGTTGTTTTAAAAATAAAGTCGGGGAGTGGTTAGGTACTTACACATTGAAATATAAAAAATTTAACAATAATTAAAAGTCAAAAGGTTTTAATATCTATTTTTTCAAGTCCATTTTTGGCCTTACACTATAAACAATTCAGTACATATACACTTTGTTCAATATATTATAGTGATATTATTGTAGGATTTGTGAAGCCGAGAAGTATCTAAAAAACATATTTGCCTCAGGATCATTGTCCTTCAAAAACACACGTTGTCAATTTTATAGACGATCAGAATTTTTTTTTAAATTTACCTTTCGAATGAACACTATTAAGCTCGAAAAATTACGTCATACGTCAACATTTTTAACAAAGGAAATGCATATTTAAATAAAGAATTACCAATTAATAAAATAATTTTGGTACCTAACTTAACACTTGCCTGAATCGTTCCAATACCAGTTGACAATCAGTTCCAATTTTGAAAATCAAAGCAAATCCCAGTTCTAGAATTTATTGTACCAGAGTAACAGATACCAACAAAAGTAGTATTTTTTTAAATAATACAACAATATAAAAATGGTGAACTAAAATAAAATATATCATTCTTGTAGTAGGGGAGACCGGGGACTGCTGTACCAATTTGACTTTTAACATTTTCTACATCTTAGGTATAAAGTTTATGAAAAAAAAAACTCATACTCAACGGCAGATTATTTAGTTGTGAACCAAATTCTTATTATATGATTTTTCTAAATCTTATATAAATTGAGCTATAAGAGCATTAATTGATCCAGGGAAATGCTACAACTGACCCCTACCGCGGGGTTAGTTGTACCAGGAGCGGAATTTAAATTAAAACACAGAATTTATGGATAAAGTTTTTTAATTCTAATAATTTCGGTGAGGCAAAACAGTTTTTTTGTTGGTTTATAAAACTACTATTTAAAATTTCAATTACATAGAACGTAATACACAATTTATCTGACAACAAGAAAACTCTTATAGAATTCGTCAGTTGAAGTGTTACCAAGAACTTTAACTATTGTAATATAATCAAATGATGATACACATATATATTAATACCATAGCATATTTTAAACTCAAGAAAAATAGAAGTTTTTTTTTTAATCTTGTATGAAAACATTGTGGTACAATTGTCCATGTGGTACAATTATCCCCAAACAATACTAATAAAATCTCTTCGCATTGATATTTTTAAAACAAGATTATAAAACACAAAAGATTCAAATATAAAAATAAACATTTATAAAAATAAACCATCAGTAATATTTTTTAGTAATTCGGAATTGGAAAATAAAATTATGCAAGTAGGTACAAACAGTTAAAAGAATCAAAAATAACTCAAAATGCCTTCGCATCGTTTTTTTTTTAAACAGGATTATAAAACATCAAAAGAATAAATAACAAAGATTTTTTTGTTAATTCTGAATCGGAACTTTTACAAATAGTTAAAAGAATCAGCATTTTCTCAAAATGATAATTTATTGATTTTTTAAAAGACGATTATAAACATTAATTTAAACACAAAAATAATATATATCTGCAAGTTTTTTTTTAATTTTCCATATCGGAAAAAATGTACAAGTAGGTTTAACAGTCAATAGAGTAATCAAAATGTCTCGGTATTGATTTTTTATACAAGGTTATAAAACATCAAAAGAATTGAACATAAAAATATTAAATCAGTAAGATTTTTTTGCAATTCCGAATCGGAAAATAAGATTGTGCAAGTAGGTACAAACAGTTACAAGAATCAACAATATCTAAAAATGCCTTCGCATTGATTTTTTTTTAAACAAGATTTTAAACATCAAATCAGTGCGATTTTTTTGTTATTTCCGAATCGTAAAATAACGTTATTCAAGTAAATAAATTATAAACAGTTAAGATAATCGGCGATATCTTTTTGTAAAACAAGAAAAACATTGCATTTTGAATTATTATTAAATAATACAATACATTTTACATATTCAAATGTAAAAGATTCTGGTACTCGATGAACATACATTCATTATTCAAGTCCGAGATTGGAGTTTAAGAACTAAATTTTCTCAATTTTTTTGGTTGATAGTCTATTCCTCTTCTCGGTGAGCATTTGTCCAGCTTTCGAAAATAAACGTTCACAGGGAACGGAAGTGGCTAGAACACAAAGTCGCTTCATTGCAAGCTATATAACCTTTCATCGTTAAGTAGGGTTTTGCAAGGAACATAGATTTTATTTACATACCTCAGACTCAACGTTACTTTTGGACCCATATCGAAGAATTTTTTTTTAAAAATAATATTATATATTGCGAACAGTGTTTTTCTTACCCAATCTCCCCTATTTATTACTAAAAATGATTCATAATAATATTATGTTTATGTTAAATTTCTATAAGTGGTGGTGTGTGGGACAAGTTAGTGGGGCCCGTACAAATACTATAAATTTAATATGGCACCGGTACGCATGCCTTTTTCCTTCCCTGAACTTCCTTTAAAAAAAACCCCAACACAGCATCCCCAGGAATGTCATAGGCCCTGAGGGTTTTTTTCCTACTGTAAAAAAAATACCGTTCTATTATTCAGACTATTTAAAATGACCCGACGACTTCGACTAAGTGAAAGGTTTCCAATAACGCACACTACGAAATACAAACCATCACACCAATAATTATCATTCGCATGACGCGTGACCCTCGCGTGATCCCATACAACCGATTTTGTGTTTACGCGTGATCGAGAAACGCATCGTGTTGCAGAGGTTTTCAAAGTGGGGGTCGCGAGACATCAATAAATTTAATTAGATGCTTTTTTTTCAACATTCAAACGATAGTTATAATTTTACAGTACTTCTGTCACAAAAATTAAAAATTGTCCCTGAGTAATACAAATTAATGCAACGGACACGCTTGTCAACTAATCGAACATTGGCTCTATGTTCGAGGCGCAGAGTATGAGGTCATCCTCCAATTTTAGTTTATTTCTAAATTTCGATTTTCTCGTAACAAAGGAAGAAAATTGAACTTGTACGCAAAGGCTGATATTTATGTGAAGTGCACACCATTTAACATAGTGATGAGCAACCCTCGGCCCGCAAGCCCATTTACTGCTGGGCTTTGACTACATAAAATATTTAAAAAATATTCAACGGCTTCTGTTCTGTTTTGCAAAAAGTCTTAACCGAAAAATTAGTCTTTCTTCAAAGTTTTGAATCAGCCGTTCAAAACAATAAGTGATTTTTTGCGTATTATAATAAATGATAGAATTTCGTGGTTAATTAGGTTAGTTTCGATCTTAACTGCAGAATAATGCAGCGGTTTTTTTGTTGAGATCATTGTTTGGTAAATTTTGAAGATGTTTTAAAAAATACAAAAGATTTTCTTGACGAAACATTATACTTATTAATATTGTGTATCTGAACGATAATAAACTAACAGCATTCATTGGTTTAAACCTTAACCTTTTAACCTGAATCAGGGGCCAAAATTGCAAGTACTTTTTATATGTTCTTTAATATTTCAGAATGAAAAAAATCGATAGCATTTATTGTTTTGGCCTACTAATATAGAAGTTATTGTTCTACAATATATAAAATAGGTTTGCGACTCCACCGACTGCAAAGTTAACCACTTTATGTTGTACGTATCCTACCACCAATTTTCGCGTAAAAACTGACAATGGATACATTGATCCTCCAAGTAAAGAGTTACTACTACGTACTAAAGGTACATACACTAAAAAACCGCTGGAGGTCGGGGTCGCCAATATGTCATTTTTTTATTGCTAAAAGATGATCGCGCTTTTAAAAGTTTGAAAACCACTGTCTTAGCTATCGTTTTATGTATTGGTTCGTCTATTGTGTATCTCATGCTTTCGTGGCGTCACGATCGGTTTGGCAGAAAAAATGACGTCATACATTTTGTTTGAAATAAACTGTCAATAAAATGTCACTTGAAATAAACTGCCAATAATATGACCGCTCAGTGGTTGAGTGGGCATCGCGTTTGGGTCCCACCTAGGCGTTCCGTGTTCGATTCCTCGGCTGGCAAAGTCCTCCATCACAACACAACCTAGTAGGATATTTTCAAATGTTGTTGGGTTATTCGTAACCCGGGAATGTTTGTCTTTCTTTAAAAAAATAATATATAAACTTGACATTCCTACATAAATTCCAAAATTACTTTAATGTTCGAACAATAAAGTAATTGGTTAAAAAATGCCAAAAATTTCCTCGCATCCATAAAACTATCGACAATAATGGGGTAAGATTTGATTTTTAAAAACCCTACCACCTCTAATTATTATTAAGCACGTAATTCAATCAAATATTAACTGACACTTAAACAATAAACAAAACTTTCACTCACTGTAAAGTTCGTAAACAGAATCGACCGTTAGATATGCAAAAAACTGTGACGTATCACCACTCACTCTCAACTCATACTAGTACCAGGAGAATGAGAAGAACTCGCGACCGGCAAGGACCGCGAACGGCGCGAACACGGGGATGCCGGTGGAGCCATACGGGTTCCCGGTTCGGCTCCGAGTTCCGGGTTTGGGACAGAGTCCGAGTTCTGAGTCCGGGTTTGAGTCCGGGAGCAGTACCCTTGGAGTAGTCGAATTGAAAAGGGAGTAGGAGTAGGATCCGCTTCACGCAAAGGAGCCGAGTTCATGAGCCCATTCCAGCTGAACCGACACATCGCTAACTGAAACCCCGTGAATCATTTATTGGATGACCAAACCCTTTATAACCGGTTAATCTGAGTCGATTTAAGAATATCTAAATATATTCAGGTTGGCAAAAAGATGTATCTCAGTGACGTTTTGCATCGTTATATGCACCAATACACACAATCCTAAGGGCGGGCTTTTTCGTGTGAATGTTTATGCATTTTTTATACACAAACTATGGATCTTACTCGACTAATTTAAAACAAAATTAGGAAAATCTACCGGGAAAAGAGAAGTTTATTTAATTTTTATAATAGCTCTACACAGGAGGCCTTGAAGAAAATAATTCCTCTCAGGGCCTATGTTATCTTTGGGGATGCTGTGTGAAGGGTTCTTTTTAGGAAAGTAAGGAGATGATGTTCTGGTAAGGAAAAAGTTATGAGGGGTGGGTAGGAATCTGGGGATCAGTGTGTGGAGTGACGGACGAAAATAATTCCTCTCAGGGCCTATGTCATCTTTGGGGATGCTGTGTGAAGGGTTCTTTTTAGGAAAGTAAGGAGATGATGTTCTGGTAAGGAAAAAGTTATGAGGGGTGGGTAGGAATCTGGGGATCAGTGTGTGGAGTGACGGACGAATGATTTTATCCCTCCCACTGCGGTGCAAGGTGATGTTCCGAGAGAGCTTTGCTGAAGAAGCCAAAAAGTCTCCCTAAACCAGTCTCTTCCGATCTGGTCTACCACGAAATTGGTGGGCAGACGAATCCACCGCCAAGACCAGGACAAACCTCATGAACCCAGGCACCACTTCTAAATCACCAAACATAGCGAACCTCTTGAAATGACCTATTGCAGAGGCGTTGGCCTACCCGCCCAGCGATTTTTTTTAGCGTAAATCCTCACGGCTTTTGCGGTAGGTCAGGGCCCTAGCACGCTCGCTCTACAACGATCGATAGGATAACTATCGGTGACTTCTCATCGTTCCCTAGCATGACTACAGATCGCCAACGAATAAGTGACAGGTCACAATGACTAAGTGTCCTTCGTAACATATTCGACATCAACTGTTGTTTGTACGTTAGCGATGTGCAGTTGTCCTAGGGAACGATGAGAAGTTACCGATAGTTATCCTACCGATCATTAAAGAGCAAGCGTGCTAGGGCCTGAACAAAAAAATTTTAGTTTATCCTTTAAAAAATTGAGCTTTGGCGAATTTGAGAATCCTTCATTTGCAAACGAAATTGCGTCAAAATGACGGCCTCTGGCGTAGATGTTTTTTGATATATTCAATGGCAAAAGGTTTCGAAAATTTATTCAACCGTTTTTTTAGTGGCATTCGCTTGAAAATATTCCTCAATATCGTGCTAAAAATTTGACATTTTACAAAAAAATCCATGAAAAATCCGCTAACAAATTTTACAACATTTAAAAAGATTACTTGCCAGTGGATTCGTATAATATTATCACTGGGTAGGTACCTACTTTGCTCCATCGAATTACAAATAAATGGTTTGAAATTAAGAGAAATCACCAAAGATGGTAGGTACTAAATGCGTTTCTTCTGAAAAATGCCGATTGCAGTTTGTCGGTCTTTTAATTCAAATTCAGAAACAGGGTGGTAAAAAAAATTCCGCTCGAAATATACTGATTAATTTTTTTATTAAAACTCATGATTTTTTCCTTATTTTTTTTTTGTTTAGAAAATATTGTCGGGCGTTTGCGACCAACGTTTTTGCGGCGCATTAAAATTTATCTAAATAAGATGCAAAGTTTTTTTTCTAATTTTCTATACATTTATCGTTATTAATAATTATTTATTACGAAAAGAGTTATGGCGTCCGTGAAATCAAAAGGTGGACACTTGAAAGATGTCATTTCCATAAAAAAATATTAAAGATTCGATTAAAAAAAAAAGTCAATTTTTTAATCGATTGGTTTTTGTAATAATGAGTGAGGAAATTTTGCCGGACCCTGTCGTTCATTTCGACTGTCCAATCAGGAGTTCACTAGGCATGCGGATTGCATTGAATTCAAATATCGATATTTACTCTAAGTAAGAACTTCTTTCCTTTAAATCACAAAAAAATTATGATATAAAATAAAAAAAAAGTAACCAAAGATGGATATTTCCAAAAAAATGTAGGTGTACACGGGGGTAGGTAGATATGCAGGTAGGTAGGAACTAAGTTCTGAACAGGTACTCTGGGTAGGTAGGTATGCATGAAGGTACTTTTTATAAATTAGGTGGGTTCGATGCAGTGCTACAGATTTTTTATATGCATATTAATCGAAAAATAGATCGGTCAGGATTCGTTCGTTTACTTTGGACATTATTAAATTTTAAAATAAAAATAATTATACGTGTGCACGGGTACCCGGATATTGTTAAAGAATTTCTTTGTGTAATTTTTTTGCTGCAGTAAAATTGAGTTTGATAAGATGGTTTTTTTGATAAGTAATAAAATTGCAATGTTTTTTTTTTTTTTTAGAAATTACGTAGGTAAATGAACAAATATTTTTAGTTTGAGGGTTAGGTAGGTTTTTTTCCAATACTGTTCATCTGATGGCGACAAAACTTTTGGGATTTGATGTGTGCATGCCCGGGTTGGTTTCTACGCATAATAGTAAGCTCTGGCTTTATGAAATTATTTTATATACTATTCACCCGATCGAGATGAAACTTTGGAGATTTGATGTGTGCATGCCTGGGATGGTTTTTATGCATAAAAGTAAGCTCTGGCGTTATGAAAATATTTCCTTTAATTTTCATCCGATTGAGATGAAACTTTGGGAATTCGATGTTGGCATGCTCGGGATGGTTTCTATGTAAAAGAGTAAGCTCTGGCGTTATGAAATTTTTTCCAATACTATTCATTTGATTGCGACAAAACTTTTGGGATTTGATGTGTGCATGCCCGGGTTGGTTTCTACGCATAATAGTAAGCTCTGGAATTATGAAATTATTTACGCATAATGGTAAGATCTGGCGTTATGAAATTATTTCCTATACTTTCCATCCGATTGAGATGAAACTTTGGGAATTCGATGTTGGCATGCTCGGGATGGTTTCTATGTAAAAGAGTAAGCTCTGGCGTTATGAAATTTTTTCCAATACTATTCATCTGATTGCGACAAAACTTTTGGGATTTGATGTGTGCATGCCCGGCTTGGTTTCTACGCATAATAGTAAGCTCTGGCTTTATGAAATTATTTCCTATAATATTCATCCGATTGCGATGAAACTTTGGGGATTTGATGTATGCATGTCCGGGATGGTTTCAATGCGTAATAGTAAACTCTGGCGTTATCAAATTATTTCATATACTATTCACCCGATTGAGATGAAACTTTGGAGATTTGATGTGTACATGCCTGGGATGGTTTTTATGCATAAAAGTAAGCTCTGGCGTAATGAAATTATTTCCTTTACTTTTCATCCAATTGAGATGAAACTTTGGGAATTCGATGTTGGCATGCTAGGGATGGTTTCTATATATAAGAATAAGCTCTGGCATTATGAAATTATTTCCAATACTATTCATCCGATTGCGATGAAACTTTGGGGATATGATGTGTGCATGCTCGAAATGGTTTTAAAATATAATAATGAGCTCTAGCGTAATGAAATTATGTACAATAATATTCATCCGATTGCGATGAAACTTTGGTGAGTTATTGTGCGCAAGCCCGCGAAGTTTTCTTTATATAATGCAGAGCTTTGGCGTTATCAAATTTGTACAAAAAATTTAAATAGGTGTAACGGGAGTTATTAGAAAAGTGAGTGCATATCATATATTTTAGAAACAATTTATTAGTGAAAAAATTGAGCCGTAAACTTCTAGGCCCCTTTTTGCGAGAAAAGGCCCATACTGAACGCCTTAACCAGGGCGACCAAAGTGGCTAAGTAGCGGGTGTACAAAATTGAGCGATTAACTCACAGGACCCTTTGAGTAGTTCTCACAATCCTTGCTTCATCCACATTCAAACATCGATTTTTTTTTTTTCAAATATTTAATTTTTAAAAAATGTAGACACACACACTTCTTGCTTCATCCACATTCAAACGTCAAATCGCTTAGTGCTTTAACCAATTAGTTGCCTTGCAACGGGCAAAAGCTAGTTATATATTAATGCTCGTAACCACCAGATTTTAAGTCAATCGCAGTCTCGCGAAAAACGACCACTCTGCCCCTCAAGTTTAACCGACCTCAAAGCTGATTTTCGCGAGACATCGACCGTGGATAAAAATACATACGATTTTTTCAGACCTGATTTGTATGGGAAAAATTCAGCCAGAATTTTACCAATTGCAAATTTTCATATAAAAAAACTGATGCAAAAAAAATAAACTGCTAATAAAACTGATGTATGAAAACCTAGCGGCGAAAACTAGAAGCGCTCATTATTCGACGAAGAAATTCAAAGTTGTATTTCCAGCCGCCAGGTTCGCCCATCAAAAAAGGAAAAATTTATCGTCAGACCTTCACGAAAAATTTGTGAAAGAGCCTCAGTACTAAAATCGTAAAGTGTATATTTTTTTAAATATAAGGCGTCTCACCTCAAAACTTTACATTCCGACGAGCCTCGAGGTAAATCAAAATTGCGACTTAAAAAAGATACCTGGCTTAGATGTTTTTGTATTATTTCGACTACGACAGGTTTTGGAACATAAATAATATATTATATTTATGACTTTTCATGGAAATTTTGTCAGGATTCGTTTTCAAACGTCGGTAATTTCTGACGTTTACGAAAAAAATTCCGAGTTAAAAACTGTTAAAATGTTCGTAGCCAGTAAAAAAATGCTTTATTAAGGAAAAAATTATCGTCAGACCTTCAAAGTACTGAAATGTTGGGGCATTTTTGAAAATTATTCTATGGCGTCTCGCATGTTAATTTGACATTTCGACGAGTCTCATGTGTATCAATATTACGTCAAAAATAGCATATGTGGATAAGATGTTTTTCTATAATTTTGAAAACCATAGATTTCCGAACTCCAATAATACATTACATTTACCACATTTCATGTAAATTATTTCAGGATACATCTTCAAAAGTTGAAAAAATTCTGACGTTTATGAAGAAATGCAAAATAAAAACAGGTTAAACGTTACCGGCCAGCTACATAACGTTGATTTTAATTGCTGGGTTGGTACTTTTGTAAAGACAAATAAAATTCGAACGGTTCAGGCTGCCGAGATCATAGAAAATAATTTACCAGTGGGTAGGTACCTACTTGGGTGGGAACGTTATTTTTCAAATATTGAGAATTTAACATGATGAATAAAACTGTTTAAATAACTCAGGATAATCCATTTTTTTTTGCCTAATGGTGTAGGTACTTCTTTAAATAGTGCACAATAGTGTTATTATAATATCATTCGGCGTGGGTGGTGTGCATTGGTACCGCCACCCCGTGAATCATTTGTTGGATGACCAAACCCTTTATAACCGGTTAATCTGAGTCGATTTAAGAATATCTAAATATATTCAGGTTGGCAAAAAGATGTATCTCAGTGACGTTTTGCATCGTTATATGCACCAATACACACAATCCTAAGGGCGGGCTTTTTCGTGTGAATGTTTATGCATAAACTATGGATCTTACTCGACTAATTTAAAACAAAATTAGGAAAATCTACCGGGAAAAGAGAAGTTTATTTAATTTTTATAATAGCTCTACACAGGAGGCCTTGAAGAAAATAATTCCTCTCAGGGCCTATGTCATCTTTGGGGATGCTGTGTGAAGGGTTATTTTTAGGAAAGTAAGGAGATGATGTTCTGGTAAGGAAAAAGTTATGAGGGGTGGGTAGGAATCTGGGGATCAGTGTGTGGAGTGACGGACGAAAATAATTCCTCTCAGGGCCTATGTCATCTTTGGGGATGCTGTGTGAAGGGTTCTTTTTAGGAAGGTAAGGAGATGATGTTCTGGTAAGGAAAAAGTTATGAGGGGTGGGTAGGAATCTGGGGATCAGTGTGTGGAGTGACGGACGAATGATTTTATCCCTCCCACTGCGGTGCAAGGTGATGTTCCGAGAGAGCTTTGCTGAAGAACCCAAAAAGTCTCCCTAAACCAGTCTCTTCCGATCTGGTCTGCCACGAAATTGGTGGGCAGACGAATCCACCGCCAAGACCAGAACAAACCTCATGAACCCAGGCACCACTTCTAAATCAACAAACATAGCGAACCACTTGAAATGACCTATTGCAGAGGCGTTGGCCTACCCACCCAGCGAATTTTTTTAGCGTAAGATCCTCACGGCTTTTGCGGTAGGTCAGAGGCCCTAGCACGCTCGCTCTATAACGATCGATAGGATAACTATCGGTAACTTCTCATCGTTCCCTAGCATGACTACAGATCGCCAACGAATAAGTGACAGTTCACAATGACTAAGTGTCCTTAACATATTCGACATCAACTGTTGTTTGTTCGTTAGCGATGTGCAGTTGTCCTAGGGAACGATGAGAAGTTACCGATAGTTATCCTACCGATCGTTATAGAGCAAGCGTGCTAGGGCCTGAACAAAAAATTAGACTTTAGCCTTTAAAAAAATTGAGCTTTGGCGTATTTGAGAATCCTTCATTTGTAAACGAAATTGCGTCAAAATGACGGCCTCTGGCGTAAATGTTTTTTGATATATTCAATGGCAAAAGGTTTCGAAAACTTATTCAACCGTTTTTTTAGTGGCATTCCATTGAAAATATTCCACAATATCGAGCTAAAAATTTGACATTTTACAAAAAAATCCATGAAAAATCCGCTAACAAATTATACAAGATTTAAAAATATTACTGGTCAGGTGGATTGGTATAATAATAATCACTGGGTAGGTACCTACTTTGCTCCATCGAATTACAAATAAATGGTTTGAAATTAAGAGAAATCACCAAAGATGGTAGGTACTAAATGCGTTTCTTCTGGAAAAATGCCGATTGCAGTTTGTCGGTCTTTTAATTCAAATTCAGAAACAGGGTGGTAAAAAAAATTCCGCTCGAAATATACTGATTAATTTTTTTATTAAAACTCATGATTTTTTCCTTAATTTTTTTTGTTTAGAAAATATTGTCTTGCGTTTGCGACCAACGTTTTTGCGGCGCATTAAAATTTATCTAAATAAGATGCAAAGTTTTTTTTCTAATTTTCTATACATTTATCGTTATTAATAATTATTGATTACGAAAAGAGTTATGGCGTCCGTGACATCAAAAGGTGGATACTTGAAAGATGTCATTTCCATAAAAAAATATTAAAGAGTCGATTTAAAAAAAAAATCATTTTTTTAATCGATTGGTTTTTGTAATAATGAGTGAGGAAATTTTGCCGGACCCTGTCGTTCATTTCGACTGTCCAATCAGGGAGTTCAGTAGGCATGCGGATTGCATTGAATTCAAATATCGATATTTACTCTAAGTAAGAACTTCTTTCCTTTAAATCACAAAAAAAATATGATATAAAATAAAAAAAAGTAACCAAAGATGGATATTTCCAAAAAAATGTAGGTGTACACGGGGGTAGGTAGATATGCAGGTAGGTAGGAACTAAGTACTGAACAGGTACTCTGGGTAGGTAGGTATGTATGAAGGTACTTTTTATAAATTAGGTGGGTTCGATGCAGTGCTACAGATTTTTTATATGCATATAAATCGAAAAATAGATCGGTCAGGATTCGTTCGTTTACTTTGGACATTATTCAATTTTAAAATAAAAATAATTATACGTGTGCACGGGTAGCCGGATATTGTTAAAGAATTTCTTTGTGTAATTTTTTTGCTGCAGTAAAATTGAGTTTGATAAGATGGTTTTTTGTTGAACAAATATTTTTTGTTTGAGGGTTAGGTAGGTTTTTTTTCCAATACTATTCATCTGATGGCGACAAAACTTTTGGGATTTGATGTGTGCATGCCCGGGTTGGTTTCTACGCATAATAGTAAGCTCTGGCTTTATGAAATTATTTTATATACTATTCACCCGATCGAGATGAAACTTTGGAAATTTGATGTGTGCATGCCTGCGATGGTTTTTATGCATAAAAGTAAGCTCTGGCGTTATGAAAATATTTCCTTTAATTTTCATCCGATTGAGATGAAACTTTGGGAATTCGATGTTGACATGCTCGGGATGGTTTCTATGTAAAAGAGTAAGCTCTGGCGTTATGAAATTTTTTCCAATACTATTCATTTGATTGCGACAAAACTTTTGAGCTTTGATGTGTGCATGCCCGGGTTGGTTTCTACGCATAATAGTAAGCTCTGGAATTATGAAATTATTTACGCATAATGGTAAGAACTGGCGTTATGAAATTATTTCCTATACTTTCCATCCGATTGAGATGAAACTTTGGGAATTTGATGTTGGATACTCGGGATGGTTTGAACATAAAAGAGTAAGCTCTGGCGTTATGATTTTTTTTCCAATACTTTTCATCTGATTGCGACAAAACTTTTGGTATTTGATGTGTGCATGCCCGGGTTGGTTTCTACGCATAATAGTAAGCTCTGGCTCTATGAAATTATTTCCTATACTATTCATCTGATTGCGATGAAACTTTGGGGATTTGATGTGTGCATGTCCGGGATGGTTTCTATGCGTAATAATAAGCTCTGGCGTTATCAAATTATTTCATATACTATTCACCCAATTGAGATGAAACTTTGGAGATTTGATGTGTGCATGCCTGGGATGGTTTTTATGCATAAAAGTAAGCTCTGGCGTAATGAATTTATTTCCTTTACTTTTCATCCGATTGAGATGAAACTTTGGGAATTCGATGTTGGCATGCTAGGGATGGTTTCTATATATAAGAATAAGCTCTGGCATTATGAAATTATTTCCAATACTATTCATCCGATTGCGATGAAACTTTGGGGATATGATGTGTGCATGCTCGAAATGGTTTTAAAATATAATAATGAGCTCTAGCGTAATGAAATTATGTACAATAATATTCATCCGATTGCGATGAAACTTTGGTGAGTTATTGTGCGCAAGCCCGCGAAGTTTTCTTTATATAATGCAGAGATTTGGCGTTATCAAATTCATACAAAAAATTTAAATAGGTGTAACGGGAGTTATTAGAAAAGTGAGTGCATATCATATAATTTAGAAACAATTTATTAGTGAAAAAATTGAGCCGTAAATTTCTAGGCCCCTTTTTGCGAGAAAAGGCCCATACTGAACGCCTTAACCAGGGCGACCAAAGTGGCTAAGTAGCGGGTGTACAAAATTGAGCGATTAACTCACAGGACCCTTTGAGTAGTTCTCACAATCCTTGCTTCATCCACATTCAAACATCGATTTTTTTTTTCAAATATTTAATTTTTAAAAAATGTAGACACACACACTTCTTGCTTCATCCACATTCAAACGTCAAATCGCTTAGTGCTTTAACCAATTAGTTGCCTTGCAACGGGCAAAAGCTAGTTATATATTAATGCTCGTAACCACCAGATTTTAAGTCAATCGCAGTCTTGCGAAAAACGACCACTCTGCCCCTCAAGTTTAACCGACCTCAAAGCTGATTTTCGCGAGACATCGACCGTGGATAAAAATACATACGATTTTTTCAGACCTGATTTGTATGGGAAAAATTCAGCCAGAATTTTACCAATTGCAAATTTTCATATAAAAAAACTGATGCAAAAAAAATAAACTGCTAATAAAACTGATGTATGAAAACCTAGCGGCGAAAACTAGAAGCGCTCATTATTCGACGAAGAAATTCAAAGTTGTATTTCCAGCCGCCAGGTTCGCCCATCAAAAAAGGAAAAATTTATCGTCAGACCTTCACGAAAAATTTGTGAAAGAGCCTCAGTACTAAAATCGTAAAGTGTATATTTTTTTAAATATAAGGCGTCTCACCTCAAAACTTTACATTCCGACGAGCCTCGAGGTAAATCAAAATTGCGACTTAAAAAAGATACCCGGCTTAGATGTTTTTGTATTATTTCGACTACGACAGGTTTTGGAACATAAATAATATATTATATTTATGACTTTTCATGGAAATTTTGTCAGGATTCGTTTTCAAACGTCGGTAATTTCTGACGTTTACGAAAAAAATTCCGAGTTAAAAACTGTTAAAATGTTCGTAGCCAGTAAAAAAATGCTTTATTAAGGAAAAAATTATCGTCAGACCTTCAAAGTACTGAAATGTTGGGGCATTTTTGAAAATTATTCTATGGCGTCTCGCATGTTAATTTGACATTTCGACGAGTCTCATGTGTATCAATATTACGTCAAAAATAGCATATGTGGATAAGATGTTTTTCTATAATTTTGAAAACCATAGATTTCCGAACTCCAATAATACATTACATTTACCACATTTCATGTAAATTATTTCAGGATACATCTTCAAAAGTTGAAAAAATTCTGACGTTTATGAAGAAATGCAAAATAAAAACAGGTTAAACGTTACCGGCCAGCTACATAACGTTGATTTTAATTGCTGGGTTGGTACTTTTGTAAAGACAAATAAAATTCGAACGGTTCAGGCTGCCGAGATCATAGAAAATAATTTACCAGTGGGTAGGTACCTACTTGGGTGGGAACGTTATTTTTCAAATATTGAGAATTTAACATGATGAATAAAACTGTTTAAATAACTCAGGATAATCCATTTTTTTTGCCTAATGGTGTAGGTACTTCTTTAAATAGTGCACAATAGTGTTATTATAATATCATTCGGCGTGGGTGGTGTGCATTGGTACTGCCACCCCGTGAATCATTTGTTGGATGACCAAACCCTTTATAACCGGTTAATCTGAGTCGATTTAAGAATATCTAAATATATTCAGGTTGGCAAAAAGATGTATCTCAGTGACGTTTTGCATCGTTATATGCACCAATACACACAATCCTAAGGGCGGGCTTTTTCGTGTAAATGTTTATGCATAAACTATGGATCTTACTCGACTAATTTAAAACAAAATTAGGAAAATCTACCGGGAAAAGAGAAGTTTATTTAATTTTTATAATAGCTCTACACAGGAGGCCTTGAAGAAAATAATTCCTCTCAGGGCCTATGTCATCTTTGGGGATGCTGTGTGAAGGGTTATTTTTAGGAAAGTAAGGAGATGATGTTCTGGTAAGGAAAAAGTTATGAGGGGTGGGTAGGAATCTGGGGATCAGTGTGTGGAGTGACGGACGAAAATAATTCCTCTCAGGGCCTATGTCATCTTTGGGGATGCTGTGTGAAGGGTTCTTTTTAGGAAGGTAAGGAGATGATGTTCTGGTAAGGAAAAAGTTATGAGGGGTGGGTAGGAATCTGGGGATCAGTGTGTGGAGTGACGGACGAATGATTTTATCCCTCCCACTGCGGTGCAAGGTGATGTTCCGAGAGAGCTTTGCTGAAGAACCCAAAAAGTCTCCCTAAACCAGTCTCTTCCGATCTGGTCTGCCACGAAATTGGTGGGCAGACGAATTCACCGCCAAGACCAGAACAAACCTCATGAACCCAGGCACCACTTCTAAATCAACAAACATAGCGAACCACTTGAAATGACCTATTGCAGAGGCGTTGGCCTACCCACCCAGCGAATTTTTTTAGCGTAAGATCCTCACGGCTTTTGCGGTAGGTCAGAGGCCCTAGCACGCTCGCTCTATAACGATCGATAGGATAACTATCGGTAACTTCTCATCGTTCCCTAGCATGACTACAGATCGCCAACGAATAAGTGACAGTTCACAATGACTAAGTGTCCTTAACATATTCGACATCAACTGTTGTTTGTTCGTTAGCGATGTGCAGTTGTCCTAGGGAACGATGAGAAGTTACCGATAGTTATCCTACCGATCGTTATAGAGCAAGCGTGCTAGGGCCTGAACAAAAAATTAGACTTTAGCCTTTAAAAAAATTGAGCTTTGGCGTATTTGAGAATCCTTCATTTGCAAACGAAATTGCGTCAAAATGACGGCCTCTGGCGTAAATGTTTTTTGATATATTCAATGGCAAAAGGTTTCGAAAACTTATTCAACCGTTTTTTTAGTGGCATTCCATTGAAAATATTCCACAATATCGAGCTAAAAATTTGACATTTTACAAAAAAATCCATGAAAAATCCGCTAACAAATTATACAAGATTTAAAAATATTACTGGTCACTGGGTAGGTACCTACTTTGCTCCATCGAATTACAAATAAATGGTTTGAAATTAAGAGAAATCACCAAAGATGGTAGGTACTAAATGCGTTTCTTCTGGAAAAATGCCGATTGCAGTTTGTCGGTCTTTTAATTCAAATTCAGAAACAGGGTGGTAAAAAAAATTCCGCTCGAAATATACTGATTAATTTTTTTATTAAAACTCATGATTTTTTCCTTAATTTTTTTTGTTTAGAAAATATTGTCTTGCGTTTGCGACCAACGTTTTTGCGGCGCATTAAAATTTATCTAAATAAGATGCAAAGTTTTTTTTCTAATTTTCTATACATTTATCGTTATTAATAATTATTGATTACGAAAAGAGTTATGGCGTCCGTGACATCAAAAGGTGGATACTTGAAAGATGTCATTTCCATAAAAAATATTAAAGAGTCGATTTAAAAAAAAAATCATTTTTTTAATCGATTGGTTTTTGTAATAATGAGTGAGGAAATTTTGCCGGACCCTGTCGTTCATTTCGACTGTCCAATCAGGGAGTTCAGTAGGCATGCGGATAGCATTGAATTCAAATATCGATATTTACTCTAAGTAAGAACTTCTTTCCTTTAAATCACAAAAAAAATATGATATAAAATAAAAAAAAGTAACCAAAGATGGATATTTCCAAAAAAATGTAGGTGTACACGGGGGTAGGTAGATATGCAGGTAGGTAGGAACTAAGTACTGAACAGGTACTCTGGGTAGGTAGGTATGTATGAAGGTACTTTTTATAAATTAGGTGGGTTCGATGCAGTGCTACAGATTTTTTATATGCATATAAATCGAAAAATAGATCGGTCAGGATTCGTTCGTTTACTTTGGACATTATTCAATTTTAAAATAAAAATAATTATACGTGTGCACGGGTAGCCGGATATTGTTAAAGAATTTCTTTGTGTAATTTTTTTGCTGCAGTAAAATTGAGTTTGATAAGATGGTTTTTTGTTGAACAAATATTTTTTGTTTGAGGGTTAGGTAGGTTTTTTTTCCAATGCTATTCATCTGATGGCGACAAAACTTTTGGGATTTGATGTGTGCATGCCCGGGTTGGTTTCTACGCATAATAGTAAGCTCTGGCTTTATGAAATTATTTTATATACTATTCACCCGATCGAGATGAAACTTTGGAAATTTGATGTGTGCATGCCTGGGATGGTTTTTATGCATAAAAGTAAGCTCTGGCGTTATGAAAATATTTCCTTTAATTTTCATCCGATTGAGATGAAACTTTGGGAATTCGATGTTGACATGCTCGGGATGGTTTCTATGTAAAAGAGTAAGCTCTGGCGTTATGAAATTTTTTCCAATACTATTCATTTGATTGCGACAAAACTTTTGAGCTTTGATGTGTGCATGCCCGGGTTGGTTTCTACGCATAATAGTAAGCTCTGGAATTATGAAATTATTTACGCATAATGGTAAGATCTGGCGTTATGAAATTATTTCCTATACTTTCCATCCGATTGAGATGAAACTTTGGGAATTTGATGTTGGATACTCGGGATGGTTTGAACATAAAAGAGTAAGCTCTGGCGTTATGATTTTTTTTCCAATACTTTTCATCTGATTGCGACAAAACTTTTGGTATTTGATGTGTGCATGCCCGGGTTGGTTTCTACGCATAATAGTAAGCTCTGGCTCTATGAAATTATTTCCTATACTATTCATCTGATTGCGATGAAACTTTGGGGATTTGATGTGTGCATGTCCGGGATGGTTTCTATGCGTAATAATAAGCTCTGGCGTTATCAAATTATTTCATATACTATTCACCCGATTGAGATGAAACTTTGGAGATTTGATGTGTGCATGCCTGGGATGGTTTTTATGCATAAAAGTAAGCTCTGGCGTAATGAATTTATTTCCTTTACTTTTCATCCGATTGAGATGAAACTTTGGGAATTCGATGTTGGCATGCTAGGGATGGTTTCTATATATAAGAATAAGCTCTGGCATTATGAAATTATTTCCAATACTATTCATCCGATTGCGATGAAACTTTGGGGATATGATGTGTGCATGCTCGAAATGGTTTTAAAATATAATAATGAGCTCTAGCGTAATGAAATTATGTACAATAATATTCATCCGATTGCGATGAAACTTTGGTGAGTTATTGTGCGCAAGCCCGCGAAGTTTTCTTTATATAATGCAGAGATTTGGCGTTATCAAATTCATACAAAAAATTTAAATAGGTGTAACGGCAGTTATTAGAAAAGTGAGTGCATATCATATAATTTAGAAACAATTTATTAGTGAAAAAATTGAGCCGTAAACTTCTAGGCCCCTTTTTGCGAGAAAAGGCCCATACTGAACGCCTTAACCAGGGCGACCAAAGTGGCTAAGTAGCGGGTGTACAAAATTGAGCGATTAACTCACAGGACCCTTTGAGTAGTTCTCACAATACTTGCTTCATCCACATTCAAACATCGATTTTTTTTTTCAAATATTTAATTTTTAAAAAATGTAGACACACACACTTCTTGCTTCATCCACATTCAAACGTCAAATCGCTTAGTGCTTTAACCAATTAGTTGCCTTGCAACGGGCAAAAGCTAGTTTTAATTAATGAAGATAATATTAGCGAAAGTCAATCGAAAATCCGAAACAGAAAAATCAGAAAAAGATACGGATACATCTGAAACTATTAAAATATCATAATTTGAGGTTTAACGCTTTAAGTTAAAAAGTTAAAAATAAAAATGAAATATTTTAATTAATTGAAGACAGTATTAGCTAAACTTAATCGAAAATCAGGGTTCGCTTAACCCAAATAGCCATACCGTACCAATTTTGGTACCGAACAAAAAATAATTATAAGTAGGCATAAACTTAAAAAAAATAACTTTGTCTATGGCTTTTGTTACTTTACATGTAGGTACTATTTAAACATTTACGATTTAAACATCAAACAGCATACTTGTTGTCGATATTTGATAAATTTTGCACGTCACAAAATCGAAAAACTGTATTTTAGAACGGAAGTATACGTGCATCACAATACTTGAAAAGTTTGTGAAAAAATATATTTTAGATCAAAATATAATAATAAAAATTAATATTATAAAAAAAAATTATACGTTACGTAATTTAAGAATACTTTTTGAGTATGAAAAATTAGTGTTCCAATTTTGGTACGGTAGGGCTAAGGGCGTCTAACGTGTTTTCTTACGATGCGATACGATTGTACAACCACAGCCAAGAGCAATCCTGTCCCGGTAAGTCCGGTACACCAGGAGGCACTGATTTGTTAGGACTAGGAACAAGTGCTCTGAGGATAGAAAGGAGATTGGAGTTTAACCGACCGGTATACATGGCAACCTAATAAGCCAATATTGGAATTTAGGATGGGCAGGAATAAAGGAATGGATTGAGCGTAATTTTCCCTGGCAGCGAAATACGGTGGAAAAATAATACAACACCTACTCAAAGAAATACAGAAAACGAAATTTACTCCATTAAAAATATCTTATTTTATTCACTGGTTTTTAAATTAGGGCGAATGATTTTCGAGTCCTAAAATGGTTTTCAGTCAGACCTTTTCAATAATTTATTACCTTTTTAATATATGCATCAGTATGGTAATTGGGGTCTAGAATAATAAATTTAAGGGTCTATAGAATCACGTGCGAAAGAAAATGGGTGGACGGCAGTGATCTTAACCCGTGAAAATAATTTTCTATACCCTTCACAATTTAATGATATTTCACCCTAAGTGCGCTTAACTTACAGTAAATCAACTTGTATAACTAGCGCAAACCTGTGAAAAATCACGGATATTATACATCCAATTTTGAAGACAAATACAATAATAAAATATTGCAGGTCCTTTAAAAAACACGGGATAGTATGAACTATTAAAATTCCAATTTTAAAAATTTCAATTAGAAAATTTTTCTGTTAAAACAGTGATATAACAGCACGTACCCGAAGGATTTTAACCGGGGAATCCTGGGCATTTTTGGAGTACGAAAGGTAAATGGCATTTTGCTGTCCGATGATATTTTTTTTTGTAAAACCCAAAATATATTCTGATCACACTCCTACGTGTCGCGACGGGATCATGTGATACGCGCACTGTTTCGTGTGCTACCGTGCTGCTGGAACGAGACGGAGTACTAACTACGTGACCCGACTTCTCAGTTGCGACGTGTGATGGATAAATGTTTTTATTATTTTTAATTGAAAAAAAATATCATCAAAGAGAGCAAAATGACATATGCACTTTTTACTACAAATATGCTCAGAAATCGCTATTTATACCCTGTACAATAGGTATTTATCTTCTTAATCGCTTGCCTGAATTGTTCACACAATCAGCTCCCATTTTAAAAATGACACTTAAATTCAAAACAAATTTGAGTTAATTTAACCAGATATCACACAGGAATAACTAACGCACATCACAGACAACCGAAATCAGTATGTTTGATGACAATTAACTTGAATAGGTAACATGTTCAACGGTGATTTCCTCACTTCAAATTAGTTAGAGAATTGAGGAAACTACTTCCAGAGAGAGCTCGTACGGACGTCACGAGGTTGGTCCTCTTTCATCTCACGGATCTTGATTGAAAACGAAAAAGACAGAAGATACTAGAAGGATGATGTAACATACTGTCGATATTATAAGATACTATTTTAACGTAGGTAATTATAACCCTTGAAAGTCAGACAAAAATAAATAATGAAAAATCTTAATTTATAAGTTTATACGATCAAGTGAATCAGATACTTGAGTCGGGCCATGTCAAGAGTCAGAAAAATAGAAGAGTATGTATAAGACGATGTATGAATGTGAATGAGGCAAAGAGTGTGTGCCAAGACCGAGGTGTTTGGCGGTCCGTCCTCTCTGCCTACCCCTGCGGGGAAACGGCGTGATGGTTAGTTAGTTAACTAGAAATTTAAAATTCAAAACAAAGATTTGCCCATACTGATTGATGAATGCACTTTTAGTCTATCTGAAATAAAATTTTTAGGACACATTTCCAATAATAAAGGTGTCAAGCCAGACAATTCTAAAATTAAAGCAATACATGTATAGACAATGTAACAAAAACATTGGAAAATCACGTCCCAAATGTATTGATCTTCCATTGGGACACTCAGAAACTTGTGTAAAGCGTCATTGAACAAATCGTAAGCCGGGTCTCTTGCTTCAGTATTGTCGTTTCCTACGAAAACTGTTGCTTTAAACTTTGTCAATGAGGTCGGCCTTATACACAGACGCGATGTTCGTGCTTTCCGTGACCGACGGAAAACATTGTCCTCCTGGGGAAGGCAGGGGAGAGGAAATGTTCACTTTTGATAACAGCCGTGCGATGCGGTCTTGTCATAAGTGAATATCGCACGAGTTTTTAAGGTTATGTGCAATGAGCGTAATTATGAGTTTAATAAATGATGTAATGGATGACTGTTTCTATCACGAACTCATCTTAATATACTTAGTGGAATTTAAATAAAGTCGTTTAAGTGTATTAAAGTATTGTTCCAAACCAATAAAAAGTAAATAAATATGTATTAAAATCTCGAGGTACCTAGCAGGTCTAACTTGAAATCTGTGTTTTCTCCCTGATATATCTCTTCCTCTTGAAGTCGCATAATGTGTGTAGCCACGCCTACCGCGCTCCAATTTTTAAACAAACGCAGGAGACGACAATGTGGAAAAAAAATATATTGTCGAAATGTTGCAGGCGAACTTGAAGGTGATGTTAAAGCTGGAGATCCGAATTTAAACCTACTTGAATCATGTCAGGTAAATAGCAATGAAAATATAAACTATAATAAAAAATCAGAATCCAAAATACTGACGTACTGAAATGATGTTTAGAAGTATTCGCACAGGGTGTTCGGAAATCTACACCTCATAGAGAAAGCAATTTTTTTTTTCGATCAGTGCATTTCAATTTAAAAAAAAAACGTTTTTGAAACGGGGCGCCGCTTCCGCGCATTTTAAAAAGAGAGTAAACATGTCATAGTAACCTCGAAGCATCCATCTTTTTTCATATTCCTACTTCGGACTCGATTTAATCGAAGACAAAAGTTTAAATCAAAAAAAGTTGTACGTATCAGTGAGGTATCACACAATAGACTCCAAATGCGATGTAGATGCACCAGTTTCGAGCATGCTATAATTTACAAATTGCAAAAGACTACATTCTATTGTAGTATTTTGCAATTTGAGACTACATTCTATTGCAGTATTTTGCAATTTGTTTTAATGGCTATTCAATTTTTTTTTGTACATTAGCTCATCACAGGAGGCCCTGAGGAAAATAATTTTTCTCAGGATTTATGTCATCTATGGGGATGTTTTTGCCCATCTACTGCATGGCGGGCCGGATCGGGAGAGACTGAATAAGGGAGACCTAGCAGCCGTAGGTATAATTCCATCCAGCCTGATGGAATCATACCTACGTCATACGTCTGTCACTCCTGGATACATTCTGTGACCCTCCCCAGATTCTTTCCCAGAATATCCTCTCCTCTTTTTCCCTAAAAAGACTCTCCACATAGCATCCCCAAAGATGACTAGGCGCTGCGGGTATTTTTATTCCTCATAGCCTCTTATGTGGAATATAACGTTATATTAATTGTGTTTGCTTATAAATTATGTTACATGTTTTTTATTACTTTGAGGGCTAAAGCCAAAAAAATATATGTTAATATACAATACCTAATAATTACTTTGTTGAACTAAACGCAAAAACATTTCGCATCGTGAAAACCTTTTTTAAATCCTAAAGTATATGTAGATACTTCTGTTTTATCAAAATTCGCAATTTTTTTACTTTTACGTAAAGATGCTTTTTCACAAACGTATCGAGTTTCATATTATTTATTCATTACATTACGTACATTAAAAGATTATCATAAAATATTAATCCCAAGTAAAAGGGTATTTCCAAGTTTTTGCTCAAATAAATTAAGTAAAAAATTACGATTAATATGCATTTTTATGTTGACGAATAAATTTTCCCATTTTTATAATACCGCCAAAACGACATTTTGGACGTGTGACGTCATAAGCGTTGCCCGGCTTTGAAAAAAATCTGATAGTACTATTTTGTTGTCTGTTGACGTGCGTATGTAGCGTCGTTGCCAACCACGGGCCGTTTTGGTTTTGTCAGTTTTTGATAGTTTTTAAAACCAATAAATTTGAATGAAAACATAAAAAAAAAATATTTTTAGTAGGATGATTAGAATCAGAAAAATGATCTTTAAATATTCCATACATTTTCAACGGAATGCCTCGTTTGTGAAAATACCCTATTATTCACTTAAAGTAAGTCCCACGAAAAAACATGTTTTTGTGGATATTTCTTTTGTGAAAACGATCTGCAATTGGTACAAGATTAATGAAATAAATTGAAAATACGTCAAATGTATACATTTATACAAGTTTCTAATAAGGGTAAAGTCAGAAGGGATGCCTTGTGAATTCTGGCATAAAATTATTGTGCCCAGAATATTAATTGAATTCGAAAAGCTCCAGATGACGAAATTTGGAATTCGCATCCCGATACAATAAAGGGTGCGGTAAATGGGCAAGTTTTTAGAGCAACTTCTTGCGGCAAGGTATTGCAGCCAAGAATTAAATATTTTCGGGCAAGATTACGCGTGATTCTCGTGTATTCCCTTTCTTGCCGGTGAGTTCGACAACAATATTACCGGTCCAAATCTATTCCCTTATCATTCTGTAATATATATCGTCGTTGCATATAGAATATGGACCATGTGATACTGAGTACATTCTGAGATAATCGATAAAAGTGTTAAAAGAAGTAACGAAACTGAAAATAACAATTCTTTTTATGGACAATGTAGGAAAATATATTTCGTTCATTATAAGAATACATTTATGGCAAACATTAATTATTTTATGCCAGAAAATTGAATTTTAACTCGTTTTTTTCACATGCTTCATATTTGTATGCACATTTTTTTTTCTCATTAGTTCATATTCTATACACAGTTTTCGTCATAATTTATATACCATAATAATGTCAAAATATTTCTTTCTTTTTTCGTGGCGTCATTTTGAATTAAATTAAAACAAATAACTTTGTATTAAACCACTATTATATAATCACAATTACCTACATGTTTCAAAACCGATGGTTTCTTCGTCAGGGTAGTAATGACAAATGTAGGTAATTGTGATTATATAATAGTGGTTTAATACAAAGTTATTTGTTTTAATTTAATTCAGAATATTTCATTTAAATTTATTAAAATTTGATAGCTAGGCATCACAAAATAATGTTAATATTATGTACATACCAAGGCAATTGATTTGTGTAGTGGTAAGCAGAGAAAATGTTTTATTTTTATTTTTTGGTATGTACTATTTTTATTGTCCTCACATGATTTATTTTCTATCGCCTTAAATATTTGATATTTTTGCATGGCTCATATTGTAGAAGATGGAGAAAAAAAAGAAAAAAAACTGTATATTTAACTAATTTTCGTCAAAATCGTCACATTGTTCATATTAAATATGCAACGAAGATATGTAGGTCTTTTACCGACATTTACACGATAACAGAACTGTCATAATTTCGAACGCTAATGGAGTTATTAAAAGAAATTGTTTCATTTTGTATTGTGAATTTGTCTTTAAGAGTCCGGAGACGATCAATGTCAATTGGCAATGTGTTTAGCTTACCTCATTGACAATGCACATTGATTGACGGGACTTCAATCGACCCGTAAGGAAAACAAATCTTTCGCGATGAAACCCAATCCCAAAAGGCTCAATAGAAGAGGCAATTGAATTAACGATTGTCAATCGCACTGCAATACGATCATTCCGCTGCGTCAATGACGCTTATCTATGGCGTATTCGCGCTCAATCAAAATACATATTTATCATATCCCCCCGTCATTGAAACGTCTCAAAATTATCAATCGCTTCAATTACCACAGTAAGCAATCAATTAGCATTTGTCAATCGCATCAATGAAGTAAATTTGACCTAACTATTGACAATTGTCATTAAAACGTCCGCTACACTACTCGCGAAGTTGATCGAAGTTGATGACGAAGTGAGCCGAGTAGTGTGGTCAGACGCTTCGTGTTCGAACTTCGGAATGCTTGGATCCCTTTGACTCGGCGCAAAAGCCGACACAATCAAAAGTTGGACGAAGCGAGGCGAAGTTACCCGAAGCGAAGTGAAGTGCGTGTCCACACTATCTACTTCGATCAACTTCGCGAGTAGTGTGGCGATCGCTTTATGGAAATCTTAACGGTCAACACAATTGTTCGGCAATAGGCAATAACGGGCAATATATCTTGCTCGTTTACAAGCTCCTTAATATCTACCATTCCAATTTTCCAAGACAATGGATTCATCCTATTTGGGAATTAGGTATATACGCCTACCAACAAATATTATTACATGATCCTTCTACTCCCACTTATTCGATTAAGGATTTTTAATGTAAAGCTTTTATTAGCTAATGAAAGTAGAAGTTCTCGTGGGAACTTCATTGCTGCACAACTATTGTTCGTATTGTATTAAATGCCCCCGCAAATCGAATTTCTACCGATTCATAACATATTTTCTTGAACACAAAGAAGCGGGGAAGGCAGGGGAAAGGAAATATTAATTTTTTGATAACAGTCGCGAAATGCGGTATTGTCATGTTGAATAAATCACACGAGTTTTTAAGGTTATGTGTAATGAGCGTAATTATGAGTTTAATAAATGATGCAATGGATGACTGTTTCTATCACGAACTCATCTTAATTACAAGTAAAAAATTCTAAATTCACGGCTGTAAAAAAATATTAAAATCTGAAGAAAATCTACGATTACCCATTACCGTGTAGTTCCTGGATATCTACTGAAACCTGGTTTCATCATCCTATGACTCTACACTCTAAAGCAGTGACACACAACATTTTTTAACGTAGGGACAATTTCTTTTACAACTGTTAACAGGCTCAAATCCTTGCACAATGGGGTATTTGGGAAAATGTTTGGAATATTTAAAGATCATTTTTCTGGTATTAATCATCGTATTAAAGATGTTTGTTTTTTACGTTTTCATTCAAATTTATTCATTTGAAAAATGCTCAAAAATCTATGAAACCAAAACGGCCCGTGATTGCCAACGACGCTTCGTACGCACGTCATCAAACAAACAAATTAGAACTGTCGGAAATTTTTCAAGAACGAGCGACTCTTATGACGTCTTCTTCTTCTTCTCGTGCCCTGTCCGTTCAACGGACGTTGGCTTTTCTTGTTGGCTATGAGGACTCTGTCTACTGCGGCCCCGAACAGCTCTACAGTAGACTGGCCAAACCACTGTCTCAAGTTTTTCAGCCACGATGTCCTCTTTCTTCCAGGGCCCCGTCTTCCGACGTCTTATGACGTCACACGTCAAAAATGGCGTTTTGGCGGGATTACAAAAATGGGCAACTTAGACTCGTTGTAGAAAATTTATTCGTCAACATAAAAATAAAACAAAAATGCCATAATAATCGTTATTTTATGCTTACTTTTTTTAAGTAAAAAAAAATCGTATAAATACCCAATTGGAAAACTAACACTAAAACTCATAAAGTGGAACAATAAATCATAATAAAGAGTAAGATTTAATAATTTCATTTATTTCAGGCGAAGCTTAATGTGAAATCAATCTGTACCTTAAAGGATAAACCACGGGAGTCCACTTTGGACTTTTGTTCAGGAAAGCGATTTTTGTTTTTGGGAACTGAATGTTCGAAGGTCTATAATTTTTCTTTTACTTAGTGCAATAATTAAGATCTGTGAACGATATATTTCATAATATCATTCGTTTTTGGCCATAGTTAAGACAAATAAGTTAATTTATGAATATATTTTCGTTTATCCTCTAAAGTAAATTTAATATACTGTTTACGGATTTTATTGTTTCATCCAATAACGTAATGAAATAGAGAAAATTTTCAAAACCACTAAAAAGTGGACTTCTGTGGTTTATCCTTTAATGTACAGCAATATTATCGATCAATCTTTACCACGAATCGGTTTACATTATGAATACCAAAAACATGCTTTGGATAAATTGAAGCTTTTTATATTATTTCGCTTGGGTATAATTTAAATTAAATTGTTAATTACTTTCCCATTCTTCCCCGTTCCCCTTCTGCCTACTCTTCCCCTTCCGCCTCTCCTTCCCCTCCCACGTTCCACTTCACCTTCCCCCTCCCCTCTCCTGCTGACCCCCTTATCGCGACCCCCCCTCCCCCCCGCATTTGCCCTCCACCTTTCCGCCTTCCCACCTCCCTCTTCTCCACTCCCGCGAATTCCGTCTCCATAATTCCCCTTCGCCCCTCCCATATTACTCTCCCCCTCCCGCCTTTTTTCATGGCGCTAAACTCCATAAAATACACCAATGTTTTACGCGTTTGACCTATTACAAATTTTTTTTAAATTTCACATAGTCAGAATTCGATATTCTGCTATTCGGGAGGGAGACAAATCCAACTAATCAAAGATCATCAAAATCGGTCCAGCCGTTCTTGAGTTATAAATGCTGTAACTAACCGGACTTTGTTTTTTAAGATATATAAGCGTAAACTGGTCATAAATATATATTTGTCACGGTTAAGACTATCTACGAAAGTTTGTCTTGATTAACTTTTTCCATTCGTATAAAATTATTCACAAAACAAATTAAAACCATTCATTCGATGACTTTAGACTGCGTTTGCCAAGCGATTTTTATGCCATTTACCTATATTCGTGGTGATAAAAAAACACATTAAGAATATACATATTTTTGTATTGTGTTATTCCTCATAAACAGTCCTGTACTCCTGTCGGCATTTTTTTGTTTGTTTTTTTCGATTTGTTAATTAATTTACGATTTGTTTGGCAAAGAGGTCCTTAAAAATATTAAACGCGGGCCACAAGTTGTGCACTACTGCTCTACAGTATTCACTCGTACGTAAAACTTCACCGTCGTCAGATTTAGACCCTTACCCTTCTCATACGATGTACGAATAGACAAACCACCGACAGATCCATTGCACCTTCTCCTTTTATCTCGTAAACGACGCACGTAACAGAAAGAGATGTCACAACGGACTCTCGGAGGCTGGATCATAATATATTATATACCAAGACTTAGATCCTTACCGTCCTCATGCCACGAGGACATGGCATAAAGTATATAATCGTTAATATATCCATCACAACCTCTCTCTCTATCTCGCAAACAACGCAAGTAACGGAAAGAGAGTTCTAGGTGCCAGGACCATAGTATAAAAATACCTAAAAAGAAAGAAAGGTGGTGATAATTTAGTATTTTCTATAGCGCCGTAAAACCTATACACTCAAATAAAATACCCTTTTTGGAACCCAATTTATAAAAACCTCGCGTAGAATCTTAAAACCTACAACAATGATAAATTCATGTATCTACCTATCCAGTTTAGAAACATTCTACGACACAAATGTTCCCAAATTATCTTAAAGAGTGAAAAAAACTAACTTCATACTGTGGAAATCGAGTAGGTTTATTATTACATCAAAAGTTTTGGGTTTTACTTCACAATCTTCTGTGTAATATTACAAAACCGAGGAAATATAAGTCACGTCTGAAAAAGGGTAAATTATTGCAAAAACCTTCACTCTGCTAAAAGTATCTACGCTTTAACCTTGTTAGCAAAAAAAAAAAAATATTAAGTAGGACTTCATTTGATTAAAGAAATCTTACGTAAAAAAAAAACTTTAAACGACAGTTAAGTGTACAAGAAATTACATTAAACATTGCATAAGAAATGCAAAATGTTAGGCTATGCATTTGCAAAGACCTGAGATATAAAATCCCATTTATTATATTTACTTAAACATGAATTCAACTTGTATCTTGTGTCAGATGGCACCACTTCCGTTTGCAAATCGCATGTGAGCGAGTGATAAGTGTGCATAGTACGGCAGCAGCTCTGTGGAAAAATGTACGTTCACGGACGGGTCAGAACGGTTTCCATACAGTGTGGCGTTGGAGGTTTACTCGGAGTCGGGTTCCTTAATAATGAACAGTAACAATGAATGACAGCTAAAGCAAATGTATGGTGGCGACGCGGATCTCGAGATTAGAGTAGCGACGTGTGCAGACTATGCTCGAAAAGTGGTTTGCGACTTGAGTATAAGTGGGAGAAGGACTCTATGGTTGAAATTTTCGGTTGATAACACTTGAACATTTTTTTTTTGGTTTTTTCCCGACTCCCGACTGTAAACCGTATCATTAAAACATATTCTTTCCTCTAAAAAGGACCACCTGTTTAGCATACCAAGATGCAATAGGCCCCGAGGGAACTGTCCTGAACTTTCACGAACAAAATATTAAGCATTCTAAGCAGGTACCTAGCAAGATACACTGAAGCACGCGAACTCAAGTAGACGCTTTCTGGGAGGTAGTTCGAATAAGAGTAAGAAATTACCATTTTTGTCGGAGTCGGAGGCCTCAAGGGCCAGGGACGCCCCGTCCGCTCCGCCGTTCACCATCGAGCAAGGGCTAGCGGAGACGCCAGAATGGTTGCTGCTCTGCAAACAAATAAACAAATATATGTTAAAATCAGGAAGATGTAAGAAAACTGAAGATTGCAAATAAACATAGTACAGCCCGTCCACAAGCCAAGTTACAAGGAAGGCAAAACAAAAGGTGGTGGAATATAACGATAAGAGTTTGGTTTTTCATTTTGGTCGAAAACCAGTCTGTAATGTCATCTTGTGCTATTTTAATTAATGAAGATAATATTAGCGAAAGTCAATCGAAAATCTGAAACAGAAAAATCAGAAAAAGATACGGATACATCTGGGACTCGAACCCAGGTCCTCCGGCAATCCGGGCCGAGTCCCAGATGTATCCGTATCTTTTTCTGATTTTTCTGTTTCAGATTTTCGATTGACTTTCGCTAATATTATCTTCATTAATTAAAATATATGATAATTTGAGGTTTAACTCTTTAAGTTAAAAAGTTAAAAATAAAAATAAAAATATGTCATCTTGTGCATTTATGATAGCGTGTATCGTGTACTGACTAAATGAAGCAGAAAGATAATATAATATGTGATGCCGCCAAAGAAGGATCAGGTTCCGGAGTCCAAAACCTTTGCAGGTACTGTCTATTCAAGGACCTTCAACGTTGAAAAACGATCAACGTCCAGCTACTTTTCTAAAAAAAAATCATTTTCACATCTAATAAAAGTTATTTTTAGGATTTTTATTTCCTTGAGTTTATATTTTTTGACTATTTAAACTTTGAATTGTGCAAAAAAAAGGTGACTGATCGTTAATCCCGTCACAATTCACGCGTTTCCGATAAGGCATCGCTGGGTTCAAGGACATAGCTATAGGATTAACATGGAAAGGTTTGTACCCTAAGGGGGAGTCGAACCGAAGGAGCTTCAACCTGAGAACGAGGAGGGCCGACCTCAGCAGACAATGAGTTGTGAAAGTGAAAGTGAAGAAGAAGAGTTTGGACCCTAAGGGGGAAGGAGGGTTTAATAATTTAAATATGACATTTAAGAAACAGGTAGATATTATAACGGAGCTATCAGGGGTATGAGTATTTATATTTGTGCTGTTGGGAGGAGAATATTTATTTTACTTGGTGCGAGATGAACATTAGTTATTTACGGAAACAAGTGACGTGACTAATTAACAACGAATTGTTTTCACAAAATGAGAACAATTTCTGCACTGCCGACGAACTCGGTGCGAAACCTAATGACTATTGACTGATGTAACATGAATTGGACGTGACTAACTAAGACCATCTTGGTGCGAAATTAGCCTTAAGTTAACGTGAGAATGAATTTATAAGGCAAAATATCTCCCATTTTAATAGAACCTGCATTATTTCATTACTTTTATTTAAATTTTAAAATTTACATACCAAAGTTTTTGAATATGCTTAAAATCCGCCTAGTTTAACACAAGTCATTTACACAGGAGAGATAAAGCGACAAATTATAAGATAAGGGAGGGGCAATCTTATCAAAAAAACTTATTGACGTAATATAAAAGGTAAAAATAACTCTAAACTTTGAGTAGAGATTGAGAAATCTAAATACAGAAAAAACAAATAAGGACATTTAAAAATACATCAATTTACATGTTATCATTGCTATCAGTATCTTTAATTGATAAATACTACACTATTATCAACGGTGACAAGTTATGAGTTATGAGTAAACAGACTAATCGGTAATGGCACAAGGAGGACTGATAACTGTATAAATAATTACAGTCATTGACAAACACGATTAACAGGAATCCTTATCGCAACGCAAACAGAAACTGATAAAAACAGTGGTTTCGATATGAGAGTCATACGAATTTAAGGTGCAACAAAAATCCATTTAAATCCCAATTAGCTCTGTTAAATCCATTTAAAATCATTGCTCTGACGATAGATAATCTCTGATTTATTTTTATTATGTGAATACCACACTCAATGCTCCCTTCCGCCTGGAGCCAGTGAGACGATGGCATCCCCAATTGGGATATGTTATGAGGCTGAATATAGTGGTGGGGAAGGAGATGGGGAACTAGTCACAAAACACGAATAAAACCATTACAACGTTTCGATTATTTTTTTTTTTCATTGTTTTTATTTCTTGCTAGAGCAATCCCGATGAGTTACAAAACTCATTTTAGGACAGGAGAAACTTACAATTCATAGGTAGGAGGTAGTAGTTACAATTATGAAAGGTGGTCTTACACTAGGTAAACACAGAGAGTATTTTCCAATCTGTAAAGTACCGCACATATAGCTAATATTATTTTAAGTGATTAAATGCAATAACACAAATCAATTAAATCAAATTTATTCCTTAGGTGTAGAGCAAAAGTAATAAAAAGTTGATTAATACTCAAAAACAAATAAAAACTTTAAAACCTCTATCTACTAATCTTTCAAATATGACCTCCAGATTTTAGGTTTAAGGTACAGAAGTTTTCCTTATTTGGTAAAGCGGTCGTCAAAGTAATTGAAGCACCCATGAAGAATGCTTATATATCTATCTTAAAAATATATATAACTAGCTGTCCCGCCCCGCGTTGTTGTGGCTAACGAAATACAACACTATCTACTGGAAGGTTATTGTTAGATAACCAAGTGTTGTGTCAATAAATTAACTCACACCGCCATCTTCAGAAGCTTATGTAACTTACAAATAATTACAACGCATTTTCCTATAACAAACATTTAACTCGCATTTATAAGTATCAAGGTCAATATTCGAGGTAAAAACCATCCTATCTTTTAAGTTGGACCAAATTACACACAGCAAGCCAAATTTCATCAAAATCGGTTAAGTAGTTTCTGAGTTTATCCTCAACGAATGGCCGGGGCAGCTATTTTTATATATAAAGATAGCAGTCCCGGCCACGCGTTGCTGTGGCTATCGAAACACGGCACCTACTGGATGGTTACCTAACCTAGATAACCAAGTGTAGTGTCAATAAATTAACTCACATTGCCATCCGTTAAGGAACTTACAAATAATTTCAAATAATTAATCCGCAATAATAAATATCGAGATTTAAACTATTCTATCTTTTAGGTTCGACCAAATAACACAGTAGGCTAAGTTCCATCAAAATCGGTTAAGTAGTTTCGGAGTTTACCTTAGACGAACATTGTGACGCGAGATTTTTATATACAAAGATTATATTATATTATAAATAATTTAATAATATTTATTCTGGAATAAAAAAACATTATATACTAATATATAATGTTTTTTTATTATATATCCCGATAATTCCTATTTCCCGGAACAGTTTTTACCAATCTGCCAGATATTTTAAAATTGATAATAGGGCTTAGAGTATGTATCAAGATTTCGGTTCCACTGAACCCGTAAAAATATGGTAACGTTTAATCTAGATTTACAAAATTGCGTTACTGCCTTCGGGAAAATATTGAATCAGGAAATTTCGAATTAGGTAAAGGAAGAATTCCGGAAGAAAAATCTACTAAAAGATTAGAATTATGGTCTAAAGATTTTTCAGAATAAAAAATTCCTGATTTCGCAAAAACAACAATTTTATTTCAAATGTCTTATAATAATACGAATTAGGCGACAATTTTCTGTTTTGTCTAGCTAAATCGTCCATCGCACAAAACACACAAACAACATTTTCCACTTGAACACAAATGACCATTGAATACAAAACTATTATTTTTTTAACAAGTTAACTTTTCTGTTAAGCTGGCCTTCAACAAGTACCTTGTTGAAGGCCAGCATACAAAGAAATATATTTTTTCAATACGACCCTGTTTAACCTGAGTGGCGAGTGGTAGGTTATATTTATTTATTGACGAAGAAGATAACACTAATAACTAGTAATGACCTAAATTAAAATATGAAAATGAACAAGGACATGAACCCAGAACCTCTCGTCTTACCGGGGCGGGCGCCTTTACTAATTCAGCCATTGCCACCTATTATAAAACCGTTATGTTTGCCAAACGCATATTTCAAATTTCAAAATTCACCATATTATAATCGATTAATATTTTCATGGGAATAAATAAGTTATAAAAGGAGAGTTTTTCTTATAAAAATTGTACATTTATTTAATACAATATTTTCTTGGGATTGTTTATATTAAATACATAAGAAAGTTGTCTGAAAAAGTAAATAGTGATAAAAGTTGAGTAATTATCGACCAAAACCTACAGGAATTTGAAGTAAATTGACATTCAAACACCGTCATGCATATCGCTCTAAGCCAGTTAGGCATTCCCAAATTAACTTATCTACTTGAAAGGTAATAATCACTAATCAGATAAACACATATTTGTGAGAAGCCAAAGCGGGCCGCGTGGTATCCAAAATGCGAGACTACAGTCGTCATAATATGGAATTACAGGCAAACAAATAATCATAACTCATAGGACATATATAATCATAACTCATAAGACATATTTACAGACAGAGAAATAACTTAAAACTACTATATGGCTCAGAGAGCATACTTACAATAAAAGTTCTCCTTTGGTTCATTGCTATTATGGATAACGCGGGGGAAATCTCATATAAACACCCAATGGTACACAAACCTACCACAAGATTTAAAGAAGGAAAGGGCCTAAAAACTCCTCGAATATTAAATAAATATGGAAGAAGTACTCTTGAATACCTAATACCATTGATTTTCAAATAAATAAAATTAAATTAAAACAAATAACTTTGTTTAAACCACTAATATAATCGCAATCACCTACATGTTTCAAAACCGATGGTTTCTTCGTCAGGGTAGTAATGACATTAATTAATTAATTACTACCCTGACGAAGAAACCATCGGTTTTGAAACATGTAGGTGATTGTGATTATATTAGTGGTTTAAACAAAGTTATTTGTTTTAATTTAATTCAAAATGACGCCACAAAGTGATTTTGCGAAGTTTGAAGAAGAAATAAATAAATAAAAACTTAAAATTTGAAAAAAATGACAGATTATGCCCTAATATGATAAAAATGTGGTTAATTAACGAAAACTCCATGTATCTTTAAATATGTTGTTGATTATCTTAATGTAGCTGCCTACATATCTTATTATTAGGCATTTACAATGAAATATCTTATAGATGTATTTCAAATAATCTAATATTATTATGTGATCTATCCTAATGTTTCCTTAAAACTTTAAATGTATTAAAAAATATTTCCTTCTGTATAATAATAAGAGTGTTAAATTGTAGAAAATACAGACAATCTGCTATATGACAGCTTTGTGGGACTAGCCTTATTTTGTACAAATGTATTATACTAAATAAAATAAAATAATAATAATAAAAAATACTTTGGCTGCTGCAAAATTAAAAGTTCGTATTTTTTATCGGGGCACCCTTTTAAATGTTTTCAATAGCCAAAAAAGGTATATTTTAAATTTAATTTTCATTTAAATAAATTTTAGGGGTGCCACCATCGATCTAAGTTTTTAAAAATACGCGTCCTTTAGGGCAATAATTGCAAAGCTTCAGCCTAAATACGTCACTGCATGCAGCATTAAATAAGTCACAGATAGGTTAAACACACTTCTCTTCCGACCCTCATAGTATTATAAACAATAGGAAGTGTTAAAATATGTTAGTATCGCAATAGTAATAACGTACTTTTTATATAACATTCTTTCTTAGACTGAATTCACAATCGTAACATAAAATTTGGTTAAAATAAATACTCAATTTAAATAAAACCTTATTTTTTAATGAGTCTAGTTTTTTAACTGTTAATTCATGGTGGAATTCCATTGTATTAAATATGAAATTAAACAATTTTTTTCACTTCGTTCCACTTGTTTATTTACACCAGGACCGGTTTCGTCCTACTACGGACATTTTCAGACTGGTAGTTGAAATTCTTATGCTACGGAATTTATACAAACTTAGGCAGGGGTACACAACATTGTCTCTATATGACAAATGTTTCTATTTTGTTAATTTAAGGTATTATAAGTTATTTTGTTAAGTTAAGGTACATATAGATAATTATAAAGTTTATTATTAAAATTATGAATGATGATACATATTAAAAGGATATTTTTAATTGACATGAATCTATATTATTGAAAAGGTTTGTGATCACTGATATTTTATTTTGGTAATGTTGGGATATTCCCTCCTTGTTGCTTAGGGCTTAATTTACAAATATTGATAGCACTATGGTAATTATTGTTATTAGGGTTCTCCATATATTTGGGTTATTACATTTTTAATTACATATTTAAATTACACCACTGCTCTCTGAAGTAAAATTATTCTAAGTGAATTATAATGGATATATTAATGGTGATTGAGCATTATGTTCCAACTGTTTGTTTCAACAAAATTGTTAAACTTCTTTTTTCTTTTTCGGTCCCCACCACGGAGGAAGGAATAGAGTGGAGGTGGCACTAGGGCAAACAGGCCCAACACATCAAACAAACTCAAACAGGCCCAAATGGGCGTGGCTTACTAGGCCAGTATGATTCACCGCGCGGCGAGAGCAGACGGTTCCTTCGCAAACTTTAAAGTGCATTTATTACATTTAAACGATGACGTGCAGCGTGAAATTCTGTAAAAACCGTTCAGAAAAGCAGTTAAAAACTACAGATGGCATTACTTTTCACCTGTAAGTATTTTTACTGTTGTTTTTTATAATTAATTGCTCGTTTTCCGCAAGCTTCTGTCACACATTTGTTGTAGGTAGCAGACTTGACGGAATAGATGATGGCAAAGTTATTCGATACTGGGCTTTGAAGAAACTTACTTTAGAGCTTACAATCGCACAGCATTGATTTGTGAGATGGGACGTTCTTATTCCAAAGAGTAGGTATGATTACCAGTTATGGCTATTTTTTGCTATTATTGATATTTTGATCTTACAGGTTTCCGGTAGATTCAGTGGTAAGAGAGCAGTGGAAGAAGCTTGTAGATAAAGATGGTTGGAATCCAACAAAATATTCAAAAATTTGCTCGAACCACTTTAAAGATAACGACTTTTATGCCACCAAAAACGGACGTAGAAAACTGCGACCTGGAACTATCCCTAATTTGTACTTGGAAAATGAGGTATGTATCATTAAAAGTATTATAAAGATAGGTTGGACAATTCTATTACAAAATTGAAAAATGGAGTATTTCACCATACTCTTGATAGTTTATCCATGGGATAACGTATATTGTATTACTATCATAATTCATTCAATTCGTTTTTTGTAGGAACCTCTTTCTTTAGAACCAATGGAGGCGCTGAACTCTGAGCCCGAGTCTTCTGAAGTAGGTGCAAATGTAGAGATAAATTTGCTCTTGGGAAATCAGGTTTGTAAAATGTTCTATATTCTCGTATATAAAAAATGAATGTTTGTATCTTTGTATCGCATAATGTAAACATTAGTTATTGGGTTATAATCTAATTATGATATATTATATCTTTGTACGTATGTTATATTATTAACCTGTAAATAAATGGTCCACATAATATAAAATAAATGCATTTCACCCGTTGTTAAACAATCCCAAAATACGCTCTAATTTAAAACGACTCCGTGTCCAGTCGAATATTTAAAAATCCGAGGTGATATTCAAATCATTTGACACACGAGCAGGAAGCGACAGGACACTGTTACGTCACGCAAGTGTGTGTGAGCAATTTCGCAGTAGGTTTACGTTTGCACGCGCCTGACTCGTGGTCCTCTTCTGGGTTTCTACGATAGTTTGCGTTTGCACGCGCCTGACTCGTGGACAACGCCGGTTCCTGCGACAGTTTCTGCGATAGTTAGTGAGCGTTCACATTTCCGTTTTAAAAACGGAGGCGGGTCCCGTTTTAAAAACGGATGTCCTAGCGGCTGTAGTGGATGTATGGAGCTGTTCACACTTGTCCGTCTCCGTTTTAAAAACGGATCCGTTTTTATTGTCGGAGAGATTGCCAGCGCAGCGCATCCGTCGTAAAAACGGATGTGTCTCGCTCGCCCATAGGTTTGCATGGAGCTGTTCACACTTGCCGCCTCGTAGCTCCGGCGAAACCCGCCACGCCCCGCTCCCCAGCCCGAACGCTCCCAGTCGCGAGGAAGCAGGCGAGTTGCGTGGTCGCATCTGTTTGTTTTGATGAAGTTATACGCCAAATCACTATTTAGATTTGTCTTTACTACGAATCGGTTTACATTATGAATATGAAAAAATATGCTATTTATACATTGAAACTTTTCCTACCTTTTAAATTTATTGGAATTAAGATAGATTTATTAATTACGTTACGAAAAATATAAGCGTAAAGTACTAAATATTTTGTTTTTTCATTACATAAATCTGAAGTTATACAAGAAACAACTTTTAAAAAATACCCCTTTATGGCTAAGATTATTTTTGACTCAATCCATTGACTAACTTTTTTTCGTTCTTGTAAAATTATTCATAAAAATAATAAAAACAACTTTGGTGCTACTTTCCTTGTGCAGATAATAACACGCGGAGGGGTAGTAAAATATTTTTGGCTTTTCTATTCCTCAGTTCATAAATTAAAACAGTAATAACGGACGAGAACTACCAATTATAGAACCTACCTAAGCACCTATCTAAGTATCTACCTAAGTACCTAAATATGAACCTACACAAATATCTACCAAAGTACCTACCTAAGTATCTATCTAAGTGCCTACCTAAGTTCCTACATAAGTACCTATCTACATAAGTGCCTATCTACCTAACAATCTATCTACCTAAATACCTATCTACCTTAGAACCTACCTATGTACCTACCTGAGAACCTACACAAATACTTACAAAATAATCTACCTAAGTAACTTCAAAATTTTCTACCTAAGTATTTACATAAGTACATATCTAAGAACCTACCTACCGTAGAACCTATTAAAATACATACTTGAGAACCTACCTAAGTATCTACCTAATTACCTAACTAAGTACCTACCCAAGTATCTATCTAAGTGCCTACTTAAGTTCCTACATAAGTACCTATCTACATAAGTGCCTATCTACCTAAGAACCTATCGACCTAAATACCTATCTACCTTAGAACCTACCTATGTACCTACCTGAGAACCTACCTAAGTATCAACCTAAGTATCTACCTTAGCCCGTTTAATCACAGGAGACCATATTTGTCCCAGCTCACATAGGTCTCACAGAAATCGTTGTTTTTCCCTTTCTATCATAGTCAGAAATGTGATCTAAACGGTATTGGAAAGAGAATACAACAAACTATATATTCAAATCTAAAAGAAAACCACAAAAAAATTAAAATTTATCCCTTTCTGAAACCAAAGTTTCCGATAGCAATTTGAAAAGAAAATTATGGAACTTTGTGAATTTAAGAATTTTTTTTACATGAAACGAAAAAAAGTGAGGTGACAGTAAGGTTTATAATTCATTTATCTAATGAAATAAGTATGTGTTTTATTTTTTTTCATTATCAGTAATTTTAGTTAGAAAAAAAAGTAAAGTGAGCCATTTTTAAAACTTTTTAAAGTTTTCGCAAAAAAAAATTATATTAAAAAAAATACATAGTAATTTTTAATATAGAAATTTGAAAGCCTATTTCATCATCTTTCGAAAACAGTTTTTAGTTTTCGAATACGTTAACAAATGTTCCATTTATTTGGATTTTATTGCAAAGCGGGAATATTTTTAGCCTCTGACAAAATACGCCAATTTTTTTAGGGGTTAGTACCTTGCTAAGTACCTACAAAAGTACATATCTAAGTACCTATCTACCTTAGAACCTACCAAAATACCTACCTAAGGTTCTACCTAAGTACCTACCCGAGAACCTACCTAAGTACCTGCCTAAGTATTTGCAATTTGGGAGCCGGGAATGGGTACCGCCGCCCTGGGAACCATTTATTGGATAACCAACACCTCTGCCATAGGTCACCCCAAGTGGTTCGCTACGTTTGGTGACTTAGCAGGGGTGCCCGGGTTTATGGGGTAAGGATTATCTAGGTCTTGGCGGCGGATGATCTAGACACACTGAACCCCAGATTCCTACCCAACCCTCATACCTTTTTCCTTCTCAGAATTTCCTCTCCTTAAAAATACCCTCCACACAGCATCCCCAAAGATGACATAGGCCCTGAGTGAAATTATTTTCCTCGGGGCCTCCTGTGTGGACCTAATGTAAAAAAAAAGTATTTACCTAAGTACCTAACTAAGTAAATACATAAGTACCTATTCACACAAGTACCTATCTACCTAATAACCTATCTACTCAAATACCTATCTAACCAAATACATATCTTTGAACCTATCTAAGTACCTACCTAAGAACCTACCTAAGTACGTACCTAAATATTTACCTACGTACCTACCTAAGTACCCAAATACGAACCTACAAAAGTACCTACAAAATAATATACCTAAGTAATTAAAAAAATAATCTACCTAAGTAGTTACATAAGTACCTATCTACCTTAGAACCAACCAAAATACCTACTTGAGAACCTACCTAACTATCTAACTAAGTACCTAACCAAGTACCCAAATACGAACCTACACAAGTACCTACAAAATAATCTTCCTTAGTAACTACAAAATAATCTACCTAAGTATCTACATAAGTACCTATCTATCTTAGAACCTACCAAAAACCTACTTGAGAACCTACCTAAGTATCTACCTAAGTACCTAACTAAGTACTCAAATACGAACCTACACAGGTACATACAAAATAATCTACATAAGTATCTACATAAGTTCCTATCTAAGAACCTATCTACATAAGTATCTATCTACCTAAATATATATCTACCTTAGAACCTACCTATGTACCTACCTGAGAACCTACCTAAGTATCAACCTAAGTATCTACCTTAGTACCTTACTAAGTACGTACAAAAGTACCTATTTACTTAAGAACCTGTCTACCTAAGACCTATCTACCTAAATACCTTTGAACCTACCTAAGTACCTACCTGAGAACCTTCCTAAGTACCTACCTGAGAACCTACCTAATTACGTACCTAAGTGTCTACATAAGTACCTACCTAAGTACCCAAATTCGAACCTACACAAGTACTTACAAAATAATCTACCTATCTAGTATCTAAACAAGTACCTATCTAAGTACCTATCTACCTTAGTACTTATTAAAATACCTACTTGAGAACCTACCTAAAGATCTACCTAAGTACCTAACTAAGTACCTACATAAGTACCCATTTGCATAGGTACCTATCTACCTAAGAACCTCTCTACCTAAATACATGTCTACCTTTGAACCTACCTAAGTACCTACCTGAGAACCTACCTAAGTACGTACCTACAAATTTACCTAAGTACTCAAATACAAACCTACACCAGTACCTACAAAATAAACTACCTAAGTATCTACATAAGTACCTAAGTACTTACCTAATTACTCAAATACGAACCTACACAAGTATATTCAAAATAATCTACCTAAGTATCTACATAAGTACCTAAGTACCTACCTAATTACCGAAATACAATCCTACACAAGTACCTTCAAAATAATGTACTTAAGTATCTACATAAGTACCTATCTACCTATCTACCTATCTACCTAAATACCTATCTACCTGAGAACCTACCTAAGTACGTACCTAAGTATCTACCTAAGTACCTAAATATGAATCTACATAAGTACCTACCTAATTACCCAAATACGAACCTACACAAGTACTTACAAAATAGTCTACCTAAGTAACTTCAAAAGATTCTACCTAAGTATCTACATAAGTACATATCTAAGTACCTATCTACCTTAGAACCTACCAAAATACCTACTTGAGAACCTACCTAAGGATCTACCTAAGTATCTACCTGTGAACCTACCTAAGTACCTACCTAAGTATCTACCTAAGTACCTATCTAAGTACCTACCTAAGTACCTGTCTACCTAAGACCTATCTACCTATCTACCTGAGAACCTACCTAAGTACGTACCTAAGTATCTACCTAAGTACCTATCTACTTAAGACCTAACTACCTATCTACCTGAGAACCTACCTAAGTACGTACCTAAGTATCTACCTAAGTATCTAAATATGAATCTACATAAGTACCTACCTAAGTACCTACCTAAGTATCTACCTAAGTACCTACAAAATAATCTACCTAAGTATCTACATAAGTACCTATCTAAGTACCTTTCTACTTATCTACTCTATCTACCTAAATACCTATCTATCTTAGAACCTACCAAAATACCTACCTGAGAACCTACCTAAGTATCTACCTAATAATCTACCTAAATATCTACCTAATTACCTAAATATGAACCTACATAAGTACCTACAAAATAATCTACCTATATTGTTTTGGTTGAATTGACAATATTTGTTTTCGTAGAGTAGGATCCGTTTTTAAAAACGGATCCGTCGCTAAAACGGATCCGTCGCTAAAACGGATCCGTCGTTAAAACGGAAGTGTGAATAGTGCCGTGGGGCTCCGTTTTTAAAAACGGAACCCGCCTCCGTTTTTAAAACGGAAGTGTGAATGAGCTCTTAGGCATATTTATTTACTATACTTTTAAAGTGTATCTCGGGAATCTATAGCTCACCTTATGTTCAAATTGTAGCAAATTTACTCTATTTTCAAATACTTGGGGTCGAATAATCTAAAACTAATTTCAATTTCGTAAATAGTTATGTTTCTACGTAAATAATTACCTAAACGTAAAAATATCACGACGAATTCTGATGACGAAGAGGTTTTAACATTTAAATTTTATTATTAAGTACCTACTTATGGTAAATATTTTTAATATTTACATATATGTATTATATATTTATTATATATTTATTGTGTAATTTAAAAAAAATATATATTTTTGGTAATGTGGGCCTCACTGGGTGCTTAACCGTGCTGAAGCACCCATTTTGCAATTTTATAATGATAGCCAATAAATTTAAAAATTAATTTATTTTATTAAATCTTTTCCTCGGGATGACACATGACAACACAAGGGACCCATTTTACAATTTTATAGTGATAGCCAATATAATTAAAAATTTAGGGCTGCACGCACCTGGTCCCTTGTATTGTCATTTGTCGTAAGTCAGTTTTGACAAATCAAAATTGACAAAAGACCGAACTCGTTAGTAAGTCAATGTTAAGTGCCGTTGACTATGAAATTTGATGAAGACTTGGTTTTGAAAATTATGTTTTTGTAGGAACCACCGCCCGATACCCCAAGAAAACAGAAATTGAAGAAAGAAATTTTGCGTTTAAAATTTAATGACAAAAAAAAGTCTTTGACAATAAGGAATTTACAGACTAAAGTAAGGCGTTTGAAACTGAAGGTATGGTATATATTTTTTTAATTATAACCGTGTTTTGTATAGCGGTCACGTTTTTAGTAACTAGTTTGGTAAATTTTTTTTAGTTTTATGTTTTATCTGAGTGATGATTGAATATCACCAGAAACAATTCCTGAACACTTTATGTGTGACTTTGTGGAAGTTTAGAAACAATAATTAATAATAATAATATTAATTGCAGCAGGAAAGAAATAATCTGATTTAATCATTCTTTCCAGATATCCAGCATTCAGTCACTACTCAAAACTCTTCAAAATAAAAGTTTGCTTTTGGAATCGGATGGGGATACATTATCATCACTGAATATTAAGGCTAAGGAACTCATTTTACGGCAGGTAGCTAAATTTCAAGGAATAACGATGGAAAAAAAATACTCCCCCGAACTCCGTTCGTTTGCTTTGACGTTAAACTTTTACTCTCCGAAAGCATACGAGTACGTGAGAGACACATTCGATACATGTTTGCCGCATCCACGCACGCTAACAAAGTGGTACGAGAGTGTTAACGGGGAAGCTGGATTTACTTCTGAGGCGTTCCGAGCCCTGAAAATAAAATCCGAATCTTCCGATTTTAGTTTAGTGTGCAATCTAGTTCTTGACGAAATGGCAATAAAAAAGCACGTCGAATGGGACGGAACAAAATATCACGGATATGTGGATTTTGGCACTAACTTAGAAACCGATTGCTTAGCAAAGGCCACGCAAGCGTTGGTTTTGATGATGGTTTATGTCAATGGTCACTGGAAAATACCTGTTGGCTACTTTTTAGTAGAAAGCGTAAATGCTGAGCAGCGCGCATCCATAGTTAAGCAATGCCTAATCAAAGCGCGTGACAGTGGCACCGAGGTTGTAGCCATAACCATGGATGGTTGTCCGGCCAACATAAGCATGGCCAAAAAATTAGGATGTTCATTTGAACTGGACAATCTAAAAACCACGTTTACCCACCCCGGTGGCGACACGGAAGTGGCAGTTTTTCTCGACGCTTGTCACATGTTGAAGTTAGTGCGGAATGCATTCGACGTTAAGAAAGTACTGCACGATTACCAGGGTAATCTAATAAGCTGGCAACATTTAGTGAATTTAAACGTACTACAAAAAAATGAAACCTTTCATATTGCAAATAAATTAAATGATCGACACATCAACTACCATCGACAAAAAATGAAAGTTAAGCTCGCAAGTCAACTTTTTAGTAACAGTGTTGCCGATGCTTTAAAACTATGCTATTTAAACAACGATCCCAATTTTAAAAACGCCTCGGGTACAATTTTATTTATTAATGTAATCAACGATGTTTTCGATATTTTAAATTCGAATAGCATGAAACAGTATGGTTTAAAAAAGCCGATGTTTGAAAAAAATAGTTCTGAAATTTTATCTTTTTTAGAGTACGCCAAGAACTATTTGTCACATCTTGTAGCGAACCACGAAGACCGCTCAATAGTGTATACATCCCGGAAAACAGGTTTTATCGGCTTTATTATTTGTATAAATAGTGCAATATATTTATACCAACGTCTTGTAGAAACCGAATCAAAATTGAAATACCTCCCGCTTTACAAATTTAGTCAAGATCACTTGGAATTATTTTTCGGAAATATTAGAGCCCATGGAAGGTGTAATAACAACCCAACTGCACGACAATTTAAAGCAACTTACAAAAAAATGTTAATTCAGATGGAGGTTAGGGATTCATTTAGGGGTAATTGTATTCCTTTAGAAAGTATTGGCATTTTAACCGTCTCTTCCGCTGCTGACCGCATAAATAGCACGACAGATAGGTACAGATTTCTGGAACCCGAAACCGATGACACGACTGATATTCCAGATTATGTGCTCCTAGTATTTGACTCTCTTTATGATCAGACATCAATTAACCACAACGTCCGTCAAACTATTGCATATATCGCAGGTTATGTGGTAATGCATTTGGAGAAAAAACTCAGATGTGAAAGCTGCGTAATGGCTTTATATGCTGAGTTTATTAATAAGGATCACCAACTTATTAAAATCAAAAGCAAAGGTGGTCTACGCTTTCCCTCTAATGACGTTATTTCTATTTGTTTGACCACTGAGTGTATGATTAAGACTTTCAAATCCGCATCTCTGAATTCTAAAAAATTTAACAAGGCTCACATAGTTTCTAACGTCATGAAGAGTTTGGTCGGTCAAAGATTGTTTACAACTTTAAATGGTCACATGTACGAACAACAGCCAATAGACAATCACATTTTTCTTTTAGCCAAATCAATTTCTGAAAAATATTGCGACATACGACTAAAATATTTTGCTATTTGTGAAAACATGACCGCAACGACAAGACAAACATTAACCAAACTTATATTATTTAGAGGAGAGTAACGTTTTTATTTTCAAATTTAATGTATAATTTTTTTTTTCTTTATTCGTCAAATATTTGTGTACAGTACCACACTAGGCACATGCCCGTATTATGGTAGTCGAAATTTGTATATATAATTACATAAATTAAATATCTGTTATTGCGGTAACGTTGTATTGTTATCCAACGGGTTCTTGCATTTTTATCAATCGGTCTGTAATTTTGTATACAAAACATATTAAGCGGCTTTTTGTAATGAAGTTGAAACATCTAGAACATCCAAAAGATTGTTGATAGTTCTTAAAAAATCATTCCTCCATGACTTCATGAAGGAGTCCTTGACCCTTGACTCCAACGTCCAACGTTTTGTACTTACTGTTTTGTACTTAGGGGGATACCCGGCGGTGATTCTTCCATACAAACGTATTCCCTATTTATATCTCTGGATTTTAACCCTAGAGAAAATATTGTTTTTCCATAAAATAGATATCAACTACTGGCGTGTCGGTACTTTTTGTTTTTTGTTGATAAGTTACTTTTTATAGAAGTTATGACCTTCCAAAAATCAATAAAATTGACTGGTTTAAACCCCGTCAAAAGACGTTCAGTATACAAACTAGACAATGTTTTTTTAAAAAAACCAAAACGTACAGACATAGAATAGTTTTTTCTTATGTAGTTGGTAAAAAAAATGATAATCGGTCCACTTTTGGAGGAGAAAAGTGGGGAATACAAAACTTCGATTTTAGTTAGGTATTAGTAGCCCGAGGTGCATTGTCCCTTTCGCTCAATGTCCGGTGGTGTAGGAGCAACAGAGACAGCAACAATTTAGTAAAGTCTATTTTTCAAATTTCTACATCACCGGGTTTCATCTTAAAATTTCCCATAATTTATGTGGTATCCTTTTTTACCATAAAAAAACGCGTCACTTACTCTACCTCATTTGTGGTGTGGAAATGAGTTTTCGCCTAAAGGCGTGTTGGGGTAGACTTTGCGGCGCTCGTACGCTAAAACTATTCATTTTACAAAAAAGGGTAAGGAAATTTTCTCTATTTTAAATAATTACAAAACTATTTTCGTCGTAAAATGAGTCGGAAGGAAGGTACTGTCAAAGAACTGTCTTTTTAAAAAGAAAATTTGAAAAGAGCACACCGAAATCCATAAAAATAGCAATTTTAAAAACTCCCGGGAAACTTTCCACGCCTACCAAACTACTGAACTACTAGTGAGGTTAACAATTGAAATAATTACTAACAATTATATCTACTATGTGAAGAATCAATAAATTAAAAAAATGGGTTTTAATGCCAGCATTGAATACCATTATGAATTGTTGCTTAGAATTTCTATTTTTTTTGTAATGATTTTACATGAAGGTTATGCTTATTTTTGTTGTTTTGTAGCTGAGAAGATATCTAATAAAAGAAAGTTTATTAATATTTTATATTATTTGTATTGTCTAACTCTTGATCAAAAACCCTTGTAATAAATTTCCAAAAATTAAATAATATGAGAAATAATAGTGTGAAGTGGTTAAAACTGGGGATTATCTCCCATTCTGGCTAGATGAATGGGCGTATCCATTTTAAATCCCACCCATACTTACCGCGCGTCCCTTACCTCTTACCGCAAACTGGCGACAAAATTGTCGAAGAAAAAGATCCTATCACCACCTCCACTCTATTCCTTCCTCCGTGGTCCCCACATTTTCACATCTGGTTGCGACCCCTAAACCCACATTAAACAATCTGAAAAAAAAACTGTGTAATTTTTTTACACATTTGGAATTATATGAAAGGGTGCCCCATAGAAGATTCGAAGAAAATAATATTTTCATACGTTTTTGAAGCACCCTAATGCATATTTAATAGGTGTAGCAAATGGATTATATTATTTGCAAATTTTGGACGTCAGTAGACTTAGCTGAATGGTGATACGGTGAATCATAGGCCAAAAGAAAATAATGAATCTCGTTGGTGTTATGTTAACATGTGTTATTTATATTCTTTCGATTGCTTAGTTAGTCGAGCAGTTCAAAGAGTCGGTTTCCCACACCGGCGTCGCGGGTTCAATGCATAAGCTAGTTAAGAGGAAAACCGGTCGCCGAGAAATTTTAAAAACAAGTATTTTACCTAACTATTGCAGTCACTGTCGCTCTTATGCTCCTTCATACTGAGCGAAAGGGATAAACTACTCTATAAAATACTCTATGTCTGTAAGTTTCGCTTTTTAAAAAATACATTATGTAGTTTGTACACTGGACGTCTATTGATGCCGTTCACGCCAGGCAATTTTAAAACTTTTTTGTGAGTATCCTTATTTCTCTCTATAAGTAACTTATCAAAAAAGAAAAAACATACCGACACGCTAATGGTTGATTACTATATTATATTAAAAAATATTTGCAGTAGTACATATCATAACCTAGCGAGGAAATTGGGGAATACGTTTGCATGGACAAAACGCCGCCCGGTTTCCTCTTAAATCCGCAATAAATGCACAAGCAACAAGTTCTGTTTCTATTTATTTATTTATTTAGAAGTTCTAAAACCATTTTATATTTAAAAACAGAAAATCTGTGTTCTTGGGAGTAGTGAAATATTGGAACGGTGAACACTACTGTCAATTTGCTTTTTATGTATTGAATTTCCAGTTCAACGCGACTATTTGCAGCCTGTAACATCATTTTTATCACAAGTTGTGGATCTTTGAAAATATTTTTGTCAAAAAAAACGTTAAGCGAGTTACATTAGGTACATCACTTCGATGTTAACATAAACATTATTTCAACATCTCAAAATAAATCATAACAAAGGAATCAGTGTAAACTCTGTCACAATACTGTGCACTTTGAATAATAATTTATTATTAATCGGAACAAATGTAATGAAGCAATTGAGAGTCAATCCACACCGTCATGATGAGCAGACGTGACATGGCTGACACGGTGTTGAAGCGACACCGTATCAGTTGTTGGGTATCTACAGGTGAGTAACAGTTGGGTAACTTTCCTGTAAGGTCCAGTAAGTTACCGAGTATCCCCAATATTAAAAATTTCCAAAAAAATAGGGTACAAGTATCTATAACACAGTGGAAATAATAACAAATAGGTAAGTACCAAAAAGATCAACATATATCGCGTGAACAAGTCTAAGGACGGCTTGTTTCACTGGAATTCAAATTTGACATCGTCATCAAATGGATATTCAGCACCATTTTTGCTAATTCTAAATCCGATTCAGCTTTGGAACATACTGTTTATCGGCCGAATAGGACAACTATCATATTGTTCAACTAGTCAGCTTATTACAATTTCATAGAAAGCTACATAAAACGCACCTAGAACCAGTCGGTGTAGGGGACTTTTCAGCACTTTTTTTACCCCAACCCCACACAGGAGGCCTAGAGGAAAATAATTTCTCAGAGAGCCTATGTCATCTTTGGAAATGCTGTGTGAAGGGTCTATTTAGGGAAAGGAAGGAGAGAGTTCTGAGAAGGAAAGAAGTATGGGTGGGTACGAATCTAGGGATCAGTGTGTCCAGGAGTGACGGACGAATGAATCCGTCCCTCCCACTGCGGTGCAAAACGATGGGTCAAGAGAGACCATCTAAAATGGCGAAAGCGTCTCCCAAAACTGGCCTCTCCCGACCCGGCCCGCCACGCAACTGATGGGTAGGCATATTCACCGCCAAGAGCTGGACACACGTCACTCGATGAACCCGAACACTCCTGCTAAGTCACCAAACGTAGTGTACCTATGGCAGAAGTGTTAGTTATTCAATAAATGGTTCCCGCAGCGGCGGTACCCATACCCGCCTCCCAAATTGGTTCTAAATAACCATTTGATGACAATGTTACATTTGAATTTCTGTGAAACAACTGGCCCTAAAATGATAATAAAGTCTGCCACGAAGGTCTTCTAATAATAATTTTGTGAAAAATAAATACATCTAGAATTACGAAAGATTTTTTAAATATTTATATTGAGGGATTAGTAGGATTTATCAGTCAAATTAGGAATTCCACCGAGCCGAACCCTCTGATATGAAAATATCTGGAGACGGTGAATTATATTCCCATTTTATAGTTTGGTAGATTAACGTGTTGTTCTTGTATTGTTTTGTATTAATTATACTTACATAATACACTTGCATAACGTGGATTTACTAGATGATCATTTATATGGAAAAGTGTATGAAAGGGTTTAGTTTTTCCCATAGGAAAATGGAAAAAGGACCTGAAAATCTGGTGCGTAAAAAAAAAAAAAAGTCATCAAATAAAATAAACAAAAATAAAATTACCTATTAATATCACGTACACAATAGCGTTTTAGAGAAAGAGTATGCAGAGGTACTATAAAACCACCGTCAATGACACATTATAAATCACTGACGCTAGAGATTATTAAAACATAAGCACGTAGAAAGTCTTACTAAGTGATCGAACGATTGATAACTCTATCCGTATTGAATATGGACATTGACCGTAGTTGAATTAAATATGACTTTTACACAGGATGTAACAGCATGTACACGAAGGATTTTTACCGGCCATTCCTGAGCATATTTGGAGTAAAAATCAAAATATCTATTTGCTATCCAATGATATTTTTTTAAATATTTTTTATTTTATTTTAATGAAAACAAATCACTTTGTACACCATTCATAAAATTACAATCAGGGTGGATTTAAATCGGATTTATTTGAATTAAATGAAATTTTTTTAATATTTCGTCTATTTTAACTCCGAAGTCGGTCTATGTAAAAAGAAAACCAGTGTTGTTATTTTTAATTTTAATTATCTCTACATGTTATAAATTAAAGTCCTCCGCCGTGTCCGTCTGTCTGTTCGCGATAAACTCATAACTACTGAACGAATTTTTAAGATTCAGGTAAGGTTAAGGTTGTATGGTAAGGTTGTATGCTGATGATGCGGTGCTGATTGCCAACAGTATAGAAGATCTGCAGTCTCTCGTGTCTAGGATGAACGAAGTATGTATGAAGAATGAATTAATGATGAATGTAAGTAAGTCTAAAGTCATGGTGTTTGAAAGAGAGAGTCAGAAAACGGTGTGCAATATAGTTGTGAAAGATGAATACTTGGAGCAGGTGGATGAGTTTGTTTATTTGGGAAGTATGTTTACGAGAGATGGGAAGGCTGATAGGGATATCGAAAGAAGGGTGAATGCAGGTAACTCCATTAATGGAGGATTGAACGCCGTTGGAGCCAACAAAAAGTTGTCCACAGAAGCGAAGCTAGCAGTCCACAATGGAGTACTGGTACCTACCCTGATGTATGGCAGTGAAGCGTGGAAATGGCAGAGAAAGGATGAAAGTAGACTGAATGCTGTAGAAATGAGATCCCTGAGGCGTATGTGTGGTAAAACCATGTATGATCGTGTGAGGAATGTGGAGATCCGAAAAGAATGCAAGGCTGATGTGAGCGTAGTAAGTAAGATTAAGAAAGGGACGCTTAGATGGTTTGGGCATGTTGAGCGAATGAATGAAGAAAGGAGTGTAAAGAGAATTTATGACGCGAATGTGAACGGTATAAGAAGCCGAGGACGCCCAAGGAAGACGTGGCACGATCAAGTAAATCAGATACTTGAGTCGGGCCATGTCAAGAGTGAGAATAATAGAAGAGTTTGTATGAGAAGATGTATGAATGTGAATGAGGCAAGGAGCGTGTGCCAAGACCGAGTTGTTTGGCGGTCCGTCCTCTCTGCCTACCCCTGCGGGGAAACGGCGTGATGGTTAGTTAGTTAGTTAGTTAGGTAAGGTTTAGGTATATAATTTGTCAAGGTTGTGTGTAAATTGGTTGAAATATATAATGAACCCATACAGCATCTTTTTTCTTCCTGACATTTTGTCTTCACTTCACTTCAATAATGAATACTGAATGACAGGCGAAAACTCATTAATTCGCGAGTTTATATTTCAGGGAATCCCTAAATGGAGTAAACAGTAGTTTAGCATTGCACGTTTGTACGTGACAGGGGAAGTCCCTTGGCATTTCAGGCGGGGGAAGTCCCTTGGCACTTCAGGCGGGTGATTTGGTCGCAGTAAAAAAGTATTCATTGAAATCACGATGTTTTTTTTTAAATCGCGATTTAAATCGTGAATTTAAATCATCTTAACCCTGATTACAATTGTCTACACTTTTCGAAACCAAAGGTTACTAAGTCACGATAATATGAACATGTAAATATCATCCTGATTAACCTAACCTAACCTACACATCACAGTACACGAATTTGGAATAATCTTATCAATAGACAAAATTAATAAACTTCACTGTGAATTATTACATTTTATACGACAGGCTAAAGACCTAAATAGTTTATCAGTCAATTAACCATTATGATGTGTGGCATTCAGGGAAAGAGTGAAGAGGGCAATTTCAAGTACATATTGGCGAAGACATGGAGCGGAGTTAGTTTAAACTTTACTTCCGACTATTGTGTGCGTGCAAAACCACCAAATCAAGTAGAATAATATGATCATAAAACAATAAGGGATCGGTCCAAAATATGAATCATATTGTACAAAATATAATCATCAAACCAAAAAAACTATTGAAACTTAAAATTTGGAAACGAAAAATGTCTAGAGCAACAGAAAGCGTGACATTGCATATTAACCTAAACTAAGCTCCTAAGATAACATCTTAAAATATATATGAACTTAAACAATGAGCTTCTCAGTTAAGAGGGTATTACCAGAGAATACCAAAAATTTATCCTTTTTAAATCAAATTCAGGACGTATTGACCCCTTTTTACAAAAAAACATAAATTGATTCTGAAAGATTGTTATTTTATCTGGTACATGCAGTTTTAAAATTTTGAAAAACTAAGTGTATTTTTAAGATACTAAGGTTATACCGTTGGTCGTTGGCAAATTTGTTTAATTTTCAAACGATAGATTATATTAAACAACACAAATTTCAAACCATATAATCATACAACAAAATAAATCAATACATAATCTAGTCAACACAGTTTTAAGAATTTTATTTTTAGTTAAATTAAAATCATTAAAAAATAAATCCGAGAACGTGTTTGTGACAAAAATACCTTACATTTTCTATTTATTTAAGGTCTTACAAACTAAAATATTTTAAAAAAATTACACACTTATTTTGTTTAGACATTATTGAAAAATCATAAATACTTATGATCAAAAAATACTTTCAAGAAGTACACGATATTTAATAATTTATCATCGTGCTTTTTGAGCATTTTTATTGCTTACTTGAATGTAGGTACATATTAAAGCAATAAAGTTTTTAATGAAATAAATCGTTATTAAATTTTTAATTTTAAAAAATTGATACGGGGAATAACCGATCTTTCTCATTGGCACCTCCCTGTACAGTTGCAAGCATTTTAAAACTTTTATTCTCAGCCGCTGGTCAATCACTCTTAACATCTTTCAATAATATCGAAATATCGGAAAAAAAATAGCGCCATTATAGATGAACCTACACTACAACTAATAAGTTTGTGCTTGTATTCATCAAATTAGAGTTTCTCAGAACATTTGAGAAATTGTATTCACCAAATCCCAGAACATGTGGGAAACTCTAGAAAACTTGATTTTATGAACCCAAGCACAAACTGATTTAGTTGTAGTGTAGGTTCATCTTCACTGTCACAGCCGTATGGCCCTTTAGCCATTTTTCCTTTCCAGCGTCGAACTGTAGTTCGAAATGGTAGTTCTCCCATATGTGCAATTAATCACAATTTGTAAAATAAAGTGAAAATGCAGGATTGTACTATTATTAGCAATGCTTAAACAATAACAAGTAATCCAGGGAAACAATGGCTAATATCACAAATGGTAACACATCCTCACATTCTTTCACCGTGGGTGCTTAATCAAAGCAATCCTCACCAAACAGATTCACAAACAACAATCCGCTATTCTCGGTAGACGGATGATTCCCAGGCTCTAAAGTAGGCTTTACAACTTACTTGATTAACTTGTCATACACAGTACTAATACAAACAGTGCTCACTATTGACTGTTCACATGTGGGCTGAACCCTGCTTATATCCGTACATCCAATGCGTAGGAATTAAATTTATGCTTTAAGAAGGTTTTCGGATATTGTAATTGAGGTGTTACATGATTATGGCGCAGAAGTGTAGGGAACACTTATATATATATAATAGATGAAGTCTCCGGCGTTGCCTGGACTTTATGCTGAGTTTTTCGAAATCAGATGTACACACAGGAATTTTCAGTCGATACAAATAGAGCCCGGAAGAGATGATAAGAATCAAGTAAAAGACAAGAAGAAGCAAGAAGAGCCAAGAAGAGAGATGGGTTGATCCAAGAGGTGGCAAGAAGAGACAAGTAAAGGCAAGAAGAGACGAGAAGATCCAAAATGCAAGAAGAGCCAAGAAGAGAGATGAGTTGATCCAAGAGGTGGCAAGAAGAGACAAGTAGAGGCAAGAAGAGACTAGAAGATCCAAGATGCATGAAAAGCCAAGAAGAGATATTAAGATACAAGAATTAGCAGGAAGAGCCAAGCAGAGCCCACACGAGATGAGAAGAATCAAGAAGAAGCAAGAAGAGACAAGAATAAGCAAAAAGTGCCAAGGAGAGACGAAAGGATCTCAGAAGAGACAAGAAGAAGCAAGAATAGAAAAGATGGTACAAGAAAAACTATGAAGGGACAAGGAGATCCAAGAAGAGCCGAGAAGAGGCAAGAAGAAGGAACACATAAAGAAAGGAAATACAAAATAATAACGCTCAATCCATTCCTTTCTTCCTGCCCATCCTAAATTCCAATATTGGTTTATTAGGTTGCCATGTAAACCGGTCGATTAAACTCCAACCTCCGTCCTATCCTTAGAGCACTTGTTCCTAGTCCTAACAAATCAGTGCCCCCTGGTGTACCGGTCTCACCGGGACAGGATTGCTCCTGGCCGGAGTGGTACAATCGTATCGTATCGTATTTTGATCGTAAAATCTGCAAAATTTCATCAAGAAGTATCAAAATTCTTTTTTAAGGGGTGGGAAAATGATATGGAGGTGGTTTTATAAATATTATCTAGACAGTGACCGTTCTCTTGTTTTAAAGATCAAAACTAATCTCGGAATACAACTGTAGATTTGTATAAACCGAAGACTTGTCGTCCGCCCTCTCTTCTTTATATATACAGGATGGGGCAGAGCAATTTGCTTATTTGAATATGGCGCCCTGAAGCGATGGTTGCTGCGAGGAGGGTGGAGATAGACACATTCGAGAGAGAGAGGGGCTTGAAGATTTATCTCCGCTTGGTTTAGATAGAACGCGGAGCGCGCGTTCGCTGCAGAGGTAAACTTTTTGGTCAATTATCGCTATACAAAGTTGAATTCCGTACCCATTTCAATATTGCGCCCTATGGTCGTGTTCTGGCCGGCAGTCGATTGTTTCATGGATGAACTTCAGGAAATCTGGTGACATAAAGAAAAAAACCTGAGCTTTCCCGAACAGCAAGTTCACCCCAATAAGTGTGACATGGTAAGGCTTTCTGTTTTGTGATCGCCTCAGCGCCCTGCTGCTGACAATGGGGGGACCATATCGAGGAGTTATATTCGACTTAACTTCAAACTAAAGATATAGATTTTTTTTATAGAGAAACCTCACAAGAGTCCCAACTGCTCCCTTCTGGAGCCAGTGAGACTATGGCATCCCCAATTGGAGTATGTTGTGAGGCTGAAGGTAAGTGGGGAAGGGAAGGAGATGGGGAAGAGGAAGGTGGGAAAGTACCTGGCTATTCAGATCCAGTCACTAAACACGGCTAAAGCCATTATTAAGCAACATTTCAATTCTGAATAGTGGTCTTACACCAGGGCGATACTGAGAGAATCTTCCACTTTGGAACGTGCCGCAAATATAACATATATTATTTTTATTAATTAATTATGAAATAACATAAATTAATCAAATAAAATTTATTTGCGCACGCCGGGTTCGAACCCGCGACCTTCCGAATGGGAGTCAAGTGTCTTACCACTCGACCACGGACGGTCGTCAAAGATATAATTTCTTCGACTGAGATAATCGTTGAGTAAGATCATATGGAAAAATAATTGGCAGGCTTATTTTGTAAAATCTTATTGAATGACATTTATTTACGTTAAAATAAAGTTTGTTAAGGATACACTAATTAAGTTATTTTGTAGACAGATACAACTTTCCAAGGTTTTAATTATTTTTAATTCGTCTGCAAAAAGTAATACATGTACACTTTGGTATATCATTATCGAATATGTTGACAATACCGTATATTAATATGATAAGACATAGCGAAAACCAGAAACTAAAACGAAGTTGGTTAATTTATAGTTTGCACATGGAGAGAGACGCCTCTCAAAAGAGAGGAGGTAATGTTCGCGAGACCTAGTTATAAGTTTGTTGTTATTAGTTTCAATTATGAATACAAAACTAGGGATTGCAAATTAATTAAAAAAATAAGTTACAAAAAACTACTTGATATTAGGCACAAATCCATCGGAAAATTATTCTTACTAACCCGTAAATTTTGTCCCTTTTATTAAAGAGTACATCAAAGTAAATGAATACTAATCAAAGACATACAGGGCAATGTCACGCAATAACGGTTTGTTTTGTATGCAATATTGAAGGGAACAAAATTTTTATATCTACATGATTGATTCACAGCGAGAACTCATAACCACTGGAGCGACAAAGCAATCCGTGGTTTTGGAAATAGTGCCATATTATGGCAAAAACCGTTGGAGTGGATAATATTATCAAAGAAAGCAAACACTTTGTGGCTTGACATTATACAAAATGAAACAAAATACTTTTATTTTATTTTATAAGAAAAACTCTCTTTTTAACTATTGATGGTTATTCCCATCAATGTAATATATCATTGAAGAAGAAGGTAACAATAATAATCTAATTTTTTTTAAATACGAAAATGAACAAGACACAGAAAAATAATAAAAAATAATGGTCGCATCTGGGACCGAACCCAGAACCTTACGACTTACCGGGACACACACCTCTACCAATTGGGCCACTGCGATCTATTATGAGACTGTCGTAATTGTCAACATCATATTTCAAATTTCAGAATTAACAATATTATCTTCGACTGATGTTTTTTTCCATATTATTTTATTTATTTATTTATTTATTAAAGAATTTTATACATAGTGTACATATTGTGTTATTTCGCCCGCCATGCTAGGGATGTCCCTGTGTTATGGCGGGTGAAGTATGCAGATTATAAAATTTAAGGTAATGAAGTACGTTTACTGATAATATAATAATTATGATAATGAGGTTTACAGTTAATGCAGCAATGAATTTATGATAATGAAATTTACATATAATATAGTAATTGATGATAATGATGTTTACAGGTAATAAATATAACAAGGAATTTATGACAATGAAATTTACAGATAAAATAATAATTGATAGATGAAATTTACAGATAATATAACATTGTATTTATGTTGACGAAGTTACAGATAATAAAATAATTGATGATAGTGTAGTTTACAGATAATATGACAATGAATTTATGGAAATGTGGGTTACAGATAAATAATAATTTATTTATAAGTTACATAGTATGATATATTATTGGCAGCTAACACAAAATAAATCAATACATAATCTAGTAGACACATTTTTCCGAATTTTAATTTTAGTTACATTAAAAACATAAAAAAATAAATCCGAGCTCGTGTTTTGTGACAAAAGTACCTTAGTTTTTCTATTTATTTAAGGTCTTATTACAAACTAAAATATTTCAGATTTTTTTTACACACTTATTTTGTTTAGACATTATTGAAAAATCAAATACTTATGATCAAAAAATACTTACAAGAAGTACACGATATTTAATAATTTATCATCGTGCATTTTGAGCATTTTTACTGCTTACTTGAATGTAGGTGTATATTAAAGCAAGTTTTGAATGAAACAAATCGATATTAAATATTTAATTTAAAAATTTGATACGGGGAATAATCGATCTTTCTCATCGGAACCTCCCTGTACAGTTGCAAGCATTTTTAAACTTTTATTCTCAGCCGCAAGTAAGAGGTTCCAAGGAAAATAAATGAACTGCGAACCATTGACAACAAATCATAAAAAAATATGTAGAACAAATTCGTTATGGTTATGCATTTGGTTCGACGTTGCATTCAATGCAGTTTTATACCGGCGTTTTACGGTGGGTGGTTAGGCTTGTAAAGTAAAATATCAGATGTGCAACATATTCATTACGACAAAGGAATTTGAGCGTGGGAACTTATTTGCATGGCTAGAAATAGCCATTGCAGCGCTCATGTAGAATTACGGAGAAATTTTAGGATAATGTGTGCTTAGTGTTCACATTATCGTAATGATTTTAATGAAGATGGTTCTGTATTTTGTCCAAAAATTGAGAATTATGTTGGAGGAATACCCGTCATTTCAGGAGCAGAAATTATTTATTGGGCATTGTTTTCCGGTGTTCGATGAGATCATTCCCAAGTTTATCACATTTTTCTCAAAAATTGACAATAGACAAGACGCATAGCATTGTAAATTTATTAGGTCAAAACGTCATTCTCGCATCACCAACTGAAGTGAGCGGACGTGTTTCGTGACCTACGTCATAATTTAAACATTATTTAAATCGAATATGATTATTTAATTTAAGCTATTTGTCAGCGATTATAATGTAACATACTTTGAATGTTTATATCCTTTAAAACAGTTGACTTCCGGGATTTAAATTAATAGAAGTAAATACTACTTTACGCACGCTTGACTTGGGGGGGTAAGCTGGCGAATGTGTAACGGAAATTGAAATGCGTTGCGAGGCGAACGGGCGCACTGTAGAATCAAGAGAGCGGTGCGCGCGCACATTTTCTTTCTCTCTCCCTCTCATAGCCAGTGTATGAAATATTTATGTCAGTATTTTGAAATACCAGTGACGCGCCAAACGCGGCGGGGAGCGGACGTCGATACGCTCGGCTTGATCGGGCGAGGCGAATGATAATAAATGTAATTAAATATTTGTAGAAAATTATGTATATACATGTATAAATTTTATACATATAAACATATATATGGACATACATATAGATGGAGCTAAAGAAGTATTTACTTCAGTCGTGTGGTCAAAAGCACACTCGTATTTTACGTATATACGCATATACTAATACTTGCAGAAGTTAATAATAACATTATTAATTTATTTTAAAATAAAATTTTTTAAAAATTAAATGAATTTCTAAGAATTAAACACAAAAACAATAAATAAGTGGAACAAAGTGCAGTTGAAATTTCAAATGTAATACAATGGAATTCCACCACGAATTAACAGTCCAAAAACTAGACTCATTGAAACTACTCCAATTCCTAAAAGAAAGTTGACTCCATTATACAGGAATTTAAAAGAATCCCACTGGAATATGTAGGTAGGTACCTACTTAGATAATAGGAGAATGACGTGTTTCCTGAAACCTAAAAGAATCCCCAATTTTCGTCATACATTATAGGTAGGTACCTACTTATTTTTCAAACGACGCCATTTTCCTTTGAGAACATTGTCTTTGATTCTGCGTTTAAAGCTTTATAGAAAACAAAGAAAAATTTACATCACAAAGGAAGGGAAACATGCTCACGTGTGCTTTGCTTTTACCACTTTCAGCAAACTACAATTCCTTAGCCTCAGAATAGGGATCGCTAACCGACGTATATCCACTCATAATAATTTTCTTATATTCGTTTTAAATAATGTTACACTGTTGCGTGGTTATAACAGGATTAAATTAAACAATGTATTGTTTTCATGGATGTTTTGTTTTGTCTAAATAATAAAATTTAAAAATCTAAAGGTTTACAAAGAGTTTTTTCTTCTGTTTACGCCGATAACATCTAATTATTTGATTCGTAGATAATTTATTTACCTGGCAATAAGTTTGGCTCCCGACCCCGCTTCCTTGCTTCCTCTGCCCGTCCCCGGGCGCTCATTAAGAGGCTAGACTTTGAACGACACGCGGAACACCCGCGTCTGTCATTCTGTCCCGCTCACAATAAGTTCACGCACACTTACAATACCTGCGAATGCGAAATGTGCGAATGAGACAACGCTCAAATTTACCTACAGAAATCGCTCGAAAAGGGGTTTATGGAGAATACACTTTTCTACACCGAAACTTTCACGAAATTGAAATTTAAAAAAAAATATAATTTTTAGAAAGAAGAAGCTACGTCGGTAGCTTTTTATAATTTTATAATTCTTTATAAGAGTTGAGTTAGCAGCACTTTTTCCTTAAATAATATTTTTTGATAAATCGTACATGTTTGACAGTGAATGTTTACGTTAATACGAAACGCATCGAAAATTCGAAAACATACCGACATAGTTTTCACCCTCTAAAAGGCGGTATAAAAAAATATATTCATTTTGTGCAATTTTCGATGTAGAAAAGTGTTTTTTCCGGGGCGTCCTTTTTGTATGGGCCGAAAAGCGAAGTCTATCGTCTTAAGAAAGTGTCGCCGTGACTTGTGGTAATAGCGACATCGCATTATTATTACGTCAAATCGTAAGAAATCGAAACTAAACACGCATTGTAAATATTGGAAACAAAGTTAGCGTTACAAGTGACATCCCAGCAAGTGTATGTTCCTCGTACACGAAGAAAAATGTTATTCGAAAAAACGATCATTTTAATAGTAAAACGGTTAAAAACGGGACTGAAGTTCTTACGAACAAATTAATAGGGTTACCATGTTTATTGGCGGGAACATGTAAGGATAATTTGTTGGTATACGTAATTTCGTAAATATACCAACAAATTATTCTTACATTTTTTCGCCAATTAACATTGAAACACTGTTAATTTGTTAAGAACTTCACAGTCCCGTTTTTAACCGTTTTTACTACTAAAATTATCGTTTTTTCGAATAACATTTTTCTCCGTGTACTATCCGATTCCTATGTAAGTACCATTTCATCATATAAAACTGTTTGCCAAGTAACAAGATCAATGTATATTTTAATCAATTTATTATAGAAAGTCCACAGCTTGAACAATTTCGTCGAAATAAAGATTAAACTAATATTAAAAAATAAAAAAACAAAAAACAAATATAAAATTGGATAACTTTGAAAAATTAGATATTATACGCCGCTTTGTTCCTCCCACACACACCTACTCTTTTTTACCTTGGGTATGTCGCTCCCTAACGAAAGTAAGATTTTTTCTAAGCTAGTCAACAGAAAAGCATGTCAATGGTAGAAAAAGACAGGGACGCCTGAGGAAGAGATGGCACGATAAAGCGAACCGAATAATGAGTCGGGCCGTTAACCCCTAAAAAAATTGGCGTATTTTGTCAGAGGCTAAAAATATTCCCGCTTTGCAATAAAATCCAAATATGGAACATTTGTTAACGTATTCGAAAACTAAAAACTGTTTTCGAAAGGTGAAGAAAGGAGGTGATAAGAAATTACTATGTATTTTTTTAAATATAAATTTTTTTTGCGAAAACTTTAAAAAGTTTTTAAAATGGTTCACTTTACTTTTTTTTCTAACTAAAATTACTGATAATGAAAAAAAATAACTACATACTTATTTCATTAGATAAATTAATTATAAACTTTACTGTCACCTCATTTTTTTTCGTTACAACTTCAAAATATACAGAAACAGATATACCACTCAATTAAAAAACAGAAAAAATGAATACTACAGAACTAAAATAGACGAAGAAAGGGGAGATCAGAAGAAAATGTGGAAAACAATAAAATCGTTACTGAAAAGCGAAAATAACAGTATAGTATATGAAGACATTATATTCCCCCCGGGAACAGATGGGTTAAATATAGCCAATAAATTCAATAATTATTTTATAAAAAGTATTGAAACTATTAACGAGAGTATTCCGAAAATTGTCTATAATGTTCAGGAAGAAATTGAAGAAAGAAATATAGAATTTGAATTAAAAAAAATAACAAAGGAGGAATTAAAAGATATTCTGAAACAAATGAAATCAAAACCCAGTCCTGATGGAATTACAATACAATTAATAATTCAATCACTACCAATAATTGAGAATTACTTATTAAATATTATAAATGAATCTATCACCTCAGGAAAATTCCCTCAAACATGGAAAATATCAAGAGTCATCCCAATACCGAAAATTAAAAATACAAAAAAGTGTGAAGAATATAGACCAGTAAACACGCTCCCTAAGTATGAACAAATACTTGAACATATAATAAAAAAACAACTTGTTGATTTTATAGAAAAATGGGATATATTATGTGAAGAACAGTGTGGATTTAGAAATAACCAATCATGTGAAATGGCTCTCAATCTCGTTCTGGAGGACTGGAAACAAGATTCAGATAAAAATAAGCATGTGATTGCGGTTTTCCTAGACTTTCAGAGAGCTTTTGAAACGATAGATAGAGATATAATTATTAAAAAACTATCTAAAAATGGAATTAAAGGAAAAGCATTGAAATGGTTCAAGGATTACTTAACCAATAGATTTCAAACTACAAAAGTGGGTGATATAATATCCGAACCAGTGAAGATTACATTGGGAGTACCACAAGGGTCTGTTCTCGGACCTATTCTTTTTATAATGTACATTAATGATATGGTAAAAGTATTGAAACATTGTAAAATAAGATTATTTGCAGACGACGCGTTGATATATATAGCAGGAGATGATTATGAACTCTTAATGAATCACTTAAATGAAGACCTACATAATATATCAATATGGTTAAAAAAAAATAAACTTAAATTAAATGTAAAGAAAACAAAATTTATGAACATCGGAAAACGTGCAATGCAAACAAAAAAAGACATTTTGATCGACGGTGAAGCTTTGAAAGAAGTGTCCGAAATGAAATATTTGGGAGTAATAATTGACTCCAAATTGACTTTTGCTCAAAATACAAAACTAATTATTAAAAAGATTGCCAAAAAAATCTCGCTGTTGGGAAGAATAAGAAGATTCCTTAACACAGTGTCCAGTAAAAATGTGTACAATGCAATCATTGTACCACACATAAATTACTGTAGCAGTATTCTATTCTTAGCCAACGAAGGTTTAATGAAACAGATGACCATTCTACAAAATAGAGCTATGAGAACTATATTGAAGAAAAATAGGTACACAAAAATTAAGAAAATGTTGAAGGAGTTAAATATCTTGTCTTTCAAACAAATAATTTACTTCAATACTATTTCATTAATCTACAAGATCATCAATGGCCATACATCTATTGAATTTCTAAGAAAAATCGATAAACTTCAGTACACACACAGATATGAGACGAGGAAAAGAAATGAACTGAGACTCCCCTTCAGGAAAAAAACACAGAGTCAAAATTCGTTGATGTACGGAGCGTTGAAGATATTTGGAGAATTACCAGAAGAAATAAAATTAGAAGAAAACATAAAAACATTTAAAATTAAGTTACGTAAATATGTGATTGATGTGTTGTAAATGTATTACTTTAATTATGTATATATATAAGGATTGTATTAGGACATAGATAACTATGTACCTACTTAAAATGCCTCAATAAACAATAAACATGTAAAAAAAATTCTTAAAAAATTCACAATGTTCCATAATTTTTTTTCAAATTGCTATCGGAAACTTTTGGTTTCAGAAAGGGGTAAATTTTAATTTTTTTGTGGTTTTCTTTTAGATTATAATATATAGTTTGTTATATTCTCTTTCCAATACCGTTTAGATCACATTTCTGACTATGATAGTAAGGGAAAAACAACGATTTCTGTGAGACCTATGTGAGCTGGGACAAATATGATCTCCTGTGATTAAACGGGTTAAAAGAGTCAGATAACAGAAGAGTATGTATGAAATGGTGTATAAATTCGAATGAGACAAGGAGTGTGTGCCAAGATCGAGTTGTTTGGCGGTCAGTCCTTTCTGCCTACCGCTGCGGCGAAACGGCATGATGGTTATTAAGTCAACAGTTTAGATAAATTTATTGGATGAAACAAAGAATTTGATTCATTTGACGGCCTCCGAGGTCCAGGGGCAAGGCTCTCGGTGCGCAAGTGAATTTCTTTAATTGATTTGTGTTTTCACATTTTGATCATTAAAAATAATATAAGGTAGATATATTTGCGGCACGTTCCAGAGTTCAAGATATTCTCAGTAAGACCATAATTCAGAATTTAAACGTTGCTTGAAACTGCATTGGCTATGTTTGGTGAGTAGATCTGAATAGCCAGGTACTCCCCACCTTCCTCTCTCCCACCTCCTCCCCCCCCCCCTCTTAACTTGAGTATCACAACATACCCCAATTGAGGATGCCCGTCTCGATGGCCCCATTCGTTTGGGAGCAGTTGGGGCTCTTGTGCCGTATTCGCATTTACAAAAAAAAAATCATATTAATGTTCTCGCCCTGAAGAAGGATAATGAAATGCTGTCCAAAAAAATCGTTATATCAAGAATGAAGCGGAAGCGTAACAACCCGAAATAACCAACGAAGAAAAAAATTAATTAAATGAAACAAATAACTTTGTTTCTACGAATATTATACAATCAAATTACCTACATGTTTCGAAACCTATGGTTTCTTCGTCAGGGTAGTAATAACATTAAAAAACAAAAGAAACAAAAAAGTATAGACTTAAAAGAACTATGGACAAAAATATTATAGAGAGAGGTGATTAATTAATTAAAACATATCGTAAAAAACAATTATTTAAAATTAAATATAAAAATTATTATATGAAAAAATTACATTATATAAATTATTATTTAATTAACAATTAATATCATTTAATAAACAATGACGCCACACGGTGATTTTGCGGAGTTTGATGAAAAAGAAATTATAATTACTGTCCACAAGTCTGAAAAGTTTGCAGACACCTGCCCAAGACTGGCTAGACACGCAGCCCAAATTATTTAAGCGCACATTAGGCGGGAATTAGATCAATAAAAGGTACCTACCTATTCTTCAATTATTCACAGTCCTCATTTCAAGCCACTTTCATACGGAAAATGTTATTGATCAAGATCGTCATAAGTCTTACGAATCCTCATCACAAAGGAGGTTACCATTTCATTAGAAAATACAGAAGGGTTTCACAGCCGACAAGCCCAGTTCACAGCTACAAATTATTTGGAGTTTGGTGGGAAAATGTTGGGGAATCATTTAGTGGTTAGTGATGAATGAAATGCGGACAGGAACGGGGCAGAGTATTGCATTTATAAAACCTCGTTTAATCTAAGAAAAACACTTACCTACCAGTGACTTTCAGTGAGCTAGAGTACTAAGATTGAAAAAAAGACATTATTGATGGCCCCAGGCTAAAGTAAATACTGCGCTTTCACAAAATAGCAGTTCCTTTTCACTGTAATACCTACCAGCTCGTAGTGGGTTGAAGCTGGCGACATGGTATCGCTTCCAAATAAATAAGCACACACTTAACACTAACAACTACACATCTTCGGATCTGCCCTGAAGATGGACACTGCAACGCTGTCCGAAACGTCGGTTAAAGAAGGAGGTAGCGCAACACGGCATAACACCCCAAAAACAAACAACAAAAACGTATCTTGTTAAAGCTGTTTATTTTTTTACATTTCAATTTTTGAAGTAAGACTTTTTTAGGGGCATTACGTAAATCTGTAAATGCCCCCTGGGCGTAAAATAAAATAAATAAATTACGACGGGTAAATCAAATCGTTATTTCGTTTTTGTAAAACATCAATTTAACAATGTTTGGTATTTAAGAATAAATAATATTGATAAGTGGGGAACTAGCCCAAACGCTAAAATTGTAATAAAGCAGTATTATTTTGACTCTGGCCTTCAACTCATCTAATATTTTGACGGAATAAGTTTAGTGGTAAATTAGAAATAGCCAATACGCTTCCCAACCTTCCTCTTCCCTATCCGCTTCCCCTCTCCACATCCTTAAGTCTCACAACATAGCCCAATTGGGGATGCCATAGTCCCACTGGCTAGGGACGGTTGGGGGTAGTTTTTTCTTTTTTTATGTGAATACCGCACAGCTGCTTCCATCTGGAGTTAGTGAGACAATAACATCCCCAATTTTGGTATGAGTTGTGAGGCTGAAGATAGTGGGGAGTGGAAGGAGATGTGGAAGTATCTGCTATTACTACCGGCTATTCAGATCTGATCACCAAACGCTAAAGCCATATCAAGCAAAGTTTGAATTCTGAATGGTGGTCTTACACTAGGGCGATACTGAGAGTGGAAGATACTCTCAGTATCGCCCAGGTGTAAGACCACCATTCAGAATTGAAAGGTTCCTTAATAATGGCTTTAGCCGTGTTTAGTACTACCCCATCTTCCTCTTTCCCATCTCCTTCCCTTCCCCACTTACCTTCAGCCTCACAACATACCCCAATTGGGGATGCCATAGTCTCACTGGCTCCAGACGGGAGCAGTTGGGACTCTTGTGAGGTATTCTCTATAAAAAATAAAAAAATCTTCCACTCTGGAACGTGTCGCAAATATACTACCTATATATTATTTTTAATTAATTGTGAAATAACACAAATTAACCAAATAAAATACAAAGATTCGATCCCGTGACCTTTGGATTGCGAGTCAAGAGTTTTACCCCTCGACCAAGGAGGCCGTCAGTTAGGACACTTGTGAGGTATTCACATAAAAAAAAACACATAAAATAAGAAAAGTAGCCAGAACACAGCTATTTAAAGTTCTACGTTCCACGTGTTATCATTTCTTTGAAGTTTTGTTTGGAGAGCATGAAATAATGACACTACAAGTGAAGTAACAGAGACGCTTTTGCGCGTCGGCATAAGTAACAAATATTTGTATTTCTTATATTATGTAAGGAGATACTTGGAAAATATTTTGGATGAGCATCTCTTAAATAAATGGCTTACGGCTTGAAAAACTTCATGAAATTTATAAAGATCTATGGAAAATCTGAAAGTTGGAAGAAAAAGGCTTGAAATGTACCATATTTAATAATAAATATCAACGTGTTTCAGAACCAGTGATTCTTCATCGGGATACGAATTCTTTGTTACAAATTAAAAGTCGAACAAAGGATTGGGTAACACAGAAAAAAACAAATACCAGGAAAAATGTAAATAAAAATCCGGAAACATGTTCAAGGAAGCGTGAGGTAAAGGGGAACTTGTTTTAAAGAAAGTATGTCTGGAAAGGCTTTAGGAGAATCAAATTAAATGGTAGATTAAGTGGAAATCGAAAGGAAACAGTAGGAGAACACGCTCCGTCCTTTTGAAACAAAGTTTATTTCTTTTTTATAATAAACACAATAATATTTTGTTTTAATTCCACTTTATTAATTTTTAATCCAACTAGTTTCGGTTCAACCTGAACCTTCCTCGGGGATGAATAAAAATATACTAAACATAATACAGATATACATGGCATTTAAAAGAAAATTATAAGAGGGAGAGAGAACATCAATTTAGGTGGGGGCGATGGGGGAGGTAGCTAAGAGGGAGGGGTGAAAGTGGGCGAGGGTAACGGGAATATTTAAAAAATTGGGCTATTCGATAAGTCTAATTGTTTATTAAGTAAATTTGTTTTATTTATTTTTAATGACTTTTTTATTTCAAGGGCTTCAAGTTTATTTCCTTTAATACTTTATCTGAGATTTTTCCATTATTGCTCGATTGCTGAAATTTCCCTGTATACCTGAAAACCTGACAAGAATGTTCAAAAGCAGTTATATTTTTTAGTATAAAATGCGCAAATTAAATTAACTACTTTGGATGATAAAAGTTTATTGATAAATCAACCAGTTAACCAGTGATTCCTGACATTATTTGGAGTAAAAAATGTAAATAAAATTTTGGTCTCCAGTGACATTTATGAGTTTTTTTTTCTTCTCAAAAACATAAAAAATAATAGGTGTTGGGAAGTGGGGGGCCGGTTAAGTAATGGGGCGGTAACTCGACTGAGTGACCAATAAGGTCATGTGAATAATTTTTTTTTTTTTAATTTAGAGAAAAAAAAATTGAAAAAAAAAATTGTCATAAAAAAAGTCACCGGAGACCAAAATTTCATTTACATTTATTACTCCAAATAATGTCAGGAATCACTGGTTAAAGTAACTCAAGTACGTACCTGAACACCCTATATACATTTTAAAACTTCTGTTGTGGCGACACGTGCATCGTGCACAATATCAAACATAATATGTGACATTTTCCCTATGAGAATATGTGGTTTTACGGATCGGTTCTGTGCTCAAAAGCTTTATAAAATAACGAAATGTCGGCTTATGGGATTACTATCTCTTTATTTATATAGAAACAACAGTACATTTGTTTGTACCTGTACCTGTGCCTATATGTACAGAGTTTTGTTTGTTATTTGGTTTTTAATGTTATCACTGTGATCACTGAAAACCCTGGCAAAAACCAAAATACGTAATTTTAAATATAAGTACCTATGTTAGTTGTGAATCTCTAACTTTAAGTCACAGGTGTAAATATAAATGTAAGTCACTAGTTATAAGTCTTAGTCGTAAGTCACTAGCTATAAGTCTTAGGTGCAAGTCCTAGTTATAATTATAAATCTTAGTTTATTTGTACAGCGCCCTTGAGGTGATTTTCCAGGAAAACGGCGCTATATAAATTAGCCAAATATTATTATTATTATTGGTTACAGTGTGATGACAGAGTTTACAGATATAAAATAATATTTCATGGTGGGTACCTTTGATATGTTTCTTTGTAATGTCTTGAGTGGAATGTATAATTAGTAACTACCGGGTGATGTGCGTAGTGTGTGTGTATGTGTGAGAAGTGGTGATCTGTAAAGGGATATGTATGCGCATTAAACAGTTATAGGGCCAACAGACCTAGCTATAAAAGCTCAAGCGGTATTTGGCTTGGCCTACTTCAGCATATCGCTCGTCATACATTCCCATTGAAAACCAAACAAAACTTACATTAGTATGCGTCTTATCACGTTGGTTATTTATCTTATTCTTTTGATTATCTTATTTCTCCCTTTAAAAATAACATCCGCATATATTCTCCCCGACTGCAACCTCTCTGTTCTTCCTGTGTGGAGTTAATAAAAAAAACACCCCATTTACAACTACAATCTCTAAGCGCGTGAGAATTAAATTAAACGTGCAAAAATCACATTACGTAGATTATAAAGAAAAAATACATTATGAAGCATAAATTAGTTCCCGGTAAGACGATAAAAATATGGTAAAACCTCGTAAATGAATACTTTAACGAACCTGATGTTAAGCGTTGGCCTTCTATAATAAACACATCTGGGAAATGGTACGGAAAGCTCTGCTTCTGAGGTGAATGGCTTTGTTTGCAAGTTTAATCAAAAGCTCGGAACGTTATATCGTTAAAAAGAATGAAAATAATCGGAAATTTTAACCAAAAACGTTTTTGCTAGTATAAATGAAATACTAAAAGGTGAATACAATTTTATATTTAAATTTACGCCCGCGTTTATTTATTTACCAAAAAAATACCACAGAAATAATCAGAAAAACAGTTTTAGCCGAGAAGACGATCACATTTAACATTTAATTATTTTTTTCAAATTTATTTCTTTCTAGGTAAATAATATTACAGTACTTATCTAGTTATTAACATTTGTATATAATATATTTTGAACTTTTATTATGTCTTGTGTAAGGTAGGATTGAGAAGGTGAAACTGTTGGTGGATAATATTGTATGTTTCGTGAACACCTCACTAGGAGTACCTGTGCTGATTTGTTTACGTGGTTATGTTTAAGTGTGATAAGTATTTGTGTGTTGTAGTAGAATGTTAGTTTTTTTTTTTAATTTTAATGGTTTTGTAAATTAATAGTATAATAAAACAAATTTAAAACTTTTTCCACTTTTAATTTATTGACCGTAACCGGTTTCAGCTTGTCAAAGCCATCTTCAGACTGGTGAAAAATATTCTTAACCTAGGGATTTTATACAAAACATATTAGGGAGGGGTGGTCTACAGGGATTTTATTCAATTATGGATTTTATTACATTTGTTGTTAAGTGGTCTTGAGTGTCCAACTATCTAATGATTTTGTTATCTTATAGTTTTGTAAATTGATTATTTACAAAAAATAAATATATAAATTTATATTGTAAGTGTGTGCATAGTTGGTGAATTCTAGAAAAACGTGATTATTTATGTGTCACCTTTTAGAGTTTGTTATATGACTACTATTATTAATATGACCTATATTCAAAACAAATTTACCAAGGAAACGAATCACATTTAACAACTGTTTCAAATATGTCCCACATTCACAACAAATTTAGCAAGGAAAACGAATCACATCAATTGTTTCAAATATGACCTACATTTACAAAAGATAACTGTCAATTATTGTCCATTAATACAGGCAGGTTTCCGAAGAGATAAATTGAGTGGCAATTAGCACGCAGGAGGCTCTTACCGTGCGTGTCATCGTGTCGACCAATCCGAACACGTAACGCTAATAAAACCTCGTCTAGTCTATGTGTCTCCTACGTCCAATACTAATCAAAATACAAGAAAATAATTATATTGTAATGGGCAGAGATTCATGGCAGGAAGGCATTGCATTTAAAACAGGAAGGACGAAACTAACTCTTCAGACCGTGTGTATATTTTGAAATATGTAGATTAAAATTAGCGTTTTCGTTTTTCTTTATTGATTTTTTTTTTTTAAAACTAATCTTTAAGACAAGATTTTTTATGCACAGCACAAAGGGTAACAATTATTATAAGCAATAATTATTAGCCTGAAACACTCATCAATATTGAAAAACTCTCCCGAGAAAAGATACATGCGCGAACGGGACTCGAACCCGCACCCCTCTATTTGGCGGACAGGAGCTCTACCATTAAACTACGGCGAGCTACCTCCTACCCGCCAAATGATTCAATATATACCCAGTGTTTCATTCAACAATTATCGCTTATTATATACCTAGTGTTTCATACAACAATTATCGCTTATTATATTTTTTCACATGTAAATTTGGTTGTTTGCAGGTGAAAAAATATAATAAGCGATAATTGTTGAATGAAACACTAGGTATATATTGAATCATTTGGCGGGTAGGAGGTAACCCGCCGTAGCTTAATGGTAGAGCTCCTGTCCGGCAAAAAGAGGGGTGCGGGTTCGAGTCCCGTCGGCGCATGTATCTTTTCTCGGGAGAGTTTTTCAATATTGATGAGTGTTTCAGTCTAATAATTATTGCTTATAATAATTGTTTTCGTTTTTAAATTTCTGGTACAACTAACTGGCTTTGGGCACATTTTTTTTAATTGGATTATGGCTTAGTTTAGGCGGTATTTATGTTTAATTTTTAAATTTGTATTGTGATAAATCTCAATCAGTTTTTGTTTTAATTAGAAGTTGTGAATCTATTTTTTCATGATTTTTAATAATCAATGAAATGACATATTTTTAGTGTTTGGGAAAGATAGCGTAATGCCACTCATTTCATACAAAATTAAAACGATGGTAAGTTACTATGAAAGCTGCATTTTATGATCTCTTTCAGAGTTTTTCTGATGTAGAGGTTGGCAGATGATAGCAGGTGGAGTGTTTTTTGGGTTCAATCTTCTGCTAGTTCCGAAGTCCTTCATTAGTGCACAAGCCACACATGTTTAGCTTATTATTATGGTAGTAGGAGGAATTCAAACATTGTCAGATTATTCGTAACCTTGGAACCCCAGAAATTTTCTCAAGGGTGATATGTGGCGAATTTCATAAAAAACGAGGTTACATACAGTGGGAGGTCAAATTATCAATTTCAAGCTGTATAACATTTTTAAAGAGTGAGAATTCTTGATTTTATTTGTTTTTTGCAGGTAACTTAGAAATTACAATTCTTTTACAAATAAAAATATTTTACCTTAATTATAAATTTTTTGAAATCTGTTTGAAATCTGTCAATTTTGGTTTCTTCGCAGGTCTGCGGCATTTGAACCCCATTTCAGAAGTAGTAACGTCAGCTTCATTTTTGTACATTTTCTCGTGTTTTCCATGCAACGAATTTTCAATGTAACGAATTTTCAAGATAACGAATTTTCAACGTAACGAATTTTTTTTATGTAACGATTTTTTTGTTCACTTCGGGGCATAGTTAATTGATTTGTCAACATTTTGCAGTTTTCTGTAGTGTCCGACCGAAACTACTTTTTACTGCCGAAACCGAAACCGAAACCGAATTTCGGTTTTGATCTCAGTTTCGGCCGAAACCGAAACCGAAACCGAAACTTCCATATAAGGTCATGTTATCATGGGAAAAAAAATAATCAATCTTAATCAGTCAGCCTTTATTTTAAAATCTTATATTAAATATCCCGTCTCGGATATTTGAACTAATAATAAACATAACATAAATTGTATCTTGGTATTTCAAATAAATTATTTGTGCTTTTTGAAATAATGATTTGAAATAAATATACCTACATATTCTAGGTATATTGATTTGAAATACATATAACTACTTATTCTAGGTATATTTATTTCAAATGAACTCTTTGGTAAATAATATTAAAATAAGAAATGGTAGGTCTGTTATTTCTTTTTAAAGGTTATTTACGAATAACATAAAATAATAGATACAAAAAAAAAATCTAATTTGTTTAGGTACACTAAACAAAAAATACTTTATAATATCTTACATCTTAGGAACAAAATAATTTCTTCTAAACTTTGGTCATTTTGTAAGGAACTCTTTTTAATGAAATTCAATAAAATAAAAATAAAAATTACCTATCTACTGAGTTCAACAACTTAATATTTTTTATGCAAATAATACTTATAGACCAATTATTTGGTAGTTTTATCTGGAAAGTTTTCTGGGAGTTTTTTAAAAACGGTAATTTTATAGATTTCGATGTGCTCTTTTCGAATTTCAACATTGCCACTTCGTATCTTTGCCGCTCGCGCTGCCATATTCGAAAAATGGCACCTAATAGAATTTTTTGACAATATATCCTTTCCAACTCATTTTACGATAAAAATATGTATGTACAAAATTAAACTAGAGAAAATTTCCTATAATTAATGTACGAACAATTTTTTTTAACGTTTTTACTACGTTTTTTTCGTATATTTCTCCAAAATATTTTACTATCCGACCGGCAAAGATACGAGTTGGCAAATTTGAAATTCGAAAACAGCCAAAAATTACCAAATTTCAAAACTCCCGGAAAAATTTCCAGGTAACCTCTTTTTGTCGAACCAAATAATAGCTGTACTATTAATAATACGGCCGGCGTTGTCTAGAGGCAAGGCTCTAGACTTACAATCCGAAGGTCGCGGGTTCGTACCCGACGTGCGCAAATAAATTTCATTTGATTAATTTGTGTTGCTTCACAATTAATTGATTAAAAATAAAATCTAATATAAAAAATGATATAGTATATTTGCGGCACGTTCCAGAGTGGAAGACACTCTCAGTATCGCCCTGGTGTAAGACCACCATTCAGAATTGAACTCAAACAAAAAAAAAACTGTGAAGAGCTCCAATGTGCTGCAATCATTAATAATTTTAATGAATTAATTATTATCAGTATTCATAATTAAACAATCTAATATTATAAGTGAGAAACAATAATTTTTTCAACATTTTTGCCACAGAAATCTTTTCTCCGGTTTTAATAAATTTGACCAGAAGCACTAAATAGTTGTCAACTGGAAACATCCGTCGGTGGAGCCGACAAGAATTTCACTGCAACCTTTCTGAAAGAAAGAAATGGACTAGAATTCCAGTAAGAATAAATATCTGCGTTTCTTGTAACCTTGGCTCTGTTAAGTAGGCTTGTATAATTTGCTCAACTTGTGTGCGATCACCATTATCCACACCAGAAGTTTCTTCCATTAAAAGTCATGGGCATCCCATAGCCCTTCTCCTCCCATAGAAAACGCGATTTTAGATGAACAAGATAAGATAGCTGTGGGTCTCCAGAATTACAGCTTTTGCTCATTGTTGCACTAACGACGTCCGCGCACAATTATCAACTTCATCAGAATTCAAATATGTATTTTTTTAATTTGGGATCCAATAATGTTGAAGTAATCAGAGCAGGATGTCCTTTGACGTATGCAAATCAACAAGTCCTGACTGTCCTGACACGACTATGAGTGCTAACGCAGCAAAATTAAACATCGTCGCTCGCAGCTCAGTGTACCGAACATATCCGATCGCAGCACGAACCCCCCGAATTCAGTTTCGGTTTCGGGCGTAGTTTCGGCTGGATGGCAGCCGAAACCGAAACTAAACCGAAACCCATTTTTTTGCCGAAACTAGGCCGAAACCGAAACCGAAAGTTCGGTCGGACACTAGTTTTCTGATATACCAGTGGTATTTTTCTAACAAGTTTAGTAATAACATTAGTAATAAATTAAATGTGCATTAAAAGTGGTTAATGCTTAAATAACAAGAAAAACTGTAGTGTAACTAATAATTTGGCCACCCGCCGTTAGTGATGAAAATATTTTAATCTATTCCTTATTCCCTATTTCCACTACACTCGATAGTATGAATCAAATATATAAACTTCAGTAATTTGTATCTAATTTGAAAAACAAAGTAAATAATATAAGATATGTCTGAGGTCATTAAGTATTGGTCTTTACATAACAGATAATCCATCCTACATCATCAATCACATCATCAATCACATCACCTGTCAAAACAAAACTTCGGGTGAAAATCAAAACACCAGAGTTGGTCAACAAGGAAATGCTATTCCATATTACGTCACATTTGTTGCATAGAGTTCTAACTTCACTTTACCTTGTTCTGAGATATGAGATGTCAAAGTTAACAAAGAAGATTCCCCATAATCTGTTTAGCTATTTCGGATTTTCAGGTTAAATCTAGTGTAAAGTATTTAAGTTTAACATGTTTTAAAGGAAAATATTTAATTATGACGTATGCTTACCATTTTAGAACATACCTAAACGTGCAGATTGAACCATATCGTTCGTGTGAGTTCAATACCGCGGAAGAACCATTTGTAAAAATGTTAAAGAGAGACAAAAAACGATCAAGCGATATTCTTGCATTTGTACTGGGGATGGTTCATTCGCGGTATTGACTAAAACCGAGTACGACCAGTCTGTTGGGGAATTTTCAAATAAAATTTTGAAATTACTGGCTCATACGCCTACCTAGAGCCTAATAATTCATTGCACAAGGTTCTAACTACAATTTCCCAAGGCAATTCCAGGGTAAACTAAAATCTTAATATATAAAAATGAATGTTTCTTTGATTTTCCCTCATGCGGTACCGAAAGCATTCGGATTGCGATGAAACTGTGGAAATTTGTTGTGTACATTACATAAATGCCCGTGAAGGTTTCTGTACAATGTGCAAGTGAGCTCTAGCGCTATAAAATTATTTCGTATACCGTTCATCCGATTGTGATTGAAAGTTTGGTGAGTTGTTTTTCGCATGCTAATATTCTGGTGAGCTCTGGCGTTATGAAATTTGCATCAAGATTTTACAAAGGGTTGCGTACTGGTTGTGTGTATTTCGTATAGTTTAGCGGAAGGGAGGGAAGGAGGGAGGAGGTCAGGAAATCCGGGAGGGGGGAGGGGAACGAAGGAAGGGGGATCACGGGAGGAGGGCGAAGAGAAGGGGAAGGCAGAGAAGGTGAAAAAGCAACGCGGGAGGAAAACGCGGAGAGGAGACGGTGAAGCTGAAAGGGGCAAGAACACGGGACGCGGGGGGGGGGGTGGGGGGACGGGGGCTGGAACCGGGACTCATAGAAGGGACACGCCGGAAGAAATCATTTCTTTCTTTATATGGCAATGCAACGCATGCCGGGTACTCGATGGTACTTTATAAGAGATTGAACCTCAAAATCATAAATTATTAAATAAATTATGAGAATTCGTGTTTGCAAACTTTGACACCTCAGAACATGGTAAGGTTTCATAAAGACAACCGGTGAAAGGTTAACGACAACTGCACTAAAACACAAAACACGTGTCAGCAACGGGGATACCCCAATTAAATCATTATTGTTCCTCGCCGATGTGATAGGAAACACGTGTCTGTTTGTAACGTGCCACGTGCTGGACAGAAAAACACAATGGCTTATATCGAACTTGCCAGAAAGATATTGGTGTGAAGCCAGGTCTCCAGCGACAATATTACCACAAGATTGAACCAAATTTGTGCCAAGCGCAGGGCCACAATGTTTTTGTTTTCCGTGGCTGGTGGAAAATAAAATAAAACTTTGTGTCCCCAACCCAATGTTTTTAAAAAAGGCTCGACGACTTTAGGTTTGCTAGTTGGTAGAATTAAATTATGTAGGTATTTTAAATTATGTAGAATATGAATCATGTGATTTGAATACCTACATTCTGAGAAAATTAATAAAAACTGTTTAAAAAAATTACGAAACGGAAAATAACAATTCTAATTATAGACAAAGTAGGAAAAATATATTTTTTAAAACTCCTCGAATATTAAATAAATATGGAAGCCCTACTTTAGAATACCTAATACCAGTGATTTTCAATAAATCAATAAAAACTTAAAATTTAAAAAAAATGACAGACCTACAATGATAAAGATGTGATTAATTAACGAAAACTTCATGTATCTTTGAAGATCTTACATAAGATCCTACAATTCTCATTATTAGGCAGGTATATTGAGATATTTTATAGATGTCATTTAAATTATCTAATATTACTACGTGATTTATTCTAATGTTTAATATAATATTCTTATGTATAATATTAAGAATGTTTAATTGGTAGAACCGATAGACAAGCTGCCTTATGACAGCTTTATGGGACTACCCTTATTTTGGACAAATGTTTTTATACTAAATTTTTATAAAATACATATATATGTTTTTTTTTTCGGGTAATAATTCTGATAATATATGAAATTTCAAAATGACATACCAATGTACAGGACCGTTATGCTTCCCGGTGTTATTTTATAGCGAGCATTCGATTATTGCTTTCATCATTATATCAAAACTTAGTATTTGATATATAAAACGATATTTAGATATATAAAACCTAACCTAACGTAACCTTATTCCAAACATAGAAGACTAAGACGTCATATTTGGATTCGTGAAATTTATTAAACCTATTCTCTTTATCGTTAGTGAAGTATAATGTTTTAAAAAAAGTGAATCTAATTTTGAATCTTAATTTTGAGATTTGGTCAGTTGTTTGAAATTTGTAAATCTTTTTATTTAAAATTTGGGAGGCGGTTGTGGATTCAATTTATTGGATAACGAACATCTCTGCTATAGGCCACCCTAAATGGTTCACTACGTTTGGGGGCTTAACAGGGGTTCCCAGGTTCATTTTGTGAGGTATGTTCGGGCCTTGGCGGCGGGAACGCCTCCCCACTGTGACCATCGTCCTTGCACCGCAGGGGGAGAGATAAATTCATACATCGACATTCGTCACACCTGGACACACTGATTCCTAGATTCCTAGCAACCCCTCATACTTTCTAACTTCCCAGAACCTTCTTTCCTTCCTTTACTTAAAAAGTTCCCTCCACACACTATCCCTAAAGATGACATTGGTCCAAAGGAGGAAAAAAATTTACCTAGCGTGGAGCTAAAGTAAAAAAAAATCAGACCAACCATACAGATTTGTACCTCCCGGGAAGGGTTAATAAAATGCTATGAGTAAAAGGGAAGAAGATTGAAAGAAATTTCGTTTAGGGAAAGTTTTACTTGTCGGTGTTGCAGTTTTTGGCAGTGTTATCAGTGCCCCCCAGGTTTTCACACCAAATTGAGAAAAGAAAAACTATCTTTTTTGGCTCCACAGAAGACTTCCAAAAGTTCGGATCTATAATGATCTAAGGCTGAAAGAAAGTGAGGAGCGAAAAGAGATGCAATAGATGAAGGTTGGAATGTACACATAGTGGTATTTTATACGTATGTTGTCGTGGTATGATCTTGTCAGAGTCCTGTAAATGTGTAAACGAGATATCCCAAGTCTAAAACGTAAAAACATAGTTTGTTTCGGGACAATTCGGTAAGTGCCGATTCACTTTTGCGTCCCCCTCGCACTCGCACGCATGAATTGAGTACGAATGAGATGCGGCGTTTAATCCGAGCATCATCACAGAGGCAACGAGGCGAATTTGGTGATAGAAATGAAGAGTTTATAAAATTTTGATATAATAAATAATAAAAATCTGGAGTCTATAAATTGAGTTCTAAAGATTGTGGATTTTTTATATAGTTAAAACTTCGAGGAACTTTACTAAAACTAGGATAAAGGAGCATGTGAGGTCTTTGAACAATAATAGTTTTTCGGAGTACGCTAATCATTTATTAGGGACAATTTTAATATATTATACTTCTTATTTCAATAATGGAATAGAGTTTCTACACTGTAATGTTAATGTGATAGGGGCGGTATATCAGTCTTTGCTAAGGAGCATATTCCTCGCTCATCTTAAACCTACGAAATCGACCGCTTAAGCCGTGGTAAGCCGCAGAATAGTTCCTTTGCTAGACTGTATGTCAGATTTCACATTGCTTCGGTTTTGATCTGCTACGTACGGACGCAATAAATTACATTGGAGGAATAAGTGTACCTATGAACATGGAATTCGAACTTTATTCAAATGATGACGATTTAGACATCGTTTGACGTTTGGTTGTTTGATAATAACCATAGAGTCCATAGATACTTACATAAATAGATTGGTTCGGCATAGAAATTACTAAAATTATCATAGACTAAACGTTTAAAATTAATAATATTATTGGAAATATTGAGTTAAATTAATTGTTTGCTCCTGTACATACGCAATATGAATGTAAATAAATACTTTTTTTTCATAAAATAACTAAAATCTTTCAAGAAAGGCTAACAAATACAATATTGCATCGGTGATTCAATCCAATATTGCATTTGTTAGCCTTTCTTGAAAGATTTGGATTTTTTATGGACAAAATTTATTTATTAATATTCGCATTGCATATGTACGGGGGCAAATAACTAATTCGTGACTTGTAAAAAGCGTTTTACCCTAAAATAATTAAACGAATAATTATATGAATTCTTTTGAGAACAACAAAGGTATTCATTTAGACCAATTTGAAATTAGAAATAGTGTAAAAAAGGCTTAAATATTATAAATAACCAAAAAAATTTTTAAATGACCCGTTTCTTTTGTAAATTGCGCCCAAATAACTTAACAAAGAATTTAACATTTTTGGTAAACTAATGTTTAAGACAAGATTTTTTGTGCATAGCACAAAGGGAAACAATTATTATAAGCAATGATTATTAGCCTGAAACACTCATCCATATTGAAAAAATAATCAATATTTGACGTGGTAAAGTATTTCACCAAAAAATGTAGATATAAAATGTCTCGACGCCACCTAGTGAGAGAGTTAGCACTTACATGTCTTTCTCATATAAAAATAAATTTGGTTGTTTGCAGGTGAAAAAATGTAATAAGCGATAATTGTTGAATGAAAGTAGCTTAATGGTAGAGCTCCTAACCGGCAATCAGAGGGGTGCGGGATCGAATCCCATCGGCGACATGTATCTTTTCTCGGGAGATTTTTTCAATATGGATGAGTGTTTCAGGCTAATAATTAATGCTTATAATAATTAAAGAATTGAACATTAATGGAAAGGTTGGTGTATATATTTATTAAAATCACAATTGACTTGACGTAGGTAGTTTTGACAGCGAAATTATTTATTTGAACCCAATGAAACAAGTAGCATGTGCCAAAAAAGGGGTTGTGTGACGGTCTATCCTCCTTGTCTAACCCTCCGAAAAAAATTGGTAGTTCATTGGTCAGTAAGACACTAAAATGCGAAAATCCAAAATTGTCCATCAGTATTGACGTACCATATTTTCTTATCATTTTCCATCCCCGCGAGCCGTATAGTACGTACGCAGTGGCATTGTACGGAGGAGAGAGTAGAGTATCGATTGACCGGAGAGCAAGGTCACGCGGGGATGAATCGCGCGGTAATGGGGCGGGACATATGGAACGGACTATACACTACATCAGAGTTTACACTAGTCCAACATCGGCAACCTTGAACTGACTGACCTGGAAAGATTTTTAAACATGAATTGTATGTTGTTACAAGAAAATAAGCTAGGTTGACTGCAGACACAATATTTATAAAGGGTTTTAAGGGACGCACTTGACTTACTTTAAAGAGTGATTTCTGACATTATTTCGAGTAAAAAAATGAGAAACAGATTTTTGTCTCCGGTGACATTTTTGATTTTTTTTTTCATCTAAACACATTTAAAAATTCAGCAAGTATTATGCATTTATGGGCGGGGTGTGGGGTTGGGCGGTTACTCGGCCGAGTGACAAGTTACAACATGTAGAAGATTATTGAAGTAAATACTTAAGCAAATAAATAAATAAACAAATAAATAAAGTAAATACTTAGCACGCTTGACTTGAGGGTAAGCTGGCGAATGTGTAACGGAAAATGAAATGCGTTGAAAAGAGAGAGCAGTGCGCGCGCACATTTTATTTCTCTCTTCCTCTCATAGCCAGCGCATGAAATATTTCACTCAGTATTTTGAAATACGAACGCGGAGGGGAGCAGACATCGATGCGCACGGCTTGATCAGGAGAGGCAAATTATAATAAATTTAAATAAATATTTGTAGAAAATTAATATATGTATATAGGTACATGTATATATTTTATGCATATAAACATATATATGGACATACATATAGTTGGAGCTAATGAAGTATTTACTTCAGTCGTGTGGTCTAAAGCACCCTCGTATTTTTTTTTTGTTGATTTCAAAGAAAAATTTAAAATAAAAAAAATATCACAGAAACTTTATTCAAAAATATTTTATTTAAACTGAAAAAAAATATATCTGAATACTCCACTGCCCAACATAAATACTCAACAAGGGCAATAAGCGAAAATATCCTGGATACTCCCAGTTTAAACACATCTTTTGGACAGAGAAATAATAAATTTCATGCTATAAAATTGTTCAATGCTCTACCAAATGAAACCAAAAAAATTAAGGAAATGACTAAATTTAAAACAAAAGTCAAAACATGGCTGAGAGATCAAAGCAATAATCAACTCAACATTATGAAGACGATGTAAAGACAACTTTCAACTAAATACAAAAGTTTAAAAAAAGTACAGGCCGCCTCAGAACAGGAAACCCTAGTGAGGAGGACTGTGAAAAACACAAAAAATTATACATATATTATACTTTATACTTACATAATGTACAAACTTTGCTATTGAAACTAATAAAAAATCACCGGAGACCACAATTTCATTTTCATTTTATTACATTATTTCAAGGAAGTCCTCTAAAACCCTGTATTGTGTAATATCATCTGCGTAAAAAATAAACGTGGTTTCCAGGAATTATAATCTGTTTATCAAATATGGCGGGGCTCCAGCCCAGTGGTAGCTTCCAAATTCAATTGTTGGGCGTATTTGAAATTTGTACGAAGTTAGCAGCTGGTTACTAAATATACATATATTTTTTAAAGCACATGTTACAACCTAATCCAATCATAAATATTATTGAAAAGGCCTACACAAGTAATTTTTTATTGGTTTGACTTTTATGCGAGTAACCTTTTCAGACCAATCTGTCATAAACTGACGGACGAATAACAAACAATATGTCGAAACAATTTCTTTCTAAATGTGAACATACGTAACAATATATTATTAAGCTGGTATACGAGCACAGAATGTTAAAACATAAAGTCATATTAAATTAGCCAGAAATAATTTAATAACTATTTGTAATATTATAACAACATGGATTCCATTTAAACTTTTTACCAAAATGATCTCCCAGGTAAGTACGATCCTGTATATTTTCTGCCTGTGCAGAAAATAAATAAAATATGTATATTTTTACGAAGCATTTCGTTCATTCGTCAAAAGAATCTTACTAATGTTTGTATGGATGTATGTGTGTTTGTTAGTCTTTCACGCAAAAACTACTGAATGGATTTTAATGTAACTTCACAATAATGTTTATCATACACCAGAATAACATATAGGCTATAATAAATTTTTAGCTAGCTGTTTTCCATATATTACAAATAATAATTATTATTGCTGACATTTTGCAAAACAATGATTGTTAAATCAAAATTCTATTTTAGAAAATATTTAAATTAGTGAATTTATTTGAAGTACTCGCCTAATACTTTGAATCGAATGTCGAATCAAGAATTATAGATATTTTAAATAAATAGGTTAAGAATTTTGCTACAAACGTAGATGGGACCTAGGAAAAGAAAAAGGCTACTCGAAGTACTTATCCTGCGCAGACGAAGTGGCGGGCAGAAGCTAGTTATACATATAGTTTTGTATCAATGATCGATGAATCGGTGGATGCAATTTTTTTATATAAGTTATAATGGTTTGTCTAGTCTGTAGTTAGAAGTAAGATTGTAGCAATATGTACATAAGTATTAATTAAAAAAAAAAATAATAATTTAAATTGCATTTAGCACTTTACACACTTTGGTTCCTTAGAACAGGCAATCTGCCTAGCTAGGAACTAATATCGACCTAAAACAACGTAATAACACTTGTATTCATTTTAAATATATTCTCTTATTATGTAATATTATTTCTGTTATTTTGGCTTTAAATGTATCAAATGTAAATAAATAATAAAAAAAAATTTTTAAAAATGTATAAATTTGTATAGCGCCCTTGAGGTGATTTTTCACAAAAACGGCGCTAATCAAACCTTCCAATTATTATTGTTATTAGAAGTAAATTTTTAAAAAAGCTTAAAGAAAGGAAAAACTTGCGAATATCTAAATCATTTATTTATCTAAGTAAACGAATATATTCATATCGGTGTAGGGTAAAACCCACTTGGGGAGAAATAGAATTTATGAAATTTACTATATTTACGCACCAGACAGTTTAGTTTTCCCCATACAAAAACTAAACCCTTTCACACACTTTTCCATAAAAATGATCGTCTAGTAAATCCACGCTATGCAAGTGTATTATAAAAGTATAATTAATACAAAACAACACAAGAACAATATGTTAACCTACCAGACTATTAAATGGGAAAATAATTCACCGACCAGATATTTTCATATCAGAGGGTTCGGCTTGGTGGAACTCCTAATTTGCCCGATAAATCCTACTGATCCCTCAAGATAAATATTTAAAAAATCTTTCGTAATCCTACATGTATTTAAAATGACTGATTTTTGCATTTTTATATAGAAATTCTTTGACAAATTTAATATGCCTAAATTTTAATGAGAGAGCTAGGTAGTAGCCGAAATAACTAATGGTAATATTTTTATAGTCTGAGAATGCTAAATTCTAAAAATAAAATAAAATAGTACCTATTATTATTGCTTGGTTTGAATCGCCAAGCGAATTTAAGCGTCTCAGTTGCTCTCGTCAAATTTCCATATTTTAATTGAATCGCCTCGTATAAAAAGTAAATTCATTTAATTCGCACTGTCTTGACTTTCATTCGAATCCCCACAGAGATATTAAATTAATTTTAATTCATTTTTCAGGCGCTGAAGCGAATGCACGCTTTATGGGTACTCCCACGTTAGTTGGCCTGACGTAAATAAATGTAAATACATTGCCCGTAAAACTGGTGAAATAAGTTTCTGTGTTAGTCTTTAGCTTTATAGAATTTATATTAAAAATTTTCAGATAATGAAATTTATTGCAATGTTTGGGGCTTAGGAGTCTAAAGGTAAATTGTCGACATCAGTTTTCTTTCAAATTGGTGTAGATCACGTGTCTATTATTCTTTTTTTCAATGGCATATTTATTAGTTAGAGATTTTATTAGATTAGATTAAGTTAGTTAGATTATTAATTAGAGAAAAATTGTGACGTAAAATATAGTAGTAATAAGAATGTACATTTAAATATTAGACGAAGATTGCATTCCAAATTGCTATCTGAATAATAAGCTTGTTTAATATTATTTCACAGTAGTAAAGATTCTTACCTAGCGAATGCCTAAGGCCGGAATTTGTTCCTCGATGTACTACCGCCATTGTGCTACTGAGGACGCCATCTCAAACCTGGAATTAAATATTAAACACGTAATTAGTCTTCGAGATGACAATGTGGATTATTAAGATTTTCAACGTTGACTTGATAAAACATTCTGAAATAATATATGCCATTTTGTGTGCCCAAAGAACAGACAAACCTAATCTGTGTGCGTTGTGAGCGTTTATGTGTTTCCGAAGTAGGGTCGATTTTATCTTACTTCTGGTAAATTGATCAAACATTTTCAAATTTCAGATTTTTTCCCTGGAACAATTTATTGGATAACCAACACTTGGTGACTTGTAGGGGTGCCCGGGTTCAGCGGGTGAGGTTTGTCTAAGGCTGAGTGATGGGCTGGATCGCGAAAGACCGGATGAGAGAATCTTTGACCTCTCCAACCGGACTCTCTCGACCCATCCCCTTGCACCAAACTTGGAGGGATGGTTGGATTCACGATTCGACTGGACTGGACTGGACGCACTGAGCCACAGAATCCTACGCATCCATCATACCTTTTGCCTTCCCAGAACTTTCTCTCCTCTTTTTATTTAAAAAGATCCTCCACACAACATCCCCTAAGATGGCATAGGCCCTGAGGGAAATGATATACTTCAGGGCCTCCTGTATGGAATTAAAGTTAAAAAAATATGTATAAATCGAAATTCTTTCATGGACAGGTATTTCATTCTGTCTGTGGCCTAGGAGTCAACAGATAACCGGAAAACAGATTAGAGACATGAGTTTTATTTTTAAACGGGTTAAATCAGAATTCTAAGTATTTTCTGTTCAGTGGCATAAATACAATCAGAGATCTCTCAACCACAAAAAATATTCTGGTCAAAAAATTTCCTTACTACCAACTCTTAGAGCTTGTTAAATTAGTGGTTATGTTTTTTTTCTGAGCTTTTATAAAATTTGTAACACAAGAAGGTAAACCCGTAAATACTGACAGGGGAGAAAAGGATTTTACTCACGTAACAACGAAGGTCAAAAAGCGCCTTTTCGAAATTTTAAACAAAATTATAATGTGAATTTAATTTCACCTGAATTTTAAATAATTTTATTTGAAACTCGTAATGAAAATGATGTAATTAAATTTCTATGCTTCCAGAGACGATTTCTCCTAATTTTTAGCAACTTTTGCGTTAAAGACTGCATAAGGCACCGAATGACTTGGGGTGACCTGTGGCAGAGGTGTTGGTTATCAAATCATACCGCCTCTCAAATTGAAAATTGATCGATAAGGAACCATGAAATAATAATAATATTATTTGTTATTTCGGCTACTGGCATTTTACCTAGTCCTCATGAAAAATTTAGGCTTATTAGATTCGTCAAAGAATTTACATATAAAAATGCAAAAATCAGTCATTTTAAATACCTGTAGGATTACGAAAGATTTTTTAAATATTTATATTGAGGGATCAGTAGGATTTATCCGTCCAGTTAGGAGTTCTACCGAGCCGAAGCCTCTGATATGAAAATATTTGGAGTCGGTGAATTATTTTCCCATTTGATTCTCTGGTAGGTTAACTTGTTGTTCTTTATTTATTTATTTATTTATTTGAGACACAAACAGGATATTTATAAAACATTCATGTTGGTAATATAAAACAAAATTAAATACAAATATAAATTTCCCTAGACTAATGTGTCTGCAGTAATCATATTTAAATATACTCATAAGCAAACACAAAGAAAAACAATGCCAGTATTTTTAAACTTAACCCTAAAAAACTTAATTATAATAATAAAAAATCGAACAAAAAGAAAATGTTTAGAAAAAATAATAAAACAACAAACAATTTTTTAAACAACAAACTCTAAAAATCTTAATTATAATAATAAAAAATCTAACAAAAGGAAAATGTTTATGAAAAAATAATAAAACAACAAACAGTTGTAAAATAATAAATCAACAAACAAATTTTTTTTTTTTAGGTGCACCAATTGTGGAGATACTTCTTAAAACAAGTTATATTATTTACAAAAATATCTATGAAAATGTGTGATTTGGCAAGATCATTGTATGATCTAGACATTCTAGAAATAGGATTAAAATATCCAGTATTATTGGTAAAAATTTCGGTCCAAAATATGTTAAGGTTTCTGGTAGATTTGGGCCTGGCGTATAACTTGATTTGATTGATTAAGTTACTATCTACCCGATAATTTACAATTTTATAAAGTATTAAGAGGTCATTTATGTTACGTCTTTTAACTAGACTCTCTAATTTGAAATATGTTAGTCTTTGTTCGTATCCATCTAGAAAATGGTACACACCTGATCGATAAGACATTATTTTGTATTATTTTGTATTAATTATACTTAAATAATAACATTTAATAATATATAATATATTATATAATCTACCTTACACACAACACAACAAAAAGTTCATAAATTATGTTATTAGCTATTATGTATAAATATTAATAACTTTATGTGAACGCTGTAATATCATATAGAAATAAAATAAAAATAATAAACTTGCATAGCGTGGATTTACTAGATGATCATTTGTGGAAAAGTGTGTGGAAGGGTTTAGTTTTTCCTGTGGGGAAATTTTAATCCAGACAAATAAAAGACAGGCAGGAACCTTCGAATTCACCAAATTTCCTTCTTTTCGACATATCGATGACCTTCGAATTCATCAAATTTCATTCTTTTCGACAATCGATAACCCTCGAATTCACAAATATCCTTCTTTTCGATATATCGATAACCCTCGAATTCATCAAATTTCCTTCTTTTAGACATATCGATAACCCTCGAATTCACAAATTTCCTTCTTTTCGATATATCGATAACCTTCGAATTCATCAAATTTCCTTCTTTTCGACTAATTGATAACCTTCGAATTCTTCAAATTTCCTTCCTTTCGACATATCTATAACCTTCAAATTAACCTTCTTTTCGACACTTCGATATAACCTTCGAATTCATCAAATTTCCTTCCTTTCGACATATCGATAACCTTCAAATTAACCTTCTTTTCGACACTTCGATATAACCTTCGAATTCATCAAATTTGCTTCTTTTCGACATATAGATCATGCAGTTTATTAAATCAGACATTTCCGGAAAAATCGAAATTTGAGTTGAGTATACAGTTATAATAATATGTAAAAGTGTACCCCCTATCTGGAACAGAACTCAGATTACACAAAAACGCAACCAAATAAATAATAATCCAAAAAAATAGAAAGCGAAATAAACAAAATGTTGATGTTTTCTGGGTCACTACCAGGATATTTCAAAATGGACCAAAATGGTAAATGAAAATGTATAGGACCTTTATCTCTCCCGGTGTTATTTTATAGCATATTTTATATGTAAAACACAGACACATGTTAATAACATTTGATTTATGGTGAGCATTCTAATATTGCTTTCCTCATTATCTCAAAACTTAGTATTGGGAAATGCCTGACTAATCAACTAGACAATATACATTTAGACATATTTATATGTAAATTTTTTTTCTTCTTTATTTTATTAATCTTTACTACTACACGATTGATTTACTGTGCCTGTCGCGTTGGGAAAGCACATTTCACGACATAATACATCAGTTACGGCTTTTACATGACGGATATTATAACTTATTAAATGGATAGGTACTAGGTACCTGCATTAGTAACGTATTTTTTCCTATTGAAATGCATTTGAATAGGTCCCTTACCCAGTAAAGGTGTATGAACATTGAACATATAACCATATGGCCAGCTGCTTCTTTGCGTAATTCCTTTAACGAGTTCATTGTTTCCCATCTTGGATCATAACCACAGCTAATGATTCAGAGCAGAGTTAAACAAACTGTGGTAAAAGCTAAAAATGATAATCTGTTTTAAAATGTAACCAATTCTTAAGAGGGTATTTATTACCAGAGAATACCGGAAAATAGTCCTTTTTAAATCAAATTCTAGACGTATTGACTCTTTTTTAAAAAAAAAACATAAATTGATTTTGCAAGATTGTTATTTTATCTGGTACACGCAGTTTCAAAATTTTGAAAAACTACGTGAATTTTCAATATATTAAGGTTATACCGTTGGTCGTTGACAGATTTGTTCAATTTTAAAACGATAGATTCTATTAAACAACACAAATTTAACAATAAATCGGAGAACGTGTTTTTTTGACGAAAATACCTCAGTTTTTCTATTTATTTATGGTCTTACAAACTAAAATATTTAAAAAAAAATTTAACACACTTAGTTGTTTAGACATTATTACTTATGTTAAAAAAATACTTACACAAGAAGAACACTGTATTTAATAATTTATCATCGTGTGTTTTTAGCATTTTTATTGCTTACTTGAATGTAGGTATATATTAAAGCAAGTTTTGAAGTAAATAAATCGATATTAAATTTTTTATTTTAAAAAATTGATACGGGGAATAATTGATCTTTCTCATTGGAACCTCCCTGTACAGTTCCAAGCATTTTTAAACTTTTATTCTCAGCTGCTGGTCAACGGCTCTTAAGAATTTGCAATTGACACAAAATGTTTAAAGTAAGCTACAAGTCAAATACATTTCTAGAAATCAACTGTCGCATGTGGGCCAAAACTGTTAACAAAGAAAAAGAATATTGGCTTATAATATAAGGGTTTGCTTTGCAGAAACATATATAAACCTTAACAAAATGGTACGTTGTTAAGTTTTCTCTATTCTTTAGTATGGCACGGAAAACTGGATACCAAATCATGAAATTGGACATGAAATCTGGAGACAGTATATAAGAAGCATTTTAAATGTGGATGATGCATATCATGAAAATATTTCAAATGGATAGATTACTTATGTAGATGTTCTTCCTTAAAATAATGAAATTATCCTTCTTATATTTGTATATATTAGGTCATTACATATGAAATTGGTGTTTTGCCGTACTGGTAACTTTTCTCAAATATCTTCTCTTTGGTTAGGAATTCGAAATTCAAATTATATCTATATTTACTCATGTATTTGTGTTTCGAAAATTATAATTCATTTATTTTTTCCTTACTTGTTTTTTTTCTTTGCGTCACTTAGTTTACAAAATGGAAACCTTTAAATATTGCGTTATTTACGAGTACGAGTTCCACCGTGGCCTGTTCCAATGAGAAAGATCGATTATTCCCCGTATCAAATTTTTTAAATTAAAAATTTAATATTGATTTATTTCATTCAAAACTTGCTTTAATATATACCTACATTCAAGTAAGCAATAAAAATGCTCAAAACGCACGATGATAAATCATTAAATATCGTGTACTTCTTGTAAGTATTTTTTGATTATAAGTATTCATGATTTTTCAATAATGTCTAAACAAAATAAGTGTGTAAAGAAAATCTGAAATATTTTAGTTTGTAAGGCCTTATATAAATAGAAAAACTGAGGTATTTTTGTCACAAAACACGTTCACAATTTATTTTTTAATGATTTTAATTTAACTAAAATTTAAATTTTTTAAAACTGTGTTCACTAGATTATGTATTGATTTATTGTATTATATGGTTTGAAATTTGTGTTGTTTAATAGAATCTATCGTTTGAAAATTTAACAAATCTGCCAACGATTAACGGTATAACCTTAGTATTTTAAAAATACACTTAGTTTTCAAAATTTTAAAACTGCATGTACCAGATAAAATAACAATCTATCAAAATCAATTTATGTTTTGTTGTAAAAAATAGTGAATACGTCTAGAATTTGATTTAAAAAGGACTAATTTCCGTTATTCTCTGGTAATACCCTCTTAATGAAAAATGGTGTAGATTCAAGTTATGCTTGTTGAAAAGAAAATAAAACAGAGCGATGGCCGCATATTGTTTACACAGGTGTGGAGTGTGGTGAACTGATTTAGTCGGTTGAATGCAAATGCAAAACAACAAAACAAACGTTTTTTTAATGAGGTCGGGTTTAAAAATATGTTGTTTTTTCACTGAAAATATAACAAGGTGAATGAAAAAAAACTGCTAAGTGAACGACATTATAATTTATAATTACGGATCTGAATAAAATCTGGTTGAAAAGATTTTATACATCTCCCCGCACGACTCTTACATCCATAAAAACTGTTAACAGAATTTAATACACACTTCTCGTACATCCATAAAAACTGTTAACAGAATTTAATGTACACTTCTCTACATCCATAACAACTGTTAACAGAATTTAATGTACACTTCTCTTACATCCATAAAAACTGTTAACAGAAATGAATGTACACATCTCTTACATCCATAAAAACTGTTAACAGAATTTAATGTACACTTCTCTTACATCCATAAAAACTGTTAACAGAATTTAATGTACACTTCTCTTACATCCATAAAAACTGTTAACAGAATTTAATGTACATTTCTCTTACATCCATAAAAACTGTTAACGGAATTTAATGTACACTTCTCTTACATCCATAAGCAAACAAATTTAATGGAAGAGAAGTACAAATCATAAAATGTTATATGTAAAACTTCATTTGGAGTGTAAAACATAATTAGTAAAATTTAAATACGTTAAAAAAACTATAATGTAGATCAACAGGAAGACTGAAGCTTCCTCTATTTCCAAATGAAAGTCTCACTAATAATAATTATACTTGTTTTTCTTTTTAATGAATATATAGATGTTTATATAATTTAGTTACTGTATTAACTGTACCTATGAGTACGTGCAACACGTGATTGTATTAATTGAACATATATGAAATGTAAAATCTTCTTCCATCCACAAGCAAGTGCTTTTAATGGAAGGCCAGTATGAATTAACATGTACCATTCTTAAGTTAATAAAAAATAAAAATATCTTCTAGAGCACAATTGGAAAAAAAAAGATGTAAAGGTATGACGTTTACGTTGTTTTTTATTATAGGGCGGAGACGGTTTACGTCTAGTTCCCGTAAGCGCATAGGCCATAGGCCCTTTGTACTACATCATTCCTTTAACAGCAACCCGGTCCCTTTTATAAAGTTCACCAGGGTTGTTAATAGTTATGAGGCCATATCTTCTGATTCCACAATTTTGGAAAAAAAAAATTCACTTTGACCATTTGAATGAAAAATTTAATAAGATAAAATTACCTTTCTGCCTTCTGTACTTCGTTAAAGGGCTAGAAATGTGAGCTTTTCTCAATTTTGCCTTGTACTTTGAATAATTAAAAACAATTTTGTCCTTAACGATCTTTGATGTTTATTTCCTTTGCCAGTACGTACAGGTAGATATATTATGTTTATGAATTTCTATATATGCCTGAATGTAGAAAAACCTTTGAAACTGAAATGTATAGACCCAACACACGAGTGCTAAATCTAAAATGTATATATTTTTTACAGCATTTCGTAAAAAGCTTTTAACCATCTTAGAAATACGGTCACAGAAAACTGAGATTTGCCTAATCTCCAAACAAAAACCTTTAAATCTCTCAAGAAGAGAATCTAGGTCACAAAATTTAAATAAAATATTAAAATAAATCCAGGTAAATGAAAAAAGAAATGTAAATCATAATACAGGTAACGTGTTCGCAAAGCTGTGTAATGCGAAGAATAAAAATACATAATGGTGAATAGATCCATTTAAACTTAAACCATTCACCAAATACCTATACAGTGTTGGGAAGACGAATATGGATTTAAGAGGCGCGGCTACGCGACCTTTTTCCTACAAAACCAAATTTTGTATTTGATTCCAAAATATCCAACCAAACTGAATAATGATAATTTTTGTAATCAAGATTTATATGATATAACAAGCTTCTGCCCGCGACTTCGCCTGCCCAGGATTAGTACTTATATTGGCTTATTTTCTTTTCCTAAGTCCCATCTATGTTTATACCAAAATTCTTAACCTATTTATTTAAAATATCTATAATTCTTGATTTGATTCAAAGTATTAGGCGAGTACTTCAAATAAATTCACTAATTTTCTAAAATAGAATTTGGTTTTATTGAAATTTGATTGTTTTGCAAAGTGTCATTCTCAAATTTTGACATTTTATATTAAACAATAATTATTATTTATAATATATTGAAAAAAGCTAGCTTTATAGAGCCTATATGTTGTTCTGACATATGAGCTATATTATTGTAAAGTTTCATTAAAATCCATTCAGTAGTGTTGCGTGAAAGAGTAACAGACACACATACACCCATACAAACTTTTGCGTTTATAATATTAGTAAGATCAAGTACGAATTTGTGCTATTTTATTTATTTTTGTTTGAAACGATGAAATATATAGGTAATTAAAGAATTCAATTTTGCTTAATTATAGATAGAGGCAAAATAGTTTTTTTTTTTGGCAGTTAGTTATAATTATTATTTTTTTTATTTTATTCGGGAGACCAACAGCTTACATTAATAACAGAGCATAATAGTAGTTAAGTCACACATCACAACGTATGTACACGGTTGACATTTGTCACATGAAAACGAGTCGTTTCTACGTTTCTACTCGTTCTTGAGTTCAACAGCTCTTTTATATTAGTTCTTTTTTTCATTATTGATGATGTGTCAATTTTCATGTACACCTTTTATCTTTTTTAATGTTTGAATTATTACCCGTCTCAGAACAGACATCGTCTAGTGAGGCGGGTAAATTACTTGTTTTTAAAATATTACATTACCTTAATAAACGGCCGGGGTGCCGGCAATGAAAAAAAAAATGTTACGTTGTGCCACCCAGTGTTATTTTATAGCATTTTTATTGTACAACACACAAACATGCAAAGAATATTTGATTTATGGCATTCATGGAGCATTCGAATATTGCTTTCCTCATTATCTCAAAACTTAGTATTTGGAGATGTCCGCTTAACCAACTGGACGATCATATATATGGTCAAGAGAGACAGAATTGTGTGACGTTTCATCTACGTTTGGCCTCCTCTTGCAAGGTTAAATTGCAAGATATTAACTTAGTAAACAGAGCGAACATCTATATATATAGATGTTACGTAAATACAAAAATCAATTGCTGTTCGTTTGTCTCGCTAAAACTCAAGAACGGCTGAGCCGATTTAGATAATTTTTGAAATATTTTTCGTAGTCCAGGGAAGTTTTAAACGGTGAAAAAATGTGGAAAAATTGCGAGGAAGATAATAAAAATAACAATTTCATTTTCCCATAAAAACTGTTCTTAGGTGGCACGCGACCTGTTTAAAAAGTGAATGTATCGGGAATGAATGTATGGAATGCAGAAGGGGGAAGGAAAACCCGGGAGGGCGGAGGGGAATCGGGAGAGGGGAGGGGAACTCGAGAGGGGGGAGAAGAACTCGGGAAGGGGGTTCGCGGAACGAGGGAAGGGGGGTAGTAGAGTGAGGAGAGGGAAGGGGACGCGGGAGAGAAAGGGGAGGAGGAAGGTGAACGGGACGAATGGGAAAGGACGCGCAGGGAGAAACAATTTGTTTATTAAATGGCATAGCAACCCAATGCGGGTACTAGCTAGTTTCAAATAAAATCAACGTGCATTATTACATAAGCCCAAGATAAACATGTTAAACCGCTTCGAAGTAACTCATCGGTTAACACTACTTTGAGCAGCCGGGCCTAAGCGAGATTATGCGAAATAAATTTCTATTAGTCGCAAAAAATCTTCCATGCCAAAAAAATGTTGCGACGAGATGTGAACTGCGACGGGAGATAAATCATGTCAAAATATGTCCCGGGTTCAATGCCCGACTTACAGATTTGCATGCAAAACGAGATTATGGCGAAAGAACTTTACAGAACGCGTGATTTTTATTTGACAGCGGTTAAGTATAACACTTAATTTATAACGTAGCAACACTTCTCAAGCTCCCAAAACTTTAAAAATAATTAAATAAAACAATTTTTTTAATTAGAATAACTCACATTATAGAAAGTTATAAGAAGAATACAATCTAATAAATCTAAACGAAATAAAAAAATAACAAGACACAGAAAAACAAAAAAAAACAAGTGGTCGCAACTGGTACTCGAACCTAGAACTTCTCATCTTACCGGGAATAACGCCTTTACTAATTCGGCCAATGAGACCTATCATTTTTAAGTCATTTTTGTCAATCTCATATTTCAAATTCAGAATTAACAATATTATTTTTTTCCGTTATTATTGGCAGCTACCCATTACAATGGAAACAAGTGTTTGAAGAACTGGTTTGAAATCTAGATAGTGTCTCGGATAAATATATCCCGTTTTATTTACATGGAACACCTACTTCATTAAGACTTTTACAAATTGGTTTAATATTTCATTTAGATTATGAAGTGATAAAATTATCTAAACGCTTCACATAACTTGAAAATTAATGAATCAAAAAAATAAAATTCTTAAGCACCCTTGCTGACTGTTTAAAAATAATATAAAACAACTTTAACCACTGGAGCGACAGGGCAATTAAAATATTTTTTCTCGGATTACTAAAGGAAATTTTTCCCACCACATTAAAAAAAATCATACCTCCAAATTTGAATATGGAGAAATACAAACTGATTATAGTTCTATGTAGACAATGAATTCCCATATCTTTTGTCTATTATCACATATTTGTAGGATTTATAAAAAAAATATAATTAAATCTTTAACCTTAAAACATTTTAAACAATCTAGAGAATATATATTTTGTTATATTTTGAATGTACAATATATTATACAGTCGTTGTAATTTAAATTTTTTTTTTAAATTTGCCATTTTTTGGCAACAAACAAATCCGAGGTTTTGGAAATAGTGCCATAATGTGGCAAAAAGCGCTAAAAAATAATTAAAAAATACTTTGTAGGTGTATTTATCGCCTGTTCTTAAACCGAAGCCGAGTTGTAACTGTTGGTAAGCTATAAACATTCCAGTTATGCAAGTTTCATCGTTGATGAACATTCGCCACGGTTCTATAATTCAAGATGCAAATTCGACACCGCCATTATTATGCACATATTGTGTATTGTCTTCAGGTGTACCAAGCGACTGACTACTATTTTGCATAATATATTATTGACAAAAAAAATATGTGGATTATCATCAGCTGGAAGCGAAATTACTTGAGATGCAGAACGGGTCTGATAGAATGTTAAATAAGAAAACAAGAATTACATATTTTAACTCCTTTCAACGTTTTTATTACTTTCTAACGAGTGGAATACGTGGTGTATTACATCATAAAAATGTATTCAGTTTGGTATTTAAAAGAGAATATGGTAGGTTCCTACAGGAATATCATTTATCCAGTTCCCACCTATCCCTATTCATCACTACTAATTCGAAATTACTTAAATTATGGAATACATTATATTACAGAAATTATAGATACGAGGTCTTTCCGTTATTAAAACTGCTACAGATAAATTTTGGGGATAAAGCGGAATTTAGTTTTTCTTGCAAAAAACTTGCCCACAAATTATTAACCATTAAAACTTTAATTTTTGAAATGAAAAATTAAAACACTTTGTTTTTACCACGATAATCTTTATTTTAACATATCGACATGTTTCGAGAACGATGTTCTCTTCCTCAGGACATTAAATGTACTAAAAACTAAATAATCAAGTATACAAAGCTATGCGTGGGTAGAAATTGAGAGAGGTGGTGAGGGGAGGTGCTTAGAAGATCAACATTGAAAAGTGGGTAGGGGGAGAGATGGAAAGGGGAGGTGCTTAGAACATCAAAGACAAAAAATTACAATGGAAATATGTTTAAAATAGGGTTATTCACAAAATTGATTTGATTATTTATTTTATGCATCAATTCTTTCATACAAAGTGTAATTAATCTAAGTAAAAGTCAATACATTACAATATAATAGACAAAACAATAATTAGGTACATTCAATAAATCTGTTCATTTTGACTGTCCTAAAACAGGTAAATTTCCTAGTTGGACAGCCAAAGATCATTGGAATATGTAATAAATAATGTATTTAAAAAATATATGAATAAGTTGTTTCTTGAAATTGGTTGCATTGCGAGTTTCGCGTGTATACATATAATTTTATCATGCATGCATTAGTTGTATGCCACATAATTAGAATCACAAAAATAAAGCACCGCTAGTGGTATGCAACTAATGGCGGAGTGTAAAAACATGATGCAAATAGTGTCGCGAAAACATTCATCTAAATAGATGTGTGTTCCTTGTAACTGTGCGAAAGTTGTGTACAATAACATTGTGCTTTGCAGTAAAAAGCTTTGATATTGATGGTGTCATGGTTCCTGTGATACTACTGAAGGTTGCATGACACTAAATTTGGAACATGAATGAATCTAGTTGCGTAATGTAAATTCGGCTTAACACTCGAGAATGTGAAGCAGTGGAACCGTCGAAATAATCGCTTATAAAGGGATATACGGGCATGATCGTTACTCGTTACCCCTACTAATTTTCAATGCAGAGATAAGTGAATATCTGCGAACCAGGCAGGTGTCCACACTTCCCAAACACGGTGGCATAGTACGAACGTTTCCCAGACAGAAATGTATTAGTCGTTCAGAAGGAGTGATAAAGAATTCATAGAGGTAAGTACTCCGGAACTCAAGACCAACGGATGTCCTCACGACAATACAGCGAATAATGTACTGAGGGGTAGAAATACAGCACCGCATCTGGCAACCAAAGCAAAGTAATAAAACGTTAATTTGGTTTAACAGTACAGTTTGCTCACTCTGAGCATTGAGTTGACGTACGGCGATCGTTTTTTACGACGGCGGCGTACAATATTTTTATCTAGGGTTAATATTTCTCCCGAAATGTTCTGAAAGGGTTAAATAAGAAAATACTTTATTTTTTAACATTCTGTATCTCACCGTATGTTTTTAGGTACTGTGTAAAATATTTTTACTACAACGCAATTCATAAACATTAAAAAAAATAGTTTGTCGTAATAAATAGTATTTTAATATTAAGTATTATTATATTTAGTATTTACTATGTAAAACTGAATAGTATACTGTATTAAATAATTAGAAAAAAATGAGAGATTTCTTACAATCAAACTGATTGATCAGTTTCGTAAGATTTGTAAAATAAAATATTGTAAAATTAAAACTGAATAAACATATTAAAAAAAAAAAAAAAAAAAAAATTATTTTACCGCAGAATTAGATATATCTATAGGATGGAATTTAATACACCTCACTTGGAAAAATCTTGTTTTAACCACTTTTATATACGTCCATAGCTGTAGCGGTCCGTGAGTTTTCAGTGAGCTAGAGTGCTAAGATTGAAAAATACGACGTTATTGATGTTGTTGTAGCTGAAAAAAAAAACAATCATTTTCAGCTACAACAACATCAATAACGTCGTTTTCTTTAATCTTAGCACTCTAGTTCACTGAAAACTCACGGACCGCCACTGGTCCATACCTATTTACTGCTAAAACTTGTTTACCTTGATAGCAAACTTATATTTAATAAGCACATAGACTCAATCGTTCATACATCTTATAAAATGCTTGGTTTTGTTCTTCGTATAAGTAAAGTTTTTAGTAACCCTCAGACAATATTAATGCTATATTTTGCATTAGTCAGAAGTACACTGGAATACGCATCGCCAATATGGAACCCACAGTACAAAATATACATAGATAGAATAGAACATATTCAAAACAAATTTATAAAATATCGTACTTTCAAATTCAACAATAACTTTGAATTTACATTTCAAACTTTGCAACAAAGGCGGGCACTAGCTGATTTAACATTTATACACAGAATTTTAAATAACAAAATCGACTGTACTGAACTTCTATCCTTAATTAACTTTAATATACCTGTAAGACGTACACGACATACATCACTATTCCACACTCTAAATTCGCCAATTAACCGTGCTCTTCATACATTCAATAATGTTTGCCTAAACTCTAATATTGACATTTTCTCGGATTCACTGCCCAAATTTAAAAGGAGCATCATGTCAATGATATAACCGTTTAATGCTCATACATATCCCTTCACAGATCACCAATTCTCACACATACACATACACCCACACACTACGCATATCACCCGGTAGTTACTCATTATACATTCCACTCCAGACATTAAACAACAGACAATAAACATATCAAAGGTACCCACCATGAAATATTATTTAATATCTGTAAACTCTGTCATCACACTGTAACCAATGTACTGTTTGTTTCTATCAAATAAATAAATAAAAAGATTTAAAATATAAATACAACTTACAATAATGGTACACTTCACACAAAAGACAAAAGAAGGGAGTCAAAACACCACATATTTTCATGGATTAACAATTTAATGAACTCCATTAGAGCACGAAAAATGGAGGCAGAAGCTTTGCAATTTTTAGTGGCTTATGCCTTAATGTTATGAAGAAAATATGTCCAGGTTGGTAATCGTGAAATGTAGTACGGTAGTCGAAATGTGTAAAAAAAAACTTTTATTCAAAAAACTATATAAATATGAATATTTTTTTAAGTCGCCTGAAATTGTTCTTAAAAACAAGTTAAACTATTTTTATTAAAACTAACAGTGGGACACTCGAATTATTGGCGTGTGTTATTGTGAGATGACAGCCTGTGTGGTCGAGGGGTAAGGCTCTGTTTATTTGGTTAATTATTTCACAATTAATTAATTAAAATTAATATGAGGTATATTTGCGCCACGTTCGAGAGCGGAAGATACTCTCAGTATCGCCCCTGTGTAAGGCCACTATTTAGAACTTGAAATAGATTTCGACATGTTTGGCAACAAAATCTGAACAGCCAAAGGACTTCCGAACCCTCCTCTTTCAAATCTCCTTTCACTCCCCACTACTTTCAGCCTGACAACATACACAAATTGGGGATTCCATAGTCTCATTATCACCAGACGGGAGCTGTTAGGACCCTTGTGCGGTATAAAACAAATTAAAAAGGCTGAAGGGAGTGGGGAGAGGAAGATTGGGAAAAACATGGATGTTCAGATCTAGTCACTCATTAAACATGGTTAAAGCAATTTAAAAGCAACACTTCGATTCTGGATTCGACAGACGTAGTTAAGATCTTAAACAAAGTTAAGTAATATATATCTGTGTAGGTACAATTTTTTGAGACGATGTATTTGAACGCAGTTCGTTCGCACATCATGGTTTAAACATACAGTAATATGAAAGCGTTGGTAAGGGATGCTAGATATGGGATGACTCAGGGGGTGAATAAGACGTAATACTCCGTGTCTTTACTTTTGCGCATCGGAATTCCCAGAGGAAAAAGGAAACTGTATTATTCTAGGATTCTTTTATTTATTTCACAAGCGCGTGTCATCCTTCAAGGGTGCTTAGTTTTTTTACGCCCTACAATGATGATAAAATGAATAAGATGGGATTTTTACTCCATATTATACAGAAAAATTGTAAAACAAATTTAATGTTAATTTAATTATCTGCGGAAATTAAGATGTGCCCAATTATTAAATTTAAAAAAAAAAACAATTTGGAACAATTTGGCGGCCTCAGAAAAAAAATTTGCTTGCATTTTAATTCTGTTTATTTTTTCGCTTTTGGATACACAATTTTTTGTTTTGTTTTTCCGTCTGGTGCGTACGTGAGTAAATCAGAAGGTTCTGACGCGTGAGCAGGCCACATACAGAGCTGTCTGTGCTGGAAGCTTGCATTTTCTAAATTTACCCCCTGCTATGCTCTACCGCTACTAGGTCCCCATAGCCCTTCCTATGCCCCTCCCTCGTCCCCCAAGTCTCCGTTACCCTTCTCCGGCGTGACATTTTTTATGCATCCCGGTTTCCGCCCCCCTTCTCCTCCCACGTTCATTCTCCTCCAGATTCCCCCTTCCATCTTCCACTCTCCCTCGTTACCCACCCTTCTCCTTCGTCCCCCTCCACACTTCCGAATCTCCCTCCCCCTCCCGCCCTCTCACTCTGCCGCTACTATAATATGAAACACACATTTTCAAACACTTGCGCGCCACCAATTGTAGTTTTTTACACAAATTTCTTAACACCAGAGCTCACCACTATGTACAGGTATATAAAAAAATTCGCGAGCGTGCGCACAACTAATCACCAAAGTTTCATCGCAATCGGACGAATGGAACAAAGAAACATACATTATTATATACGAGTATAAAAGATAGTACAAGAATAACCAAAAAGAAAATAATCTAAAAAATGATTGTGAACTTTAATTGATAAGAAATTATATGCCTCCATAGCGTTGGAGCATTGCAAGGAAATTAATAATAAAAATATAAAAATCAGATACAGATAGATGTTTTAATTATTCTTAGAGTAAGTTAAAAGTATTAGGTATTTTATTAGAATGACCGAATCAGTTTTGTGTGAACAAGGTTGAAGTTTTCTAATTCATATATTAAAGCGTCCTTGAGGCGATTTTCACAAAAAACTGTGCTATAAGAAAATGATCCAATAATTATTATCAAATCGAGTTACAGCAAGAAAACGTCAAGTAGTATAAAATACGATACAAAAACCCCGGACAATAAGCTCTTTACCAATTATTAAATTTTCTACAGCACTATCGACATTTACATAAATCGGGTAATGTTTTTATTTATTTAATAGATTTTAATATAATTTATTGAGTCTAAAAAGCCATAAAAAGCCATCGTTCAAATTTAAGTTTTACAAAATTATTTGCTATGTGTTATTGTAGCATTACACGGGCCAGTATTTCGTATCAGTATAATGAGATCAGCAGTCAGTATTCGTATACCATTACACGATCTCAGTGTACTGACGTCAATATTGTTGTCAGTACGTCAGTATCTGATATTACATGAGTATTCGCATCATTATTAAAATACATGTATAATGGGTATGATTACACTTAATACATATTTTTTTCAATTTGTATGAATGTTCTTTTCTAAAGTAATAAACAAGCTTCAAATTTGTTGTACGTAAGCAATACATCTGCCTCAGTACTATTTTTACTCTATATTTTGGTTTCTCCCCATTTCATTTGGTATCGTAAAAATTCTCAAAATAGTGGATGCCATAAACCCGATACAATATCTTCAATGCCCATCCGTAGTGAAGTAATATTAAAAATAAATGTAAAAAATGTACCTTTCATTATGATAAAAGTTTCCGTGTCAACGAATCCGTTAGGCCGTGAACATTTCACAAAGAGAACTTTTCTGATAGCTTTGCCTATTGAATAGCGTTGGACGTACACCCGGGTTGCCACGGCGACGGACCTTACTACGGGACTTACTTTGCGGATATTACTCAGGTTTTCGGGAATCTTAAACAAATGCTAAACCTGCATTACGAGTGTCTTTCTTATAGTACTAAATTAAGTGAACTCCTCCCCCCTCACCAGAGAGAACCGTTTGATTTCCGCTTTACATATTTTTAATAGTACCGGTGCGAAAGAAGGATTCGTTACTTTTTGTTGATACTCTGAAATTCTGCAAATTATAGTTATTACTATTTATTTGAATACCCCACAATAATACCAACTGCTCCCGTTTGAAGCCAGCGAGATTATGGCATTCCCAATTGGGACATGTTGTGAGGCTGAGGGTAGCGGGGAGGGGGAGTAGATGGGGAAGAAGAAGGTAGGTAAGTAGATAGGGAAGAGGAAGGTGGGGAAGTAACTGGCTATTACATGCCTGGGAAGATCTGGTCACCAAACAAAGCTAAAGCCATTTAAATTCTGAATGTGGTCTTACACCAGGGCGACAATCAGAGTATTATCCACTCTGGAACACGCAGCAAATACACTACATATTATTTTTAATTAATTAATGAAATAAATTTTACTTCCGGACGACGAGATTTGAACCAACGACCTTCAGATTTCTTCGAGAGCTTTACCCCTCGACCGCGGAGGCCGTTTATGGAATCTTATTCTACTCTTGCACCCCTTGGTGATATACAAATTATCCAATTATTACTATTAAATTTTGAATTCAGTTTTATACACATTGATTTAAACCAGCGACTTTCAGATTGCTATTCGAGAGCCTTACCCCTCGATCACGGACGTCGTATATTATTTTTTAATGGATTTAAATGTGCTGCATCGTATTATTATTATTATAAGCGTATATTTAATGATTACGGAATTGGTGAGAATTGTATACCGAATTGGGTACCGAAAAAGCATTTTATAAATGAGGTAAAATCAAATAAATTATCAATTTACTGGAATTCTCAAAAAAATCTTCTAATATTAACTACGTTGACGATTTTAAATAATGTGCCACAAAAGTTCTCAGTGCCCCGTGTCAGTGACTCTATGTCATACTAAATTTTGGGAATGTGTGACTTGAATGTTTGCTTGTAGGAAGTACTAAGGAGCGGTAGAAAAAGGGGGAAAAATAAGAATAAGAAATTCTGACAATTAAGAGGGTATTACCAGAGAATGCCGGAAATTAGTCCTTTTTAAATCAAATTCTAGACGTATTCACTCTTTTTTACAACAAAACATAAATTGATTTTGAAAGATTGTTATTTTATCTGGCACACGCAGTTTTAAAATTTTGAAAAACTAAGTGTATTTTTAATATACTAAGATTATACCGTTGGTAGTTGGCAGATTTGTTCAATTTTCAAACGATAGATTCTATTAAACAACACAATTTTCAAATCATATAATCGTACAATAAATAAATCAATATATAATCTCGTTAACACAGTTTTCAAAATTAAAATTTTAGTTAAATTAAAATCATAAATATTATATATATATATATATATATATTATTATAAAATAAAAATAAATCCGAGAACGTGTTTTGTAACAAAAATACCCCAGTTTTTCTATGGAGAGAGGTCTCACAAACTAAAATATTTTTTTTTTAAATTCACACATATTTTGTTTAGACATTATTGAAAAATCATAAATACTTATGATCAAAAAATACTTACAAGAAGTACACGATATTGAATAATTTATAATTTAATTTAGTGCGTTTTGAGCATGTTTATTGCTTAATTGAATGTAGGTATATATTAAAGCAAGTTTTGAAAGAAATAAATCTATACAAAATTTTTAATTAAAAAAAATTTATACGGAGAATAATCGATCTTTCTCATTGGAACCTCCCTGTACAGTTGCAAATATTTTTAAACTTTTATTCTCAGCCGCTGGTCAATAGCTCTTAAGAACTATATACTAAACATTGTAATAAATTCGAGCGAAGTTTCGGTTGGGAATGGTGACCAATATAATACTGAAAAATGATAATGACCATTTAATTATTAAATTAAACCATTTACATTTTTATATTCATCTACACGTGATACTAATCATAACCTAACTCAATTGTTTTCAATCAATTTTAACGAATTAATTAAATTGAATCACTCGTTTCAAGGTCAGACAACCAATTAACGAAAAACATTATAATTCAATTAACCGTCTACATTTAGTACCTACTACGGGTTTACTAGATTGGCTGGATCTGAGAATCGTACAGAATCTATTTCAATAGATTAGTAGTGCAGTTAAAATCGACCAATGAATGATGAGCGGCAAGGTTGCCGTGTAATTGCCGCACCCGTTTTTCTATTGGATACCCGGCTCTTCGTGCATCAATTTCAATTGGTTTACATGTCAATACATAAATACAACGCATTTTAATGGCTTACGAACAGAGATTTTCAGACTTTTAAATGCTGGGCGCTCTGTACGCTTATACAGTGATTAGTTGCTGAACCTGTGTAAACCTCCATTAAGTATGATAGTTCTGTTTTAATCTCCTTATCGTAAACGAGGCATCAGAAAGAGAGGTTAAAACGGATTTCTGCAGACAATTTGTGTTCTGCTGCAGCGAAAGCTATCGAACGGTTAGCACTGAAGTTGTGAAATTTGCACAGCTTTTCTCTACAGAATATCATGGTTCTACAGAAATGGATATGGCGGTTCCAGACATAAAAAAAGAGCAACATAAGGGACCAATTTCATAAAGAATATAACAAATGCGATGAACCAGGTAGATCCGGTAACATCCTGTGGTAAACAGCAGTGTGAGCACTTACACGTTTGAGTTACTCGTCGAGGTAGTTCTGTACGCCTTTGGCCGACAAAATCGGTTTTGGTGTACGCTTACCATTAGGTTTGTCCTGCGTGAAATCTGGTTCACAAATTTGTTTTCACTTTAGAAGAGGAGAATTAAGACAAGCTATATTATAGGTAGGTAGAAAAATATTAACTGATTGTTCATATAGAGTCCATTACAATATTTTACTTACTCCAATGTAAAATATGTGTCTCTTTATAAACTAAATAGCAATAAAAAATTCCATGTTATCATAAATTTATTAACGACATTATTATATAACTATACCTACATGAAAATAGCTATACAATGAACAAACTTCTGCCCGCGACTTCGTCTGCGCAGGATTAGTACTTCGAGTAGCCCATTTTCTTTTCCTAGGTCCCAACTATACTTATACCAAAATTCTTAACCTATTTATTTAAAATATCTATAATTCTTGATTCGATTCAAAAATACTCGTCTAAGTATTAGGCGAGTACCTACTTTAAATAAATTCACTAATTTAAATATTTTCTAAAATAGTATTTTGATTTAACAATCATTGTTTTGCAAAATGTCATTCTCAACTTTCGACATTTTCTATTAAACAATAATTATTATTCATAACATATATTAAAAATATCTAGCTTTATAAATTATGGCCTATACGTTATTCTGATGTATGTGCTATATTATTGTAAAGTTTCATTAAAATCCATTCAGTAGTTTTTGCGTGAAAGAGTAACAAACATACATACATCCATACAAACTTTCGCCTTTATAATATTAGTAAGATAGGTTGTTAATGAGAGGTTCCCCAAACAAATATGAATGTAATCCGAGGGAATTATGCTTACTGGTAATAACTTATAACCTAATAACTAGAAATTCAATCGTCAAAGACGTCATAACAACAAATACGGGAAAATCCAAAGAATTTGAATAAAATCCTTTTACACTCTCCCAGTTAACTCCCTTTTTCCCCTCCCCCAAATGTTATGTATATAAACCGTAATTCAAGAAACAATTGTACCAATCTGAAGATGGCCTTAACATACTGAAACCGGTTATGGTCACAAATAAATTAAGTTGAAAAAAGTTTGAAATTGTTTTAATATAAAATCATAAATAGAAATATTGAAACTGATTTGTCAATAATCAAGACCTTTTCCATTCAGACCATTCCGAGATTTTCACTGGTCTGCGCTAATTCTTTGATAATTAAATAATCAGCAATTGTAAAGTTTCATAGACGCTACAAATGTTACCATACAGAAGGAACATGAGTCAATAATTAAAACTCATATAAATACATTATTTTAAGACAATGAGAACTTTTCGTTAATGATTAATGCGGTAATGAGTTAATACTCAGTAAAAACTTTTATTTAAATTTCTTCACATAATGATTTACCCAGACGAGATCTTCGGAAGTCCAACAATAATAAAACGCACGATGAGTCATGTCATGGCGCTTTTACCTAATAAATGTACGGATCATTCTCTCAATCAATAGGTCAATAAAACATGCATTGTCATTTCAGTACGTGTCATGAATTTTTTATGGTGGGTGAACTAATGATGAAAAAATAATGCGATTGAATGCTGAAGAGTAATGTTGGGGTATTAAGACGATAGACTTCGCTTTTCGGCCCATACAAAAAGGACGCCCGGGAAAAAACACTTTTCTACATCGAAAATTGCACAAAATGAATATATTTTTTTTATAATGCCTTCTAGTGGGTAAAAACTATGTCGGTATGTTTTCGAATTTTTGATGCGTTTCGTATTAACGTAAACATTCACTGTCAAACATGTACGATTTATCAAAAAATATTATTTAAGGAAAAACTGCTGCTAACTCAACTCTCAGAAAGAATTATAAAATTATAAAAAGCTACCGACATAGCTTCTTCTTTCTAAACTAGATATATTTTTTTAAATTTCAATTTCGTGAAAGTTTCGGTGTAGAAAAGTGTATTCTCCATAAACCCCTTTTCGAGCGATTTCTGTAGGTAAATTTGAGCGCTGTCTCATTCGCACATTTCGCATTCGCATGTATTGTAAGTGTGCGTGACCTTTTTGTGAGCGGGACAGAATGACAGTCGAGGGTGTTCCGCGTGTCGTTTAAAGACTAGCCTCTTAAGGCCCGGTAGTAAAATACAAGAAAATGATAGCGTGTATGTAAATACGAATGTTAGAGGAGCGCGCTAATATTAAAAACGATTGGTCGGTGGCTGAGTGGGCATCGCGCTTGGGTTCCATCCGGGTGTCGCGTATTCGATTCCTCGGCTGGCTAAGTTCTCCATCACGACACAAGGAACATCTTCCGCTAACCGTGGTGGTAGTAGGAGTTTTTCAAATTTTGTTAGATTATTTGTAACCCGGAATTTTTGTCTTAGATTTAAATTTTTAAAAAAATCAATATAGCGAAAGGAGTGAAAATATTTAATAAAACACGACCCGTTCAAAATAGAACAAAAATATCTCCACAAATGCCTACGTTGTATTTAAAGATACAATGGTTTTTTTTTATAATTTTCGGAGCATACTTCGCGATTTTTTTATATCCAGTGAATTTCGTGTAATTTTATCGTTTCGACTCAACAGTGTACAAGATTTTTAGGAACTTAAAACTGAAAGTGTTCAAGAGAAATATGTTATAAATCGATAGAAATGTTGAATGCCGCGGCTTAAGAGCGATTGACCAGCGGCTGAGAATAAAAGTTTAAAAGTGCTTGCAATTGTACATGGAAGTTCCAATGAGAAAGATCGATTATTTCCCGTATCAAATTTTTTAAATAAAAAAATTAATATCGATTTATTTCATTAAAAACTTGCTTTAATATATACCTACATTCAAGTACGCAATAAAAATGCTTGAAACGCACGATGATAAATTATTAAATATCGTGTACCTTGTAAGTTTTTTTGATCATAAGTATTTATGATTTTTCAATAATGTCTAGACAAAATAAGTGTGTAAATTTTTTTTTAAATATTTAAGTATGAGAGACCTTAAATAAATAGAAAAACTGAGGTATTTTTGTAACAAAACACGTTTTCGGATTTATTTTTTAATAATTTTAATTAAACTAAAATTTAAATTCTTAAAACTGTGTTTACTAGATTACGTATTTATTTATTTTGTATTATATGATTTGAAATTTGTGTTGTTTAATAGAATCTATCGTTTGAAAATTTAACAAATCTTCTAACGACCAACGGCATAACCTTAATAGATATATTAAAAATAAACATAGTTTTTCAAAATTTTAAAACTGCGTGCACCAGATAAAATAACAATCTTTCAAAAACAAATTATTTTTTTGGAAAAAAGAGTCAATACGTGTAGAATTTGATTTAAAAAGGACTAATTTCCGGTATTCTCTGGTAATAAATACCCTCTTAAATATAACACGATGTGACCAAATTCTAATCAAATCCTCGTAAGCTGAAAAGGATGATACAGTGTTATATATTATTACATTGTATATGTTGTATACAGGTAAATTTGATATTGTATATATATTTGTTCAGATAAATATTATATTATAATATTATTGTGTACAGGTAAAATAATAATATGTTCGCAAAGCTGGCAACTTTTTCACTTGTCACACGATAGAAATGAGTGTGGCGTTTTGATACGTGGAAACATGTGGAGATATTTTAAGTGGAAAATAGATGAATAAATTATTGTTAAACACAATATTTTCATAGTTACTTCTTTAATCTTCGAAAATTCACTTTGTGGCGTCATTTTTAATTAAGTTATTTGTTTCCATTTAATTTTCGTAATTCTTTATATCCTCTGCAATACAAACATCCCAAATAACAGTAATATTTGACTCATGTTTTACCATTCCAATAAATTAGTAAAAACCTCACACAACGACACAACTATAAATTATAATAATTTGGCGGCGACTTTCGTTAGGTAGAAAATAAATGTATTAATATTCAACAGGCAACATTTTATTGCTAATGAGGTCACATAATATAAATAGTATAAAACACATGTTCACAACAAACAAAAAATGTTGTGGTCGAGGGAGGAGTGGGTAGCGCAGTCGCCTACGGATCCGGAGGTATTTTGTTCACTTAAAAAAAAAATGGAAAAAATATATTTTTAATGGGCACAAAGGCCAAATAGATGAATATATTATTTATATTTTTTATTTTTAACTTAATGAGTTAAACATCAAATTATAATATTTTAATTAATGAAGATAATATTAGCAAAAGTCAATCGAAAATCCGAAACAGAGAAATCAGAAAAAGATATGGATATGGTCCCAGATGTATCCATATCTTTTTCTGATTTTTCTGTTTCCGCTTTTCGATTGACTTTCGCTAATATTATCATCATTAATTATATATATATTATTAAAGAAACTGGTTATAAAGTTATGATTTTTTATACGTTATCTGGAAAATCAGTAGTACAAACGGGAAATCAGTTAATCTACTATGTATATCACATTTATAGTCGATTTTGGGATATAACTTTTTTGATTAATATATGATATATTTTTTTAAATTAGAGATTTCGTTTTCGAGCAAATCCGAAGATGAAATATTTTTGGCAGAATTTTTTTTAATCGGTCACAATATTAACAAAATTGTACTAATTTATAGGAAGGTTGCTGAATCGCTTGTCCAAATTCTTGAAATATAAGGTACAATTTAGAAAATGAAAACTAAAATATTTTTTTGTTGGTGCATTCGCTCACGGGGCAACTGAAAAAATACAGTTTGAAACTCAACTCGCTATCCCGTGTATTTCAATGTGGTCTGCAAAAAACTAAAAAACCCGTTGTCAACGGCAACGCAGTCACTCGCAACTCGCCGTGCTAGTTGCCGCAGCCGGCCATGGTCGCGCCAGTTGTCGAGTTTATTATTTGCCAGCGCCAATGACTGAGATGACAACTGAAGTGTTCTTCGTATATAGTTAAACAAGCAGAGATAATTACTGAAATCGTTAAATTGAGTTGCACCGTACAAGAAGTTTGGTTGGCAGTCATAGCTACCCGCCAGTTTAAGTTTGATTTCAGTTTCTCCATGAGCGAAGGGCCTTACAATAGTCACATTCAGATGATGCCCCACCGATTTCGGGTAGCTAGTATGGTCATCAGACATCACATTAAAAATCCAGACATTTGTCATCGTCATCACCATCCATACAATTTGATTGATGTATGTAACAATAGAAAAACCGACAATCCCAATTCCCAATATGGTGGTTGATGAGTACCGGTGAACCTTACAGGATTGCGGTCAGAAAATACAACAATTGGATCAAGAATAATTATCACTACATGTAAATAATAATAGTGTATAATTTATCTAAATGGCATTATTACGGCATCCCCAAATGGAATATGTTGTAAGGCGGAAGGGAGTGGGGAAAAGAAGGAAATGGGGAAGAGGAAGATTAGGAACTATCTGGCTATTCAGATCTGGTCACCAAGAACGACTAATCGTCGCCCGAGTGCTTATTGTCCAAACGACCATTTTGGTTTTTGTTCAAAATTAAAATTAAATATAAAGCATCAAAAACGATTAATAATTACTTTACTAAAATTCATTTGAACTAATGAGACCTTTACCTTTACAGAAATAACGTCATCTTAAGGCCCGGTATTACCCGCTTAAAAATAAGAAGAAGGAGATATAAGACAATACGAATGTAAGAGGGAGCGCGCTTATATTATAAACGATAATACTCAAGCGAAAATTGTGAAAATGTTTAATAAAACACGACTCGTTTAATAAAGAGCAAAAATGTTAAGTAGCATTTAAAGAAACATTGTGATTTTTTTTTCATATATTTAACTTGTAAAATGACAAATATTATAATTTTCGAAGCATACTTTGCAATTTATTTCTATCGACGGAATTTCAAATTATTACCGTTTTGGCGTAAGGGAATATATACTCTACCTTAAGATGATACCCTGTGGTGGAGATAATTGAAAAATAGATTTTACTAAATTGTTGCTCTCACTGTTGCTCTTACTGCACCGAATATTGAGCGAAAGGGACAATGCACCTCGGGCTACTAATACCTAACTAAAATCGAGGTTTTGTATTCCCCAATTTCCCCTCCAAAAGTGGACTGATTTTCAATTTTTTTTTTACCAACTATATAATAAAAAACTATTCTACGTCTGTACGTTTTTCTTTTTTTTTAAAAACATTGTATAATTTGTATTCTGAACGTCTTTTGACGGCGTTTAAACCAGTCAATTTTATTGATTTTTAAAAAGTCATAACTTCTATAAAAAGTAACTCATCAAAAAAAAAAAAAAAAAGTACTGACACGCTAGTAGTTTATATCTATTTTATGTAAAAACAATATTTTCTGTAGGTTTAAAATCCAGAGAGATAAATAGGGAATACGTTTGTATGGAAAAATCATCGCCGGGTATCCCGTTAAAGGATAACGTATATTTTTTACAGCTTAAAACTACAAATGTTTAAGGAAAATATGTAAGAAATCGGTAGAAATTCGGGATGCCGCGGCTTAAACACCTATCATAATCCCTCCCCCCACTACTTCAATTTCTACCCACGCATAGCTTTGTATTCTTGATTATTTAGTTTTAGTACATTTTATGTCCTGAGGAAGTGTTAAAATAAAGATTATCGTGGTAAAAACAAAGGGCCTTACTAATAAACGTGTTTTAAATTTTACACAAATGATAAACAACTGTTAATTTATGGTAAATGGTTGTTTAAAATTTAAAACACGATTACTACTAGAAGGTTATAACATAACCTTCTAGTAGTAATCGTGTTTTAAATTTTAAACAACCATTTACCATAAATTAACAGTTGTTTATCATTTGTGTAAAATTTAAAACACGTTTATTAGTAAGGCCCAAAGTGTTTTAATTTGTCATTAACCTATCATAATGTTTAATTGAAATAATGAAAGAATACATCCTCCTCCTGTAAAATTTGCTAATGAAGCACTCGGGCAACGTAATGCCAATTGAAGTAACGTTTCAATTGAGAATAACTCCAGCTTAAGAGGCTAGACTTTGAACCAATGCGGAACACCCGCGTCTGTCATTCTGTTCCGCTCACAATAAGCTCACGCATACTTACAATACATGCGAATGCGAAATGTGCGAATGAGACAACGCTCAAATTTACCTACAGAAATCGCTCGAAAAGGGGTTTATGGAGAATACACTTTCTACACCCAAACTTTTGCGAAATTGAAATTTTAAAAAATATACATTTTTTAGAAAGAAGAAGCAACGTCGGTAGATTTTTATAATTTTATAATTCTTTATGAGGGTTGAGTTAGCAGCACTTTTTCCTTAAATAATATTTTTAGATAAATCGTACATGTTTGACAGTGAATGTTTACGGTAATACGAAACGCATCGAAAATTCGAAAACATACCGACATAGTTTTCACCCTCTATAAAAAAAATATATTCATTTTGTGCAATTTTCGATGTAGAAAAGTGTTTTTTCCCGGGCGTCCATTTTGTATGGGCCGAAAAGCGAAGTCAACATCTTAATAACTTCATAGGTGGAATGATCACAGACTAGGCGGAAATTAGAGCTAAACTTAAAACTCACCTTTTTAGACAGTCGTATCCATAAAACAAAAAACCAAAACCTTTACTTTCACCCTCTCAGCCCGCGACATAGGAAATAACTAATTGCATGAAATTCCTATTTGTGAGTTATTTGTACATCTAATTTCATTCAAATTCTCCAATCCTAATGAGTCCTTCGATATACATAACTTCAATTTATCAACTCCATTTTTGGCAGAAATCTTCTTACAAATGTAATATGAAAAGTGATGGTGTAGCAAATGTTAAATTATGCAATGTCCATTGTTTTAAATATATTGTTCTCCGCGTGCAAAGTCGTTTTTCCTCCAAGCAAAAACTTTCTAATTAAAGTGTGTTTATCGGAAGTGACCTGTTTTCTGTGGTGACCAGAATGTTCAGTGGAAACTTTTTAAGTGTATGAATATTGAGTACAAACTTTTCATCGGATGTTAATTCCTCACATGATAATTCATCATGTCTCGAAGCGTCGAAAACTGATAATAGGGGTTTATAACCTTAGGTTAGGTTAATGTGAGTTATGATGTGATGAATTATCATGTGAGGAAGTATCGCGACTGAATAAATTTACTATGGGAATTCGGACGCTGAGATCTCATAGTCCGATTAGACAAGGAACCGTTTTCTGTATTTATTTGTAAATAATACTTTTAGGTAGAGCCTAAGAAGTCATATTAAAATGTACAGCGCCATTGGGGTGATTTCTCACAAAAACGGCGCTCTACAAATTATCCAATTATTATTATTATTATTATTGCAGAGGTCCCCTACAATTCAATTTAGCAAGCAACGCGCGCCGGCAATAATAACGGTAAGTACAAAATGAAGTGATGATTTATTTAGCCGTTTACATAGGAACTTTATATGTATTAAGAGCACACTTAAAAATAATTGGCGATCTAAATCTCTAAACCACAATCAGATTAACGACAGTCATAATAAAACTGTACATTTATTTATGGGCGTAAGAGTATGTTTATATCACGTTTAATGATGATAATGAAAACTAGAGGCAATGATTTCAAATTAAATTTAATGCGTAAAAATCGTTAGACAGTAGTTGTGAGTTGTGATGTTCTGAGGTGCCCAATAAAACATATCATTTCTCTCTCTTATTTAATGTGGAGTTCCTTAACCCGTTTAATCACAGGAGACCATATTTGTCCCAGCTCACATAGGTCTCACAGAAATCATTGTTTCTCCCTTACTATCATAGTCAGAAATGTGATCTAAACGGTATTGGAAAGAGAATACAACTATATATTCAAATCTAAAAGAAAACCACAAAAAAATTAAAATTTACCCCTAAATTATGGAACTTTGTGAATTTTTTAAGGATTTTTTTTACATGATTCGAAAAAAAGTGAGGTGACAGTAAGGTTTATAATTCATTTATCTAATGAAATAAGTATGTGTTTTATTTTTTATTATCAGTAATTTTAGTTAGAAAAAAAAGTAAAGTGAGCCATTTTGAACACTTTTGAAAGTTTTCGCAAAAAAAATTTCATTTAAAAAAATACATATAATTTTTAATATAGAAAAAAAGCCTATTTCATCACCTTTCGAAAACAGTTTGTAGTTTTCGAATACGTTATCAAATGTTCCATTTATTTGGATTTTATTGCAAAGCGGGAATATTTTTAGCCTCTGACAAAATACGCCAATTTTTTTTAGGGTTAAAATATTAGTACCTAACGTATTATTAGCGAAAGAGTACTGACAACAAATAAGATAATATTATAAACAAATTAACTCTGATCAGTCAACTTTATTCTGATTTCTTATTTTCACCCGCTAAGCAAGTTTAAACCTTAGGGGGCATACATTAATTACGTGAGCAAAAAATAGGGGAGGGGGGGGGGTCCAGTAAAATTTCACCAAATCTCATTATACCGAGGGGGGGATCAATAAAAACCCCATGTTAACTTTAAAAGAGTATATATTATTATGGAGATAATAAAAAAATAATTAAATCACTTCTTTTGCAGTGTCCCATTTTGCCTGAATGGCTATTATGAAAAACCTTTATTTCGAGAGTAAGAAAAAAATATCTCACATGAGGGGGGGGGGGGGCGGTTCCCACAAAATCTCACTTAATCTCACACAGGGGGGGGAGGGGTCAAAATTTTTTTTAAACTGCTCACATAATTAATGTAAGTCCTCTTAGATGAATGAATAGGACGATAATAGGTTAGTAAGACAACGCGTGTTTTCATAAGCGGTGTTTTACGTGAATGCCGCACAGGAGTACAATTGCTCCCAACGGCCTGAAGCCAGTAAGATTGCGGCATCCCCAATTGGGGTATGTTGTGAGGCTGAAGGTAGTGAGGAGTGGAAGGAGACGGGGAAGAGGAAGGTGTGTAAGTATTCAGATTTGGTCACCAAATACGGCTTAAGAGGCTAGACTTTAAACGACACGCGGAACACCCTCGACTGTCATTCTGTCCCGCTCACAATAAGCTCACGTACACACTTACAATACATGCGAATGCGAAATGAGCGAATGAGACAACGCTCAAATTTACCTACAGAAATCGCTCGAAAAGGGGTTTATGGAGAATACACTTTTCTACACCGAAACTTTCACGAAATTGAAATTTTAAAAAATATATATTTTTTAGAAAGAAGAAGCTACGTCAGTAGCTTTTCATAATTTTATAATTCTTTATGAGAGTGGAGTTAGCAGCAGTTTTTCCTTAAATAATATTTTTTGATAAATCGTACATGTTTGACAGTGAATGTTTACGTTAATACGAAACGCATCAAATATTCGAAAACATACCGACATAGTTTTTACCCTCTAAAAGGCAATTTAAAAAAAATATATTCATTTTGTGCAATTTTCGATGTAGAAAAGTGTTTTTTCCCGGGCGTCCTTTTTGTATGGGCCGAAAAGCGAAGTCTATCGTCTTAAGCCATTTCAAGCAACGTTTCAATTCTCAATGCTGGTCTTACACCAGGGCGATACTTAGAGTATCTTCCACTCTATATAATTTTAAATGATTAAATTGTGAAATAACACAAAACAATGAAATAAAATTTACAGGCGCACGTCGGGATTTGAAACCGCGACCTTCGGACTGTTAGTCGAGGGCCATACCCGTCGACCACGGAGGCAGTTGCGAAAATTTTGTTCGATTAGTACAAATAATTAATACATGTCATTGGTTTGAGCACTCTTCGTGAAAAGTATTGTACCATCAACCAATAAAAAAATCAGTTTAAAAAAAATTTACGTTTTGTCTACTTTTTTTTTAAAGATTCACGGATGTTTTAAAGCTCCAAAGCTCATGGTAAAAAATCAAAAGGAGCTGTTTAATATCCTCAGATATTCCAAATAGAAATAGCTGATCACAGGGAGCTGTTAAGCTTCTAATAAATAAAAATAAAATAAAACTAGGTTAAACTTATAAAGACGTAGATTTTTACGATGTCGGATATTACAGCAAAATATTTTGGGATTCATAGTTAAGATAAAGTCATTTTTGTAACTTCCTAAGAAGTAGTGATATTTACAATAGAAAAAAGCATTACTGCGAACTAGAGATAATTTCGTTGACCTGACTCCAGATCTCACCGTTCCAGAATTTTTAGCGTGGCAATAAATTTTCTGTTTTATAGTTAAGATTTATATATCTATCAAGCCTATATTGCGACGTTATTGTCCATTTGACCTTCACACTTCAAGATGTCAATTAAATTACATTTACCCCTTCATGTAATCAATTACACATTTATCTCAATCCGACAAGTGAGGAATTTGAACCCGGCGACCTTTTTTATAGCGTACTCGATACTAACGCGTACTAAATTCTTAGGTATTCGTGAAGATTGATCGTGAACCATGCAGATAATGGAATTAATTGGTATTTAAAGTTATTATTTAAATTTTTGTTGTTTTTGATGGAAACCAGGACATTAAACGAAATATTAAGATGGAAGATTCATTAAGGTTGTCAAATGGGAATCTTCTGATATCATTGACGAAGGATTATACTTCGTCAATGTCTGATATAGATATATGCTTAGTATCATGTATTACTACCCTGGGCCAAAAGAAGAAGTAACGGTTGTAGAATATTTTAAATTAATTTCCAAATATAGATGAACTGATATGGATCGTCTTACACTACAGTGAACTAACTCACTTTTTGGAATTTCTGAGTTAGAACTTGAAATGAGGGCTCCAAATCATAATCCAGCTCTGCAAGAGGGAACCAACCAGTGAAATACTGTCTTGAACAATCATAGACAGTATTTCTCAGATTGGTTCTCTCTGGTAGAGAAATATTATGACTTGGACCCCTAATTTCAAGCTCTAAACTCAGAAATTCCAAAAAGTGAGTTAGTTCATTATGGTTTCAGACGATCCTCTCTCTCTGGTTTCAATCCTGGTATTGGTTTGCAGCAATTTCTTTTATTTTTTTCTTCCATTCTTCCCTATCTTGTGCGGCTCTTTTGAAGTCTGCATATGATGAGCAGCGCATATCCATTAGCAGGTCCACCAGGTACTCTCGGCGTCCCCTAGAGTTTGTCCCTTCGGTTATACCCTCCATCATGGCATGCAAGAGGCCTTCTTGTCATATTATATGGCCGATCCATCTTGCACGCCTTTCGGACAAAGTCCTGAGCAGGTGCCTTCCTCCTTCGATTCTTTGGAGAACCTCCTCATTTGTAATGTGGTCTCTCCAGGAAATTCCTAATAGTCTTCTATAGGACCACATCTCAAAAGCCTCTAGTCTCCGTTTATCTCTTTCGGATAGGCACCATGTTTCGCAGCTGTACGTCAAGATACTCCATACATAGGTCATTGATAGGAGTATTCTCAGTTTTAGGTCTATATTATTCGATTCTATTATTTATTTTTAATATTTTATTTTATTTTCTAATATATTTTATTTTTCAGACGATCCATATATATATCTAAATATTATTTTATTGATTGACAGTAGATATCTACACATAATAAATAAGAGGATAGTTAAAACACGAAATAAGTAATAAAAAAAAGAAAGAAGTTAATAAATATTAACATTTATTTATTTTATTTTACAAGTAGACTTACCAGAAATATATTGTTGATATATTTCTGGTAAGTGTACCTGTACATTATTACTTGATAGTCAACTCAATTATTAGCAAATATTCACGTAAAAATCTCAAAACCAGAAGTTAATTTAAGAGCACGATAATTTTTCTGAGGGGTATTACTAACAGTGAATTAATTCTGTACCCGCAACAAGGAAAGACAAAATGGCCAGGAACACCATTTATTGGATAACCAACATCTCTGCCACAGGTCACCCCTACGTTTGGTGACTTAGCAGGGGTGCCCGGGTCCGTGGGGTGAGATTTGTCTAGGTATTGATCTCTCGACCTCTTGTAATAACAAGGTTCCATCTGTTGCGGAAACGTCACGCGGTTATGGGATCTATGGTATGCTACCTTAGAGTTCATTATCGCATGACGTTAAAGCAACAAATGGAACCTTGTTATTACAAAGGGTCGCTATCCAGCCGGACTCTGTCGACCCGTCATCTTGCACTGCAGTTGGAAGGATGGATTCACAAGTTTCAAGGATTCACTCCTGGACATACAACTGACCCCCAGATTCCTACCCACTCCACGTACCATTTCCCTTCTCAGAACTTTCTCTCCTCCATTTCCTTAAAAAGACCACTCACACAACTTCCCCTAACATGTTATAAAAAAAATTGTATGAAAAGACAATGTTAGTAAATCTCAATCGAAAATTTGAAACTTCTCAGAAGGATACAATCACATCTAGAAATCGAAACCAGGACCTTAGCCTTGAAGGGGCGGTGCTCTAACTGTATCCTTCGACTAAGAAATACCAACATTATCTTCATTTTCTTAACGCATATTTTTATATACTGTATATTTATGTATGATTGCAAGATTCAGCTCGAACTAAATGCTACCTAGATAGTGTATTGGATAAATTGATCCATTTTTATTTAATTCGCGACATCTATTGACTTTTTTGCAGGGCTTCATTAATATGATCTCCATATGATCTGTGCACTATAGTACACAAATTGAATTTATGTCAATTTGATGTTTCGGCCTTATACTACACAAAGCCTGATCGGTTAAATATTACAATTTTCCTCATTAGGTTAAAAAAATATTCCATACTAATAACTCAGGGGAAGATTTATGGGTTGAAGAAGAGGCATAGAAAATACCAAACCGTATGTTTAAGAAGCATGCGTGACTGATTGCAAGAAGTTTGCCTACAGAAGATTGCCGTGTTGGGTTTTTCCTATTTTTTCCGGAAAAATATTTATATTTGGCTTCACATCTCTGGGGATATTATTATAAAACATCACGGAGGTCGTGATAAGGGTACCACATCTGCAGAAATATATTTTTAGAATGCTTATTTTTACCATGTAGAAAATATATTATTTAGGAAGATAATAAAGTAAGGGTTGATGCATGGTCATCGGTCATAGCATTTATAAACAGAGTGTTAAGGAACGTACTTACTTACTTTAACCAGTGATTCCTGACATTATTTGGAGTAAAAAATGTAAGTGAAATTTTGGACTCTGGTGACTTTTTAGGTGACTTTTTTTTTTTCAATTTTATTTTCTCCAAAATCAAACTAAAAATCTTCCACATGTAATAATCACTGGTCGCTTAACCGAATAACCAACAACCCCTAACCTCGCCCCTAACGGTTCAATACCTGAATTTTGATTTTTTTTAATGTGTTTTAGAAGAAAAAAAACATCAAAAATGTCACCGGAGATCAAAATTTCATTTACATTTTTACTCCAAATATTGTCGGGGATCACTAGTTAAAATAAGTCAAGTACATCCCTTAACACCCTATATATAAAATAATGTTTCTTTGTTTGTCCCTTATTATTTCATGTACCTAAATAAGATAACCTATAGGTATATTTGTATGTCTTTATATAGTAAAAAAAGATCAATTCATTCTTTAAAGTGTAATATTTTCTCTCTGACATGTATGGTGTGAAAATGTAATTCTAGGCATTGAGATTTTGAGAAGTTTAAAAAATGTTTGATTATTGAGTACCTTCATACAAAAAAAAATGTAAGACACATTAGTTTCTTTGATTTTAACTGAAGAAAACCAAAATTGCATTTAAATATACACTGTGATTGACATGTTAAATACCGGAAAAAAATCATTTTTGGGGGGTACATTTTTTTATATCGAAGGAATTTCATATAATTACTTACTGTTTCGGCTTTACAAATCTATAGATGTCATAGATATCACATCAGGAACTTAAAACTTAAGTGTTCAAGAGAAATATATTTTAAATCGAAAAAAAATAGGGCCAATTATAGATAAGGATTTGTCCCTAACCTCAAAATTAACGACTTTATCATTAACAGAAAATCCAACTCTACCGGATGATATCGAAAAGTTGTTAATTTTAAGGTTCCATTTTAAGGTTTAAGGTAAGGACAATTCCAGTCAATTGATGTTCTCTGTATGGTGCCACAATTTTGTTGATATACAACACAGTCGACTCGTGTATCCTCGATAATACACGGAGAAAAGTGTTATTATAAAATACGATCATTTTGGATACGTTTTTAGATTTTCACGGCCAAAGGCATTTTCGTTGTTTAGCCGACGTTTCGGACAGCGTTGCAGTGTCCATCATCAGGGCAGATCCGGCAGATCGTCGCCAATAAATATTGAAACCCGTTAATTTGTTCGTAAAAACTTCAGTCCCGTTTTTAACCGTAAAATAATCGTATTTTAGAATAACATTTTTCTCCGTGTAATTTGGTGAATAACGGTTATTATGAGACTAGATAAATAAATAAATAAGTGAACTAGCGAGAAGTGGAATGTACTCGTACGGGTGTCTAAAATGTGTCACGTTTCGAAATAGACCATGAGCTCGTGCTCCATTCAATGTGTTGCCCATGAAAGAATTCGACGTGCATTCTGTCAAGACATATTAGGTGGACTTATTTATAGTCTGTCTGAACAGGGAAATTCTTCAAGCGTTTTTTTTTGGTTCAACGCTGTTGGATGTTCCACTTCAATCATTAACTTAAGAGAACGGGTCTGTCAACAACGAAATAAAGTTTAAAATATGACCACAAAAGAACAAACAAAAAAATGTGAAACCCGCGGATTCAAAAGCTTAATTTAAAAAAAATAAAAGTAGGGGTATTATTTTATAATAAAGAAAGGCTTAAGAGGCTAGACTTTGAACCACACGCGGAACACCCGCGACTATCATTCTGTCCCGCTCACAATAAGCTCACGCACACTTACAATACATGCGAATGCGAAATGTGCGAAAGAGACAACGCTCAAAATTTACCTACAGAAATCGCTCGAAAAGGGGTTTATGGAGAATACACTTTTCTACACCGAAACTTTCACGAAATTGAAATTTTAAATAATATACATTTTTTAGAAAGAAGAAGCTACGTCGGTAGCTTTTTATAATTTTATAATTCTTTATGAGAGTTGAGTTAGCAGCACTTTTTCCTTAAATAATATTTTTTGATAAATCGTACATGTTTGACAGTGAATGTTTACGTTAATACGAAACGCATCGAAAATTCGAAAACATACCGACATAGTTTTCACCCTCTAGAAGGCATTATAAAAAAATATATTCATTTTGTGCAATTTTCGATGTAGAAAAGTGTTTTTTCCCGGGCGTCCTTTTTGTATGGGCCGAAAAGCGAAGTCTATCATCTTAAGAGAGTGCAGGGAATAAGGTTAGAAGAGAGCCCTTTAGATGATTGGGAATTGATGCACAAAAAAATGAAAGGATAATATATAACGTGAAAGTGAACGGTAGAAGAAGTCAGGGACGCCAGCGAAAACATGGCACGGCCAAGTGAAACAAATATTCGAGTCGGGCCAGGTTAAGAGTTAGATTAGTAGTAGTTTTGTATGAGACGATGCATGAATGTGAACGAAGTAAGGGGTGTGTTGTGTGGCGGTCTAACCTCCCTGCCTTTTCCCCATTAGAATTTCAAATAAATAATTTAAAAATTCATAAAAAAATATCAAATTGGAAAAGTGCGAAAATCAATTCGAGACTTTTTGACGTCCTTTTTTATATGGACAGGCTTACAGTAAATATATATTTTTAAATTCTTGGTAAATATCAGGTTCTGTAGAGCAATTTACATGAAATAATCCTGGGGAATAAATTCCTCATCCAGATTTAATTTTTTTATTTTTTTTATTTTTATTTATTTACATTTGATACATTTAAAGCCAAAATAACAAATAATATTACATAATAAGAGAATATATTTAAAATGAATACAAGTGTTATTACGTTGTTTTAGGTCGATATTAGTTCCTAGCTAGGCAGATTGCCTGTTCTAAGGAACCAAAGTGTGTAAAGTGCCAAATGCAATTTTGTTTTGAAGAGTTTTAATTTTCAATGTACTATCGTTACTTAAATTTTAATTTTTATGCTACCGGTTTCGACACATCCGTGTCATTCACTAGCAAACTTAAAACTAAACTTAAAATTTAAAACAAGTACAGAAATGAATTAGATGTTATTAGGTGGGGGTGGTGGGAGGGGTGATTTTGGGGGAAGGGGAGAACAGTGGGCGGGGTCAATATCACACGGGAACAAAGTCAAAAGGGGAGATTTGCAGGGTGCTATTATTTTGTTAACTAAATTAATTTTTGATTTAATTTAGAATCTAGAATATAGAACTAGAATCAGGGAACATGAACTCTGTTTACGAAATAATAACTATTCTGAATTCGCCAATCATTTAATAGAGACAGGCCATAGCTTCAACAAAGAAAAAACCAAATTTAAACATATAAATATAAATTCATACTTTAACTTGTGCGCTTTAGAAACTTTAGAAATAAACAAAAAAATTAAATCAAAAATTAATTTAGTTAACAAAATAATAGCACCCTGCAAATCTCCCCTTTTGACTTTGTTCCCGTGTGATATTGACCCCGCCCACTGTTCTCCCCTTCCCCCAAAATCACCCCTCCCACCACCCCCACCTAATAACATCTAATTCATTTCTGTACTTGTTTTAAATTTTAAGTTTAGTTTTAAGTTTGCTAGTGAATGACACGGATGTGTCGAAACCGGTAGCATAAAAATTAAAATTTAAGTAACGATAGTACATTGAAAATTAAAACTCTTCAAAACAAAATGTCTAGAAATTGTTACATAGTTAATGCCCAAGAAATAAAAAAAATTGCCAAATGCAATTTAAATTATTTTTTTTTTTTTATTTAATACCTATGTACTAAGTTTTTACTATATGTGCCATTCATAGGTAACCATGTATCGTTTTAAGTCACATTATATAATAGTTTTTCAGACTCCTCCCTACCCAAGCCAATCAACCATTTAGTTATTATTGAACCAATGCAGGACATTTTGGAATTTTTAATATTTAAATCTGGGGGGATTTTATTGTTATTTATCTAAATGTGTTACTGCGTTCTGGGAAAAGAAATACGTATAAAAAAATATGGGATATTTTTTAGATAAATGAACAAATCAATTTATGAATAAATAAACTGAAAATATGAATTAGCGAATAATTTTTTGTCTTATGTAAATACCGTACATAAAAGCACCAAATGCTCCCGGTCTGGTGCCAGTGGGCCTATGTCATCCCCTATTGGGGTGTGTAGTGAAGTTGAAAGAAATGGAAAAGAGGACGATTGAGAAGTACCTGTTTTAAGCAACACAAAGGCGATACTAAGAGCATCTTCCACTCTTGAACGAATCTTTACCTCAGAGGAAGTACTCGTCTTAACCTTAGTTACGTTTTCTTGTCTTTAAATATTTAAATTTCATTATTTTTAATAGATTACTTACAAGTATCCATCCTAGTTTACGTTTTCAACGAGAATACTTAATATGAAATTAGTTCCCAGAAGTTTACTTTAGTTTCCCTAGAGGGAATTTACGTGTACGTTACTAAGGATCCCAAAATGAGGGAATAATATTCTATTTGATATCGATGAAGAAACTTAGAAAGTTATTTTAAAATAAATGAATAATTTTTTATATTAGAAAATTCTTTGACTTTCTTCTTAACATGAAGCCCAGACATTTTATCTGAAGGACTGTGAAATGTATTACAGTAATTAAATAGTTGAATAGATAAAATTTTCAAAAGAAGACAGTAAAATGGTAAATATTAAAAACTGTAGAATTTATCTCATACTTCTCCCATTGAAACCGAAAAAAATTGCACAATACTAATAAATACATATTCCAGTTATTATGTGAAAATTGAGTGGGATTTTTGGTTTTATTTTTTTAAACTATGTGAAAACTGCGCAAGAGTTCTAACTGTTCGGAACCAGTGGGACCATGGTGTCACCATTGGGATGTGTTGTGAGGATGAATTGACTTGCGAGGGGTTAGTGATGGGTAAGAGAAAAATTAGGAAGTACCTAGCTGTTCAGATCTGGTCACCCAACCCGTCTAAAGCTACTTCAAGCACAATGGTTATACCAGTATGGGAGCGTTGGAAACAAATCGAAAGATCATATTACAGGGACTATTAAATTTTGTTACTATATCTTGACATCACATACCAGCGCATCTTTCCCTTCACCAACGAAAAAAACGGGAAAACGTTTCGTCGTTGCGTACCTACTACGCCAGTAAAACTTCGCTTCCCGAACATCCAGGACGATTGTGTGAAAGTGCAACATTTATAATATAATGTTTAGGGATAGTGATAACTTTTTATAACGCTTTCATAACTTATAACTTTTTTATAACCCTTGCTGGCAAACTTGTTTCAACGAAGATTCAATACCTTCAGGTAACTAATTAACTAACTAACCAACACGTCGTTTCCCCGCAGGGGTATGCAGAGAGGACGGACCGCTAAACATACACTGGCATACACTCCTCGCCTCATCACATTCATACATCTTTCATATATGCTCCTCTTTTATTCTGACTCTTGACATGGCCCGACTTAAGTATCAGATTCACTTGATCGTGCCATGTCTTCCTCGGGCGTCTTCGACTTCTTCTACCATTCACATTTGCGTCATATATTCTCTCGACACCCCTTTCTTCATTCATTCGCTCAACATGTCCAAACCATCTAAGCGTACCTTCAGATATGAAGTAAATATATCTAATCGTTGTGTTTTTCTGTTTTTGTTCCTTTATTTTTATGACTCGTGTGTATTTTACCAACAAAACGTATAACAAATTTATACTCCTAACAAAATATAACAAGTGTACTATACTAACATGTAAAAGCCCCCTGGGCGTTAAATAAATAAATAAAAATAATGATAAATAATAATGAAAATTATTTTTAGCTGTACTAATTCGTATGATCTTACTAATATTATAAACGCAAAAGTTTGTATGGATGTATGTATGTTTGTTACTCTTTCACGCAAAATTTACTGAATGGATTTTAATGAAACTTTACAATAATATAGCTCAAACATCAGAATAACATATAGGCTATAATTTATAAAGCTAACTATTTTTTTTTCATTATATTGAAAATAATAAATATTGTTTAATAGAAAATGTTAAAATTTGTGAATGACATTTAACAAAACAATGATTGTTAAATCAAAATTCTATTTTAGAAAACATTTAAATTAGTGAATTTATTAGAAGTACCTACTCGCCTAATACTTTGAATCGAATCACGAATTATGAATATTTTAAATAAATTGGTGAATTTTGGTATAAACGTAGTTGGGACCTAGGAAAAGAAAATAGATTACTTGAAGCACTAACCCTACGCAGACGTAGTCGCGGGCAGAAGCTAGTAATGAATAAAGGAACATTTAAATAACTCGCATTCTTACCGTTAGTTGCAACATAACGCTAGTTGTTATTGGTAGAAACTGTTTCGATGTTACTGCACATTCTTTAGATTACAAAACAATTAACCAATCTAATAATATGGTGTTACATAAGTCGTAAAAATGAAAGGAGAGCACTTGAAGTCTGGTCAGGTATTTAAATCATACATACCAGCAGCAATGGGCGCGATAGCTAATAATTAGGTATTTAAAAATAATTGAGACTACAATTATCATGGCAGAACCCGATCTTCTCTTTGGGTAGATTCAATGTCGTATTATTTTTCAAGTAAGACTTCTCCCCTGGGCATTACCGAGAGTAACCCAGATCTTTTTTGGACGGAAATGACGTTCGGTTTATATTTCATCATATTAACGTCGTAGATAATTGAGACTACAATTATCATGGCAGAACCCGATCATCTCTTTGGGTAGATTCAATGTCGTATTATTTTTCAAGTAAGACTTCTCCCCTGGGCATTACCGAGAGTAACCCAGGTCTTTTTTGGACGGAAATGACGTTCGGTTTATATTTCATCATATTAACGTCGTAGATAATTGAGACTACAATTATCATGGCAGAACCCGATCTTCTCTTTGGGTAGATTCAATGTCGTATTATTTTTCAAGTAAGTCTTCTCCCCTGGGCATTACCGAGAGTAACCCAGATCTTTTTTGGACGGAAATGACGTTCGGTTTATATTTCATCATATTAACGTCGTAGATAATTGAGACTACAATTATCATGGCAGAACTCGATCTTCTCTTTGGGTAGATTCAATGTCGTATTATTTTTCAAGTAAGACTTCTCCCCTGGGCATTACCGAGAGTAACCCAAATCTTTTTTGGACGGAAATGACGTTCGGTTTATATTTCATCATATTAACGTCGTAGATATGGCAACAGTGGGTGTGACACCCGGCAAAGAATAACAAAACATTAAATCAAACTCAAACGTCAGACGTCATCCGTTTATTTTGTTTACACAGGTTTTAGTGGTGTTTTGTTGATTATTATGTGATTTAACTAAAGGTTCTGGATGAACATATTGATTTGTCTTATTTATCTCTCTGAGACTACAATTATCATGGCAGAACCCGATTTTCTCTTTGGGTAGATTCAATGTCGTATTATTTTTTAAGTAAGACTTCTTTAGGGGCATTGCCAAGAGACTGACGTTTGATTTATATTTAATCATATTAACGTCGTAGATATGGCAACAGTGAGTGTGACACCCAGCAAAGAATAACAAAACGTCAAATCTAACTTAATCATCCGTCATCCGTTTATCTTGTTTAAACAGGTTTTTGTTATTTTCGTTGTTTGTTTTTGGGGTGTTATGCCGTGTTGTGCTACCTCCTTCTTTAGCCGACGTTTCGGACAGCGTTGCAGTGTCCATCATCAGGGCAGATCCGTCGATGATGGACACTGCAACGCTGTCCGAAACGTCGGCTAAAGAAGGAGGTAGCACAACACGGCATAACACCCCAAAAACAAACAACGAAAATGCTTTTGGCCGTGAAAATCTAAAAACGTATCAGGTTTTTGTTATGTTTTGTTGATTATTATATGATTTAACTAAAGATTTTGGATGAACACATTGATTTGTCTTATTTATCTCTCTGATTCTTGTGAATTCTAGTTATTGATGCAGGAATGCGAAAGTATTCTAGATCGAAAAACTAATTAATATACCCTCGAAAATCTGCATATCAATTAGAGATGGTTTGTTAGAGAAATAATTAATGGATGTACAGGCCAAAACGAATATTTATTTATAATGGTAAGCTCATCATCTACACCACTACAGTAGCGAATTCAACCATAACCCAAGGGATAAGCTTAAGTGTGTAGGTACCAGAAACCTACCCCAAAAGTCTAGAAGTTTTCACGTGGCAGACCGCTTTATAAATATGCAAAAAGTTGTTTTCATTTATTTTGAATGGCTTATTCTAATCTAAAAACGAGCACCTGCTAAACTTAAAAGTTACGAGCTTTGAGGCGTTATTTCAGCAAAATATTATAAAAATTACAACTATAGGTAAAAAGAACAAAAAATGTTTGCGTGATTCAGTAAAAATAAATTCTTGAACGTGGACTCGAAAATATTTTAACATACATGAGTTCTGTGTTAGAAAGAATCATAGGTTGGGCAATGAACTAACCGATGTCGCAGACATTTAATTTAAACTTCGCCACATTTAAAGCCAAATTAGTCCACCATTTTTTAAATGTAAATAATGAATGAGAAATCATTTTATTTTGATTTTCTTTTCTTAACTTTTTTTTGTTTGTTTTTATTCTAAAGTCATCCGTGTGGATTTAGCTTTGGATATATTCTTATTAATTTATCACGTTGTTTTTAGGGTTTATTTATATACTTTGTAATCTTTTTAAAAATGTGTTATACTGTTGTTATAAATGAAATTTGTATTCGATACGTAAAGCCCAATAGGGCGTCAATAAATAAATACGTCTGGAATATCTAGTTAAACGCAACTACTTACTTATTAGGTGTTACTTATTTATTATGTGCGTTTCTTAAATTTCAATAATAAGACAACGTTGGGTGTCTTTCAAATAAGTTTTAGGTTCGAGTGATCACAATCGCAACCGTTCGCACTGACACGAATGGCGGTAAATGGTACTCTTCTGATATCCAATTCAACTGCCATCTGTTGGGACATAGCAGAACTTCGTATTACAGACTAAGCTATCGAGACCTATTGAAAGAAGCTGAACCTACGCGAATAATCAATTCACTACACCTACGGAGATTTAACATATTCAATTAAGGTGAATGTCAAAATAATTCATATTCTACGCTTTCGTACATGGCGCGTGTAAAGTCTTTCAATTGACAAAACTATTTATTAATATTCATTCATATTGCTTGTGTTCTTCCGCGAACAATATTTTTTTCTTAATATTTCAAAGCATAACTTGTAAAAAGCGTTTATAAGTAAAAAATTAAATTCTAAAGGCGCTCTATCTACGAAAGCGTAGAATATGAATTCTTTTGAATTCACCTTAACCAATAAGACAAGACGCCAATATTGGTGGTGTTGTGTTTAAACACAGACTAATAAATATATTTTTTAATGTTTAGTAAATTTTATTTATTTATTAATCTTTTGGAAATCAACAGTCGAATTTGTTATGTTATAAATAACATAATAATAAAACAGGATGTAAAACAAATTAAATTCATAACACTGTTATACAACAACAGAAAAGTTTTATACATTTCAGCACGCAATTTAAAATGCCCGGTATTGACATCAAGTTATTGTAATTATTATATAGGTAGTCTGTTCAAGCAAGAATTTTGTTTACAGTTTGTTTTACGTTGATCGAATTTAAATAGGATTAATGAGCGTGCAGAGAGCGCAGGTACATTAAACTGAATATTACTAATACGAATGCCTTAATGTGATACCTTCGTACGTAAAATAATTTTTTAAGAAAACGATGATCGTGTTCACAAATTCCCGAACCATAAATTATGTATCTAAGATGTACCACAGTCTTGAAGCCAGACGAGAAATAAGTTAGGTCATGACTCTCCAAATAGCAATGTTGTGAATCATCGATACAAGAAGAAACGGTATGTGGAACGATTATATTTCGGGAACCTGCTTGGATTATAAATATATACATGGTAAGTAAATACTGAACGTATATAATTTTAGAAGGCCAAACATTTAAACCACATTAAAGTATAAGTAAGGTATACAGCAGATATTAGTTGAGTCCTTGCCCGGAATAACTTTATATCAATGTTCTTGTTTTGAAACTATATGGCGCTCCGCTGACTGTCTTGATTGGTCAAAAAGCTTGTTTAACCATAGACGAAGAACAATCAGCTGACAGCTGGCAACTAGCAATGGCCGCCCAGGGCAATCAGCAGTGACAGTCGCGAGTCACCGCTTGCGTTACCATTGACAACGGGGTTTTGTGTGATTGTGAAGTATGCGGGTCATCACATTGTCATACAAAGACAGTTGGCAGTTGATCGCCTTAGGCGATCCGCTCACTGAGGCAACTGAAATCTGTCAACTGGCAACTGTCTTTGTATGACAATGTGATGGCCCGCACACTTCACAATCACTCAAAAACCAGTTGTCAATGGTAACGCTAGCAGTGACTCGCGACTCGCACTGCTAATTGCCGTAGCCCGCCGTTGCTTGTTGCAGGTGCCAGCTAATTGTTCTTTGTCTATGGTTAAACAAGCCTTCTGACCAATCAAGACATAGGCGCTCCGCTGAGGAGGCATCTGAAACCAAACTAAAACTGGCTAGTTTCTATGTGTTGATTGGTCAATTATATTGTTTAACCATAGACGAAGAAAAATCAGCTGACAGCTGGCAACTAGCAACGACCAGCCACGGCAATCAGCAGTGCAAGTCGCGAGTCGCTGCTTATGTTACCATTGACAACGGGTTTTTGAGTGATTGTGTAGTGTGCGGGCCATCACATTGTCATACAAAGACAGTTGCCAGTTGACAGTTTTCAGTTGCCTCAGTGGGCGGATCGCCATAGTTTGATTTCAGTTGCCTCGTCAGCGGAGCGTATATGGAATGAACACGTTAAAATATTTACACGTTTAAAAATTTAGCGCCTTATGTTTATTGAATATATTTTTTGATCAATATTTTTTTTTTTTTAAATAAAAACAAACATTCCTTTGTTATGAATAAACTGGCAATATTTGAATTCCTTCTACAACCATTATTATTAACAGCGGAAAATTTTGCTTGTCAATTATGGCGGGGTTTTTGATACTGGAGTTTTCGTCTTTCACATTCGCTACACGTAAACTTTGACTCGAGACATGTTGACAAAAATGTGAAAGTAACATACTATTTCATAGTGGTCGATATTCGATATAAGCTATAGCTTACCTGTTTCATCCGAATGCGGAGAAATAGAGAGAAAAAATGTTTATTGATCTCACCTGAAACAATAAGAAAAACATATATTTATATTATATAATTACACATGACACGATATAGTAAAAACCCAGTTGGACGATATAATAGTTGGTAATAGTATATAATACATGTATAACAGGGGGTTCGAACAAAATTTAGGTATTTCCCTGAAAATCATTACATTGACACACGCTCATCTCGGAGAAAAGTGTCGTAAGTCAAAAACGTTAGTTTTACAGGAGAGCGAAAACAAATGAATGAATAAGCGGGGTCATCGAAAAGAGATACTAGCGACATCTTGCAGAGATGGAGTGATCTAATTTAAATACGGGTTTCGTGGGGTATACATAATCACAATCACTTTACTTTTCAGAGATAAAAAGTAAAGTAGAAAATTTTGATTTACGACACTGTTCTACGGTATGTGCGTAATAGCAAATATCTTGTACGGATATGAATTTTTTTTTTCATTTTTAAATTACAATATATAAGACATTAAATAATAACATATTTCATGATTTTGGTGGCAACTTTGGCAATTATTTGTAATTATTATATTGTTTACTAAATAACATCCGTCTTATCAGATAGTAGCATTATTTAGTTCGAACCGTTTAGTAATTAATGTGCGGCTTTAGATCGCTTATAAAATCAATAATAATTATGAATGAAAGTATTAAAATTAAACGTCTTTAGTTCGATGATGAGAAATTATTTTTTCCAATATCCATTTCCAGCGGTTAGGTATCCATAGTTTATGAAAATATTTTAATGTCATCGTCGCGCCACAACATAAAATATTTTTACTACACAAAACACAACGCGACTTTTTCTAAAAAAAACTTTGCTATTTTAGGAATGCAATGACACGACGAAAAAAACAAAAACCCAGAAGTAATTAACGGTATCCCGTGCGCTTCCGGGAATCCCGGTCCCAACGTGTTAGTGTTGTGCCTTTTGACCCCTGCAGAACAAAAACAACGGAAACACAAGCCGTGTTTAGGAAGCAGTCATTAGGGTGAGTCGGAAGAGAGAGGGAACAGACCGCACCGTTAAGTGATGCAGAAAAAGCTACAAAGCGTTTTGAAATTTCATTCTGTCATTAGAGCGCGGAGAAAAGCGGATGTGGAGTGATAAATGCACGTGTTGGACTGGTGAAATATTTAGAAGTATTTTTTGAAAGCATGATGAGATGTTACTTAACCCCCAGGCTAATCTGTCAGCTTTTGGGACAAAGAGAAAACACCACGCTTTATATTCAAATCTAAAAGTTAACCACAAAATAATTAAAATGTGCTTGTTTATGAAATCAATGCCTCCCACCGCAATTTTAAAAGCATTTTTAAATTTTTTTATTAATTATTTTTACAATAAATATATACATTTGTTTTAGACCACTTTAAATTTGAATTACAGTCTACCGGTTTCGGAAGAATCCTTCCTTCGTCAGGAGAATATTAAAATTAGCCTATGATACAAAATATTGATAGATATATACCTAACATTTAGGTGCTGGAGTGGGAGGTCAAAGGGAGAGATTGCGGGAATTCCAGCAATAACAGAGCGGTTTATTGGAAAAATATCTAGAATGGGACTAAACGATTAATTAATTTGGTTGTTCAATATATTAGCGTAATTATTTAGGGATTTTTAAATTTCAAGTGCTTCCAAGTTATCTAATTTTTTGCTTTTATTATTACGGTGAAGAATTTTAACCCTTGTGTCCTTATTAAAAGTATGATTGGTGGAAATAAGATGATTGGCAAACTGCGAAAAATTATTATAATTTAAACATCTTAAATGTTAAAACAAATTTATATATTTTATTGTAAATCATGGCGAGCCACAAAGTTAATGCTTATTACGAACATTTAATTATTTTTACATGAAACGGCAAAAAAGTAAGGCAACGATAACATTCATAATACATTTGTCTAATAAAAAGTGAAAGTTTTTTTTTTTTTTTTAAATTTGTTTTTTCTAATAATAAAATTTTAATGCATGTTTCATCACCATCCAACATCAGCTTTTAGTTTTTGGATACTGACCATCGAGGCCTGAGGGGTTGATAACTAAGAAGTTTAAAGGTAGCGACATACTCGCAGCTCACATCAAAAAGTTATTTATAACACAATAGCGCTCGCCATACAATCCCATGAGACCCGCCAGACGTAAAAAGATGATGCGCTGTGATCGCGGTTTGAATCTTCGCTAATCGGAATTATTTTTCGTATTCACTACAGTGGCGGTATCAGAAAAGTTATGCGACCCCCTCTCTACGGTAAACAGGAGAGGGGGTCATTTTTAATACACGGAGCATGCACGGAGCTGTCAAGTTAACATATCCAGTACAAAGAAATGATATTCTCTCGACCGCTTCCCATTTCAACTGACCCCTTCTACTGCCGTAGGAAGGAATATTTTATAACGTAGTGTGTCGGTAGAAAAGATACTTATAACGCAGTATCTTTTTGATGTGAACTTCGCGTTTGTCGCCCGCTTAAAGAGTAAGCAAGAGTGTCAGTATCTGAAACCCTTTCTCACCCACGGAATACAAAAGTACTTCCCAGAAGAATTCTGCGGCACACCAAAAGCAAAAATAATTAAATGCATAAACTTTAAAATAAAATTGTTTTTCAAATAATAATTTCTTTGGTTTGTCTATCAATTTGAATGTCTATGCTCCAAACAGGCGGCCGGCGTAGTCCTGCGGTAGGGCGTTGGACTCCCATTTCGAAGGCCGCGGGTTCGAACCCGGCGTGCGCAAATAAAATTTATTAAATATTTCACAATTAATTATTTAAAATAATATATAGTATATTTGCGGCACGTTTTAGAGTGGAAGATACTCTTAGTATCGCCCTGGTGTAAGACCACCATTCAGAATTTTAACGTTGCTTGAAATGGCTTTAGCCGTGTTTACTGACTAGATCTGAATAGCCAGGTACTTCCCCACCTTCCTCTTCCTCGTCTCCTTCCCTTCCCCACTCACCTTCAGCCTCATAACATACCCCGATTGGGGATGCCATATGGGGCGTTCTGACGCTTCGTTTTTGTTGACCCACTTTTATTTTACGAAAAAAGTTGAACAAGATTTTGTTCACACGTTTCAATTTAAGTAGAACCGATTTTGAGATTCAAAATGGCGTCAACTGAAATTGTTAGTGCGTGCGTCTATCTAATTTTTGTATACTTCTTATTTTTGATCCCAAAGACAGGGATGTCTTTGGTACAGATCCATAAATCTGAACATTACATCGTCCGACCATTTCAGATATTTTTTGGTTGAAACGGATTCCATGACGATAGGAACTAGTACCGTATAAATGAAACGTCTGATGTTTACTTTTTCCTGCGAGTAACTAAAAATGACAAGCGACTTGAAACATGTGTTCACACGCGACGATTCGGTGTAAAACTCGAACGATTAGTAAAACCAAAATGGCGATGGTCATACTCGAACGTCAAAAGTAGACGGGCAAAAGTTGATAACTTAGTGTTCACACGTGTCAATTAGCTTTCAATTGTCGAGTGGACCAACAAAAATCGCCTCGTGTGAACCGGCTCATAGTCTCACTGGCTCCAGACGGGAACAGTTGGGACTCTTGTGAGGTATTCACTATTAAAATAAAAAAGCTGTTTTTTCATTAAGTAATGCGAGAGCCTTTGAAATCCGCACCCACCACTCCATACCAAACACTTTACTTAGCAATCATCACACCTTTGAAGTGAGCCGCCTGCTGCCTACTGTTATAATTAGAGTGCCTTTACTGTCCATCTCAAAGGCCTCCTTCTATCAAGACAACACTAAAGAAGCATTACTTGTTATGTTCAACCTCTTCTCCAACATACATAACGACACTTGTTTTATAAACACTAGCACTACGTGGAAAAAAAAAACTATTTCCAGAGAACAACGTTCTTGCACGATAAAGAGAATGAAAGCATACAATAAAAGTTATTTTAAGATTTAACTATGTGTTACAGTAACAGTCATTGATGTGTAATAGGGTTAAGGTCGGTAGTACGGATGATTAATTACCTTCATGGGTTGTAAAGATAAGCCATTAATTATGTCGAGAATAAAATAGATTTCTCTTTAACATTTCCGTTATCCAATCGTCTTATTTCAGCTACGTAAATCGCCTAGTTGAAAGACCACCATTCAGAATCGAAACGGTGCTTGAAAAGGCTTTGGTCGTGTTTGGTGACCAGGTCTAAATAGTTAGGCACTTCCGCATCTCCCTCTCCCCCTCTACAATCAGCTTCACTACACTCGATTGGGAATGCCATAGTTCAATTTGCTTGGGATTGTAGGGAGCGATTGGAACTGTTGTATTGCGGTATTCCGTTTTTACATTATCGTCCTTCTTTAGCGCAGCTACTACAAGCGACTAAATCACCGCTACCTGTCATACTATTTTGCTGGTGTAGCGCCTAGCGGCGTTTACAAACACTAATAATAGTATGGAAGGTACAGACGAGCGGCGTTCGCGTCGCTTGAACGCAGCTCCATGGAAAAACGGCGAAAGTCCACGCAGGAGGCCCTGTGGAAATTAATTTCTCTTTGAGACCATGTATGCTTTGGGGATGCTGTGTAAAGGTCTTCTTAGGGAAAGGAAAGAGTGAACCTGGATCTTAGGTATCCATCTTGTAGGAGGGAAGAAATATGGAGTCTGGCAAATCATTACACCGTCGAGCAGTTGAACTTAAGAACTAGTCGTAGAATCGACATATTCTCACGTGACAAATAATGTCAACTGTGTACAAATGTTGGGTGCGTTTGGTGTATTTCCCGACTGTACACCGGTGTTGAAGGGATCGGTGACCGGACCACTCAACAAAGTGTAATTTCATCACTCCTTTGAAAAGTTATTAAAAGTGATGAACAAATAAAAATAGGTTAAATAGTTAATAATAAACTAGGTTATGTTTTTTTTAATAACTTTTAATGAATTTTCAAAGGGGATTTTTTTATGATTTCAAATGCCACTGTGTTGTGTTAGCATGGAACGTCAACCGTGAGGCGATTTGTACAGGGTTAGCAGTTGTGTACAATTATCTGTACTAACTCTAGGGAAATCTCACTTTTTTTTCTAGATACATTCAAATATAGCGCGCAGTGCTTTGGCGCTTTTTAAACTCGCAGGTGGCAACACTGGCGTACATATGCCGAGATGTCAGCTGATTGAAAACTGACAATAATAAAGACAAATATAAGCCAAATAATTTTTTTTAACTTTTTGTTAGCAAAACATGATTTAAAACCATATTTATGAATTACTACATGAAAACTGCAGGGGACGGGGGACGGGGTTTTGAAATATACTAAACGTGGTCACCGAGGGGGGGGGGGGGGGGTTAAAAATTGCAAAATGTGGGTCACGTAGTATGGGTACGTTCCATAATAAAATCAAAAATTCCAGAAACACTCGTTTACGAATTACATCACAATGACAACGTTAATTGACCTGTCATTGGCAGAAATACTTGAATTAAACCGCCGATTTAACACCGAAGATAATTTACAATGCAAGGTGGTTTTAAACAAGATTCAAGCTTTGTAAACCAGAACAATACTAGATAAAGACAATGGTCATTAATCACTTATAAAACCGATTACTGGTTAACAACTTGAACTCAATAAAATGATAATTCAATTATTATGACTGATATTGACACTGATAATTCTGAAAATAAGACTGCGTAAATTAATAAGAAAGACCTTGACCTTCCAATTTTATTTATTTTTTAATGTATTAATTACCGCACAAAAGTTCCAACAGAGTCAGTAGGACTATGGCATCCCTAATTATAGCGGTACGTTGTGAGATTGGATAGAGTGGGGAAGGTAAGGAGATGGAGGAGAGAAGGAAGTGGTGGACTATCCAGACCTGGTCACCAAACACGTCGAAAGACTTTTCGAGCAACGTTTTTTTAGTAATAACTAATAACCTACAGTAATTTTCAAAAACTTTTTTATGTTTGCATTAAAAATTTTAATGTGTCGAATATTATGGTGATAGAATGTCATAGTCCAGGGGGAATTATTTTCCTCAGGGCTTCCTGTGTGAAGCAAATGTAATTTTTTATCTCGGAAACTTAGGTGCTCTGTCATTTATTTGTAAGAAAATCCTTGTTTTATTCGTAGTTCATGCTGAGTACAAAAATATCGGTGACTGGACTCTTTTTAAATGTATTGAGTAAAAACTTTTCATCGGATTCCTCATGTGATAATTCATCATGTCTCGAAGCGTCGAAAACTGATAATTAGGGTTTTTAACCTTAGGTTAGAATAGGTTAATGTGCGTTACGATGTGATGAATTATCATGTGAAGAAGTATCGTGTCTGAATAAATTTACTATGGGAATTCAAACGCTGAGATCTCACAGTCCGATTAGACATGAAACCGAATATTATATATACAGTGTGTGTTATTTTGCTGTCGGATGATATTTTTGCATTTAAAAAAAAAACAAGAATAATTTTCTATCACACGTCGCCACAGTTCACACAAGTCGCGACGGGATCACGTGATACGCGCGATGTTCAGCGTGTTACCGTGCTGCTGGAACGAGACGGAGTACTTATCAGGTGACCCGCTAGTGTATACCCGGCTATTCAGTTGCCACGTATGATGTTAAAATATTATTTTTAATTGAAAAAAAAATATCATCGTAAAGCAAAATGACATCTACATTTTTCGGAATCTACATCAGGAATCGCAGGTTTAAAATACATCGTATACGCGCAGTTACACCTTGTATGTCTTACTAATATTATAAACGCGTAAGTTTGTATGGATGTATGTATGTTTGTTACTCTTTAAATCAAAATGTAATGAATGGATTTTAATGAAACTTTACAATAATATAGCCCATACATCAGAATAACATATAGGCTATAATTTATAAATATTTTCAATATACTTATTTTCAATATATTGAAAATAATAATTATTGTATTAAAATAATAATTATTTAGAAAACGTCAAAATTTTAGAATGACATTTTGCAAAACAATGCTTGTTAAATCAAAATTCTATTTTGGAAAATATTTAAATTAGTGAATTTATTTGAAGTACTCGCCTAATACTTTGAATCGAATCAAGAATAATACATATTTTAAATAAATAGGTTAAGAAATTTGGTGTAAACGTAGATGGGACCTAGAAAAGAAAATAGATTACTCGAAGTACTAATTCTACGCAGACGAAGTCGCGGGCAGAAGCTAGTTTGTAATAATAATAATTTGAAAGAGTATTTTATCACTTTTCAAAAACAGTATTTAGTTTTTTGATACATTCAGAAATATTCTATTTATTTGAATTTTATTACAAAGCTGAAATACGCATAAATTCTTCGACCTTCTGTAAGCGTCTTTAAGAAATAATAATGGTCAATACGCCAGAGGCCTGGGTGGTTAACAAGAGGACAAAATGCATGTTGCAATTGCATATGAAAATAATCAACAAAAAACCTAACCCAACATGAAACAAAACTTCGGCGAAGCCAAGGTACGAAAAAAACGAGAAGTAAAATAGATTATTTTAAGTATAAAACAACCTAAAGCACGAATATCGATGTGCATGTACCACGAGAAGCGAATAGTATGAATAATTCATGTGAAAATCGTGCAACGCCGGGCAATTCACCTCACTTAGGTATTTTGAGCTGCCGGTGCCTTGAGGAATTGGGTGGAACATGCTATTAAGAAAATCGATGGGAATATTATAGAACCAACTGAAATGTAATGACCCAAGATTGGTTTAAATCTAGAAATAAAATTGATTTGAATTTAACGTATGACTTTGAATAATAATTCGCATAATTCCTGCATGAAATTATTCACTTTAAATGAACTTAAATTCGCTTTGAATTTAAGTATTATTTTCAAAATTGCGTGTTTTGAATAATTTAGACAAGCGATTAAGTAAGTGCCTCCCTAAGGTATAATTATATGTCACAATACGATAATCCCATCGCAGCCAGGAGCACTCCTGTCCCGGTAAGACCGGTACACCAGGGGGCATTGATTTGTTAGGACTTGAGCACGTGCTCTGAGGTTGGAGTTTATAGCCGATATTGGCACTTAGCATGGGCAGGAACAAATGAATGGATTGAGCATTATTTTTTTTCTTTCTTTATGTCTTCCTTCTTCTTGCCTCTTATCGGTTCTTCGATTTCTGGTTGTTTTTGGCTCTTTCTGGATCTTCTCGTAGCTTCTTGACTCTCCTTGTCCCTTGCCTCGAACTTAAGTGTCATTTTCAAAATTCGAATCAGTCGAGTGAAGAATTAATTCATACAGAGTATTTTATTATATCATTAATTGGCACTGATTCGTCAAGAATCAAGAATGCAGATTATCCCGTGATTTTCACGGGTCTACTATAGTATTATTAACAAATACACGGAGAAAAATGTTATTCTAAAATAAGATCATTTTATTCGCAAAAACGGGCCTGAAGTTCTTACGAACAAATTAACAGTGTTTCAATGTTTATTGATAAATGTTCCCACCAAAAAACATTGAAACCCCGTTAATTTGTTCGTAAGAACTTCAGTCCCGTTTTTAACCGTTTTTACGAATAAAATGATCGTATTTTAGAATAACATTTTTCTCCGTGTAGGAATATTTACTATTATTACACGTTATATTCATAGCAGAGATTTACTAGCTACGTGTAGGTATGTACTAACTGCTTTATACGCTATGAAGCGACTTCAAAGACTGGGAGGAGAGGATGTGTCTGCAATGACGTAGGTCATAAGGGGTCAGGCCTCCTAGCAGGCTATCACAGACATGTCGATAAACGGTAATGCATTATCGATAAAACTTTTATCGATGCGTCTGGGCTAGGATGCAGCACAGGAACGTACACCTGATGCGGGATTAATGCACTGTTCGTGAATGGATTTCATCACTTGCTAAATACATACATAACCTGAATGCAATTTGAAAAGTCATCATAAAAACCACCCTGAAAGCACCCTTTTCAATAGTTTTAACGAATCAAATATATGGACGTACAACAAATATATGCCAATAATATATCTACTACTAGCTTCTGCCAGCGACTTCGTCTGCGTAGGATTAGAACTTCGAGTAATCTATTTTCTTTTCCTAGGTCCCATCTACATCTATATCAAAATTCTTAACCCATTTAAGTATTTAAAATATCTATATTTCTTGATTCGATTCAAAGTATTAGGCGAGTATTTCAAATAAATTCACTAATTTAAATATTTTCTAAAATAGAATTTCGACTTAACAATCATTGTTTTGCGAAATGTCATTTTCCATTAAACAATAATTATTATTTTCAATATATTGAAAACTAATAGCTAGCTTTATAAATTATAGCTTATATGTTATTCTGATGTATCAGAAATATTGAAAGAGTAACAAACACACATACATCCATACAAACTTTCGCGTTTATAAAATTAGTAAGAAGTAAGATAAGATTGAAACTATTCAAAAATTCAGAATCCTCTAGATCGAATCAAAATGATATAAAAAAAACATTACTTTTTTTTTTTTTTTTTTTTTTATATTAACTCCACACAGGAGGCCCTGAGGAAAATAATTTCCCTCAGGGCCTATGTCATCTTTGAAGATGCTGTGAGGAGGGTCTTTTTGAGGAGAGGAAGGAGTGAACGTGGGTCTTGAAGAGACCCATGTTATAGGAAGGAGGAAACACAGAGGCCGGCAAATCGTTCCACAGCCGAGCTGTTGAACACAAAAACGAGTCGTAGAAGCGTCCCGTTCTCATGTGACAAATGTCAACTGTGTACATATGTTGGGCGCGCGTTTGGCGTGTTTCCCGACTATGCACCGGTGCCGAGGGGATCAATGACGCTAGCTCCTCGGAGCATCTTCCATTGAAATACCGGTAGAACAAGGATAGCATTCCCACCCGACGCCTGTGCTCTAAAGATTGCAATCCGTTTGTTAAGACAGGAGAATCTATCAAGCGGACCGCCCGTTTCTGCACAGAGTCGAGGGTGTTTTTCAGGTACATCGGGGCTCCAGACCAAAGATGGCTGCCAAATTCAACAGTGGGGCGCACTTGCGATTTGTACAGGGTTAGCAGTTGTGTACAATTAAAGTATCTGCGGGCCCTGTACAGTACGCCCAGTTTCTGAGAGGCCAACTTAACTCTGGCCTCGATGGAGCCCCCGTACCTGAGCTGGTCACTTAGAGTTACACCGAGCATATCAATGGAGGACCTGTTTGGAAGAATGCTACCGTTGAAGGAGACTAGATTGTCATTTCGATCCCTTTTAGACGTAATCAGACATGATTGGGTCTTTGAAACATTGAATTCGACGAGATTATTCTTACCCCAAGAGAAAACACTCTCGAGGTAACCGTCCATTCTTTGCTTCAAAGCCCTCCGAGCCGTTGGAATTTGTGCACCCTTTGGGGGCTTGTCAAACAAAAAGCTATCATGGACTGTACTGTCATCCGCGTAGCAATGAATTGGTGCACATGTCAAAAGGTCATTGATGTGCAACAAAAACAAAGTCGGAGACAGAACCGATCCCTGTGGGACGCCAGCATTTATCGAGTGCGAGGAAGAGGTGAAGCCATCAGCAACCGTCTGAATCGACCTCTCCCTCAAAAAGTCGGCAATCCACGTACACAAGGATGCGGGAAGTCCGTAAGAAGGCAGTTTGTTGACAAGTCCTCGGTGCCAGACCCGGTCAAAAGCCTTGGAAATATCCAGTGCGACCGTTTGGGTCTCACCGAAACGTTCCAGGCACCGCCCCCAAATATGCGTCACATACGCGAGAAGATCACCGCACGAGCGGTTCCGCCGGAATCCGTATTGACGGTCGTTAATAATTTTGTTCTTCTCGAGGTATGTGAGCAGTTTGTCGTTGATCACCCGTTCCATCACCTTGGATAGAACTGATGTGATCGCTATGGGGCGGTAGTTGGCCGGGTTGGAGCGGTCACCCTTCTTTGGGATAGGATGGATAACCGCTTTTTTCCAACCAGAGGGTACAGAGCCAGAATTCAGGGACATTTTGAAAAGCTTCGTCAAAATCGGAGCTATTTCTGCAGCGCACCTCCGCAATACCAGGGCGGGGATTCCGTCAGGCCCACTAGCTTTATTAACATCAAGCCCTCGTAAAACTTGGAGCACATCCCGATGCCGGATCCTCAGCTTTTTCATATAGAAACCGCAGTGAGGAACCGACGTCGGGACTGCACCTCGATCATCGAGGGTTGAGTTATCCGCAAACATTTTACCTAATAGGTTTGCCTTTTCGGTGGCGGTGTTTGCTAGTGAGCCGTCAGGTCTGGTAAGAGGTGGCAGACTGGATTTGCAGAAATTGCGACCTATTGAGCCCGCAAGCGACCAGAAGGCTCTGCTGCCATGCGGGCATGCAGCCAGCTTTTTGCTGATCTGCAGGTCGTGCTCGAACTTTGACCTATTTATGATCCTCTTGCATTCCTTTGCCAATTTGTTATATGCTGCTCTGTTTTCGGATGTTCTAGATGTGTTGTAGGCTCGGTAAGCCGCGTTTTTTCGCCGAACTGCTTCGGAGCATTGTCGACTGAACCACGGCTTTGAGCCCACACCAGTTTCCTTGACAGTGGATTGAATGAAGCCATCCATTGCGGATGTGATGACTTCACCAATTTCCTGGGCACATCTTGAGGGATCCGAAGTCCGAAAACAGACAGCTGACCACGGGAAAGCATTGAAATGTGCCCGCAGACCGAACCAATCTGCTGACCTATAGTGCCATACTTTTCTCTTCAGCCTCTCGTTTGGTGGTCTGAAGTTGACGGGGATTGAGGTCGACACCAGGCAGTGGTCGGACGATCCTAAAGGCGCTGTGACCTCAATCTTGTAACCGTGTGGCACAGTGGTTAGAAATAGGTCTAACAGATTGGAGCGGTGAGTCTGGACATCAGGAACCCTTGTAGGCTCCTGAACCATTTGCTCCAATCCGTGGCAAAGGGCAAAGGATTCCGCCTGTCGGCCAGCCGAGTCTGTTGATCCCGAGAACTTCAACCATGGTTCGTTATGAACATTGAAGTCCCCCAGAACCACAAACTCGGCCGAGGGGTAGCGGGGCAAGAGATCATCAATAGTTTCGCTCAAATGTTTGAAGAGCTCGGACGTGTCTGATTCGCTAAGGTTCGGTGAGCGGTATAGACACGCATAGAACCTTACCGTACTGGCAAGATTGACGCGTACCCACATTACGTCAAATCTGGAGTTTTCCAGATTCAACAGTCGCACACAGTTGACGTCAGATCGGCTATAGAGACAGATACCTCCTTTGGGTCTGAACTTGCCGACGAGGGCGTAGCCCGGGCAGTCCAGATAGGAGGCATCTAGTTATAAAATCACATTCGGACAAAGAAACAACATATATTTTTCAACAAAACTCCACAACATCCTTCCCCCAGATATCAAACGAATACAAAAGTTTAATGAGTAATTATAAATCAAGAATAAAAAGCAGGCAGAAAGACGTCAATGAAAAAAAAACTAAAAACGACATAGAAGACAAATGAAATAGAATTATATAACTTTAGTCCCTCAGCACTAGAACCCCTAGTGAAGACTAAGAAATACCATAACCATACTTAAATTCACCATAATATTTTGTATGTAAAATGTTTTATATAGTCGCTAAAATACAAAATAAAATCAGCTTAATTATTCAAAAGTCAGTTCCTCATTGCTGAGGATCATAACCCCCAGGACAATAAACATAAAGACTACCATTATATAATATTATTATCCTGAAGAAGGAAGGTTGAGTTCAAATGAAACCGGTCGACGAATTAAAATTAAAATAAAGTGATTAATTTTTAATTGAAAAACTAATTTTAATACAAGATTTTTATGCATAGCACAAAGGGTAACTAACATTTATTATAAGCAATAAACATCGGCCTGAAACACTCATCCACATTGAAAAATCTTCCAAGAAAAGATTGGTTGTTTGCAGGTGAAAAAATTGTTGAATGAAACTAGTATATATTGAATCATTTGGCGGGTAAGAGGTAACCCGCCGTAGCTCTACAGAGGATTAGAGCACCTGACCGGACATTAGAAGGAGACGGGTTTTGAATCCCGTCGGTGGCATGTATCTTTTCTCTGAAGATTTTTCAATGTGGATGAGTGTTTCAGGCTTATAATTATTGCTTATAATAATTAAAATAAAGTGATTTAAAACAAAGCACCTTTTTTCATTTTGTATAATGTCAAGCCACAAAGTGTTTGCTTTCTTCGATAATAGTTAAAATTATTTTACAGCTTTCCCGAAGCGTCTTTGAGGAAATATATATCACAAAAATAATGCATTATTATTGTTAGTGTTTTTCGTCATACGATGTGTGTGCATTGACTCAATAACTATGCAGTCAATGTAGGTCTTAAAGACGGATGTGTAGAAATGTGCCCCTCGTTACCATTGAGGAGATAAGGACGTATGCAGCAACTCTATTATAATAATAATGTACGCGATGAAGGCCAACGTATAGTTAGTGCAAAGCAGATTTCGTCATTATTATATGAAATGTAATAAAACAATAAATATACCGTCATGTTATGATGATAATATAAGATATTAAAATAAATATTATCTACTCAAGTTTAGATGTTTTTATCACTGTCAATCAGCAAGCCAAGTGCGCAGCAGAGTGTATGTATCTCTTCTGATCTTAGTTATTTTTATAACTTATCGTATTACACTTTGGATGCGAAATACATACTTGGCTATTCAGATCTATTGACATGGCTAAAACCATGGTAATCAAGGTTTTGGTTCAACAAGATCTGGATGGTTAAGAAAATTTCGACGAATTTTTACGAAGAACAGTGTCGGATCTGCTAAAAATTGAAAATCGTTTTGTTGACTGCCTTCGTGGTCGAGGGGCAAGGCTCTCGACTACCGATCCGAAGGTCGCGGGTAAATGTTTATTTGCTTGATTTGTATTTTCACAATTTAATCAATTAACAGATTACAAGGTATATTTTGAGGCCCATCCAGAGTGGAAGATACTATGCGTACAGCCCTGGTGTAAGACCACCATTCAGAATTGAAACATTGCTTGAAATGGCTTTATTTGGTGACTAGATCTAAATATCCTTCCCTACCTTCCTATTCCCCATCTCCTTCACATCCCACCTACATTCAGTCTCACCACATACCACAATTGAGGATGCCATAGTCTCATTGGCACCCGTCTGTAGCTTGCGAGAGTCCCAGCTGAATACTCACATTAAAAAAAGTAAAAATGCACAAAAATAAAATTTAAACAGCTCTACGGCAAAACTACAAAATCGCACTTCTGAGATTGTTCTTCGGGACCGTCGATTTATGTGTAATTTGTCGATAAGTGGCCTAATTTCCAATATAACACAAAATTATACGAAGATTAAAAAAACACTATAAAGATAGTTGAAATAATTTTCGAGAAAACAAATCCTTTCTGTCATAAAATTCGTATCACGCAAACAGCCGGAAAATGCGGAGAAACACAAACATTAATCGGATTTTCGCACGATCTGATCCGACATTATGTTCTAATTGCCGACATCGTGCGAAAGTGACAATTATATCAAAGAATATACGGCCAGTCATTACCGATCACATACCACTGATAGCTCCGTCCTTACCTCTTCCTCTTTCTAATGAAAGACGCATGTAACAGAAAGAGATGACGCAAGGAAACATTCCCGCCGTTCATATCGTGTTGCGTGATCAATTATTATTCGTTAATTACTGAGGAACTGTGGAATTTAAGGGATATTCAATATACGCATTAATTCTAACGATAACGTTTAAAGAAAATTAAAGCGAAATAAAAAATTGCTGCTGAAAACCAGCTGCATTCCGGGAGAAATCCGGAATGCACAGCTGAGCAACGACCCTTTTCTTAAAAGAATCAATATAATCCAAGAAAATAAGGTGTATAAATACGTAATAGTCTTCAAATAAATTATTTTATTATTAGTATACCGTCTATTGATTATGATGTTTTAAGTACGTGGAGTCTACTGTTCCACTAGGAAGACATTCCTGTTTGAGGTCAGTCAAATTTACAGGTTTAATTGATATGATATTTTTGGTTCCATGTCTAATCGAACTATGAGATCTCAGCGTCTGAATTGCCATAGTAAATTTATTCAGACACGATACTTCCTCACATGATAATTCATCACATCACAACTTACATTAACCTAACCTTCCATTTCACCCCCCCTTCTCACCTAACCTAAGGTTAAAAACCCCAATTATCAGTTTTCGACGCTTCGAGACATGATGAACTAACATGTGAGAATTAACATCCGATGAAAAGTTTGTACTCAATATTAAGGGCATTCTTAAAATTTATTTAGAAACTTTTCACCGATAGATGGCGTTATTTTCAATATTGTCGAATAATGCACTTTTAACGCGTTATGCTTTTTAATACTGAGGTAAATTATTGGTTCGCGAATGTACATAAAATATGTTTATCTGTATAAATTATTTTTCGTACCTATACTTTTATAATTTTGGAGAACGGCTGAAAAACAATATTTTTTTTGTAAAACCAACACGTACGAAAGAAATTTGCCGCTGAAAAATGTTACTACAAAATCAAGAGGCATCTGTAAAAATAGTGCTGTTCCAAGTTTCAACGGTAAACCAGACTAGTCCAAAAGAGACGAATGATAAATGGATTGACGAATTAAATAAATGAAGTCATCGCTCGGGGAGATTTATTGATTTATCAAAAGCGCCGGTCTGGTAACAAGGGCGTGTGTAGCGGTTTGCGAAGTTAACTGGACCTTTTTTAAAAAACCGCTTATACCACGTACTATGCCAAGTAATCTCCGGACAATCGAGATTCCTTGCTTTTTCCGACGTGTAAAAATGTGTATGTTTTCGGCAAAAAATCAGATCTATTCCTATGGCTGTACGCAGTAAATCTATCAAATAAACATAGTGGTGAGAATTACTCGAAACTAAAAATGATTTCTCGTATGCCCAAACCAGACCACACGTGCTAATTATAACAATAAAAAATCAGTATGGATTATGAGATGACTGAGATCAGTTTTGAAATAGGTAATAATAATTTTATTATCAAATAATATTATGTGAATATGACACGATAGCATATAGGTAAAATAAGTCGGAGCCTGAGGAATACACTTGGGTGGGGTTTTGGTACCGCTGCCCGGGAACCATTTATTGGATAACCAACACCTCTGCCATACGTCACCTCAAGTGGTTCATTACGTTTGGTGACTTAGCAGGGTAGCCCGGGTAAGGGAACACATCGTGTTGGTTAGATAGTAAATGAATATCAATTCGGGAGGCGGGAATGGGTACCGCCGCCCCGGGAATCATTTATTGGATAACCAACACCTCTGCCATAGGTCACCCCGAGTGATGCGCTACGTTTGGTGACTGAGCAGGAGTGCCCGGGTTCATGGAGTGAGGTTTGTCTAGGTCTTGGAGGCGGATTTTCTGGATACACTTATATAATCCGCCCCAGATTCCTACCCAACCCTCATACCTTTTTCCTTCCCAGAACTTCCTCTCCTTCCTTTCCTTAAAAAACCGAATTTGACTTAGGCCTTGAGGGAAATTATTTTCCTCAGGGCCTCCTGTGTGGAGCTAATGTAAAAAAATATATGGCTCCTCACAGGAGGCCCCGAGGAAAATTATTTCCTCCAGGACCTCTGACATCTTTGGGAATGCTGTGTGAAGGGGCTTTTATAGGAAATAAGGGAGAGGATGTTATGGGAAGGAAAATGGTTTGTGGCGTGGGTAGGAATCAGAGGGTCAAAGGGTCCAGGAGTGACAGACGTATAAATCCTTCCCCCCCACTGCGGTACAAGGGGATGGGTCAATATAATTCTACAGGAGAGGCCGAATGGTCTCCTTCAACCAGCCCTCCTGATCCGGTCGGCAGTAAGTGGGCAGACGCATCAGCCACCAAGATCTCGAGAAACCTCACCCCGTGAAACCGGGCACTCCTGCTAAGTCACCAAACGTAGAAAATACTAGGGGTGACCTATGGCAGAAATGTTGGTCATCCACTAAATTGTTCCCGGGGCGGCGGTACCTATAACCGCCTCCCATATTCAATTTCATTGATGTATTGTGTACATCCACCCTTGAGGTGATTTTTGAGGTCATCCAAATGTTATCATTATTTTTTTATTTTTTTTTATAGAGAAACCTTACAAGAGTCCCAACTGCTCCCTTCTGGAGCCAGTGAGACTATGGCATCCCCAATTGGAGTATGTTGTGAGGCTGAAGGTAAGTGGGGAAGGGAAGGAGATGGGGAAGAGGAAGGTGGGAAAGTACTTGGCTATTCAGATCTAGTCACTAAACACGGCTAGAGCCATTATTAAGCAACGTTTCAATTCTGAATGGTGGTCTTACACCAGGGCGATACTGAGAGTATCTTCCACTCTGGAACGTGCCGCAAATATAATATATATTATTTTTATTAATTAATTGTGAAATAACACAAATTAATCAAATAAAATTTATTTGCGCACGCCGGGTTCGAACCCGCAACCTTCCGATTGGGAGTCAAGTGTCTTACCACTCGACCACGGACGGTCGTTTTATTTTGCAACACATTCATTTCAAGTTCAAGAGAATTGATATCTGAGTATCTACCTACCTAACTCGATCTATGAATATTATTATTTCGTTCACCAAACTAGGCACACGTGTCCTTTCTTGTCACAGCTGCAAGAAAGCTGTAAATTATTAGAGTTACGTTATCGTAATATGGTCGAACAATACTGGAACATTCGTTAAAAAGCAAAACAAACACTTCGGATAACAAATCATTCCGTGCAATTGTTTTAACCTTTTTACTACAAACTAATAAACTCTTTGCATAATGGGAATGTACTTCAAACTTGATCGATAAACGTACATCGGCACTGCTCACACATAAAGTATCTCTCTTTTTAATAAACGGAAATGCCCACCGTGGACAAAGATCTACGCAAATCGGATGAAAAATAAATACTTTTGTTAATGTAATTACTTGGTTATTATAAGTGATATAACAGTGAAATTTGCGTTCGCTAGTATCTCATTTTTAGTATTATTTTTTGGTACTAAAATAAATAAAATACTATCTGTAGATTTCGAATGGGGCATTCGAACAGATTGTATGAGAATTGCCGCTTACGTTTCACCTTAATACACTTAAAACGTTTCCACTGAGTCCGGTCACCGATATTTTTGTACTCAGCACGAACTACGAATAAAACAAGGATTTTCTTACAAATAAATGACAGAGCACCTAATTTTCCTAGATAAAAAATTACATTTGCTTCACACAGGAAGCCCCGAGGAAAATAATTCCCCCAGGGACTATGTAATCTTTGGGGATGCTATGTGGAAAGTATTTGTAGGGAAAGGAAGGAGAGGAAGTTCTAAGAAAAAAAAATTGAGGGGTGGGTAGGAATCTGGGGGCATTGTGTCCAAGAATGACGGACTTATGAATCCATCCCTTCCCACTGCGGTACAGTCGAGAGTCAGGCCGGATAGGTACCTATATATTGCGAAATTCCATGAATTCCACGATTTCCCCCAAAACTGAGCCATAGCTTTATTAATTTTGGCAAAGGCTTTGTGATCGTTATACCATGTTATGATTAAGAGATAAATTTCTCTTAGAATATGATAGAAATGGATTACAAGATTAAATTAAAGTGGAAAACACTATTTGGCATTCAAGTTAACCCCTCAAAATGAAGAGGAATTCTTAGAAGACGCTGCAGTAAACAAGAAACAGGATCTTTTCTCTCTCTATTGGAGTCAATCAAAGCCTCGATGAGGCGCTTCCAAATATCTCCTTCAAGCGTTATTTTTATAGGATCCTTTCTCTGCAGTCACAGATTACACGGGATTTGTCTGATAACCGATTGTAAATATATATTTTTTGTATCGCAGAGAAGAAACGTTCGTTCAAATACAAACCAAACAAATATCTAATATTTTGCAGAGTTGGATTATATTTTGGCGATAGGCCTAGGTATTTATGTTGATATCAAAATTTCAAATGCGGTTTCGAAGTAATCGCTCAGATTAGGCAGGACCAAAACATCATCGAATAGTCAAGTCAACTCAACTCAGTTAGGTGTTTTTTTTTTACGTATCCAATTATTTAAAAATTATCCAATGTTTTTTCTGTTTGTACTTTGTACGTTACTAAACCATTCATTTGATTGCGTTGAAACTTTGGCGAGTTGTAGTACGCACACCAGCAAAGGTTTCTGTATATAATAGTGAGCTTTGGCGTTATGAAATTTGTATCCAAAATTTACAATAGGTTGCGCGAGAAATGTGCCGCAGAGGACTGGCAGGGGAGGGATGACGGAGGCGTGGGAGACGAGAGAGGGAGGGATTGCAAAGGAGAAGTAGTAGCGGTAGGGGATAGCAGGGGCAGCTTTGTGTGATTTATGCACGCATCTATACGTGTACGCACCAGACGTAAAATATTCCGTAAATTTAAAACACGCCAGTAAACAGAATTTAAATGAAAACACGTTATTTCTTTGAGTGGCATTGCAACTGATGCCGGTTATTCGTTCCAATATATAATATCATCAATAATTGTGGGAATATGAACACAACCATTAATAATAGTAATTTCAAGTATCACTGAGCCGCGAGCCCGGCTTAGCGTTGCGGAGACGTTACGGATATCAATTTCGGAAAGTGATCCGTGAATTCCGTAAATCTGGCTAATCCATCGGCTAAGCCTGCCAGGCTGTACAGTGTGTACAGTGTTCGGTCCCGATCACCGTGAAGTTGTCTTTATTACTTTACTATTATAATAGTGTTCGATTAACTGAGATTCTGAATCGTGTTTGCTCGGTTCGTGGGATTCTGGATTTAGAACTTAATTAGAAATGGTAGGAGTCTGTATAATATAAATTACACAAAAAATGATGACGTCTTGGTTTCTAAACTAGTAAATTTTGCATAGGAATAAAATTCCACTATTTTAGTTATACATAAACGTCATAAACAAAGAGTGTTAAAACAAAAATAATAAAAACAAAAACAGCATTAGGTAAGGTAACGTAAATCAATCTTGCATTTGAAAAGACTAAACTAATATACAGGATGTATCGGTACGTACCCGACAAACTTTAACCAGCGATTCCTGATCATATTTAGAGTAAAAAATGTTATGGCGACTTTGCTCTCCGTTAACGTTTATTTTTAATTTTAAAAATCCACACGCCGTCACTGTCCACGTCTCCGCGCTACCCCCACCTCGCCTACCGCCGCGATGTCTATCGCGTTATTGGTGCGGGTTGCGAGGTGGGGGTAGAGTGGAGTGGTTGGCAGTGACGGAGTGTGGATTTTATTTTATTTTTTTAAATTAAAAATAAACGTTACCGGATTAAAAATAAGTCGCCAAACATTTTTTACTCTAAATATGATCAGGGGGCCAAGTCTATATCTCTCACAGCGCCACTCGGGTTTTATCTACGTCACGAATCCGTATTAACACTCCTCTGACCGTGCTAAAAACTTTCTCGCGCTCCGATGCTGTACACTCAGTAAATATTAGTGTAATGTATTTATTTAATCCAATACATAAATGTATTGTGGAGGAATACCTAAAATGTTAACTCTATGTTTAGTATATTTACAAAGATATTTCAGTAAATACAAACCGTGACCGCGTAGTTGACAGCACCATCAAGAAAGGTTAAACGGCAAACGTGCTTGTTTGTGAAACCGAAAGATCGAGACTAGGCCCCCAGGAATCGCTGGTTAAAGTTTGTCGGGTACGTACCGATACACCCTGTATAGGTATTATTATAAAAATATAATTTCGATGTAGTCTCTGAGTAACTAGAGTTGAATGACCTCTAGAACAAGATTTTTTTTTGATTTGTTGAAATTTTTGACAGATTTTGTAATTTTTTAAGGTTACTTACAAGTGTTCATTAAAAATTCGAAATGAAATCCTTTTTTTGTAAAGCTTCACAGATCCAATGTATTATTTTATCAGTTAGCTAAATAAATAAAATCGGCTAGTCTAATAATAGAATATGAGTTTGATGGACTTTACAAAATGGCAGTTCAGTTGTATCAAAAAACAAAAAAATTAAGAAAATAGTGTTTATGAATTGTCGTAAGTTTTTTTAAAATTTTTTCTTTATCCTTTGCATTGTTAATTATATAATTTAAGGATTTTTTAACCACCACACTAGGCACATGTACGGTGGTCGATTACCAACGACAAAAATTAAACATCTCAACTTATTCAATCAACATCAGCAAAAAATGACATCACTGTAATACAAAATATATTAGACGATGATGATGTATGAATGTGATTGGATATGAGTGCGTGAAAAGACATTTTTTTAGCAATCCGTTTGATTACAAAAAATAGAATCATAATATTTTTTAATAAGTTAAAAAAAATACAAGCTAAAAAAACTCTTAGATTAATAGTACAGACATTTTACTAAGCTTAATGCATATTGAAAGGGGATTAAGTCGAGTTACCCGCGAGTGTCAATGTTGAAAAGGGATTAAGTCGAGTTACCCTGCGAGTGTCAATATTGAAAAGGGTTTAAGTCGAGTTACCCTGCGAGTGTCAATATTGAAAAGGGATTAAGTCGAGTTACCCTGCGAGTGTCAATATTGAAAAGGGATTAAGTCGAGTTACCCCGCGAGTGTCAATATTGAAAAGGGATTAAGTCGAGTTACCCTGCGAGTGTCAATATTGAAAAGGGATTAAGTCGAGTTACCCTGCGAGTGTCAATATTGAAAAGGGATTAAGTCGAGTTACCCTGCGAGTGTCAATATTGAAAAGGGATTAAGTCGAGTTACCCTGCGAGTGTCAATATTGCCCCGTCCGACTGCTAGTCAGACGTCTTCCCATCTGGCAATCAGTCAACGAATTATCAATTATTTATGAATTTCTTATTGCTAAGTTTGCGTTAATTGTGATAAAAAATCAAAAGTAACAGCCTTGAACCAACGATGAACAAACTCGAAACATCCGATTCCGAAACACTGAAATCATCTACAATTTCGAAATGGACATCTCGATTATGCCACCAGAATCATCAGCTGAAACAAAAAAAAATAGAAAAGAGGATAGAACATTTATTTGCTTTTAATTGGACGTAATTTCCCCATTATTTGATACGGGTATAGATAAAAACGGAATCAACAAGCGATAAGTAAGCGGATGCATTGCATTATTTATTTTTAGCTGGCATTACACATCTTCGGGTGCTGTTGCTCTGCAAGAAGAATTTTCGGTGAAATTAGCGGAAAGCAGATAAGCCGAGATTTATTGGAGGCATGGGTAAAAAAACTATGGCACGCGAACACATTTGTCTACCGTAAAAATCATTATAAGGCCAATAATAAGTATGCTTCTCTGTGGCAAAATGAAATGGAGTGACAAAATGAAATACAGTATCCAAAGGATCACTGTAATACTGGAGTAACCCTTAACCACTGGAGCGACAGAGCAATTTAAATCTTTATCCTCGGATTGCTAAAGGAAAACTTTCCGCCCACATTAAAAAAAATCTTACCTCCGAATTTGAATATGGAGACATACAAACTGCTTATAGTTCTGTACAGCCAATGAATTCACCTATCTTTTTTCTATTATCACGTATTGGTAGGATTTATAAAAAAATATATTATTAAATCTTAAACTTTAAAACATTTTAAAGAATCTAGAGAATATTTATTTTCTTATATTTTGAATGTACAACGTATTATATAGGCACTTTAATAAAAAAAAAAAAAATTGCCACATTTTGGCAACAAAGCAATCCGTGGTTGTGGAAATAATGCCGTATTGTGGCAAAAAGCGCTCGAGTGGTTATCAACTATTTTGCATAACGTTCCATAATGTTCGATGGCATCAAGTGCTTATTATTTTATGTGCTGAAAAGGCCGCATTTCTTAATTATTTATTTATTTGAAACATTAACGCTTTTTGGCTTTTACATAATATAGTATAAGGCATAAACTACAATATGAGAAATTAGAATTGCGTAAGTAATAAAGAGCCATGGGCGTGTAAATAGTAGTTAAGTATTCTTGGTAGCCTGGGTGTTACGGACATAAACAATAAGCCAGAGGAACGACAGTTGAGATGGTATGGTCACATAAAACGGAGACCACTGGTGGTGACCACAGTGAAGCAGGCAAGTCTATGGAGCTTCATCGACATTCATCCAGAGTAAGACCAAAGAACTCCTGGATGACTCAATGCTCCAAAATCCTACGTAGAAACGGTCTGGATGAAAGCGATACCCAGAACCGAAGAAGCTACAACCTGAGAACGAGGAGAGCCGACCCCAACAGCCTACCTAGGCAATGAGTTGGGACAGTGCGAGGAAGAAGAAGACTTAGGTAACTATCCATAGATTTTAAGTAATGCGTAATAATTTATTAATAACATAAAAATAATGATATTCAGAATCTTGTCCCATTAAATTAAATCAAATCAAAAAGAAGGATTTAGGGTGTAATTACATTAAATTAAATTAAATCAAAAATAAGGATTTAGGTTGTAATTACATTAAATTAAAATAAATCAAAAAGAAGGATTTAGGGTGTAATTACATTAAATTAAATTAAATAAAAAAGAAGGATTTAGGGTGTTATTACATTAACTTAAATTAAATAAAAAATAAGGATTTAGGGTGTAATTACATTAAATTAAATTAAATCAAAAAGAAGGATTTAGGGTGTAATTACATTAAATTAAATTAAATCAAAAAGAAGGATTTAGGGTGTAATATCCGGTTAATAACCAAAATTCATCTTCTACCTCCTGAAACCTCCTTCTTCTTGAGCCGACGTTTCGGGTAGCCTAGCAGTTTCTATTGTCAGAGCGTATTATGGAATGAACACTGTGAGAATTTAGGACGTTGTAATAAACGTTGGCCAAAAAATCAGAAGAAAGTACCTACAACCATTACAAAACCAAAAAAAAAATTGCATTATTAGCTGAAAAAATCTTAAATGTTGTGTTGTCGAAATTAAAAGATTTTTGTTTTGTTTTACTAACCACTGCTACCAACCTACTAGATTGGACAGAACATGGCGTTTAAGACGAGCGACAGAAGAGCTTCTACCAAAGTAACCTACAAAACCACTGGCCGTGAAGGATTGAAAAAGATGGCCTGTGTGTTAATTCCCAAATTTGCAACACAATCACACTTTAATTGATTGGTCGGCTTGCGAACTAAACATTGGCAACGGAGTTATTACATTATTATTATTCAGCCAATATTATAATCGATGGAAATAAATTCCTCTCACGGGTGGCTTGGAAAATGTAGCTGGTAGCTAATACAGGTAAACAGTTCTCGTGAAGTGGAATAAAGATCAATATTGTCAAAAAAAGGAGATAAAACGATGTAAAGGTAGGACTCGAAATTCATTATTGGACGATTATCAATTAAATTTTCTGAGACATAGGAGTCGAAAAGTTGTGTTGCTGACGACATGCATTTTCTTTCAAAAAAATGACATTCCATCGAATGCCGTATGTTTAACCAAAAACTTGATTTCATTGGTTTCTTTTTTTATCAATTCCTCACATTTTCTCTTTTACTTTTAATAGTTTGTATTTTAATGAAATCTTTTCCTCAAAGGTATTATTGATATCCATTAAAATTTTAGTGTAAACCTTAGAAATATGTATATCATAAAACACTTCGTAAATTGAAGATGCACTTAATCAGAATTGTTTGTGTTAGGTATATTGTTGCATTTTTTTTTATTATGGTCCTGCATCTAAATGTCGTTATTTTATTGATCTATGACATAAACATACTTATTCACTGTCATATATAAATGTATAGACTGTTTATAACGCAAATAAATAAAATCGTTTATAAGACATTGCAAATCAAAACTGTAATAAACCATATCATTCTTATGCATGTTTCCTTGCGTATATTGAATAGTTCTTCGATCTCGAATACTTTCTCATTCCCACATCGCTTCGTCTCTTACTAATTAGTGCGAAGTATATTGGTTGATGTTCGTTCACCCACCGCTCAGATTTGAGTCCTGGAAGGGGTGTCACAGCTGCGATGACCGATATAATGTCATGTGTTAACTGCAGAAAGGTAAGTTGCTTCCCGGTTCTTACCGCGCATCTTCAGGTAAATAAATCTCTGGTAGGACTGAATCAAAGAGACGCGTTGTAAACCGTTGGCTTCGGATTTAAGCTAACCTAGAGTGAATGCACTCGTTGTAACCCTTTTGGTAAATTATTAAAGGAGGTTGCGGGAACAATTAAGTTTCCCGTGGAAGTGAACTCTTAAAGTTTTTTTTTAAATTTATTATACTGTCTTACTAAGTGAACTTGAACTGTTCTAAATACGTGTCAAACTTGCAAAATTGTACCTAAAATAAAGACTAATTGTGTTTACAGTTAAAATAGTGCATTTTATTTAATTAGCCCTTTACACAACTGTTTAAAAAACGAACTAAGTACAAGAAGACATACAAAAAACTAACCAAAGACGTTATAACGAGGTTCTTGCCTTGGAATTATTATTATTACCCGGGGGAAAGAAAGGAACGAAAAATAAAATCAAACAAATCGAGCACAATTGTCAAAAGGGACGTCTTCTTTACCAGAGGACTTCATAGATGAAGAAGAAAAACGTAGGTAAAAAGACATTTTTACCTTTTCTGGAGGTTAATTTGTTTGACTTGCCATATTGAGAATGTACAATAAATATAAATCAAGTTTCTATCTTCCTTGAAGATCTATCTTAGGAATTTAATGCTTTTGCAGTAAATTTTGAGCGAAATACTTAATTCGAAAATTCTGGAAAATTTATGGAATCTTTGAAACAAAATTAATTCTCAGTTTTATAACAGTGAGAAACGTTCGAAGTTGTTTTAAAATAAAACGGTAAAGTTATGTTTAAATGATGTAACGCAATTAAGAGAAAAAAACTCTTTTTACAAAAGATAAAATTTTTACCTTATTCCTAAAGACAGTTTTCAGGGTAAAGAATACCTCAATCTATCTAACTTCCGATAGAAGCCTTTTAAGACGCATCACGACACAAGCAACATTTTCCGTTTACTATACAGATTTAAAAAAAATATTGTCAGGTTATTCCAGACCCAGGAATGTTTATCTATCTTTTAAAATAAATTTAAAAACGTATGATGTACAATTTTGAAAATGCAAGTCATCTCAATTTTAGGGTCGGGTACGGGTACCGCCGCCCCCTGCCATAGGTCACCAAGTATTTGGCTACGTTTGGTGACTTAGCAGGAGTGCCCGGATTTATGGGGTGAGGTTTGTCTAGGTCTGGCGCGAATGCGATTGCACACCAATTGCATGGCGAGCCAAACGGGGAAAGACTGGTAGAGGGAGACCTAACCCAGACGTCTGCAGCCGGACTCTCTCGGCCCACAGCCTTGCACAGCAGTGGGAGGGATGGATTTATACGCCCGTCACTCCTGTACACGTTGACTCTCGGATTCAAACTAACCCTTATACCTTTTTCCTTCTCAGAACTTCCTCTTCTTCCTTTCCATATAAAAAAGACCCTCCACACAGCATCCCCAAAGATGAAATAGGCCCTGAAGGATTTTTTTCTTCAAGGCCTGTGTGGAAATAACGTAAAAAATTATAATAATACTTAACAATAATTTTGTAGTCAATATTAAATTTAATCATCTTATAAAAACTTTTAGGCATCCATAATTTGAAATAACCCCAATTGCATATTTACAAATAAAGTTCTAATATATTTATAGGCTGCCTTTACACACGCAAATTATTTCACGTAAATCGCTCACGTAAGCGACTTTTGGCCAATGGGCACATTGGATTTTGGACAAAAGTTTCTTACCAGAGCTTACCAGAAAAAACTTACATGTCTAAAGGCAGCCATAGGACAAAATATTAAGCAGAAAAAACATTTTTTGGTATAAGGACTGATTGGGTTTTCGAAGGAAATATCTCCAAATCAATTCGACATTGGTATTCATTGATTCGCTATTGTGTAATCGGAAATGTTTATGCATACAAAAATATTATATATTAAGTCGAATAAGAGGAGCATGTACATCGGATTGATTTTATATTCATATTCTCTTGATTGGATGGAGAGAATTTTTTTTTTACATATTTTTACTTGTAAGTTTATTTGAAAATATGTATATTTACAATTCTCTGACAAAATACATTATTTTTGTCGTGCCTTCAAATCAATGCTTCTAGTAAAAAATATTCAGCAATACACCCCGATACCCATAAAATGCGGCAATAAATAGAATATTTATATCACATCCAATAAGTAAGCATTGACCAGAATATAATTTAAGTAGTCCATGATTGTTATACATATATACACTATACATATACAAAATACAATCAAAATGCAAGTTTCTGCACGGCTGTATCTGCACACAGGAGGCTAAGAGTAAAATAATTTCCCTCAGGGCCAATGTCATCAATGGGGATGCTGTGCGAAAGGTCTTTTCGAGGAAAGCAAGGAGTGAACCTGGGCCTTGAAGACTAGGTTTCGCAGCCGAGCTGTTGAACTCAAGAACGAGTAGTAGAAACGACCCGTTCTAGTGTGACAACAATGCCAACTGTGTACAGATATTTGGTGTGTTTCCTGACTGCACCGTGCCGAAGGTATCAATGACGCTAGTCAGCTCCTTTTAGACGTAATCAAATATGATTGGGCCTTTGAAACATTAAATTCGATGAGGTTATCCTTCCCCAAGAAATAACACACTCGATGTAACTGTCCATTATTTACTTCAAAGACCTCGGAGCCGTTGCAGTTTGTGTGGCCTTTGGGGGCTTGTTAAACAAAAAGCTATCATGGACTGTACTGTCATCCGTAACAATGAATTGGTGCACACGACAAAAGATCATTGATGTGCAACAAAAACAAAGTCGGAGACAGAACCGATCCCTGTGGGACACCAGCATTTATCGAATGCGAGGAAGAGGCGAAATTATCAGCAACCGTCTGAATCGACCTCTCCCTCAAAAAATCGGCAATCCATGTACACAAGGATGCGGGAAGGCCGTAAGAAGGCAGTTTTTGATTAGGCCTCGGTGCCGAACCCGGTCAAAGGTCCATACGTGGGGATCTTCCAAATGAGACAATAAAAAAGTAAAAGCGAAAGTTTTTTTCGTTAGTAGATATTATCCGTCCTTGTTGTATTGGTCACATCATATGGCGAAAAAATAAAATAAAATGTTTTTATTTCATATATTCAATGAAAACTATGCAGCACACTCGTTAAAAATCTGTGTTTTAAATACATACTGTATATATTCATAAACACACACAACGACGTTTTACCGCTAGCAAACAAATTACAAGTGGGACCAGTAATTTAATTATTGTTGTGAATAACGTAGCTCAGCTCATTGCTGTGCTCGCATTCCCCGCTCTCCCCTTCGGAAGTAATAAACAAAGAACGAACTGCAAAATTAGAATTTAAAAAATGTTAATTACGCGGTAACGACGTACCCCGATTTCCTAATTTAATTGTGGCAAAACCAGAGATGAATGAGTCCACGAAACAAATACTTTTAACAGTAAATACTGACTTTTTCAAGCGGAACCGGGAGACACATAAGAAAAAAAGACAAAGCCATTTCATCTAATTTCCTTAACATTAATAAAGAGAATGGTTGAGCATTTTCACATAAAACCTGCTTAATATATTCATCCAACAAGAGTTATCTAGCAATTGGCACTCAGTAAGGAAATTTATAAAAAATCAATAGAATTAATATGCACAAATAAAAATGTTTCATTTGACGATGTCCTTCTTGGAAAATGCTGCCCATTTTGTTAACTTTCCCAAACATCAAGCATTAGAAAATGATTATTGAGCTTTTTTTTAAATATAAAATAGTGTTTCTGCATCTAAATGGATCCGTATAGCAATTAGCAAGTTGTAACAAAAATTAATAAACATCACAATAAAAGTGCAGAAGCAAAAAGGGGTACGTTTACAATTTTCTCCAAAGCGGTACTTTTTTCTTACTAAATTCGTTAGTGAATTATCACTTGAAATCTAGACGATGCACAATGTATAAGTAAGTAGAACGAAACTTCATAAAAAGGGAATAGATAAGGCCTTTGTTTTTTTTTATACATAATATCTCACTTCCTTATATACATATATTTATTTATTTATTATATTACATGACGGCCGTCCGTGGTCGAGTGGTAAGACATTTACATACTACATACATAATCCCAATCGGAAGGTCGCGGGTTCGAACCCGGCGTGCGCAAATAAATTTTATTTGATTAATTTGTGTTATTTCACAATTAATTAATAAAAATAATATATACTATATTTGCGGCACGTTCAAGAGTGGAAGATACTCTCAGTATCGCCCTGGTTTAGACCACCATTCAGAATTGAAACGTTGCTTAATAATGGCTTTAGCCGTGTTTAGTGACTAGATTTGAATAGCCAGGTACTTCCCCACCTTCCTATTCCCCATCTCCTTCCCTTCCCCACTTACCTTCAGCCTCACAACATACCCCAATCGGGGATGTCATAGTCTCACTGGCTCCAGACGGGAGCAGTTAAGACTCTTGTGAGTATTCTCAGTAAAAAAAAAAAGTTAGGTCGATATTAGTGCCTAGCTTGGCAGGTTGCCTGTTCTAAGAAACCAAATGCTCGAGAAAATGTCAAATGAATTATGCTATAAGAAATTGTAGTTGTGTTTAATTTTTTTAAAATTATTAAATAAATACTAAGTCTTAAATGTATCTGCCGCCAAGATCCGGACAAACCTCACCCTATGAACCCGGGCACCCCTGCTAAGTCGCTAAAGATAGCCAAGACAGCCGCCGATCTTGTCTGAAGGTATTTTATTACATAATGGAAGTTATTATTGACTCTTTGTTTTTATCTTTATCTTAATCCCAAATAATATGCAGACAGTAAAAAATCTATAAAGTTTTACAATAAAATTAATGATTTATTATTCACGAGACCTGGCTGGACCCCTAGGGCGTTCGATCGATAAGGATTGTAGTTCGGTAACTTCTCATCGTTCCCTAGGACAACTGCAGATCGCTAACGTACAAACGACTATATATTACGAACACTTAGTCATATAGAACTGTTATTTATTCTAATTAATGAAGACAATACTAGCGAAAGTCAATCGAAAATCCGTAACAGAAAAATCAGAAAAAGATACGGATACATCTGGGAAGTATGATACAGTTAAAAATGACCGAATCGGATAGGGATACGTTGGCGCAGTGGATAGCGCGTTGGCCCGGATTGCCAGAGGTCCGAGTCCCAGATGTATCCGTATCTTTTTCTAATTTTTCTGTTTCGGATTTTCGATTGACTTTCGCTAATATTATCTTCATTAATTAAAATATTATAATTTGAGTTTTAACTCTTTAAGTTAATAAGTTAAAAATGAAAATATGTTATTTATTCGTTGGCGATTGCATGCGTTCCCCTGAATTAAACAATTTATAAACTAAAATAATAACTAGTATCTTTTGTCTTTTGATAGCGTGGCCATATTTGACGGCTACGTTTCCATAATTTAGAATACTGGGAAGAGCAGCGGTCTACGGCCTTCACGCTTGGCCGGTCCGGTGTGAATCTGTGTGCTTTAAATCTTTCGTCAGGTTTCGTATTCATCCTGCCCGAAAGTAATTATTATCACAACCACCACTGTGATTGGTAAACAGTGGTTAACAGCCGTGGGCGGAAAGAGTGGGTGTTGGGTTCACGCTGTTTACCGTTATCTTTGAAACTGCTCGTCTTTTGGTACTTTTGTTTGGCGCACAAATAATAACACTACATAACCGGTTAGTAGCTGAGTGGGAAAATGGTTCGGGTACCCATCCAAAAATCTGCTAACTAATTCCTCCGTTATTGCACAAGCAATAATACTCTCTGCTTATAATCATGGACCGCCCGCAGAGTGCAGAGTTTTTAATCAGGGTAGGTAGTAAGAAAACACCGAATTAATTAGATTAAAAAAAATTACCACTTGCTCAAAAAAGGCACAGGCAAACACCTCACACAAGCCTAAAACTAGACATACTAAATAAACCTAAGTGTAATTATACATTTGGTCAAAGAAGCTCTGAATTTTAACAGTAAAGCTACTTCAGAGAGCAGAAGTGTAATTTAAGTATGTAATAACCCAAATATATGGAGAACCCATAGACATATGAATACATCATAAGTCTGTGGGAGAACCCTAATAACAATAATTACCATAGTGCTATCCATATTTGTCAATTAAGCCCTAAGCAACAAGGAGGGAATATCCCAACATTACCAAAATACAATAACAGTACTTAATCACAAACTTTTTTTTTTTTTAATTTAATATTTAAAGGTTTTTTTTTACAATAAATAAACAATTTTTACATTTTATACAGTGGTAAAATAGTGGATGAGATAAGCTTTTCCTCACCATAAAGAGACAAGGCTCTTGTGTTTGGTGAGGGAATTTTAGTACAATTATATAATATCATGCGTGAAAGTAAATAATACAATATGCCAAAAAACAAGGGATAATTATATATATTTTCATTTATATAAATTCATATAGATTCACGTGAATTAAAAATGTCTTTTTACTATGTATCATCATTCATAATTTTAATAATAAACTTTATAATTACCTTTATGTACCTTAACTTAACAAAATAACTTATAATATCTTAAATTAACAAAATAGAAACATTCATCATCTAGAGACAACGTTGTGTATCCCTGCCGAAGATTGTATAAATTCCGTAGCATAAAAATTTCAACTACCAGTCTGAAAATGTCCGTAGTAGAACAAAACCGGTCCTGGTGTAAATAAACAAGTGGAACAAAGTGAAAAAAATGTTTAATTTTAATTTCATATCTAAAGCTAAAACAGACATTATTATACGAAAAATAACTACATTTAGGACATAAAGATTTGGCTTAAGGAACTGTGGTAAAAAGAACTTACTTTTATATTAAAAACAGGAAGGATGAAAGTAGACCGAATGCTGTTTAAATGAGATCCCTGAGGCGTATGTGTGGTAAAACCATGTATGATCGTGTGAGAAATGTGGAGATTCGAAAAGAATGCAAGGCTCATGTAAGCGTAATGAGTAAAATTAAGAGAGGAACCCTCAGATGGTTTGGGCATGTAGAGCGAATGGACAAATAAAGGAGCGTAAGGAGAATATATGATGCAAGTGTGAATGGTATAAGAAGTAGGGGACGTCCGAGGAAGACATGGCACGATCAAGTGAATTAGATACTTGAGTCGGGCCATGTCAAGAGTCGGAAAAATAGAAGAGTATATATGAGACAATGTATGGATGTGAATGAGGCAAAGAGTGTGTGCCAAGACCGAGGTGTTGGACGGTCCGTCCTCTCTGCCTACCCCTGCGGGCAAACGGCGTGATGGTTAGTTAGTTAGTTAGTCATCATGGAAGTTTCTAAAAAAACTTTACATAAACAATGAAGTTGTACCACAGAAGTCGCTAAAAACACAGTCCCCCTGAGCACAGTATCTCCTAGTGAGGAGGACTACGAAAATAATCTATTTTATATATTATATTCAAGTATATTCTATAAATAATAAACAATTAAAATATAGTAACCAAATTTAAAAAAATTTGGAAAGTTTTTGCTAAGAATGGCTTTAGTCGATGTTTGATTGGGATTACAGCCATATTAAACATCGACTTCATTTATGCATATTACAAGCCAATGGATAATATATAAAATTTCTACAATGTCAATGAAAGCTAATATAATATGATAAACATTTCTTTAGTAAAGTTGTACTAATTAATGTAGTTACCAACAGATGACACTGATTGCTACATTTGCGATTTGTACCAAAATGCACGGCCTTTTTCGATACTTACACAAACAAGTCTTCCCTTGAACGTGCATGGCGCACACATGCATATTTTTGTGTAGAATTCTGATCACATCTGAATATGACGTGTGCGTCATTTTTCATGCTTAGTTTCTGCTTTTGTGAGTATTTTTAAGGTGATTTCTTCCAATAATTTCATAAATTTTAATATTATTTATATTTTTATGCGAGTAAGGTAGGGTAGGCAGTGCTTATATAGAATGCACGCCTTTGAACGGGAGGAGTTTTTCAAATAATTTTGGCAAGTTATTCGTATCTCAGTAATGTTTGTCTTTCTTTTAAAGAAAGATAAGTATGAATAACATTATAAATTCTAAAATTGTGAAGGAATAATCCGCCATACTTCAGGTTTATTTTCAAGTAGGTCCCTACCCAGAGAGTGGGTTCAGAAATAATTAAATGAATTCTCGTTCCCAGAAACGAAATTCGTTAGGAATAGGTGAAAATTCCGAAATAAGCACAAGAGATGGCGGGTTTCACGATCCGACTTAATCACCCTCCCTTAAACTTAAAACCACTCGCATAAAATTGTTACGGTGTAATATAAACTTATTCAATTTATAAGTAGTTAATCTCGACCACCGCAATACTCCCAGAATAAAAAAGAGATCGGTGGATATACCCTATACGGTAGATACGACGAAATTGCATTATTTTTTTACAGATGTATCATATTCATTAGGGGATGTTGATTTAAACCGGAAAATACTTTGGATTTGTTCCTGGAGTCCTGGGAAGACCCAAAACTCACACAGCACGCCTAATTATGAAGGAAATTGAAATTCACAAAATTCTCATCAATATTAATAGAGACGACGGAGCTAACTCAATAGTTCTTGGTATCCGTTAATTGACGGCTACACAAAAGCTAAAATAAACCTAAAGAAAACCATTTTGTATATTGTAACACCAGCTCGTAGAGGAGTGGCGCTTGCAACACGGTATCGCATTGATGTACTTAAACACCACTATCAATTATTCAGCTGCCCTGATTATGGACACTGTAACGTTGTCCGAAATGTTGGCTAAAGAAGGAGGCAGCGCAACAGGGCATAAAACCCCAAAAAATAAATATCAAAAAGTAGATAAATCAGTTTATAATACTTTTTGCTTGTATAAGTAGATTAGTTAAATCCGTTAGCTTCGTTTAGATGAGGGTAATTCTGCAATAATGAAGAAATTTAAAATCTAATTGTGTTACAAATGCAGAACTACTGATGCCAATAAAAAATCTATGGCATCATCGTAAAATAGGTGCTTACGTAATAAGATCATAATTAACGAAAAATCTGAAGTATTCTGAAAGTCGTACAATAAGGAAGTAATCTACGAAAACAATAAAAAACATTTCTTCCTGAAACAACTTAATAGAGATGATACACGAAAATGTTTGAAATTTCAAACAATTATGATATTGGTAACATAAAAATTGCATAAAGCAAGCAATGCATTATTTCATAACAGTAGAAAGACGAATTAATAAAATGGAAATATTTTTGATCATGAGGAAAATAATTTCGCTTGGGGATGATGTCATCCTTGGGAATGGTGTGAGGAGGGTTTTTTGAAGTAAGAGGAAGTTCTGGGAAGGAAAAGGGTATCAGGGATGGGTAGGAATCTAAGGGTCAGTGTGTACAGGAGTGACGTATGAACCCATCCTTTACTCTGCGGTGCAAGGCGTTTGGTCGAATAAGTTCAACTGGAAAGATCCAAGGGTCTCCCTCAATCGGCCACAACCGATCCGACCGCCACCTAGCTGGTGGGCAGACGCGTCCGCCACCAAAACCTTCACAAATATCACCATTTGAACCTTAGCATCCCTGCTTAGTCACCAAACGTAGCAAACTTCTTGGGGTGGCCTATGGCTGAGGTGTTGGTTATCCAATGAATGGTTCCCAATTTTCCAATGAACGGTCAGATTGTGCATTTTAATGATCGAATTTTGTTTATAAACGATACGCACCGCCGCCCCGGGAACCGTTTATTGGATTATCAACACCCCCGCCCATAGGTCACCTCAAGTGTTTCGCCACTCTTGATGACTTAACAGGAGTGCCCGGGTTCATAAGGCGAGGTTTGTCTAGGTCTTGGCGGCAGATGCGTTTACCCACGTACTGCATGGCGGGCCTGGTCGGGAGACTATCGGGAGTCCTTTTGACCTTCTTGACTCATCGCCTTGCACCGCAGTGGGAGGAATAAATTCATACGTCCGTCACTCCGAACACGACTCCCAGATTCCTAACCACCCTCATACTCTTTGCCTTCTCAGAACTTTCCCTCCTAACTTTATTTAAAAAGCCCCTTAACACGTAAGACGACGACCGGCGTAGTCCAGATACAAGGCTTTGGACTTCCATTCCGAAGGTCGCGGGTACGAACCCGGCGTGCGCAAATAAATTTGTTTTATTTTACAATTAATTAATAAAAATAATATACACTATGTTTGCGGCACGTTCCAGAGTGGAAGATACTCTCAATATCGCCCTGGTGTAAGATCACCATTCGGAATTGAAACGTTGCTTAAAATATCTTTTAGTGACTAGATCTGAATAGCCAGGTACTTCCCGACCTTCCTATTTCCCATCGCCTTCCCTTCCCCACTTACCTTCAGCCTCACAACATCCCCAATTGGGGATGCCATAGTCTTCAGAAAACACAGCTTCCCAAAAGATGACATAGGCACTGAGTGAAATTGCTTTCCTCAGGACCTCCTGTGTGAAGGTAATGTAAAAAAAACGCAACTCCTAACTCCTTCTGCCATATCACAATCAATTTATTTTGAATACGAATAAAACAGTAGCGATTAACAGAGATTCAAATGATTTTCAAAGCGGTTACCCAAGAATGTGGCCTTATTCCATTCTGACAGAAATTCATAACGATTTCACACCGGACATTACAGAGATTTCGCTGCAAGATTTTATACGAAATTGTTGCTTCCCGTTGGTGTTATGTGTTTATGCAACGGTTGTGAATATCTTACCGAACGATCAAGAGTATATCGGATTAGCGTTTGCCTAAGTCATAAATAAATGTTGCAAAAGCCTGTACATGAAAGCAAATAATCATGAATCATGACTGTTATAAAAGTCATCACGCATCCGTCATCAAATAATATGATGAGTATTTTAATAAATAACGAAGATAATATAAGCGAATCTCAATCGAAAATCTGAAACAGAAAAATCAGAAAAGGATACCGGCACGTCTGGGACTCAGGACCTTCGGCTTTCCGTGCCGCTGCTCTACCAACTGCACTAATGTATCCCTATCCGATTCGGTCATATTTAACTGAATCATACTTCGACTGAGAACTACCCATATTATCTTCATTATATTGACGCATATTTTTATTGGCTGCTATATTTATGTATGATTGCAAGATTCAACTCGAACTAAATGCTATCTAGCTAGATAGTGTCAGTAAATTTATCCAAAACATGCGTTAAAACCTCTCGATTGCCGTTCGCCCACCGGTAGCCGCGGGTCGAAATTTAAAAAAAAAAAATTTTAAAGCGATTTTGTTCCTTATGTATAAAGAAGTTGTATGAAGAACAAGGTCAGAATCGCTTGCGCCGTTCTCGGTCTTGACATAGCAAAAATCCGCATAGCGCCAACCCATCTGAATAATTTATAATAAATATCTATGGTCAACTTGGCGTCACTTTTACAAACGGTTTACAACTGTCATTTCATTTTCAAACAAGTATTTATGTCATTACTTCTTCGAAAACACCTTTGAATTGGTTTTTTCATGTAGGGTGTCTATTCAAGTTTGTAGAGAAATAAAAAAAAATGATCATTTTCGTATGAATATATTTTATTTACATTTTTTTGTCGAATGGGAAATATTTTCACATTTTTTTGTTAAAAATAGCTATTCTGGGAAAACTTGTAACGATATTATCACGAAATAAATATGAATAATAAGGTACATTATCTGGCAAACAGAAAACAATTTAAAAAAAAACAATTCCTTTGTTTTTATACGATATTTGAGCAAAAGCCGGGAAGATAATTTCGCGCGATTTTTCCCAAATACACCTGGCATTCGAGAGGTTAAAAAAATGAAGATAATGTTGGTAGTTCTCAGTCGAAGTATGATATCGTTGAATACGACAGAATCGGATAGGGATATATTAGCTCAGTGGTGAGAGTATCTGCCTAGAAAGCCGAAGGTCCTGCGTTCGAGTCCCAGATGTGCCCGTATCCTTTTCTGATTTTTCTGTTTCTGATTTTCGATTGAGTTGCGCTAATATTGTTTTCATTAATTAAAATGTTATAATATGAGGCTTAACTCGTTAAGTTAAAAATAAAAATGATGTGCATTAATAATGTTATTTTTTCAATTTGGCAGCCGAAAATTAAATTGATTAGGTAACAAATATGGGTATTTAATGAGCAAGGAAAATATTTATGAATATGAAAATAGGTACTCGAGGACATTATAAACGTGCATCGACTCTGCATAACACATAAACATGTCCAATTCAGAGTTATCCCATCAATTCTCGGGCCTATTTTGTTGGAAGGTTAAAATATTTCCGCTCTGCAATGAAATCCAAAAAATGGAATATTACTCAACGCATCCGAAAATTAAAAACTGTTTTGGAAAGATGATACAATACGCTTTCAAATTTTATAATTCGAAATAAACATATTTTTTTTAATACAAACATAAAAAAGTTTTTAAAATGGCTCACTTTACATTTTTCTAACTAAAATTGCTGATAACGAAAAAAATTAAAACACATTTAATTAGGTAAAAGTATTACAAACGTTATCGTTATGAGGGTATTATACCCAAAGAATACCGGAAATTAGTCCTTTTTAAATCAAATTCTAGACGTATCGACTCTTTTTAACCAAAAAACATAATGTGTTTTCGAAAGAATGTTATTTTATCTGGTAAAGTCAATTTTTAAATTTTGAAAACCGAGTTATTTTTTAATATAGTAAGGTTATACCGTTGGTATTTTATTATACAACACACATTACAAATGACCGGTCAGTGGTTGTGTGGACATCGGGTTTGGGTCCCACCCAGGCGTTCCGTGTTCGATTCCTCGGCTGGCTAAGTCCTTCATCACAACACAAGCAACATCTTCCGCTTAGTGTGGTGGTAGTAGGAGATTTTCAAATGTTATTGGGTTATTCGTAACCCGGGAATGTTTGTCTTTCTTTTATAAATAAGAAAAAAAAAAAAAGAGAAAAAAAAATCATATATTATCATAAAGTAAAATAAATCAATACATTATGTAGTAAAGCCAGTATTCAGAATTTTAATTTTAATTCAAATAAAATCATTAAAAAAATTCGAGTAAGTATGTGTTTTGTGCCGAAAATACCTCAGTTTGTCTATTTACGGTCTTACAAACTAAAATATTTCAGTTTTTTTTATACACTTACTTTGCATCAGACATTTAAAAAAAATCATAAATACTTACAAGAAGCACACATTAAGAAATTAAGCATCACGGGTTTGAGCATTCTTATTGCTTACTTGAACACAGGTATACATTAAAGCATATTTTAAATTAAATAAAGTGGATATTGAGTTATAAGTAGTTAAAAAATTTGGTACGGAGAATAATCAATCTTTCTCATCGGAACCGCTCTGTACAGTTGCAAGGGCAAAATCGCAAGTTGAATTTGGAATTTTCGGCCTCTGGTTAATGGGTCATTTTTTCACTCATTTTTTGTCTTTTCACGTAAACATAATGAATAACGAATAAAAAATTCCCAAAGTTTTAATTTTTTTATCAAATTTCGTTTGGAAACTTTGGTTTCATAATGGTAACGTTATAAATATAACGTTTTAATTGTTTTGTGGAGAACCTTTTGTGGTTTACATAAAGAGAGGTGTTATCTCTTTGAAACACAGTTTCGATCATATTTCTAACCACGATAGAAAGGGAGACACAATGATTTCTATGAGACCTATACGAGTTATTCGGAAAACCGAACAAATCAAATTGAGTTAAAGAAAGCTCAGGCATTTCGCTGCTTGTCTGCTAAAATTTAATGTTCATACATGAACCTTATCTCATCCAGATGTTGGATGTATGGATTCGCTATCTGAACCGAAGGAAGCATGGTACATGCACCACATCCTGAACGAGACAATGAACTCTGTCACAATGTGCAATTACTGCGATGATAAATTGTGCATTTCACGAATCTTTCGATATCTACAACTCAGAAAATCAGCTAAACTCGGAGCAACTGTGTTCTATCTGATTATTTTAATTGTTTTTTTTTTTTTGCAAAATGTCAGGTTTTGCTTAGAATGTTCTTAAACTTAAAGATAAATCAATTACGATACGTTATGAATATTTACTATTAAATATACATTTTTTTATTTATTATAAGGAATAATTATTAAGCCTGAAACACCCATCCACAAATCCACATTGAAAAAATCTCCCGAGAAAAGATACATGCCACCGACGGGAATCGAAACCATGTCCTTCTGATTTCCGGTCAAATGCTCTGTCCTCTGAGCTACGACGGCTTATCTCTTACCGAAAAAAAATCATTCAACAATTACAATTCCATTTTTTTGTGGATGAGTGTTTCAGGCTAATAATTATTGCTCATAATAATTGTTACCCTTGGTACTATGCATAAAAATCTTGTCTTAAACATTAATTTATCAATTAAAAAATAATAATAGATTTTTTATTTATTTATTTTTTCAGTTTCACCCAATTGACAGATGGAACCTTGTTGTACAAAAGCGAATGCAACCATGTTGCTCAAATCTGCCATAGATAAAATGTTGCTCAAAACATTTTATCTATAGCAGATTTTACTGTGTTGTCCATAAAATTTGCAAATGGAACTGAAAATGATTATTTTTAAATATGTAGAACGAACGTGCTCTATTTGTGCATTCTTCGATCGTTCAGTTGTTTAGTAAGACATCTCCAAATACTATGTTTTGAGATAATGAGGAAGAAATATTCGAATGTTCACCATAAATAAAATATTATTTACATTTTGAAATTTCCTAAAATTATCAAGAAAACGTTTGATTAGCAAATAATTTTTCCGCATTAAAATTTATTGGTGGTGTTTATGAGTTATCCGAGTATTGTATCAGATAAAGGGTACACTTTTACATATAACTGCATACTCAACTAAAATTTCAGTTTTCTGACTGATCAACTGAAGATTGAAGAAATCAACTAAACGATCGATTTAATTTATACATAGAAGTTGAACATATTATTAATAGGGTGGAATAAGACCAAATTTTTAGGTAGAACTTTAGACCCATCTTAACCAAATGAAACGATTTTTCTATAAATTTCCATGTTTTAATTTCTAATTTAGATTCGTTTACAACGACCATCTTATTCAATTGGCTCTCCGAGTTTTTAATATTATTTTATATAAAAACCACAAAGAGTTCCAACTGCTCCCAGCTGTGCAGAGCTATTCAGTGGTACTCAGTGTTACCAACTTAACGGATTTCCCGTCATATCTGGCGGATTGGAGTGTCCGAAGGGGGAGAATTTTGTGTGTAACGGAATTTACAGGATTTCCTGGCGGAATCGAATAAATTGACAAAAACATAATTCATATCCTGAAATTCTCAAAACTACTGAGCGAAAGGGACAACTGTACCTAAGGCTGAAAATTCCTAAATAAAATCATCAAAATCGGGGTTTTGTGTTCCCTATTCTTCTCGTCCAAAATGGGTCGATTTTTAAGATTTTTTATTACTACCTAACTGTATTGGTTGAAAATATTCTATTTCTGTATGTTTGTTTTTTTTAAATAAAAATATATTGTCTAGTGTGTGTATTGAAACGTCTGTTGATGGCGTTTAAACCAGGCAATTTTAACGATTTGTGGAGGGTCTTAACTTCATATAAGCAGTAACTTATCAAAAAAGCTTACCGACAAGCTAGTGGTCGATTTCTATCTTGCTATCTTACTTTCTTACTAATATTATAAACGCGAATGTTTGTATGGATGTATGTGTGTTTGTTACTATTTCACGCAAAATTTACTGAATGGATTTTTATGAAACATTTCAATTATATAACTCATACATCAGAATAAAATATAGGCTAAAATTTATAAAGCTAGCTATTAATTGTCAATATATAGAAAATAATAATTATTGTTTAATAGAAAAAGTCGTAATTTGAGAATGACTTTTTGCAAAACCATGATTGTTAAATCAAAATTCTATTTTAGAAAATATTTAAATTAGTGAGTTTATTTGAAGTACTCACCTAATACTTTGTATCGAATCAAGAATTATAGATACTTTAAATAAATAGGTTAAGAATTTTGGTATAAACGTAGGTAGATGGGACCTAGGAAAAGAAAATAAATTACTCGAAGTACTAATCCTACGCAGACGAAGTCGCGGCAGAAGCTAGTATTACATAAATTAAAAAAAATATTTGGAGTAAGTGTCAAAATCCAGAGAGGATATTATGGAATACATTTGTATGGAGAAAACGCCGCCCGGTTTCCTCAAGGCCAAATTGTATCTGGGTAATGTGTACATATGATTTACATGTAATTCAGAGTAGATACATATAATGTTATTAACGAAATATGCGAAGGTTAATCATAATTAATTATAAAATTTCTAATAATATGTTCGAGAAATCGTTATCCTTGATTTTTTACTTCAATTAAATAATGAATAATGTAGGTACGAACATTTTCTTCTTCCTTTTGAACGCACATTGCTTTTAAGGTCGAAATTGTAAACATGAGTCGTTTATAATATGATTAACTTTATTTTTATAGTGAACACCTCATAGGAACCCCAACTGCTCCCGTCTGGAGCCAGTGAGACTATGGCATCCCCAATTGGGATGTGTTGTGAGGCTGAAGGTAAGCGGGGAAGGGAACGAGATGGGGAAGAGGAAGGTGGGGATGTACCTGGCTATTCAGATCTGGTCACTAAACACGGCTAAAGCCATTTTAAGCAACGTTTTAATTCTGAATAGTGGTCTTACACCAGGGCGATACTGAGAGTATCTTCCACTCTGGAACGTGCCGCAAATATAGTGTACAGGATGTCCGGGGGTAAAGTGCAATAACTTCGGGAAGTGATTCTACATAAGTAAAAAAGATAAATTACTTTTTTCGAAATTCCACCTTTTTGTACTCCTCGGTACAATGAGATTTATTTTTTTATTTTTTTATTTATAGAATACATGATAATACATTAAGACATTTTAAGTAATACATATGATACATTCGATCACCACACTAGGTGACTGCCTATTTCATGGTGACCAATGGAATATAGTTAATAGGAATATAGTTTGGAGATTTTACCGGACCCCCCCCCCTATTTTTTGCTCACGTAATTAATGTATGCCCCCTAATGGGGCAATGCAGATTGTCTTTATTTATTTACTAGCTTATGCCCGCGACTTCGTCCCCGCAGGATTAGTACTTTGAGTAGCCTATTTTCTTTTCCTAGGTCCTTTCTATGTTAATACCTTATTTAAAATATCTATAATTCTTGATTCGATTAAAAGTATTAGGCGAGTACTTCAAATAAATTCACTAATTTATGTATTTTCTAAAATAGAATTTTATTTAAGTAACAATCATTGTTTTGCAAAATGTCATTCTCAAATTTTGACGTTTTCTAATAAGCAATAATTATTATTTGTATTTGTATATGGAAAATAGCTAGCTTTGTAAATCATAGCCTATATGTTATTCTGATGTATAAGAAATATTATTGTAAAGTTTCATTGAAATCCATTCAGTAGTTTTTGCGTGAAAGAGTAACAAACACACATACATCCATACAAACTTTCGCGTTTATAATATTAGTAAGATTTATACGCAGTATTTAACTGAAGCATCTATAATATTTATAAGAAATTAAATTTTTAAACCAAAACCACATGATTTTTTTCCGCATAGCTTCATCTAACAGGATCTCATTTTGCTTTGTTATTTACACGTGTTCTTTACTTCTATTTCCTATGCTTTGCTGTTTTAAACGCTCGTGGGCTATTTATTATTCACGAACGAATTCCCCATGTTATAGTTTATGTCTTATAGGTACTATATGTTATATTATGTAAAAGCCGATTTAATAAAAAAAATTATCTGCTTACACTTCATAACCCAACAAAAACATTACATACCTCGGAAGGTACCTATCGTTTCATATTATTCATAAGCGACGTCTCAAGTGTCTAATGCCATAAAAACTACAAATTATTTCACCTTTTCAACAACCAAATAACATAAACACTCGATGAAAGAGAAAGGGGCCTCTTTGGCCCAGAGCTCTGTATGCCATTATATCAAATAAAAGTGCATTGATTACGGCGTGGATTTCGATTGTTATTCAAATCTAGAGTTTTATTCCGAGATTGATGAAATTTTGCTCACCTGACATTGATAACAAGAGGAAGGCCACTGTTTACAATTGATTTCGAAAAACTCTGTGCGAAGCCCGGGCAACTCCCGGCTAGTTTTACTACAAAACAAAAAAACTGTTTCCTTGTCTGAAGTTCTCGAAAGGTGAGCTCTGGCGTTATAAAATTTGCGTTATGAGATTTTTGTAATCATGTCGAATTTTTCAATCTTACTGAAAAGTCACGGACCGCCACTGGTTTCTTTCATCCTACAACATTGGTTTCTTCAGTTCACTCTTGTCCTTTCCTCAAAAAGATCCTTCACACAGTATCCCCAAAGTTAATTTAATCGGCCCTGAGGGAAGTTATTTCCCTGTTAAATAGAACTTTAAGAAAGGGTTTCATGCCACCCCAATGTCGAGGAATGTTGTGTGGTTGAAGGAAGCGAGGGAGGGGATAGAGTACCTGGCTGACAGATCTAGTCAGCAAACATGTCATCATGGCAACCGATTTGACGTTAGAATTGCATTAGTCTGAATAATTTTGAATGTTAGTAGTTAGTGTAATGTCACTAGGGTGATACTGAGCGTATCTTCCATTCTGGTTGTGAAGTGGGAAAGTTTGATGAACCTTGCAAAAATGGCCTTACAGCTGTGTGGGAGATTCAAAATAAATAAATAATAACCTACGTAATAATAATGCACAACATTACCTCTCACTGTACGTCATTTTTGAAAACATTGTAAACAAAATGAACAAACTTTGAAGAATTTACGTCAATGATCTACATACCTTGAAGGAGTTTTGAAGTGATGTGTCCGATTTTAAAATCAGTCGTTTTTTATGTTAATCCAAATATTTGAAGCACACTCTTTTACTTATTTGCAAGGTTAAATTGGGACGACTCAAACTAACCGACACGACAAACAAATTCGTAATTCATTCACTCGAAAACTTGGATCAAAGCACAACTAATAAATAATTTACGTATACACCTGATTCTATGAAACAAATCCCTCGCAGGGCAACAAGTTTAAACCGGTAAACCGACCGCACGGACAAACTTATTATTAAAAAAATAACAACTTTTATTTTGCAACGAATATACAAAACTATTGCTATATCACAGAGGAATACTTAACAACGACTTCTGGGTTGTTTTAAGCACTGAACTGACACCGATATTCACTGAAACACGGCAATAGGTTGATGGTGTTTTTCTTTTTTTTGTTGTTTAGTTTATTAACGAACTGCAATACCGACACGGCAAAAGTTTTCTGAACACTGAGAAAATAATAATACCAAAAGTCTTCTTCTTCTTTCCCTTTCAAGGTGGGATACTATCTATGATGTTGCCATAGACAATATAGAGTATTTGACGTTAATCGATGTTGCGTGGGGTAGTTTTGAACATAAAATATTAATATTGGAAACACTACGCAGGTGCTATTTAATTATTTTGTGTGATATAATTTACCGTATAATATTTTTATTGATTTAAAGAGGCGACAAACGCAACGTTAGAAGCGCTAGCGTTATTGAGCATGAATTACGCTGCTTATCTTTTCTACCGACACACTACGTTATAAAAGATTTCTTCCTACGGCAGGAGAGGGTTATACCATTTATTTATACTGGGAGTATAAATAGTTGAATTATAGTATTATTATAGGAATTAAGTATAATCGAGTTGAATTATACGATTTATTTATACTGGAACTGTCAACTTGACGGCTGACAGCTGCTTGAGCACGTCGGCTGCTTTTTTAAAATGCAGCGAGGGGGGGTTGCATAACTTTTCAAATGTCGCATCGACAGCGGTTACGGCGAATAGCGAAGACCCGAACCGTGCTTATAATGCTCATCTTTTTGTGTGTGGCGGGTTTGTAAGGGATTGTATGGCAAGCGCTATTGTATTACATATAAAGTATCTTTTTATATGAACTGCGCGTCTGTCCCGTGCATTAGTTCAGTAAAATATTAGAAAGTTCACAAAAATTTGGAAAGTTCACAAAAATCTTGGAAAATTAATATAGTTGGGAATTTTTTTTTCTTCTACGTTAATATTTCCAGCAGATGACTCAGAATGAAATACAAGGGAAGACGATCAATTAATTTATTAGTAGGTATGAATCATGACAAGGCCAATTTACCCTTTAGGTAGCAAGTCAAGTGCGCAGCGTTAAACTTTCCCTCAGCAGCTCAGAATAGAGGTGTACGCCGCTACCAACATTTTAATATTACAAATGTAATAAAACCAATATAATTGAATAAAATCCTTGTAATTAAACTTATTTGTTTGTAATGCATAAAGACTTTAAAATAAAAAAATATATTATTTTTATTAGTAGTACCTTTCCACATATACACTAATCACATACTAATAATCAAAAAGTAAATCGGCCTTAAAAGAGGAGAAGATGACACGTTCTCTGCCTTAAAAATACATACTCATTATATTTCTTCAGGCACTCTACGGTTTATGGTATTGAAACCATTGAGTTGAGTTTCAGTGCCGGCAACCCGGGCGTTTATTTTATTTTAATTTATTTACATATTCTTTTTGACATCCTTTACATCCTTTTACCCGCCTCACTAGAGAGAGTCTGGTAACTACTTAAAGGTGTCGTTTGCTAATGACATGACTATATTTCCTTTTTTTATTGTAAATTATAAAGTAAATATAAAGAATAAAAATATGTTACGTAACATTCATTAATCATTTTAAATACCCAATTAGTAGAGAAATAATCTCTGGTCTAACTGGGGAGCTAGTCTATTTACTAGTACATATTTGGAAATAATAAAGTTACAACATAATGCTTATAAATAGTATGTATAGTTACAAAAATAAAATTTATATTTCTAAAGTATTACAAAAATATTGGTCCAAAAGTAAAGATACAAATAAAAATAGTAAAAGAATAAAGAATTTATCTGAAAATCATCGATAAAATTTGTCAATCTGTTGGTTTTCGATAAAAATATAACACTCTTCTTCTGCGTTTCTAGACCACTTCTTTACAATATACATAATTCTATATTCTATAGAAATATGGGGAAACAGGTATGGTCTGAATTTTGTATTTCTCGCTCTTTCGAGATCAGTTAAAATATATTCATAGTACAAGATTTACTTGGAACAGTTTACTCTGGCATTCATTCGCCATTGAAGGCAATCTAACATTCGTTAATTTTAATTTATGGTATTATACAACCTACCTATGTCTACATCGCATTGATTTGAAAAGTGCGGCCGTCCCTACCTACTACCTCGCTACACATTATTTTTTTCTTGAAAGGTCTCGCTGCTGCGACACACAATACACAGCGATGCGCCGAAATATCGAGAAGTTTCCAGCGAGTGTACGGTTTAGCCTACTGTTCAAGTATCTGCCAGGTCAGGCTATATAAAGTGGTTCCAGCAAGCCAAGTCAGTCTTCTTGTCTTTCAGTCAACGAGTTGCATCCATTCGGCGACGAACAGCCGGTCGCGCATCGGCTCTCATGTCTGCAGTTCGCGTGTCGGAATAATCTTACTACGTTTGTAAATACTCTACATTTGTAAATAGTGCATTATGTAAATACATCATCATCAATCATCATTCAGCGTTTATTATTCCGACCAGCACGCACGGAGATATCACGACACACCGATATCTCCTCCCTCTTTCCAAATGGAGGCTCAACGCATATTTTACTTATCTCATCGAGGCCCGAAATTATCCTCCAAAGTACTATTCTGGGTTTGGCAATGCAAGCGTAGGTTTTTAATTATCACCAGTATAGTTGGTGAAATGCTGCCATGATACCGAGTATTTCGCTTTCTACTTTGACTCATTGCAGAAGGATAGCAGGGAAATTAGTGTGGTGTCAACAAACCAAAGTTAGCAGATCTTACTGTACCCGACTACTAGGTTTCTCATAATTGGTTTGAAAATGTATTCAAGCTAACACACTAGGCATCCAAAGATCGCCAGCAGCGGGAGCCTGTCGATGCATGGTGATTTTTGTGACAATATGTAAAGGCAAAATGTAAGCGTTTTCCATAGTCCTAACACCCTAGGCAGTAAGGCCAGCCAAACTGGTGATAATGGCTACTATATAAGCTGCAAACATTTGCTCCTCCATATTTTGGCAGCCTATAACCATTCCTAGCCTAATAGTTCACTTCAGAAGGGCCACACAACGGAGATGAGCCGCTTCCAACTAGCATATAAATAATTAAGCCTCCGAAAGAGTAAAATAAAGTGTATGAAATCAAATATTGTGACTACAATAGTATTCAAGCCTTCCCGTTAATGTTCAATTTTTTTTAACAAGATACTTACTTGCTAGTATGAAGTAGCTCAAGTCTGTTGTGCGGCCCATTTGAAGGCAACATCAATTTCAATAAATTTCGTGATCAAAAAATACCCTCCACATAGCATCCCCAAAAATGGCATCGGCTAATGTGTGGAGCTAAAACTTATTTACAAATAATAACATACATAACCACACAATAAATTACCTACATTAATTGAGACGCAGTCTTGTTTGAAAAAAATATTTATTGCAATCTTGAAGTCACTTCATTCTATCTCAGAAGAAAGGTCATTGAGTTCTTAACTGATTAAATGGCCACCATCTTGAATAAGAATGTAACAATTTTTTTACAGACAGATGAAATGCCAAATGGTCGAGTTAAAACAGGACTATGCTATGCTCAGTCAATAAATAAATAAACAAACAAGATTTTCATCAGTTATCTCACCGGGCAAGAAGAATTGAAATCATTGTGGAATCGTGGCATCCTCAGTGGAACCCTGCGGTTCGAATGTCGACCATCTTTACATAAAATATACCTCCAATATATACAATTCAATAATTTGCAGTCCTTGGAAACTGTCATGGAACCCTAGGATTTTGTAGAACCTACTTTGGGAATCAGCGCTTTAGATTAATGTTCAACATAATGAAATAAATAAAACAAAATACTTCTGCTGTTTTAATGTTTATCAAAAAATAACAATTTACAAAGGCACATATTTATGAATCAAATGAGAGAAAAATTAAAAAATTAAAACAAATAGATTATATCGACGGTCCCGAAGAACAATGTCGGATCTGACAAAAATTGAAAATCGTTTTGTTTGTTTATTTATTGGCTTATCTTGTTAATTCAAAAGTCTTTATTTTAGAATTTTATAATGCAATGAGATGAAATGCCAAAGATCAAAACAACACTACGTTTCTTGATACCAAAAACAGTAAAAATGCAGAAACGATATTTTAAAAAGCTCTACTACAAATCTACGAAATCGCACATCCGACATTGTTCTTCGGGACCGTCGATATGTATTACACCGGACTTGTTAAATGCTTTGATAGTTTAAAAATCTATTACTTCTACTAAATCAATTGAAAATTATTTGTTTACAATATAACTAAAATTCAACACTTTGATAATATAATTTTTTACAGGTTTTTATATTTTACAACATTGAATTGAAAAAAATTTACAAAACATGCTCTCTTTTCGATTTGTTTTGATGTTTAAATTACTGTGTCATATGCAAAACAATTTTTCATAACACGCAACTCACTTTGTTGATAAACAATAAAATAATGGTAACAAACATTTTTTTAATAAAACACACAAGGAAAAACAAATTAAACAATAAACTAAATAACATCATTTTTGTCTTTTACGTTTCAAAGGATTCAAGGTGGATCTATCCTCTTAGTTTGGCGATTCTCCAATTATCAGCGAACTTGGGGTATTTCACCACATCTGTTGAGTTTATACTCATCAAGTAACTTTAATCATAGGCGGTAAAAATTGGCATTTAATTTGAAGGGTAGCATTACTCAGCGGTGGTGAAATACATCCTTGTCTGCTAAAGTCTCACAGCACTGTACTGACGTAGCAAATTTTGATGTATATTATAAAAGACGTAGGAAAAAAAAGATTAACAAGAGTAAGGCGATCCGCCCACTGAGGCAACTGAAAACTGTCAACTGGCAACTGTCTTTGTATGTCAATGTGATGGCCCGCACACTACACAATCACTCAAACACCCGTTGTCAATGGTAACGCAAGCGGTGACTTGCGACTTGCACTTCTGAATGCCCTGGCCGGCCGTTGCTAGCTGCCAGCTGTCATCTGATTGTTCTTCGTCTATGGTTAAACAAGCTTTTTGCGGAGCGCCTAACCATTTGTCATTCCAAAAATTTGATTGATTAATTTATGAAACAAAAACATTAAGGTACTGAAATGAAATACAAACTTATTTTTTAAAAATTGGAATGTTTCAGTACATTTATAAAATATAGTACAAAAAATCTTATTTTTACGTCATATCAGTAGCCATTTTGTTCAGGACACTATTTTACTATAAACGCACCAATACAAGTAAAAAAAAAAAAAAACATTTAGGCATGCATATGACGAATGACCTTACAACATTTTGGGTTGATTGTACCTACATGATATAAATAAAATATTTATAGAGCCAATATTTTTTGAGATTCCAATTCCTCAATTTCTCTGAACATTCACGGGGATGAACTTAGGAGGGTTCTCTTACTAGGTCTTAAAGATACCCTGACTGAAAGAGGTAGGAAACCTAATAATCCATAACTCCTGTGATGATTTAGCGCATGGAGCTACTTACAAGTGAGTTGAGCTTTATGCGCCTAGCACCAAAATCTACTAGATCCCAGGATGAAATGTGATCTAGGAGGTTTTGATAGAACATGCACCGCTCGCGAGTATCCACCATACTGTTATGCTAGTGTTCATATACGATGCTAGGTGCATCGTTAGCAAAATAGTATGCTTATGAAGCTCGAGTCACTTGTAAGTAGCTCCATGTACGAATGGGCTTATAACACAACTTTTGTTAAAATAGAGGTGATGTCATTTAATAAAAATAATAGCACATAAAAATTTACAAATAAAATACAATAATATATATATTTAATGAACCTTATACACAAAAATCATATCGCACATCCCATAGAAAAGTGTCAAAGGTAAAAAATTTCTATTAGAACAGTGGGACCGCTTGTTCGTCATTCGTTCATTTGTTTTTGCTCTCCTCTAAAATTAACTTTTTTGACTTACAACACTTTTCTATTGGATGTGCGACATAACGTGAAAGATACAATATTTTTCCGTGTTTGGCAGCACCTCTTTCCATTATTTTTCTTAATGGATGCATTAGTATGATGTATTGTTTATTAGGCAAGCAAAATGATAAACTGCCTCCACTTACATATCATTTTCTAATTAAACTGAATACAATCCTGGGTACATCTTAACTTACTCTCTCAGTTCCTTGACCTAACCTAAAATTATCGCCAATGGTGAACAATCATTATTAGCAATAATCTCGTAGAAAACCCTCGATATTGGGTAATATCTAACAATTTTGTAAATATTCCATTAACCGCCACACTTTTATTAGGCACAGATTATGGAAATTATACTATATTTCAACGTAATTATTACAAGAAAAAACTAATTACGTTTGGATAGATGGTAAAAGATGTATTAAAATTTGATTTTCATTATTACTGTTTTCCTGCAGACAAGCTACTTGCAGTAGCTTTGCAGGTATATTGTTAACATGAAAAAAAAATCTGTTTTTCTGTATTAAAAAAAAAAAAAAATTTAAAGTTCAAAATTTCCCAAATAAAATGATTTCTTTGGGGTTATACATTAATTATGTGAGCTCAAAATGGGAGGGGGAGGGGTCCAGTAAATTCTCTTTTAAACTGGGGGGGGGGCAATAAAAATCATTATAATATTATTAATGATTATACAAATAATAATTTTAAAAAAAATTGTTTCACTTCTTTTGAAGTGTCCCATTTTGCCCGCTGAAAAATGGCTATTATGAAAATAAATGTAGTCCTTTAACAACTGTAGTGTAAATCTCACGTGAGGGGTAGGGAGAGGGGGTCCCACCAAATTTTTGAAGGGTTATCTCATCAAGGGAGGGGGGGGAGGGGAGGAGTCTAAATTTAAAAAAAAACATCTCACATAATTAATGTAAGTCCCCTTTGCCGCTGTTTTTTTTTGTATGTGTATATTTGTGCATGTTTTGTATCAATCTAAACTTAGTTAACCCAAACAAGAACCTATCAAATATACCCAAACTATTTTGTGCTTGTAAATAGTCGTTTCTTTTAGTAATTGTTGAAACGAAGTCCAATTTCCGTAATCTGTTCCTAAAAGTGTGGTAGGTAGGGGAATAATTACAAAAAAAATAAAAAATGTATGAGTTTAAAAATGTGTTCCCATAAATCAATTGATTTTATATTTTGTTAAAATAATAACTGCCCAGCAGATCAGGAATTTGTCGCCACAAAAATTAAAGACTTGCTTATTTTTATTTTGTTAATTGAAATTTCAGATCACTGTTACTTTTCATAAACACTCATTTTATACAAAAACCACTCTGATAACTGCAGAAAAACCTAATTTTATTACATTCAATATGAAATGAACGTTTGCATAGATACCAATGGTTTTTTTAATGCCATAAAAGTTTTATAGGTAGGTTGCGATAAGCTTAACAAATTAAGTCAATATTGTTAAAAGTCTAGTGTGAAATTTTAAATATAAAAACCTCCACACAGAGAGTAAAGTAATGCAAGCTTGTTTAGTTAGTTAAGCTTGTTTAATTTAACAAAAGATTATTTAGCATTTGAAAAAAATTGCAAGGTTATTATTTCAATTCTGATGATTTAAAATTTAAACAAAGAGATTGGTATTTATGGAAAGATTTATGCATAAATGTAATAAATAACCGGTGATTTATCATTCTGTGAATATAACAAGGTGCTGTTACCTCTGTCAAATAAATAAAGAATAGATATTGTCTCATTGAGTTGTTGTGCACCAACATAAATAACTGAATAAAAACAATATCAAACATCAATTATTTTGGTTTAATACCAATAGAAAAATGATATACAGTTAATTCCGATTAATTGGTACACCGGTTTATCGGGAGAGCCGGCTATTTGGGACAAAACCCATACTAATTTACTCGGTTATCTGGAACACCATTTCATTTAATTGGGACAAATTCACATCAAGTCGATGCAAAATGTCAGTATATGAAGAAGTGCAGGCGGGCAGTATCGTACACCGACGGGTTAAGTTATCTTACTCTTACATACTTAGATACTATACAGTTGTCCTGCTTGTAGTCGTTGACCATTTTAACAGTCACCAGGGTTCATTGTTGTTGTTTTGACATTTTGGTTTGTCCTTCGGGTATTCTAGCAACTGTGACGTGTTTCTGTTAATTTCGTTCTGTCACCTTTTTTGTTTGAATAAGTTTACAAAAGGGAGTTTTCTTGCAAGCGAAAACATGACGCTTTAACTTTAAACCAAACAATGGAAATTTTACAATAGATCGATAGCGGTGATTGTTTGTTTTTACAAAATACCTGTTTACAATTTTTGCATTTTGTATGTACACACTATCATCCGTCGATTTCACTAAATGGACACTTGCATGGTTTCTGGTGTGGCAGTTTAGTGAGAGAGTATTGTATACTTATGCTCAGAAATAACACTCAAGATTTCATTCTCAACAAGTCGACAGGTACGTAGGGAGAAGTGCTGTTGGCCAGCAAGGTGTTGATGAGCTTCTCTTTTGCCTCTGCCGGAGGAAACCCATTCTTCTGTTTACTGGGAAGTTCATACAATTGCGGAGCAAACCTCTTCATAAAGTTTAACTTTAATATTTGAAGTATGGAGTTGACAGCACCCGCTATGATATAGATCCCGCCTATTATAGAAAACAGGCGAATGGTGAATTGAATAATATTGTCTCTCTCTTGGGAAACTTTCAGTTTTAACGCAGACACGTCGTATTTGAAGAACACTCCCGGCATTCCGTGGGATCCTTTAGCGTGGTTGATCGGTCTAGCATGTTCTTTAACGGAATATTGATACGTTTTGATCTGAGATAGTGTCGTGTCCACTTCGGTTGCAACGACCTCCACGAAATATTGGTACAAAAGAGTGGGGTCATCAGTGATCATTTCGTATCCTTCCAACGGGTGAATGATTCCGGAAGCCGGATCTCCAAAGCTGAACCTGTTTATTCTGTGACTGAAATTGCTGGATTCTTTGCCATATAACATACTCAAATGGATGTGACTACCAGCGAGATGTAAGCTCTTTCCGGCGGTGATGTGGAAGTTTCCTGACACTTTGTTTAGTGTAAGAGATCCGTGTACTCTGCAAGCGTCGTGAGGACGATCTAGTTTATCTCCTCTGGCCGGCATGGCTCCTTGTATCGCAGTTTCCCTAGATCTCCATAGGAACTTTGATATGGCATGGTACTCCTCTCTCAAATATGTGTTTATATATCTCATTGAATCGAAGTACATCCTCTGCTCTTCTCCGAGTTCGAACCAGGTATCTTCTTCGTGAAGTTCACCAAAAGCGTAGACATTTTGCGACGTGGAATCCAAGATATCCGCCCCTATCATAGAACACGGCATCGCAACCGTCATGTCAATGTTTATCTTCAGTTTAGCGTCCAAATCAGTGTCGGGAGAGAATTTAAATACTAAATTGCTGTCTATGTAGTAAGTGACTTCCGAATAAATAAGCCATAATACTAATAGGAAAGTTATGATTGATAAAGTACCGCCAATTGGCGAAGTTTCCACGTATGTTTCCTCCACTTTATCGAAGACATCGAGTTCTTTGACACGCTCCAGAGCTTTTTTCTTAGGTCCCCGGTACCTTAACATCCTGGATTATTATAAATATTGCACTGTTTCAGATTTCTTTCACAGTATTGTTTATTTATCACAAAACGATTGCGTTGACATTTTGGGCCGCTGTCATGTCATAAAATAAACTGTCACCAAAGTGTTGCCAATTAACGATAGAAATTATTGCCATAAGAGAAAAATCACCTCACGGGCGCTACCTATGTAATAAATTTATCACGATAAATAATGCTAGTCGCACACGAGCTTCATAAATACCCTCTTAAAATGTGGTGACCGGACAACTCAACAAAGTGGAGCTTCATCACTCCTTTGAAACTCATTAAAAGTGATGAAAAAAACTACATATATTAAAAAGGTTACGTTAAGCCTGACCTCACGGGTGGAAAACCTGCGGCCCGCGAAGCTTTTCGTGCGGCCCCCGTGCACTTTGTTGCAGCCTGCTGAAAGCACCACAAAAAAATTACACTAATTTTAAAGTTATTATTTCAAAACCCAGAGATAGTTATAACATAGCTGACAGGTATGTGCTTACGTATGCACCTATGTTATTAGAAATCACTTAAGATACAAACACCTGATCCAAAATCCCTTTTTTAGTTTTAATTTAATGTATTTTATTATACGATAGTGAAATTAATATTGAAAAAATATTTCAGTATTAATGACAATTCTATACAGAAAAGACAAAAAATAAGATGTGCTTTCTTTATATATTGCAACACTTCAGCCATAAAGTACTGTAAATTGTTAAATAAATATAAAATTTTTACATTTTCTGTAAAATGCAGAAAAAACCATTCACTTGTTCTGGTAGTCTCTAATAGCCGGTTCCCACGGGGCGACTTTTGTCGGTCAACTCGACAGTTGAAAGCTAATCGACACGTGTGAACACTTTCACTTTCCTTGTTCACACCTTTCACACTTTCCTTGTTCTACCGGTATTTCAATGGAAGATGCTCCGAGGAACTAGCCTCATTGATCCCCTCGGCACCGGTGCATAGTCGGGAAACACGCCAAACGCTCGCCCAACATATGTACACGGTTGACATTTGTCACATGAGAACGGGACGCTTCTACGACTCGTTCTTGTGTTCAACAGCTCGGCTGTGGAACGATTTGCCGGCCTCTGTGTTTCCTCCTTCCTATAACATGGGTCTCTTCAAGACCCACGTTCACTCCTTCCTCTCCTCAAAAAGACCCTCCTCACAGCATCTTCAAAGATGACATAGGCCCTGAGGGAAATTATTTTCCTCAGGGCCTCCTGTGTGGAGTTAATGTAAAAAAAAAAAAAAAAACTTTGTCAACAAAGTTATCAACTTTTTTTGTTGCTAGCGAAAGTTGATAGCCCGTCTACTTTTGTCGTTCAAGTATGACTATCGCCATTTTGGTTTTACTAATCGTTCGAGTTTTACGTCGAATCTTCGCGTCTGAACACATGTTTCAAGTCGCTTATCATTTTTAGTTACTCGCGGGAAAAAGTAAACGTCAGGCGTTTCATTTATTCGGTACTATTTCCTACCGTCATGGAATCCGTTTCAACCAAAAAATATCTGAAATGGTCGGACGATTTAATGTTCAGATTTATGGATCTGTACCAAAGCCATCCCTGTCTTTCGGATCAAAAACAAGAAGTATACAAAAATAGAATATTATTTTTGAAATGTAAATAATATTATTTTGAAAAAAATTGTGTTGGATGCGCCTAATTCACTCCTTCTCATGATCCATTTTCTCATCCAAGTACGACGTTTTTTATATTTTTTCATAATCTCCAGCTCCTCTCACAGAACATCAGAAATTAGATAGACGCACGCACTAACAATTTCAGTTGACGCCATTTTGAATGTCAAAATCGGTTCAACTTAAATTGAAACGTGTGAACAAAATGTTGCTCAACTTTTTTCGTAAAATAAAAGTTGGTCAACAAAAATCGAAACGTCTGAACGCCCCATTACGCAGATCCATCAAAAAAAAAAACACCAGTCTCATGTTCATAATGCAAATTTCAGTTGCGAATTTACCTGGCGCATTTCAAAGGAATCCATGTGTTCCAAGGCAAAGATCCGAGGAAAACCATTTGGATTCTGGGTGTAGTGTCATTTGAAGCTGGAGACTCGCATGCAGATCCACTCTTAAGTTCAAACCAGTTTTATGTTCCGAATGATTTGTAGTTCCCGAGAAAACTTTCTAAAGGCTTTCAAAGAACGAGCCCAAGGCTCGCATTATGCCCATGAAGATAATCAATTTTCACAAATGTAACTTTTTGAGATTTTGTTATTGATTCCGCTTCAGACCATCATTTTTAATAAGAACCCAAATTTTCAGTCGGTTCGAATTTACCAATTACCAATTTTCAAAACTTCCGGAAAACTTTCCAGGTAAAACTAATAAATGATTATAAATAACTATATTTTAGTAAGCTGACAGCCTCATTTTAGAGCTACATCTAGCTCTAAAGGATCTGAGTTGGCAACACTGAGAGGTACATAGGATTATCTATGGTTATGTCCAATTCTGTCAGTGTCATTCTCGATCGGTCATTAGATTGTGTTTGGATTTCTCTAGAATATTATTTTACTGTGTATAAATGCTGACCTCCAACCAAATTATTGACGAATGATTCACGGCTAATCGAAGCAGACGGTTCATTTTGCATTTTACTTGTTATACTTTTCGATTCGCATCCACCATGGAGTTTCCTGATTTGGGTAAAAACTGCTGTGAAAAAACATGCAACAAACTAGGTAAATATTAAAATTACGACGGCAAATTGTGCTTTTGTTGTGAAGTTTAGAAATGCTAATTTATGATGAAATAGTTGATGCTTCCGTACCAATCGATGTTAGCAACAATAGTTCTATCTAATTACCTTGTCTTTGTGTCTACTTCCAGATTTCCTACCCATGAAATGTGACGCGTGTAAAAATGTTTATTGGTGAGTTTAAATTACATTAATTTTGCAATAACCCAAATTACTACAATATTTTCAAATCATTTTCCATATCGGTCAAAAATAGTCTGGAAAATTTAGCCTACGAACATCATTCACATCTTTTTGAACAACACTTTGATTAGACTTATATATAAACTACAACTACAATAACTATTTAAACAATTATTTCATCACAAAAGCGGGACATGGTACATTTTATGTCAAAACTGGCCACGGACTGATTATTAATTTGTTTTAACCTTTTGAAAGCTAGAATAGGAAAGATATAATTTTCCAATGATGTTACAATACATATGCGCTGTAGAAATCAAAAAGTGGCAAGCAATAAGTACATCAATATTGTAGTGCTTTCGATTTGGTAATTTTAGTACCAAACTGTCGCATGTCACGTAAGGTCATGTACTACCTCTAAGTAAATAAGTATGTCAATTGTTATAGTGCTTTCTATTTTGCAGTTTTAGTTCTAAACTGACACATTTCACGTAAAGCCATGTGCTACCTCTAAGTAAGTTGTCTTAACCTGTCATTGGCCGTACATACTCTGGTGTACCATCGATTTTGGAAGCGATTTTGTCCCTTATGTATAAAGAACAAGATCAGAATCGCTTGGGCCATTCTCGTTCTTGACATTACGAAATACTGGATAGCATTTAGCCTCTCCGAATAATTCAAACTAATTCACGACGAAGCACCGGGCATCAAAGACGGCCGACAAAATGGCTGCCGCTTGATAATATGAACGGAGTCGTATTCGATGTCTATATTTTTTCATTGTTTTTTATATAAATCCATTGTGGAAAGCATAGATTTGAGTGATTATTAAAGGATTCAATGCGCTACATTGTTAACTTTAATGTGGTACCATAATTTTTAGATTCGGGTGGGAAATTACAAAGATATTGGATGCACATCAAAAAAAAGGAAAGTGATTCGATGCTTTTGCTCACGAGTGTATATCGATTTTAAAAAATTTCCATTTTATCGAACGGGTACCTAGTTTTCGCCCGCCTGAAGTGTGTTAAGTAAATATAGTCTATATTAGACGTGGGTCGTTACATCATTTTAAAGAAACGTAACAAAACTAGTTTCTTGGTTGGCGTAACGTGTTTCAAAACAGGTTATTTTTGTAACTAGTTATTTTCATTCAGCTACTGTGAATGAACCAACTATATAGTTACACACGAAACGTAAATTAATATGTTGAACATTTATACAGCGTTATAAAGCTATACAGTGAAATAAATATATATTAAATTAACTTCCCTTCATACTTTATTCAGGCTTAGGACTGCATTAAATGTATTTATGATTAATTAGTGTTTACTATGAAACTATGGTTTTAATACAATTATTAATACATGAGTGGTATATGGGTATGGAACTTGCAATCTAATCGGTACTCACATCACACCCACCACCAACAATCACAGTAACGCATTTACAAAAATAACTACTTTTAATTTTCTTGAAACTAGTTATTTCCGTTCCATTAACGAAACTAGTTATCGTATCTAGTTACGTTAAATAATGCTCACGCCTAGTCTATATGTCTGTAATATTACCGACCAGTCACTGGCAGAGGTGGCATCGCGTTTTGGTCCCTCCCAGGCATCCCGTGTTCAATTCCTCGACTGGCTAAGTCCTCCATCACGACACAAGCAACATTTTCCGCTTACTGTGGTGGTAGTAGGAGATTTTCAAATATTGTCAGGTTATTCATAACCCGGGAATGTTTGTCTTTCTTTTTTAAAAATTTTAATTTAAAAAAAAATTATTCCAGCGGTGACCACTTCCAATACGTCCGTCACGGCTGCGAGATCGGAGTCCTGAAGGATGTGCAGGTCCCCGTGTGCCCGCTGTGTGCGGCACCAGTTCCGGGACGAAGGGGAGATCCACCGGACTTAGTCGTGTCCGCTCACATAGACAACGACTGTCAGACTGACGCTGCTAAACAACGAAGGAATAAGGTACCCAGCATGCGTTGCAATGCCACTTAAATAAATAAAATGTTTCTCCCTGCATGTCGTTTCCCCTCCTCCCCTTCCGCGTTTCCCTTTCACCTTCGTGGTGTCCCCTTCCCCTCCCCCTGTACCCCTTCCCCCTTCCCCTCCCGCTGTACCCCTTCCCCCTTCCCCCTTCCACCTTCTCCGCCTTCCCTCCTCCCTCATACCCCTTCCCACGAACCCCCTCCTTGATTCCCCTCTGCCTCTCCCTTATTTCCCTCACCCTCCTGCCTTTTTTCCCCTGCCACTTAACTAAATTAAATTTGCATGTGACCTATTGCAAATTTTCTTAATGCTAGAGCTCACCAGTATATATATATATATATATAGGAACCTTCGCAGGCATATTCACAACAACTCAAGAAATTTTAATCGCAATTGGATGAATAGTATAGGAAATAATTTCTTTGCCAGAGGTCACTATTATATGTACATAGAAACCATCGCGGGCATGCGGAAATCAAATCCCAAAAGTTTCATCGCAATCGGATGAATGGTATGGCAGCGCATAAAATACAAACAAATAAACATAATTTTTTATATATGTATAAGAAGAGTTATATCTCATGTAATATGGCCGACTGGGATTGCACCATCTCTGCAGGATTAATAACACATTTAAGAAATTAATTATTTGCTAAAATATTAATTACCTATAATTTATGTAGTTGTGATGTACATAGTTGTTTTGCTAGGAAGAAATTTAACATTTTTTATCAAATGTTACTTTTCTCGATATGCTGCCTCAAATCTATGTTATGTATATATATATGTTTTTAAGTACATATTCATATAAATGATTAAATTGTTAATAATTTATTCCTCCACAGCCCACACTAAATATTTCTAACTGCCTCAATTTTGTGTTTTAAAAATTATTGCCGCAAACTTGCTGTAAAACAAATTTGCTCTATGCAGACCAACAAAAGATACAAACCAATTCTTTGTGCGATCTTTTGACTGTGAGATGTGCATTTTCTTTTTGATAAATGTTTTTGTAAATCAATATTTTTGATTCCGGTGTCTTTTTTTATGACTTCTCTTGATTATATTTGGTCGAAGGTAGGAACTTGTTTGGATTTGAAAAGGTTCCTTTCTAATTTGGTAATAATTTTCTCTACATACATACTTTTTACCATGGGATTACGCGGGAACAATTTACATCATTGAAATGATCAATAAATTTATAGATTATTACCAGTAAAGTAGACTCAACAAGCAAATGCAACTGCAAGAATTGGGTTTTCTAGATTAAAAATGAAAATAAGATATTTGAAATACATAAGTATATTTTAAGTAAAAAAAAAAAAGATATCCTGATTATAAAACCTTCTGGCATTAAGGGCTTGTTTACGTAATAAGTTGAGGGTGGAATTGGGTTTTCTAGATTAAAAATGAAAATAAAATATTTAAAATACATAAATATATTTTAAGTAAAAAAAAAAAGATATCCTGATTATAAAACCTTCTGGCATTAAGGGCTTGTTTAGGTAATAAGTTGAGGGTGGAATTGGGTTTTCTAGATTAAAAATGAAAATAAGATTTTTTTTTTTACATTAGCTTCACACAGGAGGCCCTGAAGGAAAAATTCCCTCAGGGTCTATGTCATCTTTGAAGATGCTGTGTGGGGGGTTTTAAGGGAAAGGAAGGAGAGAAAGTCCTGGGAAGGAAAAAGGTTTGAGGGGTGGGTTGGAATCTGGGGATACATATGTCCAGGAGTGTTGGACGCGTGAAGCCATATCACCCACTCCAAGGCCCCCAAGTCCCGGACAAACCTAACCCCATGAACCCGGGCACCCCTGCTAAGTCACCAAACGTAGCGAACCACTTGGGGTGACCTGTGGCAGAGGTGTTGGTCGTCCAATAAATGGATCCCGGGCGGCGGTACCCATAACCGCCTCCCAAATTGAAATACATAAGTATATTTTTTATATTTTTTGCTACCCGACTCGGAACAGATATTGTCTAGTGAGTCGGGTAGCGCACATGAGCTGTAAATATACTTTAATGTTAATAAACGCCCGGGTTACCGGCATTGAAATTGAAAAAAAAAATTTTAAGTAAAAAAAAAAGATATCCTGATTATAAAACCTTCTGGCATTAAGGGCTTGTTTAGGTAATAAGTTGAGGGTGGAATTGGGTTTTCTAGATTAAAAATGAAAATAAGATATTTGAAATACATAAGTATATTTTAAGTTAAAAAAAAAGATATCCTGATTATAAAACCTTCTGGCATTAAGGGCTTGTTTAGGTAATAAGTTGAGGGTGATACCGTGATGAGTCGTACGAAGCTGGAGGGTGGCTTTTCGAAAAATCCTCGATTTTGCAAAGAATCTCACATCATGAGAATGGAACGTCTGCAGTTTATTGGGTACTAGCCAAAAGGGTCTTTCAGAAGCAGAACAGGCGGATGTCATCAGATGGCTGTCATCAGTTCAGTGTGACCTCCAGTCAATGTCCAAGATGGCGAGAGTCACTTCCAAAATGTAGGATCACAATCTTTATGATTTCAAATTGATTTGTCATAGATCAGTCCAGAGGATCGCCCAAAGGTTCTGGGCTGCCTCACAAAGAATGAATCAGCTTCATTTGAATTCTGCAGATTTGAATGCTGCCTGCAGGTTTGACGACAGTTTAACTCAAATATATTCCAGGGCTGGCAATCTGACAAATCACAATTGTCACACACCGAAATCATAAATGTGGTGTGTATAAGGTTGCACACACCTTGTTAAAAATGCTTTTGTGTATCATACTCACAAATGTAATAATGTTGTAAATCTTTTCCACTCCAGGTGTTCACCAACCGCTGCTCCAACAAGGGATGCAAGGGCAAGGAGATGGTGCCTCTGATCTGCTCCGACTGCTTGCTGAACTTCTGCTTTAAGCACCGCCACTCCCAGGACCACCAGTGCCAGGGCAAACTGGGCGCCAAGCGGAGAAGGGCCGCGTAAGTTTTACAACAATTATTTTAATTTTAACTTAATGAGTAAAACCTCATATTATAATATTTCAATGAAGATAATATTAGCGAAACTCAATCAAAAATCTGAAACAGAAAAAGATACGGTCACGACTGGAAATCGAACCCAGGACCTTCGCTTTTTACAATTTTTCTATTTCAGATTTTTGATTGAGTTTCGCTTATATTGTCTTCATTAATTAAAATATTACATTTTTAGGTTTTACTCATTAAGTTAAAAATAAAAATAAATATTCATCCTAGACTTGCAGAAAAGTCAATAGATGTCGGATTTTAAATAAAAATGGATAAATGTATCCAAGACATGAAGAACTAAATGCTATCTAGATAAGATAGCATCTAGATCGGGTTTGAATCTTGCAAGTAGTGACATCTACCGTCTCATATGGAAGCATCCTTTCCCACGCACTTATGATTGGCTGTGTCAATTTATCAAATGTCCCAATATCATATCTTCTGTCTCTTACGTGCCATACAATAAACTTTGTCGCCTATTTCGCATTCTGAAGATAGCTTATTGCCGCGAATGTGACAACATGATGAATATTATATGCTTGAAAGAGATGGTTTGATAAACGTAGGATGGTTTTGCATACTGCACGCTTGGTTCATGAAATAATTTACTACATATTATATAAAATGTTATTTGACTCTCAAATTCACGAGGTACCCACAAATAAATATTGATAACATCAGCGTATATCACAATATCAAGTAAATATTAGTTTTATTTTTAAATGGCCTTCCCTTTCTGGATCCCTAGAGCCGCCTCTGCTCCCAATCACTGCATGCATCTTTACGAAATCACTAATAGTCGGGATATTATCAATACCATCAGTCGGGATATGATCTTGCATCATTGACCATGTGCATTGAGGTAGGTGTATCGGACAGCATATGGATGTACCGTCGCCCATTTCTACGATGAATCTTATTGATAAGATTTTTATGACTGTACACGTGTCATATTCCTTTTGCAAGGCTGAATTACTCTCACGAAAAACCGTGGGACCTAATTAGTCAAATTTGTGGATTATAAGGCTTGTATTGTTTCGACTACGGCCCCATGCATTCCTTTCTGGATAAGAAATAATTGTCATATTAACACGTGTAGCACTGTATACTTTTTAGGCTAATAAAAAGAGATGTAACTGACTAAATCAGTTAGTTGTCCTGTGACATTCGTGAAGTCTGTGTTTCATTTTGTAAAGCCTTACCCAAGGTACCCCGAAGAGGAAGCCGGCATTTTTATAGTCAATGCTACTGGCGTGAGCGTCCAGTACAGTGCGATTGACTGAACTTCAATCAACCCGTTAATACCTTCGCAACAATTGCTTTGTGGATTTCTGCGGAAACATGAACAAAACAAAAATGTCACCGGAGACCAAAATTTTGTTTACATATTTATTCCAAATATGGAACCTCTGGTTAAAGTAAGTCAAGTATGTCCCTTAACACCCTGTATATTTATATAAACAGTGTATAGATAAAGGCAGCACACAAGGGTTAATGCATGTGTGATAATTTTGTAATAATTAAATATGTTTTTTTAACAGGGAAGCGGCAATGGTTCGGGCAAAGGCGTTAGAAGAAAGCAATGGAGCTAAATCTCAGAATGGACGGGCGTCGGTGCCATCGAGTGGAGGCTTCGGGTCGTTCATAACAAATCTCTTTACGGATGTGCAAGGACAATTGGTGAGTGTTTTATAGTCCTATAGCGCGCTTTCATTTCAATTCATTGTGAAATTTATCTAAGCATTAGAGCGGTAGAGATTTCCGGGGGTTTGGATTCGGCCATGTGTATTTATTTCTAAATATCTGTTTAACGGGCATTTGCCTAGCTTGGTAGTCAAAAAGCCATGTAAAATAAACCTGTAACAAAGAAAATGAATAAAGAAAATTTAAAAAAATTACTGCCCTCGATGATATTATATCATTAACATTCCTAAAAGGTTCGAACCTTCGCTAAGAGTGTTCCTATATGTATTTTATCGTCAGTCTATGGGATGGTAAAACAGAGTACTGTTGCACTTCCAGATGTCGTTGCTGTCAATGTATTATATTAATATGTTGGTCATTTGTGACTATAAAAAGGCCAGTTTCCTAAGTACTTTTTCTGTAAAATAATTGAAAAGCAGGCTTATCGCCTTTCATTCTCTTGAAAGGGGAACCCCCCCTGTAAACAAGTATGTAGTTTGTCGCATATTAACCCGTCGCCGGCCGCAGTCCCCCCGGCGGGTCCGAATTTTTTAAGCGATTTTGTCCCTTATATATAAAAAAAACTGTACAAGGCTAAGGTCAGAATCGCTTGCGCCAGTATGATTCCAGACTTTGCTTTTTATTACATTACTCTAGCCTCTTGGAATGATCTGATATTAATTTTCTATGGAATACGGCCTTAACCTCTTAACTGTCATCCGACATTCAAGAGGTTACATTAGACGTGAGAGCGGTAATCTATTGTTATTATATATCGATGCCCTGATATTTCAGTCAGAAGATGAAGCTTTAGCGAGGGCGCTATCACTCTCCATGCAGAGCAGTCAGCCCTCCGCCAATAATCCAGAACTCATCCGGACCCAAACGGAGGCTAATCGACAGAGAGTTGGTGGAGACCAATCCACTTCTCGGTGCAACGTTTCTTAGCCTGGCTGGGGCTGGCTCTATGGACTATATTTTACAACTAATTATTTTAATATTAATTTTTAATTATTTTATATTACACAATCTATGTTTTCAAACTTCATGATGTAAGGGGATGATACCACATGTGAGGTGTGTAAAAGCAAAGGCAGCAATCTCCATTTCGGCCAGATTGCAATGTGTGCTTTTGAAATGACATAAAGATTGCTATCTTTACTTTTGCGTACAATATTACATACAAATACTGTATTTAACATATTTGTATGTAATATTTTATGTAAAAGCAAAGATAGCAATCTCCATGTCATTACAAAAGCACGCATTGCAATCTGGCCAAAATGGAGATTGCTGCCATTGCTTTTACGTACCTCATGTATATAAAAGGTACATTGTTTCCTTGCTGAATTGTTTGTAAGTCTGGATTGTATCCGACTGCTCAAAAAATGTAAATCTAAATCTATACTATATATACCCTGATGGTAACTTTCTCCCTGATCTTTTTTTTTTTTTTTTTTTAACCTTTTGGCCGCGTTAATTATCTCAGAATTTTCAATACCCCAAGCTGCAGTATCAAGGGTTAAAAACAATGCTGATTTCTTGCCATATCAACTGTTGATATGATAGCTGCCAAAAGGTTAACTGGTGCTGTTCGTTTCTTGGTTTTTTTTTTTAAATACAGTGAAACCTTGTTAAGAAGTTTGTTTTTTCCTGTCCCTTGAAAAACTTCTTAAGAGAGTTTCACTGTATTTGAATTTTTTAATTTCACATTCAGATTGAGCATTATTTTGCAGTAATTTTCTAAAATTTTCGAAATCTATTATAATAATACTATTATATAATAATTTCAAAGGTTCAATCAATCCAAGATCAATTTAATATTTTTTTTAAACTCGGCTAACCCAAATAATTAAAAAATATCTGCTATTATTATTGTTTTTTTTAGATAATTTTTTTCTCCTTAGATAATAATTAATTACTTATATATTCATTTTAGAATGTCTGTATATAATATTTTTAATATAAATGTGATTCATAATGCATAAGAATGAATGAAAATATTTTTAGATAATTTTCTATGTCTTTTTTCCTTCTATATTGTGTCTACTCTTAACTAATGTTGTTGCATATCATTGTTATACATAAATTCTATTTTCAATTGTTTAAATATAAAATGCCGCTCTTGCAAGAAACGTGTTTGCAACAATGATGCAGGCAACAAACATTGCATGCGATAATATTGCAGGCAACAAACATTGCGTGCGATAATATTGCAGGCAATAAACACTGCATCCGATAATATTGCAGGCAACATATATAACAAAAGGGGCTTATCATTTTTAAATCATAGACAATGAACGCTGTGATATTAAAAATTTATTGTCACTTAAATATCTCACTAATAGAATGATCTATTAGCACATCAAATGTAATACGTACTCATTTTCACAAAATAATAATTTTAATTAAAAATTTTTACATTTTATCAATACAGTGAAACCCGTTTAAGAAGTTCCCTCTTAAGAAGTTTTCATGTTTAAGAAGTTTGGTTTTTTTATTCCCTTATCGAAAAACGGTCCAATTTATCCCACATATAAGATTTTCCCATTTATCCCACATAAGAAGTTTTTTTCGAGTCCTTTGGAAAACTTCTTAAGAGAGTTTCACTGTATATTGTTTAATAATATAACTGTGCTTATATATTTTGTGTTGTTTTAATTGTTTACAATCTGTTATGAATGCGGATATGTGATTTCTAATGTTTTACCTTTATAAATAATAGTCTAGTTTTTTAGTATTCTTCCCTCAATTCATTCCAATGAAAAAAATATATCTTAAAGACATCACTAATTAATTTATTTTCGATAAGATCGACACCATTTTTTATATAAACATTAAACATATTATCAATTACAATTGTCTGAACCTCACCTAGCTTTTCTGGTTTAATGGATGCTTGATTTATTTTCCGAGCGAAGTAATTTGACAAAGGCTTTATTTCGATCTTGAAACATCACAGAATGATAATAATCTTTTTGCACTAAAGACTGAATGCAAAATTTGAATAAATGTATTAGTAATGTAATCTAACAGAGCCTATAAGGTTCCATATCAGCTAGCTCTGACATAATACAGTGAAACCCTCTTGCAAGAATAAGGAAAACCTTTTAACCACTCAAGCGCTTTTTGCCACATTATGGCACTATTTCCAAAACCTCAGATTACTTTGTTGCCAAAATTTGGCAAATTTTTTATTTTTTATTAAAATGACTATATAACATATTGTACATTCAAAATATAACAAAATAAATATTCTCTAGATACTTTAAAATGTTTTAAGGTTAAAGATTTAATTATATATTTTTTATAAATCCTACAAATATGTGATAACGGAAAAAAGATAGGGGAATTCATTGGCTATATAGAACTATAATCAGTTTGTATGTCTCCATATTCAAATTTGGAGGTATGATTTTTTTAATGTGGGCGGAAGAATTTCCTTTAGCAATCCGAGAAAAAATATTTTAATTGCTCTGTGGCTCCAGTGGTTAAAAGAGTTTCACTGTGTTTAATTATTTGTTAACACCCTTTTTGGGGATTTTATAATGTCTATCTATGTAAAGGCGTACCACTGATAGCTCAGTTGCAATCTTACCCTTTTTCACATAAACTGTATACTAAACAGAAAGAGAGGTTTCAATTGAGCTCTCAGCGGCAGGACCACACAATGTTTTGGCTTATATATAGCATCACTCAAGTGTTCATATTTGATAAAATGTAATCTCAAATAATTAGAATTAAAGGAGTTCTGATTTGTTGCATTGAAAGTTATATTTTTGTACCTTTTATTGTTGGTTCGTTATAAAAAATAAATATCCGCTTTCAAATAACTTTTTTTCTGGATTGAGCCCATAAAAAAAAACCGGAGGCCGGTTTAGGGAGACCATTTGACCTCTCCAGCTGGTCTCTCTCGACCCGTAGTCTTGCATCACAGTGGGAGGGATGGATTCATACGTTTGTCACTCCTGGACGCACTGACCTCAAAATTCCTACCCAACCCTCATACCTTCTTCCATCCCAGAACTTCATCTCCTTCCTTTCCTTAATAAGACCCTCCACACAACATCCTCAAAGATGAAACAGACCCTGAGGGAAAATATTTTCCTCAGGTCCTCCTGTGTGCTGTTAATATAAAAAAAAACATATATTTTTGTAAATCTTTAATTTCTTCTGGTAACTAAATTAAAAGTAAGTAGTAATTAAGTTAAAATTTCAATATGAACTCAGCAGACAAACCATCCATTATATTTACAGTTAAATCTCATTAATTTGGCATTATGTAAACACTGGTTCCGTATACAGTGAAACCCTCTTAAGAAGTTCTCTCTTAAGATGTTTTCCTGCTTAAGAAGTTTGGTTTTTTCGGTCCCTTGAAGACAAAATGGCCCAATTTATCCCACTTATAAGGTTTTCCCGCCTAAGAAGTTTTTTTTCCGGTCTCTTGGAAAACTTCTTAAGAGGGTTTCACTGTAACTGCAATTGCCGGATTACTAAAATTGTCAAATTACTGCAATTGCATTTGACGGCCGGCGTAGTCCAGCGGTAGGGCGTTGAACATCCATTCCGAAGGTCGCGGGTTTGAACCCATAAATTTTATTTATTAGATTTGTGTTATTTCTCAATTAATATTTTTAAATAATATATAGTATATTTGCGGCACGTTCCAGAGTGGAAGATACTCTTAGTACCGCCCTGGTGTAAGACCACCATTCAGAGTTGAAACATTGCTTGAAATGACTTTAGCCGTGTTTAGTGACCAGATCTTAATAGCCAGGTACTTCCCCACCTTCCTCTTCCTCGTCTCCTTCCCTTTCCCACTTACCTTCAACCTCATAACATACCCCAATTGGGGATGCCATAGTCTCACTGGCTCCAGACGGGAGCAGTTGGGACTCTTGTGAGGTATTCACTGTAAAAAAAAAAATTGCCAGATTACTAGAATAATTGCAGAATTACTGCAATTGCCGGTTTACTAGAATTGTCGAATTACTGGAATTGCCAATTACTAGAATTGTCAAATTACTGCAATTGCCGGATTACTAGAATTGTCGAATTACTGCAATTGCCAGATAACTAGAATTATTGAATTACTGGAATTGCGAATTACTAGAATTATCAAATTACTGCAATTGCCGGATTACTAGAATTGTCGAATTACTGGAATTGCCAATTACTAGAATTTTTCAATTACTCCAATTGCCGGATTTCTAGAATTATTGAATTACTGGAATTGCCAACTACTAGAATTATCGAATTACTGGAATTGCCGGATTACTGAAAGTGTTGAATTTCTGAACTGCTGGACTATTGAGATACTACTGTCTACCTACATTATTTATAAATTGCTTCTCAACAGAGTCTTATTATGCACAGTCCTAAACTTGTGACTGTCGTTCAGATAGGTGGTGATGAAATCCGGAGCACTTCTCATGATGAACAGCTCCAGGCACATGTACTTGGCAGCGCTTAGTCTCTTCCGCTCCTCCCTCGACCTGCACAGATTCCTGTGCGCAACGGTAGTGAAATCCGTGGCAATCTTTTCAACGAGTTTGTAGGTTACCTGTGCACCATCCTCGAGAGAAACCTGAAAATTTATAACATTAGATTATGGTTTCATAACACTGTAGGCCGAAAAATATGGAATTGGTTTTAAATTGATAAAGTGTAAGTTCCCTTTTGATAAAATATTTTTCCACACAAAAGGGAAGAAGATAAGAAGATTTCCTCATCTTGTATCACATAAACATATATATTTATATGTTTTTTTACATATGCACATAGTAGGGATCCTTACAAAGAGATGAGTTAGTATAGTTGGAACTCTTACGAGATTATTAGATAGATAGATTGGTGTACAATCTTTTATATATAAAAATCTCGCACCACAATGTTCGTCCTATATAAACTCCGAAATTACTTAGCCGATTTTGATGAAATTTGGCTTACTGTGTGTAAATTGGTCCAACTTAAAATATAGGATAGTTTTTATGTTGATTATTGACCTCAATATTTATTATTGCGAATTAAATATTCATTGAATGTTTGTTATGGGACAATGATTTGAAATTATTTATAAGTTCCATAAGTTTCTGACAGATGGCGGTGTGAGTTAATTTCTTGACACAACACTTGGTTATCTAGATTAGGTAACCATCCAGTAGAGGGCATTGTGATTCGTTAGTCACAGCAACGCGTGGGTGGTTCAGCTAGTATTTACATAAAAAATATTAGACAGCAATGCCTTTCCAGGCATTCAAATAGGACCTGCGTAAAAGGTAGAGCTACCTATTCGTACTTTACGGCATTACAGTACTCTATATATAACTCTGGGTTGTTTACATTTAAAAAAATGGGTTCGCAATTGCACTTTATAGTTTTGAATTGACTTGCCTGATGTCTGATACACTGCCATACTTGAGACCTGGATATCTCCGCCGTGGCAGAATCCTCCACCAACCCATCATAGAAGAAATGTCCCGTGCCGGCTAACCAGTGATAGAAGAAGAGGATAGACACGGCGATGTTGTGCTTCAAGCCGTCACGGTAAATCCCCCCCTCGGGCATCAACAGGAGGTCTGACGGTGTCACGTTCATGTCAGGAATTACATCAAGTTGATTTGGTGCAGATGCGCACTGCTTTTTCCACAACTGTTAATAAAAACACACAAACTTATTCCTTAAGGGCTTCGGAGACTATCAAGCGGCTTTTTATTTATTTATTTGTAAGAAACAAACAGCTTATACATATAATACAAGATAAATATACAGTGAATTAAAAGTTTTTTATGCTAGTGTTGCCTAAAGATGGAGTTTAATTATTTCTTTAAATTAGTACATTTTAAAGGAAAGGGAGAGAGGAATATAGGATAAGTGTTGGAAATATTTCCGATGCATTCCACACTCTCATATTAATTTTAAATCGTAAGCGTTACTTCCATTCGATATTTCTGAAGGTTATTGATAAAAATGTCGATGCTGTTGAATTTTGTGTTATATTGCGCACATATACGAGAAATTAGGGAATTTTTTTCTAATATTTGTTCTACACGTGGGTACATGAAATAAATTGGATTGTAGGGTTGATCTTGATGGAATATGAATTTTTATTAAATTGCTAAGCTTTGATGAGTCCAGAGGCCCTAGCACGCTTGCTCTATATCGATCGATAGGATAATTGTCGGTAACTTCTCATCGTTCCCTAGAACAACTGCAGATCGCAAACGAATAGGTGACAGTTCACAATGACTAAGTGTCCCTAATATATTCGATATCAACTGTTGTTTGTACGTTAGCGATCTGCAGCTGTCCTAGGGAACGATGAGAAGTTACCGACAATTATCCTACCGATCCTTATCGATGGACTATGCTAGCACCCCAGGCCATTATTTACAGTTTTAAATAATAAGATTTGATCAAAAATTAAATGTCGTTTATGAAGGGAGTTGAGGTTGTGAAATTTAATGGATTCTGCATAATTTGAAATGTGTACGTTAAGTTTATAATTTATGTGTTTAAATTTTTGTTTTTTTAATTCTTCCGATATGGGCTTGGGGAAAAGGAGTGAAAAGTGGTGGAGCCAGATCGGTGGGCAGTGTTTTAAATGTGGGCGGATGCGGTGTAAAGGGATCTAGAGTATTATTGGATAACCAATATTACAAAATGTTGGTTATCCAATGAATGGTTCCGGAGGCGGCAGTACCCACACCACCCTCCCAGAATTATAAAATGTCTCCGATACATCCCCCAAATTTATCATAATATATCGATGCTTTCATATGCATTTTTAATAATGACCAAGTTTATCAAATAATAAAAATTATCTTTTTTGACAAAAAACCAAAAAAAATTTACTTTTTTTTTACTTACCTCATTGACAAATGGCACAATCCGGAGATCATAAACTAAAAATCCATCCACTCCGGCATTGATTTCTTTAAGCTTTGCTTTTATCACATTGTTGATTAACTGCGAACTCCTGGGGACGAAAAATACTCATTAGTTAATCATTATGCCTATCTAGAGACAAATTACTGATCACATTTATAAAGTTATCAGATTTAAAGAGGTTTACAAGTCCCAACTTCTCTCCACTGCCTGGAGCCAGTGGGACCACAACATCTTCATGCTGAGGTTAAAGGGTACGACAAAGAAAGGAGGTGGTAAGAGGAAAATTCGGAAGTACCTAGTGATTCAAATCTGGTCACTAAATACCGCAAAAGTAATTTCGAGCAATGTTTCGATTCTAAATGGTGGTTTTCCAACAGGTCGATACTTAGGGTATCTACTGTACTCTGGAACATACCATAAATATACCACTTTATATGATGATCATTCAGTTGATTAGGCATCTCCCAAAAATCAAAATTTGAGTTTGTATGTACTTACATGTACAAGTGTACCTTTTATCCGAATTTTTTTTTTTCATTAGCTTCACACAGGAGGCCTTGAAGGAAAAATTCCATCAGGGCCTATGTCATCTTTGAAGATGCTGTGTGGAGGGTTTTTTAAGGGAAAGGAAGGGGAGGAAGTCCTGGGAAGGAAAAAGGTTTGAGGGGTGTGTAGGAATCTGGGGATAAATGTGTCCAGGAGTGATGGACGCGTGAAGCCATAACTCCCACTCCAAGGCCCCCAAGTCCCGGACAAACCTAACCCCATGAACCTGGGCACCCCTGCTAAGTCACCAAACGTAGCGAACCACTTGGGGTGACCTGTGGCAGAGGTGTTGGTCGTCCAATAAATGGTTTCCGGGGCGGCGGTACCCATACCCGCCTCCCAAATTGCGGAGATACAATCAGATTACTCATAAACTTCACCAAATCTTATTATAATGCAGAAAAACTAGTAAGATATTTCAAAATGCCATTCTGGCAACACTAAAAATATTTTATTTGAAATAAAACACATGTGAATAATATTTAATTTGTGGTGAGCATTTCAATATTGCTGTCATCATCTCAAAACTTAGTTTTGGAGATGTTTGACCAATCAACTAGACGATCAATGATTTAAATGTGAAATAACACATATTAATTGATCTATATGTGCTCTCCCTTTACTGTCACTTTCTTATTCTTGTTACTATTATATTGTTAATGGACTATTTATCCATAAACAAGTAAGTAAATAAAAAAGAAAAATAAATATACTGACTCCGGGCAAGTCCCATCCATGGCAGGTTTAAGCACCGCGGCCACCATGCCACCCGAGGCCGGAGCACCCCTCTCGTGGCAGTCCTTCACCACCATCAGGAGGTAGGACTTCAGAAAGGGGTTCTCGGCATTCACATGCTTCCTACGGTCCGGAAGCAGGAACTCTCGCCTGTTTCCTGTGAATAGATGTAATAAATATCTACTAAACAAAACAAAACATAGCACCTGTGGTCACCCTACATGTTTATATTACAATGTACTAGCCGCCTTCAGTTTACTGGGTACCCATTATCTGTAAGAAATGTTAATGTAAGAATATTGTTCTTTCCAAGTATTATTTTGTTTCACCTATATTATTTTTGTTACTCATAGATTATTAATTCAAAGAAAAATTCACTTTCATGTAATCGCTTATAAAGCTTTTCTTTTCATTATAATTTAATTTGGTAGGCGGGTATGGGTACCGTCGCCCCGGAAACCATTTATTGGATAACCAACACCTCTGTCATGGGTCATTCCAAGTGTTTCGCTACGTTTGGTGGCTTAGCAGGGATGCCCTGGTTCATGGGGTGAGGTTTGTCCGGGTCTTGGCAGCGGATGCGTCTGTCCACCAACTGCGTGGTAGGCCAGATCGGAAGAGACTGGTTGTGGGAGGCCTTTTGACTTCTCCAGCAGGGCTCTCTCGTAACCTCACCTTGCACCGTAGCGGGAGGGATGGAATTATTCGTTTGTCACTCCTGGACCACTGACCCCAGATTCCTACCCACCCGTCATTCTTTTTTCTCTCCCAGAACATCCTCTTCTTCCTTTCCTTAAAAGAACCCTCCACAAAGCATCCCCAAAGATTACATACGCCCTGAGGGCAATTATTTTCTTCAGGGCCTCCTGTGTGGAGCTATTGTAAAAAATATGTTATTTTTTTCTAAAACATAAAGGTATATATTTTTGATTTTCTCTATTGTTGAAAATGGTATGAACTAATGACACTATGAGTACCCCAATTGGAGATGCCAGAGTCTCACTGGCTCCAGAAGGGAGCAGTTGGGACTCTTGTGAGGTGAGGACACATTAAATAAATAAAATTAAAATAATAATTAAACTCACCAAACTTGCTAATGATGGACGCAATATAATCCCAGATTCCACAATTCAAGCCGAGAGAGTGTTCCCTAAGTGCATACAAAATCTCAACTGTCTCAAAAGCGGCAAAAATATTCTCAATGAGAACACAGGCCTTTATGGTTCCTCGAGGGATGCTCAGCTTCTCTTGGGCCCAGATAAAGATGTCATTCCACAGTCTGGCTTCAGAAGCCCCCTCCACTTTGGACAGATAGAAGAATGGTCCGCTGCCTGTTTCTGACAGAGTTCTGCCGCAGTGGAACATCAGAATTGCAAAGTCTATTAATGCACCGGGGACTTCTTTCCCGTTCACCTGAAAAGAAATCACCAACCTTTATAACGCTGACTGTTTCAATAGAATCCACCCCATCAAGCAACACGTTTTATTACAATTCATATGAGGCGTGTTAAAACAAAGACAGTAATCTCCACCATTGGTGTAAAATGAGTTAGATATGGCGAATGATAGAGAACAAACAAAAGCGGCAATCTATTATTTGAAAATAACTCGATAATTTACCAATCAATTGCAATAAAATATACACATATTAACAAAAACTGTAGGGGAAATACAAAAAAATAACATTTATTTCATATTACTCAAAATGAAACAAAGTGGAGATTGCCTCCTTTATTTTAACAAGCCTCATGTGTTTATGAAACTTCATGAGTCACGTGCATGTCTCTACACGTACAGATGTTGCCGCAGATATCCACTAGCTTGATTGCCATGAAATTTTGGTGAGTTGTTGTGTGTACGCCTGCGAAGGTTTCTATATTGTGAGCCCTGGCGTTATGAAATTTGTATAAAAATTTACAAAGGTGATGCGTGAGTTGTTTGAAAAATGTGTTTATTTCAATTTATTTTAGCAGCAGGAAGAGAAGGCGGGAAAAGGAGGAAAATTCGAGGGAGAGGTGGGGAGGTTAGAGGAAGGGGGCAAGATGAGGAAGGTGGAAATGGAACGCGGAAGGGGAAGGAATTGCGGGAAGAATACTGGGGTAGGGATTGAAATGGTGACAGAGTAACGGTTAGGGATAGCAGGGGGTTAATATGGAAATTCCATGTTTCTCATATGCTGTGGTCTTCTCACGCATTGAAAAACAAAAAATATTTTGTATCCAAAAGCAGTTCAATCAACAGAATTGAAACAAAACCTCTTTCTTTCTTTGGGTGGTATTCAATACATGCCGGGTACTCGCTAGTACATAAATAAAATCATGCTGATACATAAGTCGATAGGTTAAGACTTATATAAAATTTGAAGTACTTACCAGAATGTTATGCTCGGTAATGTTCCATGCCCTCGGTCTTAGCATCAGAATAGGACAAGTACTGATGTTAAAGGGTGCTCCACTGAGTTTCCCATTGACAGCCTGCATTATATTGTGATATCCTTGTATCTGGTTCTTCCAAGTCGGACAGTGGCCATCGTCAAAATCCACCTGAACGGCTTGAGCATCGCACTTCAAAGAGTCCGCCAAGTGGGCGGTGTTGGATGGAGAAACGTCGCCAATTACAACACGGCCGCATCTAATAAGGAAATAAGATTTCTTTTAAATTTTATTTAATTTTAATTTTATAATTTTAATAAGTTCTGCGAGTATTTTAGTTTTGTATTATTGTGACAGCTGTTTCGGCTTACAAGGCCATTTTAAAACTGTGGTAATTTATACGATTTTAAATGTCAAGTTTGATATATTGCATAAATTGATTTAAATATTACCCGTTAAACCGATTTGCTGAGACAATAATATCAAAATTGACATTTAAAATCGTATAAGTTAGTCTTCTCAACGTGGTATTATATATATATCTATCTTTTATTTCAGGTTTTATTAACAGGCACTCTTTGAAAACTCAGCGCAGACGTAGGCCTCGCTAAACCACACCCGGGACATTCATTCTGGCGGCCGGCGTGGTCGACGGGTAAAGCTCTCGACTCCCAATCCGAAGGTAACAGGTTCAAACCCGGCTTGCGCAAATAAAATTTATTTGATTAATTTGTGTGATTTCACAATTAATTAATTAAAAATAATATAAAGTATATTTGCGGCACATTCCAGAGTGGAAGATATTCTCACTATCGCTCTGGTGGACCACCATTCAGAATTGAAACGGTGCATGAAATGGCTTTAGCCGTGTTTGGTGACCAGATCTGAATAGCCAGGTACTACCTTACCTTTCTCTATCCCATCTCCTTCCCATCCCCTTAATTCTTAATCCATCCATCTTAAGTCTCACAACATACACCAATTGGCGATGTCATAGTCTCACTGGCTCCAGACGGGAGCACTTGGGATTCTTGTGGGGTATTTATATAAAAATAAAAAAGTAGCACCCCACCTTTTTTTCTACCTACACACCAAGTGCATAACTTTCATAGCTCTGCAAGAGTCGGCGTGCCAAATATTTTGTTTCTATTATATCTATACTTGCAAATCGAGCAATTATATTGATACTAATTAGTTAATATAATAATACACCAACTAACTAGTATCATAATCTTTGACTTATTAGAAAGGTCACTTTAGAAATATGAATAACGTAATATGTACAATAAGCGATTCCAATGTAATCTTAACAAATTTAGACTTCCAAATAGACCACACATCACTACTCTTGCTATTTGCAATGAGCGTCCAATATTTGAATTTGATATTTGTTGCATGAGTAAGGTTCATTATTGGAACTCGTTCTTACCCTTAACCTTCCTTATTATGCTAGAAAATTCCTTGAGCTCCAGTGCACATTCGGTGCTGTGTAGGTACTCAGTGTTCAGGGTACACATTTAGATTGTTGTAATTTTTAAGTTGGATAAAAATGAGTACTTTACATTTATTCATTTTCTAAATCATTTTATTAATATTTGGGAGGCGGGTATGGGTACCGCCGCCCCGGGAACCATTTATTGGATAACCAAAACCTCTGCCGAAGGTCACCCCAAGTGGTTCACTACATTTGGTGACTTGCACCAGTTGCACCTTGAATGAGTAAGTAAGGTTTATCCGGGTCTTGGCGGTGGATGCGAATGTGATGCATACAGATAAAATGATTGAAGGAGATCTTTTGAACTCAATTCTCTTGACCCAACGCCTTGCATCGCAGTGGGAGGGATGGATTCATATTTCCGTCACCCCTGGACACACTGACCCCCAGATTTCTTCCCACCCCTCATACCTTTTTCCCTCCCAGAACTTAATCCTTCCTTTCCTTAAAAAGACCCTCCACACAGCATCCCCAAAGATGGCATATGCCCTAAGGGAAATTATTTTCCTCAGAGCTTCCTGTGTGGAGCTAATATAAAAAAGAAAAAGACTACATTTTATGGACACACGGGCGTAAAATATTAATTTTTAGTGCTAAAAACGAGTTAAAAAATATCGGCCACGCATAAAATGTATGATACGTACATGTCGGCTGGCAATAGTAGCAATTTCTGACAACTGTGCATTGTGGCACGGGGAACTAAATCCTGGCCCACTACCGCACCACTCGTCAAGTTATCAACGCAGGCATGATACTTGCAGAGCGGCTGATACCCTCAGTATCGCCCTGGTGTAAGACCACCATTCAAAATTGAAACGTTGCTTAAAATGGCTTTTAGTGACTATATCTGAATAGCCGGGTACTTCCCGACCTTCCTATTCCCCATATCCTTCCCTTCCCACTTACCTTCAGCCTCACAACATACCCCTCTTGGGGATGCCATAGTCTCACTGACTCCAGAAGGGAGCAGTTGGGATTCTTGCACGGTATTCATGTAAAAAAATGGCAGCATAGATAATAACACAAATTTTTCCTTTTTTTTCAACAAAACTCTTTTTAAAATAAATGTATTGCATAATAAATATATTGAAATAATTATAGACATGTCAAATCAGTTGGCGGCACTGGTAAGGAAGAGTTAACAGCTCGGCTGTGAAATGATTTGCCAGTTTTTGTGTTTGCTTCCTTCTACAAATAGGTCTCTTCAAGACAACTACCTTTACTAATTTTTTTCCAAAAGACCACCCACATAATTTATTTTTATTTTTTATATTATGTCCACACAGGAGGCCCTGAGGAAAATAATTTCCCTCAGGGCCTATGTCATCTTTGAAGATGCTGCATGGAGGGTTTTTTTGAGGAGAGGAAGGAGTGAGATGTTGTAGAATAACAATACATAAAAACGACCCATTCTCATGTGACAAATTTCAACCGTGTATATACGTTGGGCGTGCGTTTCCCGACTATGAACCGGTGCCGAGGGGATCAATGGCGAAATATCTAAAAATACTCTGGCTATTCTTCATGAGGAATGAGGACCAACCCAGTGAGCTGTTGCTTAGCACTGGTCTTACAGAGTTTAGACCTGGTTCTATTCGAGAGGAGTCTTGATTCTTATATTATTAGAAACCAAACTTAAGTACTTACTTTAATCTGTTGGGAAGTGGCGCGATTCTCCATGATTTATCAGCTCTTTCCGGAGATTGTTTAAAAACTGGCAATTTATCATTATTGTGATAGAACTGCTTCTTTTCCAATCGATCCGAATACAGTTTATCAATGTCGCTGTCAAAGGCATTCACAATGTCATTTACAAATTTCAGCGCTTCCTTTGAAAAGATCTGTTTTTGGACATCTTCCAATTTGTATGGAGCAGGCTGAAGAAGAAGTATATTATTTTCTCCCATAGTAAGTTAAAACAATTGAATTTAAAAACTATTAGCTAAGTAAAATGTTGTGTTTTGTTATCACAGAATGTCACAGGTTAGATTGCAGTACACTGAACACTGAGTGATCAAACAACATTATCATTCTATTATAAAAAGCTATTATGTATATATCATGTACTGAATGGTTCTTTGTTGGATCAGTAGTAATATAAACATTGATACTTTGAACCGCTGATAAAAATACACACAGCATATTGCAAAGAATGCTTGGTGAATTGTTTATTAAGTAGGTACTTATATATTTATTTTTAATGATTCAATCAAATTATATAAGTTTAGATTTCACAATTTATGAAGAATTAATTTTATCTTTATTTGACTTTTTAGCAGCATTTTTGAATGCCTTGTGAAAAATGGAAAAATAAATGATAAAATTTTATCACATTGATGTGGCTTCGGTACTTTGTTTAAATCAATTTTGAAGAATCCCGACTGCTCCCAACCGTGAGACTATGGCATTCCCAATTACGGTATGTTGTGAGGATGTAAGAAGTGAGACTGGGAAGGATATGGGGAAAGAGAAAGGTGGGAAAAAAACCGGGCAACGCTTCAATTTTGAATTATGGTCTTACACAAGGGCGATACTGAGAGTATCTTCCACTTTGTAACATGCCCCAAAATTACTATTTTTTTATAGAGAATACCTCACAAGAGTCCCAACTGCTCCCGTCTAGAGCCAGTGAGACTATGGCATCCCCAATTGGGGTATGTTGTGAGGCTGAAGGTAAGTGGGGAAGGGAAGGAGATGGGGAATAGGAAGGTCGGGAAGTACCTGGCTATTCAGATCTAGTCACTAAACACGGCTAAAGCCATTATTAAGCAATGTTTCAATTCTGAATGGTGGTCTTACACCAGGGCATTACTGAGAGTATCTTCAACTCTGGAACGTGCCGCAAATATAGTGTATATTATTTTTTATTAATTAATTGTGAAATAACACAAATTAATCAAATAAAATTTCTTTGCGCACGCCGGGTTCGAACCCGCGACTTTCCGATTGGGAGTCAAGTGTCTTACTACTCGACCGTGGACGGTCGTCAAATTATTTTATTATCAAACAATTTATTCATTTAAAATAATATATCTATATAAATGAATAATCTATTAAATGAATAAATTGTGAAATAACACAAATTAATCAAATAAAATTTACTTGCGCATGCCGGGATTTGAACCCTTGACCTCCAAATTGTTATTCGAGAGCCTTACTCGACCACGGAGGCCGGAGTATAGTATGTTTAGTTAAAAGTAATAATCTCTTTAAAACATTCCACCGGCTTGATATCTCTTATTTTTGATAGCCTTCATCTTATGGTCAGCAGCATACCAAAAATTATAGACAGGTAGAAACGAATTCATGGAAAAGAGATATTAGTAGATACAGAACGGTAGTTTTAATCATACACATAGATAACAAGAGATCACTGCAGGATGGTTGCTGTTTTCATTACAGACCTTATCAAAATTCCAGTGGATTTACTGTGAAGTGCCAATAAATCATCCAGATTAAATGTTAAGATCATGGAGATAACATGCAAATGCAGACAGGAACTTTAAAATGTATTTTGTAAAAAAGATTGTCTATCTCTCTCTCTGGTTTCAATCCTGGGATTGGTTTGCAGCAATTTCCTCTATTCTTCTCTTTGTTTGCCTATATTATTATTATATTTGACCCCTATTGGGCTGATGGGGCAATCATGCCTCATTTCAATTCCAATTAATCAAACTCAATTCCTTTTGTCTTGGTGAATTCTATTAATTAATTATGTATAACCGCACTTTTTATAAATTCATATTAACAGATACTTGTTAAAAACTCGGCACAGACTAAAAGATAAATAAATATTAACAGATACTTGTTAAAAACTCGACAGCCTCACTAAACCGCACCCGGGACATTCATTCTGATAGCCGGTGTGGTCAAGGGGTAAGGTTCTCAGGTCAAAATCGGAAAGCGGGTTCAAACCCAGGTTGCGCAAGTTATTTTTTTTTTATTTATATTTTTAATTAATTTGTGTGATTTCACAATAAATTAATTAAAAATAATATATTGTATATTTGCGGCACATTCCAGAGTAGAATATACTATCGGTATCGCCCTGGTGTAAGACCACCATTCAGAATTGAAACTTTGCTTGAAATGGCTTTAGCCAGGTTTGGTGAGCAGTTCTAAACAGCCAGGTATTTACCCACCTTCCTCTTCCCCATCTCCTTCCCTTCCCCATATACCTTCAGCCTCACAACATACCAAAATCGGGGTTGCCATAGTCTCACTGGCTCCAGGCAGCTAGAAGCAATTGGAACTCTTACGTGGTATTCACATTAAAAAAAACTATAAGTACATAGCAGATTAGAAGATAAAATATGGGGTTGTGTTAATTATTTAATTATTAAGAAAATTTAATTTTTTTGAAAATAAATGGTGTTTTTATTTTTAATTTTTACAAAACGTTGTTCAATCCCTCGGCAAATGTCTCAACAGTTTTTAAAAATAGCTCTAATATAGTATCACATATTATCACATATATACATGTCTTTTAACAGTAAAACCCATTACTTAATGACTTTTCCTTAAGTGACCTAAGTCTGACCCTGCTTCTGTATTCCAAATTAACTATGCGTGGTTTTGCGTACCCATCCATTTGGAGTAATTTTCGTAAATAATAATTAATCAATACTTAATATTATCATTGCCACACCGGATAAGATCAGTGAGATTAGATATATTATGAGTAACAAAAAAATTCAGAACCAGTGTCGAAAATTATTTGAAACCGAACAGAGGTAATTGATTGTTTTTGGTTCTGTGAAAGAGCTGCAAAAACTAATTGAAATTTGTGAATTTAAATACTCGCTAGTATTTCTGTGTTGCCGTTGTTGAAGGATTATCCAAGATGTGTAAAACAATCTGCAGTTGCTTTAGCTGTTTAGCATGCACAGCCTTTAATATTTTAACATGTGGATTGGGAATTGTTCTTATAATTCTCATTATCGTTGCCATTGTTTTGTGTATAGTTTTTCTCACTTGATCTGCGTCCAAAACACTGCAACGAAGGATACGACTCCAAATGTTACTTCAACCCAAAATGATTCATAAAAATTGGCTTCAATCTTACATCAACACTTCAATGAGAATGAAATCATCCACTAATGGATACTTCAAGAAATGAAATTATCGGTTACAACGGAAAATAATTAATAACTACACAATTCTAATTGTAACAAACCAAAAATGGATTAATGTGATATCAGCGGAGTCAACAAAAATATGGAATTTTATTACTTGAAGCTTTGAGATAAAATTCAACCGGAAATCCAAGAAAAACGCCAAAGAAGTTCCACACTACACCAGGAGTAAATTCAGTATTTGCCAAATGCAGTGAAAACTAAATTATAAACATATCATTGTTTTTAAACATAGACATAATTTAATTTATATCTTTTTTAATAAAATTACATTTCAAATCATTTAAATCTACACGCATTTTTATTTATTAATTTTATGACATCAATAAAGTACCTCCTTTTTGTGTGTGTGTTTTTTTTAAAGAAATGATTTTCTTTAAATTATAATAAACCAAAACATTTTTGGTTCGTCTTCTATCTCCTAATATTTGATATTATTACATGGCTCGTATTGTAGAAGATGGAGAAAAAAAAGAAAAACAACTGTATATTTAAGTGAAGATTTTTTTTAAAAATCATAAATATATATATATTTTTCTAAAATAATTCAACTCCTTTGATTATAATCCTCTCCTTAACATATATATGCTGTATTACATTACACAAAATATAGAATATTTAACAATGTCATCAATCATTAATATCAGTTTTCCAAACCGGATAAGATTACTGAGATAAGATATTGAAACAAATATAGCATGAGTAACAAATTTTAGTGGATATTATGGATACAAGATATTATAGATACAAGGGAGTTCCAGTAGCTACGTATTGCCAGTTCCACGATAAGTTGATCCCCTAACAGTTGGCCCCCGGCATACTTATTTATAAAATCCGATCGGTTTAGGGAAAATACGGTAAACCTACTTACACAAAATATATGTCTCCAAACGTGTGCTTAGAGGATGTAACGCCGAATAATAAAAATATTTAATATATTTTCATTCAAATGCATTAAGAATAAAACTACTGGTCTATAATACTGTATATACATACCAGTGTATAAGTACAAAAAATCGACAGTAAATAAATTCGTTTGATACCAACTTGTTAAAGGTATTTTTATGTCGATTTTAGGTTTAAAATTGGTAAATAGTGAGCAAAAATTATAATTTTATAATAATTATAATTTTGGGGGCCAACTCTCGGGGATCAACTGTCGGGTCACACATTTGAACCACAGTACTAAGGAAATTTAGTGAGGCGGAGAGAAATAGGGACGGGGAAAGAGGAAGGTTTGATAGTAACCTACCCTTTGATAGTATTCCAAATTTAAAATTTTTTTTTTTATGTGAATACTACACGTTTGCCGCATTTGGTGACTTGACATGGGTGCCCGGGATCATGTGTGAGGTTTTTCCGGGTCTTGGCAGCAGTTACGCCTGCCTACCTACTGCGTGGCAGGCTGGATCGGGACTGGTTAAGGGAGACCTTTTGATCTCTCCAGCCTTGCACCGCAGTGAAAGGGATGGATTCATACGTCCGTCACTCCTGGACACATTGACATCCAATTCCTACCCACCCATCATAACTTTTACCTTCCCAGAACTTCCTCTACTTTCTTTAAAAAAGAGCCCTCTTAATTGATTTGCAGTCACCCGAGTGCACACTTTCCAGTGTTTAATGTATACTTTTCAGTGTTGAAAATAAATGATTGTTGAGAATAATATGTGCCTATTCAACACTAACTTTTGGTTGTATTATAGAATTATTTGATAATGAGATGGGCAGCTGTTGAGAACGGTCCATACTCCACGAAGTCAATCAAATTAAACAGAGTATTATCAGAGAGTTAGTTATGTTTTATTATATATATATTTTTGGGATAAGCACTCCATATATTGGATTGAAAAAAGATTGGCCATAAATAAAGGAGTTTTAAAATTTACACATCTGATATACAAATATTATTGTGTGATAATGGTTTTTTATCACTTGTGTAAAAATTTAAATTACATTTATTAGTAAAGGGGTAATGATTAGCAAGGCTGTTGAACACAGCAAACCGCTCGAACACAAACTCAGAAATTTAAACTAAACACATCAACAACAACGAGAACAAAACTACAAAGAAATAAGAAGTCATGCAAAAATATTCATAATTTTTCCTGGTTTTTTTAGTCTGTGAACCCTTTGATAGATACTAGTTTTTTACGACATTTTTAAATTTGACAAATTTATGAAAAACCTTTGGTTTTTTTGTTTTGTCATCTGTGTATATCTGATAGAATTATTATCTGACTACAGTTTGGATTCTTGAATACTGAAGTGGCGCCCTCTATTATTTTCAAAAAGAACTGTTGACGCTTCAATTACTATCCGTAACAAAACTTGAACTTCTGAGTTTGAAAAACTATAATACAATTTCTGGTCCATTTTTCGAGCTATTTTTCCAATTTTGCAGGAAGAAATTGAACCATGAAAAATTTCCAAACTTCGTCTAACAAAATTTCAATGATAAATGTTTTTGTACAAATTTACCGACCCAATTTCCGATCCGTTTTCCGAGCTAAAATTTTCCAATTGTCCTTATAAATAAAAATTTAAAAAAAAAATTTCCCTTTCAATTTTTGAAATGTAAAACGTGAAAAATTTCCAAACATTGCATAACGAAATCAAAAAGGTAAAATGTTTTTACAAAAATTGCTTAATCATTTTTCCGATTTTCCAATTTTTTTAAAATTTCTTCTGCTTGGGCACATAAGCTTGTTTTCACGACAATTTAACATAGGTTGACATACGAATGACGTATGCCCCGGACCTGAGTTATTAATATAAATAGTTTCTAAACTTCAAATAACAACTCAAAATTATAAATTAAGTGTTTAAAAATTTTTATTAAAATTTCCAGACTTATTTTCTATTCCATTTTCCTAGCTATAATTTACAGATTTTCCAATTTTCCCAGAAGTTTTAGAAAAATAAAATTTTCTAAACACGGAAACTTCACATATCAAGATGTTTTTAAAAAAATTTCTCGACTTAATTTCCGATCAATTTTTTTTATTTTTCTACAGAAATTTTTTCTGAAAAATAAAAAGTTTCAGAATGTAAAATTTCCCAACATTGAAAAGTTTCCAAACCTAAAATAATAAAATTATAGGCATAAATTTCTAACCAAATAATGATTTGCAAAATCAAAATTAAAAAGGAAAAATGTACCCAACGAACCCATCTTCATGTACAATGATAGACCTGTTACGGTTTCTTGGTCCTGGTGATCTTTTATGCCACTGGATAACCCGATATTATTTTTCAAAAGATAATCGTTATTTTTGTAATTGGCTCCTTTCGACTGCGAGTTACGATGGTTACGAGCAGTAGGAAGTTTACAATTTTTCTGTGAATTTCAAATGAAAATATTACATACATTACGTACGCTTTCACAAATGGTTTTTATTCGGGTAGAAAAATTAATAGGTACCTATCTTTAGGGTTAAGATTATTTTTGACTCGATCCATTGACTAACTGTTTTTTGTTCTTGTAAAATTATTCGTAAAAAAAAAATCACTTAGGCGCTACTTTCCTTTCCGCTAATACCAAAAACACGCGGAGTTTTAAAGGGGTGACAAGTCGAATATTTCTGGCGTTATTCCTCTTAAGTTCATAAATTACCTACCTTAGAACCTACTTAAGTACCTACCTTAGAACCTACCTAATAGAGCAAACGCAAAGAGAGTTGAGGGCAATAAAACTGCTTATGGCTGAATCAGACGGTTCACTAATCGTTCATTTCTGTATTTCATTTGGCCTATTTTACTCGGAATGACATGTCTGAACATGAAATGAAATGAAAGTGCCGAATACTGCCGAATGAAATCTTCAAGTGAACCGTCCAACAATGCTGGATATTTTCATTCGGCATCCTTCACTCGCGCGTGGAAGAGAGCAAAGTGAAACGTCTGAACACGGAGTGAACTCTCTATCAGTATCAGTCCGTTTAGCGTCCTGTACTGGAAGGACGCTATCACATCGTACGCAAAACTTCAAAATGGTTCGGCTAGTGTTTGATTTTGGGAACACGTCTCATAGAAATTGTTGGGTCTCCCTTATGGATAATGTCTTATATGTCTTATATATTTTTTTTAAATATATGTAAGATTATAAATTTGTAGGTAATAAAAAAATTTAAAAAAGTAAGTAATTAAAAAAGTAAAATTAATTGTGTTATTAGGTCACAAAAAATAAAAAGGTTTATAAGACGAAACAATAAAGTTTTTTTTTTATTTAATTGTGTTAAAAAAAAATCGTAAAAATCGATGCATCTGACATGTTTTTCCTTAAAATTCGAGGCCGGACCGCGCTGGAATACATTTGATTCCCATCGGAATGTTCCCATCTTCATTTCACTTTTGTTTCATTTCATGTTCAGACGTGTCATTCCGAGTAAAATAGGCCGAATGAAATACAGAAATGAACAATTAGTGAACCGTCTGATTTCAGCCTTAATGGGTGAATTGCCTTATAGACACAAAAAAAACTGCTTAGAATTGATGTATTGGTGTATCCGTGTGGACGTCAAACGGTCAAACTACTTCTAATTCACAGAAACGGATCCAGTCAAATTTTCAGTACTCTGGCGAATGTTTGTTTCGTATATTATCTGTGTTTTGTTTTAATTTATGCATGATTACATGTAAGTAGCAAAAATATATCATTCTGATAATTAAAAATAAGATAAAAATATAAATTTCAAGTATAACCTCAAATTAATGTCCTATTCATCAGTACTCTGTCGTCAGTCCGTTGTCTTATGTCTTAAATTACATAAGATTACAAAGAACTCGTAAAAAAAAAGTGACTGGCCTGACATAAAATAGTATATTGGAAGGGTTAAACCTTGTAATCAAACCAAAAAATATATAAATTATATTTAAAAACTATATGTACAAAATAGGACCAAAAGTTGACCAACTTTTGTATATTCACCCATATATTATTTTAAATAATTAATTGTGAAATAACACAAATCAATTAAATAAAATTTATTTGCGCACGCCGGGTTCGAACCCGCGGCCTTCAGAATTGGAGTCCAACGCCCTACCGCTGGACTACGCCGGTCGTTAACAAACATGTAAAGGGGCAGTGGCGGATTATCCTTAAGGCAAACTAGGCACGTGCCTAGGGGCGCGAGATTACAAAGGGGCGCCTCTAGAATTTTTAGAGAAAAAAAACTTAGTATTTAATTACGAATATTTATTATTTTATACATCGACCGGTTTCGCTTCGACCGAGCTTCTTCAGGATATAATAATAACTAAATACTAAGACAGAGTTGTTGGTTATATATAGATTGAAATACAGAGGGGGGAAGAATATTTCAAGTGAACATAATTACTAATTAGGCATAGACAAATTATTTGAAAGAGATAAGTACAATGGCTAATCAATAAGTGGAAGGGAGACAACAATATAACGCAATCACAAGTAAATTCACAAAAAAACAGTTAATGGGAAACAGGAATTGGGAAACATAGTAGATCTTGTAATAATAGGCAGACTCGTGGTTGAACTTCAAAAGAGACGAGAAGCGTACGTACTTTAAGCAGTAAATTTTCCTTTTGAAGCAATTTAGTCAATTTGAATACTGAAGACGTTCAAATAGTACTAGTATTTTAGTAAAGACGTATTCTGGTGATTTAGGAAAAGTGTTTTGTTGATGAATGTATCCATCCACGTTCTTATTTAACAACGATAGCTTGAGATGGAGAACTGTCCCGAACAACCAAACCAATTTTACAGATTCTAAGAAATACAGAACCTGAAACAATTTACTCAAACATTGACATAGCCTTAAAAATGTGCATATCGACGGTAGTCAGCAATTGCAGTGGTGAGCGGAGTTTTTCCTGTCTAAAGAGAGGGAAAAATGATGTTCGCTCAACCATGATAGATAAGAAATACTTAACATTGTATTAAACTTATTGCTATCTTTAAACTATGACGATGTTTTTGACAACTTCACAAGACAAAAATGAAGACGCCGAATTTTTTTTTTTTAACAATTCTCATAGAATGATTGGTAGATACTAATTTTTAAATAAATAATTGATAAATATAACTTTTTTTAAACAAATATTACTTTGTAAATTGTTTTTTTAAACAAATATTGGGTAATAAATTGTTTTATTAATTACCATTATAACTGCAAAAGTGTGTATGTGTGTGTGTATGTTGGTATATGTTACTTCTTCAAGCAAAAAAACTACTGAACAGAGTGTGATGAAACTTGGTGCGTAAAAAAAGATAGCTGGAGACCCAGATTTACACATTTTATATCAATATTCCCACGACACCGGTTAAAGACGTGTGGCGCAGCAGAGGTCTGTTATTATATGTATAAGTACTAGTTCAAATTTATAATATAAGTACTACTTAAAATTTATAATATATGGCCGCTAGAGGGGCGCCGATGAGGTGCTTGCCTAGGGCGCTCTTAACATTTAATCCGCCTCTGAAAAGGGGCAAAACCATACTTGACCATACTACATAAATAAACCTGCCATATCAAGGAACTTCGCTGACTCACAGCATGCTCACAGCTAAATAGCTGCAGGGGCTAGCAGCAAAAAACTGGTGGCGGGCTTTTATGCTAGTTCATATATAATTCTGAATTTGATCTGATTTGATCATTCGGTTTTCGTGTACATTGTTAATTACATGATCTTTTGCATCGTGTCGTAGAAAGCAATAATTAATTATTTTACATGTTTATATCCAATAATATTACTTAACTTTATGGTTTTTATTATTTATTAAATTTTTGGACAAAACGCAAAAAATCCTTGGAATCTTGTTCTATTTTGAATATGATTATGATTTCTATGAATATTTCCTCCATGATATTATGTGAAATCGTTTATTATTTATGGTCATGGTCGTATATTGTATATGGTCAAAACTGTCAAAGTCGGATTTCATCTGTGATCTGTGCAATCGCGATCTGTGGCTTTTTATTGAGGTTAGGTCGTAATAATATTTATGTTATGTGCAAACTTAAATTATTAGATCTCAACGGTTTGCTAGTATTTATTCTTTTTATAACGCTCATTTCGTCGCTTGTCTATTTGTCCCAGGTTTTAGTTTATTAATTACTAACATGGAGAATAACGACGATTCTCAAACGAGCAAAATATCCTTCAAACAACTTAGAAGAAAACCCATCAGGAAAAGGCGCGAATCTTCTTCAGAAGACAGCGAAGGAGAAAATGAAATTAACACCGCGGACATTCTATCGCGACTGGAAGAAACTAAAGAAATACAGAAACTTCGACAGCGGCCTAAAGGAGTTAGTGTCATTGGTCTAGCCGTCGGCCAAAAAGTGTCTATTGAAGAAGAACTGACGTGCAAAGACCCTTACAAGATTAAGTCAGGTGGAATGGTGAACATGAAGGCTTTAAAAAGTGGCAAAGTGAAGCAGGTCGACGATGCCTACGACACGGGCATCGGAACTCAATTCTCAGCAGAGACAAACAAACGAGACGAAGACGAAGAAATGATGAAATACATTGACGAAGAACTTGCCAAAAGAAAAGGTTCAGAAGATTCTGAAAAAGACGCTACAGACCCTAACAAATATCTGTCCCCTGAAGAGGCAGCGCTACAATCGTTACCCGACCACCTGAGACAGTCCTCGACTCACAGATCTGAAGAAATGTTGTCTAATCAAATGCTCAGTGGAATTCCAGAAGTAGATCTGGGCATCGAAGCTAAGATCAAAAATATAGAAGCCACGGAGGATGCTAAACTCAGACTTCTTTGGGAGAGGAGAAACAAGCAAGACGGCCCCTCGCAATTCGTCCCCACAAACATGGCTGTTAATTTTGTTCAGCACAACAGATTTAATATTGACACGGACCCTCCCAAAAGGAAGAAACCTCCCGTAGAAGAAAAGCCTGAACCAAAAAAGATATCCAGTGTCAATATGGAGCCTCCGCCAATGGCGATGGTGATTGTTCCAACCAAGAAGGAGAAGGGAGAGAGGGCCACCGATGACTATCATTATGAAAAGTTTAAAAAGCAATTCAGACGATACTAGGATCAGATAAAATACAAATTTACTGCGCTATTATCTCATGTTTTATTACTACCAGACTTCACTCAGGACCTCTATTCTCGAAATAAGAAATAAACATTGTGCATTGTGATTGTTAAAATCAATATCTAACTATCATTATTATCTGTGGCATAAAATGTGTGATAGGCTGGTTCGGCACTTAGCTGGTATTGGTATTGGCCCTAGGAACTAATCATCATATATGGTAAAACAGATTTCTAACCCAGTCATGTCCACTTGTGGGTTGTTTTTTGTTTGTTTTTCATTGTGTTAGTTCTATAAGTACGATGGGATTACTTAATCTTTCTCCTTTGCCCATAAATCAGCCAACAAACTAAGGACCAGTTGTTTCGGAAAATTTCACATTTGAATTTCCCTCAAATCGACATTCACCGAAAAATTGGGTTGTTTCAACCACCGTCAGAAGAAATTTCATCGAAAATTCCATAGGACCAGTTGTTTCGGAATTCCCTTCAAATTTGAATTTCCTTCAAATCGTCATTCACCGAAAAATTGGGTTGTTTCAACTTCCGTCAGCAGTGAAAATACTATAGAAATGTGATGTGAATGTGATCAGCCGAGTCCGGACGGTTAGCGAAATAATGGGAGGCGCATGCGCAGACGTCAAAATTGTGATTCGGCGGGGAACACTTGAATAAAATTTTCAAATTTATCGAACGTTATTTGTTGCTTTTTACTGCTGACGGAAGTTGAAACAACCCAATTTTTCGGTGAATGACGATTTGAAGGAAATTCAAATTTGAAGGAAATTCAAATTTGAAGGGAATTCCGAAACAACTGGTCCTATGGAATTTTCGATGAAATTTCTTCTGACGGAGGTTGAAACAACCCAATTTTTCGGTGAATGTCGATTTGAAGGAAATTCAAACGTGAAATTAGCCGAAACAACTGGTCCTAAGAAGTGTCTAAGATCCACCAGGGACCGATCGGTGTAATTAATATTCCGCATAGCGTTACAAAAAAGTGCAAATCATGTTAAAAAAAACTTTGTAAATAAATGTCGAATACTTATTTTAAACTGAAGTGCTTTTCATTGAATGAGATCTTATAAAATATATGTAGTGATTTTCTTGGGGTGTTTTGCCGTGTTGCGCTACCTCCTTCTTTAGCCAATGTTTCGGACAGTGTTGCAGTATCCATCATCAGGGCAGATCCGACGATGTGTAGATAAATGCTGTCGGATCTGCCCTGATGATGGACACTGCAACTCTGTCCGAAACGTCGGCTAAAGAAGGAGGTAGCGCAACATGGCATAACACCCCAAAAACAAACAAGGAAAATGCTTTTGGCCGTGAAAGTCTAAAAACGTATCATATGTAGTGATGTCGTTTCTTATTTTCTGAAGCAGCAAAAGCTCTGTGAACGGTGAGCCGAGCTAACTATTTTATCAGGAAGTAGAATGCAAGACTAGGCAGTTGTGCTACATAAAAAAAAACAATAATCTTTTTCATGATAATTTATTAATATTTTAAACTTCAATAATAAGAAGAAACATATTATTCTTAAATAATAAAAAAATATATAACAAGATATTTTACAAAAAAAAAGTTAATTTTGCAGTGCATAAGAACAAACTCAAACCATTAAAAAAATCAAGATATTACAGCTTGACATGCTTAACTTTACAGTCGGTATCGTCGCCGGTGTAGATTTTGTGAATACAAAAAATTTAAGGAGGAACGAACAAAGTTAAATGTGTCAAGGTTGTATGACTTTTGTTTGTCTATTATTGTGATGTACTATAGAAAAATATATTTTGCTATGTACATTTAAAAATTAAATTTAACAAGATGAAATTGTGTTTTTTTTATTATAATCAGATATACATAAATGCAGATAGAGTTGAAAGGAATTTTATACAAAAAGATTCTTAACTACATAGGTAATATACTAGATTTATTTAAATTTTCCTACTTACGTCAATCATCCAAGAGGTAATAAAATTGTATGTTTAGTAGAAAATTCTATATTAATATCACTAGAGTATAAAACAGGGTGAATCGTTGTGAAATTCATTCAAATATCCCTCTATACTACATTGTCTTTTCCAGTGTAACACTTCGTACATATTATTGTTTGAATTATTAAAAATACACACTCTAATTATTTGGAAATTTTAATATTTATGGATTATGTATGTGAAAAAAAGTTTAGATAAAAATTATCTAGTTAATAAAAGAGAATAAAATACTAATAGCATAAAGAGTATATTATACTATTCACAATTTGCAAACTTTTCGCAAGATCAAATGAGTTGAATATCACACAAAATGACTCATTTTCTCTTATTTTGTATCTCCATTCTATCACCTTTTATACTTAATATTATTTAATTTAACTTTAAACATCGTAGTAATTTCGTAAAATGTACCCTCACACATAATATGTAGATAAATGCTGTCCCAGAAAACTTCCACTTATAATATAATATACAAAAGTCAGGCCTCAATAAATTCACTAATCTAGTCTGCTGGGTTTGGATTCACAAAGACCTGTTCTTCACCTAAGAATAATTATCAAAAACATTGTGGAGTTCAAAGTGAAATACAGGTTATTTATCAGCCAATCAAAGGTATCGGGAATCACTTGTTTCAGCACAGATGTGCTACAGGGAAACTTACAAAGGGAACATTCTTCTACAATGTTCTGATTAAATATGTCCACATTCAACTCACAATTGTTCATCACATACGCACTGCGACAGTCCAGTCTAAAGAAATCTACATCTTCCCAGGGAGACCTAATACATATCATAATAAAAGAACTAATGAAATGTGAAAAATTTGTCCATCTCGTTAACGCTTGCAATACATTAATGGAGTACGGTATCTAAAGCATTTAATTATAGTAGAATGAAAGTGACCAAAGTACTGATATTGAATTAATTATTGAAACATGGATAGAAAAACACAGAATAGATAAAAGATTTCAGGTGCCACAGGGAATTGAACCAAAATCTCCCACTTGCAGGGTGGCAGTGCTACCAATTACACCACAGAACCCTTTGTCCAATCCGTGATGATTATTTCTATTTCAATGTTATTAATACTGTTTCAAAAATTCATATCGATGCTGGAAAGGAACACACAGCTGTATGGCTCTTTAGTCATTTTTCCTTTCCAGCTGTATCGTGCTTTAGCCATTTTTCCTTTCCAACTGTTTCGTGCTTTAGCCATTTTTCCTTTCCAGCTGTATCGTGCTTTAGCCATTTTACCTTTCCAGCCTTGATATTATCATAATTAGCGTAAAGCTTTTTACGTTCCCTTAACTTTGTGAGGCACTTGTGTTTAATTTGTTATCAGTAAACAGATTATAGATTATTGCACAAATCACAATTCAAATTTCCAACAGAACAAGTTGGCATATAAAGAACTCTCTAAATTCTACACCCGTGATTAATAATGAACGTCCTTTAATCATTGTCTTCGTCCACACTATTTCCTGAGTCTTTGGCGCACAAACTGAGGCTTTTCCCGTAAGATCCGACAGCCAAGTCCATATTATTAACAGTTACACCTTGCACGATTCCGTCCCGAATTTGTAGCACGGGGCCACGGTAAATGGGTTTCTTCCCGGACGTTTGTATGATCCGGTAAGAGGTGGAGGGCCCGGCGGTTTGCTCCAGAGATCTCTTATCGACATCTGAAGATCTTTTGAAGACGATATCGGTATCAGAAGACCTTTTGTCGAGGTCTGACGACTTTTTGGTGGAGATTTCGGTGGCAGAAGATGTCTTTACGACGGAGGAGGGTATGCTTTGCTTCATCTCGGACATAAAGAAGTCGTCGAAGTTAAACTCTGATCATTTGTCCCAGAGGCCGACTTCTTTCATTCGGGTCTGAAAGTACTTCTCGAGGGCGTTGGCGCATCTGAAAAACAAACAATACCAACTATTAAATACATTGAAACCCAAAAAAGAAGATTTCATGCTTAAAAAGTTATGGGACGACAGGTAGCGGGTAGTGGCGATTGAGTCGCTTGTAAATAGCTGCGTGAACGAAGGGCGTTAGAGGTTTCTCTAAGATCTGTGATTTCCGTATCTTTGAGATTGCAGTGTAGCAGATATCTTTCATATTTTCAAAGGAGTGAACCACTATAAATACATTTAATTTAATTATTGAAGACAATATTAATGATTTTCCAATAAAAAATGTGAAACTGAAAAATGAGAAAAAGATTCGTTTGCAAAGTCAAAATAACTTAATATGATGTGTTTCTGGAAGGAATTTAACTTTTTAATCTTGAAAGAATGATTATGAATTGGATGGCATTAAATATCAATTTTGGAAAAAATTGTCACACTTCAGGTAGTTTATGCCGAACGACAGTATAATTTAGGTTTTTTTTTTTACTGTGAATACCGCACAAGAGTCCCAACTGCTCCCAACACTTCTGGAGCCAGTGGGGTGAGACTGAAGGTAAGTGGGGAGGGGAAGAAGAAGGTAAAGGTAAGTACCTGGCTATTCAGATTTAGTCACCAAACACGGCAAATCCATTGCAAGCAACGCTTCAATTCTAAATACTGGTCTTACACCAGGGCGATTCCGAGAGTATCTTTCACTCTGGAACGTGCCGCAAATATGGTGACCGGATAACTCAGAATGAATTCAATTCAACACCTCTTTAGAAAAGTCATTAAAAGTGTTGAAAAAAATAGGTTACGTTAGGTCAGTATCCTAACCTATTAAATTATGAAAACACAAATTAATCAAATAAAATTCACTTGCGCATGCCGGGATTTGAACCCGCGAGCTCCGGATCTCTAATTGAGAACCTTGCCCCTCGACAATGGGGGCCGTCAAAATAGTTACTCACTTGTAATATTCAGTCTCGGGAGAGTTGTACAAGCGGCAGTTGGTGAAGATTCTGGTCATGTCTGCGATGAAGAGACGCCTCGCTACGTAATAGCGAGACTTCAGGCGCTCACCGATAGTTCGTAGATCTGCACAAAGAAGACATAGAAAATGACATTATTGTTGTGTGTTTACGGTACAACACTAAAACAACAATGAGAATAACTATAATAAATCCTTCCTCTCCTCAAAAACACCCTCCACACAGCATCTTCAAAGATGTCATAGGCCTTGTGAGCCTCCTGTGTGAAGTTAGTGTAAAAAAAAACCACACTTCACATCTCTTTTCAAAAATGTCCATAGAAATAGATTAAAAAAACTTTTTTTTAGTTATAGTTTTCACCTGCCAAATCTAATGACTTTTTGTTAGACATGATTTTTTATTAAATATTTTTGTACGAAAAGGTAGAAAAGTGAGGTGATAACATTGTTTATACATTTGTATGATAAGACAAGTGTTTTATTTTACATTATCCATGATTTTAGTACCGTTTTTACGTAAAAACATCACAGGTGAGTCATTTTTACAAATTTTTATATTTATTTGTAATAATACAATTTGAAATCGTATTTAATCACCTTTCAAAAACAGTTTTTAGTATTCGGCTACATTCAGAAATATTTCATTTATTGAGCTTTAAATGCAAAGCGGAAATAACACAAAATATTCATCAATCTGACAATTCATTAGGACCAAAAACCTACACAAATGCAATAGACCTGAGTGGTTACGTGTTAATAATTGCAATCCATGACTATTATTCTACCAGATTTTTCTCTTCAGTGGTTTTTACAATAAAAAAAATAGTAGAATCTGTAACTCAATTGAACGATAAACAAAAATAATAATTTCGGTTGCGTGTCTTTCTGTTTGTGTAACTTTGATTCAATGATCTCAAATTTGTTTTGAAATTAAGTCATTTTCAAAATTGTAACTGATTGTGAGATGAATTCAGACAAGTGATAAAGTACCTACTTACAAATTTTGTAGAAGAGATATAATATCTTTAACTTCTGACATTTCCCATTCATTCTAATGGCAGTATAATTTTAGACAATACTTTAACTGGGTTCCAGATGTGACCGTATCTCTTTCTGATTTTTCTGTTTCAGATATTCAATTGAGTTTCGCTAATATTGTCTTCATTAATTAAAATATTATAACTTGAGTTTACTATTAAGTTAAAAAAAAAACTTTAATAGTTGGAGAGTGGTGAGAACAAAAAAAAAATACAATCAAATGGACACATTATTTGAAGACATTTTCCCGTTTAAAACAAATACCATTTTCAAAGGTATAGTGCAGTTAGACTTACCCATGGGGTATTTGATGTGGTCGTAGTAATCGGGAACTTCGTTTTTGTCGACCGGCTTCAGGAAAGGCCAGGCCGAATGGTGGTTCTTAATCTGCAAAGAGAGCTTAGTAAAAAGAAAATACAGAAGTGAATTAGTGTTATGTGCTGTGTGAGATTTACATGAAACTAAACTACTTTTAAACTAATAATTATTATTCATTATAAATACATGCAATTGAACTAAACATTGCCCAACATTATGGCACAGAAATAAAACCATGTTTTTTTTTATTTCCAATTATTTCGGCCTTTACCTTGTAAGGGTGTTTAGGCCATCATTAAAAATTTTGGAGAAATGGAAGGTGAATTTAAATATTAATTTTATTAAAATGTGCAAATTTCAAAATGTTAATTAAGATTGAAGTCAAGTTCAGACTTAGAAGAGATGAGATGTTTAATGGAGGGGAGGCAATTTTAGATAAGGCATGATAGAAGAGAAGATATTTGTTTAGAGAGGGACAACTAAAAATATGTGATCTAAGTTCCTACTTCTAGACCACAAAGTGTACAATCTCGGGAGTCAAGGATGCGAATTTTAAAAAGGTGAGGAGGAATGGAAAATGTTCAATTCTTATTTGAATAAGTGATAAATTTTTTTTTTTTGGGAAAATGGAGGAATTGTTCAAAATTACTTTTTTGATGGGATAGTCCTAGCAGGCTCGCTTGGATTTTTAAATTTTTTTTTTTATAGTGAATACCTTACAAGAGTCCCAACCAGTGGCGGCTTGTGACTTTTGGTGAGCTAGAGTGCTAATATTAACAAAAATGGCATTATTGATTTTTTTTAAAATTTTTTTTTTTGTATGAAGATTTTCAGGAAATTTGTGCGGCACACGGCAAAACTGAAATTTCCTGAAAATCTTCATACAAAAAATAAATTTTCGAAAAAAAAAAAAAAATTCCGCTACAACGACATCAATAATGCTATTTTTGTTAATATTAACACTCTAGCTCCCCAAAAGTCACGAGCCGCCACTGGTCCCAACTGCTCCCAACTCGTCTGGAGCCAGTGAGACTATGGCATCCCCAATTGGGGTATGTTATGAGGCTGAAGGTAAGTGGGAAAGGGAAGGAGACAAGGAAGAGGAAGGTGGGGAAGTACCTGGCTATTCAGACCTAGTCACTAAACACGGATACAGCCATTTCAAGCAACGTTTCAATTCTGAATGGTGGTCTTACACCAGGGCGATATTAAGAGTATTCTCCACTCTGGAACGTGCCGCAAATATACTATATATTATTTTAAATAATCAATTGTGAAATAACACAAATCAATTAAATAAAATTTATTTGCGCACGACGGGTTCGAACCCGCGACCTTCGGAATGGCAGTCCAGCGGTGTGCCAATACTCTGCCCAAACATTGCGGATCTATCTTTGATGATGGAAAAAATATCAGATAGGGGAATGTGGTTTACAAGAGTAACCATGTTTTGCCAAGGAATCTGCAATATCATTACCCATAATGCCAACATGTCCGGAATCCAAATCAGAGTTACGGTTTTTCCAGAGCTTTGAATGGAGGCTATCAGCACTCGAATAAGGCATACAAAGTGATCATCAGGATGAAGAAGAGGACCGGATTTAAGTTTTTGGAGGGAACTGAGAGAGTCAGAGAGATCAAGGGAATATTTTTGAATATGTAAAACCATGTTCTTATTAGAAATTAATAAAAAAATAAAATTACCTAATGTCACTTACACATTTTAAAAAACAATATTAATAAATAGTGCAGGATATAAAAAATAAAAATATGTATTTTTGAAAATAAAATATATATAATTTTACAAAAATATCGGCTGAATCGAACCCTGATCAATCGCTTAGAAGGCAAATATGCTGATCATTCCACTTTCAACTAATAATTGATGTATAATTAAATATAAGAATTTTAAAATGTAATTCAAAATTAATTTTTGTACGTAAAATGTGGAACAATGTCCATAATCGCGCGGTTATAAATCGTTCTAATTTGTATTATTATTTCGTAAATCTAAATCTGATAGGCTGGCCGCGACGGTAATCAGCCGTAAATTCCTATGTACACGGAAATATGGTGTGTTTTTTATGAATTTAAATTGAATATACGTATTCGAAGGCCCGTCCACAACAGTAATCGCCGGGAAAATTTAGATATACAAGAAAGCTGATTGTATTTTTACAAAATTACTTTGAATATTTGAATTCGAAGGGCTGACCATGACAGTGATCGGCCGCGAAATTTCGATTTATACGGAAATTTCAAACGTATGGCCGTTTTAAACATTTAGTGCGGAATTCTCAAAGAATCATGCTCTATTGGAGTCATTAGATTTTTGGCAGCGTGAGTCAACGGGTCATTCTTGAGTGCCTGTTATAAATGAGATAATGTATGTTGTGTGATGATAATGACAATTACCGCATTGAGTGTAGTACGCAGGGCCGTGGCGAGGGTGTCTGGATCGGCGGGTTCCTCGGCCAGGCGCGCCACACGTGTCTGTCTAGGAGCCGCCCGCCATCCGGCCTCTCGCAGACCGGGAATCGATTCCACCGGAATACTTCGAACCTGGGTAATAAAACAACATTAAAATGACTTGATTCCACTGAAATCCTTAAAACCTTGGTAATAAAGCAACATAAAGGAGACTTGATTACACCGTATACTTCGAACCTTGGTAATAAAACAACATAAAAGTGACATGATTCCAATGGAATACTTCGAACCTGGGTAATAAAACAACATTAAAATGACTTGATTCCACTGAAATACTTCAAACCTGGGTAATAAAGCAACATAAAGGAGACTTGATTACACCGGAATACTTCGAACCTTGGTAATAAAACAACATAAAAGTGACGTGATTCCAATGGAATACTTCAAACCTGGGCAATAAAATAACATAAAAGTGACTTGATTACACCGGAATACTTCAAACCTGGATAATAAAACAACATAAAAGAGATTTGATTCCATTGAAATACTCATCCACTGAAGTCGTCAAATGTCCACTGTAGATATTTAGGATATAATAATAATAATACATTTAGGAAATGAAATTAAAAGAATTTGGCATTCTAAGACTATAAAAATATTACCATTTGTCATTTCGGCTACTGGCATTATACCTAGCTCTCTCATTAAAATTTAGGCATATTAGATCTGTCAAAGAATTTGTATATAAAAATGCAAAAATCAGTCATTTTAAATACATGTAGGATTACAAAAGATTTTTTAAATATTTATATTGAGGGATCTGTAGGATTTATCGGTCAAATTAGGAATTCCACAGAGCCGAACCCTCTGATATGAAAATATCTGGAGTCGGTGAATTATATTCCCATTTAATAGTTTGGTAGATTAACATATTGTTCTTGTATTGTTTTGTATTAATTATACTTATATAATACACTTGCATAATGTGGATTTACTATATGATCATTTATATGGAAAAGTGTGTGTTCCCATAGGAAAAACTAAACCCGGACCTGAAAATCTGGTGCGTAAAAATAATTGGATAATTTGTAGAGCGCTGGTTTTGTGAGAAATCACCTCAAGGGTGCTATATAGTACAAAACAACATTACTTTAAAATATTAAGAAATGTTGGTACATATATCTATGTATAAATAAATGTCTTTTACTTCAATAAAAATTCTAGAATACACAAACGAAGAATTATTTTGGAAATTCAAAACTTACCCCCTCTTTGAAACATGTCAGGCCAGGGTGAACTTTTCTTACTTCTTTTTGTCTGATGTCAATTAATTTCTTCACAATCTAGGTATACATAAAAAAAATACAGTTATAAAATATGCTAATTGTTTTATGCGTCCGTCAGAGGTCAGAAAATATACAAGTGAGATATGTGAAAGTGAAAAAAACTTGCTTTTAAAAAATGTGTTGTTGAAAGCATAAAACAATCTCTTCGGTATGTGCCTAAAAAAAAATATATATTTAGAATTGCGCATTTCTTGAAATAGCTTTAGATATCTTTAGTAACCAAATCTGCATAACCAGGTATTCCAAGTCTTTGCTTTCTGCTTTCAACATTACATTACATTAATGCATAACCATTTATGTGCAGTGAAACTCCCTTCAAAGGTTTTCTAAGAGACCAAAAAAAACTTCATAAACACACAAGGGTTAGAGATTTCAGGGTGTTACATTTTCAGATTCGGCCACGCTCATTACAAAAATCATACCTCCAAATATTAATACAGAAGCATATGAACTGTTTACTGCAATTTAACGCCAATGAGTCCAAATAAATTTAAATGTTTATCACATATAAACTCGAGCGGTTATGTGGAAAAATCTTATATTGATAAAAGGTTAATTTAAAAAAAAAAAAATTATTTATAAAATGTATATTAAAATTTATTTATGCTTTTATATACCCATGGTGCTTTAACCTCTCATTTGGCGTTTTTGTTTTTTTTTTTTTAAATTCTGATTTTAACCTTTAAGGTAAAAAGAAACTGTGTGAAGGACGAGGTCAGAATCGCTTGCGCCAATATCTTTCTTGTCGTAACAGTTGATTTGATTAATCTAGCTACTCTGAATATTTTTTTAAGGAATTATCTACGACATTCGGAAACTCTTGTTTTTACCGCTTTACCAGCTGTCAACCTTTCAAAGAACTATCAATGTCATTAATTCTTTGAAAACACCTTTGAATTGTTTGTTTTCATGTAGAGTGTATATTCAAGTTTGTGAAGAAACAATAAAATCAGTGCATATTCATATAAATATTTTTTTTTGATATTTGTTTGCCGAATGGGAGATTTTTGTTGTTGTTGTTGTTAAAGTTAGCTACTCTGGGAAAACTTATAACAATATTATCATGTAATATATATGAATACTAATGTACATTATCTGGTAAACATAAAACAACCGAAAAAAAAAAAACAATTCCTTTGTTTTTATATGAATATTTGATGAGAAATAATCAAGGTAATTTCCGGGCGGGTTTTTGAAATATCATCTGACATTCAATAGGTAAATAATGAATACATAGTGTTTACATTTTTTTTACACAAGGACTAGTAATAAAAGGTCTAAGGTCTTGAAGGCAGCAAAAAAACAGGACTTCTTAAACATGAAAACTTCTTAAGTGGGAACCTTTAAATAACTATTAGAGATAGCTACCCAAGTTTAGGTAGCTGTAGGTATAAAATCTAAAAGTACAGGATAAAAGGCGAAATATAGGTGAATTCATTGGATCATGAACCACACTAAGCAGTTCAAATGTTTCCATATTGGTATTTATAGAATTAGCTCAGCCGAATCCAAAACCGTATACTCGGAAATCTCGGGTCGTTAAGTGGGTTTCATTGTATAACTAATGCCTCTGAACAGTAGAGACTCCCGTATGGTTAACTCAAAAGAAAATGAAAGGGATCTCAAGGTAAAGTAGAATAAATCACCTCTTTTTGTTTCCTGATGATAGCGGTGAATTGTGTGTACACTATTTTAGGGTTAAGTTCGCAGTGCATCAGCGTGGCTGCTTCGTAATCCTTTATATAGCCCTGGTACATGGCGCGGGGCAGCTTTATCTCCTTGGAGAAGCCCTGCTTCTTAAAGTAACCTGCAAACAAACAACAATATTATTATTATTGAAGTAAGACTTCTTTAGGGGCATTACGACGGGTAACTCAAATCTCTTTTGGAGGGAAGTAACATTAACAGAAATGACGTTCGATTTATATTTCATAATATTAACATCGTAGGTATGGCAACAATGAGTCCGAAGCCTAGCAACGATTAACAAAACGTCAAAGCAAACTCAACCGTCAGATGTCACCCATTTATTTTTGTTTGCTAATGTAAGGTAGGTTTGTAATGTTTTGTTAATTATTACATGATTTAACTAAAGATTTTAGTTGAACCTTTTGATTTGTATTATTTTTTATGATGAATATTAACCCTTTTTCTCTCTGATTCTTGTGATTTCTAGCGATTGCAGTAAAAAGTGGCAGTAGTGTGACAATACAAGTGTTGTTTAGAATTCAAATGGCTGAATCGCAGGAAAATTTTACCCCTTTGTCTATAAATAATTATAAACGAAAAAATCAACAACTTAATCCTGTTCCGCTGCCTAAAAATGTAAGTTTTTAGTGAAAGAAGTTTTTCTCAATTTTTCATTATACAGAATTTGCAATGCACCTAATAGATAAAGATCGCTCATTTAATAAATATTCGGGGATAGATATACTACATAGAAATGGGGTAGGTCTACGCCTTAATAATCTAGAAACTTTTTATTTTCATTTTTAACTTAATGAGTTAAACCTTAAATTATAATATTTGTATTAAATTAAATAAATTAAATTAATTAAATTATAATATTTGTGAATAATTTTATGAATTAATGAAGATAATTTAGCGAAAGTCAATTGAAAATCCAAAACAGAAAAATCAGAAAAAGATACGAAAATGGTATGAAAAAAAACGAAATCTCAATAAAATAAAAACGAGGCCTTGTTCCCCTCAGGCCTTGATATTGTCGTTTTGCAATAAAATCCAAATAAATGGAATATTTCTGAATGTATCCGTAAACTAAAAACTGTTTTGGAAAGGTGATGAAATACGCTTTCAAATTATATAATTCAAAATAAACATATAATTTTTGATATATAACAATTTTGCATGCAAACATAAAAAAGTTTTAAAAATCGGCCCACCTTACGTTTATGTATTTTGTAACTAAAATTACCTTATAATGAAACAAAAAAAAAAACACATAAATATTTTATTAGACAAATGTTACTGTAGACAAATGTAACTAATAATAATACAAATGACAATAATTAACGTTATTATCACCTAATTTTTTGTCGTTTCATGTAAAAATAATAAATAAAAAATACTCAAAGATTCGTAATTTTTTTTCAAATTGCTGTCGGACACTTGAAGGTGTACATTTGAATTATTTTGCAATTAATTTTTAAATTTGAAAATAAAGCATGGTATTGTCTCTTTCTAATATCGCTGAGATCATATTTTTAACTATGATAGTAAGGGAGACACAACGATTTCTATGGGACCCATGTGAGACCGAACAAATAGACCTGACGGGTTAAAGAAGTTGAAAATGTGTTCATCTGGTAAATTTCAAAATATTCTTACCGATGGCAAATTCATCAGCAAATGTAAGGAAATGAAGGATATTGTTCCTTATGTGATAATCCTTCAGGTGGTTCATCAAATGCGTACCGTATCCTTTGACCTGTTCATTGGAAGTCACCGCACAGAATACTATTTCACTGAAACCCTGAAACAAATAATAAGACACATTTAAATCATCTTCCCCTCCCCACTACTTTCAGCCTCACAACAAACTCATTGGCTCCAGACGGGTGGGACTCTTGTGCAGTATTCTTATAAAATAATAAAAATTAATTGCAAATAAATTAGTCTGTTGTTTTTTTCTTTTTTTAAATCTTTCTTTATATATTAAACTAGCTGATACCCGGCATGCTTTGCAATACTACTTAAATAAATAAATTGTTTCTCCTTTCGTAAGATTTCTGCCTCCTCTTCCTCTTCCCCTCCTGCGTCCCCTTCCCCTTCTGCGTTCCCTTTTCATCTTCCCCGCATTCCCCCTCCCCTCTCCTTTTCTCCCCTTTCTCGCAAACCCACCTCACGCATACCGCTTCCCTCTTCTCCTCCTTCCCCTATCCCTTGTCCACCCTCCTTAATTCCCCATCTAAAGCCAACCCCTCTTCCCAGCCTTTCTTCCCCACCGCTAAACTCCGTAAAATATACCCATTTTTCAACAACTCGCGTGACCTATTTAATTTTTTAATACAAATTTCATAATTCCAGAGCTCACCAGTACATATATAGAAATATTCACGGGCATGTTAACAACAATTCAAAAATTTTAATAGCAATTGGATGAATAGTATAGGAAATAATTTCATAATGCCAGAGCTCACTATCCTATAATCATTCCGGGTATGAGCACATCATACTCCCAAAGTTTCATCGCAATCGGATGAACGTTAATTAGATTTGTCAAAGAATTTGTATATAAAAATGCAAAAATCAGTCATTTTAAATACATGTAGGATTACGAAAGATTTTTTTAAATATTTTCTTGAGGGATCTGTAGGATTTATTGGTCAAATTAGGAATTCCACCGAGCCGAACCCTCTGATATGAAAATATCTGGAGTCGGTGAATTATATTCCCATTTAATAGTTTGGTAGATTAACATGTTGTTCTTGTATTGTTTTGTATTAATTATACTTATATAATACACTTGCATAACGTGGATTTACTAGATGACATTTATATGGAAAAGTGTATGAAAGGGTTTAGTTTTTCCTATGGAAGTTAAAATTAAAATGGAGTTCTACAAATTAAACTTGATAACAAAATTAGGTCTGTTGTGTTAGAATGTAGAGAACCATCACAAATATTTTTAATTGGAAATGAAACGATTTTTTGTGTTGCTCTGGTAATAGGTATTGAGAAAATATGAATATGAGGGATATGATTTAATTGACTATGAATTCTCACCTGGGTGTGGAAAGTTCTGAAGCAAATGCCGCCAATTGGTCTTCCTTCTTTGATTAATGCTAAAGTCTTGTGTTTTCTGAAAAATAAAGCAATATGTGATTATCTTTTTGTGTGTTGAAGATGGGATGTTATAACATCCAATGTGGTGTCGAACTAAATAAACCTACCTACAGGCCAAGACTGATCCTAACAATTATTTTAATTTTCTTAACCTTTTGACACTTTGTATATTATTAGCCAGCTCCTAAGGTATATAATGGGTTCAAACAGCAATACAGTAATCATAAAACAGATTCTATTAAAAAGCTAATTATATTATTGCCGATCACTCATGAGATACCTCCGATGGTTTCTAACCTCTCGAGCACAGCTACCCAAATTTAAGTAAGTATGTAAGCCATATTAATCAGAGGTTTGATTTTTGGAATGAGAAGAATATAAAATAACAAATCTGTCACTATCAGGTGTTAATAAGGTTAAGTGGATAAGTTAAAAATATTAATTAATTTGTTAGTTAAGGAGTGGATAAGGTTAAAAATATCAATTAATTTGTTATGTTGAACATTTTAATGCCATATCATTCATTCTGTCCACAACCTTCTGAGATTCTTTAATAATATACTATTAGCTGTTTACCCTCGTACAATTAATTAACCACAATCTGTCTGCATTGGCAGACGTCTGCTAAAAGTCACCACATATTATAAGAAGTTATGAAGCACTTACGGATCAAATACTAATTGCGATATGTATTCCTTTGTCATTTCTGGTAGCTGGTGTGAAAATACATTGTGAAGACCTGAAAATTAAAAAAAATAAATAAACGTAACTTCAAATTATAGTCTCTTCCCACCTTTTCCTGTTTATATTAAAGTGAGGTTATTTAGAATGATATAAAGTAAAGAATACTAACCGATTAGCCACAGCATGGTCTGTTTATTGACAGGTCCGGTGAGAGAGTTGCCGATGACGTGAAACTCTATCAACTTCTTGGCTTCCTCCACTTTAGCAGCCTCGTCTCTCGGAGCACTGACTTGCAGTAATGCCTGCAATATTCAAATAATATGTCACTTACATATCTCTATCACAAATTATATGTTACTTACACGAATTAGAGAAGGTGATGATTTAGTACAGAATAACAGAAGATTATTACATACTAGCATTAGCCTATAGAACCGGATTGTCCACACTACCCGACTATAAGAAACACCTAGAATATTTCAAATTAGAAACAAATCAAATTTGTTTATATATTATAAATAACCATACAGAATCATCCCTGTTGGCCACAATTAAAATCAATACCAATCATCAATAAAAAATGAATTTGTGTTATTATTAAAATTCATGTTATTATCCTGACGAAGAAACCATCAGTTTTGAAATATGTATATATTATAAAATTGATTATTGTGGTTTATACAAAAGTAATTTGTTTCATTTAAATCAATAAAAAAACCCTGAAGCCGAAGTGTGACTATGAAGGGTTTTAAGGGCCGTACTTGACTTACTTTACCAGTGATTCCTGACATTATTTGGAGTAAAAAATGTAAACAAAATTTTGGCCTCCGTTGAATTTATTTTTTTTCTTCAAAACTAAACAAAAAAATTCTTCCACATATCAACACTGGTCACTCAGCCGAGTAACTGCCCAACCCCGGTTAAAAAGCTTAAAAAAAAGTGGGATGAATTGGGCCACTCAGTCTTAAAGGAACCGAAAGAACCAAACTTCTTAACCCTTTCCGACCGGCAAAAAATGTCCAAAATTTGATGGGCCGCACTAGTAAAGCTCTTAATTATGGTCCAATAGGGCTGGGTGACTTACTGCTCGAAACACGCGCGCTTAAAGGTACTCTGCATAAGCAGCTCCCGCACGTTCGATCGATACCGGTTCCATTCCCAAAAACAGATTTATTTTCTGTCAGGATTTTTTTCAAACCAAACTCACGATCGTATCAAGCCGGTCGGAAAGGGTTAAGAGGGTTTCAATGTATGATAATGTATAAGTTATCTGCCTCACTAGACGATGTCTGTTCTGAAATGGGAAACTTTATTGCCCCTTATTTTTAATTGCCGGCAACCCGGGTGTTTACTGACATAAACATGATAATGTATACGTTACCAGCCTGAAAACTTTTATGTCTGTTTATTTTATTTTTGAAACTTTTGTCTGTTTATTTTATTTTTATTTATTTGATCAAAAATATGTATACATACATTATAAGAGAGCTTTGACTGTTCAACTAGGAAGATTTCCCATTTTAGGACAGTCAAATTGCCTGGTTTAGTTCACATTACATAGTTACAGCCTGTTATTTGTAGAACTTAATACTAAATGAATTAAGACACAAGTGCCATTTACATAAACGTCAGATTCACAGTCAAGTATAGTTAACATCAATAAACTAAACTAAAATAAAATAAAATGAGATTGAATTCCTCAGAAAATTCTGAAACCTATTCCAAGGGGCCGCACCGGACAAAGTTGGGAGAAACTAATCCAGAAGCCGCTGAAGTAGCGCAGGACCCAACGCCTGGAGGTATTTCCCACCCGAATAGGACAAGAGGAAGAAGATGCATATATGAAACTTACATCTGGTCCTGCCATATAGTTGGGATCGCTTATGGTGTTTACAATATCAGCCACCGTGTCATCGGTTAGATCTTCCAGCGACTCTCCGAGTTCTGCGAACCGTCTCCGTTTGGCAGCACCACCTGGCGCATTGGGATCCAAGGCCGTGTTGGCGGTGGACAGTGGCATGGCTGCCCGCTTGCCATCGTGACCACTTTGCTTGCCGCTTCCTGCAAAAATAACAAATTCTATTTATGATTGAAGTGTCCTTGAATGGCATGTAGGTTCAGTGGGTTTTGGATAGATGGCAGTGGGGTTAAAGTGTACACCAGTTACCGACAGATGTCGGGGAGTTATAAGAAGAGCACCCAGCTAATATAGAGCTAATAAGTGAGCTCTGCCGAGCAGATTCATTTCCTAGACAGTTGAAGCGGGTCGCAAGACCCAGTAGAATAATTATTGTAAACACGTATATAAAAAATGTATGTTTGTTTGTTTGTATTTTATATGCTGCCATACCGTTCATCCTATTGCGATGAAACTTTAGGAATTTGATGTGCGATTGCCCACAATGGTTATAGGATAGTGAGCTCTGAGATTATGAAATTATTTTCTTTACTTTTTATCCAATTGCGATAAAAATTTGGTGAGTTGTTGTGAACATGTCCGCGAAGGTTTCTATGTAGCGATATTTCTTTATTGGTGAGCTCTGCCATTACTAACTCTAACTAATAAACTTATTTAGATTGAATGAAAAAGACAGAGAAGAGAATACATAGCATCACATGTTCGTACATTCTGCACATGTAAACTCTAAATTTGGACGAGAAGTTGATAAGAATCGGAGATAGAAAGACAAATGACAATGGGTAATTCAATACCTGCTGTAGAAGTTGACTGTAGTTAAGTATGTAATATGTATGACTGTGTGACTTGAACCTACATTCCTGAATAATGAAATTGCCACATAAAATATTAGCAACAAAGTAATGTTTACAATGTTAATGTTATACAATGCTAAAAGCGTAACAAATAATTATTTATTTATTTTATAATTTTTTTTAAATATTATAGAAACAAACAGGACATTGGTTACAGTGATAAAACCAATTTATAGATATTTATTAACACATTGTTTACGGCTTGCGTAACCTCTTGCGTTCTGCAGTCCACTGTATAGTACCTGGGTTATTCTTTTTTTCCTGACAATTATTACTATTTTTTTTACGTTGATAACATTTTTCATAGACAAATAATACTCATTTCTACCGCCAGGATTGATCAGCTGCATTTTTACAAAATTATTATTCAAAACGTATTTTGAAGTCTTGTTTGAAAATGGCGTCCGGTTCTTTTTCTCACCCGGGTTAGTTATTAGATTACTTTTGATATGTGAATAATTAATGAAATTGAGATTGATTATAGTTATGAGAGAAACATATTTACTTGTAAGATTATTCAATAAATATATATTGTTTGTAAAGTAATCCAATTTGTCAAAACAATAGTAGGTACGCTGTAGTGCACCTCAGGTCAGTATGTGACGTCTAATGTTTGTTTTGTTCTTTCAGTTCCTCAGAATATCCTCAATTTTCCCAAAACTAAGATTTCGTGCACTCAAAATAGCGTGTTTTATAAAGGACAAAAACTGTATAATAACCTACCGAATGCCGTTAAGGAAGCCTCAAATCTTAGCACTTTTCGTAGGACATATGCTATATATGTTAAAAACAATCTTTGATTAGATTACAAATATTTTACTGTATTTCTTAAATTGTAGTTAACTGTATTTCTTAAATTGTATTTTTTAATTTGTATTTCTTAAACAGTATTTATTAAATTGTATTATCGTATTTTCTTACTAGATGTATGAAAAAAATGTGCATACATCTAAATAAACATAACAAAAACAAAACAAAAATTTGAGCGATGATGAAGTATCTGATGGTCTAAATTTAATGTAATATATTTTTATGTTTTAAGAATTGTTTTGAAATGTACAATATATTTATTACACAATGTACAACAGATTATAAGATTATCGTTAATTTTGTAAATATTATTCTAATTTTATGTAAAAATATAAGTTTTTTATTTTTATTTTTTTTAGTTTTTATTATTATAAAATGTACATTTAAAACGTCTTAGGATATCTAAGGTGTCCTACAACTATTAAAATTTTTGTTTTTATTTGTGATTTTAGCCTGTTTTAATTATTGAATTGCATTTTTTTGGTCTATGTTGTGACCTGAGGTACTCTACAACGTACCTTCTGTAATTAATTAGCTTGGATTAGCCTCAGGTCTCAAGAGGATATATGTGTATATTTCAAAAACCTTATGTTGCGGCGTGTGCACATTTTTGAGCATTTTAGCTACCTTCAACATCATATACAAAAACACGTCTTAAACTTCTAATTTCTATGACATATTTGTAATGCTTGGATTAGCCTCAGGTCTCAAGAGGATATATGTGTATATTTCAAAAACCTTATGTTGCGGCGTGTGCACATTTTTGAGCATTTTAGCTACCTTCAACATCATATACAAAAACACGTCTTAAACTTCTAATTTCTATGACATATTTGTAATGCTTGGATTAGCCTCAGGTCTCAAGAGGATATATGTGTATATTTCAAAAACCTTATGTTGCGGCGTGTGCACATTTTTGAGCATTTTAGCTACCTTCAACATCATATACAAAAACACGTCTTAAACTTCTAATTTCTATGACATATTTGCTTTGTTATTTAGATTGTCTCTCCTGAACCTGCCCGCCACGCACTAGGTGCAAAGCGATGAGTCGAGAGAGTCTGGCTGTAGAGTTCAAAAGGTCACCCTCAACGTGTCTCCCGAAACAGCCCACCACGCAGTAGGGGCAAGGCGATGGGTCGAGAGAGTCCGACCGAAGAGTTCAAAAGGTCACCCTCAACCTGTGTCTCCCGAACTGGCCCGCCACGCAGTAGGTGCAAGGCGATGGGTCGAGAGAGCGGCAGAAAGTTCAAAAGGTCACCCTCAACCAGTTTCTCCCGATCCAGCCCACCACACAGTAGGTGGGAAAATGCATCTGCCGCCAAGATCTACACAAACTTCACCCCATGAACCCGAGCTTCCCTGGTAAGTCACCAAATGTAGCGAACCATTTGTGGTGACCTGTGGCAGGGGTTTTGGTTATCCAATAAACGGTTCCCGGGGCGGCGGTACCCATACTCGCCTCCCAAATTGGTATCCCAGGATACAGTGCAAAAAACACCATCACATTAAACTGTTAAGAAATGTTGGTAAATCGAGAAGGAAAAGAAGTGCAATGGTCCAGTTGTACTCCATTCCCAAAGAGGTGTACCAGAAATGCTTCCAACAATGCGAGAAGGAAAAGAAAGGCAATGGCCCTGTTATACTCCATTCCCCAAGTTTCTAAAAAGTGTGTAATCTAATGTGAGACAATTTTGAAGGGGGTAGAGTTCCAGACCTTCACCGCATCAGCGATTTCAACATAACTTAAACCATTTTCTATCAAAACAAATATTTTCCCAGTCAAATGTTGAATAATTTTAAACAGCAAACAAATTTAATTTTAACATGTAAAATATATGTTACAAAGTTTAGAAACAAACAAATAGGAAAAATTATTTACTTGTGCATCTAAGTTTAGATGGGCATCTCATGTTGTCGAATGCGTTATATCAAAAAACAAAACTAACTCAAACAAGTCCATAGACAAACTAAATAAATGCACCTATGCGTTAACTTTTATCTTAGGTAGACGGAGGTTTCAATTTCAAGCTGCATTGTTATGTAGACGAATATAAAGAGTTATTTATCTGTTCCATTGTATTCACATCTATACTATATCTCAATACGGCACAGCAAAATGACTTACCTACAGCTGTCATTAGCAGATTAACCTCAAATTCTAGGATCTGCGTATAGTCTAGTTTTCCTTACAAAGTTAGGAATAATACAAAAATCACCTTTCGAAATTAAAAAATGGCAAACGGCTAAACGAGTAGCTAAGATCCAATAAAAAAATAGTACGCAATAGTTATACCTGCAATTGGAAAATGAAAACTGTCAATTTTTATTGACCTTAGGTGGTACAATTTCCCACATGTGCCGAGCACAAAACTACCCCCTTTTTTATAGTGAATACCTCACAAGAGTCCCAACTGCTCCCGTCTGGAGCCAGTGAGACTAAGGCATTCCCAATTGGGGTGTGTTATGAGGCTGAAAGTAAGTGGGGAAGGGAAGGAGACGAGGAAGAGGAAGGTGGGGAAGTACCTGGCTATTCAGATCTAGTCACTAAACACGGCTAAAGTCATTTCAAGCAACGTTTCAATTTACATTAGTTTTAACCATTTACATGCACTTGCCGAACATACTTCACTCTACTACCTGCTATGTTTTATATTAAGGATATTTTTTTGTTCTACTTCACCTATTGTATTTATAAACTGTATGTAAGAGTATAGAAATGAATAAATAAATAAATAAAAATTCTGAATGGTGGTCTTACACCAGGGCGATACTAAGAGTATCTTCCACTCTGGAATGTGCCGCAAATATACTATATATTATTTTGAATAATTAATTGTGAAATAACACAAATCAATTAAATAAAATTTATTTGCGCATGCCGGGTTCGAACCCGCGACCTTCGGAATACGAGTCTAACGTGCTACCGCTGGTCCATGCCGACTGTCAAATACAACCCCTTGCTTACCCCAAAACCAATTCCGTGGCCGAGGGGTAATGTTCTCAACGTTCCGGAGGTCGCGGGTTCAAACACCAGCGAGCGCATTTTAAGTGATTAAGTTGTATTATTTCACAATTTATTTGTTTAAAACGATATACGTAGAATATCACGTTGCAGAGTGGAAGATACTCTCATTATCGCCCTGGTGTAAAACCACCATTCAGAATTGAAACGTTGCTTGAAATGGCTTCAGCCGTGCTTGGTGACCAGATCGGAATAGTCGGGTACTCCCCACCTTCCTCTTCCCCCTCTCATTCCCCTCCCCACTTCAGCATCACAACATACCCCAATTGGGGACGCAGTAGTCTCACTGGCTACAGACAGGAGCAGTTGGGACTCTTGTGCGGTATTTACGTAAAATAAAAATTTAAAAAGCATGTACGGCTCTGTGAGCCTGGTGAGCTTACTGGTGTTTTAAAAATGATGTCTTTGAAATTTGTGTCATCATATCATATATAGGTGTTCATCAAAAATGTATTTTACAGTACGAGTGGTTTACCTAGAATAGCTAGTTATATTAAAATTATTTTCTTCTCCCTCGTGTTGCTAAAGAAGCTATATAAAAAAATTAAGATATTTTTCTAGTTTCATTGTCAAAGAAAAAATGTACAGTAATTTTGGAAAAATTATTATTTTTAACCCCTCGGGCTAATTTGTTCGGAACAACTCATATAGGTCTCATAGAAATCGTTGTGCATCCCTTACTATCATGGTTAGATACATCATCTAAACTGTATTAGAAAGAGATAAAACCACGCTTTATATTCAAGTCTAAAAGTTAACCACAAAATAATTAAAATGTACACCTTTATGGATCCAAAGTTTCCTGAAACGACAAAAAAGTGACGTGACAATAACGTTTTTAATACACTTATCTAATAAAATATGTATGTATTTGTTTTTCATTATCAGTAATTTTAGGTGGAAAAAACCTAACGAGCCATTTTTAAAAACTTTTTATGTTTGCATGCAAAATATTTTTAATTAAAAATGTATAGGTAATAAATATATTTATTTCGAATTATGTATAAAATTTGAAATTGAATTTCATCACCTTTCCAAAAAAGTTATTAGTTTTCTTAAATTTGATTATTTTGATTTTATTGCGAAATGGAAATATTTTGACCTTCCAACAAAATTGACCAGGTCTGAGGCCTGAGGGGTTAATGAGATTTTAATAATAATTATTTTTTGGGCTAGTCGTTTCTATAGCAACACCATTTTAGAAGGACTGATAACTAATATATAGGCTCGAACGGACTCATTGTCATTATTATATGTGCTGCTTGTTTCCATGGCAACATCTTTTTTATATGAATTCAAAATAAAAAAAATGATGTGGTTATTTCCATGGCAACAACACTGTAATGAGATTTTAATAATAATTATTATTTGGGCTAGTCGTTTCTATGGCAACACCATTTTAGAAGGACTGATAACTAATTTATGGGCTGTTTGTTTCCATGGCAACATCACGTTTGTGTCACCTTCTTTTTTTTTAAATATGCCGCTCATTTCCATGGCAACATCATTTCAATAGGAGTAATTATTAGCAGGTTGTTTCTATGGCAACATCAATAATAATATATTGGCTGGTTGTTTCCATGGAAACATCATTTTAATAGGACTTCATTATTATAATATGATAAGGTTGTTTCAATGGCAACAACATTTTTGATATGATTTTTATTATTACTATTTGGGCGAGTAGTTTCTATGGCAACACCATTTTAGAAGGACTGATAACTAATTTATGGGCTGTTTGTTTCCATGGCAACATCACGTTTGTGTCACCTTCTTTTTTTTTTAAATATGCCGCTCATTTCCATGGCAACATCATTTCAATAGGAGTAATTATTAGCAGGTTGTTTCTATGGCAACATCAATAATAATATATTGGCTGGATGTTTCCATAAAAACATCAATTTAATAAGACCTCTTAGAAAAGTATTGGCTGGTTGTTTCCATAGTAACATCATCTCGAACGGACTCATTGTCATTATTATATGTGCTGCTTGTTTCCATGGCAACATCATTTATATATGAATTCAAAATAATAAAATGATGTGGTTATTTCCATGGCAACAACACTTTAATGAGATTTTAATAATAATTATTATTTGGGCTAGTCGTTTCTATGGCAACACCATTTTAGAAGGACTGATAACTAATTTATGGGCTGTTTGTTTCCATGGCAACATCACGTTTGTGTCACCTACTTTTTTTTTAAATATGCCGCTCATTTCCATGGCAACATCATTTCAATAGGAGTAATTATTAGCAGGTTGTTTCTATGGCAACATCAATAATAATATATTGGCTGGATGTTTCCATAAAAACATCAATTTAATAAGACCTTTTAGAAAAGTATTGGCAGGTTGTTTCCATAGCAAAATCATCTCGAACGGACTCATTGTCATTATTATATGTGCTGCTTGTTTCCATGGCAACATCATTTTTATATGAATTCAAAATAATAAAATGATGTAGTTATTTCCATGGCAACAACACTTTAATGAGATTTTAATAATAATTATTATTTGTCTAGTCGTTTCTATGACAACACCATTTTAGAAGGATAGATAACTAATTTATGGGCTGTTTGTTATTAATTGCTCCTATTGAAATGATGTGTCCATGGAAATGAGCGGCATATTTAAAAAAAAAGAAGGTGACACAAACGTGATGTTGCCATGGAAACAAACAGCCGATAAATTAGTTATCAGTCTTTCTAAAATGGTGTTGCCATAGAAACTACTCGCCCAAATAGTAATAATAAAAATCTTATCAAAAATGTTGTTGCCATGGAAACAACCTTATTATATTATAATAATGAAGTCCTATTAAAATGATGTTTCCATGGAAACAACCAGCCAATATATTATTATTGATGTTGCCATGGAAACAACCTGCTAATAATTACTCCTATTGAAATGATGTTGCCATGGAAATGAGCGGCATATTTAAAAAAAAAGAAGGTGACACAAACGTGATGTTGCCATGGAAACAAACAGCCCATAAATTAGTTATCAGTCCTTCTAAAATGGTGTTGCCATAGAAACGACTAGCCCAAATAATAATTATTATTAAAATCTCATTAAAGTGTTGTTGCCATGGAAATAACCACACCATTTTATTATTATGAATTCATATAAAAATGATGTTGCCATGGAAACAAGCAGCACATATAATAATGACAATGAGTCCGTTCGAGATGATGTTGCTATATTTATAGCCAATATTTTTCTAAAAGGTCTTATTAAAATGATGTTTATATGGAAACATCCAGCCAATATATTATTATTGATGTTGCCATAGAAACAACCTGCTAATAATTACTCCTATTGTAATGATGTTGCCATGGAAATGAGCGGCATATTTAAAAAAAAGAAGGTGACACAAACGTGATGTAGCCATGGAAACAAACAGCACATAAATTAGTTATCAGTCCTTCTAAAATTGTGTTGTCATAGAAACGACTAGCCCAAAAAATTATTATTATTAAAATCTCATTAAAGTGTTGTTGCCATGGAAATAACCACATCATTTTTTTAAATTTTGAATTCATATAAAAATGATGTTGCCATGGAAACAAGCAGCACATATAATAATGACAATGAGTCCGTTCGAGATGATGTTGCTATGGAAACAACCAGCCAATATTTTTCTAAAAGGTCTTATTAAAATGATGTTTTTATGGAAACATCCAGCCAATATATTATTATTGATGTTGCCATAGAAACAACCTGCTAATAATTACCCCTATTGAAATGATGTTGCCATGGAAATGAGCGGCATATTTAAAAAAAAAGAAGGTGACACAAACGTGATGTTGCCATGGAAACAAAAAGCCTATAAATTAGTTATCATTCCTTCTAAAATGGTGTTGCCATAGAAACTACTCGCCCAAATAGTAATAATAAAAATCATATCAAAAATGTTGTTGCCATGGAAACAACCTTATCATATTATAATAATGAAGTCCTATTAAAATGATGTTTCCATGGAAACAACCAGCCAATATATTATTATTGATGTTGCCATGGAAACAACCTGCTAATAATTACTCCTATTGAAATGATGTTGCCATGGAAATGAGCGGCATATTTAAAAAAAAGAAGGTGACACAAACGTGATGTTGCCATGGAAACAAACAGCCCATAAATTAGTTATCAGTCCTTCTAAAATGGTGTTGCCATAGAAACGACTAGCCCAAATAATAATCATTATTAAAATCTCATTAAAGTGTTGTTGCCATGGAAATAACCACACCATTTTATTATTTTAATTCATATAAAAATGATGTTGCCATGGAAACAAGCAGCACATATAATAATGACAATGAGTCCGTTCGAGATGATGTTGCTATGGAAACAACCAGCCAATATTTTTCTAAAAGGTCTTATTAAAATGATGTTTATATGGAAACATCCAGCCAATATATTATTATTTGATGTTGCCATAGAAACAACCTGCTAATAATTACTCCTATTGAAATGATGTTGCCATGGAAATGAGCGGCATATTTAAAAAAAAAGAAGGTGACACAAACGTGATGTTGCCATGGAAACAAACAGCCCATAAATTAGTTATCAGTCCTTCTAAAATGGTGTTGCCATAGAAACGACTAGCCCAAATAATAATTATTATTAAAATCTCATTACAGTGTTGTTTACATGGAAATAACCACATCATTTTATTATTTTGAATTCATATAAAAATGATGTTGCCATGGAAACAAGCAGCACATATAATAATGACAATGAGTCCGTTCGAGATGATGTTGCTATGGAAACAACCAGCCAATATTTTTCTAAAAGGTCTTATTAAAATGATGTTTCCATGGAAACAACCAGCCAATATATTATTATTGATGTTGCCATGGAAACAACCTGCTAATAATTACTCCTATTGAAATGATGTTGCCATGGAAATGAGCGGCATATTTAAAAAAAAAGAAGGTGACACAAACGTGATGTTGCCATGGATACAAACAGCCCATAAATTAGTTATCAGTCCTTCTAAAATGGTGTTGCCATAGAAACGACTAGCCCAAATAATAATTATTATTAAAATCTCATTACAGTGTTGTTGCCATGGAAATAACCACATCATTTTTTTAATGTTGAATTCATATAAAAATGATGTTGCCATGGAAACAAGCAGCACATATAATAATGACAATGAGTCCGTTCGAGATGATTTTGCTATGGAAACAACCTGCCAATACTTTTCTAAAAGGTCTTATTAAATTGATGTTTTTATGGAAACATCCAGCCAATATATTATTATTGATGTTGCCATAGAAACAACCTGCTAATAATTACTCCTATTGAAATGATGTTGCCATGGAAATGAGCGGCATATTTAAAAAAAAAGTAGGTGACACAAACGTGATGTTGCCATGGAAACAAACAGCCCATAAATTAGTTATCAGTCCTTCTAAAATGGTGTTGCCATAGAAACGACTAGCCCAAATAATAATTATTATTAAAATCTCATTAAAGTGTTGTTGCCATGGAAATAACCACACCATTTTATTATTTTTAATTCATATAAAAATGATGTTGCCATGGAAACAAGCAGCACATATAATAATGACAATGAGTCCGTTCGAGATGATGTTGCTATTGAAACAACCAGCCAATATTTTTCTAAAAGGTCTTATTAAAATGATGTTTATATGGAAACATCCAGCCAATTTATTATTATTGATGTTGCCATAGAAACAACCTACTAATAATTACTCCTATTGTAATGATGTTGCCATGGAAATGAGCGGCATATTTAAAAAAAAAGAAGGTGACACAAACGTGATGTAGCCATGGAAACAAACAGCACATAAATTAGTTATCAGTCCTTCTAAAATGGTGTTGCCATAGAAACGACTAGCCCAAAAAATTATTATTATTAAAATCTCATTAAAGTGTTGTTGCCATGGAAATAACCACATCATTTTTTATTTTGAATTCATATAAAAATGATGTTGCCATGGAAACAAGCAGCACATATAATAATGACAATGAGTCCGTTCGAGATGATGTTGCTATGGAAACAACCAGCCAATATTTTTGTAAAAGGTCTTATTAAAATGATGTTTTTATGGAAACATCCAGCCAATATATTATTATTGATGTTGCCATAGAAACAACCTGCTAATAATTACCCCTATTGAAATGATGTTGCCAGAGCGGCATATTTAAAAAAAAAGAAGGTGACACAAACGTGATGTTGCCATGGAAACAAAAAGCCCATGAATTAGTTATCATTCCTTCTAAAATGGGGTTGCCATAGAAATTACTCGCCCAAATAGTAATAATAAAAATCATATCAAAAATGTTGTTGCCATGGAAACAACCTTATCATATTATAATAATGAAGTCCTATTAAAATGATGTTTCCATGGAAACAACCAGCCAATATATTATTATTGATGTTGCCATGGAAACAACCTGCTAATAATAACTCCTATTGAAATGATGTTGCCATGGAAATGAGCGGCATATTTTTAAAAAAAGAAGGTGACACAAACGTGATGTTGCCATGGAAACAAACAGCCCATAAATTAGTTATCAGTCCTTCTAAAATGGTGTTGCCATAGAAACGACTAGCCCAAATAATAATTATTATTAAAATCTCATTAAAGTGTTGTTGCCATGGAAATAACCACACCATTTTATTATTTTGAATTCATATAAAAATGATGTTGCCATGGAAACAAGCAGCACAAATAATAATGACAATGAGTCCGTTCGAGATGATGTTGCTATGGAAACAACCAGCCAATACTTTTCTAAACGGTCTTATTAAATTGATGTTTTTATGGAAACATCCAGCCAATATATTATTATTGATGTTGCCATAGAAACAACCTGCTAATAATTACCCCTATTGAAATGATGTTGCCATGGAAATGAGCGGCATATTTAAAAAAAAAGAAGGTGACACAAACGTGATGTTGCCATGGAAACAAAAAGCCCATAAATTTGTTATCATTCCTTCTAAAATGGTGTTGCCATAGAAACTACTCGCCCAAATAGTAATAATAAAAATCATATCAAAAATGTTGTTGCCATGGAAACAACCTTATCATATTATAATAATGAAGTCCTATTAAAATGATGTTTCCATGGAAACAACCAGCCAATATATTATTATTGATGTTGCCATGGAAACAACCTGCTAATAATAACTCCTATTGAAATGATGTTGCCATGGAAATGAGCGGCATATTTTTAAAAAAAGAAGGTGACACAAACGTGATGTTGCCATGGAAACAAACAGCCCATAAATTAGTTATCAGTCCTTCTAAAATGGTGTTGCCATAGAAACGACTAGCCCAAATAATAATTATTATTAAAATCTCATTAAAGTGTTGTTGCCATGGAAATAACCACACCATTTTATTATTTTGAATTCATATAAAAATGATGTTGCCATGGAAACAAGCAGCACATATAATAATGACAATGAGTCCGTTCGAGATGATGTTGCTATGGAAACAACCAGCCAATACTTTTCTAAACGGTCTTATTAAATTGATGTTTTTATGGAAACATCCAGCCAATATATTATTATTGATGTTGCCATAGAAACAACCTGCTAATAATTACCCCTATTGAAATGATGTTGCCATGGAAATGAGCGGCATATTTAAAAAAAAAGAAGGTGACACAAACGTGATGTTGCCATGGAAACAAAAAGCCCATAAATTTGTTATCATTCCTTCTAAAATGGTGTTGCCATAGAAACTACTCGCCCAAATAGTAATAATAAAAATCATATCAAAAATGTTGTTGCCATGGAAACAACCTTATCATATTATAATAATGAAGTCCTATTAAAATGATGTTTCCATGGAAACAACCAGCCAATATATTATTATTGATGTTGCAATGGAAACAACCTGCTAATAATTACTCCTATTGAAATGATGTTGCCATGGAAATGAGCAGCATATTTAAAAAAAAAGAAGGTGACACAAACGTGATGTTGCCATGGAAACAAACAGCCCATAAATTAGTTATCAGTCCTTCTAAAATGGTGTTGCCATAGAAACGACTAGCCCAAATAATAATTATTATTAAAATCTCATTAAAGTGTTGTTGCCATGGAAATAACTACACCATTTTATTATTTTGAATTCATATAAAAATGATGTTGCCATGGAAACAAGCAGCACATATAATAATGACAATGAGTCCGTTCGAGATGATGTTGCTATGGAAACCTCAACACAGGCTTGTCCTAGTGAGGTTAAAAATTGTATTTTAAACTGAAAACTAAAATGTGAAGAAGAAACAATAAACAATAAACAATAAAACAACCAGCCAATACTTTTCTAAACGGTCTTATTAAATTGATGTTTTTATGGAAACATCCAACCAATATATTATTATTGATGTTGCCATAGAAACAACCTTCTAATAATTACTCCTATTGAAATGATGTTGCCATGGATATGAGCGGCATATTAAAAAAAAAAGAAGGTGACACAAACGTGATGTTGCCATGGAAACAAACAGCCCATAAATTAGTTATCAGTCTTTCTAAAATGGTGTTGCCATAGAAACTACTCGCCCAAATAGTAATAATAAAAATCTTATCAAAAATGTTGTTGCCATGGAAACAACCTTATCATATTATAATAATGAAGTCCTATTAAAATGATGTTTCCATGGAAACAACCAGCCAATATATTATTATTGATGTTGCCATGGAAACAACCTGCTAATAATAACTCCTATTGAAATGATGTTGCCATGGAAATGAGCGGCATATTTTTAAAAAAAGAAGGTGACACAAACGTGATGTTGCCATGGAAACAAACAGCCCATAAATTAGTTATCAGTCCTTCTAAAATGGTGTTGCCATAGAAACGACTAGCCCAAATAATAATTATTATTAAAATCTCATTAAAGTGTTGTTGCCATGGAAATAACCACACCATTTTATTATTTTGAATTCATATAAAAATGATGTTGCCATGGAAACAAGCAGCACATATAATAATGACAATGAGTCCGTTCGAGATGATGTTGCTATGGAAACAACCAGCCAATACTTTTCTAAACGGTCTTATTAAATTGATGTTTTTATGGAAACATCCAGCCAATATATTATTATTGATGTTGCCATAGAAACAACCTGCTAATAATTACCCCTATTGAAATGATGTTGCCATGGAAATGAGCGGCATATTTAAAAAAAAAGAAGGTGACACAAACGTGATGTTGCCATGGAAACAAAAAGCCCATAAATTTGTTATCATTCCTTCTAAAATGGTGTTGCCATAGAAACTACTCGCCCAAATAGTAATAATAAAAATCATATCAAAAATGTTGTTGCCATGGAAACAACCTTATCATATTATAATAATGAAGTCCTATTAAAATGATGTTTCCATGGAAACAACCAGCCAATATATTATTATTGATGTTGCAATGGAAACAACCTGCTAATAATTACTCCTATTGAAATGATGTTGCCATGGAAATGAGCAGCATATTTAAAAAAAAAGAAGGTGACACAAACGTGATGTTGCCATGGAAACAAACAGCCCATAAATTAGTTATCAGTCCTTCTAAAATGGTGTTGCCATAGAAACGACTAGCCCAAATAATAATTATTATTAAAATCTCATTAAAGTGTTGTTGCCATGGAAATAACTACACCATTTTATTATTTTGAATTCATATAAAAATGATGTTGCCATGGAAACAAGCAGCACATATAATAATGACAATGAGTCCGTTCGAGATGATGTTGCTATGGAAACCTCAACACAGGCTTGTCCTAGTGAGGTTAAAAATTGTATTTTAAACTGAAAACTAAAATGTGAAGAAGAAACAATAAACAATAAACAATAAAACAACCAGCCAATACTTTTCTAAACGGTCTTATTAAATTGATGTTTTTATGGAAACATCCAACCAATATATTATTATTGATGTTGCCATAGAAACAACCTTCTAATAATTACTCCTATTGAAATGATGTTGCCATGGATATGAGCGGCATATTAAAAAAAAAAGAAGGTGACACAAACGTGATGTTGCCATGGAAACAAACAGCCCATAAATTAGTTATCAGTCTTTCTAAAATGGTGTTGCCATAGAAACTACTCGCCCAAATAGTAATAATAAAAATCTTATCAAAAATGTTGTTGCCATGGAAACAACCTTATCATATTATAATAATGAAGTCCTATTAAAATGATGTTTCCATGGAAACAACCAGCCAATATATTATTATTGATGTTGCCATGGAAACAACCTGCTAATAATTACTCCTATTGAAATGATGTTGCCATGGAAATGAGCGGCATATTTAAAAAAAAAAGAAGGTGACACAAACGTGATGTTGCCATGGAAACAAACAGCCCATAAATTAGTTATCAGTCCTTCTAAAATGGTGTTGCCATAGAAACGACTAGCCCAAATAATAATTATTATTAAAATCTCATTAAAGTGTTGTTGCCATGGAAATAACCACACCATTTTATTATTTTGAATTCATATAAAAATGATGTTGCCATGGAAACAAGCAGCACATATAATAATGACAATGAGTCCGTTCGAGATGATGTTGCTATGGAAACAACCAGCCAATATTTTTCTAAAAGGTCTTATTAAAAATATGTTTTTATGGAAACATCCAGCCAATATATTATTATTGATGTTGCCATAGAAACAACCTGCTAATAATTACCCCTATTGAAATGATGTTGCCATGGAAATGAGCGGCATATTTAAAAAAAAAGAAGGTGACACAAACGTGATGTTGCCATGGAAACAAAAAGCCCATAAATTAGTTATCATTCCTTCAAAAATGGTGTTGCCATAGAAACTACTCGCCCAAATAGTAATAATAAAAATCATATCAAAAATGTTGTTGCCATGGAAACAACCTTATCATATTATAATAATGAAGTCCTATTAAAATGATGTTTCCATGGAAACAACCAGCCAATATATTATTATTGATGTTGCCATGGAAACAACCTGCTAATAATTACTCCTATTGAAATGATGTTGCCATGGAAATGAGCGGCATATTTAAAAAAAAGAAGGTGACACAAACGTGATGTTGCCATGGAAACAAACAGCCCATAAATTAGTTATCAGTCCTTCTAAAATGGTGTTGCCATAGAAACGACTAGCCCAAATAATAATTATTATTAAAATCTCATTAAAGTGTTGTTGCCATGGAAATAACCACATCATTTTATTATTTTGAATTCATATAAAAATGATGTTGCCATGGAAACAAGCAGCACATATAATAATGACAATGAGTCCGTTCGAGATGATGTTGCTATGGAAACAACCAGCCAATACTTTTCTAAAAGGTCTTATTAAAATGAGGTTTTTATGGAAATATCCAGCCAATATATTATTATTGATGTTGCCATAGAAACAACCTGCTAATAATTACCCCTATTGAAATGATGTTGCCATGGAAATGAGCGGCATATTTAAAAAAAAGAAGGTGACACAAACGTGATGTTGCCATGGAAACAAAAAGCCCAAATAGTAATAATAAAAATCATATCAAAAATGTTGTTGCCATGGAAACAACCTTATCATATTATAATAATGAAGTCCTATTAAAATGATGTTTCCATGGAAACAACCAGCCAATATATTATTATTGATGTTGCCATAGAAACAACCTGCTAATAATTACTCCTATTGAAATGATGTTGCCATGGAAATGAGCGGCATATTTAAAAAAAAAGAAGGTGACACAAACGTGATGTTGCCATGGAAACAAACAGCCCATAAATTAGTTATCAGTCCTTCTCAAATGGTGTTGCCATAGAAACGACTAGCCCAAATAATAATTATTATTAAAATCTCATTAAAGTGTTGTTGCCATGGAAATAACCACACCAATTTATTATTTTTAATTCATATAAAAATGATGTTGCCATGGAAACAAGCAGCACATATAATAATGACAATGAGTCCGTTCGAGATGATGTTGCTATTGAAACAACCAGCCAATATTTTTTTAAAAGGTCTTATTAAAATGATGTTTATATGGAAACATCCAGCCAATTTATTATTATTGATGTTGCCATAGAAACAACCTGCTAATAATTACTCCTATTGTAATGATGTTGCCATGGAAATGAGCGGCATATTTAAAAAAAAAGAAGGTGACACAAACGTGATGTAGCCATGGAAACAAACAGCACATAAATTAGTTATCAGTCCTTCTAAAATGGTGTTGCAATAGAAACGACTAGCCTAAAAAATTATTATTATTAAAATCTCATTAAAGTGTTGTTGCCATGGAAATAACCACATCATTTTTTTTATTTTGAATTCATATAAAAATGATGTTGCCATGGAAACAAGCAGCACATATAATAATGACAATGAGTCCGTTCGAGATGATGTTGCTATGGAAACAACCAGCCAATATTTTTCTAAAAGGTCTTATTAAAATGATGTTTTTATGGAAACATCCAGCCAATATATTATTATTGATGTTGCCATAGAAACAACCTGCTAATAATTACCCCTATTGAAATGATGTTGCCATGGAAATGAGCGGCATATTTTAAAAAAAAGAAGGTGACACAAACGTGATGTTGCCATGGAAACAAAAAGCCCATAAATTAGTTATCATTCCTTCTAAAATGGTGTTGCCATAGAAACTACTCGCCCAAATAGTAATAATAAAAATCATATCAAAAATGTTGTTGCCATGGAAACAACCTTATCATATTATAATAATGAAGTCCTATTAAAATGATGTTTCCATGGAAACAACCAGCCAATATATTATTATTGATGTTGCCATGGAAACAACCTGCTAATAATTACTCCTATTGAAATGATGTTGCCATGGAAATGAGCGGCATATTTAAAAAAAAGAAGGTGACACAAACGTGATGTTGCCATGGAAACAAACAGCCCATAAATTAGTTATCAGTCCTTCTAAAATGGTGTTGCCATAGAAACGACTAGCCCAAATAATAATTATTATTAAAATCTCATTAAAGTGTTGTTGCCATGGAAATAACCACATCATTTTATTATTTTGAATTCATATAAAAATGATGTTGCCATGGAAACAAGCAGCACATATAATAATGACAATGAGTCCGTTCGAGATGATGTTGCTATGGAAACAACCAGCCAATACTTTTCTAAAAGGTCTTATTAAAATGAGGTTTTTATGGAAATATCCAGCCAATATATTATTATTGATGTTGCCATAGAAACAACCTGCTAATAATTACCCCTATTGAAATGATGTTGCCATGGAAATGAGCGGCATATTTAAAAAAAAGAAGGTGACACAAACGTGATGTTGCCATGGAAACAAAAAGCCCAAATAGTAATAATAAAAATCATATCAAAAATGTTGTTGCCATGGAAACAACCTTATCATATTATAATAATGAAGTCCTATTAAAATGATGTTTCCATGGAAACAACCAGCCAATATATTATTATTGATGTTGCCATAGAAACAACCTGCTAATAATTACTCCTATTGAAATGATGTTGCCATGGAAATGAGCGGCATATTTAAAAAAAAAGAAGGTGACACAAACGTGATGTTGCCATGGAAACAAACAGCCCATAAATTAGTTATCAGTCCTTCTCAAATGGTGTTGCCATAGAAACGACTAGCCCAAATAATAATTATTATTAAAATCTCATTAAAGTGTTGTTGCCATGGAAATAACCACACCAATTTATTATTTTTAATTCATATAAAAATGATGTTGCCATGGAAACAAGCAGCACATATAATAATGACAATGAGTCCGTTCGAGATGATGTTGCTATTGAAACAACCAGCCAATATTTTTTTAAAAGGTCTTATTAAAATGATGTTTATATGGAAACATCCAGCCAATTTATTATTATTGATGTTGCCATAGAAACAACCTGCTAATAATTACTCCTATTGTAATGATGTTGCCATGGAAATGAGCGGCATATTTAAAAAAAAAGAAGGTGACACAAACGTGATGTAGCCATGGAAACAAACAGCACATAAATTAGTTATCAGTCCTTCTAAAATGGTGTTGCAATAGAAACGACTAGCCTAAAAAATTATTATTATTAAAATCTCATTAAAGTGTTGTTGCCATGGAAATAACCACATCATTTTTTTTATTTTGAATTCATATAAAAATGATGTTGCCATGGAAACAAGCAGCACATATAATAATGACAATGAGTCCGTTCGAGATGATGTTGCTATGGAAACAACCAGCCAATATTTTTCTAAAAGGTCTTATTAAAATGATGTTTTTATGGAAACATCCAGCCAATATATTATTATTGATGTTGCCATAGAAACAACCTGCTAATAATTACCCCTATTGAAATGATGTTGCCATGGAAATGAGCGGCATATTTTAAAAAAAAGAAGGTGACACAAACGTGATGTTGCCATGGAAACAAAAAGCCCATAAATTAGTTATCATTCCTTCTAAAATGGTGTTGCCATAGAAACTACTCGCCCAAATAGTAATAATAAAAATCATATCAAAAATGTTGTTGCCATGGAAACAACCTTATCATATTATAATAATGAAGTCCTATTAAAATGATGTTGCCATGGAAACAAACAGCCCATAAATTAGTTATCAGTCCTTCTAAAATGGTGTTGCCATAGAAACGACTAGCCCAAATAATAATTATTATTAACCTCTCATTAAAGTGTTGTTGCCATGGAAATAACCACACCATTTTATTATTTTGAATTCATAAAAAATGATGTTGCCATGGAAACAAGCAGCACATATAATAATGACAATGAGTCCGTTCGAGATGATGTTGCTATGGAAACAACCAGCCAATATATTATTATTGATGTTGCCATGGAAACAACCTGCTAATAATTACTCCTATTGTAATGATGTTGCCATAGAAATGAGCGGCATATTTAAAAAAAAAAAGGTGACACAAACGTGATGTTGCCATGGAAACAAAAAGCCCATGAATTAGTTATCATTCCTTCTAAAATGGTGTTGCCATAGAAACTACTCGCCCAAATAGTAATAATAAAAATCATATCAAAAATGTTGTTGCCATGGAAACAACCTTATCATATTATAATAATGAAGTCCTATTAAAATGATGTTTCCATGGAAACAACCAGCCAATATATTATTATTGATGTTGCCATGGAAACAACCTGCTAATAATTACTCCTATTGAAATGATGTTGCCATGGAAATGAGCGGCATATTTAAAAAAAAAGAAGGTGACACAAACGTGATGTTGCCATGGAAACAAACAGCCCATAAATTAGTTATCAGTCCTTCTCAAATGGTGTTGCCATAGAAACGACTAGCCCAAATAATAATTATTATTAAAATCTCATTAAAGTGTTGTTGCCATGGTAATAACCACACCATTTTATTATTTTGAATTCATATAAAAATGATGTTGCCATGGAAACAAGCAGCACATATAATAATGACAATGAGTCCGTTCGAGATGATGTTGCTATGGAAACAACCAGCCAATACTTTTCTAAACGGTCTTATTAAATTGATGTTTTTATGGAAACATCCAGCCAATATATTATTATTGATGTTGCCATAGAAACAACCTGCTAATAATTACTCCTATTGAAATGATGTTGCCATGGATATGAGCGGCATATTTAAAAAAAAGAAGGTGACACAAACGTGATGTTGCCATGGAAACAAACAGCCCATAAATTAGTTATCGGTCTTTCTAAAATGGTGTTGCCATAGAAACTACTCGCCCAAATAGTAATAATAAAAATCTTATCAAAAATGTTGTTGCCATGGAAACAACCTTATCATATTATAATAATGAAGTCCTATTAAAATGATGTTTCCATGGAAACAAGCAGCACATATAATAATGAGAATGAGTCCGTTCGAGATGATGTTGCTATGAAAACAACCAGCCAATATTTTTCTAAAAGGTCTTATTAAAATGATGTTTATATGGAAACATCCAGCCAATTTATTATTATTGATGTTGCCATAGAAACAACCTGCTAATAATTACTCCTATTGTAATGATGTTGCCATGGAAATGAGCGGCATATTTAAAAAAAAAAGAAGGTGACACAAACGTGATGTAGCCATGGAAACAAACAGCACATAAATTAGTTATCAGTCCTTCTAAAATGGTGTTGCAATAGAAACGACTAGCCTAAAAAATTATTATTATTAAAATCTCATTAAAGTGTTGTTGCCATGGAAATAACCACATCATTTTTTTTATTTTGAATTCATAACTGAATTAAAACTACTCGCCCAAATAGTAATAATAAAAATCTTATCAAAAATGTTGTTGCCATGGAAACAACCTTATCATATTATAATAATGAAGTCCTATTAAAATGATGTTTCCATGGAAACAACCAGCCAATATATTATTATTGATGTTGCCATGGAAACAACCTGCTAATAATTACTCCTATTGAAATGATGTTGCCATGGAAATGAGCGGCATATTTAAAAAAAAAGAAGGTGACACAAACGTGATGTTGCCATGGAAACAAACAGCCCATAAATTAGTTATCAGTCCTTCTAAAACGGTGTTGCCATAGAAACGACTAGCCCAAATAATAATTATTATTAAAATCTCACTAAAGTGTTGTTGCCATGGTAATAACCACACCATTTTATTATTTTGAATTCACATAAAAATGATGTTGCCATGGAAACAAGCAGCACATATAATAATGACAATGAGTCCGTTCGAGATGATGTTGCTATGGAAACAACCAGCCAATACTTTTCTAAACGGTCTTATTAAATTGATGTTTTTATGGAAACATCCAGCCAATATATTATTATTGATGTTGCCATAGAAACAACCTGCTAATAATTACTCCTATTGAAATGATGTTGCCATGGATATGAGCGGCATATTTAAAAAAAAGAAGGTGACACAAACGTGATGTTGCCATGGAAACAAACAGCCCATAAATTAGTTATCGGTCTTTCTAAAATGGTGTTGCCATAGAAACTACTCGCCCAAATAGTAATAATAAAAATCTTATCAAAAATGTTGTTGCCATGGAAACAACCTTATCATATTATAATAATGAAGTCCTATTAAAATGATGTTTCCATGGAAACAACCAGCCAATATATTATTATTGATGTTGCCATGGAAACAACCTGCTAATAATTACTCCTATTGAAATGATGTTGCCATGGAAATGAGCGGCATATTTAAAAAAAAGAAGGTGACACAAACGTGATGTTGCCATGGAAACAAACAGCCCATAAATTAGTTATCAGTCCTTCTAAAATGGTGTTGCCATAGAAACGACTAGCCCAAATAATAATTATTATTAAAATCTCATTAAAGTGTTGTTGCCATGGAAATAACCACACCATTTTATTATTTTTAATTCATATAAAAATGATGTTGCCATGGAAACAAGCAGCACATATAATAATGACAATGAGTCCGTTCGAGATGATGTTGCTATTGAAACAACCAGCCAATATTTTTCTAAAAGGTCTTATTAAAATGATGTTTATATGGAAACATCCAGCCAATTTATTATTATTGATGTTGCCATAGAAACAACCTGCTAATAATTACTCCTATTGTAATGATGTTGCCATGGAAATGAGCGGCATATTTAAAAAAAAAGAAGGTGACACAAACGTGATGTAGCCATGGAAACAAACAGCACATAAATTAGTTATCAGTCTTTCTAAAATGGTGTTGCAATAGAAACGACTAGCCTAAAAAATTATTATTATTAAAATCTCATTAAAGTGTTGTTGCCATGGAAATAACCACATCATTTTTTTTATTTTGAATTCATATAAAAATGATGTTGCCATGGAAACAAGCAGCACATATAATAATGACAATGAGTCCGTTCGAGATGATGTTGCTATGGAAACAACCAGCCAATATTTTTCTAAAAGGTCTTATTAAAATGATGTTTTTATGGAAACATCCAGCCAATATATTATTATTGATGTTGCCATAGAAACAACCTGCTAATAATTACCCCTATTGAAATGATGTTGCCATGGAAATGAACGGCATATTTAAAAAAAAAGAAGGTGACACAAACGTGATGTTGCCATGGAAACAAAAAGCCCATAAATTAGTTATCATTCCTTCTAAAATGGTGTTGCCATAGAAACTACTCGCCCAAATAGTAATAATAAAAATCATATCAAAAATGTTGTTGCCATGGAAACAACCTTATCATATTATAATAATGAAGTCCTATTAAAATGATGTTGCCATGGAAACAAACAGCCCATAAATTAGTTATCAGTCCTTCTAAAATGGTGTTGCCATAGAAACGACTAGCCCAAATAATAATTATTATTAACCTCTCATTAAAGTGTTGTTGCCATGGAAATAACCACACCATTTTATTATTTTGAATTCATATAAAAATGATGTTGCCATGGAAACAAGCAGCACATATAATAATGACAATGAGTCCGTTCGAGATGATGTTGCTATGGAAACAACCAGCCAATATATTATTATTGATGTTGCCATGGAAACAACCTGCTAATAATTACTCCTATTGTAATGATGTTGCCATAGAAATGAGCGGCATATTTAAAAAAAAAGAAGGTGACACAAACGTGATGTTGCCATGGAAACAAAAAGCCCATAAATTTGTTATCATTCCTTCTAAAATGGTGTTGCCATAGAAACTACTCGCCCAAATAGTAATAATAAAAATCATATCAAAAATGTTGTTGCCATGGAAACAACCTTATCATATTATAATAATGAAGTCCTATTAAAATGATGTTTCCATGGAAACAACCAGCCAATATATTATTATTGATGTTGCCATGGAAACAACCTGCTAATAATTACTCCTATTGAAATGATGTTGCCATGGAAATGAGCGGCATATTTAAAAAAAAAGAAGGTGACACAAACGTGATGTTGCCATGGAAACAAACAGCCCATAAATTAGTTATCAGTCCTTCTCAAATGGTGTTGCCATAGAAACGACTAGCCCAAATAATAATTATTATTAAAATCTCATTAAAGTGTTGTTGCCATGGTAATAACCACACCATTTTATTATTTTGAATTCATATAAAAATGATGTTGCCATGGAAACAAGCAGCACATATAATAATGAGAATCGAGTCCGTTCGAGATGATGTTGCTATGGAAACAACCAGCCAATATTTTTCTAAAAGGTCTTATTAAAATGATGTTTATATGGAAACATCCAGCCAATTTATTATTATTGATGTTGCCATAGAAACAACCTGCTAATAATTACTCCTATTGTAATGATGTTGCCATGGAAATGAGCGGCATATTTAAAAAAAAGAAGGTGACACAAACGTGATGTAGCCATGGAAACAAACAGCACATAAATTAGTTATCAGTCCTTCTAAAATGGTGTTGCAATAGAAACGACTAGCCTAAAAAATTATTATTATTAAAATCTCATTAAAGTGTTGTTGCCATGGAAATAACCACATCATTTTTTTTATTTTGAATTCATAACTGAATTAAAACTACTCGCCCAAATAGTAATAATAAAAATCTTATCAAAAATGTTGTTGCCATGGAAACAACCTTATCATATTATAATAATGAAGTCCTATTAAAATGATGTTTCCATGGAAACAACCAGCCAATATATTATTATTGATGTTGCCATGGAAACAACCTGCTAATAATTACTCCTATTGAAATGATGTTGCCATGGAAATGAGCGGCATATTTAAAAAAAAAGAAGGTGACACAAACGTGATGTTGCCATGGAAACAAACAGCCCATAAATTAGTTATCAGTCCTTCTAAAATGGTGTTGCCATAGAAACGACTAGCCCAAATAATAATTATTATTAAAATCTCATTAAAGTGTTGTTGCCATGGTAATAACCACACCATTTTATTATTTTGAATTCACATAAAAATGATGTTGCCATGGAAACAAGCAGCACATATAATAATGACAATGAGTCCGTTCGAGATGATGTTGCTATGGAAACAACCAGCCAATACTTTTCTAAACGGTCTTATTAAATTGATGTTTTTATGGAAACATCCAGCCAATATATTATTATTGATGTTGCCATAGAAACAACCTGCTAATAATTACTCCTATTGAAATGATGTTGCCATGGATATGAGCGGCATATTTAAAAAAAAGAAGGTGACACAAACGTGATGTTGCCATGGAAACAAACAGCCCATAAATTAGTTATCGGTCTTTCTAAAATGGTGTTGCCATAGAAACTACTCGCCCAAATAGTAATAATAAAAATCTTATCAAAAATGTTGTTGCCATGGAAACAACCTTATCATATTATAATAATGAAGTCCTATTAAAATGATGTTTCCATGGAAACAACCAGCCAATATATTATTATTGATGTTGCCATGGAAACAACCTGCTAATAATTACTCCTATTGAAATGATGTTGCCATGGAAATGAGCGGCATATTTAAAAAAAAAGAAGGTGACACAAACGTGATGTTGCCATGGAAACAAACAGCCCATAAATTAGTTATCAGTCCTTCTAAAATGGTGTTGCCATAGAAACGACTAGCCCAAATAATAATTATTATTAAAATCTCATTAAAGTGTTGTTGCCATGGAAATAACCACACCATTTTATTATTTTTAATTCATATAAAAATGATGTTGCCATGGAAACAAGCAGCACATATAATAATGACAATGAGTCCGTTCGAGATGATGTTGCTATTGAAACAACCAGCCAATATTTTTCTAAAAGGTCTTATTAAAATGATGTTTATATGGAAACATCCAGCCAATTTATTATTATTGATGTTGCCATAGAAACAACCTGCTAATAATTACTCCTATTGTAATGATGTTGCCATGGAAATGAGCGGCATATTTAAAAAAAAAGAAGGTGACACAAACGTGATGTAGCCATGGAAACAAACAGCACATAAATTAGTTATCAGTCCTTCTAAAATGGTGTTGCAATAGAAACGACTAGCCTAAAAAATTATTATTATTAAAATCTCATTAAAGTGTTGTTGCCATGGAAATAACCACATCATTTTTTTTATTTTGAATTCATATAAAAATGATGTTGCCATGGAAACAAGCAGCACATATAATAATGACAATGAGTCCGTTCGAGATGATGTTGCTATGGAAACAACCAGCCAATATTTTTCTAAAAGGTCTTATTAAAATGATGTTTTTATGGAAACATCCAGCCAATATATTATTATTGATGTTGCCATAGAAACAACCTGCTAATAATTACCCCTATTGAAATGATGTTGCCATGGAAATGAACGGCATATTTAAAAAAAAAGAAGGTGACACAAACGTGATGTTGCCATGGAAACAAAAAGCCCATAAATTAGTTATCATTCCTTCTAAAATGGTGTTGCCATAGAAACTACTCGCCCAAATAGTAATAATAAAAATCATATCATATTTTCCGGAAACTATAGAACACATTATATCAGGATGTTCTATATTAGCACCGTCTGAGTATACATTTAGGCACAATCAGGTTTTAAAAATAATTCACCAAAGTTTGGTAATTAAACATAACTTGATTGACTGTCATAATATAGTACCATATTATGAATACGAACCAAATTCATTTTTAGAAAATAATTTCTTTAAAATTTACTATGATAAAACTATACTAACAGACAGACCAATTGGTCATAATAGACCTGATATAGTTTTACATGACAAAATTAAAAAAATAACTTATATTATTGATGTAGCTATTCCAAATTCCTGTAATATTCAAAAATCTGTTTCTGAAAAAATAAGAAAGTATACAGATTTAGGAAATGAAATTAAAAGAATTTGGCATTCTCAGACTATAAAAATATTACCTTTTGTTTATTCGGCTACTGGCATTATACCTAGCTCTCTTATTAAAAATTTAGGCATATTAGATTTGTCAAAGAATTTGTATATAAAAATGCAAAAATCAGTCATTTTAAATACATGTAGAATTACGAAAGATTTTTTAAATATTTATATTGAGGGATCAGTAGGATTTATCGGTCAAATTAGGAATTCCACAGAGCCGAACCCTCTGATATGAAAATATCTGGAGACGGTGAATTATATTCCCATTTAATAGTTTGGTAGATTAACGTGTTGTTCTTGTATTGTTTTGTATTAATTATACACTTGCATAACGTGGATTTACTAGATGATCATTTATATGGAAAAGTGTATGAAAGGGTTTAGTTTTTCCTATGGGAAAAACTAAACCCGTTCCTGTAAATCTGGTGAATAAAAATAAAAAAAAAACGTTGTTGCCATGGAAACAACCTTATCATATTATAATAATGAAGTCCTATTAAAATGATGTTTCCATGGAAACAACCAGCCAATATATTATTATTGATGTTGCCATGGAAACAACCTGCTAATAATAACTCCTATTGAAATGATGTTGCCATGGAAATGAGCGGCATATTTAAAAAAAAAGAAGGTGACACAAACGTGATGTTGCCATGGAAACAAACAGCCCATAAATTAGTTATAAGTCCTTCAAAAATGGTGTTGACATAGAAACGACTAGCCCAAATAATAATTATTATTAAAATCTCATTAAAGTGTTGTTGCCAAGGAAATAACCACACCATTTTATTATTTTGAATTCATATAAAAATGATGTTGCCATGGAAACAAGCAGCACATATAATAATGACAATGAGTCCGTTCGAGATGATGTTGCTATGGAAACAACCAGCCAATATTTTTCTAAAAGGTCTTATTAAAATGATGTTTTTATGGAAACATCCAGCCAATATATTATTATTGATGTTGCCATAGAAACAACCTGCTAATAATTACTCCTATTGAAATGATGTTGCCATGGATATGAGCGGCATATTTAAAAAAAAAGAAGGTGACACAAACGTGATGTTGCCATGGAAACAAACAGCCCATAAATTAGTTATCAGTCTTTCTAAAATGGTGTTGCCATAGAAACTACTCGCCCAAATAGTAATAATAAAAATCTTATCAAAAATGTTGTTGCCATGGAAACAACCTTATCATATTATAATAATGAAGTCCTATTAAAATGATGTTTCCATGGAAACAACCAGCCAATATATTATTATTGATGTTGCCATGGAAACAACCTGCTAATAATTACTCCTATTGAAATGATGTTGCCATGGAAATGAGCGGCATATTTAAAAAAAAAGAAGGTGACACAAACGTGATGTAGCCATGGAAACAAACAGCACATAAATTAGTTATCAGTCCTTCTAAAATGGTGTTGCCATAGAAACGACTAGCCCAAAAATTATTATTATTAAAATCTCATTAAAGTGTTGTTGCCATGGAAATAACCACATCATTTTTTTAATTTTGAATTCATATAAAAATGATGTTGCCATGGAAACAAGCAGCACATATAATAATGACAATGAGTCCGTTCGAGATGATGTTGCTATGGAAACAACCAGCCAATATTTTTCTAAAAGGTCTTATTAAAATGATGTTTTTATGGAAAGATCCAGCCAATATATTATTATTGATGTTGCCATAGAAACAACCTGCTAATAATTACCCCTATTGAAATGATGTTGCCATGGAAATGAGCGGCATATTTAAAAAAAAAGAAGGTGACACAAACGTGATGTTGCCATGGAAACAAAAAGCCCACGAATTAGTTATCATTCCTTCTAAAATGGTGTTGCCATAGAAACTACTCGCCCAAATAGTAATAATAAAAATCATATCAAAAATGTTGTTGCCATGGAAACAACCTTATCATATTATTTTTTTATTCACCAGATTTACAGGAACGGGTTTAGTTTTTCCCATAGGAAAAACTAAATTCCCATACGATAAATCCTACTGATCCCTCAATATAAATATTTAAAAAATGTTTATATACAAATTTAAATGAAGTCCTATTAAAATGATGTTTCCATGGAAACAAGCAGCTAATAATAACTCCTATTGAAATGATGTTGCCATGGAAATGAGCGGCATATTTAAAAAAAAAGAAGGTGACACAAACGTGATGTTGCCATGGAAACAAACAGCCCATAAATTAGTTATCAGTCCTTCAAAAATGGTGTTGACATAGAAACGACTAGCCCAAATAATAATTATTATTAAAATCTCATTAAAGTGTTGTTGCCATGGAAATAACCACACCATTTTATTATTTTGAATTCATATAAAAATGATGTTGCCATGGAAACAAGCAGCACATATAATAATGACAATGAGTTTGTTCGAGATGATGTTGCTATGGAAACAACCAGCCAATACTTTTCTAAACGGTCTTATTAAATTGATGTTTTTATGGAAACATCCAGCCAATATATTATTATTGATGTTGCCATAGAAACAACCTGCTAATAATTACTCCTATTGAAATGATGTTGCCATGGATATGAGCGGCATAATTAAAAAAAAAAGAAGGTGACACAAACGTGATGTTGCCATGGAAACAAACAGCCCATAAATTAGTTATCAGTCCTTATAAAATGGTGTTGCCATAGAAACGACTAGCCCAAATAATAATTATTATTAAAATCTCATTAAAGTGTTGTTGCCATGGTAATAACCACACCATTTTTTTAATTTTGAATTCATATAAAAATGATGTTGCCATGGAAACAAGCAGCACATATAATAATGACAATGAGTCCGTTCGAGATGATGTTGCTATGGAAACAACCAGCCAATATTTTTCTAAAAGGTCTTATTAAAATGATGTTTTTATGGAAACATCCAGCCAATATATTATTATTGATGTTGCCATAGAAACAACCTGCTAATAATTACCCCTATTGAAATGATGTTACCATGGAAATGAGCGGCATATTTAAAAAAAAAGAAGGTGACACAAACGTGATGTTGCCATGGAAACAAAAAGCCCACGAATTAGTTATCATTCCTTCTAAAATGGTGTTGCCATAGAAACTACTCGCCCAAATAGTAATAATAAAAATCATATCAAAAATTTGTTGCCATGGAAACAACCTTATCATATTATTTTTTTATTCACCAGATTTACAGGAACGGGTTTAGTTTAGTTGCCATGGAAATAACCACACCATTTTATTATTTTGAATTCATATAAAAATGATGTTGCCATGGAAACAAGCAGCACATATAATAATGACAATGAGTTTGTTCGAGATGATGTTGCTATGGAAACAACCAGCCAATACTTTTCTAAACGGTCTTATTAAATTGATGTTTTTATGGAAACATCCAGCCAATATATTATTATTGATGTTGCCATAGAAACAACCTGCTAATAATTACTCCTATTGAAATGATGTTGCCATGGATATGAGCGGCATATTTAAAAAAAAAGAAGGTGACACAAACGTGATGTTGCCATGGAAACAAACAGCCCATAAATTAGTTATCAGTCTTTCTAAAATGGTGTTGCCATAGAAACTACTCGCCCAAATAGTAATAATAAAAATCTTATCAAAAATGTTGTTGCCATGGAAACAACCTTATCATATTATAATAATGAAGTCCTATTAAAATGATGTTTCCATGGAAACAACCAGCCAATATATTATTATTGATGTTGCCATGGAAACAACCTGCTAATAATTACTCCTATTGAAATGATGTTGCCATGGAAATGAGCGGCATATTTAAAAAAAAAGAAGGTGACACAAACGTGATGTAGCCATGGAAACAAACAGCACATAAATTAGTTATCAGTCCTTCTAAAATGGTGTTGCCATAGAAACGACTAGCCCAAAAATTATTATTATTAAAATCTCATTAAAGTGTTGTTGCCATGGAAATAACCACATCATTTTTTAAATTTTGAATTCATATAAAAATGATGTTGCCATGGAAACAAGCAGCACATATAATAATGAGAATCGAGTCCGTTCGAGATGATGTTGCTATGGAAACAACCAGCCAATATTTTTCTAAAAGGTCTTATTAAAATGATGTTTATATGGAAACATCCAGCCAATTTATTATTATTGATGTTGCCATAGAAACAACCTGCTAATAATTACTCCTATTGTAATGATGTTGCCATGGAAATGAGCGGCATATTTAAAAAAAAGAAGGTGACACAAACGTGATGTAGCCATGGAAACAAACAGCACATAAATTAGTTATCAGTCCTTCTAAAATGGTGTTGCAATAGAAACGACTAGCCTAAAAAATTATTATTATTAAAATCTCATTAAAGTGTTGTTGCCATGGAAATAACCACATCATTTTTTTTATTTTGAATTCATAACTGAATTAAAACTACTCGCCCAAATAGTAATAATAAAAATCTTATCAAAAATGTTGTTGCCATGGAAACAACCTTATCATATTATAATAATGAAGTCCTATTAAAATGATGTTTCCATGGAAACAACCAGCCAATATATTATTATTGATGTTGCCATGGAAACAACCTGCTAATAATTACTCCTATTGAAATGATGTTGCCATGGAAATGAGCGGCATATTTAAAAAAAAAGAAGGTGACACAAACGTGATGTTGCCATGGAAACAAACAGCCCATAAATTAGTTATCAGTCCTTCTAAAATGGTGTTGCCATAGAAACGACTAGCCCAAATAATAATTATTATTAAAATCTCATTAAAGTGTTGTTGCCATGGTAATAACCACACCATTTTATTATTTTGAATTCACATAAAAATGATGTTGCCATGGAAACAAGCAGCACATATAATAATGACAATGAGTCCGTTCGAGATGATGTTGCTATGGAAACAACCAGCCAATACTTTTCTAAACGGTCTTATTAAATTGATGTTTTTATGGAAACATCCAGCCAATATATTATTATTGATGTTGCCATAGAAACAACCTGCTAATAATTACTCCTATTGAAATGATGTTGCCATGGATATGAGCGGCATATTTAAAAAAAAGAAGGTGACACAAACGTGATGTTGCCATGGAAACAAACAGCCCATAAATTAGTTATCGGTCTTTCTAAAATGGTGTTGCCATAGAAACTACTCGCCCAAATAGTAATAATAAAAATCTTATCAAAAATGTTGTTGCCATGGAAACAACCTTATCATATTATAATAATGAAGTCCTATTAAAATGATGTTTCCATGGAAACAACCAGCCAATATATTATTATTGATGTTGCCATGGAAACAACCTGCTAATAATTACTCCTATTGAAATGATGTTGCCATGGAAATGAGCGGCATATTTAAAAAAAAAGAAGGTGACACAAACGTGATGTTGCCATGGAAACAAACAGCCCATAAATTAGTTATCAGTCCTTCTAAAATGGTGTTGCCATAGAAACGACTAGCCCAAATAATAATTATTATTAAAATCTCATTAAAGTGTTGTTGCCATGGAAATAACCACACCATTTTATTATTTTTAATTCATATAAAAATGATGTTGCCATGGAAACAAGCAGCACATATAATAATGACAATGAGTCCGTTCGAGATGATGTTGCTATTGAAACAACCAGCCAATATTTTTCTAAAAGGTCTTATTAAAATGATGTTTATATGGAAACATCCAGCCAATTTATTATTATTGATGTTGCCATAGAAACAACCTGCTAATAATTACTCCTATTGTAATGATGTTGCCATGGAAATGAGCGGCATATTTAAAAAAAAAGAAGGTGACACAAACGTGATGTAGCCATGGAAACAAACAGCACATAAATTAGTTATCAGTCCTTCTAAAATGGTGTTGCAATAGAAACGACTAGCCTAAAAAATTATTATTATTAAAATCTCATTAAAGTGTTGTTGCCATGGAAATAACCACATCATTTTTTTTATTTTGAATTCATATAAAAATGATGTTGCCATGGAAACAAGCAGCACATATAATAATGACAATGAGTCCGTTCGAGATGATGTTGCTATGGAAACAACCAGCCAATATTTTTCTAAAAGGTCTTATTAAAATGATGTTTTTATGGAAACATCCAGCCAATATATTATTATTGATGTTGCCATAGAAACAACCTGCTAATAATTACCCCTATTGAAATGATGTTGCCATGGAAATGAACGGCATATTTAAAAAAAAAGAAGGTGACACAAACGTGATGTTGCCATGGAAACAAAAAGCCCATAAATTAGTTATCATTCCTTCTAAAATGGTGTTGCCATAGAAACTACTCGCCCAAATAGTAATAATAAAAATCATATCATATTTTCCGGAAACTATAGAACACATTATATCAGGATGTTCTATATTAGCACCGTCTGAGTATACATTTAGGCACAATCAGGTTTTAAAAATAATTCACCAAAGTTTGGTAATTAAACATAACTTGATTGACTGTCATAATATAGTACCATATTATGAATACGAACCAAATTCATTTTTAGAAAATAATTTCTTTAAAATTTACTATGATAAAACTATACTAACAGACAGACCAATTGGTCATAATAGACCTGATATAGTTTTACATGACAAAATTAAAAAAATAACTTATATTATTGATGTAGCTATTCCAAATTCCTGTAATATTCAAAAATCTGTTTCTGAAAAAATAAGAAAGTATACAGATTTAGGAAATGAAATTAAAAGAATTTGGCATTCTCAGACTATAAAAATATTACCTTTTGTTTATTCGGCTACTGGCATTATACCTAGCTCTCTTATTAAAAATTTAGGCATATTAGATTTGTCAAAGAATTTGTATATAAAAATGCAAAAATCAGTCATTTTAAATACATGTAGAATTACGAAAGATTTTTTAAATATTTATATTGAGGGATCAGTAGGATTTATCGGTCAAATTAGGAATTCCACAGAGCCGAACCCTCTGATATGAAAATATCTGGAGACGGTGAATTATATTCCCATTTAATAGTTTGGTAGATTAACGTGTTGTTCTTGTATTGTTTTGTATTAATTATACACTTGCATAACGTGGATTTACTAGATGATCATTTATATGGAAAAGTGTATGAAAGGGTTTAGTTTTTCCTATGGGAAAAACTAAACCCGTTCCTGTAAATCTGGTGAATAAAAATAAAAAAAAAACGTTGTTGCCATGGAAACAACCTTATCATATTATAATAATGAAGTCCTATTAAAATGATGTTTCCATGGAAACAACCAGCCAATATATTATTATTGATGTTGCCATGGAAACAACCTGCTAATAATAACTCCTATTGAAATGATGTTGCCATGGAAATGAGCGGCATATTTAAAAAAAAAGAAGGTGACACAAACGTGATGTTGCCATGGAAACAAACAGCCCATAAATTAGTTATAAGTCCTTCAAAAATGGTGTTGACATAGAAACGACTAGCCCAAATAATAATTATTATTAAAATCTCATTAAAGTGTTGTTGCCAAGGAAATAACCACACCATTTTATTATTTTGAATTCATATAAAAATGATGTTGCCATGGAAACAAGCAGCACATATAATAATGACAATGAGTCCGTTCGAGATGATGTTGCTATGGAAACAACCAGCCAATATTTTTCTAAAAGGTCTTATTAAAATGATGTTTTTATGGAAACATCCAGCCAATATATTATTATTGATGTTGCCATAGAAACAACCTGCTAATAATTACTCCTATTGAAATGATGTTGCCATGGATATGAGCGGCATATTTAAAAAAAAAGAAGGTGACACAAACGTGATGTTGCCATGGAAACAAACAGCCCATAAATTAGTTATCAGTCTTTCTAAAATGGTGTTGCCATAGAAACTACTCGCCCAAATAGTAATAATAAAAATCTTATCAAAAATGTTGTTGCCATGGAAACAACCTTATCATATTATAATAATGAAGTCCTATTAAAATGATGTTTCCATGGAAACAACCAGCCAATATATTATTATTGATGTTGCCATGGAAACAACCTGCTAATAATTACTCCTATTGAAATGATGTTGCCATGGAAATGAGCGGCATATTTAAAAAAAAAAGAAGGTGACACAAACGTGATGTAGCCATGGAAACAAACAGCACATAAATTAGTTATCAGTCCTTCTAAAATGGTGTTGCCATAGAAACGACTAGCCCAAAAATTATTATTATTAAAATCTCATTAAAGTGTTGTTGCCATGGAAATAACCACATCATTTTTTTAATTTTGAATTCATATAAAAATGATGTTGCCATGGAAACAAGCAGCACATATAATAATGACAATGAGTCCGTTCGAGATGATGTTGCTATGGAAACAACCAGCCAATATTTTTCTAAAAGGTCTTATTAAAATGATGTTTTTATGGAAAGATCCAGCCAATATATTATTATTGATGTTGCCATAGAAACAACCTGCTAATAATTACCCCTATTGAAATGATGTTGCCATGGAAATGAGCGGCATATTTAAAAAAAAAGAAGGTGACACAAACGTGATGTTGCCATGGAAACAAAAAGCCCACGAATTAGTTATCATTCCTTCTAAAATGGTGTTGCCATAGAAACTACTCGCCCAAATAGTAATAATAAAAATCATATCAAAAATGTTGTTGCCATGGAAACAACCTTATCATATTATTTTTTTATTCACCAGATTTACAGGAACGGGTTTAGTTTTTCCCATAGGAAAAACTAAATTCCCATACGATAAATCCTACTGATCCCTCAATATAAATATTTAAAAAATGTTTATATACAAATTTAAATGAAGTCCTATTAAAATGATGTTTCCATGGAAACAAGCAGCTAATAATAACTCCTATTGAAATGATGTTGCCATGGAAATGAGCGGCATATTTAAAAAAAAAGAAGGTGACACAAACGTGATGTTGCCATGGAAACAAACAGCCCATAAATTAGTTATCAGTCCTTCAAAAATGGTGTTGACATAGAAACGACTAGCCCAAATAATAATTATTATTAAAATCTCATTAAAGTGTTGTTGCCATGGAAATAACCACACCATTTTATTATTTTGAATTCATATAAAAATGATGTTGCCATGGAAACAAGCAGCACATATAATAATGACAATGAGTTTGTTCGAGATGATGTTGCTATGGAAACAACCAGCCAATACTTTTCTAAACGGTCTTATTAAATTGATGTTTTTATGGAAACATCCAGCCAATATATTATTATTGATGTTGCCATAGAAACAACCTGCTAATAATTACTCCTATTGAAATGATGTTGCCATGGATATGAGCGGCATAATTAAAAAAAAAAGAAGGTGACACAAACGTGATGTTGCCATGGAAACAAACAGCCCATAAATTAGTTATCAGTCCTTATAAAATGGTGTTGCCATAGAAACGACTAGCCCAAATAATAATTATTATTAAAATCTCATTAAAGTGTTGTTGCCATGGTAATAACCACACCATTTTTTTAATTTTGAATTCATATAAAAATGATGTTGCCATGGAAACAAGCAGCACATATAATAATGACAATGAGTCCGTTCGAGATGATGTTGCTATGGAAACAACCAGCCAATATTTTTCTAAAAGGTCTTATTAAAATGATGTTTTTATGGAAACATCCAGCCAATATATTATTATTGATGTTGCCATAGAAACAACCTGCTAATAATTACCCCTATTGAAATGATGTTGCCATGGAAATGAGCGGCATATTTAAAAAAAAAGAAGGTGACACAAACGTGATGTTGCCATGGAAACAAAAAGCCCACGAATTAGTTATCATTCCTTCTAAAATGGTGTTGCCATAGAAACTACTCGCCCAAATAGTAATAATAAAAATCATATCAAAAATGTTGTTGCCATGGAAACAACCTTATCATATTATTTTTTTATTCACCAGATTTACAGGAACGGGTTTAGTTTAGTTGCCATGGAAATAACCACACCATTTTATTATTTTGAATTCATATAAAAATGATGTTGCCATGGAAACAAGCAGCACATATAATAATGACAATGAGTTTGTTCGAGATGATGTTGCTATGGAAACAACCAGCCAATACTTTTCTAAACGGTCTTATTAAATTGATGTTTTTATGGAAACATCCAGCCAATATATTATTATTGATGTTGCCATAGAAACAACCTGCTAATAATTACTCCTATTGAAATGATGTTGCCATGGATATGAGCGGCATATTTAAAAAAAAAGAAGGTGACACAAACGTGATGTTGCCATGGAAACAAACAGCCCATAAATTAGTTATCAGTCTTTCTAAAATGGTGTTGCCATAGAAACTACTCGCCCAAATAGTAATAATAAAAATCTTATCAAAAATGTTGTTGCCATGGAAACAACCTTATCATATTATAATAATGAAGTCCTATTAAAATGATGTTTCCATGGAAACAACCAGCCAATATATTATTATTGATGTTGCCATGGAAACAACCTGCTAATAATTACTCCTATTGAAATGATGTTGCCATGGAAATGAGCGGCATATTTAAAAAAAAAGAAGGTGACACAAACGTGATGTAGCCATGGAAACAAACAGCACATAAATTAGTTATCAGTCCTTCTAAAATGGTGTTGCCATAGAAACGACTAGCCCAAAAATTATTATTATTAAAATCTCATTAAAGTGTTGTTGCCATGGAAATAACCACATCATTTTTTTAATTTTGAATTCATATAAAAATGATGTTGCCATGGAAACAAGCAGCACATATAATAATGACAATGAGTCCGTTCGAGATGATGTTGCTATGGAAACAACCAGCCAATATTTTTCTAAAAGGTCTTATTAAAATGATGTTTTTATGGAAACATCCAGCCAATATATTATTATTGATGTTGCCATAGAAACAACCTGCTAATAATTACCCCTATTGAAATGATGTTGCCATGGAAATGAGCGGCATATTTAAAAAAAAAGAAGGTGACACAAACGTGATGTTGCCATGGAAACAAAAAGCCCACGAATTAGTTATCATTCCTTCTAAAATGGTGTTGCCATAGAAACTACTCGCCCAAATAGTAATAATAAAAATCATATCAAAAATGTTGTTGCCATGGAAACAACCTTATCATATTATTTTTTTATTCACCAGATTTACAGGAACGGGTTTAGTTTTTCCCATAGGAAAAACTAAATTCCCATACGATAAATCCTACTGATCCCTCAATATAAATATTTAAAAAATGTTTATATACAAATTTAAATGAAGTCCTATTAAAATGATGTTTCCATGGAAACAAGCAGCTAATAATAACTCCTATTGAAATGATGTTGCCATGGAAATGAGCGGCATATTTAAAAAAAAAGAAGGTGACACAAACGTGATGTTGCCATGGAAACAAACAGCCCATAAATTAGTTATCAGTCCTTCAAAAATGGTGTTGACATAGAAACGACTAGCCCAAATAATAATTATTATTAAAATCTCATTAAAGTGTTGTTGCCATGGAAATAACCACACCATTTTATTATTTTGAATTCATATAAAAATGATGTTGCCATGGAAACAAGCAGCACATATAATAATGACAATGAGTTTGTTCGAGATGATGTTGCTATGGAAACAACCAGCCAATACTTTTCTAAACGGTCTTATTAAATTGATGTTTTTATGGAAACATCCAGCCAATATATTATTATTGATGTTGCCATAGAAACAACCTGCTAATAATTACTCCTATTGAAATGATGTTGCCATGGATATGAGCGGCATAATTAAAAAAAAAAGAAGGTGACACAAACGTGATGTTGCCATGGAAACAAACAGCCCATAAATTAGTTATCAGTCCTTATAAAATGGTGTTGCCATAGAAACGACTAGCCCAAATAATAATTATTATTAAAATCTCATTAAAGTGTTGTTGCCATGGTAATAACCACACCATTTTATTATTTTGAATTCATATAAAAATGATGTAGCCATGGAAACAAGCAGCACATATAATAATGACAATGAGTCCGTTCGAGATGATGTTGCTATGGAAACAACCAGCCAATACTTTTCTAAACGGTCTTATTAAATTGATGTTTTTATGGAAACATCCAGCCAATATATTATTATTGATGTTGCCATAGAAACAACCTGCTAATAATAACTCCTATTGAAATGATGTTGCCATGGATATGAGCGGCATATTTAAAAAAAAGAAGGTGACACAAACGTGATGTTGCCATGGAAACAAACAGCCCATAAATTAGTTATCGGTCTTTCTAAAATGGTGTTGCCATAGAAACTACTCGCCCAAATAGTAATAATAAAAATCTTATCAAAAATGTTGTTGCCATGGAAACAACCTTATCATATTATAATAATGAAGTCCTATTAAAATGATGTTTCCATGGAAACAAGCAGCACATATAATAATGAGAATGAGTCCGTTCGAGATGATGTTGCTATGGAAACAACCAGCCAATATATTATTATTGATGTTGCCATGGAAATAACCACACCATTTTATTATTTTGAATTCATATAAAAATGATGTTGCCATGGAAACAAGCAGCACATATAATAATGACAATGAGTCCGTTCGAGATGATGTTGCTATGGAAACAACCAGCCAATACTTTTCTAAACGGTCTTATTAAATTGATGTTTTTATGGAAACATCCAGCCAATATATTATTATTGATGTTGCCATAGAAACAACCTGCTAATAATTACTCCTATTGAAATGATGTTGCCATGGATAAGAGCGGCATATTTAAAAAAAAGAAGGTGACACAAACGTGATGTTGCCATGGAAACAAACAGCCCATAAATTAGTTTTCGGTCTTTCTAAAATGGTGTTGCCATAGAAACTACTCGCCCAAATAGTAATAATAAAAATCTTATCAAAAATGTTGTTGCCATGGAAACAACCTTATCATATTATAATAATGAAGTCCTATTAAAATGATGTTTCCATGGAAACAACCAGCCAATATATTATTATTGATGTTGCCATGGAAACAACCTGCTAATAATTACTCCTATTGAAATGATGTTGCCATGGAAATGAGCGGCATATTTAAAAAAAAAGAAGGTGACACAAACGTGATGTTGCCATGGAAACAAACAGCCCATAAATTAGTAATCAGTCCTTCTAAAATGGTGTTGCCATAGAAACGACTAGCCCAAATAATAATTATTATTAAAATCTCATTAAAGTGTTGTTGCCATGGAAATAACCACACCATTTTATTATTTTGAATTCATATAAAAATGATGTTGCCATGGAAACAAGCAGCACATATAATAATGACAATGAGTCCGTTCGAGATGATGTTGCTATGGAAACAACCAGCCAATATTTTTCTAAAAGGTCTTATTAAAATGATGTTTTTATGGAAACATCCAGCCAATATATTATTATTGATGTTGCCATAGAAACAACCTGCTAATAATTACCCCTATTGAAATGATGTTGCCATGGAAATGAGCGGCATATTTAAAAAAAAAGAAGGTGACACAAACGTGATGTTGCCATGGAAACAAAAAGCCCATAAATTTGTTATCATTCCTTCTAAAATGGTGTTGCCATAGAAACTACTCGCCCAAATAGTAATAATAAAAATCATATCAAAAATGTTGTTGCCATGGAAACAACCTTATCATATTATAATAATGAAGTCCTATTAAAATGATGTTTCCATGGAAACAACCAGCCAATATATTATTATTGATGTTGCCATGGAAACAACCTGCTAATAATTACTCCTATTGAAATGATGTTGCCATGGAAATGAGCGGCATATTTAAAAAAAAAGAAGGTGATACAAACGTGATGTTGCCATGGAAACAAACAGCCCATAAATTAGTTATCAGTCCTTCTAAAATGGTGTTGCCATAGAAACGACTAGCCCAAATAATAATTATTATTAAAATCTCATTAAAGTGTTGTTGCCATGGAAATAACCACACCATTTTATTATTTTGAATTCATATAAAAATGATGTTGCCATGGAAACAAGCAGCACATATAATAATGACAATGAGTCCGTTCGAGATGATGTTGCTATGGAAACAACCAGCCAATATTTTTCTAAAAGGTCTTATTAAAATGATGTTTTTATGGAAACATCCAGCCAATATATTATTATTGATGTTGCCATAGAAACAACCTGCTAATAATTACCCCTATTGAAATGATGTTGCCATGGAAATGAGCGGCATATTTAAAAAAAAAAAGGTGACACAAACGTGATGTTGCCATGGAAACAAAAAGCCCATAAATTTGTTATCATTCCTTCTAAAATGGTGTTGCCATAGAAACTACTCGCCCAAATAGTAATAATAGAAATCATATCAAAAATGTTGTTGCCATGGAAACAACCTTATCATATTATAATAATGAAGTCCTATTAAAATGATGTTTCCATGGAAACAACCAGCCAATATATTATTATTGATGTTGCCATGGAAACAACCTGCTAATAATTACTCCTATTGAAATGATGTTGCCATGGAAATGAGCGGCATATTTAAAAAAAAAAGAAGGTGACACAAACGTGATGTTGCCATGGAAACAAACAGCCCATAAATTAGTTATCAGTCCTTCTAAAATGGTGTTGCCATAGAAACGACTAGCCCAAATAATAATTATTATTAAAATCTCATTAAAGTGTTGTTGCCATGGAAATAACTACACCATTTTATTATTTTGAATTCATATAAAAATGATGTTGCCATGGAAACAAGCAGCACATATAATAATGACAATGAGTCCGATCGAGATGATGTTGCTATGGAAACAACCAGCCAATACTTTTCTAAACGGTCTTATTAAATTGATGTTTTTATGGAAACATCCAGCCAATATATTATTATTGATGTTGCCATAGAAACAACCTGCTAATAATTACTCCTATTGAAATGATGTTGCCATGGATATGAGCGGCATATTTAAAAAAAAAGAAGGTGACACAAACGTGATGTTGCCATGGAAACAAACAGCCCATAAATTAGTTATCAGTCTTTCTAAAATGGTGTTGCCATAGAAACTACTCGCCCAAATAGTAATAATAAAAATCTTATCAAAAATGTTGTTGCCATGGAAACAACCTTATCATATTATAATAATGAAGTCCTATTAAAATGATGTTTCCATGGAAACAACCAGCCAATATATTATTATTGATGTTGCCATGGAAACAACCTGCTAATAATTACTCCTATTGAAATGATGTTGCCATGGAAATGAGCGGCATATTTAAAAAAAAAGAAGGTGACACAAACGTGATGTTGCCATGGAAACAAAGAGCCCATAAATTAGTTATCAGTCCTTCTAAAATGGTGTTGCCATAGAAACGACTAGCCCAAATAATAATTATTATTAAAATCTCATTAAAGTGTTGTTGCCATGGAAATAACCACACCATTTTATTATTTTGAATTCATATAAAAATGATGTTGCCATGGAAACAAGCAGCACATATAATAATGACAATGAGTCCGTTCGAGATGATGTTGCTATGGAAACAACCAGCCAATATTTTTCTAAAAGGTCTTATTAAAATGATGTTTTTATGGAAACATCCAGCCAATATATTATTATTGATGTTGCCATAGAAACAACCTGCTAATAATTACCCCTATTGAAATGATGTTGCCATGGAAATGAGCGGCATATTTAAAAAAAAAGAAGGTGACACAAACGTGATGTTGCCATGGAAACAAAGAGCCCATAAATTAGTTATCAGTCCTTCTAAAATGGTGTTGCCATAGAAACGACTAGCCCAAAAATTATTATTATTAAAATCTCATTAAAGTGTTGTTGCCATGGAAATAACCACATCATTTTTTTAATTTTGAATTCATATAAAAATGATGTTGCCATGGAAACAAGCAGCACATATAATAATGACAATGAGTCCGTTCGAGATGATGTTGCTATGGAAACAACCAGCCAATATTTTTCTAAAAGGTCTTATTAAAATGATGTTTTTATGGAAACATCCAGCCAATATATTATTATTGATGTTGCCATAGAAACAACCTGCTAATAATTACCCCTATTGAAATGATGTTGCCATGGAAATGAGCGGCATATTTAAAAAAAAAGAAGGTGACACAAACGTGATGTTGCCATGGAAACAAAAAGCCCATGAATTAGTTATCATTCCTTCTAAAATGGTGTTGCCATAGAAACTACTCGCCCAAATAGTAATAATAAAAATCATATCAAAAATGTTGTTGCCATGGAAACAACCTTATCATATTATTTTTTTATTCACCAGATTTACAGGAACGGGTTTAGTTTTTCCCATAGGAAAAACTAAATTCCCATACGATAAATCCTACTGATCCCTCAATATAAATATTTAAAAAATGTTTATATACAAATTTAAATGAAGTCCTATTAAAATGATGTTTCCATGGAAACAAGCAGCTAATAATAACTCCTATTGAAATGATGTTGCCATGGAAATGAGCGGCATATTTAAAAAAAAAGAAGGTGACACAAACGTGATGTTGCCATGGAAACAAACAGCCCATAAATTAGTTATCAGTCCTTCAAAAATGGTGTTGACATAGAAACGACTAGCCCAAAAATTATTATTATTAAAATCTCATTAAAGTGTTGTTGCCATGGAAATAACCACACCATTTTATTATTTTGAATTCATATAAAAATGATGTTGCCATGGAAACAAGCAGCACATATAATAATGACAATGAGTTTGTTCGAGATGATGTTGCTATGGAAACAACCAGCCAATACTTTTCTAAACGGTCTTATTAAATTGATGTTTTTATGGAAACATCCAGCCAATATATTATTATTGATGTTGCCATAGAAACAACCTGCTAATAATTACTCCTATTGAAATGATGTTGCCATGGATATGAGCGGCATATTTAAAAAAAAAGAAGGTGACACAAACGTGATGTTGCCATGGAAACAAACAGCCCATAAATTAGTTATCAGTCTTTCTAAAATGGTGTTGCCATAGAAACTACTCGCCCAAATAGTAATAATAAAAATCTTATCAAAAATGTTGTTGCCATGGAAACAACCTTATCATATTATAATAATGAAGTCCTATTAAAATGATATTTCCATGGAAACAACCAGCCAATATATTATTATTGATGTTGCCATGGAAACAACCTGCTAATAATTACTCCTATTGAAATGATGTTGCCATGGATATGAGCGGCATATTTAAAAAAAAGAAGGTGACACAAACGTGATGTTGCCATGGAAACAAACAGCCCATAAATTAGTTATCGGTCTTTCTAAAATGGTGTTGCCATAGAAACTACTCGCCCAAATAGTAATAATAAAAATCTTATCAAAAATGTTGTTGCCATGGAAACAACCTTATCATATTATAATAATGAAGTCCTATTAAAATGATGTTTCCATGGAAACAAGCAGCACATATAATAATGAGAATGAGTCCGTTCGAGATGATGTTGCTATGGAAACAACCAGCCAATATATTATTATTGATGTTGCCATGGAAATAACCACACCATTTTATTATTTTGAATTCATATAAAAATGATGTTGCCATGGAAACAAGCAGCACATATAATAATGACAATGAGTCCGTTCGAGATGATGTTGCTATGGAAACAACCAGCCAATACTTTTCTAAACGGTCTTATTAAATTGATGTTTTTATGGAAACATCCAGCCAATATTATTATTGATGTTGCCATAGAAACAACCTGCTAATAATTACTCCTATTGAAATGATGTTGCCATGGATAAGAGCGGCATATTTAAAAAAAAGAAGGTGACACAAACGTGATGTTGCCATGGAAACAAACAGCCCATAAATTAGTTTTCGGTCTTTCTAAAATGGTGTTGCCATAGAAACTACTCGCCCAAATAGTAATAATAAAAATCTTATCAAAAATGTTGTTGCCATGGAAACAACCTTATCATATTATAATAATGAAGTCCTATTAAAATGATGTTTCCATGGAAACAACCAGCCAATATATTATTATTGATGTTGCCATGGAAACAACCTGCTAATAATTACTCCTATTGAAATGATGTTGCCATGGAAATGAGCGGCATATTTAAAAAAAAAGAAGGTGACACAAACGTGATGTTGCCATGGAAACAAACAGCCCATAAATTAGTAATCAGTCCTTCTAAAATGGTGTTGCCATAGAAACGACTAGCCCAAATAATAATTATTATTAAAATCTCATTAAAGTGTTGTTGCCATGGAAATAACCACACCATTTTATTATTTTGAATTCATATAAAAATGATGTTGCCATGGAAACAAGCAGCACATATAATAATGACAATGAGTCCGTTCGAGATGATGTTGCTATGGAAACAACCAGCCAATATTTTTCTAAAAGGTCTTATTAAAATGATGTTTTTATGGAAACATCCAGCCAATATATTATTATTGATGTTGCCATAGAAACAACCTGCTAATAATTACCCCTATTGAAATGATGTTGCCATGGAAATGAGCGGCATATTTAAAAAAAAAGAAGGTGACACAAACGTGATGTTGCCATGGAAACAAAAAGCCCATAAATTTGTTATCATTCCTTCTAAAATGGTGTTGCCATAGAAACTACTCGCCCAAATAGTAATAATAAAAATCATATCAAAAATGTTGTTGCCATGGAAACAACCTTATCATATTATAATAATGAAGTCCTATTAAAATGATGTTTCCATGGAAACAACCAGCCAATATATTATTATTGATGTTGCCATGGAAACAACCTGCTAATAATTACTCCTATTGAAATGATGTTGCCATGGAAATGAGCGGCATATTTAAAAAAAAAGAAGGTGATACAAACGTGATGTTGCCATGGAAACAAACAGCCCATAAATTAGTTATCAGTCCTTCTAAAATGGTGTTGCCATAGAAACGACTAGCCCAAATAATAATTATTATTAAAATCTCATTAAAGTGTTGTTGCCATGGAAATAACCACACCATTTTATTATTTTGAATTCATATAAAAATGATGTTGCCATGGAAACAAGCAGCACATATAATAATGACAATGAGTCCGTTCGAGATGATGTTGCTATGGAAACAACCAGCCAATATTTTTCTAAAAGGTCTTATTAAAATGATGTTTTTATGGAAACATCCAGCCAATATATTATTATTGATGTTGCCATAGAAACAACCTGCTAATAATTACCCCTATTGAAATGATGTTGCCATGGAAATGAGCGGCATATTTAAAAAAAAAAAGGTGACACAAACGTGATGTTGCCATGGAAACAAAAAGCCCATAAATTTGTTATCATTCCTTCTAAAATGGTGTTGCCATAGAAACTACTCGCCCAAATAGTAATAATAGAAATCATATCAAAAATGTTGTTGCCATGGAAACAACCTTATCATATTATAATAATGAAGTCCTATTAAAATGATGTTTCCATGGAAACAACCAGCCAATATATTATTATTGATGTTGCCATGGAAACAACCTGCTAATAATTACTCCTATTGAAATGATGTTGCCATGGAAATGAGCGGCATATTTAAAAAAAAAAGAAGGTGACACAAACGTGATGTTGCCATGGAAACAAACAGCCCATAAATTAGTTATCAGTCCTTCTAAAATGGTGTTGCCAAGAAACGACTAGCCCAAATAATAATTATTATTAAAATCTCATTAAAGTGTTGTTGCCATGGAAATAACTACACCATTTTATTATTTTGAATTCATATAAAAATGATGTTGCCATGGAAACAAGCAGCACATATAATAATGACAATGAGTCCGATCGAGATGATGTTGCTATGGAAACAACCAGCCAATACTTTTCTAAACGGTCTTATTAAATTGATGTTTTTATGGAAACATCCAGCCAATATATTATTATTGATGTTGCCATAGAAACAACCTGCTAATAATTACTCCTATTGAAATGATGTTGCCATGGATATGAGCGGCATATTTAAAAAAAAAGAAGGTGACACAAACGTGATGTTGCCATGGAAACAAACAGCCCATAAATTAGTTATCAGTCTTTCTAAAATGGTGTTGCCATAGAAACTACTCGCCCAAATAGTAATAATAAAAATCTTATCAAAAATGTTGTTGCCATGGAAACAACCTTATCATATTATAATAATGAAGTCCTATTAAAATGATGTTTCCATGGAAACAACCAGCCAATATATTATTATTGATGTTGCCATGGAAACAACCTGCTAATAATTACTCCTATTGAAATGATGTTGCCATGGAAATGAGCGGCATATTTAAAAAAAAAGAAGGTGACACAAACGTGATGTTGCCATGGAAACAAAGAGCCCATAAATTAGTTATCAGTCCTTATAAAATGGTGTTGCCATAGAAACGACTAGCCCAAATAATAATTATTATTAAAATCTCATTAAAGTGTTGTTGCCATGGAAATAACCACACCATTTTATTATTTTGAATTCATATAAAAATGATGTTGCCATGGAAACAAGCAGCACATATAATAATGACAATGAGTCCGTTCGAGATGATGTTGCTATGGAAACAACCAGCCAATATTTTTCTAAAAGGTCTTATTAAAATGATGTTTTTATGGAAACATCCAGCCAATATATTATTATTGATGTTGCCATAGAAACAACCTGCTAATAATTACCCCTATTGAAATGATGTTGCCATGGAAATGAGCGGCATATTTAAAAAAAAAGAAGGTGACACAAACGTGATGTTGCCATGGAAACAAAGAGCCCATAAATTAGTTATCAGTCCTTCTAAAATGGTGTTGCCATAGAAACGACTAGCCCAAAAATTATTATTATTAAAATCTCATTAAAGTGTTGTTGCCATGGAAATAACCTTATCATATTATAATAATGAAGTCCTATTAAAATGATATTTCCATGGAAACAACCAGCCAATATATTATTATTGATGTTGCCATGGAAACAACCTGCTAATAATTACTCCTATTGAAATGATGTTGCCATGGATATGAGCGGCATATTTAAAAAAAAGAAGGTGACACAAACGTGATGTTGCCATGGAAACAAACAGCCCATAAATTAGTTATCGGTCTTTCTAAAATGGTGTTGCCATAGAAACTACTCGCCCAAATAGTAATAATAAAAATCTTATCAAAAATGTTGTTGCCATGGAAACAACCTTATCATATTATAATAATGAAGTCCTATTAAAATGATGTTTCCATGGAAACAAGCAGCACATATAATAATGAGAATGAGTCCGTTCGAGATGATGTTGCTATGGAAACAACCAGCCAATATATTATTATTGATGTTGCCATGGAAATAACCACACCATTTTATTATTTTGAATTCATATAAAAATGATGTTGCCATGGAAACAAGCAGCACATATAATAATGACAATGAGTCCGTTCGAGATGATGTTGCTATGGAAACAACCAGCCAATACTTTTCTAAACGGTCTTATTAAATTGATGTTTTTATGGAAACATCCAGCCAATATATTATTATTGATGTTGCCATAGAAACAACCTGCTAATAATTACTCCTATTGAAATGATGTTGCCATGGATAAGAGCGGCATATTTAAAAAAAAGAAGGTGACACAAACGTGATGTTGCCATGGAAACAAACAGCCCATAAATTAGTTTTCGGTCTTTCTAAAATGGTGTTGCCATAGAAACTACTCGCCCAAATAGTAATAATAAAAATCTTATCAAAAATGTTGTTGCCATGGAAACAACCTTATCATATTATAATAATGAAGTCCTATTAAAATGATGTTTCCATGGAAACAACCAGCCAATATATTATTATTGATGTTGCCATGGAAACAACCTGCTAATAATTACTCCTATTGAAATGATGTTGCCATGGATATGAGCGGCATATTTAAAAAAAAGAAGGTGACACAAACGTGATGTTGCCATGGAAACAAACAGCCCATAAATTAGTTATCGGTCTTTCTAAAATGGTGTTGCCATAGAAACTACTCGCCCAAATAGTAATAATAAAAATCTTATCAAAAATGTTGTTGCCATGGAAACAACCTTATCATATTATAATAATGAAGTCCTATTAAAATGATGTTTCCATGGAAACAAGCAGCACATATAATAATGAGAATGAGTCCGTTCGAGATGATGTTGCGATGGAAACAACCAGCCAATATATTATTATTGATGTTGCCATGGAAATAACCACACCATTTTATTATTTTGAATTCATATAAAAATGATGTTGCCATGGAAACAAGCAGCACATATAATAATGACAATGAGTCCGTTCGAGATGATGTTGCTATGGAAACAACCAGCCAATACTTTTCTAAACGGTCTTATTAAATTGATGTTTTTATGGAAACATCCAGCCAATATTATTATTGATGTTGCCATAGAAACAACCTGCTAATAATTACTCCTATTGAAATGATGTTGCCATGGATAAGAGCGGCATATTTAAAAAAAAGAAGGTGACACAAACGTGATGTTGCCATGGAAACAAACAGCCCATAAATTAGTTTTCGGTCTTTCTAAAATGGTGTTGCCATAGAAACTACTCGCCCAAATAGTAATAATAAAAATCTTATCAAAAATGTTGTTGCCATGGAAACAACCTTATCATATTATAATAATGAAGTCCTATTAAAATGATGTTTCCATGGAAACAACCAGCCAATATATTATTATTGATGTTGCCATGGAAACAACCTGCTAATAATTACTCCTATTGAAATGATGTTGCCATGGAAATGAGCGGCATATTTAAAAAAAAAGAAGGTGACACAAACGTGATGTTGCCATGGAAACAAACAGCCCATAAATTAGTAATCAGTCCTTCTAAAATGGTGTTGCCATAGAAACGACTAGCCCAAATAATAATTATTATTAAAATCTCATTAAAGTGTTGTTGCCATGGAAATAACCACACCATTTTATTATTTTGAATTCATATAAAAATGATGTTGCCATGGAAACAAGCAGCACATATAATAATGACAATGAGTCCGTTCGAGATGATGTTGCTATGGAAACAACCAGCCAATATTTTTCTAAAAGGTCTTATTAAAATGATGTTTTTATGGAAACATCCAGCCAATATATTATTATTGATGTTGCCATAGAAACAACCTGCTAATAATTACCCCTATTGAAATGATGTTGCCATGGAAATGAGCGGCATATTTAAAAAAAAAGAAGGTGACACAAACGTGATGTTGCCATGGAAACAAAAAGCCCATAAATTTGTTATCATTCCTTCTAAAATGGTGTTGCCATAGAAACTACTCGCCCAAATAGTAATAATAAAAATCATATCAAAAATGTTGTTGCCATGGAAACAACCTTATCATATTATAATAATGAAGTCCTATTAAAATGATGTTTCCATGGAAACAACCAGCCAATATATTATTATTGATGTTGCCATGGAAACAACCTGCTAATAATTACTCCTATTGAAATGATGTTGCCATGGAAATGAGCGGCATATTTAAAAAAAAAGAAGGTGATACAAACGTGATGTTGCCATGGAAACAAACAGCCCATAAATTAGTTATCAGTCCTTCTAAAATGGTGTTGCCATAGAAACGACTAGCCCAAATAATAATTATTATTAAAATCTCATTAAAGTGTTGTTGCCATGGAAATAACCACACCATTTTATTATTTTGAATTCATATAAAAATGATGTTGCCATGGAAACAAGCAGCACATATAATAATGACAATGAGTCCGTTCGAGATGATGTTGCTATGGAAACAACCAGCCAATATTTTTCTAAAAGGTCTTATTAAAATGATGTTTTTATGGAAACATCCAGCCAATATATTATTATTGATGTTGCCATAGAAACAACCTGCTAATAATTACCCCTATTGAAATGATGTTGCCATGGAAATGAGCGGCATATTTAAAAAAAAAAAGGTGACACAAACGTGATGTTGCCATGGAAACAAAAAGCCCATAAATTTGTTATCATTCCTTCTAAAATGGTGTTGCCATAGAAACTACTCGCCCAAATAGTAATAATAGAAATCATATCAAAAATGTTGTTGCCATGGAAACAACCTTATCATATTATAATAATGAAGTCCTATTAAAATGATGTTTCCATGGAAACAACCAGCCAATATATTATTATTGATGTTGCCATGGAAACAACCTGCTAATAATTACTCCTATTGAAATGATGTTGCCATGGAAATGAGCGGCATATTTAAAAAAAAAAGAAGGTGACACAAACGTGATGTTGCCATGGAAACAAACAGCCCATAAATTAGTTATCAGTCCTTCTAAAATGGTGTTGCCAAGAAACGACTAGCCCAAATAATAATTATTATTAAAATCTCATTAAAGTGTTGTTGCCATGGAAATAACTACACCATTTTATTATTTTGAATTCATATAAAAATGATGTTGCCATGGAAACAAGCAGCACATATAATAATGACAATGAGTCGGATCGAGATGATGTTGCTATGGAAACAACCAGCCAATACTTTTCTAAACGGTCTTATTAAATTGATGTTTTTATGGAAACATCCAGCCAATATATTATTATTGATGTTGCCATAGAAACAACCTGCTAATAATTACTCCTATTGAAATGATGTTGCCATGGATATGAGCGGCATATTTAAAAAAAAAGAAGGTGACACAAACGTGATGTTGCCATGGAAACAAACAGCCCATAAATTAGTTATCAGTCTTTCTAAAATGGTGTTGCCATAGAAACTACTCGCCCAAATAGTAATAATAAAAATCTTATCAAAAATGTTGTTGCCATGGAAACAACCTTATCATATTATAATAATGAAGTCCTATTAAAATGATGTTTCCATGGAAACAACCAGCCAATATATTATTATTGATGTTGCCATGGAAACAACCTGCTAATAATTACTCCTATTGAAATGATGTTGCCATGGAAATGAGCGGCATATTTAAAAAAAAAGAAGGTGACACAAACGTGATGTTGCCATGGAAACAAACAGCCCATAAATTAGTAATCAGTCCTTCTAAAATGGTGTTGCCATAGAAACGACTAGCCCAAATAATAATTATTATTAAAATCTCATTAAAGTGTTGTTGCCATGGAAATAACCACACCATTTTATTATTTTGAATTCATATAAAAATGATGTTGCCATGGAAACAAGCAGCACATATAATAATGACAATGAGTCCGTTCGAGATGATGTTGCTATGGAAACAACCAGCCAATACTTTTCTAAACGGTCTTATTAAATTGATGTTTTTATGGAAACATCCAGCCAATATATTATTATTGATGTTGCCATAGAAACAACCTGCTAATAATTACTCCTATTGAAATGATGTTGCCATGGATAAGAGCGGCATATTTAAAAAAAAGAAGGTGACACAAACGTGATGTTGCCATGGAAACAAACAGCCCATAAATTAGTTTTCGGTCTTTCTAAAATGGTGTTGCCATAGAAACTACTCGCCCAAATAGTAATAATAAAAATCTTATCAAAAATGTTGTTGCCATGGAAACAACCTTATCATATTATAATAATGAAGTCCTATTAAAATGATGTTTCCATGGAAACAACCAGCCAATATATTATTATTGATGTTGCCATGGAAACAACCTGCTAATAATTACTCCTATTGAAATGATGTTGCCATGGAAATGAGCGGCATATTTAAAAAAAAAGAAGGTGACACAAACGTGATGTTGCCATGGAAACAAACAGCCCATAAATTAGTAATCAGTCCTTCTAAAATGGTGTTGCCATAGAAACGACTAGCCCAAATAATAATTATTATTAAAATCTCATTAAAGTGTTGTTGCCATGGAAATAACCACACCATTTTATTATTTTGAATTCATATAAAAATGATGTTGCCATGGAAACAAGCAGCACATATAATAATGACAAAGAGTCCGTTCGAGATGATGTTGCTATGGAAACAACCAGCCAATATTTTTCTAAAAGGTCTTATTAAAATGATGTTTTTATGGAAACATCCAGCCAATATATTATTATTGATGTTGCCATAGAAACAACCTGCTAATAATTACCCCTATTGAAATGATGTTGCCATGGAAATGAGCGGCATATTTAAAAAAAAAGAAGGTGACACAAACGTGATGTTGCCATGGAAACAAAAAGCCCATAAATTTGTTATCATTCCTTCTAAAATGGTGTTGCCATAGAAACTACTCGCCCAAATAGTAATAATAAAAATCATATCAAAAATGTTGTTGCCATGGAAACAACCTTATCATATTATAATAATGAAGTCCTATTAAAATGATGTTTCCATGGAAACAACCAGCCAATATATTATTATTGATGTTGCCATGGAAACAACCTGCTAATAATTACTCCTATTGAAATGATGTTGCCATGGAAATGAGCGGCATATTTAAAAAAAAAGAAGGTGATACAAACGTGATGTTGCCATGGAAACAAACAGCCCATAAATTAGTTATCAGTCCTTCTAAAATGGTGTTGCCATAGAAACGACTAGCCCAAATAATAATTATTATTAAAATCTCATTAAAGTGTTGTTGCCATGGAAATAACCACACCATTTTATTATTTTGAATTCATATAAAAATGATGTTGCCATGGAAACAAGCAGCACATATAATAATGACAATGAGTCCGTTCGAGATGATGTTGCTATGGAAACAACCAGCCAATATTTTTCTAAAAGGTCTTATTAAAATGATGTTTTTATGGAAACATCCAGCCAATATATTATTATTGATGTTGCCATAGAAACAACCTGCTAATAATTACCCCTATTGAAATGATGTTGCCATGGAAATGAGCGGCATATTTAAAAAAAAAAGGTGACACAAACGTGATGTTGCCATGGAAACAAAAAGCCCATAAATTTGTTATCATTCCTTCTAAAATGGTGTTGCCATAGAAACTACTCGCCCAAATAGTAATAATAGAAATCATATCAAAAATGTTGTTGCCATGGAAACAACCTTATCATATTATAATAATGAAGTCCTATTAAAATGATGTTTCCATGGAAACAACCAGCCAATATATTATTATTGATGTTGCCATGGAAACAACCTGCTAATAATTACTCCTATTGAAATGATGTTGCCATGGAAATGAGCGGCATATTTAAAAAAAAAAGAAGGTGACACAAACGTGATGTTGCCATGGAAACAAACAGCCCATAAATTAGTTATCAGTCCTTCTAAAATGGTGTTGCCATAGAAACGACTAGCCCAAATAATAATTATTATTAAAATCTCATTAAAGTGTTGTTGCCATGGAAATAACTACACCATTTTATTATTTTGAATTCATATAAAAATGATGTTGCCATGGAAACAAGCAGCACATATAATAATGACAATGAGTCCGATCGAGATGATGTTGCTATGGAAACAACCAGCCAATACTTTTCTAAACGGTCTTATTAAATTGATGTTTTTATGGAAACATCCAGCCAATATATTATTATTGATGTTGCCATAGAAACAACCTGCTAATAATTACTCCTATTGAAATGATGTTGCCATGGATATGAGCGGCATATTTAAAAAAAAAGAAGGTGACACAAACGTGATGTTGCCATGGAAACAAACAGCCCATAAATTAGTTATCAGTCTTTCTAAAATGGTGTTGCCATAGAAACTACTCGCCCAAATAGTAATAATAAAAATCTTATCAAAAATGTTGTTGCCATGGAAACAACCTTATCATATTATAATAATGAAGTCCTATTAAAATGATATTTCCATGGAAACAACCAGCCAATATATTATTATTGATGTTGCCATGGAAACAACCTGCTAATAATTACTCCTATTGAAATGATGTTGCCATGGAAATGAGCGGCATAATTAAAAAAAAAGAAGGTGACACAAACGTGATGTTGCCATGGAAACAAACAGCCCATAAATTAGTTATCAGTCCTTATAAAATGGTGTTGCCATAGAAACGACTAGCCCAAATAATAATTATTATTAAAATCTCATTAAAGTGTTGTTGCCATGGTAATAACCACACCATTTTATTATTTTGAATTCATATAAAAATGATGTTGCCATGGAAACAAGCAGCACATATAATAATGACAATGAGTCCGTTCGAGATGATGTTGCTATGGAAACAACCAGCCAATACTTTTCTAAACGGTCTTATTAAATTGATGTTTTTATGGAAACATCCAGCCAATATATTATTATTGATGTTGCCATAGAAACAACCTGCTAATAATTACTCCTATTGAAATGATGTTGCCATGGATATGAGCGGCATATTTAAAAAAAAGAAGGTGACACAAACGTGATGTTGCCATGGAAACAAACAGCCCATAAATTAGTTATCGGTCTTTCTAAAATGGTGTTGCCATAGAAACTACTCGCCCAAATAGTAATAATAAAAATCTTATCAAAAATGTTGTTGCCGTGGAAACAACCTTATCATATTATAATAATGAAGTCCTATTAAAATGATGTTTCCATGGAAACAAGCAGCACATATAATAATGAGAATGAGTCCGTTCGAGATGATGTTGCTATGGAAACAACCAGCCAATATATTATTATTGATGTTGCCATGGAAATAACCACACCATTTTATTATTTTGAATTCATATAAAAATGATGTTGCCATGGAAACAAGCAGCACATATAATAATGACAATGAGTCCGTTCGAGATGATGTTGCTATGGAAACAACCAGCCAATACTTTTCTAAACGGTCTTATTAAATTGATGTTTTTATGGAAACATCCAGCCAATATATTATTATTGATGTTGCCATAGAAACAACCTGCTAATAATTACTCCTATTGAAATGATGTTGCCATGGATAAGAGCGGCATATTTAAAAAAAAGAAGGTGACACAAACGTGATGTTGCCATGGAAACAAACAGCCCATAAATTAGTTTTCGGTCTTTCTAAAATGGTGTTGCCATAGAAACTACTCGCCCAAATAGTAATAATAAAAATCTTATCAAAAATGTTGTTGCCATGGAAACAACCTTATCATATTATAATAATGAAGTCCTATTAAAATGATGTTTCCATGGAAACAACCAGCCAATATATTATTATTGATGTTGCCATGGAAACAACCTGCTAATAATTACTCCTATTGAAATGATGTTGCCATGGAAATGAGCGGCATATTTAAAAAAAAAGAAGGTGACACAAACGTGATGTTGCCATGGAAACAAACAGCCCATAAATTAGTAATCAGTCCTTCTAAAATGGTGTTGCCATAGAAACGACTAGCCCAAATAATAATTATTATTAAAATCTCATTAAAGTGTTGTTGCCATGGAAATAACCACACCATTTTATTATTTTGAATTCATATAAAAATGATGTTGCCATGGAAACAAGCAGCACATATAATAATGACAATGAGTCCGTTCGAGATGATGTTGCTATGGAAACAACCAGCCAATATTTTTCTAAAAGGTCTTATTAAAATGATGTTTTTATGGAAACATCCAGCCAATATATTATTATTGATGTTGCCATAGAAACAACCTGCTAATAATTACCCCTATTGAAATGATGTTGCCATGGAAATGAGCGGCATATTTAAAAAAAAAGAAGGTGACACAAACGTGATGTTGCCATGGAAACAAAAAGCCCATAAATTTGTTATCATTCCTTCTAAAATGGTGTTGCCATAGAAACTACTCGCCCAAATAGTAATAATAAAAATCATATCAAAAATGTTGTTGCCATGGAAACAACCTTATCATATTATAATAATGAAGTCCTATTAAAATGATGTTTCCATGGAAACAACCAGCCAATATATTATTATTGATGTTGCCATGGAAACAACCTGCTAATAATTACTCCTATTGAAATGATGTTGCCATGGAAATGAGCGGCATATTTAAAAAAAAAGAAGGTGATACAAACGTGATGTTGCCATGGAAACAAACAGCCCATAAATTAGTTATCAGTCCTTCTAAAATGGTGTTGCCATAGAAACGACTAGCCCAAATAATAATTATTATTAAAATCTCATTAAAGTGTTGTTGCCATGGAAATAACCACACCATTTTATTATTTTGAATTCATATAAAAATGATGTTGCCATGGAAACAAGCAGCACATATAATAATGACAATGAGTCCGTTCGAGATGATGTTGCTATGGAAACAACCAGCCAATATTTTTCTAAAAGGTCTTATTAAAATGATGTTTTTATGGAAACATCCGGCCAATATATTATTATTGATGTTGCCATAGAAACAACCTGCTAATAATTACCCCTATTGAAATGATGTTGCCATGGAAATGAGCGGCATATTTAAAAAAAAAAAGGTGACACAAACGTGATGTTGCCATGGAAACAAAAAGCCCATAAATTTGTTATCATTCCTTCTAAAATGGTGTTGCCATAGAAACTACTCGCCCAAATAGTAATAATAGAAATCATATCAAAAATGTTGTTGCCATGGAAACAACCTTATCATATTATAATAATGAAGTCCTATTAAAATGATGTTTCCATGGAAACAACCAGCCAATATATTATTATTGATGTTGCCATGGAAACAACCTGCTAATAATTACTCCTATTGAAATGATGTTGCCATGGAAATGAGCGGCATATTTAAAAAAAAAAGAAGGTGACACAAACGTGATGTTGCCATGGAAACAAACAGCCCATAAATTAGTTATCAGTCCTTCTAAAATGGTGTTGCCATAGAAACGACTAGCCCAAATAATAATTATTATTAAAATCTCATTAAAGTGTTGTTGCCATGGAAATAACTACACCATTTTATTATTTTGAATTCATATAAAAATGATGTTGCCATGGAAACAAGCAGCACATATAATAATGACAATGAGTCCGATCGAGATGATGTTGCTATGGAAACAACCAGCCAATACTTTTCTAAACGGTCTTATTAAATTGATGTTTTTATGGAAACATCCAGCCAATATATTATTATTGATGTTGCCATAGAAACAACCTGCTAATAATTACTCCTATTGAAATGATGTTGCCATGGATATGAGCGGCATATTTAAAAAAAAAAGAAGGTGACACAAACGTGATGTTGCCATGGAAACAAACAGCCCATAAATTAGTTATCAGTCTTTCTAAAATGGTGTTGCCATAGAAACTACTCGCCCAAATAGTAATAATAAAAATCTTATCAAAAATGTTGTTGCCATGGAAACAACCTTATCATATTATAATAATGAAGTCCTATTAAAATGATGTTTCCATGGAAACAACCAGCCAATATATTATTATTGATGTTGCCATGGAAACAACCTGCTAATAATTACTCCTATTGAAATGATGTTGCCATGGAAATGAGCGGCATATTTAAAAAAAAAGAAGGTGACACAAACGTGATGTTGCCATGGAAACAAAGAGCCCATAAATTAGTTATCAGTCCTTCTAAAATGGTGTTGCCATAGAAACGACTAGCCCAAATAATAATTATTATTAAAATCTCATTAAAGTGTTGTTGCCATGGAAATAACCACACCATTTTATTATTTTGAATTCATATAAAAATGATGTTGCCATGGAAACAAGCAGCACATACAATAATGACAATGAGTCCGTTCGAGATGATGTTGCTATGGAAACAACCAGCCAATATTTTTCTAAAAGGTCTTATTAAAATGATGTTTTTATGGAAACATCCAGCCAATATATTATTATTGATGTTGCCATAGAAACAACCTGCTAATAATTACCCCTATTGAAATGATGTTGCCATGGAAATGAGCGGCATATTTAAAAAAAAAGAAGGTGACACAAACGTGATGTTGCCATGGAAACAAAAAGCCCATAAATTTGTTATCATTCCTTCTAAAATGGTGTTGCCATAGAAACTACTCGCCCAAATAGTAATAATAAAAATCATATCAAAAATGTTGTTGCCATGGAAACAACCTTATCATATTATAATAATGAAGTCCTATTAAAATGATGTTTCCATGGAAACAACCAGCCAATATATTATTATTGATGTTGCCATGGAAACAACCTGCTAATAATTACTCCTATTGAAATGATGTTGCCATGGAAATGAGCGGCATATTTAAAAAAAAAGAAGGTGATACAAACGTGATGTTGCCATGGAAACAAACAGCCCATAAATTAGTTATCAGTCCTTCTAAAATGGTGTTGCCATAGAAACGACTAGCCCAAATAATAATTATTATTAAAATCTCATTAAAGTGTTGTTGCCATGGAAATAACCACACCATTTTATTATTTTGAATTCATATAAAAATGATGTTGCCATGGAAACAAGCAGCACATATAATAATGACAATGAGTCCGTTCGAGATGATGTTGCTATGGAAACAACCAGCCAATATTTTTCTAAAAGGTCTTATTAAAATGATGTTTTTATGGAAACATCCAGCCAATATATTATTATTGATGTTGCCATAGAAACAACCTGCTAATAATTACCCCTATTGAAATGATGTTGCCATGGAAATGAGCGGCATATTTAAAAAAAAAGAAGGTGACACAAACGTGATGTTGCCATGGAAACAAAAAGCCCATAAATTTGTTATCATTCCTTCTAAAATGGTGTTGCCATAGAAACTACTCGCCCAAATAGTAATAATAAAAATCATATCAAAAATGTTGTTGTCATGGAAACAACCTTATCATATTATAATAATGAAGTCCTATTAAAATGATGTTTCCATGGAAACAACCAGCCAATATATTATTATTGATGTTGCCATGGAAACAACCTGCTAATAATTACTCCTATTGAAATGATGTTGCCATGGAAATGAGCGGCATATTTAAAAAAAAAGAAGGTGACACAAACGTGATGTTGCCATGGAAACAAACAGCCCATAAATTAGTTATCAGTCCTTCTAAAATGGTGTTGCCATAGAAACGAATAGCCCAAATAATAATTATTATTAAAATCTCATTAAAGTGTTGTTGCCATGGAAATAACCACACCATTTTATTATTTTGAATTCATATAAAAATGATGTTGCCATGGAAACAAGCAGCACATATAATAATGACAATGAGTCCGTTCGAGATGATGTTGCTATGGAAACAACCAGCCAATATTTTTCTAAAAGGTCTTATTAAAATGATGTTTTTATGGAAACATCCAGCCAATATATTATTATTGATGTTGCCATAGAAACAACCTGCTAATAATTACCCCTATTGAAATGATGTTGCCATGGAAATGAGCGGCATATTTAAAAAAAAAGAAGGTGACACAAACGTGATGTTGCCATGGAAACAAAAAGCCCATAAATTTGTTATCATTCCTTCTAAAATGGTGTTGCCATAGAAACTACTCGCCCAAATAGTAATAATAAAAATCATATCAAAAATGTTGTTGTCATGGAAACAACCTTATCATATTATAATAATGAAGTCCTATTAAAATGATGTTTCCATGGAAACAACCAGCCAATATATTATTATTGATGTTGCCATGGAAACAACCTGCTAATAATTACTCCTATTGAAATGATGTTGCCATGGAAATGAGCGGCATATTTAAAAAAAAAGAAGGTGACACAAACGTGATGTTGCCATGGAAACAAACAGCCCATAAATTAGTTATCAGTCCTTCTAAAATGGTGTTGCCATAGAAACGACTAGCTTAAATAATAATTATTATTAAATTCTCATTAAAGTGTTGTTGCCATGGAAATAACCACACCATTTTATTATTTTGAATTCATATAAAAATGATGTTGCCATGGAAACAAGCAGCACATATAATAATGACAATGAGTCCGTTCGAGATGATGTTGCTATGGAAACAACCAGCCAATATTTTTCTAAAAGGTCTTATTAAAATGATGTTTATATGGAAACATCCAGCCAATATATTATTATTTGATGTTGCCATAGAAACAACCTGCTAATAATTACTCCTATTGAAATGATGTTGCCATGGAAATGAGCGGCATATTTAAAAAAAAAAAAGGTGACACAAACGTGATATTGCCATGGAAACAAACAGCCCATAAATTAGTTATCAGTCCTTCTAAAATGGTGTTGCCATAGAAACGACTAGCCCAAATAATAATTATTATTAAAATCTCATTAAAGTGTTGTTGCAATGGAAATAACCACATCATTTTATTATTTTGAATTCATATAAAAATGATGTTGCCATGGAAACAAGCAGCCCATATAATAATGACAATGAGTCCGTTCGAGATGATGTTGCTATGGAAACAACCAGCCAATACTTTTCTAAAAGGTCTTATTAAAATGATGTTTTTATGGAAACATCCAGCCAATATATTATTATTGATGTTGCCATAGAAACAACCTGCTAATAATTACCCCTATTGAAATGATGTTGCCATGGAAATGAGCGGCATATTTAAAAAAAAGAAGGTGACACAAACGTGATGTTGCCATGGAAACAAAAAGCCCATAAATTAGTTATCATTCCTTCTAAAATGGTGTTGCCATAGAAACTACTCGCCCAAATAGTAATAATAAAAATCATATCAAAAATGTTGTTGCCATGGAAACAACCTTATCATATTATAATAATGAAGTCCTATTAAAATGATGTTTCCATGGAAACAACCAGCCAATATATTATTATTGATGTTGCCATGGAAACAACCTGCTAATAATTACTCCTATTGAAATGATGTTGCCATGGAAATGAGCGGCATATTTAAAAAAAAAGAAGGTGACACAAACGTGATGTTGCCATGGAAACAAAAAGCCCATGAATTAGTTATCATTCCTTCTAAAATGGTGTTGCCATAGAAACTACTCGCCCAAATAGTAATAATAAAAATCATATCAAAAATGTTGTTGCCATGGAAACAACCTTATCATATTATTTTTTTATTCACCAGATTTACAGGAACGGGTTTAGTTTTTCCCATAGGAAAAACTAAATTCCCATACGATAAATCCTACTGATCCCTCAATATAAATATTTAAAAAATGTTTATATACAAATTTAAATGAAGTCCTATTAAAATGATGTTTCCATGGAAACAAGCAGCTAATAATAACTCCTATTGAAATGATGTTGCCATGGAAATGAGCGGCATATTTAAAAAAAAAGAAGGTGACACAAACGTGATGTTGCCATGGAAACAAACAGCCCATAAATTAGTTATCAGTCCTTCAAAAATGGTGTTGACATAGAAACGACTAGCCCAAATAATAATTATTATTAAAATCTCATTAAAGTGTTGTTGCCATGGAAATAACCACACCATTTTATTATTTTGAATTCATATAAAAATGATGTTGCCATGGAAACAAGCAGCACATATAATAATGACAATGAGTTTGTTCGAGATGATGTTGCTATGGAAACAACCAGCCAATACTTTTCTAAACGGTCTTATTAAATTGATGTTTTTATGGAAACATCCAGCCAATATATTATTATTGATGTTGCCATAGAAACAACCTGCTAATAATTACTCCTATTGAAATGATGTTGCCATGGATATGAGCGGCATATTTAAAAAAAAAGAAGGTGACACAAACGTGATGTTGCCATGGAAACAAACAGCCCATAAATTAGTTATCAGTCTTTCTAAAATGGTGTTGCCATAGAAACTACTCGCCCAAATAGTAATAATAAAAATCTTATCAAAAATGTTGTTGCCATGGAAACAACCTTATCATATTATAATAATGAAGTCCTATTAAAATGATATTTCCATGGAAACAACCAGCCAATATATTATTATTGATGTTGCCATGGAAACAACCTGCTAATAATTACTCCTATTGAAATGATGTTGCCATGGAAATGAGCGGCATAATTAAAAAAAAAGAAGGTGACACAAACGTGATGTTGCCATGGAAACAAACAGCCCATAAATTAGTTATCAGTCCTTATAAAATGGTGTTGCCATAGAAACGACTAGCCCAAATAATAATTATTATTAAAATCTCATTAAAGTGTTGTTGCCATGGTAATAACCACACCATTTTATTATTTTGAATTCATATAAAAATGATGTTGCCATGGAAACAAGCAGCACATATAATAATGACAATGAGTCCGTTCGAGATGATGTTGCTATGGAAACAACCAGCCAATACTTTTCTAAACGGTCTTAATAAATTGATGTTTTTATGGAAACATCCAGCCAATATATTATTATTGATGTTGCCATAGAAACAACCTGCTAATAATTACTCCTATTGAAATGATGTTGCCATGGATATGAGCGGCATATTTAAAAAAAAGAAGGTGACACAAACGTGATGTTGCCATGGAAACAAACAGCCCATAAATTAGTTATCGGTCTTTCTAAAATGGTGTTGCCATAGAAACTACTCGCCCAAATAGTAATAATAAAAATCTTATCAAAAATGTTGTTGCCGTGGAAACAACCTTATCATATTATAATAATGAAGTCCTATTAAAATGATGTTTCCATGGAAACAAGCAGCACATATAATAATGAGAATGAGTCCGTTCGAGATGATGTTGCTATGGAAACAACCAGCCAATATATTATTATTGATGTTGCCATGGAAATAACCACACCATTTTATTATTTTGAATTCATATAAAAATGATGTTGCCATGGAAACAAGCAGCACATATAATAATGACAATGAGTCCGTTCGAGATGATGTTGCTATGGAAACAACCAGCCAATACTTTTCTAAACGGTCTTATTAAATTGATGTTTTTATGGAAACATCCAGCCAATATATTATTATTGATGTTGCCATAGAAACAACCTGCTAATAATTACTCCTATTGAAATGATGTTGCCATGGATAAGAGCGGCATATTTAAAAAAAAGAAGGTGACACAAACGTGATGTTGCCATGGAAACAAACAGCCCATAAATTAGTTTTCGGTCTTTCTAAAATGGTGTTGCCATAGAAACTACTCGCCCAAATAGTAATAATAAAAATCTTATCAAAAATGTTGTTGCCATGGAAACAACCTTATCATATTATAATAATGAAGTCCTATTAAAATGATGTTTCCATGGAAACAACCAGCCAATATATTATTATTGATGTTGCCATGGAAACAACCTGCTAATAATTACTCCTATTGAAATGATGTTGCCATGGAAATGAGCGGCATATTTAAAAAAAAAGAAGGTGACACAAACGTGATGTTGCCATGGAAACAAACAGCCCATAAATTAGTAATCAGTCCTTCTAAAATGGTGTTGCCATAGAAACGACTAGCCCAAATAATAATTATTATTAAAATCTCATTAAAGTGTTGTTGCCATGGAAATAACCACACCATTTTATTATTTTGAATTCATATAAAAATGATGTTGCCATGGAAACAAGCAGCACATATAATAATGACAATGAGTCCGTTCGAGATGATGTTGCTATGGAAACAACCAGCCAATATTTTTCTAAAAGGTCTTATTAAAATGATGTTTTTATGGAAACATCCAGCCAATATATTATTATTGATGTTGCCATAGAAACAACCTGCTAATAATTACCCCTATTGAAATGATGTTGCCATGGAAATGAGCGGCATATTTTAAAAAAAAGAAGGTGACACAAACGTGATGTTGCCATGGAAACAAAAAGCCCATAAATTTGTTATCATTCCTTCTAAAATGGTGTTGCCATAGAAACTACTCGCCCAAATAGTAATAATAAAAATCATATCAAAAATGTTGTTGCCATGGAAACAACCTTATCATATTATAATAATGAAGTCCTATTAAAATGATGTTTCCATGGAAACAACCAGCCAATATATTATTATTGATGTTGCCATGGAAACAACCTGCTAATAATTACTCCTATTGAAATGATGTTGCCATGGAAATGAGCGGCATATTTAAAAAAAAAGAAGGTGATACAAACGTGATGTTGCCATGAAAACAAACAGCCCATAAATTAGTTATCAGTCCTTCTAAAATGGTGTTGCCATAGAAACGACTAGCCCAAATAATAATTATTATTAAAATCTCATTAAAGTGTTGTTGCCATGGAAATAACCACACCATTTTATTATTTTGAATTCATATAAAAATGATGTTGCCATGGAAACAAGCAGCACATATAATAATGACAATGAGTCCGTTCGAGATGATGTTGCTATGGAAACAACCAGCCAATATTTTTCTAAAAGGTCTTATTAAAATGATGTTTTTATGGAAACATCCAGCCAATATATTATTATTGATGTTGCCATAGAAACAACCTGCTAATAATTACCCCTATTGAAATGATGTTGCCATGGAAATGAGCGGCATATTTAAAAAAAAAAAGGTGACACAAACGTGATGTTGCCATGGAAACAAAAAGCCCATAAATTTGTTATCATTCCTTCTAAAATGGTGTTGCCATAGAAACTACTCGCCCAAATAGTAATAATAGAAATCATATCAAAAATGTTGTTGCCATGGAAACAACCTTATCATATTATAATAATGAAGTCCTATTAAAATGATGTTTCCATGGAAACAACCAGCCAATATATTATTATTGATGTTGCCATGGAAACAACCTGCTAATAATTACTCCTATTGAAATGATGTTGCCATGGAAATGAGCGGCATATTTAAAAAAAAAAGAAGGTGACACAAACGTGATGTTGCCATGGAAACAAACAGCCCATAAATTAGTTATCAGTCCTTCTAAAATGGTGTTGCCATAGAAACGACTAGCCCAAATAATAATTATTATTAAAATCTCATTAAAGTGTTGTTGCCATGGAAATAACTACACCATTTTATTATTTTGAATTCATATAAAAATGATGTTGCCATGGAAACAAGCAGCACATATAATAATGACAATGAGTCCGATCGAGATGATGTTGCTATGGAAACAACCAGCCAATACTTTTCTAAACGGTCTTATTAAATTGATGTTTTTATGGAAACATCCAGCCAATATATTATTATTGATGTTGCCATAGAAACAACCTGCTAATAATTACTCCTATTGAAATGATGTTGCCATGGATATGAGCGGCATATTTAAAAAAAAAAGAAGGTGACACAAACGTGATGTTGCCATGGAAACAAACAGCCCATAAATTAGTTATCAGTCTTTCTAAAATGGTGTTGCCATAGAAACTACTCGCCCAAATAGTAATAATAAAAATCTTATCAAAAATGTTGTTGCCATGGAAACAACCTTATCATATTATAATAATGAAGTCCTATTAAAATGATGTTTCCATGGAAACAACCAGCCAATATATTATTATTGATGTTGCCATGGAAACAACCTGCTAATAATTACTCCTATTGAAATGATGTTGCCATGGAAATGAGCGGCATATTTAAAAAAAAAGAAGGTGACACAAACGTGATGTTGCCATGGAAACAAAGAGCCCATAAATTAGTTATCAGTCCTTCTAAAATGGTGTTGCCATAGAAACGACTAGCCCAAATAATAATTATTATTAAAATCTCATTAAAGTGTTGTTGCCATGGAAATAACCACACCATTTTATTATTTTGAATTCATATAAAAATGATGTTGCCATGGAAACAAGCAGCACATATAATAATGACAATGAGTCCGTTCGAGATGATGTTGCTATGGAAACAACCAGCCAATATTTTTCTAAAAGGTCTTATTAAAATGATGTTTTTATGGAAACATCCAGCCAATATATTATTATTGATGTTGCCATAGAAACAACCTGCTAATAATTACCCCTATTGAAATGATGTTGCCATGGAAATGAGCGGCATATTTAAAAAAAAAGAAGGTGACACAAACGTGATGTTGCCATGGAAATAAACAGCCCATAAATTAGTTATCAGTCCTTCTCAAATGGTGTTGCCATAGAAACGACTAGCCCAAATAATAATTATTATTAAAATCTCATTAAAGTGTTGTTGCCATGGAAATAACCACACCATTTTATTATTTTGAATTCATATAAAAATGATGTTGCCATGGAAATAAGCAGCACATATAATAATGACAATGAGTCCGTTCGAGATGATGTTGCTATGGAAACAACCAGCCAATACTTTTCTAAACGGTCTTATTAAATTGATGTTTTTATGGAAACATCCAGCCAATATATTATTATTGATGTTGCCATAGAAACAACCTGCTAATAATTACTCCTATTGAAATGATGTTGCCATGGATAAGAGCGGCATATTTAAAAAAAAGAAGGTGACACAAACGTGATGTTGCCATGGAAACAAACAGCCCATAAATTAGTTTTCGGTCTTTCTAAAATGGTGTTGCCATAGAAACTACTCGCCCAAATAGTAATAATAAAAATCTTATCAAAAATGTTGTTGCCATGGAAACAACCTTATCATATTATAATAATGAAGTCCTATTAAAATGATGTTTCCATGGAAACAACCAGCCAATATATTATTATTGATGTTGCCATGGAAACAACCTGCTAATAATTACTCCTATTGAAATGATGTTGCCATGGAAATGAGCGGCATATTTAAAAAAAAAGAAGGTGACACAAACGTGATGTTGCCATGGAAACAAAGAGCCCATAAATTAGTTATCAGTCCTTCTAAAATGGTGTTGCCATAGAAACGACTAGCCCAAATAATAATTATTATTAAAATCTCATTAAAGTGTTGTTGCCATGGAAATAACCACACCATTTTATTATTTTGAATTCATATAAAAATGATGTTGCCATGGAAACAAGCAGCACATATAATAATGACAATGAGTCCGTTCGAGATGATGTTGCTATGGAAACAACCAGCCAATATTTTTCTAAAAGGTCTTATTAAAATGATGTTTTTATGGAAACATCCAGCCAATATATTATTATTGATGTTGCCATAGAAACAACCTGCTAATAATTACCCCTATTGAAATGATGTTGCCATGGAAATGAGCGGCATATTTAAAAAAAAAGAAGGTGACACAAACGTGATGTTGCCATGGAAATAAACAGCCCATAAATTAGTTATCAGTCCTTCTCAAATGGTGTTGCCATAGAAACGACTAGCCCAAATAATAATTATTATTAAAATCTCATTAAAGTGTTGTTGCCATGGAAATAACCACACCATTTTATTATTTTGAATTCATATAAAAATGATGTTGCCATGGAAATAAGCAGCACATATAATAATGACAATGAGTCCGTTCGAGATGATGTTGCTATGGAAACAACCAGCCAATACTTTTCTAAACGGTCTTATTAAATTGATGTTTTTATGGAAACATCCAGCCAATATATTATTATTGATGTTGCCATAGAAACAACCTGCTAATAATTACTCCTATTGAAATGATGTTGCCATGGATAAGAGCGGCATATTTAAAAAAAAGAAGGTGACACAAACGTGATGTTGCCATGGAAACAAACAGCCCATAAATTAGTTTTCGGTCTTTCTAAAATGGTGTTGCCATAGAAACTACTCGCCCAAATAGTAATAATAAAAATCTTATCAAAAATGTTGTTGCCATGGAAACAACCTTATCATATTATAATAATGAAGTCCTATTAAAATGATGTTTCCATGGAAACAACCAGCCAATATATTATTATTGATGTTGCCATGGAAACAACCTGCTAATAATTACCCCTATTGAAATGATGTTGCCATGGAAATGAGCGGCATATTTAAAAAAAAAGAAGGTGACACAAACGTGATGTTGCCATGGAAACAAACAGCCCATAAATTAGTTATCAGTCCTTCTAAAATGGTGTTGCCATAGAAACGACTAGCCCAAATAATAATTATTATTAAAATCTCATTAAAGTGTTGTTGCCATGGAAATAACCACACCATTTTATTATTTTGAATTCATATAAAAATGATGTTGCCATGGAAACAAGCAGCACATATAATAATGACAATGAGACCGTTCGAGATGATGTTGCTATTGAAACAACCAGCCAATATTTTTCTAAAAGGTCTTATTAAAATGATGTTTTTATGGAAACATCCAGCCAATATATTATTATTGATGTTGCCATGGAAACAACCATCTAATAATTACTCCTATTGAAATGATGTTGCCATGGAAATGAGCGGCATATTTAAAAAAAAGAAGGTGACACAAACGTGATGTTGCCATGGAAACAAACAGCCCATAAATTAGTTATCAGTCCTTCTAAAATGGTGTTGCCATAGAAACGACTAGCCCAAATAATAATTATTATTAAAATCTCATTAAAGTGTTGTTGCCATGGAAATAACCACACCATTTTATTATTTTGAATTCATATAAAAATGATGTTGCCATGGAAACAAGCAGCACATATAATAATGACAATGAGTCCGTTCGAGATGATGTTGCTATGGAAACAACCAGCCAATATTTTTCTAAAAGGTCTTATTAAAATGATGTTTTTATGGAAACATCCAGCCAATATATTATTATTGATGTTGCCATAGAAACAACCTGTTAATAATTACCCCTATTGAAATGATGTTGCCATGGAAATGAGCGGCATATTTAAAAAAAAAGAAGGTGACACAAACGTGATGTTGCCATGGAAATAAACAGCCCATAAATTAGTTATCAGTCCTTCTCAAATGGTGTTGCCATAGAAACGACTAGCCCAAATAATAATTATTATTAAAATCTCATTAAAGTGTTGTTGCCATGGAAATAACCACACCATTTTATTATTTTGAATTCATATAAAAATGATGTTGCCATGGAAACAAGCAGCACATATAATAATGACAATGAGTCCGTTCGAGATGATGTTGCTATGGAAACAACCAGCCAATACTTTTCTAAACGGTCTTATTAAAATGATGTTTTTATGGAAACATCCAGCCAATATATTATTATTGATGTTGCCATAGAAACAACCTGCTAATAATTACCCCTATTGAAATGATGTTGCCATGGAAATGAGCGGCATATTTAAAAAAAATGAAGGTGACACAAACGTGATGTTGCCATGGAAATAAACAGCCCATAAATTAGTTATCAGTCCTTCTAAAATGGTGTTGCCATAGAAACGACTAGCCCAAATAATAATTATTATTAAAATCTCATTAAAGTGTTGTTGCCATGGAAATAACCACACCATTTTATTATTTTGAATTCATATAAAAATGATGTTGCCATGGAAACAAGCAGCACATATAATAATGACAATGAGTCCGTTCGAGATGATGTTGCTATGGAAACAACCAGCCAATATTTTTCTAAAAGGTCTTATTAAAATGATGTTTATATGGAAACATCCAGCCAATATATTATTATTTGATGTTGCCATAGAAACAACCTGCTAATAATTACTCCTATTGAAATGATGTTGCCATGGAAATGAGCGGCATATTTAAAAAAAAAGAAGGTGAAACAAACGTGATGTTGCCATGGAAACAAACAGCCCATAAATTAGTTATCAGTCCTTCTAAAATGGTGTTGCCATAGAAACGACTAGCCCAAATAATAATTATTATTAAAATCTCATTAAAGTGTTGTTGCCATGGAAATAACCACATCATTTTATTATTTTGAATTCATATAAAAATGATGTTGCCATGGAAACAAGCAGCACATATAATAATGACAATGAGTCCGTTCGAGATGATGTTGCTATGGAAACAACCAGCCAATACTTTTCTAAAAGGTCTTATTAAATTGATGTTTTTATGGAAACATCCAGCCAATATATTATTATTGATGTTGCCATAGAAACAACCTGCTAATAATTACTCCTATTGAAATGATGTTGCCATGGAAATGAGCGGCATATTTAAAAAAAAAAGAAGGTGACACAAACGTGATGTTGCCATGGAAACAAACAGCCCATAAATTAGTTATCAGTCCTTCTAAAATGGTGTTGCCATAGAAACGACTAGCCCAAATAATAATTATTATTAAAATCTCATTAAAGTGTTGTTGCCATGGAAATAACCACACCATTTTATTATTTTGAATTCATATAAAAATGATGTTGCCTGGAAACAAGCAGCACATATAATAATGACAATGAGTCCGTTCGAGATGATGTTGCTATGGAAACAACCAGCCAATATTTTTCTAAAAGGTCTCTTTAAAATGATGTTTTTATGGAAACATCCAGCCAATATATTATTATTGATGTTGCCATAGAAACAACCTGCTAATAATTACCCCTATTGAAATGATGTTGCCATGGAAATGAGCGGCATATTTAAAAAAAAAAAGAAGGTGACACAAACGTGATGTTGCCATGGAAACAAAAAGCCCATAAATTAGTTATCATTCCTTCTAAAATGGTGTTGCGATAGAAACTACTCGCCCAAATAGTAATAATAAAAATCATATCAAAAATGTTGTTGCCATGGAAACAACCTTATCATATTATAATAATGAAGTCCTATTAAAATGATGTTTCCATGGAAACAACCAGCCAATATATTATTATTGATGTTGCCATGGAAACAACCTGCTAATAATTACTCCTATTGAAATGATGTTGCCATGGAAATGAGCGGCATATTTAAAAAAAAAGAAGGTGACACAAATGTGATGTTGCCATGGAAACAAACAGCCCATAAATTAGTTATCAGTCCTTCTAAAATGGTGTTGCCATAGAAACGACTAGCCCAAATAATAATTATTATTAAAATCTCATTAAAGTGTTGTTGCCATGGAAATAACCACACCATTTTATTATTTTGAATTCATATAAAAATGATGTTGCCATGGAAACAAGCAGCACATATAATAATGACAATGAGTCCGTTCGAGATGATGTTGCTATGGAAACAACCAGCCAATACTTTTCTAAACGGTCTTATTAAATTGATGTTTTTATGGAAACATCCAGCCAATATATTATTATTGATGTTGCCATAGAAACAACCTGCTAATAATTACTCCTATTGAAATGATGTTGCCATGGATATGAGCGGCATATTTAAAAAAAAAGAAGGTGACACAAACGTGATGTTGCCATGGAAACAAACAGCCCATAAATTAGTTATCGGTCTTTCTAAAATGGTGTTGCCATAGAAACTACTCGCCCAAATAGTAATAATAAAAATCTTATCAAAAATGTTGTTGCCATGGAAACAACCTTATCATATTATAATAATGAAGTCCTATTAAAATGATGTTTCCATGGAAACAACCAGCCAATATATTATTATTGATGTTGCCATGGAAACAACCTGCTAATAATTACTCCTATTGAAATGATGTTGCCATGGAAATGAGCGGCATATTTAAAAAAAAAGAAGGTGACACAAACGTGATGTTGCCATGGAAACAAACAGCCCATAAATTAGTTATCAGTCCTTCTAAAATGGTGTTGCCATAGAAACGAATAGCCCAAATAATAATTATTATTAAAATCTCATTAAAGTGTTGTTGCCATGGAAATAACCACACCATTTTATTATTTTGAATTCATATAAAAATGATGTTGCCATGGAAACAAGCAGCACATATAATAATGACAATGAGTCCGTTCGAGATGATGTTGCTATGGAAACAACCAGCCAATATTTTTCTAAAAGGTCTTATTAAAATGATGTTTTTATGGAAACATCCAGCCAATATATTATTATTGATGTTGCCATAGAAACAACCTGCTAATAATTACCCCTATTGAAATGATGTTGCCATGGAAATGAGCGGCATATTTAAAAAAAAAGAAGGTGACACAAACGTGATGTTGCCATGGAAACAAAAAGCCCATAAATTTGTTATCATTCCTTCTAAAATGGTGTTGTCATAGAAACTACTCGCCCAAATAGTAATAATAAAAATCATATCAAAAATGTTGTTGTCATGGAAACAACCTTATCATATTATAATAATGAAGTCCTATTAAAATGATGTTTCCATGGAAACAACCAGCCAATATATTATTATTGATGTTGCCATGGAAACAACCATCTAATAATTACTCCTATTGAAATGATGTTGCCATGGAAATGAGCGGCATATTTAAAAAAAAGAAGGTGACACAAACGTGATGTTGCCATGGAAACAAACAGCCCATAAATTAGTTATCAGTCCTTCTAAAATGGTGTTGCCATAGAAACGACTAGCCCAAATAATAATTATTATTAAAATCTCATTAAAGTGTTGTTGCCATGGAAATAACCACACCATTTTATTATTTTGAATTCATATAAAAATGATGTTGCCATGGAAACAAGCAGCACATATAATAATGACAATGAGTCCGTTCGAGATGATGTTGCTATGGAAACAACCAGCCAATATTTTTCTAAAAGGTCTTATTAAAATGATGTTTTTATGGAAACATCCAGCCAATATATTATTATTGATGTTGCCATAGAAACAACCTGCTAATAATTACCCCTATTGAAATGATGTTGCCATGGAAATGAGCGGCATATTTAAAAAAAAAGAAGGTGACACAAACGTGATGTTGCCATGGAAATAAACAGCCCATAAATTAGTTATCAGTCCTTCTCAAATGGTGTTGCCATAGAAACGACTAGCCCAAATAATAATTATTATTAAAATCTCATTAAAGTGTTGTTGCCATGGAAATAACCACACCATTTTATTATTTTGAATTCATATAAAAATGATGTTGCCATGGAAACAAGCAGCACATATAATAATGACAATGAGTCCGTTCGAGATGATGTTGCTATGGAAACAACCAGCCAATACTTTTCTAAACGGTCTTATTAAAATGATGTTTTTATGGAAACATCCAGCCAATATATTATTATTGATGTTGCCATAGAAACAACCTGCTAATAATTACCCCTATTGAAATGATGTTGCCATGGAAATGAGCGGCATATTTAAAAAAAATGAAGGTGACACAAACGTGATGTTGCCATGGAAATAAACAGCCCATAAATTAGTTATCAGTCCTTCTAAAATGGTGTTGCCATAGAAACGACTAGCCCAAATAATAATTATTATTAAAATCTCATTAAAGTGTTGTTGCCATGGAAATAACCACACCATTTTATTATTTTGAATTCATATAAAAATGATGTTGCCATGGAAACAAGCAGCACATATAATAATGACAATGAGTCCGTTCGAGATGATGTTGCTATGGAAACAACCAGCCAATATTTTTCTAAAAGGTCTTATTAAAATGATGTTTATATGGAAACATCCAGCCAATATATTATTATTTGATGTTGCCATAGAAACAACCTGCTAATAATTACTCCTATTGAAATGATGTTGCCATGGAAATGAGCGGCATATTTAAAAAAAAAGAAGGTGAAACAAACGTGATGTTGCCATGGAAACAAACAGCCCATAAATTAGTTATCAGTCCTTCTAAAATGGTGTTGCCATAGAAACGACTAGCCCAAATAATAATTATTATTAAAATCTCATTAAAGTGTTGTTGCCATGGAAATAACCACATCATTTTATTATTTTGAATTCATATAAAAATGATGTTGGCATGGAAACAAGCAGCACATATAATAATGACAATGAGTCCGTTCGAGATGATGTTGCTATGGAAACAACCAGCCAATACTTTTCTAAAAGGTCTTATTAAATTGATGTTTTTATGGAAACATCCAGCCAATATATTATTATTGATGTTGCCATAGAAACAACCTGCTAATAATTACTCCTATTGAAATGATGTTGCCATGGAAATGAGCGGCATATTTAAAAAAAAAAGAAGGTGACACAAACGTGATGTTGCCATGGAAACAAACAGCCCATAAATTAGTTATCAGTCCTTCTAAAATGGTGTTGCCATAGAAACGACTAGCCCAAATAATAATTATTATTAAAATCTCATTAAAGTGTTGTTGCCATGGAAATAACCACACCATTTTATTATTTTGAATTCATATAAAAATGATGTTGCCTGGAAACAAGCAGCACATATAATAATGACAATGAGTCCGTTCGAGATGATGTTGCTATGGAAACAACCAGCCAATATTTTTCTAAAAGGTCTCTTTAAAATGATGTTTTTATGGAAACATCCAGCCAATATATTATTATTGATGTTGCCATAGAAACAACCTGCTAATAATTACCCCTATTGAAATGATGTTGCCATGGAAATGAGCGGCATATTTAAAAAAAAAAAGAAGGTGACACAAACGTGATGTTGCCATGGAAACAAAAAGCCCATAAATTAGTTATCATTCCTTCTAAAATGGTGTTGCGATAGAAACTACTCGCCCAAATAGTAATAATAAAAATCATATCAAAAATGTTGTTGCCATGGAAACAACCTTATCATATTATAATAATGAAGTCCTATTAAAATGATGTTTCCATGGAAACAACCAGCCAATATATTATTATTGATGTTGCCATGGAAACAACCTGCTAATAATTACTCCTATTGAAATGATGTTGCCATGGAAATGAGCGGCATATTTAAAAAAAAAGAAGGTGACACAAATGTGATGTTGCCATGGAAACAAACAGCCCATAAATTAGTTATCAGTCCTTCTAAAATGGTGTTGCCATAGAAACGACTAGCCCAAATAATAATTATTATTAAAATCTCATTAAAGTGTTGTTGCCATGGAAATAACCACACCATTTTATTATTTTGAATTCATATAAAAATGATGTTGCCATGGAAACAAGCAGCACATATAATAATGACAATGAGTCCGTTCGAGATGATGTTGCTATGGAAACAACCAGCCAATACTTTTCTAAACGGTCTTATTAAATTGATGTTTTTATGGAAACATCCAGCCAATATATTATTATTGATGTTGCCATAGAAACAACCTGCTAATAATTACTCCTATTGAAATGATGTTGCCATGGATATGAGCGGCATATTTAAAAAAAAAGAAGGTGACACAAACGTGATGTTGCCATGGAAACAAACAGCCCATAAATTAGTTATCGGTCTTTCTAAAATGGTGTTGCCATAGAAACTACTCGCCCAAATAGTAATAATAAAAATCTTATCAAAAATGTTGTTGCCATGGAAACAACCTTATCATATTATAATAATGAAGTCCTATTAAAATGATGTTTCCATGGAAACAACCAGCCAATATATTATTATTGATGTTGCCATGGAAACAACCTGCTAATAATTACTCCTATTGAAATGATGTTGCCATGGAAATGAGCGGCATATTTAAAAAAAAAGAAGGTGACACAAACGTGATGTTGCCATGGAAACAAACAGCCCATAAATTAGTTATCAGTCCTTCTAAAATGGTGTTGCCATAGAAACGAATAGCCCAAATAATAATTATTATTAAAATCTCATTAAAGTGTTGTTGCCATGGAAATAACCACACCATTTTATTATTTTGAATTCATATAAAAATGATGTTGCCATGGAAACAAGCAGCACATATAATAATGACAATGAGTCCGTTCGAGATGATGTTGCTATGGAAACAACCAGCCAATATTTTTCTAAAAGGTCTTATTAAAATGATGTTTTTATGGAAACATCCAGCCAATATATTATTATTGATGTTGCCATAGAAACAACCTGCTAATAATTACCCCTATTGAAATGATGTTGCCATGGAAATGAGCGGCATATTTAAAAAAAAAGAAGGTGACACAAACGTGATGTTGCCATGGAAACAAAAAGCCCATAAATTTGTTATCATTCCTTCTAAAATGGTGTTGCCATAGAAACTACTCGCCCAAATAGTAATAATAAAAATCATATCAAAAATGTTGTTGTCATGGAAACAACCTTATCATATTATAATAATGAAGTCCTATTAAAATGATGTTTCCATGGAAACAACCAGCCAATATATTATTATTGATGTTGCCATGGAAACAACCTGCTAATAATTACTCCTATTGAAATGATGTTGCCATGGAAATGAGCGGCATATTTAAAAAAAAAGAAGGTGACACAAACGTGATGTTGCCATGGAAACAAACAGCCCATAAATTAGTTATCAGTCCTTCTAAAATGGTGTTGCCATAGAAACGACTAGCTTAAATAATAATTATTATTAAATTCTCATTAAAGTGTTGTTGCCATGGAAATAACCACACCATTTTATTATTTTGAATTCATATAAAAATGATGTTGCCATGGAAACAAGCAGCACATATAATAATGACAATGAGTCCGTTCGAGATGATGTTGCTATGGAAACAACCAGCCAATATTTTTCTAAAAGGTCTTATTAAAATGATGTTTATATGGAAACATCCAGCCAATATATTATTATTTGATGTTGCCATAGAAACAACCTGCTAATAATTACTCCTATTGAAATGATGTTGCCATGGAAATGAGCGGCATATTTAAAAAAAAAAAAGGTGACACAAACGTGATATTGCCATGGAAACAAACAGCCCATAAATTAGTTATCAGTCCTTCTAAAATGGTGTTGCCATAGAAACGACTAGCCCAAATAATAATTATTATTAAAATCTCATTAAAGTGTTGTTGCAATGGAAATAACCACATCATTTTATTATTTTGAATTCATATAAAAATGATGTTGCCATGGAAACAAGCAGCCCATATAATAATGACAATGAGTCCGTTCGAGATGATGTTGCTATGGAAACAACCAGCCAATACTTTTCTAAAAGGTCTTATTAAAATGATGTTTTTATGGAAACATCCAGCCAATATATTATTATTGATGTTGCCATAGAAACAACCTGCTAATAATTACCCCTATTGAAATGATGTTGCCATGGAAATGAGCGGCATATTTAAAAAAAAGAAGGTGACACAAACGTGATGTTGCCATGGAAACAAAAAGCCCATAAATTAGTTATCATTCCTTCTAAAATGGTGTTGCCATAGAAACTACTCGCCCAAATAGTAATAATAAAAATCATATCAAAAATGTTGTTGCCATGGAAACAACCTTATCATATTATAATAATGAAGTCCTATTAAAATGATGTTTCCATGGAAACAACCAGCCAATATATTATTATTGATGTTGCCATGGAAACAACCTGCTAATAATTACTCCTATTGAAATGATGTTGCCATGGAAATGAGCGGCATATTTAAAAAAAAAGAAGGTGACACAAACGTGATGTTGCCATGGAAACAAACAGCCCATAAATTAGTTATCAGTCCTTCTAAAATGGTGTTGCCATAGAAACGACTAGCCCAAATAATAATTATTATTAAAATCTCATTAAAGTGTTGTTGCCATGGAAATAACCACACCATTTTATTATTTTGAATTCATATAAAAATGATGTTTCCATGGAAACAAGCAGCCCATAAATTAGTTATCAGTCCTTCTAAAATGGTGTTGCCATAGAAACGACTAGCCCAAATAATAATTATTATTAAAATCTCATTAAAGTGTTGTTGCCATGGAAATAACCACATCATTTTATTATTTTGAATAGATATAAAAATGATGTTTCCATGGAAACAAGCAGCCCATAAATTAGTTATCAGTCCTTCTAAAATGGTGTTGCCATAGAAACGACTAGCCCAAATAATAATTATTATTAAAATCTCATTAAAGTGTTGTTGCCATGGAAATAACCACACCATTTTATTATTTTGAATTCATATAAAATTGATGTTGCCATGGAAACAAGCAGCACATATAATAATGACAATGAGTCCGTTCGAGATGATGTTGCTATGGAAACAACCAGCCAATATTTTTCTAAAAGGTCTTATTAAAATGATGTTTATATGGAAACATCCAGCCAATATATTATTATTTGATGTTGCCATAGAAACAACCTGCTAATAATTACTCCTATTGAAATGATGTTGCCATGGAAATGAGCGGCATATTTAAAAAAAAAGAAGGTGACACAAACGTGATGTTGCCATGGAAACAAACAGCCCATAAATTAATTATCAGTCCTTCTAAAATGGTGTTGCCATAGAAACGACTAGCCCAAATAATAATAATTATTAAAATCTCATTAAAGTGTTGTTGCCATGGAAATAACCACATCATTTTATTATTTTGAATTCATATAAAAATGATGTTGCCATGGAAACAAGCAGCACATATAATAATGACAATGAGTCCGTTCGAGATGATGTTGCTATGGAAACAGCCAGCCAATACTTTTCTAAAAGGTCTTATTAAATTGATGTTTTTATGGAAACATCCAGCCAATATATTATTATTGATGTTGCCATAGAAACAACCTGCTAATAATTACTCCTATTGAAATGATGTTGCCATGGAAATGAGCGCATATTTAAAAAAAAAAGAAGGTGACACAAACGTGATGTTGCCATGGAAACAAAAAGGCCATAAATTAGTTATCATTCCTTCTAAAATGGTGTTGCCATAGAAACTACTCGCCCAAATAGTAATAATAAAAATCATATCAAAAATGTTGTTGCCATGGAAACAACCTTATTATATTATAATAATGAAGTCCTATTAAAATGATGTTTCCATGGAAACAACCAGCCAATATATTATTATTGATGTTGCCATGGAAACAACCTGCTAATAATTACTCCTATTGAAATGATGTTGCCATGGAAATGAGCGGCATATTTAAAAAAAAAGAAGGTGACACAAACGTGATGTTGCCATGGAAACAAACAGCCCATAAATTAGTTATCAGTCCTTCTAAAATGGTGTTGCCATAGAAACGACTAGCCCAAATAATAATTACTATTAAAATCTCATTAAAGTGTTGTTGCCATGGAAATAACCACACCATTTTATTATTTTGAATTCATATAAAATTGATGTTGCCATGGAAACAAGCAGCACATATAATAATGACAATGAGTCCGTTCGAGATGATGTTGCTATGGAAACAACCAGCCAATACTTTTCTAAACGGTCTTATTAAATTGATGTTTTTATGGAAACATCCAGCCAATATATTATTATTGATGTTGCCATAGAAACAACCTGCTAATAATTACTCCTATTGAAATGATGTTGCCATGGAAATGAGCGGCATATTTAAAAAAAAAGAAGGTGACACAAACGTGATGTTGCCATGGAAACAAACAGCCCATAAATTAGTTATCAGTCCTTCTAAAATGGTGTTGCCATAGAAACGACTAGCCCAAATAATAATTATTATTAAAATCTCATTAAAGTGTTGTTGCAATGGAAATAACCACATCATTTTATTATTTTGAATTCATATAAAAATGATGTTGCCATGGAAACAAGCAGCATATATAATAATGACAATGAGTCCGTTCGAGATGATGTTGCTATGGAAACAACCAGCCAATACTTTTCTAAACGGTCTTATTAAATTGATGTTTTTATGGAAACATCCAGCCAATATATTATTATTGATGTTGCCATAGAAACAACCTGCTAATAATTACTCCTATTGAAATGATGTTGCCATGGAAATGAGCGGCATATTTAAAAAAAAAGAAGGTGACACAAACGTGATGTTGCCATGGAAACAAACAGCCCATAAATTAGTTATCAGTATTTCTAAAATGGTGTTGCCATAGAAACAACTCGCCCAAATAGTAATAATAAAAATCTTATCAAAAATGTTGTTGCCATGGAAACAACCTTATCATATTATAATAATGAAGTCCTATTAAAATGATGTTTCCATGGAAACAACCAGCCAATATATTATTATTAATGTTGCCATGGAAACAACCTGCTAATAATTACTCCTATTGAAATGATGTTGCCATGGAAATGAGCGGCATATTTAAAAAAAAAGAAGGTGACACAAACGTGATGTTGCCATGGAAACAAACAGCCCATAAATTAGTTATCAGTCCTTCTAAAATGGTGTTGCCATAGAAACGACTAGCTTAAATAATAATTATTATTAAAATCTCATTAAAGTGTTGTTGCCATGGAAATAACCACACCATTTTATTATTTTGAATTCATATAAAAATGATGTTGCCATGGAAACAAGCAGCACATATAATAATGACAATGAGTCCGTTCGAGATGATGTTGCTATGGAAACAACCAGCCAATATTTTTCTAAAAGGTCTTATTAAAATGATGTTTATATGGAAACATCCAGCCAATATATTATTATTTGATGTTGCCATAGAAACAACCTGCTAATAATTACTCCTATTGAAATGATGTTGCCATGGAAATGAGCGGCATATTTAAAAAAAAAAGAAGGTGACACAAACGTGATGTTGCCATGGAAACAAACAGCCCATAAATTAGTTATCAGTCCTTCTAAAATGGTGTTGCCATAGAAACGACTAGCCCAAATAATAATTATTATTAAAATCTCATTAAAGTGTTGTTGCCATGGAAATAACCACACCATTTTATTATTTTGAATTCATATAAAAATGATGTTGCAATGGAAACAAGCAGCACATAATATGTAATATATTATAATAATGACAATGAGTCCGTTCGAGATGATGTTGCTATGGAAACAACCAGCCAATATTTTTCTAAAAGGTCTTATTAAAATGATGTTTATATGGAAACATCCAGCCAATATATTATTATTTGATGTTGCCATAGAAACAACCTGCTAATAATTACTTCTATTGAAATGATGTTGCCATGGAAATGAGCGGCATATTTAAAAAAAAAAGAAGGTGACACAAACGTGATGTAGCCATGGAAACAAACAGCCCATAAGTTATCAGTCCCTCTAAAATGGTGTTGCCATAGAAACGACTAGCCAAAAAATTATTATTATTAAAATCTCATTAAAGTGTTGTTGCCATGGAAATAACCACACCATTTTATTATTTTGAATTCATATAAAAATGATGTTGCCATGGAAACAAGCAGCACATATAATAATGACAATGAGTCCGTTCGAGATGATGTTGCTATGGAAACAACCAGCCAATATTTTTCTAAAAGGTCTTATTAAAATGATGTTTTTATGGAAACATCCAGCCAATATATTATTATTGATGTTGCCATAGAAACAACCTGCTAATAATTACCCCTATTGAAATGATGTTGCCATGGAAATGAGCGGCATATTTAAAAAAAAAGGTGACACAAACGTGATGTTGCCATGGAAACAAAAAGCCCATAAATTAGTTATCATTCCTTCTAAAATGGTGTTGCCATAGAAACTACTCGCCCAAATAGTAATAATAAAAATCATATCAAAAATGTTGTTGCCATGGAAACAACCTTATCATATTATAATAATGAAGTCCTATTGAAATGATGTTTCCATGGAAACAACCAGCCAATATATTATTATTGATGTTGCCATACAAACAACCTGCTAATAATTACTCCTATTGAAATGATGTTGCCATGGAAATAAGCGGCATATTTAAAAAAAAAGAAGGTGACATTAACGTGATGTTGCCATGGAAACAAACAGCCCATAAATTAGTTATCAGTCCTTCTAAAATGGTGTTGCCATAGAAACGACTAGCCCAAATAATAATTATTATTAAAATCTCATTAAAGTGTTGTTGCCTTGGAAATAACCACATCATTTTTTTATTTTGAATTCATATACAAATGATGTTGCCATGGAAACAAGCAGCACATATAATAATGACAATGAGTCCGTTCGACATGATGTTGCTATGGAAACAACCAGCCAATACTTTTCTAAAAGGTCTTATTAAAATGATGTTTTTATGGAAACATCCAGCCAATATATTATTATTGATGTTGCCATAGAAACAACCTGCTAATAATTACTCCTATTGAAATGATGTTGCCATGGAAATGAGCGGAATATTTAAAAAAAAAGAAGGTGACACAAACGTGATGTTTCCATGGAAACAAACAGCCCATAAATTAGTTATCAGTCCTTCTAAAATGGTGTTGCCATAGAAACGACTAGCCCAAATAATAATTATTATTAAAATCTCATTACAGTGTTGTTGCCATGGAAATAACCACATAATTTTTTTAAATTTAGAATTCATATAAAAATGATGTTGCCATGGAAACAAGCAGCACATATCATAATGACAATGAGTCCGTTCGAGATGATGTTGCTATGGAAACAACCAGCCAATATTTTTCTAAAAGGTCTTATTAAAATGATGTTTTTATGGAAACATCCAGCCAATATATTATTATTGATGTTGCCATAGAAACAACCTGCTAATAATTACTCCTATTGAAATGATGTTGCCATGGAAATGAGCAGCATATTTAAAAAAAAGAAGGTGACACAAACGTGATGTTGCCATGGAAACAAACAGCCCATAAATTAGTTATCAGTCCTTCTAAAATGGTGTTGCCATAGAAACGACTAGCCCAAATAATAATTATTATTAAAATCTCATTAAAGTGTTGTTGCCTTGGAAATAACCACATCATTTTTTTATTTTGAATTCATATAAAAATGATGTTGCCATGGAAACAAGCAGCACATATAATAATGACAATGAGTCCGTTCGAGATGATGTTGCTATTGAAACAACCAGCCAATATTTTTCTAAAAGGTCTTATTAAAATGATGTTTATATGGAAACATCCAGCCAATATATTATTATTGATGTTGCCATAGAAACAACCTGCTAATAATTACTCCTATTGTAATGATGTTGCCATGGAAATGAGCGGCATATTTAAAAAAAAAGAAGGTGACACAAACGTGATGTTGCCATGGAAACAAACAGCCCATAAATTAGTTATCAGTCCTTCTAAAATGGTGTTGCCATAGAAACGACTAGCCCAAATAATAATTATTATTAAAATCTCATTAAAGTGTTGTTGCCACGGAAATAACCACATCATTTTATTATTTTGAATTCATATAAAAATGATGTTGCCATGGAAACAAGCAGCACATATAATAATGACAATGAGTCCGTTCGAGATGATGTTGCTATTGAAACAACCAGCCAATATTTTTCTAAAAGGTCTTATTAAAATGATGTTTATATGGAAACATCCAGCCAATATATTATTATTGATGTTGCCATAGAAACAACCTGCTAATAATTACTCCTATTGTAATGATGTTGCCATGGAAATGAGCGGCATATTTAAAAAAAAAGAAGGTGACACAAACGTGATGTTGCCATGGAAACAAACAGCCCATAAATTAGTTATCAGTCCTTCTAAAATGGTGTTGGCATAGAAACGACTAGCCCAAATAATAATTATTATTAAAATCTCATTACAGTGTTGTTGCCATGGAAATAACCACATCATTTTTTTATTTTGAATTCATATAAAAATGATGTTGCCATGGAAACAAGCAGCACATATAATAATGACAATGAGTCCGTTCGAGATGATGTTGCTATGGAAACAACCAGCCAATATTTTTCTAAAAGGTCTTATTAACCGGTCAGGCTAATTTGTACGATATATCGTACCGAAATAAAATTGACATAAAGTCAATTTGTACGATATATCGACCAGCATGAGCACCATATGAATGGTCTCATAAAAACCATCTTATCTCCCTTAATCTCGTAATGAGAAATTTGATTTAAACAGCGTTAGAAAGAGACAAGATGACATTACGTATTTACATATTCAAATTTATCACGAAAAAATTTAAATGTACGACTTTATGAAACCAAACTTGCGCCGCGAAATCGATGCGTCATTATTGGTAATGCGCTTTACGACCGCAATGTGTCATCGGAAAATTATCAAGTTTTCTGAGTTAATTCGAAAAAAATGGAAAGCTAACTATTTGATTATTGTAAAACAACATATTGCCTACTCATTTGTATTATTTTTTCTTTGTTTATATGGTTTATCTCTCGTAAATCTTACATTTCACATACGAGTGTCGTGCTATCGAGCGTCATTGTCAATTTAGAAAGACATTTTGCCCCACAAAATTGTATAATTTGAATGTGTTTTAATGAAAAATCATTAACACATACATTCTAATTCTCTATTCAGTAAAAACATGTAGCAATTCCATAAAAAAAATGTGATTTCTTTACGTTTTATCTAATTCTGGTAATCAGTCAAAAAGATGTGCGAATTAGAACAATAGAGATGTGTACTTCCGACTTCCGAGTTTCGACTTCCGGCTTCCGAAAATCGAAACATTGTCATTTGATTATATATGGAGAGTTTTGGCGAGTGGCGGTCTAATGCGGTATATTTAACTTATGCCGCCGCGTGACAATCGTGCACCCAATGTTTAAAAATATATTATTGTAATAGGTATAAATTATTCATTTATTTTTGTTTACTTTTTGTTATTTTATAATAAATAAGTAAATAAAAACTATCATGGGATTTTATTTTTGGGTTCCTTAAAACCTTTTCCACTACCACCATTTTTTCACAGAACCAATTTGCTACTCTGGTTTAAATTTTTTTAACTGTTTAAGATAATATTTTTATTTAAAAATGAAATTTTCGATACTTTCGATAATTTTCGGAGCACCTTATCTGATAATTCGTATGACCATTAAGATGTTTGATACATTTGGTACATATTTTGCATAAAGTACTTGCTAAATCATACATATGTGCTATTAATGTGTTTTATTTGCATAATTCCTTCTGCTGCGTAGCATTAATTTGTATAATATAGGAGAAATACACAAACAAACTAATGTAAATCCTGGTATTCATTCCTTTCTAATTGTCCTGTACCGCACTGGGGGTGTCTACCTGAACTCGTGAACGAATGATTGGCTTAGGTTTTATGGCCAGTAAACGGGATCTTATTTTGCATTGGTCACTTTACTTTAAGTTTCGACCTTCATACAGGAAACAAAAGATAGACCAGCCCACAAGACATGCAATAAATAACAAGTTTCGATAACATTCTACACGGCGTTTACAAGGTGTGCAAAACTGTGTACATATGAATGTAACTTTCTGAGTATTTTTATCACAATAAAATAAGCTGACGATTCGGTCCAATGTTATTAAAAATGTATGTCTTACTTACGTATCGTATAATCACTTATATTTTTTTAGAGTATGATATTTTTCAAAGCATTCTCCCACATGAAGTGCCGGTTTGTTATCACAACTTTTGAGTGATACATTGTTCGTTTTCTTTGCCTTCCTTCTCTATCAGAACCGCAAACGACGCAATCCCTATACATTTTCTTCGCATTAGGCGTTATGACATGATTTAACCGTTGTTCTGGGTCTACCGAATGTCTTCTTTTCTTGTCTTTACACCTTCTCTATGATTTCCAACCATCTGAATAATTAGCCTATCCACAAATTGAAGATTACCCATTGGGTTTTCATTGTTTTTTTTTAATCTTATTTTCCTTGCACAAAATATATGAATTTACAACCGAAACTTCTAAACCCCCTAAAAAAAGCTCGCGCCACCATTTTATGCAGCTCCAGTGAGGAATATTACCCCACAACACATATAAATTCGCACATGCACCGACCGAACAAATAAATCAGAAATGGCGGCTGGCCGGCAAGCACAACGAGACGGCTTGAACTATGTAATCGAACAATATAACGACAATCGTGCTACAAAGCGGGGGTTTTAGTTAACACACAGTTGAAGATGGGCTTCTGAAATATTTCAAAGTAATTATTTCGGCACATACCTTGTATTTTTTAATTTTTTTACAATAAATCCTTCTATTTACACAATGACAACTACAACACGCTTGCTATGATGGACGACTGACAAGTTGCAATGACTCGTGGAGCCATTTCTGTATTGGTATCGAAATTAGAAGGATAACATCTAAGTGCGGTATATTACCCATGGTGTCACCCACTTTACCTCATATTGAATACTTTACGAAAAAATTCGAATAATTTATTATAAAGGTAAATAAATATAATTTAAAATTGAGTTTATGTTATTTTTTAATTCTTATATTTATAAACACGTAATATTTTATATTTATTTCAATTAAATCTCAATATTTTTACGATAAATAACAAACTCGTAATAAGTACGTACTTCGAATCATTATCGTAAATTCGCGATCCCATCACTAATGCGAATTGACATTTTAACCGGGAATCCCTAAAGTCCATACATTTGCAAATGTTTATATTGCAGAATGGTCGCGAAATTCGCTCAATTCGGCTGCTTTATATTTGTTATAATAGTATTGAATATTGTGATAACTCGCCGGTTTTTAGTGAATACACATAAAATTATGTATGCATTATAGTGTTTCATAAATAAAACATTGTTATATAGTGGTTTAGCGTGTGTTTCTAGGTGATTCTTGTAGGCCTCGTGCAGCAATAGTTTGAGGTTATGTGACAGTTTTTAACGAAAATATGGTTCACGGTTTCGTAAATTGTCATATAAATGATGTGCTTTGATCATATAAAACCATAATGAATCGATTTATATCAATTTTCACAGTAATTTCGTAAAAAAATCATTAAAAATCGTGTGTTGAAATTTTCTACAAAAAATATACAAACACTCACGAACAAGAAAAACTTTTAAGATTTTGTGAATTTTTTACTAATTATTTTCGTATAAAACGATAAAAAAGTGAGGTGATGATAATGTTCATAATACATTCGACTATTAAAAAATGTGCTTGTTTGGTCGTTATCAGTTAATTTCGTTCAGTTTTTAAAGAAAAGTATGTCAGGTGAGCAATTTTAAAAACTTTTTTATGTTTGCATTAAAAAATTTAATATTTCTAAAATAAGATGTTTACTTGTAATAATAAAATTTAAAAGCGTATTTAATCGCCTTCCGAAAACAGTTTTTAGTTTTTGGATACGTTTAGAAATATTCGATTTATTAAGATTTTATTGTGATGTGGAAATACTCGAGAATTCTCCGGCATTTGACAGAGTAATTAAGAGATATAATAGTCAAATAAGCTCGAGGCTTGGAGGGTTAAAATGATGTTTTTATGGAAACATCCAGCCAATATATTATTATTGATGTTGCCATAGAAACAACCTGCTAATAATTACTCCTATTGTAATGATGTTGCCATGGAAATGAGCGGCATATTTAAAAAAAAAGAAGGTGACATAAATTAGTTATCAGTCCTTCTAAAATGGTGTTGCCATAGAAACGACTAGCCCAAATAATAATTATTATTAAAATCTCATTAAAGTGTTGTTGCCATGGAAATAACCACATCATTTTATTATTTTGAATTCATATAAAAATGATGTTGCCATGGAAACAAGCAGCACATATAATAATGACAATGAGTCCGTTCGAGATGATGTTGCTATGGAAACAACCAGCCAATATTTTTCTAAAAGGTCTTATTAAAATGATGTTTATATGGAAACATCCAGCCAATATATTATTATTGATGTTGCCATAGAAACAACCTGCTAATAATTACTCCTATTGAAATGATGTTGCCATGGAAATGAGCGGCATATTTAAAAAAAAAGAAGGTGACACAAACGTGATGTTGCCATGGAAACAAACAGCCCATAAATTAGTTATCAGTCCTTCTAAAATTGTGTTGCCATAGAAACGACTAGCCCAAATAATAATTATTATTAAAATCTCATTACAGTGTTGTTGCCATGGAAATAACCACATCATTTTTTTATTTTGAATTCATATAAAAATGATGTTGCCATGGAAACAAGCAGCACATATAATAATGACAATGAGTCCGTTCGAGATGATGTTGCTATTGAAACAACCAGCCAATATTTTTCTAAAAGGTCTTATTAAAATTATGTTTATATGGAAACATCCAGCCAATATATTATTATTGATGTTGCCATAGAAACAACCTGCTAATAATTACTCCTATTGTAATGATGTTGCCATGGAAATGAGCGGCATATTTAAAAAAAAAGAAAGTGACACAAACGTGATGTTGCCATGGAAACAAACAGCCCATAAATTAGTTATCAGTCCTTCTAAAATGGTGTTGGCATAGAAACGACTAGCCCAAATAATAATTATTATTAAAATCTCATTACAGTGTTGTTGCCATGGAAATAACCACATAATTTTTTTATTTTGAATTCATATAAAAATGATGTTGCCATGGAAACAAGCAGCACATATAATAATGACAATGAGTCCGTTCGAGATGATGTTGCTATGGAAACAACCAGCCAATATTTTTCTAAAAGGTCTTATTAAAATGATGTTTTTATGGAAACATCCAGCCAATATATTATTATTGATGTTGCCATAGAAACAACCTGCTAATAATTACTCCTATTGTAATGATGATGCCATGGAAATGAGCGGCATATTTAAAAAAAAAGAAGGTGACACAAACGTGATGTTGCCATGGAAACAAACAGCCCATAAATTAGTTATCAGTCCTTCTAAAATAGTGTTGCCATAGAAACGACTAGCCCAAATAATAATTATTATTAAAATCTCATTAAAGTGTTGTTGCCATGGAAATAACCACATCATTTTATTATTTTGAATTCATATAAAAATGATGTTGCCATGGAAACAAGCAGCACATATAATAATGACAATGAGTCCGTTCGAGATGATGTTGCTATGGAAACAACCAGCCAATATTTTTCTAAAAGGTCTTATTAAAATGATGTTTATATGGAAACATCCAGCCAATATATTATTATTGATGTTGCCATAGAAACAACCTGCTAATAATTACTCCTATTGAAATGATGTTGCCATGGAAATGAGCGGCTAATTTAAAAAAAAAAGAAGGTGACACAAACGTGATGTTGCCATGGAAACAAACAGCCAATATTTTTCTAAAAGGTCTTATTAAAATGATGTTTATATGGAAACATCCAGCCAATATATTATTATTGATGTTGCCATAGAAACAACCTGCTAATAATTAGTCCTATTGAAATGATGTTGCTTTGGAAATGAGCGGCATATTTAAAAAAAAAGAAGGTGACACAAACGTGATGTTGCCATGGAAACAAACAGCCCATAAATTAGTTATCAGTCCTTCTAAAATGGTGTTGCCATAGAAACGACTAGCCCAAATAATAATTATTATTAAAATCTCATTAAAGTGTTGTTGCCATGGAAATAACCACACCATTTTATTATTTTGAATTCATATAAAAATGATGTTGCCATGGAAACAAGCAGCACATATAATAATGACAATGAGTCCGTTCGAGATGATGTTGCTATGGAAACAACCAGCCAATACTTTTCTAAAAGGTCTTATTAAATTGATGTTTTTATGGAAACATCCAGTCAATATATTATTATTGATGTTGCCATAGAAACAACCTGCTAATAATTACTCCTATTGAAATGATGTTGCCATGGAAATGAGCGGCATATTTAAAAAAAAAGAAGGTGACACAAACGTGATGTTGCCATGGAAACAAACAGCCCATAAATTAGTTATCAGTCCTTCTAAAATGGTGTTGCCATAGAAACGACTAGCCCAAAAAATAATAATTATTAAAATCTCATTAAAGTGTTGTTGCCATGGAAATAACCACATCCTTTTTTTTATTTTGAATTCATATAAAAATGATGTTGCCATGGAAACAAGCAGCCCATAAATTAGTTATCAGTCCTTCTAAAATGGTGTTGTTATAGAAACTACTCGCCCAAATAGTAATAATAAAAATCATATCAAAAATGTTGTTGCCATGGAAACAACCTTATCATATTATAATAATGAAGTCCTATTAAAATGATGTTTCCATGGAAACAACCAGCCAATATATTATTATTGATGTTGCCATAGAAACAACCTGCTAATAATTACTCCTATTGAAATGATGTTGCCATGGAAATGAGCGGCATATTTAAAAAAAAAGAAGGTGACACAAACGTGATGTTGCCATGGAAACAAACAGCCCATAAATTAGTTATCAGTCCTTCTAAAATGGTGTTGCCATAGAAACGACTAGCCCAAATAATAATTATTATTAAAATCTCATTACAGTGTTGTTGCCATGGAAATAATCACATCATTTTTTTTATTTTGAATTCATATAAAAATGATGTTGCCATGGAAACAAGCAGCACATATAATAATGACAATGGGTCCGTTCGAGATGATGTTGCTATGGAAACAACCAGCCAATATTTTTCTAAAAGGTCTTATTAAGGGAAAAAACTAGTAATCATGTAAGTAATAAGTATGTTTAGTTGTCTTTTACCTGAGCAGAGAGTAATTGTGGTGAATCCGTCTTTGTTGTCAGGTGTAATATTCACTTTTTCAAATTCACCGCTTGATTTGAGACGAGCTGAAAATAATAATTGTAAAGCACATCAAATTTAACTAAAGCTCAGAATACACAAACTGCTACAAGCAGTCAATATCGCCAGCTTCAAGCAGTTACTGCATAGTTCTACATAGAGAAAATACTTAACAAAACAAAATGGCTACCATACATTAGTTGCAAAATTACCCACACGGCAGTCTGTGTTTTTTGAATATCGACTTCTTGTATCAGTTTGTGTATTCAGAGACTAAAATGTATTTATGAAATTAAACATTTGGCTCTAAGAGGTAGCCTGAGGTAGGTGAAATTATCAAGGAGGACCTTGATCCCCTCAAACTGGTTTCAAGGAATCATATCTCGGTAATGATAAAGATGAAATAAAACTAACCAGATCGTGAGTTGTCAAGTATAGCCTGTAAATGTGAGGGCGGCACTTGCTTATAGTCCGGGTCCCATATGGGAGAGTTGGCGCTGAATATCTCCTCCTCCAGAAGTGCCAAGAAACGGGGGAAGTGGGTCAACACCAGCACCTTCAAAATTCAATCATAAACATACCAATATAAATGTCCAGGTTTCTTCTCAATGAGAAAATTTGTCTAGGAATTAAGGCCGCGCTAACCCGCTCAAAAAGAAGAAGATGGAGAAATACGACAATACGAACGTGGGAGCGAGCGCGCTAACATTAAAACCCATAAAATTCATGCAAAAATTGTGAAAAGGTTTAATAAAAGATGACTCATTTGAAAAAGAGCAAAAATCTCATGGGGGCTGTGACAAATAACATTTAAAGAAACATTGTGAATTTTTTCATACATATAACTTAAAATAACAGTGTAAGTAATAATTTCGGAACATACTTTGCGATTTATTTCTATCGAGGGAATTTCAAATAATTACCATTTCGGCGTGGGAATGTATAGATACTATCTTAAAGAATAACATATATTTTTTTAAGAACTTAAAAACTTCAAACTTTTAAGGAAAACATGTAAGAAATTGGTAGAAATTGGTAGAAATTGGTAGAGCGGCCCCTTAACGGCTCGGTTAGTAACAGTGATAATTAGGTATTGGTGAGCTGTGTTAAACACAGATGGCACTAATAGCATTAATTCAGAGCTACCGATAATACAGAGAACTACAGGATTATACATGTACACCATAGCTCCTCAAGGTCAAGTGGATATAAATATTCTTACCGTCAAAGAATACAGACATGCTTCAATATTATTTACATTAATAAAAGGACGACATTGTTTTGTGTATTCTCGGACAAACATTGTGAAACATTAAAACAAATTTCTGAGATTTCTCTATGTGAGGGAGTATGGCTACTACCCTTGACTATATCCTGCCGACTTTCTGCTGGGTTTGCTCATTATGAACCATTATTACATTATTTTGATGTAATTTTTATAATATATCACAAAATAAATGTTATAAAAATTGAATTCGTAAGAAAAGTGAGAACTGTCAAATATTTTACGTCGTATTGAAAAAAAAAAATTTTTTGTATGCTGGCCTTCAACAAGTTAAAAGAAGCAAAATGAATTATTTTTTCGCTCACTCTCTTCTCTGGTGACATTCTGTCCCTCTCCGAGTGACACTTATCCATCAGCTGTCTGCAGACAGATTTGAAAACTGCCCGCAGCAATGTTCGTCCAAACACAAGAGTTGTCTCGAAATGGGGCAGCGAATCACAGAAGGCCGGTACGTGGCAAAACACCAACCATCTAGAAAAAAGTTATATATGTATATGTTATGCTACATGCCATCAACTTTTGGTTGGCAACCGCAACCATCAACTTATTCAACCGATTCAACCACAAATTGTCAATATCAAACCGAGAAATATGTCGATATCTAGTTGGTTAGTCAGACATCTCCAAAAAATCGAAATTTGAGTTGAATGTGCAGTTATATAAATGTAAAACTGTACCGTCTATCTGGTACAATACTCAGATTGCTTATAAAAACCAACAAATCAATTATAGTGCAGAAATTCTTGTAGTGAATTAAACAAAATGTTAATGTTTTTTGAGTCTCTAGTAGGATATTTTAAAATGACACACAAATGTATCAGACCGTTATGGGTCACAGTATTATTTTGTAGCATATTCAATATCTAATACACAGACATGTGAAAATAATATTAGATTTATAGTGAGCATTTGAATATTGCTTTCCTCTTTATCTCAAAACTTAGCATTTGGAGATATCTGACTAATCAACTGGAAAATTGATGTATGTATTTTGCTTTATTTTGGTCCAAAACTCATCTACAATTTTGAATACAAAACACAATTGTTAAATAAATATTTAAATATAATGATGGTTTACCTTGTATAGTTGATCTGATAGGCCGAAATGTCTTCTGGATTTGACACCTGCTGAAAAACAAATCGGTTAATGATTAAAAGTGGGTGTTTTTAATAGGTAAAATACTTTTAAAACACATTTTAAAATACTTTCATTTTTGAGCTTAATTTAATTCAAAATTACAAGTTATTTACTGTTATTTTTAACTTAATGGGTTAAACTTTAAATTTTACAACTCCGCCAACTAATATTTATGAAAGAGTGGCAAACATTCCCAGATTTTACATACTAACAACCCGACAATATTTAAATTCTTCCTACTTCCATCATTATAAGCGGATAAAATTGCTTGTATAATGATGGAGTATTTAACTAGTAGAGGATTGAAATTAATTAATTTCCTAATAGAACTGCCCATTAACCTTTACAATGCTGGCACATTCAACGCAATCTATCCCACCACCTGGTAAATTTTGATACAATGTATGTGTTTTAGTGAAACTTAACGAAGAATCACATACGCGACAGCCGCGTAGATTTGGCGGGTTACTGTGCATCTTTTACAACACATGTTAAATCGGCGTTAAACGAAAAGCATCTAACGTATATAACAGACTCACCCTCCAGGAGTTCATATCGCCGTTCCGGAAGAACAATGACGCAACTAACAAATTTGATAAAATATGGTTAAGTCCATCAATGGTCTCAGAAAACCATTGGGCACACAGGCACAACGACATAACTATAGTTCCTATTTGGACTGCCAGAGAGTGGTTACGTCGTTGTTGAAATGTCAGTTGTTCGTTACCTACCTTCCTTCAGGGCAACAACACCACAAGCTTCATTTGTGTTAATGAGTGTCTAGAGGAGTGTTGTGTTGTGCGGAAAAGTGACGTAAGTGTTCTTAGTGACTGAAATCTGAAGCGACTTCCAGTGGGACAACAACGTAACTGATGATAACTGACAATTACAATAGTTACGTCTTCTGGAAGAGTGAAAAATTTATGGGGGAACAATGACGTAATTGCTCTTATCAGTTGAAATTGGGGACAAAATTGGGGTGATAAAATTCTAACCTCTGGTGATTGAAAGAAGAGTACGTTTTTTACCTACATTTGTTATGCCATTATTCTCTGTCACATACACACACTTTAATAAATATTTCATTAAACTACAAATTGTTTTTTTAGTCTCCCGTAAAATTACATTTTTTTTTAGTTGTGTCGTTGTTCTTCTGGAACGGCGAATGTATGTACGTTAAACTGTTACAAAAAGTAACTAAGTAAAAGTCTTTTTTTGATCAGGGCACCCTTGTCAATGCTTTCAATAGCCAAAAAAAAATGTTACCATGGATCAAAGTTTAAAAAATAAGTGACGTTTAGGGAAATGATTGCAACGCTTCAGACTAAACATGTTTTTTTTTTTTATAGAGAATACCTCACAAGAGTCCCAACTGCTCCCATCTGGAGCCAGTGAGACTATGGCATCCCCAATTGGGGTATGTTGTGAGGCTGAAGGTAAGTGGAGAAGGGAAGGAGATGGGAAGAGGAAGGTGGGGAAGTACCTGGCTATTCAGATCTAGTCACTAAACATGACTAAAGCCATTATTAAGCAACGTTTCAATTCTGAATGGTGGTCTTACACCAGGGCGATACTGAGAGTATCTTCCACTCTGGAACGTGCCGCAAATATAGTAAATATTATTTTTTATTAATTAATTGTGAAATAACACTAATTAATCAAATAAAATTTATTTGCGCACGCCGGGTTCGAACCCGCGACCTTCTGATTGGGAGTCAAGTGTCTTACCACTCGACCACGGACGGTCGTGCAGAATTAAATAAGCCATAAATAGGTTAAACACACCCTCTTCCGACCCCCGCGGTTTTGTTAACAATACAAAGCGTGTTTAAAAGTGTTAGTACAACAATTAGTCTTTGAGTAATAACATACTTTTTGTTCTTAGTTCAACTGTGACATAAAATGGCGCCTACAATTGTATCTGTGACATATCAATTTTAATCTTGTGTAACTACATTTTGTAAAAATTTGCTTACAATAAATACTTAGTTTAACCCTTTAGGTCTAATTTAAAATGGTAAATGAAGGTAAAATATTTCCGCTTTGAAATAAAATCCATATAAATGGAATATTTCTGAATGTATCCGAATACTAAAAACTGTTATTGAAAGGTGATAAAACACGCTTTTAAATATTATAATTCAAAAAAAATATAATATTTTAAATATAATTTTTTTTTAATGCAAACATAAAAAAGTTTTATAAATGGCTAACCTTGCACTTTTCTAACTAAAATATATTTTTTAATTAATGAAAATAATATTAGCGAAAGTCAATCGAAAATCCGAAACAGAAAAATCAGAAAAAGATACGGATACATCTGGGACTCGAACCCAGGACCTCTGGCAATCCGGGCCAACGTGCTATCCACTGCGCCAACGTATCCCTATCCGATTCGGTCATTTTTAACTGTATCATACTTCGACTGAGAACCGCCAACATTATTTTCATTTTTTCTTATTGCATATTTTTATTGGCTGCTATGTTAATGTAGTTCGAGTTGAATCTTGCAATCATACATAAAGATAGCAGCTAATAAAAATATGCAATAAGAAAAAATGAAAATAATGTTGGCGGATGATACAGTTAAAAATGACCGAATCGGATAGGGATACGTTGGCGCAGTGGATAGCACGTTGGCCCGGATTGCCAGAGGTCCTGGGTTCGAGTCCCAGATGTATCCGTATCTTTTTCTGATTTTTCTGTTTCGGATTTTCAATTGACTTTCGCTAATATTATCTTCATTAATTAAAATATATAATTTGAGGTTTAACTCTTTAAGTTAAAAAGTTAAAATAAAAATCTAAATAAAATATATTTTATTAGACAAATGAATTATGTATAAGCTTAATCACCTCACTTTTTTTAAGGTTTTATGTAAAAGTAATTAAAAAAGATTTCACAAAGTATCATAATTTTTCTTTAAATTGCATTCGGAAATTTTGGTTTCATAAAGGTATCCATTTTAATTATTTTGTGGTTAACTTTTAGATTTGGTTCATGGGGTGAGATTAGTCTAGGTCTTGGCGGCAGATGATCTGGATACACTGAACCCCAAACTTCATACCTTTTTCCTTCCCAGAATTTCCTCTCATTCCTTTCCTTAAAAATACCCTCCACACAGCATCCCCAAAGATGACATAGGGCCTGAAAGAAATTATTTTCCTCATGGAATCCTGTGTGACGCTAATGTAAAAAAAAAAAAAAACGCCGTCCGGTTTCATAATGAGGAAGGAACGGTCTTTCTGAAACCGGTCGGCGTTAATAAAATATAAAAGTGGTTCTAACAAAGAAATATTGTTTCATTTATTCATAATGGATAACCACAAAGTTATAGCTACATTCAAAAGTACAATAAGTAAATAGTTTAGATAGTGTGATAAGATACGAACCATCTTCCTGATGCTGGGAGACTCGAAGTTCCAGTGGTTGAAGCAGTGCAGAAACATCTTGGCCAGGTCGTACATGGTTTGCCACTCGCGCTGGGCCAGCTGGTTGAACTTGAACAGCACGAAGTTGGTGATGGCCTTGGCTATGGAGGGCCGCTCGAACGGGGGCTGCCCGAGCGGTCCGTCGATCTGCGCCTTGCTCATCGTCACTATGCACTTCCTGAGGAGCTGGAATTACACACAAGCATTGTTATAATATGTTACTCTACATTTATCGACGTAGCGAAGTTCTGTTTTAACTCGACCGTTTGGCATTGTCAGTAAGTTTTTTGTAAACCAACATTGTGGTACCTACCTCTCCGAAGAAAGTCTTAAAAAAAGTCATCGAGATAGTGACGTTTCTTTGGATTAATCGTATAATGCCTAATTAAATTTTAAAAATGTTGCTCTATACATGGTTCATCATTAACTTGTTGAAAGCCAGCGTACAATTTTTTTTTTTTTTTTCAATATGACATAAAATATTTGACAGTTCTCACCTTTCTTACGAATTCAATTTTTATAACATTTCTTTTGTGATATAATACAAAAATTATATCGTAAGAAAGGTGAGAAAAGTCATATTTTACGTTGTATTGAAAAAAAAAAAATTTTGTATGCTGGCTTTCGACAAGTTAATGTTAGAAGTAAAACTTATATATAAATCTTTCTTTTTCTTCTTTGTTCATTCGGTTTTTTTTACAGATATATAGATTTTTCATTCATAAGCCACTTCTTTACAATTTTCATGCTCAAACTCTCATTTTTCTCAAAAGTAAATTTATTTTTGAGCTTATTAAAAATTACTGGTACACAGTACTCCAGCATTCGGCTTCCATACTTATTAGCTATTTTAGGTTTTTTCAGACCTTTTTTCTGTAAGACGTGTGCTGTGACTATGTACCAGTGGTTTCTTATAAGTACTATCTACCCAGTTATCCTTAACCTCTTGAATGTCGGCTGACTTTGGTCACATAATGAAAATTAATATCATGTGTTTACCTTGAAAAGGTAATAGTAAACTCTCTTGGTATCCTGGTCGTCCTCGCGGTGCATGCTCATGAAGATGTTCTCAACGTCCACCACCATCCCCAGGAGTCGGTTTACCTCCTGCGCCGAGCACACTGACAGGTGAGATACGTGCCATTCTGGAAACAGAAATACACAACCATCATACCATGCTGACACCACATACAGACTGAAACAGAAACCACACAACTGCACTAAAAAAACTTTACATAATGCAGTGGGACCCCGTTAACAATTATTATAAGCAATAATTATTAGCCTGAAACACTCATTCATATTGAAAAAATCTCCCGAGAAAAGATACATGTCGCTGACGGGACTCGAACCAGCACCCCTCTGATTGCCGGTCAGAAGCTCTACCACTAAGCTACGGAGGGTTGCCTCCTACCCGCCAAATGATTCAATATATACCTAGTGTTTCATTAAAAAATTATCGCTTATTACATTTTTTCACCAGCAAACCACCAACTTTATTTTTATATGAGAAAAGCATGTAAGTGCTAACTCTCTCACTAAGTGGCGTCGAGACATATTATATCTACATTTTTGGTGAAATACTTGAACTCGTCAAATATTGATTATTTTTTTTTATAATTGATAAACTAATGTTTAAGACAAGATTTTTTATGCATAGCACAAAGGGTAACAATTATTATAAGCAAATATTAGCCTGAAACACTCATCCATATTGAAAAATCTTCCGAGAAAAGATACATGTCGCCGACGGGACTCGAACCCGCACCCCTCTGATTGCCGGTCAGGAGCCCAGTTAATTTGAAATTCACGGGACATCAACAAACAAAATTGAAAACATTAAGAAACATTAAGAAAACATCAACAAACAAAATTGAAAACATTAAGAAAAAAAGGGCATCGAGTTCAAATTCTGCTTTGTAAATTTATAAAAACTGTTTAAAATTAACAGTTGTGCAATTCCCTTGTTTCTAACAACTATGGATATGCACATAATGTAGAGTAAGGTGGCACGGCATACCAAGACTGTGGGAGCAGTTCCGGCACGGGTCGGAGAAACTGGCGAGGGGAGGCTGAGCCGAGTCCGCTCTTGGACCCGTCTTGGCCACGGGCACTGGAGTCTTCCAACCAGTGCAGGTGCACTCCTGGCTCTGTGAATCACAACAATCATTATAATTTTTGTAATTAATTATTTTCTCAGTAAATGGGTTTAACCGGTAAAAAATCATTTTAGGCACCATAAAAATTTTAATTGGGAGGGGATAGAGATAAAAATAGAATCAAGTAAATAAGTTTTAAAATGGACTTGAACATTGAAACTGCTGTCACTATAATAAAAATCTAAAATACTTGCAGAACTTAATAAAAACAATATTTTTTTTATAAATTAAATGGAGTTCTACAAATTAAACAAAAAACAATTAAAAAAGCATTAATTATATTATATAATACCAAATAAAAGATCTCATGAAATAGAATGGACAAGAAAATGTGTTGGTCCCCATTAGTGGTGTGCCCACGATAATTTGATAGTAATAATAATATTCCTCAACCTAAAGTCGGACTTTGAAAGTGAACTTGGGTAGAATGTATACAATTTACAATTGTCTCGTAAAGTGACACAATAGATAATTCAGAACAATTCATAATAGTTAAGTTGAGTGAAAAATATTTTGACTTATAAAAAATATGTTCATATAGATGACATGCAAACTTAAATACCAGCGTTTTTTTTTTTTTTTTCAAAGTTTGTTTTCATAATTAAATTAATTCTACAAGCTTGAATTTTATTAAAGCCCGCGAAAACGCCGGCAAGAGTATAATACCGTGCGGGAGAGTTTGTGACGTCACCCGGTCCTTGATTGTGTGAAATATAAGATAAAATATTTACAAAACTGGGACAAGCTTAATATGGACAAAAAAAATAAATTTAAAAAGTTGTAGTAGTTAGATATTAATTAGTACTAATCAATTCATTTACCGGAATTTCGAAAAAAGTGCATTTTTTACTGTTGTAAGGACAAAGATAAACAAATTAATTGGTAATCCTCAGCTAACACAAATAATTAAAGATTCTCTTTAAAAATGTACAAGGAATTAGATGACTTTATATGTTCTGAAAGGCTATTAAATATAAAAATAATTTCTTTAAGCAAATTAATACGATACATTTCGACCCTTTGGAATAACAAGGTTTCATCTGTCACGGTAAATTCATGTGATAATGGGACTCATAGTAAGCTACTTTAGAGTTGTAAATAATGTGAAATTTAATTGTAAGAGACAACCTTATTGGTTAGTCTGTAAATTTTACCATTTAGATGAAAATATCCACAATATTCCCCGTTTTGGGAATATTCCCCAAAAACAAATTCCTGTAATTTACCCAACACTAGCCCCCATTACGAAATAGAAGAAATGCATTGTTTCCTAACAAGATTGGAAGGTGTCTGTCCGCTGTTACCTGGCAGGCCGAGTAGATGGCCAGTTTGAGCAGTTTCTTGTTGTGCGCCCAGTTGTAGACCTGCTGCTTGCGCTGCTGGATGCGCTGCAAATTAGATTGGCGCGACGCGGTGTCACCGGACGGCGTGTTGTTGCCGCTCGATGCGCCGCCTGCCACTTCCTCGCCACTGGCATTGCCGCCTGGTCAAAATAAGATTCAAATATCATACCTTCGTCTTGATTCATTGCCTTATTGCTGAGAATCAAAACCCCAATCCAATTGCCCAATGAACCTAGCTCCTTCATTCCTAACGGTCTTTTTTTTATTTATTTACTACCTGAGGAGCTTCAGTCAGGCAGTTAATATGAGATTGTGTGGTAGCCTTCTATCAAACACCCTTACAAAAAAGGCTTAGACTGCTCCACAATGTTCCAGAACATTCCAATATGTCGCGGGATGTTTTACAAAATACACTTCCTGCAAAGAAACCTAACATTTTTAATGGTAAATGTTGGATAATAACTTTTTTTTGAAAAAATCTTTTGATTCACCTTAATTACATTAAAAGACAACTATTTGCATTGGGGGAAGTGGAAAATATTTAATTCTAAATTTCAATTACGTAAAATTAAAATTAGCATTCATTCTGTGAAACGAGACTGACATTTTCAAACATTTTTGTCAAACGCCATTTTGTTATGTTGGTATTCTTGATACTAGATACTATAGGGAGAGATGCTAGAGGGAAGCGTAGCAGACTTCATGGGAATCTGGCGTTAAAAAACACAATAACAACCAATAGCTAGAAACAAAATCGTGCGGGCGTTTTTTTTTTATGTTAAAAAATTAAAACTCCGCCTAATTAGTACTTACCTAATATGGATGCTTGAATTTTTTTTTTTTACCTTAAACATTAATTTTTTTAAGACTACTTCTGTGATGATATAGCGCCTGCTCGTGTCAAGGCAAGAAAAACATCCTAGTTTTCAAGTAGTTTAGCGGCTGCGCTAGGTTTGTGTAACATGGTTTGTGATACAAAAAAAGTGCCCCCTTTATAGCGCCTGCTCGCGTCAAGGCAAGAAAAACATAGCAGTTTTCAAGTAGTTTAGCGGCTACGCTAGGTTTGTGATGCAAAAGAAAGTGCCCCCTTTATAGTGCCTTGCCTTGACGCGAGCAGGCTTTATTTCCAAAACTCCGGTAAATTAGTGTTTACCTAATACGCCCAGTTTCGTGATATCTTCAAAATTTTATAGCCGTTCGTTATACATAAAAATGTATCAGGAATACCAACATACCAAAGTGACAGCGAATGAGCAAAAATACAAATGTGGTCCTATAATCTGACGAAACAAAAGCTAATTTTAATTTTACACAAATGAAATTTAGAATTAAATATTTTGTACTTTCCCCAATGCAAATAGTTGTCTTTTAATGTAATTAAAATGAAGCAAAAGATTTTTTCAAAAAAAAGTGCGTATTAACCGATGCAACCGATATCCAATAATTACCTTTTTAGCTATTATATTTCAGAACTATTCAATTCACACTTAAAATTTCCAGTGGAAACTTTAAGTATAACTTATAATGATTATCCATTACCAATTACAATTTAATTCTACTTATAACATTGAAAGGAAAAAGGCAATTTGCCGCCTTAATGTTTTCTCTTTAAAACAGGAACTTACAAAACTCGCCCCCCAATATTTAATTAAAAGAAAGGGATGAAATTTTATGTATTTGGAGATGCACATTACAATAGACATTAAAAGTAATAAAGAATAGCATGACAACACACAGTAATTTATTATTATTGGCATTTTAAAAACAATAACAAATAAAGTAACGGTAAACTATTCAAAACAAACCATCTTGTGACTGGAGGAGACTATGTGAGGATTCGGGTTCACTGTTTGACATTTGCATTTCTCCCAGATCACTCGGGGATACGAGAGAACTTGTCATGGGTAAAGATGCGTCCACAACTTAAATGCACAATCCGTTAAATACTAGATGACTTTATCTCTTCAAATTGTTGTTTAAATTGTTAATAAATAAATAAATAAATAATAATATATTTCAGCCGCTTTCAGACAAACCGAAATATTTCAGCTGTCAGCGAAGTACAAAATTGTACAGAAATATGTTTTCTATGGAAAAAGCGCGTCTATCAAAAGACAATGCATAGAAAAAAAAATAATTGAATACAAATCGGCAAAGTTCGCGCTGGCAACTCTGTTGCCCCTTGTCCGAATTTCCATAGACAATTTATTTTTGACACCGCTGACGAGTGACGTTGCCATCTGTCATTCTAGTCTGGGAAACTTATTATTATCTAAAACATTTTACTTTCCGGTATCTTCCTTCCTGGAAGTTAAATTTATAATCCACGCACCACCCGTATTTCATAAAAGCTCTCTCAAAAATGGCGTAAGTATTTACAAAACATGTGTATTATTCAACATATGGAAAATCGCGATGATATTCTCTAATTTAATGCTATATTTTTCCAGGGCTAAAGTAACTTTTAAAATTACTCTTACTTCAGATCCAAAGCTGCCATTTAAAGTGTGAGTATATTTGAATAATATTTTTAATATTTCTCCCTTCGTGATTCATCTACAAAACATTTCATAAACCACTACCTCCTAGACAATCCAGTTAGAAAATTAAACACCAGCTTTATGGATTCATACTGCGATTCTGTACTTGTGTATTGTAAAAATAATAATTGTAAATATGTATATAGAAAAGTAGAACACGCTTAATAGGCACATTTTATTTTGAAAACCCTTTGTATCAAGGAGATAACAGTAAGAAGTATTTCAGCTTCCAAGAAATAGGAAATGAAATGAAAAATGATGCATTTTAATAGCTATTTCATTAATAACTCAGGTACGGGCCATACGTCATTCCTATGTCTACCTACGTTAAATTATCATGAAAACAAGCTTATGTGTCCAAGCGGTTAATGAAAGCATAATTTGAAGTCTTTTCTTAATGCTGTGTTTTGACCTAATATCACACTTCCACCGGGAAGAGTATTTCTACCTTTTACGCCGGTCCTACTTGAATGCATGGAAAGGCATTGCTGTCAAATATTTTAAACGATTATTGTACACCAATGTCTTTGTAAGGGTCCCGACTACTTGTGTGTGTATAAAAATATTTAAATATATGAGTAGTACATATATACATATTCCCTTGACTTTTGTGTGGAAGAAAATTTTATTCAAAGGAAGCTTACTATTTGGACTGGATGTGCGCAAATTGTTCTGTTTTTGTAATGATTTGCACTAAAGCGAAAAAGATATTTTTTGTAATGTAATAAAATATGTACATTTTTTACACATAAAACGTCACTAAATTGCCAACAAACACTGACTTTATCTTCGGTTTATGGAGTCTAATTACAAAGTAGGTTATAATTTTTGACAATACTTTTACATTTGAGGTATGGTCAGCACAATATAAAAAAAAAATCATTCAAATGTACTTATTATTTTCAAAGATATATCCGTTTAAAACAAATTCCATTCTCTCGAATTGGTACTTCGTTTTTGCCCGATAAAAGTGTGATGATATTAAAATAGTTTTTTTAATTAAACCCAAACTAAGAACCTATTTTAGAATCATAGGTTCATATTCATATCAGACAGCCTCCGTGGTCGAAGTTTGCGGGTCACGGGAGCATTTGGGACGCTTGTTCGGTATTCGCTTATAAAAATATGTATGTAAATACATTTAGGGTTAAATCAGAGAAGGAAAAAACTAATCTTGAAACTTTAACGTCACTTACAATGGGCGCCAAGTGACCATTCGATTTTTATTGTAACAAAATAACTATTCTTTTTAATTTTATTTCAAAATAAAAATTCTCTCTTTTCTGAGCCTTATCTAAAATGGCCTCCCCCCATTCAACATCTCAGTCTGAACTCCAATCTTCCAAATAATTTTTAAATTTGCCCACTTGAATAAAACTATTATACAGGTTGTCCAGGGGTAAAGTACATTAATTTCGTGAGGTGATTTTTCATGATGGTAGGAGTAAAAAAGAGCAATACCTTTTTCCGAAATTTTTTTTTTTGGTTTCATACAAAAAGATGTACATACTAAAAATCCGTAGTGTAAGGTATGAACTTATCCGATAAATTCGCTGTGAGCAAGTCGAGAGTAAGTGTGGCAATGTTGCAAATTTGTGATTGGCACGTTTATATGGAAACCAGGTGCAAACAATAAAGGTAAATACATACTGGGTCGACGAACGGACGCTATGCAATGCCTAACAATATCTGGACTACTTATCAACCAGAATGCAATGTATGGCCAGTGTGATTCAGAAGCATCTATTTTCATAGAAAATGTATGGTTGCTAAGCAGTCCAGATATTGTTAGGTTAGGTTACTCCTAACAATATATGGACCACTTAGCAACCAGAACGCAACGTATGGCCAGTGTGATTTAGAAGCATCTATTTTCATAGAAAATGTATGGTTGCTAAGCAGTCCAGATATTGTTAGGCGTAGCGTAGCGTATTTAGGTCGACCCAATATGTACCTACCCATAGGCCGAGAGTTTGACGTTTACAATTATGATACCAAATCGTTTGTTTTAAAATTATGAAACACCTTTAACCAATGTCATTGCTTTTGACTAATTAAACAAAATTTCAAAATGTCCACCTTTGGCTTGTAGGCAAGCATGAAAACGAAAACTAATATTATCAGTACAGTAAGGTCGTTCATCAAGAAATGCCGGTAGTGTCATCACATGTGATCCTATTATTTGGTTGTTGCCTTACGGAGCGTGGGTTTAACAAAATTGCCCAAAATAAACACAATTTTATCAGTAAGGTTAGTTTACAACTAAATAAAGACAAGAATCAATGATGTATTGTAACTTCATTGACAACAAAGAAAACTGAAATATTTAACCGCTTGGACACATAAGCTTGTTTTCACAATAATTTAACGTAGGTAGACATAGGAATGACGTATGGCCCATACCTGAGTTATTAATTATCATTATTATCTAATTATAGTTGCTTTTTTTTGTTTAACTAAAAATGCATATTAACCATGTCCCACTTCTCTGTATATTTACCATAGCAAGAATAATAATACACATATTCTTAATACTAACGCGCACACATTATATTTGTATCTGAGAACTAAAAAAATCTACTTGAGTAAAAATAAATGTCCGTTGTAAGTTGAAAAGCATCGAATATACTTTCTGTTTATGGGAATATGCATTGCGTTTCCTTGGACAAACATTTCATATAATTAAGATTGCTTGTAAATAAAAACCACACTAGGAATGTGAAGGTTATTGGGGTGATTTACATTTTGATATATTGTTTTCCGGGAATACTACTTGTGTTTTATGCATTAGTAATAATTTATTGACAATAACATGTCTAATACTTTGTCAAACTGTTAACAGATGACACTGCAAGGTCAGACAGAAGTAGCCTTCCCAGAAAACAAACAAAACATGGAATTCACAACCAAACCGGATAATGCAGATTCACAGAATGTCCGTGACATATTTACAACCTTCGAAAAGTTTATAGAGATATGCGAAAATGATTCATGGCCAAATAACGTTACCGGATCTCAAGAAGTATGCAAAGCATATAAAATCGCAAGCTTTATCGAGAGATGTATCGAAAAGTTGGACACGTTATGTTCTTTCAATGATTTCATGAATTCGTTTACAAAATGGATGGAGATACAGGGAAAGAACATTCTTTGCAAGGATAAAACTATATTTTCTAAATCTGCAGACTGTATTCTTGAAAAGTTCTTGGTCAAAGATTTGGAAACCGAAATAGCAGACACTGCAATATCCGAATATCTCAGAATGTTTGGTGAAATAAGATTACAATGTGTTCTCAAGACATTGATACTAAAATCGGCTTCTTATAATGTTGTTGAAAAATATGCAAACGAAATGGAAGTCGGCGAACAAACTGAAAATAATCTAAAATGTGAACTGTTTTTAAATCATTTGAACAATAAATCTGATTCACAGATTAATATAATCAAAAACATGCTACACAATGATAATTTTGATTTGTTTGAAAATGTGCGACAGATTTTTAAAGCATTAAATTTTAATGGTTACGTTGAAACTAAACATATAATGGAACAATGCGTTTTAAATAAATTGATGGAACGTGACAAGTGTAACTCCAAATTTTGGCTTTGGTTGTTAAAAGACTTGGACAAAGTGCTACTGTACAATGTTTGTAAAAATTTCAAAAATATTTTTAAAGAGATAGTATTGTTTTTAATTCACTGCAGCGGGCATATGTATTCGGAAAAATCTGAATTAGAAGAAGATGACTTATGGATTAACAATAGACATACGTCTTTATGCCCCAATTTAACTCACAAACACTTGATTAATGTTGTTAAATTATTTACAAAGGACTACAGTGAAATGCGTGATGATTTTCTAACTTTGGTCAATGATTCATTTCCTATTTTGGCTTTTTGGGATTCTGTTTACAAAGCCTGTGGCATCAGTAATGAATTGCTGTGGAAGAATTTGGATAGTTTTTATGATGAGGATATATTTTTAGATTGATTTCACAACTGAAGTTCTTTGATACTTGTATGTTTTTTTTACATAATAAATTATATACTTTTATAAACATTCTTATCTTTTCTACCATATATTATTTATTAAATGTATGAATTCCCATGAACCCTAAACCCTTGAATATTACTTTGATCATAACACATTTACATAATTGTACAAGCCATAATAATTTGTATAAGCCAATTTCTTTGTATTGTCATCTATGAGGACATATCGGTGGATCTTTTTTATTCATATACTAAGGCCTATTAAACCGCTCTGTTATTGCTGGATTTCCCGCAACTACCCCCCTCCCCCTTTGACCTCCCACTCCAGCACCTAAATGTTTGGTATATATCTATCAATATTTTGTATCATAGGTTAGTTTTAATATTCTTCTGACGAAGGAAGGGTTCTTCCGAAACCGGTAGAGTGTAATTAAAATTAAAGTGGTCTAAAACAAATTTATATATTTTATTGTAAATTATGGCGAGCCACAAAGTTAATGCTTATTACGAACATGTATTTCCTATACTATTCATACGATTGTGATGAAACTTCTGTGAGTAGTTGTGCGCACGTCCGCAAAGTTTTCTATATTTATTGGTGAGATCTGGTGTTATGAAATTTGCATAAATTTTTTACAAAAATGTGTGTACTTCATATAGTGTAGCAGCAGGGCGGGAAGGAGAGAGAGGGAGGGGAATCCGGTAGGGAGAGGGGAAGATGGGGAAACTGGAAAGGGAACATGGGAGGAGAGGGGAAGGAACAATTTCTTTCTTTTTGTGGCACTGCAACGCATGTCGGGTACTCGCTAGCTGTACCACCTCTAGAACAAATCATATTCGGACACTATTTATGTCAAACAAGTAGTACATGCGAAAGCAACTCGCATGCTACCATCACTGACAGTAGCGTGCAACCCATTGACGACCTGTCGCATTGTGTATGAACACTAGCAAAATAGTAAGTACGGATACTCAGGAGTATCGAGCGACGTTATGCTGCACTTACGAAACTCGAGTGGCTTGTAAGTATCTCAGTGTACGAATGGCCTAATTGTTACTAACGAGGAACAAGTCTATTCTTGACACTGAATCATCACTAAAATAGACATCTGTATCTTGTTGCCTGGAGTGAGATCAATAAAAAAAGTATTTTATTTATTATATTTCCTTAACCATTGGAGCGACCACGCGAAATAAATAAATTTGCCTCGATTGCTTGAGATTTCCAGGCGATCATTTTTTTATTTTTTTGCCAACATTCGAATTTTAACATGGAGATATAAAAACTTATTAAAGTGCTATATATCTAATGAATTAACCTGTATTTTACCGTTTATCTCATATTTGTAGGATTTATAAAAAAATCGTAAAGTTTATAACTGCGCGGATCCTGCCTGTTTGTTACTTTGAAACTGCCGTGAGAGGTCAACCTAGAATATTTTAGAGAGGTCAACCTAGAATATTTTAGAGTCAACCTAGAATATTTTAGAGTCAACCTAGAATATTTTCGATTTCTGTATGTTTTCTGTGGTATACTTGATAATGAAAGGTACATATTTATGGAAAAGGGACTTAATTTTAACCGTAAAAAGCTGATCAGAAATTCTGTGCAAAAAAAATATTTTTAACATTTTCGTTGTTTGTTTTTGGGGTGTTATGCCGTGTTGTGCTACCTCCTTCTTTAGTCGACGTTTCGGACAGCGTTGCAGTGTCCATCATCAGGGCAGATCCGACGATGTGCATAACACCCCAAAAACAAACAAAATGCTTTTGGCCGTGAAAATCTAAAAACGTATCATTTTTAACATTGTTCTAAAATATTCTACGAAGTTCGTATTTGCAACATCAACAGCCATAATAGATAAAGCATTTCAATAACTTCGTTTTAAGACCAAAATAACAAATGTGGGAGCTACAAATATATTTTTTTTAAATTGCCGAATCAAGATAGACTACCACAACATGGGTACCCTAGTGTGGTAGTTAAAAAAAAAGTCAAAACTTTAAAAATTTATGAAATAATAAAAAAAAGAGATAATTGGTTTTTTTTATCCGAAAAGCAATGAGACTTTTAAAATGGCACATATATATGCCAAAAATCGCTCCTGCGGTTAAGGTGATATTTCACAATAATGGTGTTATAAAAATATGCCAAGTATTTCTATTTTTACTACTCGGCTTAGCGCAAGTAAAAAACCTCTATCAAAATATTTATTCTTATTTTAATTTTTATCAGACTAATTTCTTCGGCTTTTGGAACAACTCATACATGTAATAAACATAGAAATCGTTGTCTCCCTTACTATCGTGGTTAGAAATATTATCTTAGAAAGAGAAAACACCATGCTTTATAAACTATGTGCATTTTATTTTTTTGATTATCAGTTATTTAGTTAGAAAAAACGTAAGGTGAACTTTTTTATGTTTGCATAAAAAAAATTTATATTTAAAAATTTATATGTATATTCGAATTACAAAATTGGAAGCGTATTTCTTCACCTTTCAAAAACACAATAGAAATAATATTGCAGGCTGAAAACAGCTATATTGTGACCTAGAAATTTCAGACATAAAAATATTATGCAAAATTCATGATGCCAGAACTCACAGGACTTTTGACACAGGACAAGGGGACAGAAATTCAAAATATAACATCTCATAAAAAGCATACTGATAATTCCGATTTTTATTTTTTCGGATAATATATTTTAAAGCTAACATAAAATCACAGATCAGTTCCCCACGTCAAACAGTCGTCTAGGCCCATTCTACTCTGATATTCACAGCCTTTGCTTGTTTGTTTATAGATTAAGCGTACCAGAAGCCACACCTTTTACCGCCGTACTGAAGTTTGCAGCTGAAGAGTTCAAAGTGCCCCCAGCAACCAGTGCCATCATCACTGATGATGGAATTGGCATCAATCCTCAACAGACTGCCGGTTAGTATAATATTCAATTACTATGGGGGGCAGTCAAAAAGTATTGCCTCCTATTTATTTCTCCTTTTAACTTGTTGAAAGCCAACATACAAAAATTTTTTTTTTTCAATTCGACGTAAAATATTTGACAGTTCTCAGCTTTCTTACGAATTCAATTTTTATAACATTTCTTTTGTGATATAATACAAAAATTACATCAAAATAATGTAGATAAAGAACTTCCTAATAATCATTCAAATCTATGCTTTCCACAATGGATTTATATAAAAAAAACAATGAATAAATATAGACTTCGAATATGACAGCGTTCATATTATCAAGCGGCAGCCATTTTGCCCGCCATCTTTGGTGCCCGGCGCGTCATTAGCAATTAATATGAATTATTCGGAGTGGCTAAATGCTATCCAGTAATTCGGGAGGACTGCGGCCTACAAGAGGTTGTCAAGAAATTAAAATGCTATTACACATTTTGAAAACCACACTAGTTATAATTAATTTGTCACTTTTCATTATAGTCCATCTTTTAACAAGGGGCATGTAAAAATGTCTGGTAAAAATTATAGTCCTGCCTCCTGTCCTCCGCATTTTCAAAGTGAATCTCCCGATGAGCTTCACACCACACTGCCTCGAGTGCGGGAGAGAATGCGTCACAATTTATCTGTAGTTATCTGGCGATCACCACGAATGATGTCATCGACTCGCTGAATGTTGCGTGGAGTCAACTGCCTACGGCTCTGTTTTTCATCAGCCTACGGCATTAGTCCTTCAGCTTCATTACAGCGACGAACCCATCATCCAACAGTGCTGATATCCATTGTTGCATCACCATACACATTTTTCATTCTTTCATGATTGCGAATGGGCGTCTCACCTTCTGCATTCATGAATTCAAGCACAGAACGCTGTCAAATACGAACACCGATGTCGGCTATTTTGCAAGCGACTGCAGTGCTGCCACCTGTTGATGCAGAAAGTAACTACTTTAGTAGATTTTAGAAGAAGGTTGGAGGAATAGCGCTAAATTCAAATTATTTACTTAACTTACTTTATTTAAGTAGATAAAAATAGGACGCATTAGTTTTTGACTGACCCTCGTATATTGGGAGAAGCAAGTCCAGAGGCTATGTGAGGAGAGGTTGGCTCTGCTATGGAAGAAGGCTTGCCTCATAGCACAGGCCAGGGACAGCCTGGAGGTGCCTCGAGTTGAGATATAATATTATGTAGTTACAATTGTTTAATTTCTTGCACTTATACAGGTTGTATCGGCACGTACCAGAAAGAATTTAACCAATGATTAGCTATTGCTTTCCTCACTATCTCAAAACATAGTGTTTGGAGATGTCTGACTGATCAACTGGACCAGCGGTTGTCAACCTTTTTGAGCCGGCGTTCCCCTTGACTCTTTCAACAAATTTGTTGTACCCCTTACCCTTTATCTTTCCTGTGAAAGACATTTTTCATTTCATGAATTTAACCATAAAGTCACACAAATAAAATGAATGCAATTTTATCCAGAGTATAACAGGACTTCGGGCATTTTGAACCAGTGATTTTACCAGCGAAATTGGACAAATTTGGTTCTCACAAACACAAAAAATTTACAAAGGATGAATTTTTTTAACCTCAAAATTTGTGGAAAAAAGATTCTCGTGTATCAGAGACAATAAAAGCCAGATTTACTGTTACACTCTGTATAATCTATCATACAATGTTAACATAAGTCAATGTGACAATTGAGCTTGCTTTGCAGAGCAAAATTTTACAAACTTTGGCTTCATTTCACATAGGTAGAGCCTCAAGTCTGGTTCAGTATTCAGGCAATAAAATGCCTTTTATACAAATACATGCTTGTGAATTGTATTTTTAGAGCTACTGATGCTGAAATGTTGAGCTGAGTTTTAAAACCTTTATTTGTTCCACGATATTGCGACCCCTAATTTTTGCTTCGCGTACCCCAAAGGGTATGCGTACCACAAGTTGAAAACCACTGAACTGGACGATCAATAAACCCCCATGAAAAACAGAATTAAGTGTATATGCATTTATATAGTTAAATGTGGTATTTTGTTTGATTCCAGGTAACATATTCCTGAAACACGGATCGGAGTTGAGATTAATTCCAAGAGATAGAGTGGGCTCTCTCAGGCGATGAAGACTTCTCTAGGGAAATTGTATTCATTCCTCTCTCACAAATAAATATATATTTATTTTACAAATTTTTATACTTAAATATGCATGAAGGTTGGTTGTGTGTTGAAAATTAATCTAAATTTCATATTTTAGCTTGTAATATTATTAAATTTTACACAGAATATGTATGTATATTTACAATATAAATAGAGCATTATTTGGTTTTATTTTGTTTTTGCTGACATTACTTTTTATTTAATTCAAAATATATTAAGGTTATTCAAGTTCATTAACAAACATGTTTGTTTATACAGTTTTTAAATGTAAAGCTTAATAATAAACACTTAAATTAAGAAAGTCATGTTTTTTTTATTTGACACTTGCTGACGTCCCGGAACACTTTAAATCAGATGTTTAACCACTGGAGTGACAGAGCAATTTAAAACTTTTTTCTCGGAGAAAAGAAAATTTTCTGCCCACATTAAAAAAATCATACCCCTGAATTTGGATATAGAGACATACAAACTGATTATAGTTCTATGTAGCCACTGGATTCACCTATCTTTTGTCTATTATAACATAATCGTAGGATTTATAAAAAAAATCGTTAACTTTAAAACTTTTTAAAGAATCTAGAGAATATTTGCCGCAATGTGGCAGCAAATCAATCCAAGGCTTTGGCAATAGTGCCTTAATGTGGCAAAAAGCGTTCGAGTGGATAAAGTAACTTTCCTCTTATTTTGAATTTCAAGTATGCAAAATTATTATCAAAATTTTGTTTTAAGGAATGGGAAAAGGGGATGTTGGTGGTTTTTAGAAATCTCATATAGACAACTTAACCTTTCTCTTGTTTTGAAGGTAAAGTGTGCCAAATAGCATCAATATCGAAATGAAACTGTTTTTTTTATTTTTATGTGAATACCGCACAAGAGTCTCAACTGCTCCCGTCTGGAGCCAGTGAGACTGGCATTCCCAATTGGGATATGTTGCGAGGCTAAAAGTAGTAGGGGATGGGGAAGAGGAAAGTGGGGAAGTACCTGGCTATTTGATCTGGTCACCAAACACGGCTAAAGCCATTTCAATTCTGAATGGTGGTGTGAGCACCAGGGCAATACTGACAGCATCTTCCACTCTGGTACTGACAATCGCCGGAAATCCACTCTGCCCACCCACAGTCCACCACACATTTATTATTGGAAGATTATAAAATAAAAGACATATCTTAACAATAATTATCTTTAATTTTCTCCATATTCGATGTACACTTAAAACATACTAATATAATATTATATTTTTCAAATTAATTTTAAAAAGTTGATTACACATTTTATTAATGTTATCTAGCTTTAACCACTGGAGCGATAGAGCAATTTAAATCTTTTTTCTCAGATTGCTAAAGGAAATTTTTCCGGCCACATTAAAAAAATCATACCTCCGAATTTGAATATGGAGACATATAAACTGATTATAGTTCTATGTAGCCAATGAATTCACAAATCTTTTGTCTATTATCACATATTCATAGGATTTATAAATAAAATATTATTAAATCTTTAACCTTAAAACATTTTAAAGAATCTAGAGAATTTTTTTGTTGTTGTTATACATATTTGAATGTACAATATATTATGTAGGTATATAGTCGCTTTAATAAAAAAAATAAAAAAATTGACACAATTTGGCAACAAAGCAATCCGTGGTTTTGGAAATAGTGCCGTAATGTGGCAAAGAGCGCTTGAGTGGTTAAACACATTTAAATTAAAATCTGTGACATATAATTAATAGGTACATATTTCTTTGGAAATAGTGCCATAATGTGGCAAAAAGCGCTCGAGTGGTTAAACACATTTAAATTAAAATCTGTGACATATAATTAATAGGTACATATTTCTTTTCCATTGCATATTAATTTTTGGAAACCACCCATTTGTGGAAAATACACAAAACATGTATGATGTATAAGTTGAATAGGGTTTTTCCAGAGAGCAAATTGTATTTATATGTTTAGTGATAAAGTTATTTGGGTAAAAAGAAAGACAGTTGTTTGGGCAAAAATTAAATAAAATAACCTATGAATAATTACATACATATTTACAATCAGTCAAATTGTTGTCTGTTTATTATGTATAAATGAGTAACGAGTATTACAGGCGTGCAGTACCTTAGTTTGGTATCCTAGACTTGTTAACATTTATTATTGGAATGAAAGTATTTATGTAATTTTACTTATGATTTCTGGTATAAAGTTACCAGTAAATAGAAGGTCAGCGCAACAATTGGTTCATTTAATGCCATTCTTTCTCGATCCTAGGTATTCCACGAAATCGCACTTGCACACTTGTGTGTGGATTTCACAGAACTCGGGAACAAATCTTTAAATCCCCTTGTGATGAATACGTTCCTGTTAAGTTCGATGATAGTCTTGCAAGATATTGCATTTCTTTTAAAATACAATGTAAATTGATATACTCCTATAAATATTTTTAATTATTTTGTGATTAGACATCTGATTAGGTGCATGACTTGTCCGTGAACATTCTTTGCTTGTTTGAGAACTTTTGAGAAATTTTATATATTCTCTAGATAGTGAGATTTCAGTACACATCATCGAAGAAGTGCTCGAGCCTTCACTGGTTTTAAGTGCCTATTAGTTTATGAAAAATCTTTTAACCTTTACAACACTAGGCGTTTCGTCGCAATCTGTCCCATCACTATGTACTTTTTGATTAATGTAGTGAAACTACATGAATCGCATATGGGAATAGCCGCCGATGGATCACTTATGTGGCAGTCGAATACGGGTATAGCCAATCTGTCTCATCACTATGTACTCTTTGATTAATGTAGTGAAACTACATGAATCGCATATGGGAATAGCCGTCGATGGATCCCTTATGTGGCAGTCGAATACGGGTATAGCCAATCTGTCCCATCACTATGTACCCTTTGATTAATGTAGTGAAACTACATGAATCGCATATGGGAATAGCCGCCGATGGATCACTTATGTGGCTGATGAATACGGGTATAGCCGCCGATGGATCACATATGCGACAGTTGAATACGGGTATAGCCGACGATGGATCACACATGCGACAGTCGAATACGGGGATAGCCGCCGATGGATCACATATGCGACAATCAAATACGGGAATAGCCGTCGATGGATCACATATGCGACAATCGAATACGGGGATAGTCACCGATGGATCTCAAATGCGACAGTCGACTACAGGGATAGCTGCCGATGGATCACATATGCGACAGTCGAATACGGGGATAGTCACCGATGGATCTCAAATGCGACAGTCGACTACAGGGATAGCTGCCGATGGATCACATATGCGACAGTCGAATACGGGGAAAGCCGCAGATAGCCAACGATGGATCACGCATTCGTCAGTCACATAAATAAGGTCAAAGATTATTTAAGCGCCGCATAGATTGAGAGGTGAAATATTGCAATTTAAATTTAGTTAGGGGACAAATGCTTTTCATAACCTTAATTAGACCTTTTTTAAATAGCTCCTTAAGATATTAAATGACTAAATGATTATGTCTAAAAGTACTAGTACGACTATAGGAATATATTATTTAACTAATTATTATCTAATAATAAACCCTTTCGTAAGCCAACACTGGCTGAGAAATTTTTTTTAAATTCTAGAACTATACTCGAGGCCATTCACAACACTTTGAATAAAATTGCTTGCATTTAATTAAATTTAGAGCCAAAAATTTGTACCTAAAATCATGCTACTAAATTTGTCAGTTTTTTGAGCAAATCAATTTGAAAAACATTAATTATTGTCTATAAATTAATAATTATTATATCTAATGGACAACCTACTCAAGGCAAATGCTGTATCGTACAAAACCAATGACATTTTATTATAAAATGAATGATTTTCATTTTGTACTTGGATTTTTTGCAAGCTAAATGTCTAAATATGAATATTTAGGTTCCAATCAACACTTTGATGCGGGAATGTATTCAGTTAGGTGTTCCCACTTTCATGAGAGGTTCTAGCGCCCAAAGGAAACCCTTTTCAAACTCCTTTTCTGAAAACCTGTCCACTGATGCCCTGAAACAAAGATAAATTGATTGATTATAACATCACAAACACATTGTAATCATTTTTCCAGTTTTTATTTAGTTTTTTCTACTACAAATTTTCCAATTTTCAGCATGTTTATATATTAAATCCATATGTTTACACTTCACAAGTAACTACATATATTCCATTGGTAACCATTAAACATGTAGATTTTTCCTTCCCAGATATTTCTCTCCTTTCTTTCCTAAAAAAAAAACCCTCCACGCATCATCCACAAAGATGACATAGGCCCTGAGGGAAATTGTTTTCCTTAAGGCCTCCCGTGTGGAGGTAATGTATTAAAAAAAAAAAGAGTGTGCTTTAGACCACACGTAAATATGTACTTCTTTAGCTCCATCTATACATCAACATCCGCATCCGCATGACTGAGATATTTCATGCACTGGCTATGAGAGGAAGAGAGAAAGAAAATGTGCGCGTGCACTGCTCTCTCTTCTTCAGCCTGTTCGCCTCGCAACACATTTCACTTTTCGTAACGCATTCGCCAGTTTACCCACCAAGTCAAGCGTGCGTAAAGAAGTATTTACTTCAAAAATGTTAAATATTTCAGTCAATGTTTGTGACAGTTTCAATGTTGAAAAAATAATGATGACTAATAAAATAAATATGTATGTATAAATCAAATAGTAAACAGATCAAACAAAATAGTGACAAAACTCACTCAAAACTAAGTTAGGTTTTTAGGCAAATTTTTTTGATTTCAATCGATTCAAACGTACCTCGCCGCATCTCTGATCCCTTGCCTCTCGTTTTCCGTGAGTGCTATAACTTCCAGTATCGCCCTGGCGTATTCGGTAGGTTCCGAGGCGAGATATCCGTTGCGACTGCCCTCCGAGGTCTCGATGATGTCACACAGCGGTCCGCCGGAGCGATGGGCGATCATTATCAGACCTGCGGCCATGGATTCCACCACACCTGCAAAATAATGTCGTTATTATTTATCAAATTGCATGAGAAAAAGTGTAATTACCGAAACGAGGACTGAAACATCAGGGCAATCTTTAGACTCACCGTAATTTAGCATCACCAAGAATTATATTATATTTATAATAATAATGAATTTTTCTATTTGTTTGTATTACCAACATTATTATACCTTTTTGCCTACTAGTTTAATTTTGTAAATTGTAATCTGTTTTATATTATAAGTTGTTTTGAAATTATGTAAGTACATGGTTTTATATAAATAAATAAATTAAATATTCATAGACAATATAAAGCAAGACCAAATATACATAGACAATACAGAGAGCCAATTGGTTTTTGCTAGATTCGTGCTTATTTAAAGAGGTTGAAAGGTCAAAGTTTAGAAAACTAAACAAAAGTAACATCAAAAATTCTTTTAAGATTTTTGTGAGATTCTTATGAAAATCTCAAAAGGGTTGGGAACCCTTGATAAAGAGTAACCAACTCATACCAACAACTATAATCCCTAAATATATCAACTATATAGCATGGTATGTACTTACTTATACCAAAGTGTTCATTCCACATAGCGTGCAGACCTATGGTGCCATTTTGGAAGATATCCAGCAACTGTGAGTAGGACACGTTGACTTTAAATTGCACATTGTTGTCCAGGGCCAAATGTTTTGCCAAATCTTTCAGGTTCTTCACCCTCTCCAGATCTTCCTCGTGGCGACAGGAGCCAACAAACACCAACTTTATCTGTGAACGACAAACAAAATAGTTCAATTATAAAAATTTCAGCAATCTACCGGGCAGCAAATAAGCAAAGTAAAAAATGGTAGCTTATACCGTATATGTAATTAGGAACCTGAAAATATGGTAGCTTATACCTAATAATTAGGAACATGAAAATATGGTAGCTTATACCTAATAATTAAGAACATGAAAATATGGTAGCTTATACCTAATAATTAGGAACATGAAAATATGGTAGCTTATACCTAATAATTAGGAACATGAAAATATGGTAGCTTATACCTAATAATTAGGAACATGAAAATATGGTAGCTTATACCTAATAATTAGGAACATGAAAATATGGTAGCTTATACCTAATAATTAGGAACATGAAAATATGGTAGCTTATACCTAATAATTAGGAACATGAAAATATGGTAGCTTATACCTAATAATTAGGAACATGAAAATATGGTAGCTTATACCTAATAATTAGGAACATGAAAATATGGTAGCTTATACCTAATAATTAGGAACATGAAAATATGGTAGCTTATACCTAATAATTAGGAACATGAAAATATGGTAGCTTATACCTAATAATTAGGAACATGAAAATATGGTAGCTTATACCTAATAATTAGGAACATGAAAATATGGTAGCTTATACCTAATAATTAGGAACATGAAAATATGGTAGCTTATACTTTTTGTTATTTTGGCTAAAATTAGCATTATATTTTAAGAAAATTTCATTATTGTCAGGAAAAGTGGTGTTATTTTGCAATAAAAGTCATATTATGTTATTTTTTGGTGTTTTTTTAAAAAAATATTTACAATGAAAATGCAAAAGCTAAATTTCACATAAAATAGAGTTATTATTTGTTTAATTTTAAAGGTCTGTAGAAAATAATGATAATGATAAAAAAAAGGATTATGTTATGATATCAAAGTTTGCGCAATAATAATACACTTTTTTATTATTTGATACAATAACTTTACATATTTTAAAACATTATTTGATATTGTGGGCCTCAATGTGGCTGAGGTGTATCAAGAATACCAACATACCAAAGTGACAGCGAATGAGCAAATAGTTAACAAAGGCCTACAATAAGGAAGATGAGTCCTTTTTTTAAATTTTTTTTATCAATGTTCACAGGCAAACATAAATACTTGCCACAGTTCCTAACATAGCGGTCGGTAAAAAATGACATTTCGTGTTTTTAAATTAAAAAAATAACCATTATAATGCACTTTTTTCGAAATTCCGTTAACTGAATTGATTAGTACTAAGTAATATGTAACTACTACAACTTTTAAAATTTATTTTTTTCGTCCATATTAAGCGTGTCCCGGTTTTGTAAATATTTTCCCTTATATTTCACATAATCAAGGACCGTGTTACGTCACAAACTCTGCCGTACGGTATTATGCTCTTGCCGCCGCTTTCGCGGGCTTTAATAAAATTGAAACTTGTAGAATTAATTTAATTATGAAAACAAACTTTAAAAAAAACAAAAAAAATACAAGTCAAAATATTTGTCACTAAACTTCCCTATTTCACAAGACAAAAGCTAATTTTAATTTTACGTAATTGAAATTTAGAATGAAATATTTTCTACTTCCCCCAATGCAAATAGTTGTCTTTTAATGTAATTAAGGTGAATCAAAAGATTTTTTTCAAAAAAAAAGTGCATATTAACCGATGCCAGCGATATCCAATATTTACCATTGAATTTTGTAGTCACCTCACTTTTGACTGATACGTATGTAATTTTTATAGACACATTTGAAAATATAATATGTATCATTTCTTACTCTATTCCAGAGGTCATCATTATTGATGAGCAGATTTCTGAGTTCATACATGGACTGCAGCATGAGGGGATGATCTTTCTCCGGACGGAACTGTCCCACAGACACTATGTTGATAGGGGAATCTTTCTGCACCAGAGACACCAGATTTTTCAATTGAGTTACCTGAAAAAAACATGGGACATTATTTCATATTTGTATTTAACCACTCAAACTAATTTGTTCGGTTTTGCGAACAGCTATTACCCGTAGAGCCAATTTGTTCGCTTTTGGAAACGGCTCATATGATCTATATAAAGAAATCTTTGTGTCTCCCTTACTGTCATGGTGAGAAATATGATCTAAACGGTGTTAGAAGGACAAAACACCAAGCTTTATTTTAACCACAGAAGAATTAAAATGTAACCTCTGTGAAACCAGAGATTCCGACTGCAATTTGAAAAAAAGTAATGTTACTTTCTGAATTTTTTATAAATTATTTTATAGGAAATGACAAAAACTAGAGCTGAAAATAATGTTTATAATACGTTTGTCTAATAAAATATGAGCTATGTTCATTATCAGTAATTTTACTTCAGTGTTTAGAAAAAAAAGGTAAGGTGAGCCATTTTTACAAATTTTTGATGTTTGCATTCAAAATTTTAATATTTCATAAATTTTGTGTTTATTTCTAATAATAAAATTTGAAAGTGTATTTCATCACCTTTCAAAAACAGTTTTCAGATACATTCAGAAATGTTACTTTTATTTGGATTTTATTACAAAGCAGAAATACACCAAAATTCTCCGACCTTCTGACAGTGTCTCTGGGAAATTTTTATTTATAGAATACATGATAATATATTAGAACATTTACATATGATACATTAATGGTTTAAATGCTAAAGGCCTGAGGGGTTCTTCTTCTTCTCGTGCCCTGTCCGTTCAACGGACGTTGGCTATCATGTTGGCTATACGGACTTTGTTTACTGTGGCCCGAAACAGCTCTACAGTAGACTGGCCAAACCACTGTCTCTTAATGCCACGATGTCCTCCTTCTTCCGGGGCCCCGTCTTCCGGCAATCTTTCCCTACATTATGAGATGCAAGATCTCGCACTTCTCCGGATATCTCATCACACGTCCTAGATATTGAAGTTTTCGGATTTTTATTGTTTTAATAACTTCTTTTTCTTTATTCATCCGAACCATAACATCTTCATTCGTAACTCTGTCCATCCAGCTTATTTTGTAAGTGTCCATTCCACAAAATAATTCTGAAAACACGTAGCATCTGACCATTCGCATTCTTAATCCAAGGTTGAGATCACGACTGCAGAACATCTTTTTCATGCGGATAAAGATTGCACGAGCTTGCTCAATGCGGCATTTGATTTCAACTGAAGGATCCCATCTGTCATTTAAGTATAGCAAAAATGATGACAATATGTACCATTATAAAAAGGAGTCAGTAAATAATAATAAATACCTCACACGGTGGATAAACTCGGTGCGTATTGAGGGGAACCTTCCACAGCCGATTAATGTGTTCCTCTGTCCAGGTTCCGTTCACCATAACAATGTCGGCACAGCGACCCATCAGTCCATACAGCTGAAATATTATTTATTATTATTGAAACTCTCCGCCCTCATTCAAGACAAATTAACAACTCTCAAACTAAAAATGTTCAATCGCATCTGGGAACTGAATATGACCTCTGCCTTGCCAGGGCATTGCTATATATACATAGATAAAAAACTAAAGGCTTAATAACCATCCCTATGCTTAGAACCACCACGGCTCAGCATCACTACCTGTATTTAGGTGTGAAATGGTACAATTTATTATTGTCCAAAAACAAAATTAGTATAACCGAAACTTTGAAATATGAACAATACAAAAAACAAATTAAGTCCCTGAAATTGGATAATGATATATTGTAACCTTAATTTACACTTAGTTTACGCTTAGTTTAATCTGCACTATTCAATGTAAAAAAAATATATATGTATTGTTGTCTTTCAATAAAAATTTCTTTCTAAATTGTAAACCTATGTAATAATGTTTGTATTTATCTTATAAGTTTTTGATTATTGATTACAAATTTAATTAGAACGTTATTTTTTGCTGTAAATACTCCTCCCATAAACACGAGCTCTTAGAGCTCAACTTATGGAGTAGTAGAATAATTATGTATAATTGTATAACTTTGCACAATGTAATCACCTGTATGTAAAATCTTTTTCTTATTAATAAATAAATAAAAAAATAAATAAAAAAAAAAAAAATATCACTGAAAGTTATTAGACCAGATTGAGGTAATTTGACCATATCAACTTTCGTCATTTATAACTGCATCATATTTTGACTAAGAACTACTAAGTTTATCTTAATTTATTTACTGTTACCTTTATGAATATTCATCCTAGACTTGATATAAAATAAAAGTGGATATATTCTGCAGAATCTTGGAATAAACCACATGCAGCCACATTTTTAAATTTTTTTTTCCAGTTTAAGTAAATATTCTAAGAAATTCCATATATATATTTTATTTTTATTGTATTTTTGAAATCCTGGCAATTTTTGAAAATTTCAATCTGAAAAATGGACCATTTTTTATAAACCGGAAACACGAGACAAAATTTTATGGGTGCAAAAACGTAATTTGTAATTACATAGCCGAAAATCATTTAAAAAAAAAAAACGCCGTATTCCACATGAATTGCAGAGGAGAATAACGAGGCATACAAAAAATATTACATCTCATAAATATTTTTTCCTTGATCCATCTTATTGATCAATAATCATTATAATGTTCAACGTATCATTATATGACTAAATCCAATTATTTTACATTAAAACTAGTTTATAAATAACATCTGCCATCATAACATCTATCAAAACGTCAAACCAAAATACAAACAATAAATCCTTGGACACACACTGTGTTAATATCAAAAGATACTTTATAACACAATAGCGCTCGCCATACAATCCCATACAAATCTGCCACATATAAAAAAAGTAGGTCGCGCTCAATATTGCTAGCCGTGTGAGTCTAAGGCTTAAAGTGAATTAAAAAATTCGACGGATATCAAAATGTTGCTATATAAAAAATAAAAAAATTATTGAGGAATTATACAAAATTAATTGAATATTATCGGAGACATGGTTAGAAATATGGTCCAAACGGTATTAGAAAGAGAAAATACCACTGTTTATAATCAAATCAAAAAGTTAACCGCAAAATAATTAAAATTTATACTTTTATGAATCCAAAGTTTCCGACCGCAATTTGAAAAAAATTTATGAATCTTTCCAAACTTATTAATTATTTTTACATGAAATGACAAAAAAGTGAAGTGACAATAATGTTTATAATAAACTTGTCTAATAAAATATGTATGTGTTTTTATTTTTTTATTATCAGTAATTTTAGTTAGAAAAAACATAAGGTGAGCCATTTTTAAAACTCTTTTATGTTTGCATGCAAAAATTTTTATATTTTAAATTATAAATTTTTAAAGCGTATTTCATCACCTTTCCAAAACAGTTTTTTAGTTTTCTAATACATTCATAAAAAATTAATTTATTTGGATTTTATTGCAAAGCGGAAATAAATAAATAAATATTTTACCTTCTTAAAAAATAAGCCCGAGGCCCCTAATAGGGGTTACGCCCTTGATTTATTGGTATGTTTTTTGTAGTTAACAATTTTTGACATAAGGCCTCATATCTTCCTAAATGTTAGGAATCTTAAAATAAGAAATCTTGCACTGTAAACGGCTGATCAATCTGTTTTAAATAAATTAAATAATATTAGTTTAATGAACGAACCCATCCAAACATCTGATAGTAGACCATCTTGATCCAGGTAAAGAGAGGATTTCTAGCAATGAGGCTGGAGTTGTTGTGGGAGCGGGAGCGCATCTTCACCCTCCTCATCATGTCCTGGGTGATAGTGGGGTAGTGTGTGTAGGTGGCTGTCTGGCACGGGCCCAGGTACCTGAAGATGGGCATCGTGAAGGCATAGCCCATTGTGTCAATGAAAATATCTGGAAAAAACCATATTTGATACTTATTTCAGTAAAAATTAATTAGACCTATATATTTTTTTATTTTTTTTACATTAACTCCACACAGGAGGCTCTGAGGAAAATAATTTCCCTCAGGGCCTATGTCATCTTTGAAGATGCTGTGAGGAGGGTCTTTTTGAGGAGAGGAAGGAGTGAACGTGGGTGTTGAAGAGACCCATGTTATAGGAAGGAGGAAACACAGAGGCCGGCAAAACATTCCACAGCCGAGCTGTTGAACACAAGAACGAGTCGTGGAAGCGTCCCGTTCTCATGTGACAAATGTCAACCGTGCACATATGTTGGGCGAGCGTTTGGCGTGTTTCCCGACTATGCACCGGTGCCGAGGGGATCAATGAGGCTAGTTCCTCGGAGCATCTTCCATTGAAATACCGGTAGAACAAGGATAGCATTCCTACCCGACGCCTGTGCTCTAAAGATTGCAATCCGTTTGTTAAGACGGGAGAATCTATCAAACGGACCGCCCGTTTCTGCACAGAGTCGAGGGTGTTTTTCAGGTACTTTGGGGCTCCAGACCAGAGGTGGCTGCCAAATTCAACCGTGGGGCGCACTTGCGATTTGTACAGGGTGAGCAGTTGTGTACTATCAAAGTTAGAGGTGGGTAAGTTCTGCATTTTTCCGGAGGCCTCCGAGGAGTGCTTCGTTTTAAAAGAATTCGAGTTCTAGGAGCAGGTCCTGGGTCCGAGTTCTTGGGTACGGAACGGACTGAGTACCGGCTGTGGCGGCGCACCCAGCCGGGACGCACGGGTTCGGCGAAGAACTCGGAGCCAGACCCGGATGGGACCCGCACAAGAACTCGGAGCCGGAGCCAGATAGAACCCACACAATAACTCGTAGCCGGAGCCAGATAGAACCCACACAATAACTCGTAGCCGGAGCCAGACAAGTTCCCGCACGCGGACTCGGTATGTACATTTTGGCGAAGTTCAACGAAATCCGTTCGTGTCGAGACATGTCCGGCTGTCTGGGATTGTGTATTGGGTTCCAAGTTCCGGTGATTCAAAAAGGTGATCATTTTAGCACACGCGTAAGCAGAAACAAACCAAATATAATAATGAATATTTGGATTGTCGTTGAGGATTTGTGGTGTGTATGGGACAAGTTAGTGGGGCCCGTACACATACTATAAATTTAATAGGGCACCGGTACGCATGCCTTTTTCCTTCCCTGAACTTCCTTTAAAAAAAAACCTCAACACAGCATCCCCAGGAACGTCATAGGCCCTGAGGGGTTTTTTTCCTAATGTAAAAAAATAATGCCGTTCTATTATTCAGACTATTTATAATGACCCGACGACTTCGACCAAGTGAAATGTTTCCAATAACGCACACTACTTTGTCATGATACAAACCAACACACCAATAATTCTGTACCCGAGAAGCATACGGATGCAAGTCCAAAATTTGAAGAAATGAGTTTTTGATGAAGATGTGTAGTAAATGATCATGTTCATCAGTGGCAGAAAGATGAAGTCAAATTTTGAAGAAATATAGGGTTTTTCAAAAATGTATAAGGATGCAACTACCATTATTCTTAGAAGCAGAAAGACTTAAGTCCTTTCTCTGCTTCTAATCTCTTTGTTTTCTACGAAACTAAACACAATAACCTCATCTATCAACAAACGACACCTGTGATATTTGTAATCATTATACAGGGAGGATAAAAATTAAATAAAACTCCTTCCTAGAACCTCCTTTTTTTCCTCACCCTAAAAGACACTCCACACAGCATCCCCAAAGATGACATAGGCCCTGAGGGATTTTTTTTCTCGGGGCCTACTGTATGGAGCTAATGTTAAAAAAGATCCACTGCACTTTTTTAACAAAATTTTAAGTCACAAATACAGATTATCCTTTGTCAGATGACGAAGATAATGAAAATACCAATAATAAGTAATAATTATATAAAGAAATAAAAAGTAAGTTTCAAAAATAGAAATAGTAAAATGTATGTTTTTTTTACCTGTTATGTATTGTTATTATTTTACTTCCAAATTAAATTTTCAAACATCAATCTTTTAACAATTCATCACTTGTCATAACAAAATAGTCTACTTCATTTTGAAGCAGAATGACTCAAGTCCATAGTAATTTAATTTAAACATTTATTTTTAGGCTTTGCATGTAAAATATTTCATTTTATTTTCTCAATTTTAAACAAAACTAATTAATTTAATAATTGAAAAAATTTCATCAATCAGCATGAATATCTGCAGAGGTTATGAGACTATAATTACGTTTTGGCTCTCCTGAATATTTGGATTTTTTGACTTGCATCCGTATGCTTCTCAGGTACAGAATTAACACGTGCTAGACGCGTGACCCCTGCGTGATCCCATATAGCCGATTTTGTGTTTATGCGTGATCGAGTTTAACGCATCGTGTTGCAAGGGTTTTCAAAGTGGGGGTCGCGAGACATCAATCAATTTAATTAAATGTTTTTTTTTCAACTTTGCAAACGATGGTTGTAATTTTACAGTACTTCTGTCACAGAAATTAAAAATTGTCCCTGAGTAATACAAATTAATGCAACGGATACGCTTTTCAACTAATCGAACATTGGCTCTAGGTTCGAGGCGCAGAGTATGAGGTCATCCTCCAATTTTAGTTTATTTCTAAATTTCGATTTTCTCGTAACAAAGTAAGAAAAGTGAACTTGTACGCAAAGGCTGATATTTATGTGAAGTGCACACCATTTAACATAGTGATGAGCAACCCTCGGCCCGCAAACCCATTTACTGCTGGGCTTTGACTACATAAAATATTTTAAAAATATTCAACGGCCTCTGTTCTGTTTTGCAAAAAGTCTTAACCGAAAAATATAGTCTTTCTTCAAAGTTTGGATCAGCCGTTCAAAACAATAAGTGTTTTTTTGCGTATTATAATAAATGATAGAATTTCGTGGTTACTTGGGTTAGTTTCGATCTTAATTGCAGAATAATGCAGCGGTTTTTTGTTGAGATCATTGTTTGGTAAATTTTAAAGATGTTTTAAAAAATACAAAAGATTTTCTTGACGTAACATTATACTTATTAATATTGTGTATCTGAACGATAATAAACTAACAGCATTCATTGGTTTAAACCTTAACCTTTTAACCTGAATCAGGGGCCAAAATTGCAAGTACTTTTTATATGTTCTTTAATATTTCAGAATAAAAAAAATCGATAGCATTTATTGTTTTGGCCTATTAATATAGAAGGTATTGTTCTACAATATATAAATTAGGTTTGCGACTCCACCGACTGCAAAGTTAGCCACTTTATGTTGTACGTATCCTACCACCAATTTTCTCGTAAAAACTCCAAGTCAAGAGTTACTACTACGTACTAAAGTTACATACACTAAAAAACCGCTAGAGGTCGGGGTCGCCAATATGTCATTTTTGTATTGCTAAAAGATGATCGCGCTTTTAAAAAGTTTGAAAACCACTGTCCTAGCTATCGTTTTATGTATTGGTTCGTCTATTGTGTATCTCATGCTTTCGTGACGTCACGATCGGTTTGGCAGAAAAAATGACGTCATACATTTTGCTTGAAATAAACTGTCAATAAAATGTCACTCGAAATAAACTGCCAATAATATGACCGCTCAGTGGTTGAGTGGGCATCGCGTTTGGGTCCCACATAGGCGTTCCGTGTTCGATTACTCGGCTGGCTAAGTCCTCCATCACAACACAACCAACATCTTCCGCTTAGTGTTGTGGTAGTAGGAGATTTTCAAATGTCTTTGGGTTATTCGTAACCCGGGAATGTTTGTCTTTCTTTAAAAAAATAATATATAAACTTGACATTCCTACATAAATTCCAAAATTACTTTAATATTCGAACGATAAAGTAATTGGTTAAAAAATACCAAAAATTTTCTCGCATCCATAAAACTATCGACAATAATCGGGTAAGATTTGATTTTTAAAAGCCCTACAACCTCTAATTATTATTAAGCACGTAATTCAATCAAATATTAACTGACACTTAAACAATAAACAAAACTTACAAAAAAAAAAGTAAAAGCGCCGACTACCCACCACAAATGCATATGAACGACAAATACGCCAACAACACACAAGATATCGTTAATCTTTTCTCAGATTTCTTTAAAAATGTTTATGATGATGAAACACCAGAAGATAAAATTCCTTTGTATACATTTAAATACACCACACATTTAACAGACTGCTATATAACTGAAGAATCTTTAAAAAAAAAACTATGTTCCTTAGACATTAACAAATCTGCAGGCCCGGACACCATTCCGCCAATTTTCCTTAAACAGTGCTCCTCTGTATTATGTAAACCACTAACCATTCTCTTTAACCAACTACTATCTTCTGGACATTTTCCTGTCTACTGGAAATCCAGCTACATTATCCCGATATTTAAAAAAGGTGATGAGACTGACATTTCAAACTATCGACCAATATGTATACAGTCTGTATTACCCAAAATCTTTGAATCTCTAGTTCTTGATGAAATATATCCCTCATTAACAAAGGTAATAAATGACAAACAGCATGGCTTCGTTCGAGGTAGATCAACTACAACAAATTTATTACTTTTTCAAAATTATATATTGGAGGCTTTTTATAAAAATAAACAAGTTGACTGTATATATACAGATTTCTCGAAGGCTTTTGATAAAGTGTCTCATAAAGTATTGATCCGTAAACTTCATGCTTTAGGTATCAGAGAAAATATGTTAAAATGGCTAAAAAGTTACATTTCTGGTAGAACATTATTTGTTAAAATAAAATCTTATATATCTAAACCATTTTCCGCCACTAGTGGTGTACCGCAAGGTAGTCATCTTGGCCCAGTTTTATTTCTTGTTTTTATAAACGACATAGTCAACTGCTTTAAAGACGTCAATGTATTGTTATTCGCCGATGACATTAAATTATATAAAGAAATAACTCTATTTAATCACTGTGAAGTTCTTCAATATAATATAGACATGCTAAATAACTGGTGTTCACAAAATAATTTATATTTAAATGTAGATAAATGCAAAACTTTGACCTTCTCAAGAAAAAAATTATCATTATTGTTCGACTATTCTATAAATGAAATAAATTTAGAATGTGTAGCGGAAATGCGAGATCTTGGCGTAATAATGGATGAGAAACTAGATTTCACGGTCCACATTCAACAAACTGTAAATAAAGGTATGAAAATATTAGGATTTATTTTAAGAACAATTAAAAACTTTGAATCTTTACGAATCGTAAAATTGTTGTACATATCCCTAGTACGAAGCCTAATCGAACATAACTCAATAGTCTGGTCGCCCTTCTACAAAATTCATATCCATAATATTGAAAGAATTCAAAGAAAATTTCTAAGATTTGTAAATTTTAAACTAAACATCCCTTTAGAGCACATAAATTACTTATCATTAATGAATATTTTAAATATTCCAACTTTAGAAAACAGACGAAAAATAACTGACCTAACCTTTTTATTAAAATTATTAAACTCTAAATTTGATTGCTGTGAACTCTTGCATTTAATTAATCTACATGTACCTACACGAACTACTAGACAATCATTGACATTTTATATACACACATCTCATTCTAACTATAAATTGCATTCTCCAATACAACGATTACATAGTCTTGGTAATCAATATTTAAACAATATTGATGTATTTGACAATAATTTGAATTTGGCAAACTTTAAACGCCGTATGTGCGAACTATTTTTACTTAATTCATAAACTATTGTAAATACCAATTTTATACATTTTTATTAATTCCTATTAATATTGATTTGGAGGTTATTGGCAGCCTATCTATTTTTACTTTATTTATATTCTGTATAACCTACATTTTGTCAACTCATATTTTATCTAACCTATATTATGTGTCTTTATATTTTCTGTTACTTACATTTATTTTATTCACTTCTAACTCTTCACTGTAATTAATCGAAACATGTATTGCTTTATGTATGTAAAAGCCCTTTGGGCGTTTAAATATAAATAAATAAATAAAATAAATAAAACTTTCACGCACTGTATAAAGTTCGTAAACAGAATCGACCGTTAGATATGCAAAAACTGTGACGTTTCACCACTCACTCTCAACTCTCACTAGTACCAGGAGAATGAGAAGAACTCGCGGCCGGCATGTACCGCGAACGGCGCGAACACGGGGATGCAGGTGGAGCCATACGGGTTCCCAGTTCGGCTCCGAGTTCCGGGTTTGGGACAGAGCCCGAGTTCTGAGTCCGGGTTTGAGTCCGGGAGCAGTACCCTAGGAGTAGTCGAATTGAAAAGGGAGTAGGAGTAGGATCCGCTTCACGCAAAGGAGCCGAGTTCATGAGCCCATTCCAGCTGAACCGACACATCGCTAATCAAAGTATCTGCGGGCCCTGTACAGTACGCCCAGTTTCTGAGAGGCTAACTTAACTCTGGCCTCGATGGAGCCCCCATATCTGAGCTGGTCACTTAGAGTTACACCGAGCATATCAATGGAAGACCTGTTCGGAAGAATGCTACCGTTGAAGGAGACTAGATAGTCATTTCGATCCCTTTTAGACGTAATCAGACATGATTGGGTCTTTGATACATTGAATTCGACGAGATTATTCTTACCCCAAGAGAAAATACTCTCGAGGTAAGCGTCCTTTCTTTGCTTCAAAGCCCTCCGAGCCATTGGAATTTGTGCACCCTTTGGGGGCTTGTCAAACAAAAAGCTATCATGGACTGTACTGTCATCCGCGTAACAATGAATTGGTGCACATGTCAAAAGGTCATTGATGTGCAACAGAAACAAAGTCGGAGACAGAACCGATCCCTGTGGGACGCCAGCATTTATCGAATGCGAGGAAGAGGTGAAACCGTCAGCAACCGTCTGAATCGACCTCTCCCTCAAAAAGTCGGCAATCCACCTGCACAAGGATGCGGGAAGTCCGTAAGAAGGCAGTTTGTTGACAAGTCCTCGGTGCCAAACCCGGTCAAAGGCCTTGGAAATGTCCAGCGCAACCGTTTGGGTCTCACCGAAACGTTCCAGGCACCGCCCCCAAACATGCGTCACATACGCCAGAAGATCACCGCACGAGCGGTTCCGCCGGAATCCGTATTGACGGTTGTTAATAATTTTGTTCTTCTCGAGGTATGTGAGCAGTTTGTCGTTGATCACACGTTCCATCACCTTGGATAGAACTGATGTGATCGCTATGGGATGGTAGTTAGCCGGGTTGGAGCGGTCACCCTTCTTTGGAATAGGATGGATGACCGCTTTTTTCCCAACCAGAGGGTACAGAGCCAGAATTCAGGGACATTTTGAAAAGCTTTGTCAAAATCGGAGCTATTTCTGCAGCGCACCTCCGCAATACCAGGGCGGGGATTCCGTCAGGCCCACTAGCTTTATTAACATCAAGCCCTCGTAAAACCTGGACCACATCCCGATGCCGGATCCTCAGCTTTTTCATATAGAAACCGCAGTGAGGAACCGACGTCGGGACTGCACCCCGATCATCAAGGGTTGAGTTATCCGCAAACATTTTTCCTAATAGGTTAGCCTTTTCGGTGGCGGTATTTGCTAGTGAGGCATCAGGTCTGGTAAGAGGTGGCAGACTGGATTTGCAGAAATTGCGACCTATTGAGCCCGCAAGCGACCAGAAGGCTCTGCTGCCATGCGGGCATGCAGCCAGCTTTTTGCTGATCTGCAGGTCGTGCTCGAACTTTGACCTATTTATGATCTTCTTGCTTTCCTTTGCCAATTTGTTATATGCTGCCCTGTTTTCGGAGGTTCTAGATGTGTTGTAGGCTCGGTAAGCCGCGTTTTTTCGCCGAACTGCTTCGGAGCATTGTCGACTGAACCACGGCTTTGAGCCCACACCAGTTTCTTTAACAGTGGATTGAATGAAGCCATCCATCGCGGATGTAATGACTTCACCAATTTCCTGGGCACATCTTGAGGGATCCCAAGTCCGAAAACAGACAGCTGACCACGGGAAAGCATTGAAATGAGCCCGCAGACCGAACCAGTCTGTTGACCTATAGTGCCACACTTTTCTCTTCAGCCTTTCTTTTGGCGGTCTGAAGTTGACAGGGATTGAGGTCGTCACCAGGCAGTGGTCGGACGATCCTAAAGGCGCTGTGACCTCAATCTTGTAACCGTGTGGCACAGTGGTTAAAAATAGGTCTAACAGATTGGAGCGGTGAGTCTGGACATCAGGAACCCTTGTAAGCTCCTGAACCATCTGCTCCAATCCGTGGCAAAGGGCAAAGGATTCCGCCTGTCGACCAGCCGAGTCTGTTGGTCCTGAGAACTTCAACCATGGTTCGTTATGAACGTTGAAGTCCCCCAGAACCAAAAACTCAGCCGAAGGGTAGCGGGGCAAGAGGTCATCAATAGTCTCGCTCAAATGTTTGAATAGCTCGGATGTGTCTGATTCGCTAAGGTTCGGTGAGCGGTATAAACACGCGTAGAATCTTGCCGTACTGGCAAGATTGACGCGCACCCACATATTGGGGAGGAATAAGAATGAATTTTTAATGGTAATGAAAGTTATTAGACCAGATGGCCTGGATGTAGGATTACAAGTACAAGTACAAGTTACAGGAAGAGGTAAGTATCACAGAAGTTATTAGACCAGATGGCCTGGATATAGGATTACAAGTACAAGTTACAGGAAGAGGTAAGTATCACAGAAAGTTATTAGACCAGATGGCATGGCTGTAAGATTACAAGTACAAATGACAGGAAGAGATATTTATCACAGAAAGTTATTAGTCCAGATGGTCTGGCTGTGGGATTACAAGTACAAGTGACAAGAAGAGGTAAGTATCACAGAAAGTTATTAGACCAGATGGCCTGGCTGTAAGATTACAAGTACAAGTAAAAATGTCAGGAAGAGATATTTATCACAGAAAGTTATTGGTAAAGAACAGTAGGTACTGCAATTGTTTACAAATTATTTTTATTAGTCTAGTAGAGGCTGGGTGGAAAACCGACGCATTTAACCTAATGTTTCCTAGTCAATAAATAATGAAATCCAACTAACCAGGGTTCAATTTGAGGATGGCTTCGAATCCCAGTACCATGGATCCCAGACTCTGCAGAATGAGGGTGAAGTAGGGATACTTGCTTCCCTCCACCAGTCCTCGGAAGTTTAAGTAGACAAAGTTGACTCGGTCGATGTCAACACTGACATTGAATGTGCTTTTAGCTTTCTTGATAATTTCTTCCGGAGTTGCGTCCGTGTCGCCAGTGTAGATATAGATTTTGGTTGTGGGATACCTGAAATTATCCAAATTTTGCAGCTCAGAAAATATAGCAGAGCTTCTTTCTACGCGCGTTTCAGCTTTCTATCAAATTGTAATAAGCTGACAAGCTAAACAACGTAATAGTTGTCCTCTTCCGCTGATGACAATTTGTTTAAAAGCTGAAACGGACATAGAATGGGCATTTAACAGGAACCTTTCAACTGTCAAAAAAAACAGAATGGTGCTGAATGTCCATTCGATAAGTTTGTCACACGTGAATTTCTGCGAAACTGTGCCTACCTTTTTCGTCTGAACATTAGAAATAAAAAAAAATGACATTAACAGGAGGCCCCGAGGACAATGTCATCTTTGAGGAGTGTGGAGGGTCTTTTTGAGGACAGGAAGGAGTGAACATGGGTCTTGAAGGGACCGATGTTGTAGGGGTGAAGAAATACAGAGGCTGGCCAATCGTTTCACAGCCGAGCTGTTCAACTCAAGAACAAGTAGTAGAAACGGCCCATTCCCAGATGTCCGCCGTGTACAAATATTGGGTGTGATTTTGGCATATATTTTTTTGACTGTGCACCGGTGCCGAAGAGATCAATGACATCAGTTCCTTTGAGCATTTTCTTTTGAAATACTGATAGAATAAGGACAGCATTCCCGCCTGGCACCAGTGCTCGAAAGATTGTAATACGTTTGTTAATTTCTCAAGCGCCAAAAGTACCCATTGGATAATAAAATTTTGTATCCAATGAGTTCCGGCACATCCATATGGTTATCTGACGTTGATACATACTGTTCGTGGGATTTTTACCCTCGGCACACTTCGGAGGTATTAGGTTGGGGATTAAGATAGGGGATCTATCAAATGGACTACCCGATTCTGAACAGTCAAGGTTTTTTCCAAGTGTATTATTAGTGTAAAATAAGTTAGTTATTCCACCCACCTGGTCAGCAATGCATTGACGGCCACCCACAGCACCCTCTCTCCACCCCCTCCGGCATTGCAATACGGGTGGAAGAAGGCCACGATAGTGCCTTCCTTGAGGCGGCGCTGCTTCTTGCGCGCGTCAATCCGCATGAACCACGTGGCGAACATCAGCGCCAAGGGAACCATCACCACCGTTATCATAGCCACAAACATTAGCGAGCATGATAGAATCAGAAGGAACCTAGAAGACACAAACTTTAGTGGTCAAAATCTATATTCCTGACAATTTTTGAAGCATGGCTGTGATTACTAAAGTTTAATATGTAGCATTTTGGAAAGCTAACTAACTAACCATCATGCCGTTTCTCCGCAGGGGTAGGCAGAGAGGACGGGCCGCCAAACAACTCGGTCTTGGCACATACTCATTGCCTCATTCACATTCAAACATCATCTCATACATACTCTTCTACTTTTCTGACTCTTTACATGGCCTGACTCAATGGTCGTGCCATGTCTTTAACGGGCTTAACTTCTTCCACCATTCACACTTGCATCATATATTTTCCTTACACTCTTTTCTTAATCTTACTCGTTATGCTTACATCAGCCTTGCATTATTTGCGGATCTCTACATTTCTCACACGATATGTTACACACATTCAATTCATCAAACGCTTTCTATTTAAATTAAAGATTCTCATGTTTTTGGTTAAGTAGACCTTTAATATTGTGTGGAATATTAATTTATATTACCCTAAGCAACCGGCATTTTACAGAACCATTATTATAGTGGTTCTGTGATTAGTTATTACAACAAGGAATAACAAAGAGATTTATTAAAAAATCCCCGGAATCCGGTTGAGTTACGATTTATAAATTAAAACGAGTACATTTAATTTACAGGATGACTTAAACTATTTTTCTTACGTTGAATATTGTACAAAAGTGTCCCACATCGTGGTAAATATAATGTAATACGTGTGTTTTATACAGTCCACGTAGGACATAAAACGTGATAATAGCAATTATTAGTGCTATTAGTGCTTATTGTGCTTATTGTTCAGAATAATTCTTATGTCAAACTGACAGCAGACAGTATCATATCTATGGAATTATCACGAGAAATTTTTAATCTTCTTCTTCTTTTTGTTAATGGCTTTTCACACCACACGGAATGTTTCTAGCCAGTCATGAACCATCTCAGTTCCCATAATAAACGATTCTTTCTCACATGATAATTCATCAGCACATAACTCTCGGTAACGATTCAGAACAAACTAATAATAAATAATAATAATTGGATGACTTGTATAGCGCCGTTTTTGTGAAAAATCACCTCAAGGGCGCTGTACAAATTTCAATAATTTCTACAATCTTACTTCTAACTACACACTAGAAAATATAAAAAACCTATGGCTAAAACAATGGATGCAAATCCACCGGTTCTTTGATCAGCGATACAAAACTATATGTACAATGCATCTGAACAACCAGCGCGGTGCACCCCAAAAATGTAAGTGTTCATGTATTTTTTTTTTTTTTTTTTTTTTTTTTTTTTTTTTTTTTTTTTTTTTTTTTTTTTTTTTTTTTTTTTTTTTTTTTTTTTTTTTTTTTTTTTAATTATATATATCTTTTTTTTCAATGAAAATGTACAGGACCATACTTACCTGGTAGGTCACTTGAGATTAAAGTTAAAAGATGTTTATTTATATACAGTTTGCGCGCAGAGGACATAATAGCGAACACATGTTGTTGGAAAAGTAATTATTTGATATATATTATGTTATTTAATGAGAGTAGTACATGAATTTTATTTATTTTCTTAAATGAAGTCTCAGTCTCTCGTTAAGCGACGGATTGCTGTGAAGGCTTCGAATGATGTTAATCTAATAAGAAAATAGATTAAGATAAATTATAGGCAATACATAATACAAATAGATTTATTAAATTTAAGGGTATGAGAGCCTAAATAAGTAGGTTTTTAGTTTTGACCTAAATTCTGTTGGGCTTGTTATGCACCTTAGTTCCGGAGGGAGTTTGTTCCAAGCCTTAGGCCCAGATACTTCGAATGCACGATCTCCAAACTTAGTATTTGGCTTTCGTTTAGGTTCTATCAGTCTACCTAGAGCTGATGATGTTGCTGATCTAAGGGTTGACTGCCTTGGACCAATGTTTTCCGGGACGCATAGTTCAGAGATGTAATGTGGGGCCATTTCATTGATGGATTTAAACACCATCCAGCACAGTTTGTACTGGATTCTTTCAGGGCACTTAAGCCAGTGAAGGTTGCGAAGGTGTTCTGAAATGTGTGAATATTTAGAGACCCCGGTTATGAGCCGTGCCGCTGCATTAAACACGGATTGAAGTTTGTCGATTTGACATTTCGGGAGGCTAGCATAAATACCGTTACAGTAATCGAGACGTGAGACTACGTATGAGTTGATGAGTAATTTTGTTGCCTCTGTAGGAAGGTTTCTTCGAACTGATTTAAGTTGTCTTAGGTGAAAAAATCCGGTACTTACTGTCCTATTTATTTGACTTTTAAGCGAAAAGTCCGAGTCTAGATTAACGCCAAGAAGTTTAACTGTTCTCTTTGGAATAATATTGCTGCCAGAAATGGAAACAGGTGAATCGTCTACCAAATGTTGCCGTTTGTTTGTGGCCGCCCAGAGAAACTCGGTCTTCGATGGGTTCAGTTTCAGCTTGTTTGAAGACATCCAACGAGTTATTGCTTCTAGGCATTCAGCTACACGGATTTTGAGACTGTTGATTTCGTTTGGAGTGCAGTAAAAATAAACTTGCTGATCGTCAGCGTAGCAGTGAGACAAGAGACCAAATGACTCGATTATTTTGGCGACATCATTTGTAAAAAGGATGAAGAGAAGTGGACCTAAAACGGATCCCTGGGGTACCCCTGAAGAAAGTGCCCTCGGAATATACTTTTTATTATGTAATAATAAATATACTCGTAAACTATACTTCCCCACATGACAATTCATCAGCATCATAACTTATCTCAATAATCATTCAGAACAAACTACCTCAGAATACACTTTTTATTATGTAAATTTATATTATAAATGCTAGAAATTTTGAGTTGTGTCGTTTATTACGTCGATGGCAAAGTATGTTAACCACTGGAGCGACAGAGCAATTTAAATATTTTTTCTCGGATTGCTAAATGAAATTTTTCCGCCACATTAAAAAAATCATACCTCCGAATTTGAATATGGAGACATACAAATTGATTATAGTTCTATGTAGCCAATGAATTCTTCTGTCTTTTGTCTATTATCATATATTTGTAGGACTTATAAAAAATATATAATTAAATCTTTAACCTTAAAACATTTTAAAGAATCTAGAGAATATTTTTTTGTTATATTTTGAATGTACAATATATTATATGGTCGTTTTAATAAAAAAAAACAAAATTGCCACATTTTGGCAACAAAGCAATCCGTGGTGTTGGAAATAGTACCATAATGCTACGGACACACTTGCTCATTTGAAGCCAAAGAGCATGCTACCTAGTAGCAATTGCTACCTAGTAGCATGTGTGTCAGTGACTTTGCTAGTAATGAGCATGCTCATTTGAAGCCAAAAGAGCATACTCTCAAATCGACAGACGTTTGATTTGTGAGCATGCTCATTGGATTATCGGATGGAAGGGGAAGCCTCTAAGCATGCTCATTTCAATCCGATCTCATTTCGGAATAGCATTCCGCATTTGAGTATCTCGTTTTTGTATGCAATTTTAGAGAGTAGCTCGTCAAATACTGCGGAAGCATTCGTAAATGATTTTTATATCCGTTGACATCTCGCATTTCTACTAACAAATGATTACTTGCTCCAAGGTTTGCTCTTCTAGTGATCTGATTACGAACCCAAATCGATCGTTTAATTTTCTTATCCCTTCAAAAATTTGGCGATTTTTGTCAGAGGCTAAAAATATTCCCGCTTTGAGATAAAATCCAAATAAATGGAATATTTGTTAACGTATCCGAAAACTAAAAACTGTTTTCGAAAGGTGATGAAATATGCTTTTAAATTATATTATTGGAAATAACCATGTAATTTTATAAATATAAAATTTTTGGATGAAAACTTTTAAAAGTTTTAAAAATGGTAACTTCACTTTTTTGTCATTTTATGTTAAAAAAAAACTTTAAAAATTCACAAAGTTTCATAATTTTTATTCAAATTCTGATCGGAAAGTTTGGTTTCAAAAAGGTGTACATTTTATTTTTTTGTAGTTTACTTTTAGATTTGAATATATAGCGTGTTGTAATAAAAAAAATTATTTAGGCAAAGCATTTTTCATACGTTTGTAAAAGTGTGTAAAAACATCTAGGGGATAAAATTATACAATAGTTTTGATAAGAATGGTTTTCTTTATTGAAGAACTTATCCAAGATTACATATAAAATTTAGACATACATTATAAAACTAAATATCACTTATTTTTTAATGTCTTGGTAGCTTCATCGCTGTTCACAATAAAAACATTCAGGCTACAAGATGGTGAAGATTAGCAACAAGGCATTCTAAAAGACATCTCTATGTTATGTTGTGTTACTACATATTCATATCAATAAGAGTATCCTTTGGTTGGATGTTCAAAATACAAACAAATCATCGAAATAGGTTAAACTAGATGTGTCGTACAGGTGTTTTGGTTGATCACTCTTGCACAGGATGCAATTAGCAGTAAAAACGGTCCCGGTTCAGTCAGCAATGAAGTTAACTTGTCAGAATTTGTCTCAAAATAGACTTTTTCTAATGAGGCAGGAAACATATATGTATGTGTATTTTTTTTTTTTTAATATGAATACCACACAAGAGTTCCAACTGCTCCCGTCTGGAGCCAGTGAGACCCCCTAATTAAGGTATGTAAGGCTGAAGGTAAGGGGGACGGTAAGAAGATGGGGAAGAGGAAGGTTGGAAAGTGCCTGGCTATTCAGATCTGGTCACCAAACAATCCTAAAGCCATTTCAAGCAAAGTTTCAAATCTGCATGGTGGTCTTATACCAGGGCGATACTGAGAGTATCTTCAACTCTAAAATGTGCCGCAAATATACTATGTTATTTATTTTTGGGATGTTATGCAGTGTTACACTACCTCCTTCTTTAGCCAACGTTACAGTGTCCGTCATCAGGGCAGATGTGTCTCTATACTCTGCGTAAAGTTAGGAAATACGCATCAATTATTTAAATAACCCAAACCAAGAATCTAATAATGTATTTTGTGAATGTATTACATCTCCTCAGACTAAACAGTTGTTTCCAGTAGTAATTAAGTTAAAATCAAGAGTTATGCGTGAAGTTGAATTCGGCAAATTTACTGAACATACTTTTAATTACTTTCTATGTATAGGTAATTGTGAAAGACGACCCTTCAAAAGTAAAGGTTTGTCAGAAATGACTTTAGCTGTTTTTATGTTTATCACCAGATCTGAATAGCGGGTTTCTTATTTCTTAATTCATAAATAAAAATTATATACGGGCCGATTGAATGATGTTGATATTCAAAAACTATTTTTGCACTACATAATTATAATCCCGTGCATGGCAGTAATCAACCAATAAAACACATTTTATTATAACAGATTGACGTCAGAATTATACAGTTAACGACAAGACACTTAGCTTTATGGGCGTTTTACAATAAGATTTTTTTCGTCCGGTATCCGCATGGATTCAAGATTCAGGATGAAAAAAGGACATGTTTTATTTTCTATATTCAATATTCAAGATGGCGGAAATTATTTGACATCTGTCGTTTGTCATTGTTTTACGTAACTATATAATGTGGAAATGTTGCTTGTTTATTTCATTTCATATTTAAAATATTGATAAAAAATACAAGGTACCTATAAAACGCGTTTATTTCTGATTGATATAACATTTTTTCGTCCAGTATCTGCATGGATTTAAAATTTAGGATGAAAAAAGGACATGTTTTATTTTCTATATTCAATATTCAAGATGGCGGAAATTATTTGACATCTGTCATTTGTCATTGTTAAAAAATACAAGGTACCTATAAAATGCGTTTATTTCTGATTGCGAATGTGTATTATTATGTTAGGTATTGCGAATTTCTTTACAGCAACGACAAATGACGGAAGCATTCATGTGATCTATGGTTATATTCAAATTGTTGCCATTTTTTGACAATTTAATACCGTTCCAAAATATTATTATTTTCTGTGTGAAAATAATGATTGAGCAAAATATTGATTTTTCATATGGGTCCTAATATAATTTCCATATGGGGATTGTAAAACGTCTATTAGTCTAGGCTTCATACCAACCAGACTTTTACATAAGAGCCATTTTTAGAAAGTTCATTCTACTACTAGTGTACTATATTTCAATGACAAAATGTTTTGAATTTTAAAAGCAATGATATGAAAAATATTTTTTATATATTATGGTATTTACATTTTGGAAAATAGTTTTAATTTTTTTTTTCGTAGAATAAAAATATTTTTTTTACACAATCTCTAAGCACCAGGATATTAACGGGTAGTTACTTGATTTAATATTACATTTTTAAGTACTTACTTAAGGTTTGGTAGGCGCTTGTTATTGTAAAATATATTTTAGCATTAGGCGCCATGGATGGGTACAATCAAATAATAATTGACATAATAAATGAAAAAAAATATAAAATGAAACTTGGGGATCAAAAATTATATTTAATAATCATTTTCAATCAACACAACCATAGATTATCAAATGAGCAATTTTTACTTTCGCACCAGTGACATTATTTTGGCGGGAAAAGAATTCCATTTCCTGCAAAACTTAAATGCCCCAAAAAAATATACTGTCAGTTTTGTTATTTATTTGTTTGTCATAATAAAACATCCATTTCAATGTGTATCGGTAATACATATTAAATGTATGCATACTTGATTATTCATTTGTACATATAAAATTTTACAAGTCATAGACAAAAAAGCATGCAAACATAAATAATAAAATAATTGAGATAGTAAATGATTTTTAATATCACCTAAAGGCGGAATCAGACAGTTCACTAACCGTTCATTTCTGTATTTCATTCGGCCTATTTTACTCGGAATGACACGTCTGAACATGAAATTAAACAAAAGTGAAACGAAGTTGGGAACATTCGCTCGAGTAACCATAGAGTAAACCTTCACTCGAGTGAACCGTCTGATTCCAGCCTAAGGGAAACTCTGCATTGCAAGGCCGACTATATTATAGGCCACAGCGTGCAATCGCCAAATTACAAATTCAATGCTGTCTCTAAGTAAACATCATTGTGTAAAATAGTCTAATCACTGTGTTTATATTTAAAATGCTTGCTGTAAAATAATACACAAATCAGCAGTAACAAGTGTCAAAAACAATCGCCGCCATTTGCAAACTGTCGTTGCTCGATGGCACTGACTTAATCACTTGACACTTTGAAATCTATTGCACGCCAAGATCTATACTGCAGTCGGACTTGCTGTACTGTAAATAATGCATGTAATTCTCCTTGTTTTTTATTACTGTCGCAATGTAAAAGTATGCTGCATTTTAATGTTAGATCAACCACATTCTGCCAATTGGACGACCTATGGCAGGAATATTGCGATGAGTGAGGGGAATCAGACAATTTGGCAAGCATCGGATTTGGTAACTGAACATAGCCCAAATCACCACCAAGTAACATTGCAATTTTGAATAGTTTATAGAAAGATTTCAAGTAGGCGATATTAAAAATTAATTGCCAAAATGTTCACAGTTTTGCAACCTAACCTAAACCCCCTTCAAACCCAATACAGGTTTTAAGCACGTAATAAGAGTCCTTACAATAATAGTGTTCAACAAAGTAATATCAAACTACCAATAGAACATTATATACTTTGTAACAACTACTTTTACTATAATCAGTCATTAAAATATGGATCTAAATCATTGATATTTTAAGTTTTAAATATTTACAAATTAAGTAGCATAATATTCTGTAATGTTTGTACTGCCATCATAAGCAAAAAGGCGACTAGAAAATTTTAAAATTGCTGCTAGAAATTTTCTGATGTAGTTTTTTATTATAATAGATGAAAGGTAATCAGAAGAGACCTTTTGCAAATTCCTAGCTGCTTTTTTGCTTATGGCGCCAGTATAAAAGGAAAGTCCTCTAATTCTGAAAACATTGTTCTCTGCTAATAAGTAATATTTATGTACACATAAATAATTATTATTAATAAGAAGGAATCCTTAATATTTATCTTTGATAATTTTCTATTAATTAATTATGGATGTAACAACTAGTAATGAGTGGTGAAGTATGCAGGTAATTGTAAAAAAGGGAAGATTTGTATCCATAGACAATAGAAACAAACGCGTTGGAGACTGTCGCCAACCTACGACCAAACTGCATGGACTATCAAAGCGGCGGAGCCAATAAAAGTTGTGTTTGGTGTGTAGGTAGAAACATAGGCGGAGCGCTGCCGATTCATAGCCCTCTCCCTTGTTTCTATTATATGATTGTATCAATACTTATTGTAAATGTTATGTTCATGAATATTGTGTATTAGCAGAGAAAGAGCAAAGAAAACAGCATTTATACAGATTCGAGAACTTCAGTTTCAAATAATGTACCTTTTGAAAGTAAAAAGATCAGAGACAAAAAAACATAACTCTGGTAAAAGTGTTACTGTGAATTACATAAAATATTTCAACGAATTTTAGTTATGATATGTTTATAAATATCAAATTGATAAAATGCGTTTCTCAATAAATGTATATTGTAAGTAGGTACATTATCATAATATAAAAAAACCCCAATAAGTACTACCACATAATTTAGAAGATTTTTTAACTAAAAATCTGTTTTGTCATAGTTATACATACATAATAATAATTATCATAAACTAAAGGTAGGTCATCTAAATTTAATTAAAACTATGCATCTCATGTCATTACAAGATGTTTTTTTCACAGTTTTCTTTTTAATGACATCAATGGCAAACAAATTGCACTGTTTGCTGCAATCAATTAATGGAGTATTTGCGATTAGCACAAACCCAAAAGATGGTAAAATTACACAGAATACAAGATGCTCACTATCACAAATCAATTTATATATTTTGAATGGCTATCTTAAAAAATGCATTCGGCAGTCGACTGTTACATTAAAAACTGTCAATTCACTTTGTTCCAAAACACTCGTCAACTTGACAACGGCGTATCAATACTGCGACATTATAACATGTCACAACGGCATTGCGCTTTACACCTAACTGACATTGCTCTCATTGTTAAAATCACAATGGCAATATGCCACTACAATGTCACGACCTGCCACGATGAATGTACATCATCACCTATCAACACAATCGTTTGTCATCTTTAGACTCGATTATAATCCTAGTTTTAACACATGACACACTGCAATGTCATTATAACAAACCACAACAGTCATGACAATTGCAGTTTTGACACATCACAACGATATAAATGCATACAGGCATCAATGCAGTTACTAAGAACCGCAGTGACAACATGACACGACAGTACACAACGCCGTTGTGACGCACCACTATAAATGCATCATGGTATTGCGAAACATCACAACGCCTCAAGGATTAACCGCGGTGAATATACACAATTAACGATAATCACACATCGTCCTTGTCGGCATCTAGGTTGTGGTTTTCTGTGATAATTGTAGTTTCCACAATCTGTCGACTACAGCTGGGGGTGGAGTGCACAGCGGTAACGCGCTCCCTCTTCTCATAGGAGGGGGAGGTGTTGGGAGAGGCGGGGCTCTGGCTCTGAGGGGGGAACTTGGAGTAGTTCCCCGCTGGGGAAGGGTTGGAGGGGAGAGAGGGGGTCATCTCGTCGGGAGACGAGGCCCGACTGCTCCTCTCGCTGTGGGCAGCCTCGTACGAGCTGGTGCGGCTTGCCTGCAAATAACGATACATTTATATTATCAATAATTAAAATTAAACCGGTTATTAATACTGCACATTGCTCTAAAAAAAAATCAGATTTGCAGATAGGTACTTTGCAGTAGTCACACTGATTTATTACACAAAAAAAACATTGATATTATAATTTTTTTTTTAAAACAGTTAGTTCTCTCTCACGAATCCGCCACCCATAAAATCAGGCAAGTGTCCAATTAGTGAAAGCGGTTGATTATGTCTAATGAATACATACAAAATATGCTCAAAATTAAAACAGGTATTCGTAAAAACAAACAAACACCTCTATTGATATTTTGTAAAATTTCCGTTTTTCAGATTGAAGTTAAGATGTCTTGTTTTTGCGCTAAACTAAATTTTGTAAACTTATTCAAACAAACAAACACACAAAACAGTTGCTAGAATGAACTAGCACTAACTCAAATGTCATAAAACAACAATAATGAACCCTGGTGACTTGTGGCATGGTCAGCTCTAGCAAGCTACACGGCGGTTTGGTAACTGAGTGTGTAAGAGTGAGACAACCAACCCGTCAGTTTACAAAGCTTAGCGTTCGAGTCTAGGCACGCACGCGGCAGACTACTGAATTTGACAAACAAATACAAGTGAATTATAGAGCTTGATTTTATGCTTTCAACTAGTAAAAATTTTTTTTTCTCATCGGGCATAAAGGGATTAAAGGTGATTTCCCAATACAGTAACTCTCTCAGTAATCCGTCGCTCGATTATCCGAAAACTACTGTAATATGCATATTACAGTAGTTTTCGGATAATCGAGCGACGGATTACTGAGAGAGTTACTGTATTGGGAAATCACCTTTAATCCCTTTATGCCCGATGAGAAAAAAAAAGTACTATAACCACTGGAGCGACAGAGCAATTAAAATATTTTTTCTCGGATTGCTAAAGGAAATTTTTCCGCCCACATAAAAAAAATCATAGCTCCGAATTTGAATATGGAGACATACAAACTGATTATAGTTCTATGTAACCAATGAATTCCCCTATCTTTTGTCTATTATCACATATTTGTAGGATTTATAAAAAAAATATAATTAAATCTTTAACCTTAAAACATTTTAAAGAATCTAGAGAATATTTATTTTGTTATATTTTGAATGTACAATATATTATGTATGTAGTCGTTTTAATAAAAAAAAATTTTTTGAAAATTTGCCACATTTTGGCAACAAAGCAATCCGAGGTTTTGGAAATAGTGCCATAATGTGGCAAAAAGCGCTCGAGTGGATAAAATTGATATCCAAAATAATGAACAAAAATTATGTATGTACCCAATTAAAAAAAACTAACTACTGTCTGATAAAATATCTTGTAAGGATTATATATTAACTTTTTATTTTCTTAAAATTGTCTCCTTTCCAATATACATTTTAATATTAATTTTAGATAGTAAGATTAGTTTATAAATAAGGATGAAATATTTAATGTAGTCAGTATGATTGCGATAATCATGCATACAAAGGGTTACGGGAAGAATTGTTCTGAAATGCAAGCAATGGAATTGTTAAAACTTTCCTAGTACATTTAATTTTGTCATTGCAATTTGAAAAATCGTTTGTTGCCATCGAGTATTTTGTCAAAACAAACCAGCGTTGTGATGACCACAACAGCATTCAAAAAGTCAGCAAAGGCAACAAATGATTTTCAACTGTACAATGTTAAATACATAATCACCCATCATTCATCATGCTTTATGGTTATACATATCGACGATCCCACAGAACAATGTTGAATCTACTAAAAATTGAAAATGGTTTTGTTGCCTTATTTTAATTTCCTTTTCAAGAAAAGTCTGTATTTTCAGAATCTTAATATATAAAACAAAGTCGGGTTAGTTACACCATTTATAACTCAAGAACGGCTGGACCGATTTTCATGATCTTTGATTTGTTGGATTTGTCTCCGTCCCGATTAACAGAATAGCTAAAACATCGGAAAAAAACATGGGAAAAATAATTATGAAGAAAATAATTTTTTTCATATGTTTTATGTGGAACGGCTTTTCAAATAATGTGCGTTGGTCGACATAATTTGAATCAATTCAAACTGTCAATGGTGTAGTGTGCCGAACATTTCGTGCTTAGTCAACAGTTCAATTTCATTTTTTGAACTTAGAGTAGGTACCTATTTATTTTAACTTAATAAAAACTTAATTTATTTCAGCTAATAAATTAAACACAACATTTATTGATTCTGAGGCGGTACGAAGTAACAAAATATCTAAACATTTATTGTTGATTAATTTGTTGATCTGAAAAACAGTAAAAAAGCAGAAACAAAACTTTAAACAGCTCTACTGTAAAACTAAAAAATCGCGCATCCAACATTGTTCTACGGGAACGTCGATATATTCAAACCATTTAAATTACGTCTCTTTAAAAATAATACTTCTCTCTTTTGGATGAATGTTTCACAAGATAGCACCACAATAATTTAACCTCTTGAATGTCGGTTGACAGTTAAAGGTTAAGGTCATATTTCATAGAAAATTAATATCAGAGCATTTTAAAAATTATTTTTTAATAGTGAATACCTCACAAGAGTCCCAACTGCTCCCGTCTGGAGCCAGTCAGACTATGGCATCCCCAATTGGGGTATGTTGTGAGGCTGAAGGTAAGTGGAGAAGGGAAGGAGATGGGGAAGAGGAAGGTGGGGAAGTAACTGGCTATTCAGATCTAGTCACTAAACACGGCTAAAGCCATTTCAATCAACGTTTCAATTCCGAATGATGGTCTTACACCAGGGCGATACAGAGAGTATCTTCCACTCTGGAACGTGCCGCAAATATAGTATATATTATTTTTAATTAATTAATTGTGAAATAACACAAATTAATCAAATTAAATTTATTTGCGCACGCCGGGTTGGAACCTGCGACCTTCGGAATGGGAGTCTAGAGCGTTACCATTGGACTACGCCGGCCGTCAAAATTTCGACATTCCGAGGAGCTAGAGTGCTCTAATAAAAAGCTAGCAATATTGATATAAAAAGATATTGGCGCAAGCGATTCTGACCTTGTCCTTGTACAGTTTATGTATACATAAGGGTTAAAATCGTATTTTATTTTTTTAACCTCTCAGCTGTCACCCGCCCGCCGGCGGGCTTACGACAGATGACTCGTTAACGCCCTTCGTTCACGCAGCTACTTACAAGCGACTAAATCGCCGCTACCCGCTATCTGTCATACTATTTTGCTAGTGTAGCGCCTAGCGGCATTTACAAACACTAATAATAGTATGGAAGGTACAGACGAGCAGCGATCGCGTCGCTTGAAAGTAGCTACACGGAAGAACGGCGTAATACCTTTGTTTTATAATAATAAGGCGATCCGCTCTGAGGCAACTGAAAACTGTCAATTGGCAACTGTCTTTGTGTGACAAAGTGATGACATATGTGATGGCCCGCACACTACACAATCACTCAAAAATTCGTTGTCAATGGTAACGCATGCGGTGACTCGCGACTCGCACTGCTGATTGCCATGGCCGGCCATTGCTAGTTGCCAGCTGATTGTTCTTCGTCTATGGTTAAACAAGCTTTTTGACCAATCAAGACATAAAAACGCCTAATAATTCGTATTTAGAATATTAAAACCAGTTGCCAAGGAACTAAACATTTATTGATGGCTGTCGAAATTTTTCTGTGTCTATGTCTCCCTTATATGAACCAAATCGGTTAAGAATTCAATAATTTCAAGATGGTCACTGAAATTTTGAATTTTGACTTTAGATTTGACATAACCTCCGCCTAAACAAAATTTGTACCAAATCAAAAATAATCAGGTAATATCGAAGAGGAAAATCATTCCTCCATTATAGAACATGCACCCTACATATAATATTTTATGAAAACTTAAACAGTTCACTTTGAAAATTGTAGATGGCACCACTTCTGTTGGCATGCGGAGCATTCCTTATAATATTATGAAACCCCAATGTCTACATGGAAGTGTAAACTCCTGCTATGTATAGATTGTATATCAACAGATGCGAAATATTGAAGCACAAAATAGAAATGTTCCAATGACATGAATAGATGAAGGTGTAACCAAATATAAATAATATACATTACATGTGAAAACAAAAATGGTTAATTTAATGTCTTCTTGTTTGCAAGTTTTATTCTGCACAATTACATAGGAATTGGTTATCAGTTATAAAAGATCCAAAATGTCCGATGATGCTACGTGAAAGATGGGTAGGTATATATAAATTAATATAACACCTTCATTCATGCAAACTATGCTTTTTGAAAAATTGTATCGTAATTTATTGTGTACCTTCATTCACTTGTGTTTTCAATTCTCAATAATAAAACGTTATTGGAATCTGAAAAGAGAAAGTAATAAGTGGACAAACTCCTATTGACATTTTTCAATATTTTGCATCAAGTACCAGTCAAATTGTAGAATGACAACAATAAAATAAAATAAATTAGATATTCATTCCATAACAATATACACTGTGTAATATTTAAACCCCAACAATAAGAAACAAGTGTCTTGTCTCTCTGCATACCCGGTGGTGTATTTCTGCGACATTACATCAGATATCTTCCACCGATAGTGCCTGTTTCTATGTCAACCTCTTGCAAAGTGGAGAAAACTAGCAGCCGCCCGGAAACATAATGTATGACATACATCGTCCCGCGCATGAACGGTCCCTAAAATGTCAAAATTCAAAACTCCTGTCAATTCATTGCTCCGCATTCGTTAGTTCTGAACATTCGCAAATGGGACATGTCATTTATTTACCACTCACATTCTTTTTAGAATGCATAGGCCTCAAAAAACTGTTGTGATTCTGGTGAGAAAAAATAATAAATTATTAATGAATGTGGTTTAGCGTATGAAATGAAAGGAAAGAGAAAGAAGATGAAAGCAAGTTTTTGAGTAATATGTGAAATAATACAGTGAAACCCTCTTAAGAAGTTTTCCAAGGGACTGGCAAAAAAAAACTTCTTAGGAGGGAAAACTTTATTAGGGGGATAAACTAAAAAACCAAAACTTCTTAAGCGAAAACTTCTTAGTAGGGTTTCACTGTACAGGGAAATCCTCTTAAGAAGTTTTCCAAGGGACCGGAAAAAACTTCTTAGGCGGGAAAACCTTATAAGTGGGAAAAATTGGGCCATTTGGTCTTCAAGGGACCGAAAAAACCAAACTTCTTAAGTAGGAAAACATCTTAAGCGAGAACTTCTTAAGAGGGTTTCACTGTATATCTACTAAATTAAGCTTAGTACTTAATATTTCATTTTACAGGTCATATATAGCCCCCGAGTACAGAGTTGTTTGTTTTTTTTTTTATTTAAAAATTTCCCGGTACTTCTACTGATGCACTACTGTTCAGAACCAGTTAGACTCAATTGGGGTATGTCGTGAGGCTGAAGGAAGTCTGGTCTCTAAACACGGCTAAATCCATTTCAAGCATATTTACCATTTTGAATGGTGGTCTTTCACCAGGGCAAAACAGAGATATGTGTGCATTGTTTTGCATTTCAATCGTAATCAAACCTGCAGCCTAAAAAGTCAAATGAAAAAAAATCATACTGCGGTAGCTGTTGTAATATTGTAAATAGCAAACTCCTGTTAATTTATTGTGAAGCCTAGTCAGCATTATTTTGGTAAATATACAGAAAAGTTGGATATTGTTAATAGCTAAATTTTATTTTAAAAACACTATATCAGTCAGATAACAACGAGAAACAACTATTTCAGTAGGTAACCAAAATGGAAAATAATATATTTTTACAGCTATTTTGTTTAAAAAAGGATAATTTAAACTTATTTTCTGCACGCCAAACTAAGAACCCATTATAAAGAGACTGTACAAGGAAAAGGTCAGAATTGCTTGCGCCAATATCATTCCAGATGTTGCTTTTAATTTCAGTGATGTAGCTTCTCGGAATTCTTTGTAATTAATTTTCTATGGTACACTGCCATCATGTGGGCAAATCTCATCCGACATTTAACCTTTTAAAAGGCAGCATAGGAAAAATATATTTTTTCAATACGATGTAAAATATTTAACATTTCTCACCTTTCTTACGAACTCAATTTTTATAACATTTCTTTTGCGATATATTACAAAAATTACATCAAAATAATGTAGATAAAACGCTGTTCCTAATAATCAGTAAAATCTATGCTTTCCACAATGGATTTATATTAAAAACAATGAAAAAATATAGACTCCGACTACGACTCTGTTCATATTATCACGCGGTGGCCATTTTGTCGGCCATCTTTGATGCCCGGCGCGTCATCGTGAATTAATTTGAATTGTTCCGAGAGGCTATATGCTATGCAGTATTTTGTTACGTCGAGAACGAGAATGGCCCAAGCGATTCTGACCTTGTTCTTCATACAATTTCTTTACACATAAGGGACTAAATCGCTTCAAAAATCCGGACCCGGGGGGACTGCAGTCTGCGACGGGTTAAAAGGTTAAAACTTTCACATCAATAACAGTGGCCGCCAAATGAACAACGACTTTATTTTAACTAAATAACTATCAAAATGCATTATTTCCATTTCTTCTCATTATTATTTAACCGATACAAAGTATTTTTTTCAAAAGTGGGTTTTAACAGTTATTTTTTCAGCAAAATGTTGTGTATTATTTCAGATATTGGTAGAGAGTATGACATGTGATAGAGAAAGTTTGTTTCATTTAACAAGTGTTGCAGATATATAATATTTACCTGTCTCGGCGATTGACTAATACCCCCGTTGGCCCTCCTGTCTCCCTCCTCTATGTCTAGCTGCAAGATGCTCTCTTGACTTCCAGTAAACTGTAAAAATCATAATAAATTAAAAATCATAGCAGACCAGTAAGGTGGCATCAGAAAACAATTCATGGAAAACTAGGTGCTCAAATTGGAGTGGCTAGGATCATAGAATCGCAGGAAGAAGATTGGGAGCTCGGGATAAACTTCATTTAGAAATATGAAAACCCACAAATCCCAGCCACACTCAAATGTGATACTGATAATTTATTATTTTTTAGTAAGAAGTTCGACAAGTCTCTTGTGTGTCCAGGATGAATGAAGTATGTATAAAGAATGAGTTAATGATAAATGTAAGTAAGTCTAAGGTCCTGATGTTTGAAAGAGAGAGTACGTAAACAGTGTGCAATATAGTTGTTAATGATGAATACTTGGAGCAGGTGGATGAGTTTGTATCTGGGAAGTATGTTTACGAGAGATGGGTAGGCTGATAGGGATATTGAAAGGAGCGTAAATACAGGTAACTCCATTAACCGCTTGGGCACATAAGCTTGTTTTCACGACAATTTAACGTAGGTAGACATAGGAATGACTTATTCCCCAAACCTGAGTTATTAATGAAGGACTGAAAGCGGTTGGGGCTAAAAAACAATTGTCCAAAGAGCAAAGCTAGCAGTTAACAATAAAGTGCTGGTACCTACCCTGCCCTGATGTAAAACAGTGAGGCATGGGAACTGGCAGAGGAACGATGAAAGTAAATGAAATTCCGAAATGAGACCCCTGAGGTGTATGTGTAATAAAATCATGTATGATCGTGTGAAAAATGTGAAGTTTCGCAAAGAATGCGAGGTTGATGAAAGGGTGATGAGTAAAATTAAGAAAGGGATGTTTAGATGGTTTAGGCATGTAAAACGAATGAACCAAGAAAGAAGTGTAAGGAGAATATATGATGTGAATGTGAATGGTAGAAGTTGACACCTGAAGAAGACATGGCACGATCAAGGGAACCAAATACTTGGGTCAGGCTATATCAAGAGTCAGAATAACAGAAGGGTTTGTATGAATGTGAATGAGGCAAGCAGTATGTGTCAAGACAGAGTTTTTTGGCGGTCTATCCTCTCCGTCCACCCTTGCAGGGAAACGGTGTGATGGTTAGTTAGTTATTTAGTGAATGAAAATAATAGAACACATTTCGTTTTTGTGTTATGTAAATAAATATGAAGAAAAAAAAAATTGCAGTAGAACATTCAGTAAACCATTATCAAAACACTTAGTACAAGTTCAGTGACAAAATACGATACATTGTGTTTTTTTTTCTCACTTATATGACACATTTATATCGCGAAAATGAAATTTGAAAAACAACATTTGTTTTCCTTACGGAACAAAAATATTATTATGTTTATGTTAATGAGTTTGTTAGAAATTAATTTGTAAACAATGAATTATTTGCCAACAAAAGTGTGTGTTTACTTTTCACATCTTGTGACTTATAATTTATTAAATGATGTATTTGATATTCCAGAATCGCCCACATTGATAAGCTTTCGGATTCCACTATGCAATACTAGAAGTCGGGATTTATCAAGTGCAAAAATTCTGGGACTACCCGCCATATGTAATCTTTGCCTAGAATACTAATAGATGGATAAAATGTCACTAAATAAATACAAAATGTTGTTATTGAAGCAGTTCAGTTATGTCCAAAAAATACCGTAAATAAAAATAAAAAAAAATGCATCAGATGGAGTGGCATTTTATTAAGTATCTAACAGATTAGCACCCCTCCATCAGTTCTCTCTACATGAAGTGAATCTCTGTCCGTGTGAATGTGTATGTACTTGTAACGACACGCATACGTATTTTAATAAAACAGCTGTAAAAATGCATAATTAAAATATGCATTTGACCTACTCTGCAGAATAGCAAAGCATAATCTGTTGTACTGATGATAAGTGTGCTTTAAGGTCAGTTTACTGCCAGTCTGTCTGTATGTAGCATTGCAGCAAATAGCAAGTAGTAATGAGTACAAGATAAATAGACATATGTTTGTTAAATTATCATAAATACAAACACTTAACCACTAGAGCGATTTCGGTCCAAATTTGGGCCACTTCAATTTTTCTAGGATTGCTTTCGGTCCAAAAATGGACCAATTTTCGTATCATTTGTAAAACATTTACAAACACCTAACCACTGGAGCGATTTCGGTCCAAAAATGGACCTATTTTCGTACCATTTGTAAAACATTTACAAACACCTAACCACTGGAGCGATTTCGGTCCAAAAATGGACCTATTTTCGTATCATTTGTAAAACATTTACAAACACCTAACCACTGGAGCGATTTCGGTCCAAATTTGGACCACTTCAATTTTTCTAGGATTGCTTTCGGTCCAAAAATTGACCTATTTTCGTATCATTTGTAAAACATTTACTGTAATTATTTGAAACATTTTCATGGCCAGCAATTTATTCTATCAAATAGTTGATAAAATACACTTTATGTCTATAGCCTTATCGATTGTCTTTGAATTCTTCTAGAATGAAGTTTGGCAGTTGGAAAGCTTCAGTTCTACAAACGAACTTCAAAATAATTTTCAAACCAAACTTTTGATTTGTTGAACACATATAAAAAATTGTTTTTCTAGTATATATTTGCATCTGTGATTATCAAACAGGCCATAGAGAACATAAAAATGTAGAACAATATTCATTATAGATATTTAAAATATCCACTAGCGGCATTTTCAATTCTTTAGATCACTAAAGCACAAATTTCTCGCATTTATAAAGTTAAAGATTTTTTAACATTTTTTCTATCAATTTTAAAATTATAGAAGAGTTAGTAAAATATAGGTAAATTCATTGGCTATATAGCGCTATAATTTGTTTATATTTTTCAATACACAAATGTAGAGTAATGATGTTTTTAATGTGGGCGGGAAATATTCAAAATTAATTTTCAAAAGTGGCGAGCACTCAAGGCGATTTTTTATAATTCTCTGTGACGCTCCAGTGGTTAAGCAAATTATAATGGGCATTATAATAGTAAACTTTGTTACTAGGAGAACTATTATTGAACAAACTAATTTTGGTTATTGGTGCATGGGTAAGTAACTAATGCGAAATATTCCTGTGCAATATTATTCAAGTTCAATTAACTTTAAAATGTTCAAAATTGTAACTACCTACTTATCATATCTAACAAGCGATAAAGATGTGAACGAAACCTATGTCTCCTGATTTTACTGAGCATTTCCATATAAACTATATTTAAGTCTAATTTTTAAATGAAACATGTTAATGTTTTTTTTTAAATTAATTAATGTATGATTCTATATGTGCGGTGTAAAAGCAAAAATGCCACTTTCCAAAAATTACGAAATTGAGTTACAAATGCCAATCTATGCGCACTGTCCATAGCTACAAGATGGTTTTTGAGATCCTTAGAAAAATTAACCGCAAATCATGGAAATATCGAAATGAAAGTAGGGTACAGATGAAAATCACCACTCTCCACGAGAGCCAATCACAAGCTTCAATTCAAAATAAATTCAACATGACCAATGAGCACATTATAAGAACATTTTTTATTATAATAATTCACTTTGAATTATACTTTATGTACTAAAAAGTCACACGAAAAATGCGCAGCATTCTTTGATCGGTTTTTTGTGATTTACCGAAAACAGTACTTTTGGAGAGTGGCGTTTTTTCTTTTAACCTCCTCATATAATGTATTTAATTAATCATTCGCATATTTGTTTCAGTTCTGACTGATAATTTGTATATATATATTTATATAAAAAATATAACGAAACATTGGTTCATTAATGCAAGACGTACACATGTGATGCCACATCCCTAAACTCTAACTAAAATATTATATGAAATTTTGTTTATTTATTTTTAGATTTGATAGCTCATTCGGGAAGAGGTTAATATTTTTGTGATAAAAATGCTTCGTTTTTCAGTCCATTTTAACCAGCTTTTTTAACTTGTGCAAGATTACAGTTCCTTCTATGACCTGTTTTTTTTGCTCAACAACAGGGTTGTGGGATGATTTGCCTTTGTGTTTTCTCCCTTCTACAACATGGTTCACTTCAAGACCCCCTGGTTCACTCCTTTCTATCCTCAAGAGACTCTCCACACAGCGTCTCAAAAGAATAGTGGAGTTAATGTAAAAAATAATTTTTAAAAGGTAATTAATTGTTCAATCAGTGTGAACAGTAACTTGTGCAGTGGTCAATATGTTTTATTTAATTACGGTCTACTAAAAACTTGCGTGCAGATTAAAAACTCATATTTATAAGTTTGAGCTATTTATAAATCTGTGGGTTTAAAAAAGAATATTATTTACCACAAAGCCATAGTACTTCAAGATATCCATCTTGCACATGGGACATGTACGATGCTCCAGAAGCCAGGGGTCTATGCAGGATTTGTGGAAGTCATGTCTGAAAATAGAATAAGAGAAGGTTACAGATTTTGTTTAATAATGTTTGCCAAATTATAAAAATTCCCACTAAATTGGTGTAATGATTTTTTCCAGTTTTAAATGGCTCCAATAAAACAATATTTCGATGACTTAAAGTTAAAATATTATATCTCCATAAATTATAATATTGAGAAAACTGAAATGGAAAGTTTGTAATAGATTTTGTGATATAAAAATAAGTTTTTAGTTCCTTATAATATCTGTATTGAATATAAATACAGTGAAACCCTCTTAAGAAGTTTTCCAAGGGACCGTGAAAAAAATATTCTTAGAAGAGAAAAACTTAGAATGGGATAAATTGGGCCATTTGGTCTTCAAGGGACAAAAAAAAACAAACTTCTTAAACAGGAAAACTTCTTAAGCGAAAACTTCTTAAGAGGGTTTTACTGTACACATAATATATGATGGGCATGGAATTTAGTATAGCAGAATGATAAATATAACTCTTAAAGCGACACAATATCTGTACTGATAAAAACATTGCCTGGAGAAACTACTTTCAAATCAATCACTTTACCCATTTGAAGAAAATTTTAAATTTCAATTTGTTTTTAAAAGGTACATAAGGAAAATAATAAGGACTATACTAATAAACGCACTCTAAACCCTACACAACTGACAAACAACCATTAATGTATCGTCAATGGTCGTTTATCAGTCGTTCAAAATTCAAAACACGCCAATCAGCAAGGAGGGTAATACAATATAAAAGCTGATTTTATAAAAGCAGCAATAAAGCTTGCTGCCTAGATTCTGCTTTATTGATGTTAAACATCCTATATACAAAGTGATTCTATTTATCAACAAGATAGTTTTCCGCACCGGCATGACCTTGGCAAGTTAGTTCTGCAAGGCGGGAGATAAAACAGTCTTTGCTGTCGGTGACGGAAACTGTAATTGCTCTCAATGGTCCAATATTCGAATAGGCACAAGTCACTCCGAAGAAATGTGATACAATATACACATCCCCTCTGACCCGTAGATGGTTCATTCTGAGCATACTCAAGAGCATGTTTATATCTTTGGGACGGTATGATGAACATATTTTGAAGTCCCATGAAAAGGCATTACAGTAGGCATGTAACTTACTTGCAAGGTAGAATCCTAAGGACATCAGACACTTTATAAGGCTCAATGCAGACGGCGCAGCATTCTCCGTCTCCTTGAATTTCCTGAAAGTACTATTCATTAAAATTAAATTATAATTATAGTATGTACATAGAAAATCATTTGTTTATTTTATTTATCTTACTAATATTATAAACGAGAAAGTTTGTATGGATGTATGTATGTTTGTTACTCTTTAAATCGAAATTTAATGAATGGATTTTAATGAAACTTTACAATAATATATCTCATACATCAGAATAACATATAGGCTATAATTTATAAAGCTAGCTATTTATTTTTAATATATTATAAATAATAATTATTGTTTAATAGAAAACGTCAAAATTTGAGAATGACATTTTGCAAAACAATTAAATCAAAATTCTGTTTTGTAAAATATTTAAATTAGTGAATTTATTTGAAGTACTCGCCTAATACTTTGAATCGAATCAAGAATTATACATATTTTAAAGACATAGGTTAAGAATTTTGGTATAAACGTAGATGGGACCTCGGGAAAGAGAATAGATTACTCGAAGTACTAATCCTACGCAGACAAAGTCGCGGGCAGAAGCTTGTAAAATATATGATAATACATTAAAACATTTACATATATATGATATACTAGCTTCTGCCTGCGACTTCGCCCGCGCAGGATTAGTACTTCGATTAGCCTATTTTCTTTTCGTAGGTCCTATCTATGTTTATAACAAAATTCTTAACCTATTTATTTAAAATATTTATAATTCTTGATTCGATTCAAGGATGAGTACTTCAAATAAATTCACTAATTTAAATATTTTCTAAAATAGAATTTTGGTTTTACAATCATTGTTTTTCAAAGTGTCATTTTCAAATTTTGGCATTTTCTATTAAACAATAATTATTATTTGTAATACGTGGAAAATAGCAAGCTTTGGGTATAAATTATAGCCTATATGTTATTCTGATGTATGAGCTATATTAATTATTGTAGAGTTTCATTAAAGTCTATTCAGTGGTTTTTGCGTGAAAGAGTAACAAACATACATACATCCATACAAACTTTCGCGTTTATAATATTAGTAAGATTAAATCACTATACTAGGTGGCTACCTGTTTCATAGTGACCAAATTCAATATTTAAAAAAACTAGCACACATGTTTAAACCGTTCATTCATGTTCAATTTACGAGGTGTATATAGGTACCACCGCCCCGGGAACCTTTTATTGGATAACCAACACCTTTGCCGTAGGTCACCCCAAGTAGTTCGCTACGTTTGATGACTTAGCAGGGATGCCCAGATTCATGGGGGTGCCTCACCGCCTATGCCTTTTTCTGTCGCACATATGTTTTACGCATCTTTCTCTTTAGCTTATGGTCATTGAAAAATCATTAAAATAACTGTTTCTGCGCGAGAATGGATCGTATCATATTCAGGTTTTCATTTAAGTTTGGCGTGTGCTGTACATATGAAATCAAAATAAGATAAATAAATCTGTATTGTGGCCAGTGTTGCCAACATCCTTCATGAATAAGTTAATCACAAATATCTATCAAGTAAGCAGCCCACAGGTATGATTAAAATATTAATTATGTAGCAACTGATTTAAATGCAATATTAAAAATAATTTTATGTAATGAGAAACATACCTTATCATCTGTTTTCAAATTCTTGACAGGTATTTTGGACAGGGCTTTCTTGGCAGCGGAGCAAAGACGTTTCTGTAATCGTAAACAAAGAGAATTAATTAAAGAGTGATAAAGCACACATAATTTTAAAGTAATACTGATCACAAATGGAAGATAAACAGACTGGGATCAGGAAATATCACCAACCTTTCAGAATATTTTTAAATAACTCAAAATAATAATTATTTTGTGGGACTATCGCATCCTCAATTATTGGGGTACGTTTTGAGGCTGAAGGGAGTGGGGACAGGAAGGAGATGGGCAGAAAGAGGAAGGTTAGAAAGAACTTGGCTATTCAGATCTGTTCACCAAACACGGCTTATGCCAAGCGAAGCAATGTTTCGATTCTGAATGGACGTCTTTCGCCAGGGCGATACTGAGAGTATCTAACACTCTCATATTGTTGAAAGGGAATGTACAGATCGACACCCTCAATTATACAGTCAGTGAGTGACATTGCTAATGTAGAAATTGAGGATTTAAAAAATTGATTTTTAAATGTTTATTTGTTCCTCCTATGCAAAATTTTGTGTATAAAGATGTGCCTTTATACCTGTATAATTAAAGTACATTGAGCGTCGAGTTGATTAGTCACACATATCCAAAAAATCGAAATTTGAGTTGGGTATGTAGTTATATGTAAAAGTGTACCCTGCATGTGGTACAATATAATAAATATATGGTAAACACCACCAAATCTTACTAATATTATAAACACGAAAGTTTGTATGGATGTATGTGTGTTTGTTACTCTTTCACCCAAAATTTACTGAATGGATTTTAATGAAACTTTACAATAATATAGCTCATACATCAGAATAACGTACAGGATATAATTTATAAAGCTAGCTATTTATTTTCAATATATTGAAAATAATAATTATACATAAAAAAAGTCACCGGAGACCAAAATTTCATTTACATTTTTGACTTCAAATAATGTCACGAATCACTGGTTAAAGTAACTCAAGTACGTACCTTAACACCCTGTATATATACTAGCTTTAGCCCGCGACTTCGTCTGCGTAGGATTAGTACTTTGAGTAATCTATTTTGTTTTCCTAGGTCCCATCTGCGTTTATACCAAAATTCTTCACCTATTTATTTAAAATATGTATAATTCGTGATTTGATTCGAAGTATTAGGTGACTACTTCAAATAAATTCACTAATTTAAATATTTTCTAAAATCGAATTTTGATTTAACAATCATTGTTTTGCAAAACGTCATTCTCAAAATTTGACATTTTCTATTAAACAATAATTAATATATATTTTCAATATGTTGAAAATAAATAGCTAGCTTTATAAATTACAGCCTGTATGTTATTCTGATGTATGAGCTATATTATTGTAAAGTTTCATTAAAATCCATTCAGTAGATTTTGCTTGAAAGAGTAACAAACATACATACATCCATACAAACTTTCGCATTTATAATATTAGTAAGATATGTGATATTTTATACATTATACCTAAATTAAGTTAGTATATTATGGAAGGAAAGACGAAATAGTGTTTGTGTGTGTGTATGTGTGCATGTGGATGTGTGTGTGTGTGTTATGTGTGCGAATTCAGTATGCTAGAAAAGTTTTTCATAAATAGAGGGAGGAAATCAAAAAATATATCAGTATTTGTGCTTGTTTGAATTGTGTTGAATGTTTGAATATTAATATTATTTTAATATTATTTATTTTGCTAATATAATAGTAAATTGAACTTTTTTCTATGATATTGTCAAATATTATATTGTTTTACCCTATATTCTTCAAAAACTACTTGTATATTCTTAAATTTTTCACTTTTATAACTTTTGGTATAAATTCTATGTATCCTCGATAACTTAAATATTATTTTATAATCTATGTAAAAGCCCCTATGGGCGTATAACAACAATAAATAAATAATTTTAGGAATGAAACACAATTTTATCTTTAACACACTGCAAAGCACTCAGCGGTGCTCGGCGCGCTACAAAAATAATCACAATAAGCGCATGCGTGATTTGGTGTTGCCAGATTTGAATAATATATTTTGTGATTTTATTTTTATTAGTAATAAATTGAATTTAAAATTGTACAGTTTTTGTACAATGTGTAACTCAAACACTGTTTAACAATTGGGAAGTGATTTTTTTATTAGTAAGGCTAATTGTGTCACCGCATCTCCTCTAAAACGAAGTCAATATTGGGTCTGTGAATTTGTTAATAATTAGATTTTTTTTAACCTTCCAATTGCTAACAGGGGTAAGCAAAATCTCTGAAATGACTATTATCAACAATTTATTGTATTGGTATTACTTGTAATTTTAAACATAACCTTAAATATTTTTAAATGTGCATGACATACATAACTTTAAATAAATAAATGAAAATTTAAAAAATAATCCACTTATATTTTAGAGTTCCTATCTAAAATGACATTTGAAACCTTCAAGGCCAATGAAGGCTAATTGTGTCACGGCATCTCCTCTAAAACGAAGTCAATATTGGGTCTATGAATTTGTTAATAATTAGATTTTTTTTAACCTTCCAATTGCTAACAGGGGTAACCAAAATCTCTGAAATGACCATTATCAACAATTTATTGTATTGGTATTACTTGTAATTTTAAACATAACCTTAAATATTTTAAAATGTGCATGACATACATAACTTTAAATAAATGAAAATATAAAAAAAAATCCATTTATATTTTAGAGTTCCTATCTAAAATGACATTTGAAACCTTCAAGGCCAATGTTAAAGATGTCAAGAGACCTAGAGATATCATTTAGTAGCACCATACCTCTTGTCATGCTATGCTGGGCCAGAAGGTCCGTTCTGCCATGTGGAATACAGAGCAAGTCGTGGTGACGACTCTGGCGGTAGTTGTTCAGTACGAACAATTTATAGCATTCCAAGAGGTATGGCTGTCAATGAAATAGTTTATTTATTTTAAAAGCTGTGTGGGGATCACATTCCTTCTAGATTGGAGACTTTTGTAGCGCATTTCAGAGAGAATTCACCATGCATTCTCATATAAAGACATCTTAGAAATGATAACATTTGTGGGGTATCTCAGTGACCCCACATTGTAACAAAAGTTTTGTTAACATCTTGGCATGTCGGAGGTTAGAAAAGAGTTTTTTTTTAATTGAAAAATGGCAGAAGTACAACAATGAAATAAAAATAAAGTTTTTCTTACCGATAACCTGTCCTTGGCGTGAATGTAGCGGAATCTCTGGATATAATAGAAGACAAGCCAGGATATGGACATCACCATAAGGACTATGAAGGATATAGAGACAAACAACACGGATGTCCTGCAACCAAAAACGACATAAATTATAATAATTCATCAGGTTGTTAAAAAAAAACCTGGACACTTTTTTATATGAATACCGCAACATTCTCTCCTCTGGAGGCATTGCAGCCCCAATTGGGATATGTTGTGAGGCTGAAGGGAGTAGGGAGGGGCAGCGCCGGATCTGCCATACGTTCAAAAACGTGCAAAAAACCTGGCGCCCACTACGAAGGGGCGCCGTGATAAAATAAATATTGTTTTAAAATTCAATTAAAATATTCCCCGAATCGTTTAAAAATTACTCGTAATACGGAATTATTAGTTCGCGCTAGCAACACTCACTTTCCATATGCGTGAACCTAATGCGCGCGCATCGATGGTTAAAATTTAACGAAATACGGATTTGACTTACGTCAAGGAATTTTTTTCCAAATACAATATATTTCATACGAACGTAAGACCTATTTTTCCTTGTTGCTCTTACGACCATTGTATCGTTCGAAATTCAACAAACATTGTGATTGGTTCATTAATCGCTTCTCGTGCGGATCTCCCTTCGTTGATTACAAGTTGCTCTTTGATGATAGTTCGTCGCTTTCGCCGCGTTATTGGTTTATTTATGTTGCCATTCGCGCGCGATTTGGCACCATATTAAACAAACTGATCAGAATATTATTATTTCTGAACTAAACTGCCTCATGTTTTATATTATATTTTGTTATGATGTTATTATTTTGTCCAGTGTCATAGATAGCTACCGCCAGGTCACTTGGAAAAGTTACTCTTGATTCTTGTTGGCGGGATATTAATTTATTTTAAACGTATTGCATAATTTTTTTTTTTTTTTTTTATATGTATACAAATTTTTTATCTGAATTTTAAAAAAAATGTTGGGGGGGGGGCGCCATTGGTACTTCCTGCACAGGGCGCCAGATTTCGTAGAACCGGCGCTGGGGAGGGGAAGGACATAGGGGAGAGGAAGGATATGAGGAAGAGGAAGGAGATAGGGGAAAGGAAGGAGATGGGGAAGAGGAAGGCGGGGAAGAACCTGGTTATTTAGATCTGGTCACCAAACACGGCTAAAGCCATTTCAAGCAACGTTTCAGTTCTGAATGATGGTCTTACACCAGAGCGATACTGAGTGTCGTCCACTCTGGAACGTGCCGCAAATATACTACATATTATTTTTAATTAATTAATTGTGAATTAATTAATTGTAAATAAAAGAATTAATCGAATAAACTTATTTATTATTTAATATTTAATTATCAACCAACCATTACTGGAAAAGAGGATTATTTATTTTATATGTATATGATTTAATACTTATACATGTCTTTTCTCTTTTCTATTATAATTTTTCCATATGTGTACACTACACTTCACAAAGTAACCATATTCCATTGGCCACCATGAAACAAGCAGCCGCCTGGTATGGTGATTTAATGTATCATGTGTATTTAAATTTCTTCATCTAGTATATAAAAATTAATGTTGGTTTGTTTGTTTGTGTGTTCGTATGTTATGCGCGGCCATACAGTTCATCCGATTGCGATGAAACTTTAGGAATATGATGTGCGTATACCCGGGACGATTAAAGGATGGTGAGCTCTGGCGTTATGAAATTATTTCCCATACTGTACATACATACGATTGCGATTAAAATTTCATCCGATTGCTATTAATTTTTTTGAATTGTTGTGAACATGCCCGTGAAGGTGACGAGGGAGAGGGGAAGGCGGAGAAGGTAGAAGCGGAATGCGTAAAGGGGGGGGGGGGGTGCGGGGAAGGTGAAAAGAGAACGCGGGAGGTGAACAGGAAGAGGAGGCGGAACGGGCACGAATGGGAAATTACACGCAGGGAGAAACAATTTATTTATTTAAGTTACATTGCAACGCATGCCGGGTATCGGTTAGTTATATATAAATATGAAAGAAAAAACTTATATCTAAATGGTGGTTTTCATCAGGGCGTTACTGAAGGCATCTCACCCTTTGACTCCCTGGATATGGCTGAACATTTCTTTAATTTATTTTTATAAATATGTTCTAAACTTGAGCAGATAGTGTTGTAAAAAAAAAAACAAATTTTGTAATGGCTACTTGCGAGTACCTAACTAAATCCATTTGGCAACGACCAAGTAAATTAATATTATAATAATCGAAATTAAAATATTAGTAAAATAAAAACGAAGAAATATAATTAGTCTGATGTTGCCCGTCAGTTGCTCATCATTACTTCTACGGAACCATATAATTAAAAAATATAACACATGATCGACATTTTGGGTCAGTTTCGCAAACAATCCAAGTTCGGACTAAAAAATTAAAATATCGATAATTCGATTAATATATTTACCTGTTCATATTGCTGGGAGAACGAATGCACACGGTTCCTTGCGAGATGTTGAGGATGACTTCGAACCCTCTATCTAACAATTTAACCAATTCTTCGCCTTTCTGTTTGAACGTGAACACAGCGCTGATGTTCCCTGAAAAAATACCAAAAATATACCATTAACCTTTTGATAATATCAACAACAAATTGATAAAAATCATTAAATATCTACTCCTAAAACCTCAAAGGATCAGATAGACATACAGGGTGTTAAGGTACGTACTTGACTTACTTTAACCAGTGATTCCTGACATTATTTGGAGTAAAAAATTTATATGAAATTTTGGTCTCCGGTGACATTTTTGATGTTTTTTTTTTTACAAAAACTTAAAAAATAGTAGGTGTTGGGTAGTTGGGGGCGGGGTAAGTAATGGGGCGGTAACTCGGCTGAGTGACCAATAAAGTCATGAGAAAGAATTTTTTGTTTAATTTTGAAGAAAAAAAAATTGTCACCGGAGACCAAAATTTAATTTAGATTTTTTACTCCAAATAATGTCAGGAATCACTGTTTAAAGTAACTCAAGTACGTACCTTAACACCCTGTATAAGATACAGATACTTATTATAAAAAAATATATTTCTAATTATTCTATATAATAACCTAATAAGCATACAATCGCAGTTTTCGGTTCGAGCCTATTCGTTCAGTAAGAAACAGAAATTCAGAAACACGCCGGCAAAAGGCCAAATCAGGTGGTCGATCTCAAATTCTCAAACAATATTAGGCGCTCCGCTGATGAGGCTACTGAAAACCAACTAAAACCGGGTGTGTTCTGTCTTGATTGGTCAAAAAGCTTGTTTAACCATAGACGAAGAACAATCAGCTGACAGCTGGCTACTAGGAACGGCCGGCCACGGCAATCAGCAGTGCGAGTCGCGAGTCACAGCTTGCGTTACCATTGACAACGAGTTTTTGAGTGATTGTAGTGTGCGGGCCATCACATTGTCGTACAAAGACAGTTGCCAGTTGAGAGTTTTCAGTTGCCTCAGGCGCTCGGCCCACTGAGGCAACTGAAAACCAACTAAAACCGGCTGTTTTCTCTGTCTTGATTGGTCAAGAAGCTTGTTTAACCATAGACGAATAACAATCAGCTGACAGCTCGCAACTAGCAACGGCCGCCCAGGGCAATGAGCAGTGACAGTCGCAAGATGGTCGCAAGTCACCGCTTGCGTTACCATTGACAACGGGGTTTTGTGTGATTGTGTAGTGTGCGGGCCATCACATTGTCATACAAAGACAGTTGGCAGTTGAGAGTTTTCAGTTGCCTGAGTGGGCGGAGGCGCTCAGTGAGCGGATCGCCGTAGGGAACAACCATAGATATTGTCGTAGAAGACATCTGGAAAATATTATAGGGATGTAGATATAGGTACATTTATAAAAAACGTGTTGTAATGCAATCATCTGTTGGGTAGGTAGATAGTTAAGTAGGTACCGTTTTTCGAGAATGCACCCTATTTCGCGCCCCAACCCTAGTATTCGAAAATTTGAAAACAAATGTTGCTACCAAACGAAAACTCTCCAATGCGGGATTAATTTATTTTGAATTTCGTAAAAAAAATATGGGGATACAGTTGACTTGAATAATAATTTTACATCCACTTGGATTTTAAAGCCATGAAGTAAGGTGGCGTTCTCTACTGGGTATATTTGTTGGTTTCGAGGTTATGAGGTACGGCGTCTTCACTTTACATCTACTAGGTCACGGCCGACTTTTTGTCTGTTATAATAATTATCATAAATTCATTGCTTAACTGTAAACTTCAGTATCAGTATACTTCATCACCATAAAGTATATTATCTGTAAACTCCACCCGCCATAACACAGGGACATCCCTAGCATGACGGATGAAATAATACAATATCTATACAATGTACAAAATTAATTTAATAAATAAATAAGTATGATTAACGTATTTAATACAACAATATAGAGCTAGAAAGACACCCGGCGTGTTGGTGCACGTAAACGAGCAAGTATAAAATTGCAAATGGCCACGAACAATACTCCTTTGTTCGATTGTTTGAATTGTTTTAGAGTACTACGCTATATATTATTATGTATATTATACTTATACAGCACAGTATAGCTATAGCAAGTTCTTTATCAACCGTAACGTACAACCACATCCGATCCTGATAGATAGGCCGCGGTTAGTGAGATTGGGAGATTCTCCGTGAATGTAATATTGAGAAGTGCACTTTGTTGCTGCAAAGCTAGGACTTAATTGAAGTAATATTGTGTCTTTATTATTTACAAAAACGAATGATTTATTTACGTATCAATATAAATCTACCAACATCTGGAAAGTAGAAACATAAAAATATCGAAATCTTTAATGCAGTTGGAAAAATGTTGTTCAATTTACGGTGAATATTTGAGCTATCAAATTCTCCTTAGTTTTATTTCGATTCGATCAAAAACTACCTTTAATCCTAAGATCTGGGGAGAAATATCTAGCCCTGGCAACATTGTCTAAACCACAAAATGACAAGAAAAATTGTGCGGATTAACATAAAATAATTATGTTCCTATTACGCTGCATATACTTTATTAGTATATAATTATGGGAAAGGAACGCACCAACCGCTAACGTCGCTTGTGATTGGTTCGTTCCTTTTCCATGATTTGTGGTTCGGTTCGCAAGTGTGTACGCACCCGCAGCATTATACAGAAAAAAATCAAAACTGTACTGCAGGGTTTCTCAGCAAGAAATTACCTTTTTATAGTAGACAAAAGATTTTAAATGGCAACACCAAGGTGGCCCAAAGGTAAATGCATGTAAGTTTACAAAGTACAATGGTAAAAATACATACTTTTGATTTCATCCGAACGGTGTTCAGTAATAATCATTTGAATCTACGTTTAAAATCTAAGGATATTTTTGGATTTCTGGGAATATTTATTATTTTGTGAGTTATTACTTTATTTTTTTATTTCTGATTTAGGTATAACCGCAAAATACCTCATAATGAACATCTTAAGATTTTCCCAATTCAGTCGTCAGTTATTCATTACAATGAGCTATAAAAACGATAGAAAGTACATAACACGACTTAGGTCAATTTTACCTCTTTGGAATCTAATAGACACTCTCAGTATCGCCCTGGTGAAAGACCACCATTCAGCTTCACCATTGCTTGAAATGACTTAAGCCGTGTTTGGTGACCAGATTTGAAAAGCCAGGTACTTCCCAACCTTCATATTTCCCGTCTCATTCCTTTCCCCACTATTATATACACAACACGTGAAATAATCAAAAAAACCTGTATGAAATTAATAAATTTGCTACTTAACCACTGAAGCGACCTAAGAGTATGGATATTAGAGAGACGGCATGTGAAGTGTGCCCGCGCGCTCCAAGTGTGCCTTTTCCGAGAATTTTACCCAAACGGCTTACATTGGCTGCTGGTTTTTGGCTTTTTAATACGTTCCGACATTTTTACGACAGCAGCCAGGTTACATGGTGACAGGCAATGTCAGCCGTGTGGGTAGAATTCCCGAAAAGGCACACTTGGACCGCGGGCACACTTCACATGCCGTCTCTCTAATATCCATACCCTTAGGGAGCGACAGAGCAATTTAAAACTTTTTTCTCGGATTGCTAAAGAAAAATTTTCCGCCGACATTAAAAAAATCATACTTCCGAATTTGAATATGGAGACATCCAAACTGATTTTAGTTCTATATAGCCAATGAATTCACCTATCTTTTGTCTATTATCACATATTCGTAAGATTTATAAAAAATAAACTATAAAATCGTTGACTTTAAAACTTTTGAAAGAATCTAGAGAATATTTGCCATATTTTGGCAGCAAAGCAATCCGTGGTTTTGGAAATAGAGCCGTACTGTGTCAAAAAGCGTTCGAGTGGTTAGGGAGGTTGTTTGACAGACAGTCACATTTGACCTTCAGCCTTACAACATATTACAATAACAACATACATACATTGGGGTTCACGACGAGTTCATCGAAAACGATTTCAACTAACTAAAATTCAACCTAACCTAACCTAACATTTTTTGTGTATTTTGTAAATTTGCGTTTGTAAATTTGCATTCGATTAATTGATTTTCGATGAACTCGTCGGTTTACTCCAATTGGGTACGAACGCAATATATCCAATTGGGTAATTAGTACCTAGTAGTACTACTACTAGGTACTACTACTGATTGTAATAGTCCTAAGTCCTATTACTTGGGACTCTTGTGCGGTATTCACATTTAAAAAGATTTCTCAATACTTGTATGTTTGTGCGAAGGGCCGTAAAAACTTCAACGTCTTCTTCTTCTGTCTGGACTGGTCGCTCCGACAGCCGTTTCCCCGCTTTACGTTTATGAGATCGTTGACGAAGCTATCGGGCAAACATAATATTCGTCATCGTTAAAGTCTCAAACAGAACAGGGTGGCCAAAGGCTGTGTTGCATTTGCAGAATATTTACAATGGCCGTGAATAATTTAACGTTCGTGATTCCTGTATACAACACAACACGTCAAATACAAAGGGCTATATAAAATTATTAAATTTTCTACCTAGGGTTGATCGTATTGCCGATCGTCACATTTGACATCGCCACAAATCGACGATCGACGCTATTCAGACTGTTCTGGCAATAATGTCAAAGAGAGAAGTTTGATTAATTTTCTGATCAACGATCGAACAACCAAAAAACGGAACCGCCCAGATGTCAAAAATAATTCAAAATGGCGTTGATCGTCGATTTGTGAAGATGCAAAAGTGACGATCGGTTAATCGACTGGAATGTCTTAAATATCATAAATTTTCAAAAGCATTCGAAATTCAAACATTCATTTAACTTTGCAGGCGACCAGGAACTAACGACACATACTATTATTAGTGTTTGAAATCGCCGCCAGGCGCTGCACTAGCAAAATAGTATGACAGGTAGCGGTAGCGTCGCTTGTAAAAAGCAACGTGAACGATGGGCGTTAGGCGATCCGCTCACTGAGGCAACTGAAAACTGTCAACTGGCAACTGTCTTTGTATGACAATGTGATGGCACGCACACTTCACAATCACACAAAACCCCGTTGTCAATGGTAACGCAAGCGGTAACTCGCGACTCGCACTGCTGATTGCTGTGGTCGGCCGTTGCTAGTTGCCAGTTGTCAGCTGATTGTTCTTCGTCTATGGTTAAACAAGGCTTTTGACCAATCAAGACATAGAAACCAGCCGGTTTTAGTTTGGTTTCAGTTGCCTCGTCAGCGGAGCGCCTAATCAACTGGGATGTCTTAAATATCATAAATTTTCAAAAGCATTCGAAATTTAAACATTCATTTAACTTTGCAGGCGACCAGGAACTAACGAACGGATGGGTGGATTCACATAATTTTAACAATTCATCCAATTAGTGTAAATGTTTAAGTTCTCTTGATGTTTATTAAAGTTTTGTTATTATTTCAGTTCTGTGAAGCAACTGACCCGTAATGGAAGAATACAGAACTTGAAAATTAACTTTGAAATTTGATAAATTGTTCAAATTCTGTGAAACGGCTGGCCCTAAAACATAATTTATTTATTTATTTCCTTTAATTTTTCCCATTTTTTTACATGTTGACATTACAGTTCAATAATAATAAGAAATGGAAACCCACTAAGGCGCAGCTTGTGCGTGGGTAATATGACTGTTTACATTTTATTTTTGTACCTATAATAATGTTTTTATAATAATTCATACTTTCAAACCGTAATACAAACGTCATATTATAATGTTTTTTATTCAAATTTATAAAAAATACACTAGCTTCTGCCCGCGACTTCGTCTGCAATGGATTAGTACTTCGAGTAATCTATTTATTTTCCTAGGGTCCCATCTACGTTTATACCAAAATTCTTAACCTATTTATTTAAAATATCTATAATTCTTGATTCGATTCAAAGTATTAGGCGGGTACTTCAAATAAATGCACTAATTTAAATATTTTCTAAAATAGAATTTTGATTTAACAATCATTGTTTTACAGTGTTATTCTCAAATTTTGACATTTTCTATTAAACAATAATTATTATTTTCAATATATTCAAAATAAATAGCTAGCTTTATGAATTATAGCCTATGTGTTATTCTGATGTATGAGCTATATTATTGTAAAGTTTTATTAAAATCCATTCAGTAAATTTTGCGTGAAAGAGTAACAAACATACATACATCCATACAAACTTTCGCGTTTATAATATTAGTAAGCTAATATTATATCCCTTCTAATCTTGGCAGAAAAGTTGCAGTTTCATTTACTTAGGCCCGGTATATCAGGTTTTTATGTTTATTTCTGCGTACTCTTATTGTAATATATGTCAATATTGTGTAGGCCTTGCCTTAAGAGCTCTTTGCGATGTTCACAATATCTAGTTAGTACTAAATCATTGTTTGTTTTATTTAGTACAAATTTTTATCTTTTTCACCCATATAATTATCTGGGTTAACTAGCTGTAAAAATTAATAAATGAGTCGTACAATAAGCTAAATAAACCATTTAAGTAATATAATAACAATAACAATGATACTAGTCGGTTTTTATAGCGTATTTATAAAATACCTCCTGAAGCCCGCTCTACAGACCTAGAAAATAATCCAGTTTGTTGTTTCACAGAACCTTTTATCCACTCGAGCGCTATTTGCCACATTATGGCACTATTTCCAAAACCTTGGATTGATTTGTTGCCAAAATGTGGCAAATTTTTTTATATATTTTTTTTATTAAAACTACTATGTAATATATTATTGTACATTCAAAATATAAGAAAATAAATATTCTCTAGATTCTCTCAAATATTTTAAGGTTAAAGATTTAATTACATTTTTTTATAAATCCTACAAATATGTGATAATAAATAAAAGATAGGGGAATTCATTGGCTACATAGAACTATAATCAGTTTGTATGTCTCCATATTCAAATTGGGAGGTATGATTTTTTCAATCTGGGCGGAAAAATTTCCTTTAGCAATCCGAGAAAAAATATTTTAATTGCTCTGTCGCTACAGTGGATAAATGTTTTTTTTAATACTGCACAAGAGTTCCCACTGCTCCCAAACGCTTGGAGCCTATTGAAGTGTGCAGTGAGGCTGAACGTAGTGGGGAGGGGGAAGCGATGGGGAAAAGGAAGATGGGGAAGTACCTGGATATTCAGATCTGTTCACTAAACAAGGCTAAAGCCATTTCAAGCAACGTTTCAATGGTGAATGGTGGTCTTACACCAGGAAGATATATGGAGAATATCTTCCACTCTGGATTGCTTAAAATGATTAATTTGTGAAATAACAAAATCAATATTTCAATACAAGAGGAAGGTCACTGTCTCAGTCTGATTTCGAAAATCTCTGTGTAAATCTTGGGCAAAGCCGGGGACTTCAACCAGTACCTACCCTTTAACTAGCGATTTAAAATTTCGTGTAATTTTTTGGTGAAATTCGCTATTTTTGTGGTATTTTTGGGAAAAGCAGTAATATTTTTTAACTTTGTTAATTTGTTAGCGTATGTGGTTTGAAGGTAGATTGCGTTCAATTTTATGGTTCTTCAAGCTTGTCTTTAAAAATAAATTATATTAAATCAACGTATGACGGCCGGCGTAGTCCAGCGGTAGGGCGTTTGACTCCCACTCCGAAGGTCGCGGATTCGAACCCGACGTGCGCAAATAAATTTTATTTAATTGATTTGTGTTATTTCACAATTATTTTTTTTATTTTTTTAAATAATACTTAATATATTTGCAGCACGTTCCAGAGTGGAAGATACTCTTAGTATCGCCCTGGTGTAAGACCACCATTTAGAATTGAAACGTTGCTTGAAATGGCTTTAGCCGTGTTTAGTGACTAGATCTGAATAGCCAGGTACTTCCCCACCTCCCTCTACCTCGTCTCCTTCCCTTCCCCACTTACCTTCAGCCTCATAACAAACCCCAATTGGGGATGCCGTAGTGTGACTGGATCCAGACGGGAGCAGTTGGATAATGGAATATATATATACTTACTTAAAAAAGAGACAGTACCGCAGATAAACCACAATTCAGAATTGAAACGGAAGCTTAAAACGGCTGTAGCTGGCTTTGGTAATAACCAGATAATAATAACCAGATCTAAATATCTAAATATCCCGTTACTTTCCTACCTTTCTACACCCACCTCCTTCCATTCCTAACTCCCTAACGCCTCAATTGGGCAGTTGGGACTCTCACACATCGTTGTTATGCGGTATTTACATAAAAAGCTCTCCCAACTTGCGTGACCAATGGCACGTTGGTCCTGCAGACCAAAGCATGAATATGAATAATCCATTTTTTTTACTTCCTTTTAAGTGTACCTACATAATAAAACAAAATAATGTTTTATTCAGTATGCTTTCTGTCTTTGTTTAATTATTTATAAATTCCAACCAAAAGCGGGACAGGATGATGTAAGCAGATTGACTCATGATTCAAAGTAAAATTTAATAAAAGCAGGTGGCTCAATCCGATTCACGTTTTGTACATATTTATCGACTTAGCAACTTTATTTAGCAACTTTGTGTTGAATTTATTGAGATAAAGGAGTGTGCACTTGATGAGATCACCCTTTCAATAAGGCTGGAATCAGACAGTTCACTCGAGTGTTTTTTCGGCCTAATCTTCCATCTTCGTTTCATTCCATGTTCAGACGGCGCTATAGAAATAAGCGTTCACTCGTCCATTCCGACCACAGCGTCGCCGAGCGAGGTCAACCGCGCTGGAATTCGTTTGATTTCCAAGCGCGGTCCGGCCCCGAATTTTAAGGAAAAACATGTCAGATGCATCGATTTTTACACCACTCAATATGTCTAGCACTCAATGACTTCTATTTCTCTGTGCATAGGAACCTAAAGGCGCCAAGTGTAATTTTCAGTGATTTCTTTACGCGAATTATGGGCGTCAATTTTACTGTCACTTATTCTTTTTTGAAAAGTGTCAACAAAATCATTACTGTGATTCGCGGTTGCATCAGTAATAATGTATAACTGTTGGAATTTTAACGGTGAATGGGAAAATGAAAGAAAAAAGTAAAAGAATAATGGAGAAAAATTTTGAAGTAAGAAAATAAATAAACTTATATCGGATATTAACAAGTATAGATAATGGAATTGACTAACATATCAGTTACTAAATTGGATATACAGCATAGATAAGTAAAATAAAGAATATAGATGTGGTGAAATAAAATAATATTATTATATTTCAATTTGTTAGTTTTGTAGGAATCACTCGTACTATCGCCGAGTTAGGTAGTAAGTACATAACTAGTGTATTTATTCGTCGACCTAGCACTGAACGAACCGAAGTTGAAATGCAGCCGTTCTAGAAAAGTCGCGAACGTGCCTGCACCGGTGTTAAAGCGCCATTCAGACGGTTCACTAATCGCTCATTTCCGCATTTCATTCGGCCTAGTTTACTCGGAATGACACGTCTGAACATGAAATGAAACGTAAGTGCCGAATACTGCCGAATGAAATCTTCAAGTGAACCGATCCAACAATGTTGGATATTTTCCTTCGGCACCCTTCACTCGCGCGCGCATGCGCGCGGAAGAGAGCAAAGTGAAACGTCTGAACACCGAGTGAAATCTCAATCAGTTTGTCTCGCGTCCTGTACGGGAAGGACCATGGAAGGGCGCTATCACGTCGCACGCAAAACATCAAAATAGTATTCGTTCGGCTAATTTGTTTGCTTTTGGGAACACCTCTCATATAAATTTTTGGGACTCCCTTATTATTCATGTTATATATTTTTTTTAGTATATGTAAGATTATTAATCTGTAGGAAAATGTTCGTAATAAAAAAAGTTAAATCAAATTGTGTTATTATGTCATAAAAAATAAAAAGGTTTATAAGACGAAACAATACTGTTTTATTTATTTATTTTTATTTAATTGTGTCAACAAAATTGCGTAAAAATCGATGCATCTGACATGTTTTTCCTTAAAATTCGGGGCCGGACCGCGCTGGAATTCGTTTGATTTGACCTCGCTCGGCGACGCTGTGGTGGGAATGGACGAGTGAACGCTTATTTCTATAGCGCCGTCTGAACATGGAATGAAACGAAGATGGAACTTTAGGCCGAAAAAACATGGCGTAAACCTTCACTCGAGTGAACCGTCTGATTCCAGCCTTACGGGAAGAAAGCGGTAAAAGACACTCGATACCTCCACAGTCCATACGAATTGCTAACAGAGTAATTAGTTCGCGATTGTATTAAATGATTTCACCTACGGTATAATAGCCTGAACGCAATTGGGTGAATTAAAAGTACAATTTTTATCTACTTATTTCTAGGGTAACTCTTAGACGGGTTGTTTCAAAGAATTTGTGTTAATCGAAGCTAAAATTCAAGTTCTGTTATTATAAAGTACTGTGAAGCAACCGGCCCATGATGAAATGATAAAAGAACTTGATTAGAACTGTCGCACACTTTGAAATTTGACGAATTTTCGGACCTTAAAAAATGCTCCTAGCATACAAATAAAGAAAAAATTGGTAATAAAATATTGTATCTATGTCTCCATGAGAACGGGTCGTTCTCATGGAGACATCATCAACTGTGAACGGATGTCTGGTGCCAATTTTACTGTCTAAATTATTCGTAATTATTATGAACCGCGATCGCATTAAAAATAGCTGATGGGACACTGACCTTATGCGATAAACGATAATGGCCGGCTGGATGCTGGGTGCTGGGTCAACGTAATCTGAGAGGTCCAATACGGTGAGGAGGTGAGGTGGTGAGGTGGGAGGGGGTTAAAATACCTACTTTATAAAACATCTAGGGAGTACCCAGCATGCAGTGAAAAGCCACTCAAAGAAAGAAATTGTTTATCCCTGCTTGCGCTTTCCCATGCTTCTTCCCCCTGCCTTCCCCCTTCCCTCGTCCACGCTCCCGCGAACCCCACTCCTTCCTTTCCCTAACCCCTCACGGTTTCCCCCCCTCCCATCGTTCCTCCCTGCCGCTAAACTAAATATAATATAAAATACGCACTATTGTAAAAATTTTATGCAAATTTCATAACGCCAGAGCTCCCATTATGTACAGAAACCTTCGTGGGAATGCGTTTAACAAATCACCAAAGTTTCATCGCAATCGGTTGAATGGTTTAGGAATACATAAGGGACAAACAAAGAAACATTAATTTTTATATATTAAGACTAGCGAGTAGCGAATACCCGGCATGCGTTGGATGCCACTCAAAATAATAAAGTGTTTGTATTTTAATTCTGTCTATTGAAGTGCTTCAGGATACAGAATATTTTTTTCTTTTTCCGTCTGGTGCTACACGAATAAATCAGAAGGTTTTTCGATGCAAAAACTATTATTTTTTTTTAAATTCTGACATCTATTTTAATTTTTTATACAAATTTTATAATGCCAGAGCACACCTTTGTAAATATAAACCTTTGAGCACAACAACTCACCAAAGTTTAATCGCAATCGGATGAATGGTATAGAAAAGCATACGGGAAAAAAAAGAAACATTCATTTTTATATATTAAGACTAGCTGAAGTCCCGGGTGTAACCCGGGTTTTACACAGAGTTTTTAGAAATCAGATGTAGACATTAATTTTCAGAATTATCAAAATTTTGCTGGTGGCGAAGGGGGGAGAAAGTTTTTAGAAGCCAAGTGTATAAAATTACGTCAATATCTGAAGAAAAATATTGGATTTTTAAAATTAAAACAAACAGATAAAAATATTATTTTAAAGAGTTAAACAAAACAAATCCTCACTGGGTGACTCTTCCTTATAGATACCAATACAATATGGAGTAGAAGATAGAGAGAAACGAACAATTTTACGCACCCCCGATATTGATGGATAAATAAATAATAAATGTTAAATAAAACCCATTTGAATAAATCATAAAGATTGTTTTTCTTTCCCGTTATTGTAGAGGGGGCATGTGACGAGTTACGAATTTCATAATAATGCGATAAAGCTGTCCAAATCGTCTACAGAATGTTTCAATCCGGATCAAAATGTTCAGGTACCTTCCCCGCACTTGAACTGTTTGAAGGGCGGCTTTTATATTCCACGTTCGTGATGTCTGGCGGTACCTACCCGCTTATCGACCACCCCCGCAATCCACACCGTGTTATATTCTACCAAATATACAACAAATCGTGTTCCGTACGAGCCACGCAAGGGAGTGGCCAAACGAACAAAGCATGCAGCCTTCATAGATATAATTATATTATGCAGTGTATAGCCTTGAACTTATCTGGTAGTCCCCAAAGATTGTCAGGGAAACCATAATATACGACATATTTTGATCCGTGTCAAAATTCTAGTCGATGTGTGTTTTCTATACGGGTGAACATCCCAAGAGAATGTAAGAGCGGGAGTCAGGTTTTGAACACTCCAAGAGGATGAAGGAGTGGGAGTGAGGTTTTGAACACTCCAAGAGAACGAATGTACGGGTGGGAGTGAGGTTTTGAACACTGCAAGAAAGTTTAGGGGTGGGAGTGAGGTTTTGAACACGCCAAGAGAACGAATGTAGGGGTGGGAGTGAGGTTTTGAACACTACAAGATAGTTTGCGTGCGGACTAACACAGAAATACACAGGATAGCATTAATTGCAAACCGGTGTTTATTTTAAGTTGCCCCGTGAGCGAATGCATTAACGTGTCGCGTCGTCGTTGACGACCGGTCTTTTTGGAGAGGAGTTGAAACTTCATTTCAACTCAGAGGAGTTGCATAGTATGTTCGGACGGCAAATAGACTGAGAAACACAAGATAGCGACTTGAGTTGCAAATTGTTTTTTTTCAATGGATGATGAGTGAGTGATTCAGTGAGCGGATGGACTGAGAGAATCTTGCGAAATATTTTCAATTAAAAATACTCCAAGAGAGCGCACTGCAGCTAGTAAGTTTAACACAGCAAAAAATAATGTACCTAGTGAAAGATTTATTAAAGTATAAATTAAATAAATAATGCAGTGAAAGTTTTATAGCCGGTTAGAACAGGATATTATTCCATACAAAATGATTGCCTCTCAATAACTTATTGATTTTGTCAAGTTGAAAGTCTAGAAGTTAAGTTACCTAAAGTTAGTATCTGAAAGCCATCGCCATCTCAAGTATTAATTTTACACAAATCTTATAATCCAGTAATAATAATTTGAGGAGGCTGTCGATGCTCGGCGTCTTCAATTCACATGGGATAATCTCAGTAACGGTACACATATACGTCGTTGCATATAGAATATGAACCATGTGAGATTGTGTTTGAAAGAGATAGTTTGATTGAGATTTATTCTGAGAAAATCGATAAAAACTGTTTTAATAAACAACGAAACCGAAAATAACAATTCTGTTTATGGACAAAGTAAGAAAAATATATTTCGTTAATTATAAGAATATATTTATGGCAAACATTAATTATTTTATGCCAGAAAATTGAATTTTATCGAGTTTTTCTCACATGCTTCATATTCTATACACAGTTTTTATCACATGGTTCATATTCTATACAGAGTTTTCGTCATAATTTAAATACCATAATAATGTCAAAATATTTAATTTAAATTTATTCAAATTTGACGGCTAGGCATCACAATATGATGTTAATATTATGTACATACTAAGGCAATTGAATTGGGTGATGGTATGCTGAGGATAGCTTTTTTTATGTACTATTTTGATTGTCCTTCCACGATTTATTTTCTTTGGCTCATATTGTAGAAGATGGAGAAAAAAAATAAAAATAACTGTATATTTACTTCATTTTCGTCAAAATCGTCACATTGTCCATATTAAATATGCAGTGACGATATATAATAATATAGATATTATAACTTAGATATTATAAAACACTCCATCCGTATACACGTATACTCCATATTAATTTATTACGGTTTATGGGACTGACATCAAAAAGATACTTATAACACAGTAGCGCTCGCCATACAATCCCATACAGACCCGCCAGACGTAAAAAGATCGTGTGTTATAAGCGTGGTTTGAATCTTCGCTAATCAGCGTTATTTTTCGTGACCGCTACGATCGCGATATCAGAAAAGTTATGCGACCCCCCCTTCGCCGTAAATAGGAGACGGGGTCATTTTGAATACACGGAGCATGCACGGAGCCGTCAAGTGACGTATCCAGTACAAAGAAATGATATTCTCTCAACCGCTTCCGATTTCAACTGACCCCTTCTTCTGCCTTAGGAAGAAATATTTTATAACGTAGTGTGTCAGTAGAAAAGATACTTTATAACACAGTATCTTTGTATGTGAGCTTCGAGTCTGTACCGTGCTTTATGCGCGGATAGGATATAATCCCCTGTGTATTGTGATAGAAAGCTGCTATTAAAATGAATGTTTATTTTATTATTAAAAGCTTTGTGTTCAAAATAATGGACAATCATTTAAAACAATTTACAGTTTTAAAAATTGATGCTTTGACTAGGCATGCGAAACCTGCGTCTCAATTGAAAAGTTTTTGCGGTCCAAAATAAAGTTTTCAGCTTTTCATGTTTTGGATTTTATATTATATTTTGTGAAATTAGAAAATTCTTGTTACTAGACCTCAGACCTCTAGATGGGAAAGTGCCGGGCGCATAGCCGCATTAGGAATTTTTTTGCAATCGATTCCAACCAGTATATTTTTCCGCGCATTTCTCGGAAGATCGAATGCCACTGACCTGATTTTAATGAGAGGAGGGTGACTGCACACAGACGCTCGTGTATATTCAGTTTATGCCTTCTAGAATTGAAGGTCGCGATTTCACAATAATAACATTTTTGGACACTGAGTTACCGGTAAAAATTAACTAATTGACTAACCGTCACGCCGTCCCCCCAGAGAGGTAGGCAGATAGGATAGACCACCACACATCTCTATCTTGGTACACTCCTTGCTTTATTCACATTTATGTATCGTCTCATATATACACTTCTATTATTATATTTTATTTTATTCGGGAGAACAACAGTTTTCTTTAACAACAAAGCATAATAGTATTTAAGTCACATTAAATGTACCATTTACAGGTTTCTACATGGGTATTACTTATAACTTTATAAGTTATAAGTGAAATGATTTGAAAGATTATAATAAAAGATAACATAACAAGTTGTTTGAATGGGAATAGGGTGAAGGTAGGATGGGGGGTGATCGTTCTAGTTGAGGTAAAGTATGCATACGTGCATAATATATAGTAAAAGTATGCATAACAAGAAAAAATGAATTTCATATGAAGGTGGTAGCATTAGATAAGTATATATAGATCTATTATTGAAGAAGAAGATAACAATAATAACCTAATTTTTTTAAATATGAAAATGAACACGACACAGAAAAATAATAAATGATAATGGTCGCAACTGGGACTCGAACCCAGAACCTTACGTCTTACCGGGACATACACCTCTACCAATTGGGCCACTGCGATCTATTATGAGACTGTCGTAATTGTCGTAAGAGTTCCGGGCAATCTACGACGGACCTGGATATTTTCTGTAGAAAGAGGACATCAGCCGAACTTATTCAATTTTCAAATGATAACATACCGAAGTACGCGGCCGAATCTTGGTGATTTAAGGCCGCGCTATACCGATCAAAAAGAAGAAGATGGAGAGATACGACAATACGAACGTGAGAGCGAGCGCGCTAACATTAAAAACCATAAAATTCATGCGAAAATGTTTAATAAAAGACGACTCGCTTGAAAAAGAGCAAAAATCTCATGGGGGCTGTGTCAAGTAGCATTTAAGAAAACATTGTGATTTTTTTTATACGTATAACTTGTAAGACAACAGAAAAAAACGTGTAAATAATAATTTTCGGAGCATAATTTGCGATTTATTTCTATCGAGGGAATTTCAAATACTTCCCGTTTCGGCTTGGGGAATGTTTAGATACTACCTTAAAGAATGACATATATTTTTTTAAGAACTTAAAACTTCAAACATTTAAGGAAAACATGTAAGAAATCGGTAGAAATTGGCAGAGCGGCCCCTTAAGTGGGGACGATAGCTACGGATATCTAAATATCATTTGCTCCTAAAACTGATAGTAAACTGTTCGTGATAATTTATCCAAAGGGTGAAAAGTGATAAATTCTCTCACTAAAACAACGTTTGAACAAATACATTTTTGATACTGTAACAAAGCTAAACAATGAACTTCCACTGGTCATTAGACTGAACACAAATAATTACTCTAAGTATACATATTGGACGCCAAGTCTTGAATCACCAGCCAAGACTGATCAATCATCAACGATGTTTTTAAACAAGTTTATAAGTATGTATGTATTACCAATTGTAAGATGCTGATTGTCTTTTATTTTGATTGTACTTTTATGTTATAACCTTGTAGATACTAATGTAATTTTGACTCTTGATATTTTGATTCACTTAGTTGAGCTATAACTTCTAAAGGCGTCCCTGACTTTGTAAAATAGTATTAGTCAATATTTTGTTAGTTTTTATTATTGTAACAACTGTTTCGACGTTCAAGGCCATTAAAAATAAACAAGTGAAACAAAGTTCCTATTGTTGTTGTGATTTTGACTCTTTGGTTTTTCTGAAATATATTATACAGGGTGTTAAGAGGCTAGACTTTGAACCACACGCGGAACACCCGCGTCTGTCATTCTGTCCCGCTCACAATAAGCTCACGCACACTTACAATACATGCGAATGCGAAACGTGCGAATGAGACAACGCTCAAATTTACCTACAGAAATCGCTCGAAAAGGGGTTTATGGAGAATATACTTTTCTACACCGAAACTTTCACAAAATTGAAATTTAAAAAAATATATATTTTTTAGAAAGAAGAAGCTACGTCGGTAGCTTTTTATAATTTTATAATTCTTTATGAGAGTTGAGTTAGCAGCACTTTTTCCTTAAATAATATTTTTTGATAAATCGTACATGTTTGACAGTGAATGTTTACGTTAATACGAAACGCATCGAATATTCGAAAACATACCGACATAGTTTTCACCCTCTAGAAGGCAGTATAAAAAAAATATATTCATTTTGTGCAATTTTCGATGTAGAAAAGTGTATTTCCCGGGCGTCTTTTTTGTATGGGCCGAAAAGCGAAGTCTATCGTCTTAAGTGACGTGCTTGCTTACTTTAACCAGTGATTGCTGGCATTATTTGGAGTAAAAAGTGTAAATAAAATTTTCAACTAGGGTGACTTTTTTTATGGCTTTTTCTCATAATTTTTTTTTCTCTTTAAAATCAAACAACAATTTTTTTTTTTAAATTGATAAACTAATTTTTGTTGTTAATTTTTGGGATATTATGCCGTGTTAAGCGAACTCCTTCTTTAGCCGACGTTTCGGACAACGTTACAGCGTCCATCATCAGGGCAGATGTGTTTAGGGCATAATATAACAAAAATACTTTTAGCCGTGAAAATCTTAAATCATATTTGATAAACTAATGTTTAAGACAAGATTTTTATGCATAGCACAAAGGGTAACAATTATTATAAGCAATAATTATCAGCCTGAAACACTCATCCACATTGAAAAATCTTCCGAGAAAAGAAAGACGTGTCCCGTCGGCGGCATGTATCTTTTCTCGGAAGATTTTTCAAGGTGGATGAATGTTTCAGGCTGATAATTATTAATATTACTAACTGGAAAAAAGACAAAAATGTCTCCGGAGACCAAAATTTCATTTACACTTTTTACTCCAAATAATGTCAGGAATTACTGGTTAAAGCAAAGTCAAATACATCCCCTTAACACCCTGTATAATGATTTCGAGGCTTTGCCCTTACAAAAAGTGGCAGTTAACCTTTGTGAACCCAGTTAATTAGCTTGTCCTCACTTTAACTCCTAGCTATAGTCCCGGGAATTTATTTTTGGGAAATATTAAAGGTATTATTTTTAATGTGAATACCGCACAAGAGCCATGTAACACTATAGCATCCCTAATTGGGTTATGTTGGGAGGCTGGAGGTACAGTGGGGAGGGGGAGAAGATGGGGAAAAGGAAGGTGGAAAGTGCCTGGCTATTCAGATCTAGTCACCAAACACGGCCAAAGCCATTTCAAGCAACGTTTCAGCTATGAATGGTGGACTTACACTAGGGCGATACTGAAAGCATCTTCCACTCAGGAAATACATATATATTGTAGATAGATGAATGGCGCATCAGTACTGTAGCACTACCATTTGAATAGATTACGAATCGTTTTGAATGTGTGTCATGTGACGTCACGAGACATAACTGTACACTTTTTACCCAATTTCACTATAAAGTTAGTTTTTTTTTTTTAGTATTTATTTTATACACTTTACAAATATAAGACAAAAAGTCCCGATAAACTACTTTTTAGTAGTTTGTCTAACGGGTTCTTTACATTAAAGATCTTATTAAAATGATGTAATAGTTACATTTTTACAATTATACATATAAAATAAAATTAAAATTTTTACAGAAATATAATATTTTTATAAAAAGATAAAAGAAAAATTATTAAAAACATAAGTTACAATTTTAAAGTATTTATATGTCATTGTAAGCTAATATAAATAAATTCTTTCCGTAAGCCAAGTCTTCAGTAAATTCACCAATTGTGTGTTTTGGGCACAGTTTTTAATTTCATCAGTCATTTTTGAAGATATCGAAAAAACCAATTTTTCTGTCGCTATTAACTTCTTGAATATAATACATTTTCATCCAAAATTATGATATCATTCGGAATAACTTAAATTAACTTAAAATAAATAAATTCCCGATTTTGGGAATTTTTAGTAGGTCGGGGAAAATTCCCAGGTGCACCATTACTCCTAGCCTAAACTTTCTTAATCTTATTTAAACTTGGAATCGTTACAAGTTATTAGATTATTATAATGCGTCTAAAGTTAGAAGCCAAATTGAATATAACTCTGCAGTGAACTTTGACATTTACAAAACTTCACACGCGAATTCAGAGAAAACTTAAACTCAATAATGAAGGAACTTACTTTTTGATTGAATACATAAACTACTTTATTTTTACATCTTTTTGCCCACCATCGCACAAGATTCCCAACCGTACGAAACCAATGGTAGGTACCTAAGAGTATGGATATTAGAGAGACGGCATGTGAAGTGTGCCCGCGCGCTCCAAGTGTGCCTTTTCGAGAATTTTACCCACACGGCTTACATTGGCTGCTGGTTTTTGGCCGTTTAATACGTACCGAAATTTTTACGTTAGCAGCCATTTTACATGGTGACAACCAATGTTAGCCGTGTGGGTAGAATTCTCGAAAAGGCACACTTGGAGCGCGCGGGCACACTTCACATGCCGTCTCTCTAATATCCATACTCTTAGGTAGGTACTATGGATTCCACAAAATGGGTACGTCGTGAAAGTGGGAGAAGTGCAGCGGAGGGGAAGGAGATGACGAGGAGGAAGTTTGGGAAGTATCTGGCTATTCCGATTTTTTCACCACAATACGACTAACGCCTATTCAAACAATATTTATCTGAGCGGTATTGCGAGTAGGGGAGATATTACTAAGAGTACCTATCTCTCTACTCGCAACAATCGATTTAAATAAAATAATTTAAAAAATTTTTTTTTAAATTTCTTTACAACTTTTTACGACTTCTTCTTTTCAGTAAAATATATTTCTATACGATAATAATATTTATATATGTACGATATAATAATTTTCCTTTATTAGAAATTCAGCAAATTTTTTTTTTCGAAAATATTGAATATTTATAATGAAACAATAAAATTATTCTAAAATTCCACCAAATAACCATGCATTGGAAACACAAAAACATTCGAATTCAAAACAGTATACTAAAACAGTTTATAAGGAGAAAAGAGTTTTAAAAAAGTCACACGAAAAGTGTGTTTTTTTACAAGGTTCAAAATTATTAAAAGTAATTTTTTACATTAACTCGACACAAGAAACCACGAGGAAAATAATTTACTGGGGACCCATGACATCTTTGGGGATGCTGTGCGTTAATTATCATTACTCGCTAAAAAATAAATTACTGAATGGATGAAATACCTATATTATTCAAAATGAATAGACGCAAAAATACATTATCACAAAAGTTTTTCATTAATCAAACAAAAGACGTTATATAAGTTAAAAAATATCTTAAACGGCAACAACAGTTTCAACACTTAAATTGATAATTAGCCACGATTAGAATTTAGTGTATTTTTCTTTAGATCCTTTGAAATAACAAGGTTCCATCTGTGGCGGTAACGTCATGCGATTATGAACTCTAAAGTAGCTTACTATAGACCCATGACGTTACCGCCACAGATGGAACCTTATTCCAAAGGGTCGATGCATTGATGGTTTATTATTTAAACTTTCTTACCTTCAGCAATTTCCCCCCATCCCTCCAAATTCTCCATACCATCAGCAAAATTTGTAAAAACATTTAATGTTTCATTCTGAACAGATTTATGCACAGTCGAGTACCGTACATACTCCATTCAGACTGACTGGCGAACGACTGAGCCGAATTAATTCCAACAGGAAACAGTGCACTTGCGATGGTGCCAAATACACAAAAGAAATAAAACATGGTATGTTTTAAAAATTACCCTCCGCATCGCTCTGGCGAAAAATCACAATTCATTCGTTGCTTGAAATGGTATTAGCCGTGTTTGGTGACCAGATCTGAGTAGCCAGCTACTTCCCAATCTTCCTCTTCGTCATACCCTTCCCCTCCCAATACACTTCAGCCTCACAACATACTACAATTCGGAATGTCATACTCCCACTTAGGCTTGTTGAAAAAGTATCGATATATCGATATTTTTAATGATATATATCGATATTTTTGGCCAATATATATTGAACCGATATATCGATATAAAATATCCAATATCGAAAATAGTATCAAAACCGATATTTTTTCAATTTCGGGGGGGGGGAGGCGCCTGATTAAAATAATGTACATTGTGTAAATATACACTTTCATTTTTACACATTGTGTATATATACACTTTGATTTTAAAAACGTACAATCTAAACATTTGACTGATATTTTTTCCTCGATATATCGACGTCGATATTGATATTTTAATTAATATCGATACATCGATATATCGATACTTTTTTTCCACTTTCGACATCCCTAGTCCCACTGGCTGCGAGAAGTTGGGACTCTATGTATTATCTCTAACTTACTTAAAAATAATTGATTAGGCACCGTGTAATCACAGGTTCTCAAACTTCTTTCGACCACCGCCTACATTGAGATTTAAAAAATCTAGCTCCACCTTATTTTTTAACCGACTTTTTTACATTACAATATCTGTTGCGTATCTTCAAAAAAGGTTATGGCAAATAGAACAATATGGATATGTTAAATATATATGGATTGGATAGATAGGGTGTGATCCATATCCTATTTCTGATATCAAATAATGTTTCAATGTTTCAATGAATGACAAATAAAAGTTCAATTGATATAAATGTCCAATTAGACGTTCATTTCGTCGAATTCGGCAGAAAAAATGTCCAATTGGACATTCATTTCATCCAATTGTCCAATTGGACAATTGGATGAAATGAATCTTCAAAAAATATTTTGGCATTTACGATACATTTTGTCACGTCAGACAAAACAAATGTTGGCTGATTGAATACAAGTAACCTCTTGAATGTCAGATGACAGTTGAGAAAATTAATATCAGGGCATTCCGAGGAGCTAGACATGCTCTAACAAAAAGCAAAGTCTGGCATGATATTGGCGCAAGCGATTCTGATCTTGTCCTTGTATAGTTTCTGTATACAAAAGGATTAAAATCCTATTTTATTTTTTAACTTAACAGTTGACATCCGCCCGCCGGCGTGACGACAGATGGCTCGTTAAGAAACTACCGCTTAAAAAAACGATACGTAAACCTATGGAATCGACCGAGTGTTATTATTAACTGCAAGGAAAAGGAAATTTTATCCGTTGCACGCACGAGCAGAAAAATCTAGCATTGATAGAATGCGGCAACTTTAATGTCACGTCCATCAATCCGAGGCTGTACGATAGGAAAATATTATAATAATAATTTATAAAGGTAAACCTTCTTACGTGCGTTTGATAAATGTTAGCAGGTATTTTATAACCGGTAGGAATCGAAGAGGAAACCCTTGGATTCAAAGTTTCGACCTCTACGTGATGAATGGTGGACAAATAACAATAGGTAGAATTATTATACTTTTGCTTCCGCTGAAATGTGATTGCAATAGACATCACACTTTGACAGTTTATAAAGAAATAGCTTCTCTAGGATTAGTACTTCGAGTAATCTATTTTTTTTCCTCGGTCCCATCTACGTCTGTACCAAAATTCTTAACCTATTTAGGTAATTAAAATATCCATAATTCTTGATTCGATTTAAAGTATTAGGCGAGTACTTTAAATAAATTCACTAATTTAAATATGTTCTAAAAAATAATTTTTATTTAACAATCATTGTTTTGCAAAATGTCATTCTCAAATTTTGACATTTTCTATTAAACAAAAATTATTATTATTTTCAATATATTGAAAATAAATAGCTAGCTTTTAAATTATAGCCTATATGTTATTCTCATGTATGAGCTAAAAAATCAACTTTTCATGTATGTACTTCGTATAGATACTCTTCTTTATTTATTCTGAAGTCCCCGGCGTTGCCCGTGCTTTAATCGGGTATTAGTAGCCCGAGGTGCATTGTCCTTTTCGCTCAATATTCGGTGGAGTAAGAGTAACAGTGACAGCAACAATTTAGTAAAATCTATTTTTCAAATTTCTCCACCACCCGGTTATCATCTTAAGTATGCAAATTTTCATCGATCTCACAACACTGTACATATATTTTTACTAATCTAACTTTACAGTCGTTCGTTCATCATACTACTCGTAATTTATTTTTTATGTAAAAAAATATTTCATACATACACTAATTTCGGTTGTAGGTCTGTCTGAGTGATTATTTGGTACTTTTGTTCAATGATCTCTGATTTGTTTTGGATGATCTGACTGTGTTTAGAATCAAACAAGCGATAAAGTATCTACATAAATATAATACAATATTTTATTATTTAGCGTTTAAACGCTACGCCACTATGAAAGAGCTAATTCTTTTAACTATCACCAGTTTAAAACACCCCAAAATTAATTTTCACTCGTTCTTATCGCGTTTGCCAATATTATTTAATCATTACATGAATGTTGATCGCTCTCATTTTTAATTATAATTTACTTCCTCCTCTATCCGCAAAGTGAGTAATAACACGAGTATTACCACAGGTAAGTGTTTTAGTACAGAAGCGGTGGCAAGTTGAACAAATACAGCTTGTACTTGTAAAAATGGTGAGTATGTATATTATATATTATATATTATATGAGACGGAAATATTTCCGGAAAATTGCTTTTCCAGGCCGTGAACTAGACCCAAATATGTTATGAAAGTTACAAACTCAACCTAACCTAATCTAATATAAACGGCTCGTTCAAAGGAGGTTTAATTATTTTTTTGAAAAAATACTTTTGTAATTTATGCTTCAAAATATGAAGATGAATTATTGTTCGTTTGCGCCTGTAAGTACACTGTGAAAATATATGAATACCTACATGGTTTTGTCCGTATAAAAATACTTTTGCAAGTTATGCTTCAAAATATGAAGATGAATTATTGTTCGTGTGGGCCTGTAAGTACGGTGTGAAAATATATGAATACCTAAATGGTTTTGTCCGTATAAAAATACTTTTGCAAGTTATGTTTCAAAATATGAAGATGAATTATTGTTCGTGTTGGCCTGTAAGTACGGTGTGAAAATATATGAATACCTACATGGTTTTGTCCGTATAAAAATACTTTTGCAAGTTATGCTTCAAAATATGAAGATGAATTATTGTTCTTGTGGGCCTATAAGTACGGTGTGAAAATATATGAATACTTACATGGTTTTGTCCGTATAAAAATACTTTTGCATGTTATGCTTCAAAATATGAAGATGAATTATTGTTCGTGTGGGCCTGTAAGTACGGTGTGAAAATATATGAATACCTACATGGTTTTGTCCGTAAAAAAATACTTTTGCAAGTTATGCTTCAAAATATGAAGATGAATTATTATTCGTGTGGCCTGTAAGTACGGTGTGAAAATATATGAATACCTACATGGTTTTGTCCGTATAAAAATACTTTTGCAAGTTATGCTTCAAAATATGAAGATGAATTATTGTTCGTGTGGGCCTGTAAGTACGGTGTGAAAATATATGAATACCTACATGGTTTTGTCCGTATAAAAATACTTTTGCAAGTTATGCTTCAAAATATGAATACGAATTATTGTTTATTTACACCTATATATACAGTGTATGAACATGAATAAATAGTTTGATCCGTATAAAAACTGATTTCCTACAAGAAAGGCATACAAATACATTTTTAAATTAAGTCACCGATACAATATTACTCCTACTGAAAATTTGTTGTACCCCTTACCAGTGACGGATCGTAACTTTTGGTGTGCTAGAATACTAATATTTTTAAAGAAATTGTGTTATAATTGATGTTGTAGCCAAAAAAAAATTATTGGATTTTGTATGAAGATTTTCAGGAAATCCGTCCAAACTTAAATATCTTGAAAATCTTCTCACTATCTATCTTGTATACACGTTTAATTAAAGACATATTTCATTTGTAATTTTTTCATACTCTCATTATTACATGATTACAAGTCACACAAATACAATTAGTAGTGTAACACGACTTCAGGCATTTTTACATGCGAAATTGAAAAAATGTTGTTCTACGTCTTTCTATTTCGACTGGCTAAATGACTGACTGAAACACCGGAGCGTAAACCGCCGAAATTTGAAAAAGTTTTAAGATATAATACATTCGTGCCACGATATTGCGTACCCCCAATTTTTGCTTAGGGTACCCCAGGGGTACGACTCCCACAGGTTGAAAACCGATGCAATATTTGAAACATTGAATACACAATTATGATTAACATTTTCACGGCCAAAAGTATTTTTGTTGTTTATTTTTGAGATGTTTTGCCGTTTTACGCTAACTCCTTCTTTAGCCAACGTTTCGGACAACATTACAGTGCCATCATCAGGGCAGATGTGTTGAATACACAAGTTAGGTACATATGTATAAGTATTACAGACAAACACCCTACTCACAATGCGTATTTTTTTACATTAGTCCCTTACACAGGAAGCCCCGATGAAAATAATTTCCCTCGGGGCTTATGTCATCTGTGGGGATGCTGTATGGGGGGGTCTTTTTAAGGAAATTACATTCTTAGAAAGAACGGTATGAGGGGTGGGTAGGAGGAATTTAGGAGTCAATGTGTCCAGGAGTGACGGACATGTGAATCCATTCCTACCGCCGCGGTGCAAGACGATGGGTAGAGAGAGATCAGCTTGAGAGCCAGAGGGTCTCCCCACACCGGCCTCTCCCGATCTGGCTCGCTACGCAGCTAGAGGGCAGGCGCATCCGCCGAGATAGCTTGCACACAGCATATTTAGTTATCTTTTATTTCAGAAAATAGATTTCCATGATATTTTTATAACGAATAGAACACACTGTTTCACTGTCGGATAACAAGTAGTTTAAAGCTGTTGTATTCTTGTAATGCGTCAGTACTGCGTTCACGCCAACTCTAACTGCGATACCTATTAACCTAAAAGATGACGTTATGAGTAATAATACTAATAATAGTATTATAACTTAATTAATTAATGATTAACAGAATTTGTTTAGTAAATTATGCAAACAAGTACTTACTCTAAGGAAGCTGGCTTCTAGGAAACGTATTTATAGATTTTCTATTCGCCGAATTTATGTTACTTGCTGATAATAATACTCTTTCTTTCTAGATTTCTAAGAAAAAAATATAATACCTAGTATTCAAACACAGATCGTAGAATCCGTAGACACGACGAATTTTTCGATTCACCATAAGATAAAAATTGAAACAACTACGTATTCAATTACACAGAGTTACATAATTGCTAACTTATGTGGAAACTCATTTATTCATCGCTTTCTTTATACCAGCACAGACCCGTGAAAATCACGGGATAGTCCGATTCTTCATACTTGACAAATACGTATAATTACAATTTGAGAGACGGGAGTGAAACCGTTTATTGGATAACCAACACCTCTGCCATAGACCACCCCAAGTGGTTCGCTGCATTTCTTGACTTAGCAAGGATGACGGTTTCAGGAGGTGAGGTTTGTTCAGGTGTTAGCAGCGGATGCGTCTGCCCGTTTACCGTATGGCGGGCAGTCCCCAGGGATCTTCAGAAATCTCTGGGTCATATCTGGCCACTGTTCTGCCTGGGACGGTGTGAAGGGTTTGAAGGACCACCTTCCCGTCCCACTGCTCTCGTCGGGACTGCCTGTGGCTTGCCAGAAGCTGTAGATGCTGTTCTTGTGTTGTATGCTGCCATAGAAACGTGCTCAAATTTGCTTTTCCTTTCTTTTATTTGGTAATGTACTTGTATGTTCCTCTATATAAATGTTGTCTCTCCACTAGCTGACTACTACTAGAAAAAAACTGCCTCGGATGAAACACTTAAAATTTGATGGTATTTATAAATGTATGTTACGCAGTGTAGAAACAGTAGTGGGCTTTTGAAATCATTTAATAGTACCTTCGTTTTAAAAACAAATTAGAGTATTGACGTGAGAACCGATAGAGGTATCCATCTGGTCCTTAAAACGGTTCGGGAAAATGGGTGCCCTCGACTGCACGGCGGGCCGGATGGTGATAAGCCGATTGAGGGAGACCCTTCGAACTCTCATTCTTTCATACATCCATCACTCCTGGACACACTGACTCCCAGATTCCTACCCACGCCACAAACCCTTTTTCTTTCCAGAATTTCCTCTTCACTATTTACTTTAAATACCCTCCACACAGCATCCCCAAAGACGACGTCAAATAATTTCCTCAGAGCATTTTTGAAATAATAAAATATTGTATTATAGTTATGTAGATACTTTATCGCTTGTCTGAATCTAAACACAGTCAGATCATCCAAAACAAATCACAGATCATCGAACAAAAGTACATAATAATCACTCAGACAGACCTACAACCGAAATTAGTAGATGAAATATTTTTTAACATAAAAAATAAATTACGAGTAGTATGATGAACGAACGACTGTAAAGTTAGATTAGTAAAAATCTAGCTACATATATGTACAATGTTGTTCTGAGATCGATGAAAATTTGCATACTTAATATGATACCCGGGTGGTGGAGATATTTGAAAAATAGATTTTACTAAATTGTTGCTGTCACTGTTGCTCTTACTCCACCGGATATTGAGCGAAAAGGACAATGCACCTCGGGCTACTAATACCTAACTTTTTTTTTTTTTTTTTATTATTTATTAACCAAAAAATACATGTTATGTACATTTTTTTAGGTATATACCACCTCACTAGGCTGAGCCTGTTCCGAGGTTTTGTATTTTCCACTTTTTTCCTCCAAAAGTGGACTGATTTTCAATTTAACTACATAAGAAAAAACTATTTTATGTCAGTACGTTTTGCTTTTTTTAAAAAAACATTGTCTAGTTTATATACTGAAAATCTTTTGACGGCGTTTAAACCAGTCAATTTTATTGATTTTTGGAAAGTCATAACTTCTATAAAAACTTATCAAAAAAAAAACAAAAAGTACCGACACGCTAGTAGCTGATATCTATTTTATGTAAAAACAATATTTTCTCTAGGGTTAAAATCCAGAGAGATAAATAGGGAATACGTTTGTATGGAAAAATCACCGCCGGGTATCCTCTTAACCTTCAAAATAAAGTCACTGTTTACGTGATATTTTGAAAAACCACCCCCATCCTATTTTCAAACCCCTTAAACGGATGATTAAAGCACGGGCAACGCCGGGGACGTCAGAATAAATAAAGAAGAGTATCTATACGAAGTACATACAAGAAAAGTTGATTTTTATACAAATGCACAGTTTTATTCCAAGATTGATGAAATTTTGTACGCTTGCTCAAAGCGCAAACTCCATTCACTTTTCCCACCCCTTAAAGCACAATTTTGATATTTTTTGATGACATTTTAACATTGACAATTTTTTCATGATGAAACACACAAAATTACTATCTACATGAATTCTAAAAATATTTAGTGATAATACTGATAATTAATTATATCGCAAATAAATTGCTAAATTATTTATATCGTAACATCATCGGCACATAATAATTATGTATATTATCTAAAGTTGTTTATTTTTATCTAAGCTTTTAGTAATAAAGTATCGGCTGGATTAGATTTCGCTGTTGTAGATAAAAAAATAAATAAATACGTATAATATGATGTTTTTATCTAAATATCCAATAATAATTAATGGACCCATCATCATTAGATCAGATAGCTAATTAGATATTTATATATTATTATTTCACAGTTTTTTTTGTGTGTAATATAGATTTAATAGATTATTATTTGGATTTCTATACTCGAAAATTCAGAAAAAACCTGTGTCAATCATCAAACATGTCTTGGCGGCTAATACGTTTGCCCACCTGCTGATGCGTGGCGGGCCAGACCGGGGGAAATTGATTGAGGGAGGCCTAACCTAGACCCCCTCAGCCGGACTCTCTCGACCCAAAGCCTTGCACCTCAGTGGGAGGGATGGATTTATACGTCCATCCTGGACACATTCCTGCCCACCACTCATACCCTTTTCCTTTCCAAAACTTCATCTGTTTGATTTCCCTAAAAAGACCATCCACAAAGCATCCCTGAGACCTTCAGGGATTTTTTTTCTCAGGTCCTGTGTGGAGCTTTTGTAAAAAAAATACTAATTTAGTTGTCCTGCGTGAGATCTGGTCCAACAAAATCAAATTTACTTAAATGTCGTTTTTAAATTTTGAACAATTTTAAAGTGCAAGTAAATAAAATAGCCCACATCCGTACGAACTAAATATTTACTGAACCTTTTGATTTTTTTTATTTTAGCCTCAAATCCAAATATGTATAAGTTTTTTTTTATGAAAAAGATACCGCAGACGTTTCTCTTAATGATAATTTCAGTTTTAATTGTTTCAATGTACATATCACTGTCTACAAACAACATATCACTGACTGGATCAAAAAACAAGGTATTCACTTTACTCAAAACATTATATAACACATAATCAAACATAACCCTACCCAAATAAATAAAACTAAAAACTTTGCTTCTGGACAGAAAATATTACCTTAATATTATTTATATCAGTGGCGTGTGGTCCAAAATCAAAAATATACCTACCTGATTTCAAGACAATTATTTTATTATCAATTTTATGTCTTCGATACTGCCGACATAGGTAGAACCACGGTGCAGAATATCGCTTAATCCAAAACATATGAACACCTCAGCACGTTCCTCACGGTTCTCCCAGTGAGGTATTCACAAAATGCCACTATTAACCTTTTTACATACCTTTTTACATCCTGTTACTGAATAAGAACTTTTATTTGTACTACTATGTAAACATTGTAAACCATTGTAATTATTTGTTAAATGTATGTCCAGGTATCTTTGAATATTTGTAATATTGAGAAACTAATCATAATAATTTTTAATCGAACTTACTGTTTTTATCTAGCAGCTTCATCTTGTCGAGAGAGGTCGCCATCTTGTCGTTATAAATCAGTACCGCGGAGGCGTTGCTCTGGTAAGCATGCTTCACCTGACAAAACAAAACAACATTAAGTATTTTATGTAAACACATACAAGTACACACATATTTATTTTGTGAATAATAACTAGTCCCAACCAGTGAGACCATGGCATCCCCAATTGGGGAATGTTGTGAGACTGATAGGGAGAGAAAGGAGATGTGAAAGAGGGTGGTGTTTGTGAAGGAACGTTTCAAGTCTGAATGGTGGTCTTACACCAGGGCGATACTGAGAGTATCTCCCACTCTGGAAGGTGCTAGCCCTACCCTCGATCACGGAGGCCGTCATAGGATATTTACAGATAGATAGATAGCTGGATGTAGGGAATTCTATTGGTGGTGGAATGATGGTTAGTCCTAAATCGGAGAAAACAAAACAAAATAAAGTTTTTTTATGATAAGATTAGGTTAGCGTACAGGTAATTAATTCTATTGACGGAGGACTGAATATAGGTAGTCGTCAGTAATTATAGAAAACAAAATAAAGTTTTTATATGAAAACATAAAAAATAAATCATTGGACAAGGCTGCGTGCAAGGAATTATATTATTGGAGAAGTGAGTGCTGTAGTAACTGATCACATGAGAAAACTTTAGACCCCTCCCCCCCTTGGTGAGATGAAGTGAGATTTAGTGCCAGTGAGTTTATTTGCCATATACACCCAAATAATTGCGCTGCCAGAAAACAAAAATCTTTTGTTTAAAAAAGTTAAAATCTAAACCCTTTCGGGTTTAAAAGTATTTTTTATACAGTAAAGATAAGATATTGTGAATTTACTACATATAGTTGGACTACAATGTGTATTATTGCATTATATATAGATAGGTTAAAACTCACTTACACCTCAGCACAGGTTCTCCTAGTGAGGTGTTCACGAACATACAACATTACCCAACCACAGTTTCACATTCACACACCTACCTTACACACAACATAATAAAAAGTTCATAAATTATATTATTATGTATAAATATTAATAACTTTATGTGAACACTATAATATTATATAGAAATAAAAAATAAAAATAAAAATTTAAAAAAAAAACTTGACGAGACGAAAATTCTCCAAGAATTACTCGGCGAGACGCTCCCCCATAACACCTTCTTTCGCTAACGTTTCGGACATGGTTACATTGTCCATCATGAGGGCAGATGTGTAGAATGATGGAAACTGTAACGCTGGCTAAAGAAAGAGGTAACGCAACACGGCATAACACCCCAAAAATACTTTTGGCCGTGAAAACCTAAAATCATATCTGACCCAATCCTGGTTTGCGAACTTCATTACCATTCGATCTTTTGATCCACCAACAGTGTTAATTTTTAAATAAATAGTAGTTTATTGTGATGTCTTATTGAGTATGGTCGTAATTGAGATTGAAAACCGAACCTAATTTGCACCACTATATTATATATTGTACTACATACGTCTTCTACTCCAGCAACAGCGCAGTAGGGTATTTTCACAAACGAGGGATTCTATTGAAAATGTATCGAATATTCAAATAACTTTTTTCTGATTTTAATCATCCTACTAAAAATGTTTGTTTATTATGTTTTTATTCAAATTTATTGGTTTTAAAAACGATCAAACCATAGAAAACCAAAACGGTCCGTGGTTGACAACGCCGCTGCATACGCACATCAACAAACAAACAAAGTTCAAAGCAGAATTTTTTCAAAGCCAAGCAACGCTTATGACGTCACACGTCCAAAATGTCGTTTCGGTGGTATTACAAAAATGAAATTTGACTCGCTGTAGAAAATTTATTCATCAACATAAAAATAAAATAAAAATGCCATAATAATCGTAATTTTCTGCTTAATTTTTTTAAGCAATAAAAAACTTGGAAATACCCTATTTTGTTAATTATTAAATAGTAAATTAGTGGTATGCCTCACCTTGTCCTCGAAATTGCAGCCGCCCCGCATGATGAGCGCGATCCAGGGCCGGTTCTTGACACCCTCGAAACCGGTGAGCTGGGGCTTGCAAGCGCGGTGATCCAAAGGGTCTCCCACCAGACCCACGTGGATCAGCACACCTGAAGCATCGCCCACGTGGCCTTCGCCGTATTTACCGTCCTGGGGAAAAGAAAACAATATAATTTTTTTTTAAATACAGAATTCATCTCAGAGGAAAGATTATTATCCAATAATCGGGATTTATTTCAGTGTAGAAATTCAGGGGGCAAATTCCATAAATATGTATTCCTCTTTGCCCAGAATACTAATGGAGGAAAATAATTTTACCAATTCAGTGGACGTCTTCGGACGGCCGGCGTGGTCCAGCGGTAGGGCGTTAGACTCCCATTCCGAAGGCCGCGGGTTCGAACCCGGCGTGCGCAAATAAATTTTATTTAACCGCTTGGGCACGTAAGCTTGTTTTCACGACAATTTAACGAAGGTAGACATAGGAATGACGTATGCCCGGACCTGAGTTATTATTGATTTGTGTTATTTCACAATTAATTATTTAAAATAATATATAGTATATTTGCGGCACGTTCCAGAGTGGAAGATACTTTTAGTAACGCCCTGGTGTAAGACCACCATTCAGAATTGAAACGTTACTTGAAATGGCTTTAGCCGTAATTAGTGATGAGATCCCCTTCCCCACTTACCTTCAGTCTAATAACATACCCCAATTGGGGATGCTATAGTCTCACTGGCTCCAGACGGAAGCAGTTGGGACTCTTGTGAGGTATTTATTCACTATAAAAAAAATCTTTCTAACGTTACAATCCAAAGTAACGTAATATCAATAACGTGTATAAAATGGGTACAAAAGCCATTACCACTTACCGGGTTGGATATTAGTTTCTAGCAAGACAGATTGCCCAAGGAACTAAATGCAGCAGTTACGCCGTAATAAATTATTGTAAAAAAACGTCTAATTGTTGTGCGGATTTCCGAGCTGTAATTGATTTGTTCGCTACTTCAAGTGTACCTCTGGCAGGACTGACCCAAGATACACTTAGTAAACCGTTAGCTTCGGAGTTCAGCTAACCCAGAGGGAGAAAATACTCGTTGAAACCCTCTAGAAAAACGAAGAGTTAAGAGCCATTGACCAGCGGCTGAGAATAAAAGTTTAAAAACTATTGCAACTGTACAGGGAGGTTCCGATGAGAAAGATCGATTATTCCACGTACCTATCAAATTTTATAAATTAAAAATTTAATATCGATTTATTTCATTCAAAACTTGCTTTAATATATACCTACAAAATGTTAAAAAAGCACGATGATAAATTATTAAATATCGTGTACTTCTTTAATCTTAATTTGAAAATTTTAGTTTGTAAGACCTTAAATAAATAGAAAAACTGAGGTATTTTCGTCTAAAAACACGTTCTCGGATTTATTTTTTAATGATTTTAATATAAATAAAATTTAAAATTTGAAAAATTTCTTAGATTATGTAAACATTTATTTTGCTGTATGGTTATATGATTTGAAATTTGAAAATTGAACAAATCTGCCAACGACCAACGGTATAACCTTAGTATATTAAAAATAAACAAAATTTAAAAAGATCGCTTACCGGATAAAATAACGATCTTACAAAATCAATTTATGTTTTTTGTAAAAAAGAGTCAATACGTCTAGAATTTTATTAAAAAAGGACTAATTTACGGTATTCTCTTTAATGGCTAGTTTTTTCACAGAATTCGAATAATTCATCAAAATTAAAAGTTTTTTTTTAAAAGTTCTATTCAAGTTCTGTTTTTTCTTTTTTTAATGTCATTATGGGGAGGTTGCTTCACAGAACTGAAATAATAACAAACTTTCGGATCTCAAAAAATTAACTTCTAAATTTGATGAATTACTTAAATTCTGTGAAACAACACATCTTGAGTATGTTATTCATAAGGAACATTAATTTTACAACATTTTAAACCATTATTCAGGCTCCCCTTTACCCAAACTCTAATCTGCGCGCTTCTTACTGTAAACTTATAACTTATCTCAGATACAAAAACATAGAAATTTATTTTCGGATTGTCTCAACACAACCTCTAGTATCTGCCTATCATTGAGTTAACGAGCTATAGCCAGCATTGCCTTTATTAGAAGAGCCTTCTTCCTGAGAATAAAAATCACAGTCATTTTCATTGACTTGTATAAGATAGATTATTACGTGACTGTTTCAGCACGGGTTGTAATTTCTGGCGAGGTATTCATCTGAAAGTGGGTCAGACGAGAGGAGGAGCTTCCGTTGATAGAAGATTATTTTACAATCAGTGAAAATTGCACTTCTTGTTTGATACGAAGGGTGCAATTTTCACAAACAAGTTCACGAAGATGGCCGTTGAATTATATGAAGGCAAAGACGCTACATATTTTCTGACAAGATTTTTACAAACGCGAGAGTTTTTTTGTTTCCTAACTCAATAGTTTAGCTGCAGAACGATTTTCCATGTTTTGTTTTCATCCATTACAATAAGAATCTCCCCAAAAGTTCATTATTTTCTTCCTAAGAAATACCCTTAGCTCCCAATGGCTGAGAATAAAATTAAAAAAATGCTTGCAGCTGTACAGGCAGGTTCCAATGGGAAATATCGATTATTCCCCATATCAAATTATTTAAATGAGAAATTTAATATCGATTTATTTCATTAAAAACTTGCTTTAATATATACCTACATTCAAGTAAGCAATAAAAATGCTCAAAACGCATAATGATAAATCATTAAATATCGTGTACTTCTTGTATGTATTTTTTTATCATAAGTATTTATAATTTTTCAATAATGTCTAAACAAAATAAGTGTGTTAAAAAAAATCTAATATTTTAGTTTGTATGACCTTAAATAAATAGAAAAACTGAGGTATTTTTTTGACAAAGCACGTTCTCGGATTTATTTTTTATTGATTTTAATTCAACTAAAAATAAAATTTTGAAAATCTGTGTTTACTAGATTATGTATTGATTTATTTTGTTGTATGATTATATGATTTGAAATTTGTGTTGTTTAATAGAATCTATCGTTTTAAAATTGAACTGCCAACGACCAACGGTATAAACCTTAGTATATGACCGGTCAGTGGTTGTGTGGGCATCGCGTTTGGCTCCCACCCAGGCGTTCCGTGTTCGGTCCCTCGGCTGGCTAAGTCCTCCATCACAACACAAGCAATATCTTCCGCTTAGTGTGGTGGTAGTAGGAGATTTTCAAATGTTGTTGGGTTATTCGTAACCCGGGAATGTTTATCAAATATAACAAACAGTTAGTTTTTCAAAATTTTAAAACTGCATGTACCAGATAAAATAACAATCTTTCAAAATCAATTTATGTTTTTTGTATTTAAAAAGGATTTTATTTAAAAAGGACTAATTTCCGGTATTCTCTGGTAATACCCTCTTAACACGACATCCATAAAAAAAACCCTATACACTTGAAGTAACTATAATTTGTTGGTAAAATTCTGAAATTTCGCTTCAATCCAAATATTTATATTGGTTCCAAAATTAAATTGTACTCTTGCTGCTCTTACAAGAAAAAAGAATTTGATTTGGACGGTCGACAGGCGAGGAAGCACAGTGATAGCTGAAAATTATAAACATTGTTTTCCTGTGACAATTGTTCTCGTACCAAAACATAAGTAAACACGATTGAAAAACCACATAGTTTTTTAAAAACCTAATTAGTACAAGAAACAACTATTTAAGTAAGGAGAGATGGAAAAACACACAAAATAGGTTATCGGGTTCTTAGTTAGGGTTATTTAAATAATTTATGCGTTTTTAAATTGAAAGGGAACTTTCCGGCGAACGTCGTTTCGTTAAAAAAAACAACGCCTCAAAACAGTCCAAACGGTGAAAACACCTGTAATTTTGATGAAAAAAAAATGGAATTCTAATGCATCTTTTACGATCTCCTTAACGTAAATAGTTGTGTGTTGTAGTAATTTATTGAAACGAAGTGTTATTTCAATAGTTTCTGCATATATGGCCAATTTTGGAGGATTTTTTTCACAGACAACAAACAACCGTACAGTCTTTTTGGGAGATATATCTGAAGCACACAGCCTAAAAAGTTCGGTCTCCAAAATCTATGCTATCCCATTTTATATTGCGGTGCACGGAGAAAAATGGTATTCTAAAATACGATCATTTTTTTTCGTAAAAACGGGACTAAAGTTCTTACGTACAAATTAACAGGGTTTCAATGTTTATTGGGGGGGACATGTAAGAATAATTTGTTGATATACCTACGTACTTTCGTACGTATACCAACAAATTATTCTTACATTTTCCCGCCAATAAACATTGAAATACTGTTAATTGGTTCGTAAGAACTTCAGTTCCGTTTTTATGAATACGATGATCGTATTTTAGAATCACATTTTTCTCCGTGTGAGATATATGATTTAAACAGTGTTAGAAAGAGAGAATACCATTCTTTCAGTTTGCATACAAAAGTTTACCATAGTTGCTCCAGATTTTTTTTAAAAAAAGTCTATAAAACAATATTTAGCATTTGAAAAATATTTTTTAAAAAGGTTTACAATTTTTTAATAAATATTTTTATATAAAACGAAAAAAGTGAAGTGACTTCTACAACACCTTGTCTAATTAAATATGTTTTTTAGTTTGGTGTAAAGTGGCAATAACTGATCACAATGATAAAAAAAAAATAGTTAAAGTGACTTTAAAAAGTTTATCTATGTTTGCGTTCAAATATGTATTTTTTTAAATTTCATATTATGTCGATTTGTAATACTAAAATCTTAAGTTATTTATTTTAGAAATAGTACTTTATTTTGAAATACTTAAAAAAAAACAGCGAATTTATCTGGAATATAATGTATTTTCCGCGCAATCTGCATTCTAACTCTTCTCAAAATGTCAGAGGCTTTAGGGGTTAAGATTGAAGAGGAATTATATAATTATTTTTAACTATTTTAAAAATAATTATTCGGTACATTACCTCCAACGGCGAAGTGGTGTGGTTGACTCCCTTCTCATCAGTGTAAGAGAAGTTTAGGAAGGCGAGCGTGTAGCTTTCCGGCTGCGACATAGTGGCCTCAGGAGAGTACCCATACTCGGCCAGCCCGCCCGCCCAGTCTCCGGGGGACACGCGAGCCGCACCGGCAGCCGGGTTCGAACCCGCTGCCCACATCACCCAAACAAACACTGAAGATAACACACGCATTATGAGATAGGGTACCCGAACTAATCACCACACAACACGAAGAATTATTAATCACTGATTTTTAAGCTTCGACGTAAAGCTTAAAAATTTCTTCAAGACTTCACTGAAACACTGTTAGATTCAAAAAACTAAACGATGTCACTAATCCAGACTCCTACCCTTTAGGAACGCGCGGTCTGTTTCAAAGTTTTTCGAGAATTATTCACTGATTTTAAGGTTACAGTTGAAAAGACTTGCTGTTCGACTTCACTGAAACACTTATTATAATCAAGAAAAAGTGGTCAAGTGAGGAACGTGTGGTTTGTTCGTTTTCCAAGTGCGCGATTCGCAAAGAAACCACAAACCCGACGGATATCTCTGTAGGCGTACTTTTCAGAGGTTCACAAGATAAGAACAACGCTTCCAAGAAACAAGGAAATAACACCTTTTTTTAGTCTAAAGCTAGTCAAAAATCAACAGGTACAGTTTTTAAGGTCAAAGATAATGATGTATGATGAGATCAATAAAACAGTCAATGCATTAAAATAATAATTATTAGTCGTAATAAAATAAAAACAATCTATATTTTTTGATCAGGAGACTAGAAATACAAAAATTATTATTGTCTTCGATTGTTAGAGATTTGTGACTAGTAAAATGCTAACGCGAGTTGTCGATTAAAACTGTACTTTTTTCCAACGACTAGAAAGAAAAGATCCGTTGATTACGAATTGTGTCGTTTCCTCGATTGGTTTGACAATTCGTTGTTTTCAAAGCGGAGTTCCTCAAGATTTCGCAATGGGACCTTTCACAACGCGATATTGTCACCGCAGAGAACAATGAAGTGAGTAATGACAGTGGCCAGATCTCGCAATGCACCTTTTCACTTTCGATTTCACAGGCAACAATCAACTGATCATATCACAGTGACGACGAACTTCACACAGAGTCATAAATTAATTACACTTTTAGAAGACACTGAGTCACAGAATAATACCTAGCCAAATTGATACTGAAGATGTTGTCAGTTCAAAGCTTGGGACGATATTAACATGGCTGTTGCGTGAAAACGAACATATATATTATTATTTGGGCTTTGTTTTAAGCGTTTCGCTATCTTATCATTCGTGAAAAGATAAAAGAATCACAAACAAACCAGGCATGCCATTTTATTAAACTTCGTATGACGATGGTTTGGAGTATCGGAAACCATAAAGGGGAAGTTAACCAGGAATGGTTGTTTGTTGAATATTAAAGTCTTTTTGGTATGCTGGTATAGGCGCTACCGGTAGAACTCAGAGGATAACGTTCCTGTGAAAGTGTTCGCAGTTTTCAGTGGCCCTTTGTTGCTGTTTTCTCTTCTGTTGAGTTTCAAGGCCGCTCGTGGATGGCGCCAGATATCGAAATATCATTTTCGTGGGATCTTCGAGTTTCTTTAGTCTGAAACAAAGAAAAATAAAACAGTCAAAAATCAAATATATCAAAACAAATAAAATAAAATATCTTTGATGAATAAATAACACAACGAAATTTCAGAAATCTATTTCCTGGTTTACTCTGCAAGGAGAAAATGTTAATCTGCAATACGATCATTTTATTCGTAAAAACTGTTAAAAACGAGACTGAAGTTCTAATGAACAAATTAACATTGTTTTAATGTTTATTGGCGGGAAAATTAAATAATAATTTGTTGGTATATGTACGAATTTACGTATACCAACAAATTATTCTTACATGTTCCCGCCAATAAACATTGAAACACTGTTAATTTGTTCGTAAGAACTTCAGTCCCGTTTTTACGAATAAAACAATCGTATTTTAGAATAACATTTTTCTCCGTGTGAAACAAAGAAAAATAAAACAGTTAAAAATCAAATATATCAAAACAAATCAAATAAAATAAAATATCTTCGATGAATAAATAACACAACGAAATTTCAGAAATTTATTTGTAAGGTTCAGTTGTAGATAATTATAGACGGCAGTGAACCTGTTTATAATAAATATAATATTGTATCAGATAATTACTTTGAATAAAAAATAAAGAAATCTCAAGTGATAAAGATGGATTGCGTTGGCGGGTGAAAATCACAAATTGAAATATATAATGTACTATAATAATAGTAATTCTATTAAAAGCCGATATCGCGTCCAAAAAAGTAAGCTTCTAAGTTTCTCTTATTTAACCACTCAAGCGCTTTTTGCCATATTATGGCACTATTTCCAAAACCTCGGATTGCTTTGTTGCCAAAATGTTGCAAATTTAAATTTTTTTTATTTATTAAAACGACTATATAATATATTGTACATTTAAAATATAACAAAATAAATATTTTGTAGATTCTATAAAATGTTTTAAGGTTAAAGATTTAATTATATATTTTTTATAAATCCTACAAATATGTGATAATAGACAAAAGATAAGGGAATTCATTGGCAACATAGAACTATAATCAGTTTGTATGTCTCCATATTCAAATTCGGAGGTATGATTTTTTTTATGTGGGCGGAAAAATTTCCTTTAGCAATCCGGGAAAAAATATTTTAATTGCTCTCTCGCCTCTAGTGGTTAACAAATATCTTTATTATAAACCATTAATGTGGCGACAGTCTCGAATCCGCTAAACCAATGATGAAAATCTTTCGGTTGGCTTATTTATTGGATTATTAAAGGTTAATATAATTTACTAAATTTTTAATGAAATGTAACGAAATGCAAAATATAAATAACACTAGGTATATTTCTTGATCTAAAAAAAAATATAGTCTACAAAATCGCACATCCGACATTGTTCTTCGAGACCGTTGATTTTATGTAAAAAAAAAAAATTAAATAAGTATTTAAATACAATTTGTGTAAAGAAATGTCACCATCTCAATTATTTTTAAACTTTCAACAGGTAGGTACTTTTATTGATTACTCAGTTTTGATAGTTCGTAGTTGGATCTATGATAAAAAAACAGTATCCAACAAGGCAAGAATCTTAAACCGGAACCAGAACGTAACAAATGGATTTACAGACAAGAAATGTTTATTTACATAGACAGTAAAAGGGATTGGACCGATGACAGTTCCTTGTGGAATGCCAAATGATGTGGTTTTGGGTTCACTCAAAATATTATTTATTTTTACATATTGTAATCTCTATTATTAACATTATATCTGTATGATTATATGATTTAAAAATACAATATTTCGTTTGAAAATTGAACTAATCTGTCAACGACCAACAGTATAACCTTAGTATATTAAAAATAAACTTAGTTTTTCAAATTTTAAAAACCTCGTTTACCATATGGAATAACAATCATTCAATATCAATTTATGTTTTTTTTTTTGTAAAAAAGAGTCAATAGAATTTGATTTAAAAAGGACAAATTTTCGATATTGTCTGGTTAAACCTTATGAAGCATCCCCAAAGGTGAGCAGGCATTACAGTGAGATTTGGAATTGTACAAGAAACTGATAATAATGAACCCTTAATCTTTTGTTTCGAATAGTTATATTTCACATGTACATTTAGGTACATGTGAAATATAACTTACAGTTTAGTACAGGATTAGTACTTCGATTAATATTCTATTTTCTTTTCGTAAATCCCATTTATATTTATACCAAAATTCTTAACCTATTTATTTAAAATATCTATAATTCTTGATTCGATTCAAGACCGAGTACTTCAAATAAATTCACTAATTGAAATATTTTCTAAAATAGAATTTTGGTTTTACAATCATTGCTTTTCAAAATGTCATTCTCAAATTTTGACATTTTCTATTAAACAATAATTATTGTTTGTAATACATGGAAAATAGTAAGCTTTTGGTATAAATTATAGTCTATACGTTATTCTGATGTATGAGCTATATTATTGTAAAGTTTCATTAAAGTCCATTCAGTGATTTTTGCGTGAAAGAGTAACAAACATACATACAACCATAGAAACTTTCGCGTTTATAATATTAGTAAGATTTTTTTAATTATCTGCTACAGATTTCGACACATCCGTATCATTTAACTAGCAATCTTCAAACTAACTTAACAATTACAAGTACAGAAATGATTTTATTAGGTGGGGGTAGTGAGAGGAGTAATTTTCGGGTACGGGGAGAACTAAATAAAACTATTTAAAACAAATGTTTAGAAATTGTTAATGCCTAAGAAATACAAAATAACAAGAATCTTAATTAGCTAACCAATTAATCATCACAGCATCCTGAGCAGATAATAAATCGGTAAATATAAGATAGGTCATGATAAGATAAATAAATAAAAAATAGCACGAGCAAAAAAATGAATAAAGAGATTACAGATTATGTATTATGTACGTAATTGTTTACCCGAAAATATATTACTGTCTACATTTATGATTGATTAACATTATTTATCTACAGTTTAATCCTAGTCACGTGGGTTATTATTGGGGCACGTAAGGTCTATTTTATGGACGACAGGTAATAAACAGATTATGGCACTAAAGTCAAACTATAGCACGTATATCGTCAACTCCACAACACCACAATACTTCGCCATTTATGGGATAAAAATCAGAAAATCATTGAATAGGTAACAAATTAGTTATACTAAATTATTTATTGGATAACCAACACCTCCGCCATACGTCAACCACAGGTGCCCGGGTTCACGGGGTGAGATTTATCTAGGTCTTGGCGGCGGATCATCTCGACACACTGAACTCCTTACCTCTGCTCATACATGTTTACCTTCTCGGGACTTTCTCTTCCTTCTTTTCCTTATCCGTTAAAAGACCCTCCACACAGCATCCCCAAAGATGACATAGGCCCTGAGTAAAATTATTTTTCTCAGGGCCTCCCGTGCAGAGCTTATAGAAAAAAAAATCAAATTTGTGGTTTTGCAGTTAAAGAGAAACTCTATCGTGCATAGAAATAATATATTATTGTAGGTAAATAATGTCTATCTACCTTTATGTCAAGATTACCGACTTTTATGCTGTGTTATTTTTATTAATATTTTAGTAAAATTTGTTTTTCAGAGGCGACTTCAAGAGTTCCAGATACTCTCAGTATCGCCCTGGTGAAACAAGTAGTTATTTTATCATTATAAGCATTTTATTATGTATATTAAATTTGTGCAAATTATTTTAATAATAGATTGTTGGGTTGGTCGTCTATTGCGCATTGCGGTTCAAAATCCTTCGACCTTGACCTCGGGGGCTGTTGTAGCAATTAATATTTAAACGTAGCTAAAGCGATTTGGTCGTTTAGGGTTGGTTTGTTATCATTGTGTCGTTAAAACAACAATTAAAGAAACAAAACAACACACAAACGACATTTACAAAGGCCGAAATGTTTTAATGAATAACCTGTGAGGGCGTTTTTAGATGAACAGTGTATTTTTTATGTCATATCACTCAAGAGGTTCAACTGTCTGGGGATGGAGGGTGTTGAGAGGTTAAAGGGGTGGATATGGGGTAGGATATAAAAACGCTGAAAATCACCTGGCTCTTCAGGTATAGTCACTAAACGCGGCTAAAGCCATTTCAAACAAAGTTTCAATCTAAATAAAGATCATAATAATTGTAATAAATAACTTCGATTGAATACCACTTTATTATTTATCTTTAACCAACCGGTTTCAGTTAAACCTGAACCTTCATCAGGGATGTATAAAACATATTAAATAAATTAAAGAATTACAAAGTATTTAAAGAGTGAGAAGATTTTTAGAAGAGGGGAGAGTATTTAAAGGTAAAATAGAAGAGGGGGAGAGAACATCAACTTTGGTGGAGGGGAGGGGGGGGGGAAATTCCTAGGAGAGAGGGGGAAAAAGCAGGTGGGGAAGGGAAATTAGAAAAAATGGGGCTGTTTGACAAATCTAATTCATAAAATATACTATAAACGTGATAAATTTACATGAACGCTTATTTTTTTTTGTATGAATACCAAAATCCATAACATAGAAAGCTGATCATTTTGGGCCGCAAAAAATCTTTAATTGGGCCGCTGGTTGGCCACGCCTGCTTTAAATCAACGCGTGACGAATCCATTAGCAATTTAGGCTATCTTATTTTTTAAGACAGCTTGTCACCAAGACATAAACATAATTTATTTTACACCTAGTACATTGGTAATTATTACATTAGCTAAATTATCAGAATTTCACTGATAAATAGATAATTTACAAAAAAATAGATTTTTCTTTCATTAACTCCGCACAGTAGACTTCTTGGAATAATAGATACTTTGTTATTATCTGCATTTATTATACACTTCGCGGTTTACAATGTAGATCTCGTTGATCGACCTAACTATTAGCTGGCTAAATGGAATCTAATCGAGTGTTCCAGTGAACGCTCTCTCAGAGCTGTTTGACCCTCTCTTCGTTCCCACAGGTACTAACCTACCTGTCATCTAGCGGAATCTAAGGACAGCTCTTAGCACTGCCATCTATGTCAACAAGCCGGAAGCTTTTAGATACACTACAATAAGTATGTGCAATAATTAATAATTACATTACTACTAATATGGTCGATTATTCATTATAATGACTCACTTCATTTTAACGGTTACAATAGAGTTAAGTTTTTTACTGTCGGTGATTCATAACCCAACTATTTGAAAGATGCTGTGCGTAATTGTAGACTCTATGAATAATAAGATATTCCAAATATCTTCACAGATAAGGTGTATTTATTGTTCTAGCTACCTAAAGTGTTTGTTCACAAATATAGGAAACTGCATCGGAATTCAAAGAACAAAGTAACATAATAAACAAAGTTGGACTTAGTCAGAACCATATTTTTACATTAGCTTCACACACACAAAGAAATTTTTTATTCTAAAATACGAATATTTTATTCGTAAAAACGGTTAAAACGGGACTGAAGTTCTTACGAACAAATAAACAGTGTTTCAATGTTTATTGGCGGGAAAATGTAAGAATATTTTTTTAATATACGTACGAAATTATGTATACCAACAAATTATTCTTACATGTTCTCGCCAAAACATTAAAACCCTGTTGATTTGTTCGTAAGAATTTCAGTCCCGTTTTTACGAATAAAATGATCGTATTTTAGAATAACATTTTTCTCCGTGCAGGAAGCCCTGAAAAAAATATATTGTGTATAAATTATAGACTGTGATATCTTTGGGGATGCTGTGCGGTTGGTATTTTTGGGGGAGAATGAGAAAAGAAGAAAGCTTTTTAGAAAGGAAAGATAGAAAGGTCTGGGGGGGAAGAAATCAGTGTGTCCAAGAGTCATTGCAGTACAAGGCGATGTGTCGAGAGAATCCTGCTGGAGAGGTCAAAATTTCTCTCTCAATCAGTCTCTCTCATTCGGCCCGCCAAGCTCTAGGTGGGCAAACGCAAACCCAAGACCGATACAAACCTCAACACACGAACCCGGGCACCTCTGCTAAATCACCAAATGTAGCGCACCGCTTGAGGCGACCTAAGTCAGAGGTGATGGTTATCCAATAAATGGTTTCCGGGCGGCGGTACCAATACCCGCCTCCCAAATTGACTATTTACTCTGCCTCAGGGTAGCCCAATTTCGTCAAAATATTTACGTCATTTTATGAAGCGCCAGAAATCTGAATATACCTAGGTGTACCTACAAAAAAAATTCCCTTCGTTTTAAGTAGATCTTCTAGAATATTAGTTATTATCGCAAATACAAGATGTCATCTCCATCGTATTATTATTTCTTGTTGGTTGATTATCTTATCATGAACGTTCACTTCATTCTATGCCACGACATACATAGATAAACATTTGTCGTACGCATTCCAAATATGTATTGCGATTTCAATATTATGTTTATTAATAATTATTCAAAAAATTAGATGAGTCAACATTACTAGCTCTAACAAAATAGGCACTCGATCATAATCTCCTTGCCGTGTTTTTCAAATGCTGATTTCTATCGTACCTATCGTATATATTATGATTTGTTACAAGGGAGACGAGTATGAGGTTTGTGTACCATCGCTCCGGGAACCTTCCATTATGTAACGAAGTTTTTTTTTTTCACATTAGGTCCACACAGAAGACTCTCAGGAAAGGTTAAATCTCCCTCAATCGGAAGGGAACAGGGACGAATGGGAAATGACACGAAGGGAGAAACAATTTACCCAGGGTAGCCATACCGTTCATACGATTGCGATGAAGCTTTAGGAATATGATGTGCGCATACCCGGGATGGTTATAGAATAGTGAGCTCTGATGTTATGAAATTATTTCCTATACTATTCATAGGTATGCGATAAAAATTTCATCCGATTGCTATTATTTTTTTTGAATTGTTGTGAACATGCCGGTGAATACTTCTATATATATATATACTGGTGAACTCTGGCATTATGAAATTTGCATAAAAAATTAAATATGTCACGCGAGTTGTAGGAAAAATGGGTGTGTTTTATTGAGTTAGGCGGCAGGTAAAAAAAGGTTGGGGGGAGGGGTATGCGGGAGGGTCGGTTAGGGAATTAAGGAGGGGAAGGCGAAGGTGGAAGCGGAATGCATGAGGGAGGGGTTCCCGTGAAAGGGGAGAACGGGAGTGGGGAGATGGAACGCGGGAAGGTGAAAAGGTAACGCGGGAGGGGATGGGGACGCGGGATGGGAAGGGGACGCGGGAGGGGAAGGGGACGCGGGAGGGGAATAGGAATAGGAGTCGGAAGGGGATCGGGGACGAATGGGAAATGACACGAAGGGAGAAACAATTTATTTATTTAATTGGCATTGCATCGCATGCCGGGTATTAGCTAGTTAATTAATAAATTGAGTTGGATTTTTGTAGGTCAAATTTTAAAATATTCTTGAAATTTGTTCTTCACATTCAAATTTCTTCACAATCGAATTTGCCAGTTTGTTCGAATGTTCAAAGGAAAAACCATATAAAGTTAATTGTTTTGCTTTTTGTTTTGAAGAGTTTTACATGTACATTTGTCACTTAAATTTAAAAAATTCTGCCGCCAGTTTCGACATATCCGTGTCATTCACTAGCAAACTTAAAACTAAATTTATACAAGCACAGAAATGATTAGAAGTTAGTACGTGGGGAAAGTGGAAGAGGTGTTTTTGGGGAAAGTAAAACTCTTCAAAACAAAATATTTAGAACTTGTTACATTAGTTAATGTCCAAGAAATACAAAAATTTTTTTGCTATTTATTCTTTCATCTATTTCTGTAAATTTATATCAAGAAGAGTATCTATCTATTACGGGCGGGCGGACAAAGGACGGTAGGTATGTATTTGATTTTTATACAAATATACAGTTTTATTCCAACACTGATGAAATTTTGCTCACTTGACCTCCAAAACAAGAGGAAGGTCACTGTCTACATAAGATTTCGAAAAACCTTGCGTAAAGCCCGGGCAAAGCCAGGGATTTCAGCTAGATTATAATAAAACTCTGCCTTTGTTAAAAACATCAATCCTATTATTTATACCAATTACCGACCGAGTTTTCCTACATCCGTATAGAGTCCTGTATTCAGAGGAGTATATTATACTCTACAATCTACAACTTTTATTAATTTATATCATCAGAGCCGAAACCACAATCCGGCCTCGCCTTCGGTTACTCGTGGAGAAAAATAAAAATATAAATATATATATTTATACACGAATGGAGAAGATAAATTTCACGAAATGAGGATTCGTTGATTAAAACAATCCTCCAAGTTGATAAAAAAGTGACATTCATAATAATTTAGGGGAAAAGCGGAAATATAGAGCAAGGTTACGCATTCCGTGTGAGTGGCATACTTTATGCCTTATGCCCGATAATAAATGATTAATTTAGTGTTATTATTATTATGAATGTTACCTTTGGTAAATTTAATAGTTTGAATGACATCTGTCATAAAAAAAAAAAAATTCACATTCATTGCACGCAATCACGCTGGGTAGTGGAATGGGTAGAAACAGAGGGTAGAAGGTAAAATATTTGGTATTACAAAGAGGATCTTACACGCATTTTAATTGGATTAAAAAAAGGTTTCAATAGTTTTTTTTATACAAAAAATATTATAACGAAAATCAATGTTTTTCTAAAATTTATATTTACGCTGGTGACGTCACTGATTTTTTACTCTCTTTGTTTATTTATAAAAAAAAAAAACGGTTTGTTCAAAACATAGCGAGCAATAGTAGGTCGGACTTTGCCATTATTTGAAATTTGTAAATATAAAATGACAGTAAAATGGACTAGTTTATTTGTTTCAATAATGGAAATCTCAGCTGTCACATTGAACTGTCAATTATTGGTAGTTCAACGTGACAGCTAAGACAGAAAAAATGGCATTTTAAAATTTTGCGTAAGAAAATTATTCAATTTCAAAGGTGACAAATTATTTATAAAATCGCTGCAGATTTTAAAATACGATTAAAATGTATAAAAAAAATAATGCCTTGTACCTAAATCCACCTGAACCGAAAACAAACAAAAAAGTAGCAAGTGATTTATTGTTGAATTAATTCCTTTACAGATTAATAAAGAGTATTGCAAATAGTCTTTATTGTGCATGCTGTAAATAAATTTGCGAAGATTGAAGAAGTATTGCATCTTTGATGCAACTATAGCCCCTTCCTCCATCCAACCTGGTAGCGAAGAACCTGTCCCTATCTGACAGTGTATGGCCAATTCGTCTAAGTTAGTGTGACATTTGCAACAACAAATCGTGGTGATTACAATCAGTCTAAATTAAACCCGTGCCATGAAAAAAAAATCTCTATTAATTTTCACAAATAATAGGTTCCATCTGTTGCTTTCGTCAAACGATAACGTCATGAGATAATGAACTCTAAGGTTGATCACCATAGAACCCATAACCGCGTGACGTTTCCGCAACAGAAAGAACCTTGTTATTCCAAAGGGTCGATATGATGAAATATAAAATTTAAAATATGGTTTTTTTTAGAAACAATTTTGATGGGTGTAAATTTAAATTACAAATTACCTATTTACATCGTAACAAAAACATGTCGTTTATATTTTAAAATTACTACCCAAAAAAACGCATTTTTAATATTTTTTAATTTTTTATTTTATTTTTCATTGTTTTAGAACATTGTTTAAGATTAGGCAGATTTTTTTTTAATAAATATAAATAACTCACAAAAAATCCGTAGTTGCTTCCATAATGAACTAAAACTGATTTCTTTAATTACCTATACGTTATCATTTAAAAGCAAAAAAAAAGTAGCTCCTATCCGAGATCGACATTTGACCTACCTTTTTATTACAAAAATAATTTTTCAGTTTGGTTGGGTATTGTGGTCTCAAATCCAAAACTACGTTTTGTTTGAAAGCGGCTGCGCAGCCGTTCCTCCTTATTTAATTCTACATGCAGTGACATGTTTAGTGTTTAGTCCGAAGGATCACAATCGTTGCACCACAAACGTCGTAAACGACGCGTATTTTCGTAAATTTGATCAATGGTGCGACCCCTAAAATTTATTTAAATGAAAAAAAAAGTGTTTTTTTGGCTATTGAAAGCATTTACATGGGTACCCCGATAAAAAAGACGAACTTTTACTTTTTGAAGCAGCCATATATATGTATATGCGACTACAGCATCAGTTCGAACTCTGAACCTGAACGTGCCGAAACACACGAAGCACGGAGTGGATTGTTGTTTTACATTATTCACAATAATATACAATATTATATTATATAATTTGATTGAAATATTATAAACAAAGAAAACGTGTCGGGGATTGGTCAGTCGATGTAAACAATGCTAATTTATTATCATGAGATAAAGATTTATTTCTTTCTCTTCTTTTTAATATTGTAGGCAGAATGTATTAGTTTATTGTCTGAAGAGATAAATCTATAGGTGTGTTGAGGGCGTGCCCATGTGCCCGAAGTAAGCTTTTTTACTTACTTCTGGTAAAATGGATCAAAATTTTCAAAAATCGATATTGGTTTTTGAACACAAAATGAATGGAGGTCACCTGAATATTGGTTTGTTTTGCAGAGCATTACAATAAGTTGCGGGATAAGTTTTTAGATTTTCACGGCCAAAAGCGTTTTCGTTAGGGCAGATCCGGCAGATCCGACGATGATGGACACTGCAACGCTGTCCGAAACGTCGGCTAAAGAAGAAGGTAGCGCAACACGGCATAACACCCCAAAAACAAACAACGAAAAAGTTGTGGGATGTTTATTGCGATTGCACTTGGTTATGAAAAATATTTTCTGTTGGGAAATCATTATTTTCATCCATCTTATAAATACTAATTTTACATGCCAAATTTTATACGTTGTTTTATTGTATTGCGTTATTTTCTGTTCAATATCCACAAAATGCCACACTATTTTGCAGTTTGTGATAGCAGAAAAAAATATGGTTCTAGAACAAAACGACACTGTTATTTTTTGAGACAAGATCTAAGTACTGTTTTGTTCTTCGTCCACGATGTTCCAAGCAAACGACTCATTGCCATTTAATTGGTCAAAAAAAATGTGGATCAAACCAACACGAAAAAAAACGTAGAATGGCAAATTTTTTGAGAATTATTAGTTATTAGTATTGTTTTGTATTCGGATATGGAATATATTAAATATTTTTTGCGGATTTAGAACAAAAATACTCTTAAAACTATTTTAATATAAGTTTTTTTTTTTTACGGATACATAAAGAAGTAATGCTAATAAAGATTGGTTTTACTTGAAAAAGTCCTTTTCGTTAAAATGGTCTGTAGAACAAACCAATTCTGCTAGCGAGGGGCTGCCCACTAAGGTCAATCTTCTGGTATTCTAAGTAGGTACATGTCTAAGCCACCTCATTTAAGACTTTTCTATAAAGATTACAGTACAAACATCTCATATGTGCACCTTAAAGGATAAACCACGGAAGTCCACTTTTGGGCGGTTTTGAGTTGAATATGCAGAAAAGTTTTCTGTATTTGATTACATTATTGGATGAAACAAAGAAATCCATAAACAGTATATTAACTGACTTAACTAATTACGAAACCACTGGTGTCAAATTTATTTTCGAGTATTAATAAAAAAATATTCATAAATTGACATATTTGTGTTAACTATGGCCAAAAACGAATGAAATTGTGAAATATACCGTTCCGAGATCATAAATATTGTAGTAAGTAAAAAAGTTATAGACCTTCAACATTTAGTTCACAAACACAAAAATCTTTCCTGAACCAAAGTCCAAAGTGGACTTCCGTGGTTTATCCTTTAAGGTAAAGAATATTATACGGAGAGGTTACCAGTTTGGAATGAAGTTCTAAAGGGTAACTTTAATGTTTATTATTACACAGGTTGAAAAGCCAATTTCCGGGTGTGGTTAATTCTGCCGCGTAATTAATATTCTCTGTAGAGATAGAATCGATAATACGTTGGCTGAACTTCGTGCAAGAACAAAGACAATTCAAAATATAGCGTGGCCGTGATAATAATAAATAATATGTAATAGTATCGTCGGATCTGCCGGATCTGCCCTGATGGTGGACACTGCAACGCCGTCCGAAACGTCGGCTAAAGAAGGAGGTAGCGCAACACGGCATGACACCCCAAAAACAAACAACGAAAATCTTTTAGCCGTATGGGTGCACAGCGACTATGACATTTGCAAATTTTTATCATCCAAAAAAGATGCTTCCGAAAAATTACAAACTCTGATCACCTAGATTCATGCAGACCCATACTAAAAAATCCTTAATTTTTGACAGTGACGTACATATATACAGGATGTTAAGCATCGTACTTGACTTACTTTAACCAGTGATTCCTGACATTATTTGGAGTAAAAAATGTGAATGAAATTTTGGTCTCCGGTGACTTTTCTGATGAGATTATTTCATTTTCAAAAACTTTTTCCTAAAAATCAAAAAAAAAAAAATTCTTCCACATATCGTTCCTGGTCTCTAAGCCAAGTAACCAACCAACCCCTCACCCCGCCCCTAACTTCCCAATACCTACTGATTTTTATGTTTTTGTAGAAAAAAAAAATTGTCACCGGAGAAAAAAATTTTATTTACATTTTTTACTTAAAATAATGTCAGGAATCACTGCTTAAAGTAAGTCAAGTACGATGCTTAACACCCTGTATAATGGAGTTATGCCTGTTAGTTCTATCATCTACAGAAAAGTTACCTCAAAAAAACTCAACACATAAACACGCTACAAGGTTCACATAAATACCAAAAGCAAACAAAACTATATTTTAAAAAGGACCCCACTACATGCACATTATAGTATAATCACAACCTTCCACGTCATTGTAAAAATAAACGATATACTCAAATTTAAATCATCATTAAAAATATTTCTATTAAACAAATGGCAGAATACCTTACATTAAAATAAGGTGACCAGAATGTTCAGTGGAAACTTTTTAAGTGCATGAATGTTGAGTACAAACTTTTCATCGGATGTTAATTCCTCACATGATAATTCATCATGTCTCGAAGTGTCGAAAACTCATAATTGGGGTTTTTAACCTTAGGTTAGGTTAGGTAAGGTTAAGTTAGGTTAGGTTAGGTTAATGTGAGTTATGATGTGATGAATTATCATGTGAGGAAGTATCGTCTCTGAATAAATTTAGTATGGAAATTCAGACGCTGAGATCTCATAGTCCGATTAGACATGGAACCTAAAATAAATACATCAGTTTTTATTTGCATATAATATAAAATGTAATGTTGGGTTTTATAATATAAATATTTGATTGATTAGCTGGAAGAAATGGGATGTACCTATAAGTTTTACCTTTTGTACTTTCTGTATTTTTGTGCAATAATTTTTTTTTAAATTTTGAATTTAACACCAAATTTGTACGGAATGGTATTTTGCAAGAATCGTTAGATTTTTTAATGTGATTATCAGTTGTTATAAAAAAAAAATTACTAAAGATGTTACTTGTCATATTAAAACACGATTGATAATAAATTTACAATAATTACAGACAGCTTTAATCAATCGTTGTTTTCTTGTTAGGTCGCTAATCTCTAGTGCAGTGATTTGTTGAAATTCTTTTAGATCAAGGGGAAAAATTTTACAAAAGACCAAAAGTGGAATTTATGGATGAAGTTTTTTTTTTAAATTGACTTTTTAATCTCCAATTGAACTCCCAGCGAACCATCAATGCGACCGGTATATTGTAATATAAACTATACAAACCCGGAAACACCGCAAGGGCAGATAAGGTCCCTATTCCGGCAGCAATTAATGGTAACGTGATACACACTAATTATTCAGTAAGACCTTGACCTCTTCTCGTGTAAAATAAACACCGGGAATATAAAATTAGAAATGTGATAGGTGCTCTGTTAAAATTATTAAACAGTAATAAAATTGGGCTGCTTCAAGATCTAGATTAACGTTTCTTCACTCTATTAAGACGATAGACTTCGCTTTTCGGCCCATACAAAAATGACGCCCGGGAAAAAACACTTTTCTACATCGAAAATTGCACAAAATGAATATATTTTTTTTATACTGCCTTCTAGAGGGTGAAAAATATGTCGGTATGTTTTCGTATTTTCGATGCGTTTCGTATTAACGTAAACATTCACTGTCAAACATGTACGATTTATCAAAAAATATTATTTAAGGAAAAAGTGCTGCTAACTCAACTCTCATAAAGAATTATAAAATTATAAAAAGCTACCGACGTAGCTTCTTCTTTCTAAAAAATATATATTTTTAAAAATTTCAATTTCGTGAAATTTTCGGTGTAGAAAAGTGTATTCTCCATAAACCCCTTTTCGAGCGATTTCTGAAGGTAAATTTGAGCGTTGTCTCATTCGCACATTTCGCATTCGCATGTATTGTAAGTGTGCGTGAACTTATTGTGAGCGGGACAGAATGACAGACGCGGGTGTTCCGCGTGTCGTTCAAAGTCTAGCTTCTTAATGTGCAGTATTTAGTGTAGTAAAAAAATATCGTGTTTTAGTTAACGATACAGTTTCATGCAGCATTTTTTTCTTTTATTTATTGCTTTCGTAATAACTTAAATAACAATTTAATGCGTTGTAATTGAGTTACTTCACTAAAGTATTTTCAAAATATTTTAAGAAGTTGACTGCTTTTCTATAATATTATGATATAATATGGCAATGAATCAACGGGATGTATATTCTTGGTGATTAAGTGAATTTTTTATATTTGATATATGTACTAAAGTATTAAACTCATACAAAGTTCTAAACTTACCGCAACATAAATTGTACAAAATTAAAGGTTTTAATGCATTACCATACCCGAAAGAAAAAAAATAATAATAATGATACTGTAATGTATGTCAAAATGTAAAAGAAACAATGCAAAAACCATTTCTTTCATTTTTTCATTGAGTATGAAACAACCCAAATCCCTGAGATATCCAAAAAAACCTAAAACAATGAATTGAAAATAATTTGATAAATAAGTTCGTAACTTCAAACAACGTTGATATCTCAAAACTATAATACGTTTTCAAAATTAATAGAATACTTAGTTCTACCAACGTTTATTGTTTAAAAAACCAACATGTTTCATAAGCAATGCTTACTTAATTTTAAAACTAATTAGTCTAATTACAACAATAGACATAGACGTAAAGTTATCAATGGGAGTGGGATTATACTATTTGACATAATACATTATAATTTTTGACTTAATACACTATACTTTTTGAATTAATACACTATACTTTTTGACTTAATACATTATACTTTTTGACTTATACTAAAGTACACATGGTGCGAACGCATTTAAGAAAAACAAATATTATGACACGACAACGCTGAATATGAGAAAAATCACGTTCCTACAACATCGCATGCAAAACGTACAAACACAAAGAGTCAAAACAAAGTCCAAAAAAGTATGGAAACGTCGACTACGCGTGTAAAATTGAGTAAGTACCTACAGAATAACGATGTGTGACCTCGGATAAAAATGCCGATACAAAACTACGTCACAATAATAAATGACCTAACCTAACATTCCGGGTATAGTAAATTATTTTATATTACGGTGATTTTTACATTTTAGGAGAACTTATTTATTACGATATGGGCGACTTTATTAAAATACACAACTAATTGAAATTTACGTTCTTATTATTTTAATACGTAATTTTTGAGGTACGTGGTGAGAGTGAACAGAGGAAAGGAAGAGGAGGAGTGTGAGAGGAGGTTGGGAAGAACTCGATTATTTAGTTTTGGTCACCAAACAGCCACCAATCGTCGGATCTGCCCTGATGATGGACACTGCAACGCTGTCCGAAACGTCGGCTAAAGAAGGAGATAGCGCAACACGGCATAACACCCCAAAAACAAACAACGAAAATGCTTTTGGCCGTGAAAATCTAAAAACGTATCAGGCTAAAGCTATTTCAAGCAACGATTTGATTCTGAATGGCGGTACCGATCGATATAGAGCAAGCGTGCTAGGGCGTCTGGGCGATATAAAAATAATTATTTATCAATCTTAGACGTTTAGATTGGATGGTAAATTATTACAGTGAATGCCTGTTTATCGATAATTATATCAGCTCAGCAGAGGCCCTAGCACCCTTGCTCTATATCGATCGGTAGGATAACCATCGGTAACTTCTCATCGTTCCTTAGCATGACTACAGATCGCCAACGAATAAGTGACAGTTCACAATGACTAAGTGTCCTTAACATATTCGACATAAACTGTTGTTTGTACGTTAGCGATGTGCAGTTGTCCTAGGGAACGATGAGAAGTTACCGATAGTTATCCTACCGATCGATATAGAGCAAGTGTGCTAGGGCTTCAGAACGACATATTTAACTATGCAGTGGCTTCGCTAGTGCAGAATTTGTAAACCAAAAACGCGGAATTAAATCTAGGAAAAAATAATTAATTTAATCACTGGGAAGAAATATTTATTAATATAAGGATCGTCCAGATAATCAGTCAGACACCTCCAAATAATCTAAATTAGAATTGCGTATGCATTTATATGTAAAAGTGTGCTCTCTATCTGGTACAATACTCAGATTACTCATAAACACCACCAAATCTAATGCAGAAAAACTCTTAGTGAATTAACAAAAAAATGATGTTTTCTGGGTTACTAGACGAAATTTTTAAAATGTCATATTAAGAGGCTAGACTTTGAACGACACGTGGAACACCCGCTTCTGTGATTCTGTCCCGCTCACAATAAGCTCACGCACACTTACAATACATGCGAATGCGAAATGTGCGAATGAGACAACGCTCAAATTTACCTACAGAAATCGCTCGAAAAGGGGTTTATGGAGAATACACTTTTCTACACCGAAACTTTCACGAAATTGAAATTTAAAAAAAAATATATATTTTTTAGAAAGAAGAAGCTACGTCGGTAGCTTTTTATAATTTTATAATTCTTTATGAGAGTTGAGTTAGCAGCACTTTTTCCTTAAATAATATTTTTTGATAAATCGTACATGTTTGACAGTGAATGTTTACGTTAATACGAAATGCATCGAAAATTCGAAAACATACCAACATAGTTTTCACCCTCTAAAAGGCAGTATAAAAAAAATATATTCATTTTGTGCAATTTTCGATGTAGAAAAGTGTTTTTTCCCGGTCGTCCTTTTTGTATGGGCCGGAAAGCGTAGTCTATCGTCTTAAGGTGAATGTCAAAAGAATTCATATTCTACGCTTTCGTAGATGGCGCGCGTATAACATTTTTTCAAGTTATGATTTGAAATATTAAGAAAAAATTATTTTTCGCGGAAGTACACAAGCAATATAAATATAGTTTTGTCAATTAAAAAACTTTAATCTTTCAAGAAAGGCTAACAGATACAGTATTGAATCACCGATTCAATATTGTATTATCAATACCGAAATATTGTGTTTGTTAGCCTTTCTTGAAAGATTAGAGTTTTTTAATTGACAAAACTATTTATTAATATTCATATTGCTTGTGTACTTTTGCAAACAATAAATTTTTCTTAATTTTTCAAAGCTAAACTTGTATAAAGCGTTTATAAGTAAAAAATACTATACGCGCGCTATCTACGAAAGCGTAGAATATGAATTCTTTTGACATTTACCATTGTACACCATGTTCTTTTATACAAAAAAACAGACGACGGGTGTAATTAAAATTTGATTTATTGTGAGCATTCGAATATTGCTTTCCTCATTATCTCAAACCTTAGTATTTGTATAGAAATCTTACTAATCAACCGGACGATTAATTTTTATATTAACACAATCAGGTTAGGTATAATTTAATCCCCGATGATATATTATCACGAAGGTCGCCAATGAGGAAGTCCCACTAGATTATAAATAAATAATAATATTTATTCTTATCAATACAATCTGTAAATGGTAGGAGGAAACGATAAATTATTATTTATTTGTATTCTACAAATATTTCTTTTAATACAGAGATAAATATGTATGTACATTGCACAAACATATTACAGGAGAAAACCAGGTTAAACAAAATACGATTCTGATTAGATTTTCACTGCTAAAAGTATTATACTGATTTATTTTTGGTTTATTATGCCGCGTTGCGCCACATCTGCCAGGGCCCCTAGCAGGATTGTATCGATAACTTTCGGTAACTTCTCATCGTTCCCTAGCATGACTGCAAACCGCCAACTAATAAGTGACAGTTCACAATGACTAAGTGTCCATACTACATTCGACATCAACTGTTGGTTTTTCGTTAACGATCTGCAGTTTTAGGGAACGATGAGAAGTAGCCGAAATTCACCCTATCATCGGTATCGATCGAGTATGCTAAGGGGTTAGGTGTGCTAGCATGGTCGATCGATATGAAGTTACCGACCGATTGTCGGTAACTTCTCATCGTTCCCTAGGACAACTGCAGATCGCTAACGTACAAACGACAGTTGATATCGAATATATTAAGGACACTTAGTCATTGTGAACTGAAACCTATTCGTTTGCGATCTGCAGTTGTCCTAGGGAACGATGAGAAGTTACCGACTATCGGTCGGTAACTTCATATCGATTGACCATGCCAGCACCCCAGGTGATGGACACTATAGCGCTGTTCAAAACCTCGCCTAAAGAAGGAGATAGGGCAACACAGCAATAACAACAACAACAAAAAATCACTATAAAAAAGTTTCTTATGTTAATAACGATAGTTAGAGATTATATTTTATTATAACTATATTATTAATATTACATGGTTCCACGACAACTTCGAATCAGCCAACGTCAACATCTCTTTGATAAGTCAGTAAAAGTTATGAAAAAAAAAGAAAATAGCTCATAACTTAACCTAACGTAATCTAACCAAGTTAAAAAATTTTATTTATCTTTTTCTAACTTTTCAAAGGAGATGTTGTAGTTGAATGATTCTGAGTTGTCCGGTCACCGTTTTAAATATTATATTATTATAACAGCACCCTTGATATGATTTTTTAATAAAAACGGCGCTATACAAGTCAACCAAATATCATTTCACGGCATTGTGTTGGTTCAATATCACTCACGATATGATTGGTTGGGTTTAAAAATTTAAAAAAATTATTACATTAAATCTAGTTTTTTAACAACTAATTCATGGTGGAATTCCATTGTATTAGATATGAAATTAAACAATTTTTTTAACTTTTTTCCACTTGTTTATTTACACCAGGACCGGTATCCTCCTACTACGGACATTTTCAGACTGGTGCCATTTTCAGACCAGTCTGAAAATGTCCGTAGTAGGACATGGTGTAAATAAACAAGTGGAACAAAGTGAAAAAAAGTTTAATTTCATTTCTATTATTACATTAAAGTTATTGCACAAAAAAAATCTTTTAGATCCTTGACAACTTCGCTGTACCGAACGTAGAGCATTTAAAAGATATTTCCAATGGCCGAAACTTCTGCAATTTTATACTAGATATAAAAATATAGGCGAAGATTGATGGAAGAAATATCAGAGGAAGACATTTCCTGGTGCCAGAGCTCACCTTTGGAGAGTTTTTGCTATGAAAAACTGGTGGATATTTCGTTTTACAGTAAAAGATTATCATTGTGTAGATCACACTTCAGTATAATAAATAAATGATTAGAAGTTTTATCAATATTGGATTAGCTATAATTATAAAGGTTATTGCTTGGTTGAGCACATACACTTTATGAATCAGTTCCTGATAGCTGATAGGGATAGGAATAGTGCAATAAAAGAATAAAGTGCTTCAATTAAGAACAGGTGGGGCATTTTTTAGCGAATCGTTCTTGTGAATGCCCATCCAAACTCACGGCGAGAAGACTCGGCGAGAAGTTTCGCAGAGACTTCTCGTGAGAACAAGCAATTTATCCACACTCTCATTTCTCGCCTGTTCTTCTTTCATGTCCATTTTTCTAGCACGTTCTCCGATCGGATCGGAGTACAGGCGAGCGCGAGAACGAGGCGGCGAGAAACTCCTCACATCACACTTTTCTCGGGTGTTCCCGGGGTTTCTCGGTGAGTCTGGATGGGCTATGACGTTCGTCAAATATTAATTAATAATAAATAAAACTTTAACAGCAATTTCCCTGATACTTGTAAATGCACAGAAGAAAAGATATAAAACTAAACTAATTTATGGCCATACCTATTTAGTTTCGAATTTCTGCACGTTGGACCGGTTGTTTCACAAAATTTGCACAATTTCAAAGTTCTCAGTTCAAAGAATCAGTCAAATTCCGGATTCGAGATTTAAGCTGGTTTAGTAATAATATTTATTTTTATTGTACAACAGATTAATTATCCAATATAGATCTATATACCCAATACAAAATATAAATCGGATTGTGATCGCAATTCTAAATTTCAAACCTCAATATCTCCGAATTATGTTTTTGCGGATTCGCGACTAACATTGGACCGACAATATAATTTTGAATAAATACTAATAAAAATGCTTAGGATACCAAAGAGTTAAAGGTTGCGAACAGCTATGCGATTTTTTTATGTTTCAGGAAGGACCTCGAAAAAACGACTCGTATTTTGCCATAATTTATCCGGTGACAATGTCCTGATAATGTAGTCAAGCACCCGTGCTATTATGTGGGCGTATCCTTGGCAAACAATTTTCTAGGTTAAGCAATAATCGCCCACGAGAAGTTGTTGTTTATTTTGGTTCTTACTATACCTAACGACGTAAACTAGTATTTCTGTGAACAGTAGACGAGTAGTAGACCTAGCATCTAAAACCGTTTTTTAAACATATTAAATGTTTCTATTTATCTTAATCTGGAATTCCTTTCTCTGTGAATCTGGAAACCAGACAGAAAGCAAGTAAAGCTATTTTATCGATATCGGCCCATTCCTCTTTGATATGTACCAGACCACTACACATAGCCAATTCCTCTTTTATATGTACCAGACCACTACACGTAGCTAATTTCTATTTTTGTATGTACCAGACCACTACACATAGCCCATTCCTCTTTTATATGTACCAGACCACTACACACAGCCCAATCCTCTTTTATATATACCAGACCACTACATATAGCCCATTCCTCTTTTATATATATATATATATATATATATATATATATATATATATATATGTGTACCAGACCACTATACATGGCCCATTCCTCTTTTATATGTATCAGACCACTACAAGTAGCCCATTCCTCTTTTTTATGTACCAGACCACTACTCATAACCCATTCCTCTTTTATATGTACCAGACCACACCTAAACCATTCCTCTTTTGTGTGTACCAGACCACCACAGCCAGAGACGATACCATGACCTGTTGAGAGTACCGAAAGGCAGAACCGATGTTCTGGCAAAGCATACATAACATGACTAGGGGAGTAGTGCTATATAGCCATTTACACAGATGTAAGTGACTGTTCTCTAATTAAACTATGTTGCTAGAAACTAAATGCTGATAGAAATTGTCAAATGTTTGTAATATTGTTTACTTAATATAAATTATACAATTTTTCCAAAGAAATGTTACAATTTCCATTTTCGTCAAATAATGTAAAACTTTCTTCAGGAAGGTAGGTAGTTAGGTTCCTACTATAATATTGAAAAGCTTAGTCAAAATAAGCCACCTAGTAAAAATAAAGCTTGCTTGTAAACCGAAAATGGAAAGTACAAACAAATTTACAGAGAGATGAAACGGTCGAGTTAAAACAGGACTTCGCTACGCTCCGTCAATAATATGCGATACATGCAAAATTCAGTAAATTTCTTGCAATGTGTGAAAACAAATACAAAAATGCTGACGAAAAATTATTGCTGTAAGCATTTATGACTAATGTAAACTTGACGTTTCAACTTTGAGAATCCTAGTGAAGTGAATAATAAGTACGGGAAGCGTCATTGACACAAATACACAATCAATGATATAGACGATATACAGAAAATAAAAAGGTAACGGTCGCAACTGGGACACGAACCCAGATTCTCTAGTCATACCGTAGCTAGTGCCTCATACCAATTGAGCTATTGAGACCTAATTACATTCTGTCATTTTTCATCGATCCGTACATCGCTTTTGCTTTCACACTATTATCAATTATTTAATAACCCTATTTTTATTACAGCAAATATTTTGACGGTACATACCTAGTGCCTCTAGCAATTGAGCTATGGAGACCTAATTACATTTTGTCATTTTTCATCGATCCGTACATCGCTTTAGGTACTAGTGCCTCTAGCAATTGAGCTATTGAGACCTAATTACATTCTGTCATTTTTCATCGATCCGTACATCGCTTTAGGTACTAGTGCCTCTAGCAATTGAGCTATTGAGACCTAATTACATTCTGTCATTTTTCATCGATCCGTACATCGCTTTTGCTTTCACACTATTATCAATTATTTACCAACCATATTTTTATTACAGCAAATATTTTGACGGTACATACCTAGTGCCTCTAGCAATTGAGCTATGGAGACCTAATTACATTTTGTCATTTTTCATCGATCCGTACATCGCTTTAGGTACTAGTGCCTCTAGCAATTGAGCTATTGAGACCTAATTACATTCTGTCATTTTTCATCGATCCGTACATCGCTTTAGGTACTAGTGCCTCTAGCAATTGAGCTATTGAGACCTAATTACATTCTGTCATTTTTCATCGATCCGTACATCGCTTTTGCTTTCACACTATTATCAATTATTTACCAACCATATTTTTATTACAGCAAATATTTTGACGGTACATACCTAGTGCCTCTAGCAATTGAGCTATTGAGACCTAATTACATTCTGTCATTTTTCATCGATCCGTACATCGCTTTTGCTTTCACACTATTATCAATTATTTACCAACCATATTTTTATTACAGCAAATATTTTGACGGTACATACCTAGTGCCTCTAGCAATTGAGCTATGGAGACCTAATTACATTTTGTCATTTTTCATCGATCCGTACATCGCTTTAGGTACTAGTGCCTCTAGCAATTGAGCTATTGAGACCTAATTACATTCTGTCATTTTTCATCGATCCGTACATCGCTTTAGGTACTAGTGCCTCTAGCAATTGAGCTATTGAGACCTAATTACATTCTGTCATTTTTCATCGATCCGTACATCGCTTTTGCTTTCACACTATTATCAATTATTTACCAACCATATTTTTATTACAGCAAATATTTTGACGGTACATACCTAGTGCCTCTAGCAATTGAGCTATTGAGACCTAATTACATTCTGTCATTTTTCATCGATCCGTACATCGCTTTTGCTTTCACACTATTATCAATTATTTACCAACCATATTTTTATTACAGCAAATATTTTGACGGTACATACCTAGTGCCTCTAGCAATTGAGCTATTGAGACCTAATTACATTCTGTCATTTTTCATCGATCCGTACATCGCTTTTGCTTTCACACTATTATCAATTATTTACCAACCATATTTTTATTACAGCAAATATTTTGACGGTACATACCTAGTGCCTCTAGCAATTGAGCTATGGAGACCTAATTACATTTTGTCATTTTTCATCGATCCGTACATCGCTTTAGGTACTAGTGCCTCTAGCAATTGAGCTATTGAGACCTAATTACATTCTGTCATTTTTCATCGATCCGTACATCGCTTTAGGTACTAGTGCCTCTAGCAATTGAGCTATTGAGACCTAATTACATTCTGTCATTTTTCATCGATCCGTACATCGCTTTTGCTTTCACACTATTATCAATTATTTACCAACCATATTTTTATTACAGCAAATATTTTGACGGTACATACCTAGTGCCTCTAGCAATTGAGCTATTGAGACCTAATTACATTCTGTCATTTTTCATCGATCCGTACATCGCTATTGCTTTCACACTATTATCAATTATTTACCAACCATATTTTTATTACAGCAAATATTTTGACGGTACATACCTAGTGCCTCTAGCAATTGAGCTATGGAGACCTAATTACATTTTGTCATTTTTCATCGATCCGTACATCGCTTTAGGTACTAGTGCCTCTAGCAATTGAGCTATTGAGACCTAATTACATTCTGTCATTTTTCATCGATCCGTACATCGCTTTTGCTTTCACACTATTATCAATTATTTACTAACCATATTTTTATTACAGCAAATATTTTGATTTGATTACAACAAATAAATTTGATATTTTTTGAATTTTCCGCAAGTCTAGAATCAAATACTCAATTGATTAGTATTAATAATAATAATAATAAAATCCTATTTAACTTACTCCTGTATTAACTTATTGCTGTATTCCTAATCCTGTATTAACTTATGGCAGATTAAAAAACCTCAATGAAATATTCAATTAATAAACAATTAATGAAAAATTAAAAATTAAATGAATAAATAATAACAACACCCAATGAAATAATCTACGTAATATATTGGTGTATAATATTCAATAAAATATTAAATTTATTATCATTAACTTATTGCAGATTATAAATTTAATTGAAATATACAATCAATGAAGAAAATAATAACAAAACCCAATAAATTAATATATCCGTAATATATTGGTGTATATGTAAACGTTTTATGGAGATCATGAAGAAAACATTAAATTAAAACAAATCACTTTGCAGAATGCGAAACAGCTGTCACGCATAATAATAATTATATAGCAGAACTTTATTTAATAAACTGTTTTAAAAAAAATAAATGATAGTATATATAAATTAAACTTGATAACAATAAATACACCACTTTTGTAAATCAAAGTTTTCATTAGCATTTTAAAATACGACGAAGAAATCATTGGTTTCGAAACATGTTGATAATTTTTGATTAAATAAGTTTTGTATACAAAGTGATTGGTTTTCATTTAATTAAAATGACGCCACAAAGTGAATTTGCCAATACTCGAGAAATAATAAATACTAAAATACGACACACAAAAAATAAAGAAGGTAACGGTCGCAATACAACGTATTCATGGGGTGAGGTTTGGCCAGAAGGAAGTGGAAGGCCGGATAGGAAGAGGCTGGTTTCGGGAGACCCTTTGATCTCTTCAGAAAGACTCCCTCGACCCATCGCTTTGCCCCACAGTGGGAGAGATGAATTCAAACGTACATCACTCCAGAGCACACTGACCCTACTGATTCCTACCCTCATACCTTTTCCTTCCAGATTTTCCTCACCTTCCTTAGGAAATTATTTTCCTCAAGGCATCCTGTGTGGAGCTAATGTCAAAAAACTTGGATCAATATTTACTAGCTTGTCCTCGGAGAGATGTAATTAGCAAAGAAATATGTAATATTGAAGATTTCAAGAATTTTTGTTTGTTAATTCTACTTTTAGACACCTACAGAGAATAAGTAAGAAATCATGTAAATAATAGTTTTGTATTATTTTGTATTAACACAAAAGTTTCTCTTTCAAAACATTTGTTTTGTTGACAAGAACGTTACACACTGAACAGAAAATAGGCATGGGAAAGTTGTAAATTTTGTCACTAATTTATTTGATATATTCTTTGAAGCGGAATTTTATTTGAAAACATTTTCAAGCATGAAAACATTCGACAAAATTGTATTTATTTATTTTTATAACTTGTATGTAAAATATTCATAATCTACTCGTTCACATATGGAGGTAATCTAATTATTTTAGGAAAAAGCCCTTTTGACAAGTTGTGCAATAAAATAGGAAGAGACTGTGCGAACTTTTCCGTACAAATTTTGACCTAACCTAGACATCTCCAGCTGGACTCTCTCGACTCATCGCTTTTCACCACAGTGGGAGGGCTGAATTCATACGACAATTTTGGACAACTCAAAATCACAAGATGTGAACACCTCCTTTGAAAAGTCATTAAAAGAGATAAAAAATATACATAAAAAATTATTAAAAGGTTACGTTAGGAAAGGTAATAAACTATTTAAAATTTTTTTCTTCATAAATTCCTAAAGTTGTGTTGAAATTGCATGGTTCTGAGTTGTCATGGAAGTTATCATGGAACCCACTTCCTCTCCTTCCTTTTCTTAAAAAGACCATCCGCACAGATGACATAGGCCCTGAAGGAAATATTTTCTTCAGTGCTTCCGGTTAAGCTAACGTAAAAACAAAAAAATGATATCCATATAAAAAAAAAAAATTACAGACAAATTAAAAAGCAAGTGCTTGACCCAAGATAATTAACCCGCACGAAACACGCACTACTGAACGTGTTGTGACTTCCTATTGAGTATACCAAAGCTATTGTAAGTATGTGGAGACCAAATACTAGCGCTAGTAGGTAGTGATAGGTAGGTAGGTGCTACTGTTGAGTAATTTTTATGTTGATTTCGTTGTTCGACACATTTGAACCCGTGACCCTGAACACGTGATGGTGGCAAAATGTTGTGTTAACGCTCTACCGATGGACCAACGAGGTCGCTATATATTTACAATTTACATAATGCTTTAGGCGTTAACAGAAATATTAACTGCAGAAAGTATTCATTTACTTTTTTTTTTACTTACACCCTTTTTTTTCATTTACACCCTTGAGGTGATTTTTCACAAAAACGGCGCTATACAAGTCATCCAATTATTATTATTATTATTACTTTTTGTGTTCATTATATCTTTATTTTTACGCACCAGACTTTCAGGTTCCTATGGGAAAAACTAAACCCTTTCACATACTTTTCCATATAAATTATAATCTAGTCAATCCACGTTATGCAAGTGTATTTTATAAGTTTAATTAATACAAAACAATACAAGAACAACATGTTAATCTACCAAACTATTAAATGGGAAAATAATTCACCGACTCCAGATATTTTCATATCAGAGGGTTCGGCTCGGTGGAATTCCTAATTTGACCGATAAATCATACTGATCCATCAATATAAATATTTTTTAAAAATCTTTCGTAATCCTATATGTATTTAAAATGACTGATTTTTGCATTTTTATATACAAATTCTTTGACAAATCTAATATGCCTAAATTTTTAATGACAGAGTTAGGTATAATGCTAGTAGCCGAAATAACAAATGGTAATATTTTTATTAGTTATTATTTTCATATTCATTATAAACAAGGGATACTTTAACTTCTTAAGCGTCAAAAGTCTACTGACACATCACTATTGTTATGTGTAATGTGTGTCACATCACTAGCGATGATCATATTATTATCTATGGCCTATGTCTAAAACATGTCTGATGTCAAAGTCTGAAATAATAAAGTCATATTATAAAGAGTTATCAGTATTTCCTATAATAAGTCATCAACATGAGAATAAACAAAACAGGAACAAACTGGATACGAATATTTTGTGTCTGTTGAGACGCATTTATAGTAATCTGACATTAATACGTACTATCTTCCTTGTTAGTACTTGTCCTGTTTTAATTCGGCCGTTTTGCATTTAATATGTACATAAATTTGTTTGTAGGTACGTTCCGTTCCCGTTTAAAATGGTGGCTTTTTAAATGGTTCAGTAAAGTTCCTTTTTTATAACCTAATAATCGTCGTTTTTATTTCGACTTTCTTAGGCGCTCCGCCCACTGAGGCAACTGAAAACCAACTAAAACCGGCTGTTTCTCTGTCTTGATTGGTCAAAAAGCTTGGTTAACCATAGAAGAAGAACAATCAGCTGACAGTTGGCAACTATCAATGGCCGCCTAGGGCAACCAGTAGAGCAAGTCGCAAGTCACCGCTTGCGTTACCATTGACAACGGGGTTTTGTGTGATTGTGAAGTGTGCGGGCCATCACATTGTCATACAAAGACAGTTGGCAGTTGAGAGTTTTCAGTTGCCTGAGTGGGCGGAGGCGCTTAATCGCATTTTTTTAATACTACGGTACCTACCTGACAGAATAAAGATTGAAAAAAGAATTGCCATTAAAATAGTGACTTTTCTTTGGACAAATTATACAATTTCTTATTTAATTTTTTTTATACATAAAATATACAGTTTTAATTAAGTAGGTAGGTATTTAAGTACCTACTTAGAAATCTTATGATTTTAAAGGAAAATTTGATTTTGATTTATTTGATTTATTTATTTATATTAAATAAGAGAAAAATAGAAGCATACTTTTTTGGACGAGAGGTTCAAAGATCCTACTAAGTAAATTTTAGTCAAAAAATATCCAAACTTGGATATTATTAACGTAAAGGACCCACCTAACAAAGTTAACCTTGCAAGCTGGAAGCGCCATTATTCAACCTTTGCATCGATTCAACTTTAACCCTATGCGTGACTCGTGCATGCAAATAATGGCCTCCACTGCCAAAGGCAAAAGGCAGTCTTCTGACATTGGACCGGTTTACTTTTACCCCCAATTATTTACTGCCTTCTGCCCTTCGCTCTTCGCCCGACACAGGATTTAGACATCAAGGAAACCTCGTTTTCTCTTTAAACTCGGATCGATGGGGCTGCGAGAAGCCTTTAAATAACGAATAATAATGGTGTAATTTACGAATAAAGGCTGGATTTAAAAGAAAAAATGTTCTCTTAATCTCGAAAACCGAATAAAAATGTACATATGTTGGAGTCTCCTTGAACGATCCCATCTGAAGCTACTTTGGCTTATACTATTTACTGACCACAGCAACTGAATTAATTTTTATGCGAACTTGCTCCGAATTTATTGTTATACACTTGTCTCGTCGCAAGATCAACCAAAAGTAAAAACAAGGGGCACATTGATGGCAACGGCTTCGAAACTTATGTGACTGGTACTATATTTGACTCCCATTCGGAAGGTCGCGGGTTCGAACCCGGCGTGCGCAAATAAATTTTATTTGATTAATTTGTGTTATTTCACAATTAATTAATAAAAATAATATATGTTATATTTGCGGCACGTTCCAGAGTAAAAGATACTCTGAGTATCGCCCTGGTGTAAGACCACCATTCAGAATTGAAACGTTTCTTAATAATGGCTTTAGCCGTGTTTAGTGACTAGATCTGAATAGCCAGATACTTCCCCACCTTCCTCTTTCCCATCTCCTTCCCTTTAAATAAAAAATAAACGTCATCCATTTTTATCTTTACCTATAAAATATGTTTTTTACTACACGTGTCAACAATTTTGATGGGAACAGAATTAGTAATTATTAATTATTTTACGACAGAATTAATTGCTTACTAAAATAACTCATCCAAGAAAAGCAAGCTACACTATTTTATATTGTTTTCCAAGAACTCAAAAAGAACCGGATTTCAATAATTTTGCTATTATTAAAATGTTATGAGGCCAGTAATTTTTGTCACCTCATCAAAAAGGGTGACCGAATAATTCAGAAAGAATACAACTCAACATTTCCTCTGAAAATTTATTAAAAGTGGTGAAAAAAATGTATCAAAAATTGGTTAAACAGGTCAGGTTAGGTTAGTTTATGGACTATTTTTCGAAAAAAAAAGTATAGCTTTTATCCACTGGAGCGACAGAGCAATTAAAATATTTTTTGTCGGATTGCTAAAGGAAATTTTTCCGCCCACATTAAAAAAATCATACCTCCGAATTTTAATATGGAGACATACAAAATGATTATTGTTCTATGTAGCCAATAAATTCCCCTATCTTTTGTTTATTATCACATATTTGTAGGATTTATAAAAAAAATAATATTAAATCTTTAACCTTAAAACATTTTAAAGAATCTAGAGAATATTTATTTTGTTATATTTTGAATGTAAAATATATTATATAGTCGTTTTAATAAATTTTTTTTTTTTGAAAATTTGCCACATTATGGTAACAAAGCAATCCGAGGTTTTGTAAATAATGCCATAATGTGGCAAAAAGCGCTCAAGTGGTTAACAACTTTTCAAAAAGGTGTTGAGTTATCATGGAAACATCAAAAAGCACTAAACCGTCGTAATTTGACAAACAGACCGCCGGAATGTATCATTTTCAAATTTGCATTGAAAGCAGATGATATTAAAGATGTAATTTGTGAACAAAAAAACCTTGTTATTTTAAATCACAAAACAATTAAATTTCATGAGTCAATGCACTTTAACCGTGAGCCGATGACGGTAACCTTCCACAAACGTTTGGCTACCGAAATTTGGAGGTTATCGGTGGTTATTTGACGTGTCTATCAAAATTATATAGGCATGCGTTTGAGGATAAATTCTATTCAACAACACAAATTTCAAATCATATAATCACACAAGAAAATAAATCAATACATAATCTAATCAACACAGTTTTAAAAATTAAAATTTTAGTTGAATTAAAATCATTAAAAAATAAATCCGAGAACGTCTTTAGTGACAAAAATACCTCAGTTTTTCTATTTATTTAAGGACTTACAAACTAAAATATTTCAATTTTTTTTACACACTTATTCTGTTTAGACATTATTAAAAAACCATAAATAGGTACTTATGATCAAAAAATACTTACAAACAGTACACTATATTTAATAATTTATCATCGTGCGTTTTGAGCATTTGTATTGCTTACTTGGTTGTAGGTATATATTAAAGCGAGTTTTGAATGAAATAAATCGATATTAAATTTTTAATTTAAAAAAATTGATACGGGGAATAATCGATCTTTCTCGTTGGAAGCTCCTTGTACAGTTGCAAGAATTTTTAAACTTTTATTCTCAGCTGCTGGTCAATCGCTCTTAACAACATTACCTCACAAAGAAAGATAATATTCACCAGGTCACAAGTTTAACTTAAAATTCAATCGACATTCTAAGGTCACAGTTCAGGAAGTTGTTAACAAATCGATTGGTTGCCTGGATGGATTGATTTTAAGTTTTTAACATACCAGCGTATCCCGTGAAAAATTACGGGATATTATAATTGTAGGTGAAATTATATAAAAAATATGGAGACCGGACAAATCAACAATGTGCCACTTCATCACTTCTTTGAAAAGTCAGAAAAGTTATTAATTTATTTTTAAAACTTGGTTTAATAGAAAACATAGTTACGTTAGGTTAGGTTATGAGCCATTTTTTAATTGTATATTTTTAATGACTTTTCAAAGGGGTGTTGCCAAAATGCCACTTTGTTGAGTTGTCATGAAACCAAAATATATATCTATGTTTTCAGGATCATTGATTGCCATTCAAAAGACGATTAAAAACGTACCTTTCGAATTTACAAAAGTACGACATCTGGCAAAAATTTTAACAAAAGAAATACAAATTTAACATATAGAATTATTAATTAACAAAATAATTTTGGTAGACCTACTTTACCGCTTGTATTAATCGTTTCCATTTATTATTTAAAAGTATTTATGAAAAACTGAACACAAATACATTAAATACATAATGCATTGAAATTGAATTATATTAATCTTTAAGAACATTATATCCAAAAAAAATACATGGTAATTGGAAAAAAAATCAGATAGAACCTTGTTGCTCTGATTTTAGCGGAATTTCTGATCAACAAGGTTCTATAATTTTTTTACTATTTTATTTGGGATTCAAACTTTTAACCTCAATATCTTAGCTTCATACAAATGGCAGATGGAACCTTGTTGTTATAATGAAACTAGCGTAATATATTTCCTCAATTCACACAACAACGTTTTGAGCTGAACAAACAAGGGAGTTCTTTAAGGTGTCACATAAAAAAATATTTTTAATTCAGGCTAACCTTATATAGCCCGATGGAGACGAAGCGACCCTGAAATAACGTTATGAGGAGGAAATAATAAGATAAATCACCCGCATTAAATCAATTCGTAAGTACTTGGATGAAACACATAACATTCTCAGGAAGGTCACACAACATCAGTATATTTATCTACTTCCAAATAAGTGTTTTGAGTTCAAAGGGTTAAACCAAACGTGGTAGCATGTTGATAGATAATAATTTAGAACTGACAATAATGTATTATGCATTATATTAGAGGTAGGTATTTTATCGCTTTTCTGAATTCTACTGTTATATTAGTGTTGTATATCACATCATTTTTAACCGTTTTACCCTCCGAGTGTATTATCAACAAACCAACATAGAAGAACTTAATAAGCAGGGTATTAAGATGATAGACTTCGCTTTTCGGCCCATACAAAAAGGACGCCCGGGAAAAAACACTTTTCTACATCGAAAATTGCACAAAATGAATATATTTTTTTTATACTGCCTTCTAGAGGGTGAAAACTATGTCGGTATGTTTTCGAATTTTCGATGCGTTTCGTATTAACGTAAACATTCACTGTCAAACATGTACGATTTATCAAAAAATATTATTTAAGGTAAAAGTGCTGCTAACTCAACTCTCATAAAGAATTATAAAATTATAAAAAGCTACCGACATAGCTTCTTATTTAAAAAAAAAAAAATATTTTTTAAAATTTCAATTTCGTGAAAGTTTCGGTGTAGAAAAGTGTATTCTCCATAAACCCCCTTTCGAGCGATTTCTGTAGGTAAATTTAAGCGTTGTCTCATTCGCACATTTCGCCTTCGCATGTATTGTAAGTGTGCGTGAGCTTATTGCGAGCGGGACAGAATGACAGACGCGGGTGTTCCGCGTGTGGTTCAAAGTCTAGCCTCTTAACCACTGGGCTCGGATTGCTAAAGGAAATTTTTCCGCCCACATTAAAAAAATCATACCTCCGAATTTGAATATGGAGACATACAAACTGATTATAGTTCTATCTAGCCAATGAATTCCCCTATCTTTTGTCTATTATCACATATTTGTAGGATTTATAAAAAAATATATAATTAAATCTTTAACCTTAAAACAGTTTTAAGAATCTAGAGAATATTTATTTTGTTATATTTTGAATGTACAATATATTATATATACGTGTTAATAAATTTTTTTTTTAGAAAAAATGCCACATTTTGGCAACAAAGCATTTCGAGGTTTTGGAAATAGTGCCATAATGTGGCAAAAAGCGCTCGAGTGGTTAAGGAACTTACTTGACTTACATTAAACTTTTTAAGCCTTAATTTATTTCGTGTATTTTTTTAATTTTATTAAAAGGCGGAAACGGTTTACAAACAGTTCCCGTGAGCACTTAGGCCATAGGCCCATTGTGCTCAATCCTTTAATAACAACCCAGTCCCTTTAATAAAGTTCACCAGGGTTGTCATTGGATATGTGGCTGTCTTCTGGTTCTACTGTAAGTCTCCTCAGGTATCTGTGCCTAGTTCCCACCAGGGCAGGACATTGGGACCATAGGTGAATTGGAGTCTTTTCATCCTCTTCACATTTACTGCATATGTATGTGTCTCATGAGATAGCAGTGTCCCGTTAGTAGTCCTACCAGTTCCATTTATTTTTATTTTTTTATAGTGAATACCTCACAAGAGTCCCAACTGCTCCCGTCTGGAGCCAGTAAGACTATGGCATCCCAATTGGGGTATGTTATGAGGCTGAAGGTATGTGAGGAAGGGAAGGAGACGAGGAAGAGGAAGGTGGGGAAGTACCTGACTCTTCAGATCTAGTCACTAAACACGGATAAGGCCATTATTTGGAGTAAAAAATGTTAATGAAATTTTGGTCTCCGGTGACTTTTTTTTCCATCTAAAAATATACAAAATCAGTTAGTATTTGGGCGTTTTCCAAAAAAGATGTCGGTGACGTAATAGGAATTCCACTTAAGTGAGATGCTGCATTTCGATTAAAAATATACGTAAATTTATTAAAGAAAGAATGAACTTCATGACAAAAAGTATTTAAATAGAAAATGTCAATAAACTTCGAAAATAATTGCAATTTAAGTTTAATACTATTGGTAAGAAATTCTTTTACGTCACTTTTATCATAAAGTTTATAAAGAAAATTAAAAGAAATTCATTATTTCAGATTTTTATTTACGAATTGAAAACACAATCAGTCTCCTAAAAAATATGAATAATCAAGCTTATTGAATTAAATATTAAGTTTTTCAATAAAAATATTCTTTTACGCTTCTTTTGGATACTTTGTACTGTATATTTTGCGTTCTAGAAAGACGAATATAAGTTTTTGTTTTACGAATGTTTAATTATAACAAATTTAAAATTAATCATGAACTATATCAATAAAAAAAGAACAAATTTCTTTGAGATATAATAATTGATCTTAGAAAATAAATCACAGCAATAACAGGACAGTGGCGTAAGGGGAAAAATTTGGTAACGTTTAGGAATTCTAAGGCCTCGGCCAGACTGAGAGGCTTGCCCGGTAGCGACAGCGGGCGCGAAATATCAGTCGTATGTGTACGCACGTTGTGGCTACACTGCTGAAAGCGCGACAAGCGACTGGTATGGGAAGAGTGGAAGATACTCTCAGTATCACCCTGGTGTAAGACCACCATTCAGAATTGAAACGTTGCTTAATAATGACTTTAACCTGTTTAGTGACTAGATCTGAATAGCCAGGTACTTCCCCACCTTCCTCTTCCCCACCTTCCTCTTCCCCATCTCCTTCCTGTCCCCACTTACCTTCAGCCTCAAACGTACCCCAATTGGGGATTCCATAGTCTCACTGGCTCCAGATGGGAGCAGTTAAGACTCATGTGAGGTATTCTCTATAAAAAAGGACGATTTTACGTACTACCGCCACCGTGGAAGGCCCCCCGCGCAAGTACTTTTTCTTCCACTTGTTCTTTTTTCTTTTCTTTTTTTTTTCGTTTCTGTTCTCTCCAACGTCTTCTTTTTTCTATTCTTCTTTGGTTAGCTCTCTGATTATATTTTGATGTTATTTTTGTCTTTGTAACTCTTTTTTCATAAAGGCTTCATATTTTTCAGGGTCGTTTTTAATTTTGTCTCTGTACCTTTTTGATTTTTCTGCAGCTTTCAACGGCATATTTGAACATAAAATTAAAATAAATTATTTATAAAAATGCACAAATAATTAGATAGGTAATAATGGGCTACACGTGCATACCGTGTATAGCCTGAAATAGGTAACTAAGCTGAAAGGGTATTAAAGTACTTGTTAATGTACACAACTTTAATTAGGTACAGGATTAACTAAAACACACAGGAACATAAATCATGCTACATTTTATACTTACTTAATCAAAATTGTATGAACCAGCTGATTTTATACTGAATTTCAGAGTTGCCTCTACAGTAATAGTTGCTCATATTGCTGTCTATATTAGTACTTCGACACCATTTCGACTCTTTCAGAATTAATCTTTAATAATCTTAATTAATAAAAAAAAGAAAAAAAATTATACACATAAAAATCAAATAATTTTTTCTTTTTAGCTATGCTGTTCTTTTTTTTCAATGCTACATATATCACTCAACCCACATATCTACATGTAATAGTTACATTTTGAAGATACATGCAAAATATAAATTTAATTAGAAAATTGTAACACACCCAAATACCCTAAAAGACGGACAGAGTGAACCGACCTTTAGAATTCCATTACGTCACTTTTAAGTTCCATTCACGACACCGTTGCGTAAGAGAAGTAGCGTAATCGCGTCAATATTTTTTCGAAATGTATTTATCAATAAATTATGAAACTTTTGTTTGTTCTAACTAAACATTTCATTAAACAATAAATGAATCAATTTAATACAAAGTAGAGTCTAATACATTCTGGTAAATTACCTGGAGAAATACGGAAGCGTTGGTGGAACACTTTTTTAGTACAGCCGAGAACGACCACTTTTGTTACGATTTCTTGGCAAACTGGCTGTAAAAAACCAAGCATGGCCGCCCTTCATAGACTAAATAGGGTTGCTATTTTCGAAAATATTCATCAATTTGGTAATATTTTTATTGGAAGACGTCAATAATGTGGTGGCGTAGGCGGAAATTCCACCATACGCTATTTCGTAGGACAACTCAATATCTGGTATTTAAATTATTTTGCACGATAATTAATCTATATTATGGTTGCAAATCGAAAATATTATCATATACTATTAGTAGAATTAGAAATAAATACTGGGATAACATTAAATAACATTAATTTTTGAACTCTTACTGGTAGTGGTAGGTGTAGGACATACCAGAAACAGTGACCTGTAGTCTTACTTATTTTAAAATAATATCGAAATTTAATAGATTTATTCATTATTTTTAGTCCATAAAGGTATTTATTTGTTATTATATTGGTAAAATATATGGTTGGTCATTAAAACCGACACAACAAAAGTTACTGATCCTGAAAGTGATGGGACACTGACTTTTATCTATGTACACTTTTTTTGAAAAACGCCCATTTGACGGTTCCAACAACAACAACAACCCAACAAAGTTGCATTTCAAAAGGCATTAAAAGTTTTTATTTTATTTTAATAACCCATAACCTTACATTTAACATAATCATCAATTATTGATGATGACTCAAAGGACGTGATGAAGTTGCATGTTGTTGAGTGGTCCGATCACCGTATTGGACAGGGTCGGGGGAGATGTTGGACGGTTACCGACTGAGTTACCAGTGACCACATGTGGAAGAATTTTTATTGTTAGATTTTGAAAATAAAAAGACATAAAAAAGTCACCGGAGACCAAAACTTCACATACTTTTTACTCCAAGTAATTAATTAACGTCAGGAATCACAAGTAAAGTAAGCCAAATAAAAAAATGGAGCACACAAAAACTCACAAAAAAAAACCATTATTAGACAGTTTCGACTTATTTGTGTTTGTTATTTAGCTGCAAAGGCGTGATTTTTGCAAGAACCACACAACATTTTGTACACCTACCACGTTGTGCAATGTATATTGAATGCAAGTTTCGTAAACAAGAATAATAATAATAAAATTCACAACTATAAATTAATGCACAACTAGTAACCCTGTATAAATTGTAAGCGCGCCAAAATGTTGGAAGCCAAGATTGGAAGCCACCTCTTGTCTGGATCCCCAAAATATCCGAAAATACATGACTGTGCACAAACTGGCGGTTCGTCTGATATAATAATAACAATCATGGAAATTTGAAATGCTCTAAAGGTCAAAACGTTAATTGTTCAGGAACCAAAAATTATGTTTTATTTTTTTTTTCATAAAATCATATTTCCTGTTTTTGTAGACCTATAATTAGGAATTTTTATCATTAAATAAAATTGAATAGATCTTTAATAATACTTAAAATTTTTGGAAAATTTAATTAATAACAGAATATAATTTATTAATTTTTCATTAAAAATCATATTAAAATGCACGTCGTAATGTACACACCACAGACTTATGGTACACACTTATTTTTCTATAAATATTCCGACAACGCAGATCGAAAGGTAAAATAAAACAGAGAAAATGACATATTTTACAAATTTTTGTCTTTTACATAATTTAAAATTTATATGATCCACATGCCATAACTACATAACTCTAAATAGTCCATTCCTGGCTATTATGTGTCTGAAAATTGTATACGTAATTTCATACGTATACCAACAAATTATTCTTACATTTTCCCGCCAATAAACATTGAAACACTGTTAATTAGTTCGTGAGAACTTCAGTGCCGTTTTTAACCGTTTTTACGAATAAAATGATCGTATTTTAGAATAACATTATTCTCCGTGTAGAAATATATATTTATACAGCAGTTTAAAACATATGAAAACCTACCTCAAAAACTATAAATAATTAAATCACACATCAGACAGTTGTATTGATTTCATTATAATCCATTTTCAAAACAATCGTGATATTTACGTCGCCTACACAACACAATAATAATATAATAGAGCGGGTAAGTGGGGTTGGTTCAGTGTTCGCGTGTCTATTCCCCACCAGCCCTTGGCCCGTCCTTGCCCCGTTTTACCCTTGCTCCTTCTACCCTTGTACCTTCTACCTTCCACCCTGCACCCTCCACCCTCTACTCTTGACATTGTACCGTCGCCATGGCAACACCGGTCGGGTCAGGGTGCAGCAAGAGTCTATTCTAATGACCTTTCTGTGTTTTGTGAACGCGGTGATGTATTCAAGTTTACCTCGTAGAGTGGAATAGTAAAGGTGGAGTTTTTAATGCATTCATGAGATAAGGTTTTTCTTTTTGTAATGTATATTTATATATTTAAGTTTTTGCAGGAATCAGAAATGTAATACCTATGAGAATTGTAGTGAACTGAGAGCATGATAAAATATTACCAATGATGAATGTTGTCAAGCCTCTCGCGTCTAAGATAAAGAAAGTTAGTAAGAAGAATGAATAAATGATGAGTAAGTAATGGACGTAATATGCTTTCAACTGTCTGCCTACAACGTATTTTAAGATACTTTGGACACGTCACTCGCCAAATTGAGGACTCCAACCTGGGAAAACTCATAATCACATAAATATATGACTAATATATCGCAAAGTGCAAGGCAGGAGATGCAGAGAAAGATTACCAATGCGCTGGAGTGACCAAGTATCACTGGTGTCCGGTACGTTGGTGTGCTTGGCTCTCTACGCAGAGCAGAACCGCGAGGAGTAAAGAAGTCCCTTGTCCACTAGGGAAATTGGAATGAATCACTATCCTCAGCAATGATGAAGCGACAAGAAGAAGTGTACCTCAATCGTGTTGTTCAAATCGAAAATCAAACTTAGCGTCCCTTTTTTTGATTTTATGGATTCTTTCGTAATCCTCTAACTAGCTAGGGCTTATAACAATACCTTTTCATGTTTCTAGCTGACTAGTACTGCGGCTCATTTGGCCTTATTACTATTACCATCTGATGGTTGTATTTACTTGACTGAATTTAGGTTACATTATTGTGCTTTATGAGGAAAAATTCTTAACTGGATAAAAAAAAACGCTAAGTTTAGTGAAAGCGGTCGTTACTGTTATGATGATTGACCAAACAAAACTGACTATATAAAATCTAAGAAATAAACTTGCGCGAAGAAAATGTTTAAGCAAGATAAATTGTTGTCTGGTAAACTTTTTCTAGAGCTTTCATTGGCAGGGAAACACTAGGTAGTTTTACTACCGCAGTTTAACGACGCTGGCATAAGCGGGGACGTACCTTGGAGGTAATTCGTAAAAACGAGGGAGATTCGTAATAATGACGAACCCGTACCAGTACTAATGCTGGAATCAGACGGTACACTCGAGGGAAGGTTTCCGCCATGTTTTTTCGGCCTAATCGTCCATTTTGTTTCATTCCATGTTCACACGGCGCTATAGAAATAAGCGTTCACTCGTCCATTCCGACCACAGGCGTCGCCGAGCGAGGTCAACCGCGCTGGAATTCGTTTGTTTTCCAGCGCGGTCCGGCCCCGAATTTTAAGGAAAAACATGTCAGATGCATCGATTTTTACGCAATTTTGTTGACACAATTAAATAAAAAAAACAGTATTGTGTCGTCTTATAAACCTTTTTATTTTTTATGGCATAATAACACAATTTGATTTCACTTTTTTTATTACGAACATTTTCCTACAAATTAATAATCTTACATATATTAAAAAACATATAAAATACATGGATAATAAGGGAGACCCAAAAATTTATATGAGAGGTGTTCCCAAAAGCAAACAAATTAGCCGAACGAATACCATTTTGACGTTTTGCGTGCGATTTGATAGCGTCCTTTCATGGTCCTTCCCGTACAGGACGCGAGACAAACTGATTGAGAGTTCACTCGGTGTTCAGACGATTCACTTTGCTCTCTTCCGCGCGCATGCGCGCGCGAGTGAAGGATGCCGAAGGAAAATATCCAACATTGTTGGATCGGTACACTTGAAGATTTCATTCGGCAGTATTCGGCACTTTCGTTTCATTGCATGTTCAGACGTGTCATTCCGAGTAAACTAGGCCGAATGAAATGCGGAAATGAGCGATTAGTGAACCGTCTGAATGGCGCTTAACTAGCTCCGGGTGAACTTGACTGGGATTCGAGCTTTAACCTCCTCGGACCAGGAGGAAAAAATGTTTCGAATTAATTTTTGTTTTTCGAATTTGTATTTCTAAAAAACTACATAAACTAATTTTATTAAAAAAAATATTTTTTAATACTTAGTTTTTCCAGAATCGGATGTCTCTTGTAGGAGACACTGGGTCTCTATTAATTAGTTTGAATCTTATATAATCCAGGAATCAAATCACTTTTTTATGTTGCCCACAGGAGACGCTGGGTACGAGGAGGTTAAGTTGCTAAATTAATATTCGGGGAACAGGGGTTGGTTTTAGCGTTTTTTATTTGTCTTTTATTTCTTTTTTATTAATCAAAACTTATAAGAATAATACGGGTTGAATAGTTTGTCAACAGGTATAAAATATAGGTTTTATACACGTATTTATATATTTTAGGGAAAGTTGACAGCAAATCTGAGATTATACAATAGAAAGATAATTAATTATGCCTTTATATTGAACTTTCCACTGATTATAGTGAATGATAAGGTGTGACATTGTAGGGAGGTTTTTCTAATTAAATTGTTTTTTTGTTACAATATATGAAAATGGTGGGGGGGGGAGGAGGAAACATAGGATTAGGATTAAGAGGCAAAGGACGGGAATATATAGGAAATGAACTTCTAGTGTAAGTCATGTTGCTTAGTAAGTTTTCTTCTAGTGTAAGTCATGTTGCTTAGTGAGTTTTCGTTTTATGTCGCCTAAAGTCGAGTTAAAAATGTCAATATGGTAATAATTTAAGTTAAATGAATGTGTGGATCTGTAGATAAATGAGTTTTGTTTGGAGTTGGTCTTGCAAAGAGGGAGATTAAAAGTAAGCGACTGTCTGCTGTTGCGATTTGGAACACGGTATGGCGTTGAAGAAGAGCAGCAGCATAAAATGACACAAGGCTGGAAGATACAATCAATATCGCCATCAGTATCGTTGGTGTTTGGTGTGAAGCTGAAGGGAAGAGAGGAATAAAAGGATACACGGAGAAAAATGTTATTCGAAAAAACGATCATTTTAGTAGTAAAAAAGGTTAAAAACGGGACTGAAGTTCTTACGAACAAATTAACAGGGTTTCAATGTTTATTGGCGGGAACATGTAAGAATAATTTGTTGGTATACGTAATTTCGTACGTATACCAACAAATTATTCTTATATTTTCCCGCCAATAAACATTGTTTGGAAAGAACCTGACTGCAGATCTGGTCACTAAACAAAGCCGTTAAAAGCAACATTTTGTTTTGTATGGCGGTCTTTCACCAGGGTGAAACTAAGATCATATTACCTCTCTGTATATTCGCACCAGATACTCGTATAATGACTTATATAGATAATAGTACGTTAATTTTAATTAACAAATTAAAATGAACAAGGGTCCGGAAATTGCCTGTTAATTAATAGGAAATAGCTGTTCATATAATTATAAGCACATAATTAATATTTGACTCCATTCATGGATAAAAACACTCTCCAGCTTTTCAAAATTCATTGAAAATTCTTTGTAAAATTAAATGTATATTATAATTTTATTAACACTTTATACCAACCTTACTAATTAATAGTATTAAATCGAATTTATTTCCATATGGCAATTTGTTCCCAGAAACCAAGATAATCTTTTTTTTTGTGATGCAGAAATATTTATCAGAATTAATTAAAAAGGACATCGTTAACATTTAGTGAAAATACATTTGTATGAAGTGAGAAAAATAAAGAGAGCGAGCAAATAAACAAGCTAAAGTGTAATACTACCTTCGATCAAAGAAGCTGTGATTTTTTAGCTGTAAAGTTATTTAACAAATTCCCCCAGAGTAGAAAAATCTCTACTTTAAATCTCAAGTTTTAAGAATTATCGGGAAAAGGGCCGACTAGTATTTTAAAAACACCGTCGTAAAAGTTACTGAAAAACAAATTTCACGTAGATGTGAACATTAATTTATAAACAAAAAATCTTGTCAAACCTAACTTCCATAATTATTATTACAATGTCTATTTTACTTAAATTTTTTATTTCATCTTTTCTTTCTGCATTTGTAATATTATTCTCTTTATAGGATTAACCTACACATTCTTAACCTACACATTAAGTCAATACGCGCCCTAACAGCATCCGCTCCACCACCATCTTTTACAAGATGTAATAACGTAAAATTTTCTGCCTTTAAACCTACATCCTTTGAAGAAGTAAAGAAGGTAATACTTACTTCACCGAACAAGCAGTGCTCTCTCGATCCTATTCCAACGTGGTTGCTAAAAAAGTGTTGCAATGAAATATCTCCCTTTCTAGTTCATCTTTTCAATAAGTCATTTAGCATCGGTGAATTCCCAATATCCTTTAAATCAGCTGTCGTAACTCCATTAATAAAAAAACCGCAATTGGACGCTGAAGATCTTTCAAACTACCGACCCGTTTCAAATCTCCCATTTATATCCAAAATCTTAGAAAAAATCACTGCTTCACAGATAATATGTCACTTAAATTCAAATGAATTGCTGACTAAATACCAATCTGCATATAGAAGGTTTCACTCAACGGAAACTGGATTACTACGTGTTCTGTCGGATATAACTATTGCTATCGAGTCGGGCAAATTGGCACTCCTTTCAGTCTTGGACATGAGTGCCGCTTTTGACACGATTGACCACGATTTCCTCATTAAACGGTTAGAAGAATCCTTTGGTTTAAACTGCGACGTTAAGAGCTGGCTGACATCGTACTTGGCTAATCGTAGGCAAGCCGTAAAGGTGGGGAAAAAACAATCAATATATGCAACCCTTTCATCTGGAGTACCCCAGGGGTCTGTTCTGGGCCCACTTCTCTTCATCCTCTTCACAAATGATGTCGCTAAAATAATCGAATCATTTGGTCTTCTATCTCACTGCTACGCTGATGACCAGCAAGTGTACTTTTACTGCTTACCAGAGGAAATAGACAGTCTAAAAATTCGCATAACTGAGTGTCTAGAAGCAATCACCCGCTGGATGACCTCAAATAGATTAAAGCTGAATCCATCAAAGACGGAATTTCTCTGGACCGCCACAAGCAGACGTCAGCATAACATCGATAACTCCCCAATATCCATTTCAGGAAGTGATATCACTCCTAAGACATGTATTAAACTACTGGGTGTCAATCTGGATGCTGATTTTTCCCTTAAAACTCAAGTGAACAGAACTGTAAGCACTGGGTTCTTTCAATTAAGGCAAATTAAAGCAGTGCGAAGAAACTTGCCAACAGAGGCGACTAAATTACTAGTCAATTCGTATGTTGTTTCACGCCTAGATTATTGCAACGGAATATATGCAAGTCTCCCAAAATATCAAATCAACAAATTACAATCCGTTTTCAACGCTGCTGCGAGACTTATCACCGGCGTATCTAAATATTCCCATATTTCAGAGCATCTCAAAAATCTTCATTGGCTCAAATGTCCTGAAAGAATCCAGTTCAAGCTCTGCTGGATGGTATTTAAGTCCCTTAATGGAATGGCTCCTGCTTACTTATCAGAAATGTGTATCCCAGAAAACTCCAATTCTCGACAGTCAACTCTTAGGTCAGCGGCATCATCAGCAATCGGAAGGTTGAAGGAGCCAAAGCGCACACCAAATACTAAGTTCGGTGAGCGTGCTTTCGGAGTGTCGGGACCTAAAGCCTGGAATGGACTGCCACATGACTTAAGAATGATCACAGACTCGGCGAAATTCAGAGCTAAACTTAAAACTCACCTTTTTAGACAGTCGTACCCATAAAGCCAAAAACAAAAACCTTCACTTTCACCTTCTCAGCCCGCGACATAGTAAATAACTAATTGCATAAAAAAAAAATAAAAAATGTTAACAAATTCTTAATGGTGAATTATTTGTACATCTAATTTCATTCAAATCCTCCAGTGCTAATGAGTCCTAAATTCACAAGTCTTTCGAAATAACTTCAATTTATTAACTCCATTTTTGGTAGTAATCTTCTTATAAATGTAATATGAAAAATGATGGTGTAGCAAATGTAAAGTTATGCAATGTCCAGTGTTTTAATATAGCGTCCTCCGCGTGCAAAGTCGTATCTCCTCCAAGCATAAACTTTCTAATTAAAGTGTGTTTATCGGAAGTGACCTGCCAGGTAAGTATGTTATCTGTGTCCATTTGTAAATAATAGTTCTAGGTAGAGCCTAAGAAGTCATAATAAGATGTACAGCGCCCTTGAGGTGATTTCTCACAAAAACGGCGCTTTACAAATTATCCAATTATTATTATTATTATTATTCTAATACCGTTCTTTTTGTTTTTATTAGTAAATAATTCTATTAACCTCGCACGAAGAATGTTAAAATTTATTTAACCTTAGTATTTATGTATGTATGTATGTTTGTACGCATTTATGTATCTCCTACGTATATCTCAACACAGTTATGTCCTAGTGAGAGAGGCATCGAAAAAAAGGTTCCACGACAACTCAATTGTCGAATTTCAACACCCCTTTGAAAAGACGTCAACAATTATGAGAATTGAAAAAAAATGCTCATAATCAAACCTTAACGAACGCTATTTAACCAAGTTTTTTAAAATAATTAAAAGTAAAAGAATCCATAGACGGAAATGCATCAAGACGAATTTAAATATAAAATGGCAGGTAGAACACTCGAAATACATTACCTCTATTATGTTTCGATAATCCACTAGCGCTGACCTAGAATCCCAAATGCCCCAACAAGCTTCCCTTTCTTAATCTGATTCATAGTGTCATGACACACAAGAGAATTTTAACGGAACTACCTGGTCTGTCATCAGGTTTGCACAATATGTACACAACGATAGGATGATGTATGTGTATGTATGTAAATATTACTTGATGGAAAAACTGGTTTTCACAGCGGCGATATCGTGCACCAAAGTCACTGACGGTGCAAGCGATCAAATCGTAAAGCGAATTGTGAAATAATTGGTAAACTTGACGGAATTTTTATTTTTTTCATTATTTCAAACTGAATTTTAATTTAAATTTTCTGCCCCTGCAAACTTTGAAATATAACGTGAAATATTAGTGATAAATTTGTTAGAAGTTTGTGAAAAGGCGATATATCGCACATCCCATAGAAAAGTGTCTTAAGTCAAAATTTTCTATTTTACGTTTTATCTCTAAAAAGCAAAGCGATTGTGATTATCTACGCATGAAAGATGTCGCTAGTATCTCTTATCCATGGGACCGCTTGTTCATCATTTATTCATTTGTGGTCGCTCTCCTGTAAAATTAAGTTTTTTGACTTACGACATTTTTCTACGAGATGTGCGATACAGCTTACAACTTACTAGCTACCCACATCATCCTAACTAGATATAACCAAGTAGGTTCAAAGCTGATTCTAGAAATGATACGTGTCACCTAAGTAATATTATAATTACTATTGTATTTCAAAAGACAAGAAGATAATACAATATATCAGTGGTTTTCAACCTGTGGTACGCGTACCCCTAAGGGTATGCGAAGCAAAAATTGGGGGTACGCAATATCGTCGCACGAATGTAAATTTAAAAACTCAGCTCAACGTTTTCAAATTTCTTCGGTTTACACTCTAAAAATATTAATACCGTTCACAAGCACGTATTTGTGTGAAAATGCATTTTCTTCTTATGCATTCATAAAAAATAAATATCGCATTCGCTTGAATGCTGAACCAGATTTGAAGCTCCTCTACCTGTGTGAAATTGAGTAAAACTTTGCTCTGCAAAGAAAGCCCGAGGATCACATTGAGTGTATTATGTTAACATTGTATGAATGATTATAAAGGATGTAACAGGGTAACAGGAAATCGGGCTTTTATTTCAACTACTGATAAATAGGAAACTTTCGTTATTTTTTTTTTAGATTAAAAAAAAATATCATCTCAATACACTTTGTGAGTTTGGAGTTGTGTATGGAGAACATATTTTTTTAATTTAATTTTTAACTTAATGAGTTAAAACACAAATTATAATATTTTATAACCAGAAAAAGATACGGATACATCTGGGACTCGAACCCAGGACCTCTGGCACTCGAGTCCCAGATGTATCCGTATCTTTTTCTGATTTTTCTATTTCGGATTTTCGATTGATCTTCGCTAATAATCTTCATTAATTATAATTATTTTTTTTCGTCGAAATTAAAATATGCGGAACAAAATTTGTAGAATCGCTGTTTCAAAATGCCCGAAGTCATGTTAAACTTAATTGTGTGACTTAATTGTTAAATTTATGTAATAATGAGAGTATTAAAAAAAGAAATTACATTATACGTGTACACAAGATAGATAGAGGGTAGGGGGTACAAAAAATTTGTAGTAAGAGTCAAGGGGTACGCAGGCTCAAAAAGATTGACAACCGCTGCAATATATTACTTTTATACAATAACAACTACGTGATCATATTGTCAGAAGATTACCATAAGATTATTATAATTATTATTGATATATTATAAGATTTAGATTTATGCGCATATCATGCTTGTGTCATTATTGCAACACTACGATGTCGATACCGATAATACAGACAAAGATCGCTTGTTGTTTATAGATATTAGATCATGGGGCTCAAATGAATAGGAAAAACATTCTAACTACATTCCAGGAAAAGCTAAATGGTAACACGATGTAACTTTATAATCCCAAGTAGACGATTAAATTTATTTGTAAATAGGTAAATATGAGAACATCTCGAAACAGTAAACATCCTAGAGACCTAGAGAGACCGACCTTTATTATAATTTAAATATTAAACAATATCATTTCCGTGTGCGTACATGAATGTGACACTTTCAAAATTAGAACTGACAATCTTCTTCAATCTTTGCAAATTTACTTTGTGAAATAATTTTAATTAAATGATAAAAATTACTTTGTGTAAACCACTATAATCACATGTTATAATATATACATGTTTCAAAACCGATTGTTTCTTCGTCAGGATAATAACATGAATAAAAATAACAAAAGAAACAAACAAGTATTTTTTCCCCTAACTTCTCCCCTCTGGAGCCAGTGAGACTATTGCATCCCCAATTGGAGTATGTTGTGAGGCTGAAGGTAAGTGGGGAAGGGAAGGAGATGGGGAAGAGGAAGGTGGGAAAGTACCTGGCTATTCAGATCTAGTCACTAAACACGGCTAAAGCCATTATTAAGCAACGTTTCAATTCTGAATGGTGGTCTTACACCAGGGCGATACTGAGAGTATCTTCCACTCTGGAACGTGCCGCAAATATAACATATATAATTTTTATTAATTAATTGTGAAATAACACAAATTAATCAAATAAAATTTATTTGCGCACGCCGGGTTCGAACCCGCAACCTTCCGAATGGGAGTCAAGTGTCTTACCACTCGACCACGGACGGTCGTCAAAAAGTATACATGGACAAAAAGAACAATAGACAAAAATATTAAAGAGAGGTGATTAATAATATTATGATTGATTATAGTGGTTTACACAAAGTAATTTAATTGACATATCTTCATTTTTATTTTTAACTTAATAGTTAAAACTTAATTTTCAGAAAATCTGAAAAAGAAAAATCAGAAAATGATACGGTCACGACTCGAGTGACTCTCAGATGTGACCGTATCTTTTTTTGATTTAACTGTTTCAGATTTTTGATTGAGTTTCGCTAATATTCATTAAGTTGGAAAATGTTCTAAGAGGATACTGTGTTTCTACTTATGAAGGCAGAATAACACTTTTAAAAAATATGCGGAGACCTCGGCACAGGTTCTCCTAGTGAGGTGTTCACAAAACTTACCGTTTACATAGAGTTGTATATTACACTCTAACGACCGTGTTTTTATTATGAACATTTTTTGTATTACCTTAACATAATATCATCTGTATACTAGTAAAATGTACGTACAAGCATAGAAATAAATAAATAAATAAAGTAACATTTTTTTTCACAAATGATATTTGAAGGCAAAACCATTTCTTTTGCACATTTCTATAACCAAAATAATTTTCAGAGACATCTGTGTTGTATTCCCATAGATTCTAGTTTAGTTCTAGTTTAATCAAGTTTTTAAGACAGTTTATTTTAAGTTCTAAGTTCTAACATCTTTAAAACCGCTTGGACACATAAGCTTGTTTTCACGATAATTTAACGTAGGTAGACATAGGAATGACGTATGTCCCGTACCTGAGTTATAACCTTTTGCAATTGCCATTTTATTAGTATCGTCGTACAGTATACTTGGTCGCTTTTAGTTGGATGGTGTTCTAACTTCGCCTAACATTTTAAAGACGAATTGTCATAATCTATTTAGGACTTTCCGAGTTTAACATATCGACCCCTTGGAATAACAAGGTTCCATCTGTTGCTTTAACGTCATGCGATAATAAACTCTAAGGTAGCTTTCAATAGATCCCATAACCGCGTGACGTTTCCGCAACAGATGAAACCTTGTTATTCCTAAGGGTCGATATTGTAATGTTTTAGGATTCACTCAAAGATTAGAAAGGAGACTCTTAATAATACACTTTGTTTTTTATCGAACAAGTATAAAATTTTATTGACACCGAAATAATACAACCCAATCAATTTAATTTCCCCCCAACGGAACTTATATGTGTTTCTTTCTAGGTTATTTGATACAGAAGAGACCAATAATAAGTTTTACAAACAATATACATATTAATATCAGTTCTGTTGGGAGGGGTGAAAGGAGCCTGCCATCTATCTTAATAATCTCAAACTATTTATTCAATATCTTGTGTTAAGTTCTGACCTAGATTCAAACCTTAATTTCGGACAGAAAATGTTTGATTAGAACGTGGAAAAATCTTAGAATGGCACTAGGGAAATGTTGTTAAAACTTTATGCAATGAATTATTATGTCCTAGTTGGTTGCACAAGATTCTATCTGCACGTTTAGAAATTCTGTTCTAAAATGGTAAGCATCGACCTATTTAAACACTTTTCTTTAAAATATGTAAAACACAAAATATGTTTACACAAGATTCAATCTCAAAATCAGAAATCGGTAAACAGATTATGAGAAATTGTTTTTCCAAACTAGAGATGTCATCATGGCCATAAACTCCAATTCTAGGTGCATTTCAGCTTTTAAACATAATATTAAGATCAGCAGAAGAGGACATGTTGTTAAGCTTGTCATCTTATTACACGGAGAAAAAAGGTATTCTAAAATACGATCATTTTATTCGTAAAAACTGTTAAAAACGGGACTGAAGTTCTTACGAACAAATTAACAGTGTTTCAATGTTTATTGGCGGGAAGATGTAAGAATAAAACAACATTGAAACCCTGTTAATTTGTTCGTAAGAACTTCAGTCCCGTTTTGAACCATTTTTACGAATAAAATGATCGTATTTTAGAATAATATATTTCTCCGTGTACATTTTGATAGAGAGCTGAACCGCATCTAGAATCGAAGTTTAAAGGTCATTTTTCAAATGTAAAAAAAAAACAAAATCGCGCAGAATGGCCACTTGATGATAATGTTACATTTGAATTTCTGTGAAACAAACTTAACATCAGTCGAAGCCAACTATTGTTGACAAATAGTCGAAATTTAGTTTATTACAATTTGAAGGAAATATAAAACTCACCTAGAATCGGCGTTTAATGTCGTAAAAACAAAGTGGAGCAGAATGGCTTTTTATAACAATGTTACATTTGAATTTCTGTGAAACAACCTAACCTCAGTCGAAGTGAACTATTGTTGACAAATAGTCGATATTGCCGATAAAACCTTTATCGTTTTGCTTATGCTAGGGAGCCGCCTGACCCTTAGATACATATAAATAATAACCCTCTCTTATTTCCATTTATATTAGACGTCTTTGATATGATCCGGCCTTGGGATCATAATAAATCTGCCAGGGCAAAGTGGCCAGCAGCGAAAGCGGCCACCTTGACACGAAGGGGTGGTTTCCCGTGCCGGCATTCCATCACGACTTCCCGCCGATAGCATCTCGGCCCTGAACGCTCTGGCGCAATTAACCCCAAGGTGCCTTAGGGTGGATTATCATACAAAAACAAACAGCGAAAATAACTTATTTAAATTACCGACTCTATTCCGAGGAGAGTAGAAAACCTTGTTGTGAAACTGAAAACTGTTTTTTATTAACGTTCATGGTCGCTTTCACTCAAAACAATCAAAACTGAATGGTGAATACTCTTAGTATCACCCTGGTGAAAGACCACTATTCAGAATTTAAAAGTTGCTTTAAATTCACACCTGGACACATAACGCATCTCTCAAAATGTTTTCTTTCCCAGAGCTTCTTTCCTTAAAAGCCCCTCCACGCAGCATCCCCAAAGATGACACGTACCCCCCCCCCCCCCCCCCCTCGGTAAATAGTTTTCCTCACAACATACCCCAATTGGGGATGCCATAGTCTCATTGGCTCCAGACGGGAGCAGTTGGGACTCTTGTGAGGTATTTATTCTCTATAAAAATAAAAATAAATTATGTTAACACTGTAATATTATATAGAAAAAAAAATTGTTTTTTAAACGAATCTACAGTTCTATTCCGAGATCGATGAAATTTTGTACAATTCACCTGGAAACAGGAGGCAGGTGAATGTCTACATTGTAATTTGAAAAACCTACCTACCACATATTCTCACCCCTTAAAAAAGAATAATTTTGGCACTTCATGATAAAATTTTGGACATTTGACGTTAAAAATAAGAGGAAATTACTTTCTACGTCTGATTTAAAAAAAACATCTCAACCACAAATGATTGAGCGGTAGCAGAGTGTAGAATCAGCAACTGTAAGTAAAACTGTAAAGCGTGACCCGGTTTTGTAAATTTTTTACCTTATATTTCACACAAATAAGGGACCAGATAACGTCACGAACTCTTCCGCACGGTACTATACTCTTAGCGGGCGTTTTCTCGGGCTTAAATAAAATTCAAACTTGTAGAATTAATGTAATTATGAAAGCATATTAAAAAAAAAAAAACTGGTATGTCATCTATCTACATGAACATATTTTTTATAAGTCAAAATATTTTTCACTCAACTTCCCTATTCTAAGTCCAAAATGGAAACTTTGTATAATTAATGAAGAACTCCTAAATGTGTTACTGTAAGTTTTAAAATTATACTATTTCTTCAATATTTGCAAAATTACTTTGTGGCATCATTTTAATTAAATAAAACAAATTACTTTGTGTAAACCACTAATCACATGTTATTATATCTATATGTTTCATAACCGATGGTTTCTTCGTATATATAAAAAAAATAACGATATTTGGTTTATAATTTTAAATTAAATAAAAAAAAATACTTTCTGTAAACCACTAATCACATGTTATAATTATCTACATGTTTCAAAACCGATGGTTTTTTCGTCAGATAATAACATATATGTTATTATCTCATTATTATGTTATTTTCTGATATTATGTTATTATCTGACGAAAAAACCATCGGTTTTGAAACATGTAGATAATTATAACATGTGATTAGTGGTTTACAGAAAGTATTTTTTTTTATTTAATTTAAAATTATAAACCAAATATCGTTATTTTTTTTCAATGTTGCCACCGACAACAACATAATACCAGCACACTTTTACCAAGTGATGTGCATCACCCCTTATTGTCCAATTAATGCTGTGAGAACGGGATATTTATGAACCGTGTGAAAAATTCATATTTTGTACCTCAAAGTCCAATCTTGTCACAATTATACTTTATCAATATTATTTGTTATATAATAACTTAGCGACGTTTTGCAGTAGTGACCTTAGACATTGGCGAAACGTGACGCAATCCTCACGGTCCAACGGCTAACACAGAGAATATTTATTGAGGAAATGTCAATCACAGGTAGCAACTATCTACCGGTGTCTGATACTGTTGCTACTGTTCGCTACGGGAAAAGTAAAGTAAACAGCTAAACTAGTCCCAGAAAGAGCTCGTACGGAAGTCAACGACGTTCGTACTATTTCCTCTCAGTAGTCTTGTTTGAAAACAAAAAAAGCAGAAGATACTAGAACGATGACGTCACGTACTAATCTTTGCTGTTCTGTAAACAGTTTACAATAATGAAATGTATCTTAGGAGGTAGAAAACTATATTATGATAACTTCAATTTATAACTATATTTCAATATTATAGATGGCAGCATTTCTCTTTGTGTTGGGTGAGTGTGTACGACAGACGTTGGCGTATTGACAATATAGATGGTCTTTATTCCAGAATTTGGGGAGCTAATTACAATCCCACACAACCACGTACAACGTAAGTACGTACACGGATTCAAAGAAGAACATATTTATAAATAATAAAAAAAATGAAACTAAAATAAATCATAAAACAAGAAACAAAGGGAAAAGATGGAAAAGATAGTAGTACAACTTCACCCTTTGACACTTTCATCGATCAAAACCAATACTGTACATTGATATTTTTTAGGGGTAACCGGATAAAAAAAAACAACGACAAAACAAAACATGATAAAATCATAGGTTGGGTTAGGTTATTTTGTTGTTCTGTTTTGTCGTGGAAACCTGTTCACGACCTTTCCCATGACAAATGGACACTCCCTGAGTTTGTTATATAATAATGATTAAACAAAACATTATAGAAAAAGAGCCTAACCTAACCTAACATTAAACACAGTATTCAGAAACTAGGGAGTAGGTACGAGCGGGAAACTGGTGAATCGAAATCACATACAGAGATCCCAAAAAATGATATATTTAAAATACAATAAACCCGTAGCTACAGATTCAAATTTGACCTCAAAATTTTGACTTTGAATCAAAAAAAGTTATACCGCAAAATCGATTCAAAATGTCATTTAGATTCCACTAGTTTCAAGACACCATGTATCAGAACAGACATTACCCGTCTCAGAACAGACATCTTCTAGTGAGGCGGGTAACTTACTTGCTTATAAAATATTGTTTTATCTCAATAAACGCCCGGGTTGCCGGCAATGAAATTGAATTTATATAAATTTGTATATAAACATAATGTGAAGGTACGTACTTGACTTACTTTAACCAGTGATTCCTGACATTATTTGGAGAAAAATATTTAATAAATTTTTTGTGTCCGGTAAAATTTATGATTGTTTTTTCTACCAAAAATAAAAAAATAGTAGTTGTTGGACAGGGGGCGAGATAAGTTGTAGGCGGTTTCTCAGCTGAGCGAATAGTGACGTCATGCGGAATAACTTTTTTAAATTTGATTTTGCAGAATAAAATTTGAAAAAAAAGTTGACCTCATAAAAAAGTCACCGGAGACCAAAATTTTATTCACATTTTTTACTCCAAATAATATCAGGAATCACTGGTTAAAGTAAGTCAATTGAGTACCTTAACCCCATGTATATTTAATATAATCATTAGATTACATCGAGTAACAAAAACATTCCTTTGTTTTTTCACTGTTCGGTTTTGTTTTGTAGTTGTTCTATTTGTTCCGGTTACAGTAAAATTTCTGAAGAATCATCGATAGAAGGAAAACTTATTTGCTGATAACAGCATATACGTAACCTTCTAAACGGCTATATCTGTATTTCTGATATAATACAAAAATTTGAGTTTTATGTTCCTAACAATTTCACTTAAGGGCGAAGGCAAAGAAGTTTTGTTATTCGAGATGCAGAACCAATCTAATAATAAACTAATAATTGGTAATCCGCTCGGAAAAAATGTAACTTGTCCCCTGATATAGATATTTTTTCAATTAAACTGAAATAATTCCTACCGAGATGTCGTTTGTGCAGTTGCTACCTCTCCCTAAACACATCACCTTGCTAGAAACGAATTTGAAATTTGCAAGAATGGCAAGATAAATAGTGCTAATTCGAGTGTATTTTTTTTAAAACCGAAGTAGGATTGGGACTTGGAAGCAAGAAGCAAGTTTAGTTGCAAACTGTTTTTTTTTCAGTTGCCTCGTCAGCGGAGGCACTTATTGGTGTTTTTCGTGTACATAACCTCGTTTTAAAGTCAAAAGATGGAATTTAAAGTTTTGGTTGTCGCTATAATTACCACATCACGGTGGAACTATATAACTATATTGTGATGTGTCATGTGCTCCTTCGCAGAGATTTAGTGGTAAGTGATCGGTATTCTTTTTCCTTGCACACCTTTTTTTTCCTACACATATAATTACTTAATTCCAGCAAGAACCGCTCCGTCTTGTTTCGTTTTTAGTATTTACAGTGAATTAATTACAAGTGTAATTCGTAAGCAGTTTTGGACGCACCAATGTATGTGATAATTACTGTAAATGTTCATTTAGGCTTTTATAAAAAAGAACTATGCGCAAAGCCATTTTGTTTTCACCGTTTAAAAATAATTTAATATAAACTTTACATACCTTATTAGAATGCCAGACATTAACTAGTGAACTCTTCTATCCAACTTAGATGGCAGCATCTCAACTTCTGAAAAAGGAGAAAAATATTTGTTTAGTTATTATGAGAACAACGTGAATTCTGTTATTGTAGACCGAATTACTTAGAGAGTTACTATTGCTTTAACTAAGTGTACTAACAAGTAATGATAACCTTATTGTTAAGAGGAACGGCCGCGCGGCCGGGGTCATATAAAACGTAGTTTTGGATTTGAGGCCAAAATACCCAACCAAACTGAAAAATTATTTTTGTAATCATTTTTTTTTAATGTCAAATATCTAGCTCGGATAGGAGCTACTTTTTTTGCTTTTAAATGATGACGTTTAGGTAATTAAAGAAATCAGTTTTGGTTCATTTTGGAAGGAACTTTTGAAGTTATTTATAACTATAAAAAAAAATTCTGCCTATTCCTTGGTTTAAATATAATGAAAAATAAAATAAAAATTTTGTAAAAAATTCGTTTCTATGGGTAGTAATTTTAATATATAAACGAAAAGTTTTTGTTCCGATGTAAATAGGATTTTTTTTATTTTAATTTAAACCCATTAAAATTGTCACTAAAAAAAATATTTTTAATTTTATATTTCTAAAAAAATATAGTAATTTTTTTTTTTATAATAATAATAATAATATTTGGCTAATTTATATAGCCCCGTTTTCGTGAAAAATCACCTCAAGGGCGCTGATATCTACATATACCCGCAAATAATTGTCCAAATTGCCTCTAAAATCATAAAATATTAAAAACTTTAATACCCTATATTTTATAATTTAAAGCAAAAATAAATATAGTAGCTAGATATTTGACATAACTTTTAATTACAAAGATAATTTTTCAGTTTGGTTGCGTATTTTGGCCTCAAATCCAAAACTACGTTTCGTATGAAACCGGCAGCGCAGCCGTTCCTCTTATAATTGTCACGGCCGAGAACGAACCCCGATCAATTGCTTGGAAAACTATCCTGAACATTTATTACACGACCAACTATTATTGTAAGAACGGTGGCATTAATTTATTATAGGCATTGAACATTAGATAGTTTTAAATTTGAGAATGTTCCTACCATCACATCTGAAGTTTAATTACTTAATTGATATTTGTTTTTTTACTACTTAACATCTTTATTATTGCTTCCTTCCTTTTTTTTTAGTTTTCGTACTGTATGTGATACTTATATAATTTATTTATTAAAATACTTTGTAAAATTGTATTACCTCCCACTTTATTATTGTAAATTTTTGATGAGTAGCAAAAAATAAAAAGAAAATAAAATACGTTTTATTAATAATATTAGCGAAACTCAATCGAAAATCTGAAACAGAAAAACGATACGGTCACATCTGGGACTCGAACCCATGGGACCTTCAGCTTTCCGGGCCGCAGCTCTCATTAATTAAAATATTATAATTTGAGGTTTACCTATCAAGTTAAAAATAAAAGTTAATTTTCTATCTTTCTAATCTCATAATCAACTTCTCATAATCAACTTTTCATAATCAACTTTTCATTAAAAAATTGTCAAATATTCAAACATTGAACCTCGATATCAGACACACTGCATGTTGTCCTAAGGGCAGGTGATTTTAAAACTGTCCCTTTCATTTGCGCAGTCAAATTGTGTTTGCGAAACAATTAATAATTGAAGACCTCATTAGCATGTCCAAGTCCGAGCTATCTTCCAACTCATCCAATCAACGTCTACTGCAGATAGGTACGTTCATTTGAATATTTAATTACAATAAAGCAGGGTTTCTTAAAGTGTGGTCCATGGACCCCTTTCGGGTATACGACACGAGTGTCCGTGGCCTCCAGTTAAGGTCAGTTTTGGAAAAGGAGACTGGAAGCAGGTAACACTGCATTTTTTCTATGTTTATGGAAGAGTTGCTGCCGCAGAGTGATGAAAGCACTACGAAAAGTACATAAAAAAGTACAAAAAGAGATGTCAAAGCATATGTCAACATTGCAGAATTCTTTTAAAGTTTACTCTAGCCCAGAACAGCTCAATAAAGAAACTTGGGTGCGAAGTTCATTTCGAATATTCTGGAATTGATGGAGATCTTGTTAAAGATGACTTCATTTGACTTTTTGATATACTGGCATATAAGCTCCAGGCCAAAAAGACCCCTTTCTCCTTCATAGTGAGTTTAAAAAATGGTTGTTGGAAAAAATATAAGTAGGTTAAGTTGTGTTAAAAAAAAATTGCAAGGGAACATGGTTGCAATATGGGGAGATTTTTGCAGCACGTTCCAGAGTGGAAGATACTCTCCGTATCGCCTGGCGAAAGACCACCATTCCGAATTGAAACGTTGTTGAAATGTCTTTAGCTGTATTAGGTGACCAGATCTGAATTCTTATTCAGATCTGAATACTTCTCCACCTTACTTTTACCCATCTCCTTCCCCTACTACCACTGATACCTTCAGCCTCACAACCCTTTTTCCTTTTGGGGATGCCATAGTCTCACTGGCTTCAGACGGGAGCAGTTGGGATTCTTGTGCGGTATTCATGTAAAGCGCCCTTGATTTGTGATTTTTCACGAAAACGGCTCTATATAAAGAAGCCACATATTTTTATTATAATTAAAAAATTAAAGTGATATTAAAAAGCGTTGTTTTGTTTTCCTAAAATTTTCTTCGACAAGAGTTTGTAATTATTTTGAAATTCTGAAAGTGGTTCATGGTTACAAAAAGTTTAAAAAGCACTGTCGTAAAGTAATTACTGCGTTTTGTACTGGTCTGAGTGCTGTTCTATGTACACTTTATAATGAGGTCGTCCAACAAGGCTTCAGATAAAAGAATATCATTTGACGATCCTTAGAAAAGTCGCTCCTTGTTTTCGCGTGAAGCGATATTGATTACTTGATAAAAGGGTGGTGAATATCATATGTCAACAAAATTACTAAAGATTACAGAGTAGGGAATATACCTACTCAAAATCAAAGGAGCAAATAAGTGTAAATTATCACTAACAAGCGCTCTGTGCGCTTTTGTGATTCACACGACTGGGCGACTCACAACACAGACTGGGTGCGACTAGGGTTACCAAATGACAGGAAATTTCCTGACATGTCCGAAATTTTAGCCGTCTGTCAAGGAAACAGGGAAAATTGTTAATTGTCATGAATTTTTAATAATATAAGAAAAAATAAATATAATAGAATTTTGTGTGTAACGGAATTTACAGGATGACACGTATTTCTTGTCAGAATCGAATTAAATGACATTTACTATGTCAGGGATTTTGTCAGGAAAACTAATCTTCGGATCTGGTAAACCTAGGTGCGACAAGTTCAAAATCCAATATTTTCAATAAAATATTTGTCGTGGAAATACGTGGAAAGTCATTATTACGGTCGATCGATAAGAATTGTTTCGATAACTTTCAGTAACTTCTCATCGTTCCCTAGGACAAATGCAGATCGCTAACATACAAACAAAAGTTTTACGTAGAATATATTAACAACACATAGTCACTGTAAACTGTTATTTATTCGTTGGCGATCTGCAGTCATGCTAGGAAACGAAGGGATGTTATCGAAAATGATCGATACAATCCTTATCGATCGGCCGTGCTAGGGGTCCTGCAGATAGATGTTATTCTGTATAAATTCACATTTATCTCAACAATCATAAAAATCAAAAGACAATTTAAAATAAAGATGAAAAATTTCCGCCTATGTCAACTTTGGGTACGCTGTGTGGAAATGAAGGAGAGAAAGTTCGGATTAAGAAAAAGGTATGAGGGGTGCGTAGGAATCTGGAGGTCAATGTGTCCAAGAGTGACGGATATATGAATTCATCCCTCCACTGTGGTGCAAGGCAATGGGTTGAGGGAGTCCAGCTGGTGAGGTCAAAAGGTCTCCCTCCACCAGTCTATCCCCATCCGCCGCCAAGACCTAGATAATCCTCACCCTGTGAACCTGGGCGCCAAATAGCGCAAATATATGAACCGCACCTAGGAATATGACCCGGAACTGGGTGTGCTCTACATTCAGTGCGGCATTTAGAGTACCAGAGGCCTCTTACTTTCGTAACACGATTGTGTCTGACAGATGATGTTGATGATTAGGTAAGTTCGGATAGTGCGTGCAGAGCGAAATATAATAAATTATACAGGAAGTATAATGAAGTAGGTTTCCTATGTTCCAGAGACATTGCTTCCTCTGCAAATGCGAAAACCGGTCTAGCCATTAGCCACACGCCCGGCGCTAATTTTTAAGGTCAATCACAGACATATGAATATGTATAGACCTGCCCTAAGTGATAAAAGCGTATTATTTCCCCCTCCTTAATTCTGGGTTCCATGGAACCGGCCGGGCTGGCGTATAGGTTCGCGTGAATGTAGAAAATGTGACGTCATCATTCTTGTGCGGACTAGCGTCGAGCTCTTATCGGTACATTTTACGAAATAACACGGCAAAAATGGTAACTTGTGCTATTAAAACATGTAAAAATAGAAGTGAAAAAGAGTATAAACCCAATTGTCGTATTACCTTCCATATGCAGGCATTATTTGTCATTATTTTAAGCTTATTCACATCATATAATATGATCAGTTTTAGACATGAACCGAAATTCCCGGTCCCGTCGTGTGCACGTTGCAGTTTACTGTGATAAGTAAATTATGAAACATTTGTAAAAGTGTCTTAACTAAACACGGTAACAAAATATTCGACTCTCAAAACAAGCGAACCTTTCTTCATTTTATATGGATTACACAAGTTTGTTCAAACCGGGCGAACAATTCGCGCTCCCATGTAAAAAGGTCTATTCATTCAAAAGCAGATTTTACTTTTAAGAGCTAAATGGTGATATTATAATGCGTGATGCCTATATACTGTCATATTGAAGGATTAACGAATCACATATCGTTACCGTCAACTCATCCCTCTCTGCCCCGCTACAGATGGTTATTACCCCTCTCCCTGATTCTCAAGTCTATGAATAATATGTCTGTGAGGTCAATATATTATTTCGCCATAATAATACTTACTATTAGCTAGATAAAGACAAAGGAATAAAAAAATAAATCTATTGAAATAAAACCAGCACTAATTACGACATAAAACGATCGTCTAGGTGATTAGTCAGACATCTCCACATACTATGTTTCGAGATAATAAAGAAAAGAATATTCTAATGCTCACCATAAATCAAATATAATTTACACGTGTCTGTGTTTTAAATCTTACTAATATTATAAACGCGAAAGTTTGTATGGATGTATGTATGTTTGTTACTCTTTCACTCAAGAAATACTGAATGGATTTTAATGAAACTTTACAATAATATAGCTCATACATCAGAATAACATATGGGCTATAATTTATAAAGCTAGCTATATATTTTCAATATATTGAAAATAATGATTATAGTTTAATAGAAAAAGTCAAAATTTGAGAATGACATTTTGCAAAACAATGATTGTTAAATCAAAATTCCATTTTGGAAAATATTTAAATTAATGAATTTATTTGAAGTACTCGCCTAATACTTTGAATCGAATCAAGAATTATACATGTTTTAAATAAATAGGTTAAGAATTTTGGTATAAACGTAGATGGGACCTAGGAAAAGAAAATAGATTACTCGAAGTACTAATCCTGCGCTGACGAAGTCGCAGGCAGAAGCTTGTATTAAATATGCCATAAAGTTATACTGAGAGGCATAACGGTCCCGTACATTAGTATGATATTGTAAAATATCCTACTAGTGACCCAGAAAAATTCGTTTAAGAGGAATATAAACGCCAGAAATATTTGACTTCTAAACCCTTTAGAACTCCGCGTGTTTTTGGTATTATCTGCACAAGGAAAGCAGCGCCAAAAAGATTTTTATTTTTTTTATGAATAATTTTACAAGAATGAAAAAAAAATAGTCAATAAAAATAGTCAAAAATAATCTAAATAATAAAGGCGTATATTTTTAAAGTTGCATCTGATATAACTTTATATTTGTGTAATGGGAAAATAAATTATTTAGTACTTTACGCTTATATTTTTTGTAACGTAATTAATAATTTTATTTTAATTCCAATAAATAGAGAAGGTAAAAAAAGCTTCAATGTATCCATAGCATTATTTTTCATATTCATAATGTTAACCGATTCGTGGTAACGATATATCTAAATAGTATTGGCGTATAGCTTTATCTTAATTTACGGGCGATATTCGGGTTCTCCTTAGTCGGTACATTCAAGTTAATCTAGTTTATAACTCATTATCGCCAAAAAGTGGATACAATTTATATTATTTACCAAGCGTCAAAATGATATTCCACCAGGACTGATAAATAAAATCATATTTTCAACTATTACCAATAAACATACGGGAAATACCCAATCTAATCTAAAGGTAAGTACACTTTACCTAACGCAAATTACAACGAATGGCCCAAACCGGAGTAATTAGGTAAAATAAATAATACATTATCCATTATATTTAACAAATACATGGTTATTTTGTTTAATGTTTATACTAAGCACACTTTATCTACCGCACTGTTTAGATAAATTATGCGAAATGTAAATTTATACAATCTCCTGAATCCAAATACATAATTTTTCTAAATGCGTTATTGTATTGGTGAGTCGTTTCAACGATGATTCGGTGACGACAATGAAAAAAATCATGTAAAATGCTTGGAAAAATGTTTTTTTAACATCGGCAACAATTATTACAATAATATAATATTCTGTTTTTAACTACATTTTTAAATGTTTTCACTTAGTAAAGAAATAAATTATGATAATTTTTAAAAATAAAATTTGACTGGCCAAGTAGGAAGATTTTTCTGCTTTGGGAACTGGACAGTTAAATTTACTGGTCTAGTTCATATGCAATATTTTCATCGTAGAATCATCCACACAAAAATGACAAAAACCCTTTCAATACCTGAGGACTCGACACTCTTAGCACTGGTTTGGTGAAGCAATAGTCTAGCGATATATATTTTAATAATATAATAAAAAAAATATATTAATTTAATTTATTTGACCGTAACCGGTTTCAGCTTGTTAAAGCCGTCTTCAGACTGGTACAAATTATACTTAAGGCGATACCCGGCGGTGATTTTTCCATACAAACATATTCCCCATTTATCTCTCTGGATTTTAACCATAGAGAAAATATTGTTTTTACATAAAATAGATATCAACTAATAGCGTGTTGTTTTTTTTTGATAAGTTACTTTTTATAGAAGTTATGACCTTCCAAAAATCAATAAAATTGACAGGTTTAAACGCCGTCAAAAGACGTTCAGTATACAAACCAGACAATGTTTTTAAAAAAAAAGCAAAACGTGTAAACATAAAATGTTTTTTTTTATGTAGTTGGTAAAAAAAAATTAAAATCAGTCCACTTTTGGAGGAGAAAAGTGGGGAATACAAAACCTCGATTTTAGTTAGGTATTAGTAGCCCGAGGTGCATTGTCCCTTTTGCTCAATATCCGGTGGAGTAAGAGCAACAGTGACAGCAACAATTTAGTAAAATCTATTTTTCAAATGTCTCCACCACCGGGTATCATCTTAACCAACGGTACATATACATAACATATGAGGGAGGATGGTCTACGAGGATTTTATTTAATTATATGGGTTTTCTTACGTTTGTTGCTGAGTCGTCTTTGACTCTCAAAATTCTAATTATTTTGGTTAGTCAATGACGATTTAGCAACAAATGTATGAAAACCCATATAATTGAATAAAATCCTTGTAGACCACCCCTTTCCCCTCTCTCTCACATGTTATGTATATAAACCGTAGGTAAATAATAATGTGTACCAGTCTGAAGATGGCTTTAACAAGCTGAAACCGGTGACGGTCCAATAAATTAAAGTGGAAATAAGTTTTATATTTGTTTTATTATATTATTATAATGGAATCCACCACGAATTATTATTAGTTTCAGAAATAGAAATATATATTTATTTTTATTTTTAAATTAATAGGTAAAACCTCAAATTATAACATTTTAATTAATGAAGACAGAAAAATCAGAAAAAGACCGGGTCACATCTGGGACTCGAACCCAGGACCTTCGGCTTTCCGTGCAGATGCTCTATCCACTGAGCGAATGTGTCCCTATTCCTAAGTATATGTGACCCTAAGGATAGGGACACATTAGCTAAGTGGATCTGGAAAGCCGAAGGTTCTGGGTTCGAGTCCCAGATGTGACCCGATCTTTTTCTGATTTTTCTGTTTCAGATTTAGATTGAGTTTCGCTAATATTGTCTTCATTAATTGAGATATATATATATATTTTAAGTAAAGAACAATGTTTCACAATAATCATTATAGTCATCAACTTATCATTTCAGTTTCATGGGAAAGTTGTAGCATAAGGAAGTCCCCACCTTTCCCTACACACGACCATTGCATGCGTATGTGCGTGCGTGCCCACCATAAATGTACTTCACACGTTTCCATGTTACACAGATGCCCTAACTTGGCCACGACTGGTTTTTCTATTAGAAAACCTTCAACAACAAACGGAATTGAAGTAGAGAAAAAATATTGTGTAATTATTGAACGCTATAAGCTCAGTTTTAATCATTCCTTCTTTATCATAACCTACCTCTTCCTCGTCTCCTTCCCTCCCCCACTTCCTACAGCCAAACAAAATACTACAAATGGGGATGTCATAGTCCCACTGGCTCCAGATAGTTGAGACTCAAAGACAGCTAAATAAAAAAAAATATTTATAAATTTCGTAATTTCCAAAGCGTCCCTGTTATACGAGTACATATAAAATAACCACTGGAGCGACAGAGCAATTTAAATATTTTTTCTCGGATTGCTAAAGGAAATTTTTCCGCCCACATTAAAAAAATCATACCTCCGAATATGAATATGGAGACATACAAAATGATTATATTTCTATGTAGCCAATGATTTCCCCTATCTTTTGGTTATTTTCACACATTTGTAGGATTTATAAAAAAATATAATTAAATCTTTAACCTTAAAACATTTTAAACAATCTAGAGAATATTTATGTTGTTATTTTTTGTACAATATATAATAATATAGTCGTTTCGATAAAATAAAAAAATATATAATTTGCCACATTTTGGCAACAAATCAATCCGTGGTTTTAGAAATAGAGCCATAATGTGGCAAAAAGCGCTCGAGTGGTTAAGAGGAATACATAAGCCAAAAATGTGCATATTCTTAGTGTGCCTAATATCACCAAGAATATAGGTAACAGGCATAAAAATTGCTTGGCAAACGGAGTCTGGAAACGGTGGATTTTAATGCAAAGGTGGTTTTAATTTATTTTGTGAATAATTTTATAAGAAAGAAAAAAATTAATCAAGGGAAACTGTCACAGATAATCTTAGCCATAAAACAGTATTTATTTAACATTGTTTCTTATATTCGTTCATACATTTCTAATTTAAAAAAATACAGTTTTTAGTAGTTTACGCTTATATTTTTTATAGAGTAATTAATTATTTTTTCTTCTTTTTTCATTAAATTGCGCTAGTTACAAGTTTTGAGGATTTTACGACCACCATGCTGGGCACATGACCGTGTTGTGGTGGTTGATTTTAATTCAATTACACCAACACGATAGGAAAAGTTTCAATTTACCTCAAGCATTTCGTATTTTTCTGTATTGTCTTTTCAGATTTTCGCTAATATTATCTTCATTAAAATATACTTTTTGGTATTTATAATGTACCTACACCGATTCGTATTAAAAATAATTCTAAAATCGTGATTTCACATAAAGTTTCGAGTTGAAACGAAAATTTAGTAAAGTGTCTTGACGAAGGCTTCATCCCAAACGGTTACCAGAATGTTTAGTGGAAACTTTTTAAGTGTATGAATATTGAGTACAAACTTTTCATCGGATGTTAATTCCTCACATGATAATTCATCATGTCTCGAAGCGTTGAAAACTGATAATTGGGGTTTTTAACCTTAGGTTAGGTTAAATAAGGTTAGGTAAGGTAAGGTTAGGTTAGATCAGGTTAGTGTGAGTTATGACGTGATGAATTATCATGTGAGGAAGTATCGTGTCTGAATAAATTTACTATGGGAATTCAGACACTGAGATCTCATAGTCCGATTAGACATGGAACCATCCCAAACATGTCGATAATTTCAATATGTAACCCGCGCATTGGTGATATTCAATAAATAAGGCATTAAGAGGCTAGACTTTGAACGACACGCGGAACACCCTCGTCTGTCATTCTGTCCCGCTCACAATAAGCTCACGCACACTTACAATACATGCGAATGCGAAATGTGCGAATGAGACAACGCTCAAATTTACCTACAGAAATCGTTCGAAAAGGGGTTTATGGAGAATACACTTTTCTACACCGAAACTTTCACGAAATTGAAATTTAAAAAATATATTTTTTTTAGAAAGAAGAAGCTACGTCGGTAGCTTTTTATAATTTTATGATTCTTTATGAGAGTTGAGTTAGCAGCACTTTTTCCTTAAATAATATTTTTTGATAAATCGTGCTTGTTTGACAGTGAATGTTCACGTTAATACGAAACGCATCGAAAATTCGAAAACATACCGACATAGTTTTCACCCTCTAGAAGGCAGTATAAAAAAATATATTCATTTTGTGCAATTTTCGATGTAGAAAAGTGTTTTTTCCCGGGCGTCCTTTTTGTATGGGTTGAAAAGCGAAGTCTATCGTCTTAAGTTATTCTAATGTAATGTACGTTACCTTGGCTTAGCCATAAGGAAGCTTCGAAATCTTTCCTATACAACAATAATAAAATATTTTCTGCGTAGGAAATATGCGGCTAAATATATTTTTTATTATTATTGTTCTCGTGACATGCGATAAATGAACTCGAATGAAATCACAATAAAGCTAACAACTTTACAATGTCTTTAATTTACTCTATAATAAAACAGCTAGCCTACATTTCCGCTGATGCTTTAATAGTTGCATTGAGATATTGTATTATCGCTTGGATAAAATCACTCGTGTTTTATTGAGTAATTATGTGGGAAAATAAATAACAGCTAGACTGTACTGAATTAAACTATGCTAACTCTAAACTATGATCCACGTGTTAGACGACTTTAATAAATATATTATATGAGTGTAATATCTTTACAATCCGACTTAGTTCGAGATTTAGATTGAAACTAACTAACTAACTAACTAACCATCACGCCGTTTTCCCGCAGGGGTAGGCAGAGAGGACGGACCGCCAAACAACTCGGTCTTGGCACACACTCCTTGCCTCATTCACATTCATACATCTTCTCATACATACTCTTCTATTATTCTGACTCTTGACATTGAAACGTAATGTTGTGAAATAAAAACATACCAGCTTGTTTTGTTTTTGAAAGTCAAATAGATATTTTATAATATTCGTTATATACCTAATAATAATAATATAGTAAGATTTTTTAAATATTTATATTGAGGGATCAGTAAGATTTATCGGTCAAATTAGGAATTCCACCGAGCCGAACCCTCTGATAAGAAAATATCTGGAGTCGGCGAATTATTTTCCCATTCAATAGTCTGGTAGGTTAACATGTTGTTCTTGTATTGTTTTGTATTAATTATACTTATATAATACACTTGCATAGCGTGGATTTACTAGATGATCATTTTTATGGAAAAGTGTGTGAAAAGGTTTAGTTTTTCCTATGGGGAAAACTAAACCCGGACCTAAAAGTCTGGTGCGTAATATATAATATTTTTAATCTGGGAGGATACGGGTACCGCCGCCCTGGGCACCATTTTTTTGGATCCAACACTGCGCCTGCCCACCAGCTACGTGGCGAGCCAGATCGGGAGAGGCAGGTTTGGGGAGACTCCTAGACCTCTCCAGCTGGTCTTTCTCGAACCATCGTCTTGCATCGCAACGAGAGGGATGGATTCATACGTCCGAATATTATACGGCTTTATACGAATATTTTTTTGAAAAAACTCAATTATTTACGTCAGGAAAAATGAAAAATACTGCAGTAAAAGTTTATTTTTTGAACACCATGTTTTTGGTTTGACCTGTGTCAATAAGTTTAAAGATTAGGAAATACTAATAAATTACTTAAATTGCTTAAACTAAGATCCTAATCACCGATTTTGTGCATATTTTTTCGTCTTATAGTAACGATCGGAACCATGTGTTATTCAAATTATGCATATTAAGCTAGTCTCAGACGAGCGCCATACTCTCATATAATATAGCGATTCTGAAAAATTACAGTAAAAGATACTAACAGGAACTACTGTACACAAAAAACAGTATTAATTGCTGAATTGTATACTGCAGGCCTGAGCCCAAATACGAATCTGTTTGTTGAAAAATGAAAAATACTGCAGTAAAAGTTTATTTTTTGAACACCATGTTTTTGGTTTGACCTGTGTCAATAAGTTTAAAGATTAGGAAATACTAATAAATTACTTAAATTGCCCAAACTAAGATCCTAATCACCGATTTTGTGCATATTTTTTCGTCTAATAGTAACGATCGAAACCATGTGTTATTCAAATTATGCATATTAAGCTAGTCTCAGACGAGCGCCATACTCTCATATAATATAGCGATTCTGAAAAATTACAGTAAAAGATACTAACAGGAACTACTGTACACAAAAAACAGTATTAATTGCTGAATTGTATACTGCAGGCCTGAGCCCAAATACGAATCTGTTTGTTGAACTCCTGTGTACAACTTACTTATTGAATATTTATACCTACACGGAGAAAAATGAACGGTTAAAAACGGGACTAAAGTTCTTACGAACAAATTAACAGTGATTCAATGTTTATTGGCGGTAAAATACGTACGAAATTACGTATACCAACAAATTATTCTTAATGTTCCCGTCAATAAACATTGCAACCCTGTTAATTTGTTCGTGAAAAAACTTCAGTCCCGTTTTTAACCGTTTTTAATATTAAAATGATCGTTTTTTCTATTAAAATGATCGTTTTTTCAAATAACATTTTTTTTTCGTGTACTTGTGTTGTGCCTGCTTATATATTTCATGCTCAGTTAATTATTTATGAACAAAGTGAAAAAAAATTGTTTAATTTCATATCTAAAACTATATAATTGTTATGATGATCGTGTACAACTTACCAATGTTACATGTAAAAGCCTTCAAGGCGTAAATAAAAAAAAAAATAAACATCAATGTAAAACGTACTGTAGAAACTTGTTACACAGAACATTTCCATTTTGGAAAAGGCGAGAAATCAAGAAAGACCTCGGGCAAAATGATCGGACGATATAAAAGTCAGCGATAAAAAGTGTTAGGAAAGCCTCAAGGAGGCTTAGTTTAATCTACACGATCGTACCACCACTATAATATAGTCGGGATTACTCCTGTCCCCGCTTCGGGGATGGAAAGGAGATTGAATTTCTATCAGCAAATACACAGCAAACTACAACTGTTATTTATAGAAGGCATGGAGAGCACTGTAATGAAATTTCTTATCAGAAGGGCGATTCTCTGTCTTTTGCGAAGGCGTAACGTGTCTTAGAACGGCCGTATACGACAATTTTTGACAGTTTTCTTATATGCCGTATCGCGCTAACGAGGACATCGACCACTAAAAGTAAGTTACCCCAACACCAGAGTTGAGACGCGCGTACAAACATCAACATAATATGACAAATAGATAGTCATTTATAAACGCCTTAGGATTATATGTTAGTAGTATAATAACTAAAAATAGTCATTCGTGTTTGTAGGTAATTAATCCATACCAACTGACATCAACACACAACAGGCATAGACAAGCCATTGAAAACCACAGAAAATTATAGAAATTTAACAGAAGATAACGCACGACGGATGCCATCTGATTTTCGACGGATTTTGCCTTTTGTCTTAATTGTCTCGTAATGCTGACTTTATGCAAAAGATAATTACGAAGTCGAGAATTTAATCGACATTTAGTCAAATCCATATTTATTGAAAATTCACTTTGTGGCGTCATTTTAATTCAGTGGTTCCCAAAGTGGTCCGTAGGGACCGGCAGAGGTCTCTGGGATCATTCAGGGGGTCCGCGGAAAATTAAAATTGATTTGGGGGTCCCTGAACAACGTCAGGGGATCCGCACAAGGTTAAAATTACACTTTTATAAAACATCGACGCATAAATTATTTGCGATTTTTACGATTCATGAAATTCATTAATTCTTTGAAATTCTGTGTCCCCTTCTCCCCCCCCCCCCAACACACAAGGAATGGGTGGTTAACACCGGGTGTCGGAATTCTCACCGATGAGCCTCCTCCCCAGAATGGACGGTTTTATGGACCTTATTGTTCAGGGATTTTCGCAGGAAACCTCATTCCCTATCCCCGGGGTCCGTGGGCAAATTTTGACTATGAAAAGGGGTTCCCGGGCCAAACGAGTTTGAGAACAACTGTTTTAATTAAACGAAAACAAATCACTTTGCATACATTACTTATTTAAACAAAATTATCAACATGTTATCAAAACCAATAGTTTCTTCTTCGGGATAAAATTAAAAAATAGACAAACAAGAATAGACAAATAATACTGTGTTAATTTTTTTTTTATATAAAAGTTTTTTAATATTTAAATGCAATTATTATGTAATCTAAAATAGTACCACTCTTTGTACAGATTTTTTGTCTATATGTACTTACCGAGTATTTATTTGTCTATTGTGTTTTTGGTAAAATTTCAATTTATACTGACAAAGAAACCATTGGTTTCGAAACATGTTGGTAATTTTCATTAAATAAGTGGTGTATAACATGTATTTGTTTACAACGAATAATGAAAATCTTTAAAACCAAAACAACTAATTATCACTGATTCAGTATGAGTCTGAAGTTTTCGGCTGTGCTAGAACATTAACAGAATGATTTTGCATTTATTAATTGGCACCAGCGCGGCGCGGTGAGAAGAGGATAATGAATCAGGAACCGGTCTGACTCACTTGGACAAACGACAACACGCGAATCATGTTAAACATGCGGCTAAATACAAGGAACTAACGGATTTTGCCAAGAATTTTAAGCAATTCCACCAAAATACATGTTGATCATCTGCATCCGGATAAACGGCCTTCAGCAAGCCCTGCGTCAAATCGGAAAATGGCCTCTTAGTTCTATTTTAAGATTTCTGAGGTAAACATTCTTATCCCTTTAGCTTTGACCTTCACTAAAATGGCGCCTGGAGCATCATGAATTTTGGCATCTTTTGAAAACTATTTGCTACCGGTTTCGACATTCACTTAAAAATTATATAAATACATAAAATAATTAGATATTATTAGGTGAGAGTAGTGGTATTGGTGAATTTTTTTGGGAGGGGGGGGGGGGGAGTCAAAATAACAAGGAAACATGGTCAACAATATTTGTAAAACCAAACTAGGGATGTTACGAATGTGATATTTTTCACATTCGCAAATGCGAATGTTCAGAGTGCAAATGTGCGAATGCGAATGTTAAGGAATCACATTAAAAAAAACTTTAGTCAACATTAATCATCGTTTTAATAAAAAAATAAAAACAATAAATCAATTCTTATACAGTGAGTTTAATAATCGAAGTTCAAAACTCATAAACGATTTGTTTATATACGTAGGTAACGACTGATTAGTTACATACAATACAACATTTACAACCGAGGCGACTGACAAGTGACATGACAAATGACAACTAAAACGATAAACCAATCAAGGAATCACAAAGAATGTAGAGAGAGAGTTATGGTAGATTCAGACTGGGTCGACGTACGTGCCCATCGCTACGCCTAACAATATCTGGACTGCTTAGCAACCATAGATTTTCAATGAAAATTTATGTTTTAGAATCACATTGGCCACCCGCATCGCGACGTGCGATGTCTGTGGCCATTTTCATAGAAAATGTATGGGTTGCTAAGCATTGTTTGAGTAGCGATGCGTACGTACGTCGTCCAGTCTGAACCTACCATAATGCTTTCTATTGGTCGAAAGCGCGCTCAAGCGCTTGCGCGAAAAACAAAAGACACGTGGACAGTCACGACATGATCTGCGCACATTCGCATTCGCTAAACAATCGCATCGATTGTTGCGAATGCGAATGTCGATGGGAATGTTTAAAATGATGCGAATTATTCGCATGTGCGAATGCGAATGTTCGTAACATCCCTAAACCAAACTACTGTTTAGGTGAGTGGTACATCCATTTTTTCCACTGTCATCGGGAAATCGCCATTCACCCTAACTTTCATCAATGTCAGTAACGGCAATTTATTTCATGAACCTAAAATATTTTTAAGCGAGATAATTTTTGATAAAGTTCCCCAATTCTATCATGATGGTGTGCTATATGCGAAGATACTTATTTTTAAAAGTATTTGTTTGCAGAACTCATGCACTTCTCATGAAATTAACCGATGAAAACTAAAAGTCTTGACGTTGAAACTATTAAAATCCCTCACTAGACTATTTCAGATTGAATAACTATTAAATACATTGACAAACTCAAATATAATAATTCACATTTATAAAATTAGGCAATTTATGTAAATTTCTGTGAAATGTACCTTACTGACGTTGAAGCGTTTAAAATCACTTACAACACTATTTTAGATTGATTAATTGATAATTTATTATTGTCAGATTTGACATGTGACTAGCGCCTCAGTGTCTAAATAAGGAACTATTCTGCGGCTCAGCAAAGCTCGAGTGGCAGATTTAGCCCGCTTAAATTTGAGCGAAGAATGTCGTACATAGCGAGGGTAAGGATTGGCTGATATAGTATAGCCAGTCCGCATCCTTGCTATGTACGACATTCCTCGCTCCAATGTAAGCTAAATCTACCGCTCAAGCTTCGATAAACCGCAGAATAGTTCCTTTTTTAGACGCCGAGGCGCCAGCAGACATATGCCAAATCTGACATTTACGTAAATAATATTTGAATATTTCGACCGAATTTTACGCAAATTTCCCAATTTTGCAAGTATGGACTATTATACTCATCGAACGATGAGGAATAACGATGTTATTTGATAATCAATCAAAAATAGTCTTATAAGGGATTTTCAAAGTTTCAACGTCAGGACAGCTTGTTTTGAGCGGTTAATTTCATTAATAAGTGAAGTGACTCTAGCAAAACAAATAGTAATTAAAATTAGGGTACTCGCTTAGAGCACCATGCTGATAGAAGTAAAAAACTGTCGTTGTTTTTGAAAGATCGCGATCGTAATATGGCGATTTTCCGGAGCATAGAGATGTCCCGATTAAGATGACAGTTGAGAGCATAGACAGTAGATTTGTTTTCAAGGAAAAAAATAAACACATTCCCCTATTAAATTCATAGACGATAAACGTAATATTGATGACATCTAGGCTTTCGACCTATATACTGATTATGTTCCAAGTTGTGCTAAGCTCGCCATTCCAACAAAGCCGAGCTTAAAATCAACTGATATACCGGGCCTATAAGTTGTCTCAGCAATGTGCTAGTGAATTCTTTGAAAAATCGCTTACCGTTTTAGCAATGACCGTTGATTGCCACAATGTTAAACGTCGTATACTTCCTGCCAACCAATTACATATTTTTATCCTTGTTGTTGTTAATAACAATAATATTTTGTATCACAAACGCAAAACTAACAGATTTACCTTTGAGCTAATGATACCCCCATCATAAGCCAATGATCTATTATCAGTCACGTATACACTGAATACAGAGAGGCTGGAGAGATAATTAGTGCTATAAGGACAGAGTACGATGTGTTGAATTAAACACTAGTAATAATGTAACTGCTGTAACACGACTACGATTTGTTAAACTTTGAGCTGTGAGCGTACGAAAGTTACGGGTAAATACATCGCCATAAATGTATTACAAAAAAATCATCCACTCATCCAGTCAAATTTCGAATCAGCCAAACGACGTCCGTGGTCGAGTGGTAACACACTTGACTCCCATTCGGAAGGTCGCGGGTTCGAACCCGGCGCACGGTGGACGGAATGCAGAAAAAACACGAATTAATTGTTTGCTGGTTAAATACTGATGCAATTTTTTTGTTGTTGATCTTATTAATGAATTATAACTATTTTGAAGTAAAAATTAATAATTTACTCTTGCGTAAAAATTTACAACAACAAAATAATACATTTTGAAGATATAAAAAATATCTAGGAAAATAAAACATATTAATTTTAAACTTTACATATTATAATTCAGATCTATGAACACAAAAATAGAAAAATGGTAGAAAATCTAAGTGCTTAAGGTGTCTCCGTTGTCATCAGAGTCTAAATCATCACTCAAATTTCCAGAATCATTGGACGGAATTCTTAGTAGACTTAAAACTTCCGTAGGTAACACAGAACCTTTTTTTTATTAAGTGGTCGAATAGAGGAAATTACAGGGTCTGATGAGATTAACAAATTATTGAATATATCTTGATTGGTGCTAGTTCTGGAAACTTTTCGGCTATGGTGTTCTCGGTAGTACTTTATCTCTTTATGCCTCGATTCTTGTAAATCTCCAATTGGGAGTAAAAATAAATTCATTACTGTCGCACCATGTGTTAGGATTTTATGAACACTTGTCGGCATGGGGTACCAATTATATAGACGTACATAAAGCCAGGCAGTGTCTAAAGCATATTGTTCGAAACTATTTTCGTCGATGACATATCCACTTATATCCACTGGACATTACTATAAATTTCGCATCGATACCTGTTATTTCCGAAGACAGAATATGATTGTCAAAAAATCGATGGGCAGTATGGACATCATTGGTACTACCGAAGCCCTGCTTTGGCATATCTACCAGTACGATATTTTTTTCTCTGAACTCTGAACTCATTAATAATGTTTCTCTTTCTTGATCCAACTTTTAGTTAATTTTCTTGTCCACGGACTTGCCATGATTTAATTTCGAGACGATATGAAATATGCAATAGACATTCGAAAAATCTAATTTGTGCATGCAACGTTGTGATTAGACCAAATGAAACGTGCTAACCCCGCACTCTAGATTTACAACTTTACTGAGATCATTCATGTATTTGGGCCTGGCTTTAGATAAATAGCACATTTGTGTCCAGTTATTGTTTGTCAGTGAGTTGCAAACCGTCAAAATGTTCGAACCTACCACTATGTGGTATTTTTGTATTATATAATTAATTAAAAACTCATTTGATTCCACGGAAGTGGCATTTAATATTCCGCGTTCTTTTAATGCCTCGAATAATTCTCCCCGGGGAATGCATATAGACCTTCCTGAAAATAACAAAATTGTTCAAGGAAGGACAAAAAAGGAACACAATTTATATATGACATAAAAGGTGAAACTTTAGTCTACAATACGTACATACTCACAAATGGGAACAAATGATGTTTTGTGTCTAAACGCTAAATGAAATAAGCATTTTAACAGCAAAAAAATACAAAAATAGCAGAAAATTAGATGTTAGTTCAAATCTCACATACATGTGATATTGATTTATAGTTTAGTAAATTAAATAAAGAATACAATAAGAAACGTTAGTCGTAACAAACTTTTGTAAATATATCCAAACGTCACTCAATACACAACCGTCTCTGCTCATGCGTAGGAGCGAACTGAAAAAAGCTATGCCAAACATCCAATTTACGACGCACTTTGCGGCGTTGCCAAACTTTTATCAAGCGCTATTGACACATTTAAATAAACACATAAAATGCAGAAACTATTTTGCTATACTAAAAAAAATAAATGTATTTAAAATTATAACGTTTGCAAAAACCACTTAATTCGGGTTTTTTCTCCATTCCGTCCATAGTGCGGCGTGCGCAAATAAATTTTATTTGATTAATTTGTGTTATTTCACAATTAATTAATAAAAATTATATATGTTATATTTGCGGCACGTTCCAGAGTGGAAGATACTCTCAGTATCGCCCTGGTGTAAGACCACCATTCAGAATTGAAACGTTGCTTAATAATGGCTTTAGCCGTGTTTAGTGACTAGATCTGAATAGCCAGGTACTTTCCCGCCTTCCTCTTCCCCATCTCCTTCCCTTCCCCACTTACCTTCAGCCTCACAACATATTACAATTGGGGATGCCATAGTCTCACTGGCTCCAGAAGGGAGCAGTTGGGACTCTTGTGAAGTATCTCTATATAAAAAAAAAAATTAAAAAAAATAAAAATAAAAAAATAAAAAAAACAAAAAAAAAACAAAAAAAAAACAAACAAACAACTATGTAGCGAGTTCATCGAAAACGAGTTCAACCTAACCTAACGTAACCTCTCGTTGTCGATGAATTTGCTTTCGATGAATTGATTTTCGATGAAATCGTCGGTTTCCATCTCAAAATATATACGAAACTTTTTTTATATGAATACCGTACAAGAGTCTCAACTGCTTCCTTCTGGAGCCAGTGAGATTATGGCATCCGCAATTGGGGTAACTTGTGAGGCTGAAAATAGTGGGGAGGGGAAGGAGATGGGGAAGAGGAAGGTGGGGAATTATGTGGATGTTCAGATCTAGTCACCAAACACAGATAAATCCCTTTCAAGCAATGTTCCAATTCTGAATGGTGGTCTTACACCAGGGCGATACTGATAATATCGTCTACTCTAAAACGTGCCGCAAATATGTACAACATAATTATATTTAATTAATTAATTGTGAAATAACACAAATTAAATTTAACTTTAATCAAATAAAATTTATTTGCGCACGCCGGGTTCGAACCAGGGACCTTCGGATTGGGAGTCCGGTAGTTGCCTACCGATTAGTAAACTTGAACTTTATTAATAAATAAATCTTAAATATACTTTATCCTGTGGATAAGCTATAGGATTCCTGACATTATTTGTAGTAAAAAATGTAAATCAAATTTTAGACTCCAGTGACTTTATAATTTTTTTTTCTTCAAAACCTTACAAAACTAAAATTCTTTCACATGTGATCACTGGTCACTCAGCCGAGTAACCGCTCAGCCCATTGCCCACGACCCTACCTTTCTAAAAGTTTTAATTTGAGAAAAAAAACTGAATCACTGCCAATAACGTCCCTTAATACCTTGAATATAAAAAAAAAATAAAAGCCAAGTACTTCCCAATCTTCCTCTTCCCATCTCCTTCCCTTCCCCTATAACTTCGGTCTCACATCATAGCCGAATTGTTGATGCCATAGTCTCGCTAGTCCCAGGCGGGAGCAGTTGGGACTCTAATTATTATTATTCAAATAAAAAATAAAGGGTCCATACATGTCGTATACAAAATGTTGACGACAAAATAGAATGCTGTCTCCTACGCCATTTTATTATAAACATATAAAAATTAAACTAACATTTCGATATGCAAATAGTTAAGATTTTCCTGAAGCCACGACATTTCAACACCAGGCCCCCAGCACACTCGATAGATAGGATTGATAGGATAACTTTCTATAACTTCTCATCGTTCCATAGCATGACAGTTCACAATATCTAAGTGTCCTAAATATATTCGACATCAATTTTTGTTTGTACATTAGCGATTGGCAGTTGTCATAGGGAACAATGAGAATTTACCAAAAGGTATCGATACAATCCTTATCGATCAAGTGTGCTAGGGGGCCAGGTGAGGATACTCTTAATATATAATTTATAAACTTGATTCAACACGGAACGGCTTTAATAATAAAAATATGTTTAATCCCATAAAAGTTGTAAGGCTACAAAATAATTCCAAAAACGGATTCTATTATCAAACCGGTTTTACTTTTAAAAATAAAGATCCGTATTGTAGGTCACCTCGAAACCATAAACAATAAACATGAGAACTAAACATTTATCATCTCTTCGAGACTTATTTTAATAGACAATACAACGCCATACATTTTCATCCTAAGGCGATCCGCTCAATGAAGAAACTGAAAATTGCTGGTTGCTATGGTTTCCAACCAAACTTCCTACTCAATTTGATGTTTTCAATAATTATCTCAGCTTGTTTAACAGACGAAGTAAAATCAGCTGTCATCGTAGTAACTAGCTGTGCGAGTCCCGAGTTACTGCTTGCGTTACCATTGACAACGGGTTTTTGAGAAACTATGTAGTTTGCGGGCTATCACATTGACATATACATGATAGTGAGTTTAGTTGCAAAATGGTTTTTTTTCAGTTGCCTCGTCAGCGGAGGCACTAATACTCATTTGTCTCAACGTTTTTTTGGATAATTCTGGCGCAAACTCGTAAAAAAATCAAGGGAAAATTGAAAAAAGTATTATTGAAAAAATTAAATGAAACACGGTCGCCGAGAAATTTAAATAATAATAGGAAATTTACCAAACTGTTGCTGTCACTGTCCTTTTTATCCCCACCAATACTGAGCGAAAGGGACAACTTCTCCTTAGCTGATAATACCTAAATAAAATCGTAAAAATCGAGGTTTCGTATTCCCCATTTTTCTCTTTCAACACTGGATCTTTTTAAATATTTTTTTTACCAACTGCATTAGAATAAAATATTGTATGTCTGTACCTTTGGTTTATTTAAATACATTACATACTTAACGTCTCTTGGTGGCGTTCAAACCAGACAATTTTAACGATTGTTGGAGTGTCCTAACTCCTTTAAAAAGTAAATTATAAAAAAAAGAAAAACTTATCGACACGCTGGTTGTCGATATATCTTTATTATATTTTTAAAAAAATTGGCACTGTGTCAAAATCCAACGAAAAAATTAAGGAATACTTTACTTGCACTGCAGCTGGAGAAATGGATTAACGCGTCCGTCACTCCTGGAGACACTGACCCCAGGATTCCTACCCAACCCTCATACCTTTTTTCTTCCCAGAACTTTCTCTCCTTCCATTCCTTAAAAAGACCCTCACACGACATCTCTAAAGATGACACAGGCTGAGAGTAATTATTTTCTCCAGGACTTCCTGTGTGGGGCTAACGTAAAAAAAGGCATTATCGCACAAGAGTTCCAAATGCCCGAAGGACTACGGCATCTTAAATGTTGAATCTTACTAATATTATAAACGCGAAAGTTTGTATGGATGTATGTGTGTTTGTTACTCTTTCACGCAAACCACTGAATAAACTTTTATGAAACTTTACAATAATATAACTCATGCATCAGAATAACATATAGGTAGTAATTTATACCTTAAGCTAGCTATTTTATGTATTACAAATAATAATTATTGTTTAAAAAAAAATGTCAAAATTTGAGAATGACATTTAAAAAAAAAAAATCTATTTTAGAAAATATTTTAATTAGTGAATTTATTTGAAGTACTCATTCAATCAAATTAAGAAGTATAGGTATATTTTAAATAAATAGGTTAAGAATTTTGCTATAAACGTAGATGGGACCTAGGAAAAGGAAATATGCTACTCGAAGTACTAATCCTGGGGGAAAGAGGTAGGAATGAGGAAATATGAGAATTATACCAGAAGTTACTAACATTTTGTAGTTTTGTAGGAAAACTATTACACGTGTCTTCCATGAGAGTAAATCTATGCATAACGCTTCAAAAAGCATTGAGAGAACCATCAAAGAAGAAATAATTATTATAATTTTATTCCAATTAGTTTTCTTTACACGGAAAACTGCTCTTGCAACATTCGAACTGGTCATTGATTCGAATACACTATACAGAATGTAACGAAACGTACCCAACAGACATTCATTTTTGAGGTATTGTGCCGTGTTGCGCTACCCCCTTCTTTAGCCAACTTTTCGGACAACGTCACACTGTCCATCATCAGGGCAGATCTGTAATCTTCTGCCCAGATTACAAATACATTACTATTACACTTATGTGCTGGTGTTGGACACTATAGTAACGCTGTCCGAAACGTTAGTTAAAGAAGGAGGAAGCGCAATAATACCCCAAAAATAAATCACGATAATACAAAGTAAACTTCACATCCGGGGGTAAAGTACACAAACTTCGGGGGGCGATTCTAAGCGATAGTACAAATAAAAAAAAATAAACAACTTTCAAATTCCAACGTTTCAAAGTAGTTTTCGGCAAAATAGTTAGTATGGAAAAATAATATCTATATTTATACGAAAAAAACAAAAACATTGGAATTTCTAATATAGTTATTTATTTTTTTTTTCTTAGAATCACATCCTGAAGTTTGTGCACTTTACCCCCGGACACCCTGTAATTTTGGCCGTTAAAACATGAAATCATATCGTACCTACCCGACAAAACTTTAACCGGCGATTACTGAGCTTATTAATTAGAAGAAAAAAATATAGACGTAATTTTGATCTGCACGGTGACATTATTTCCAATTCAAAACAATAACAATACGGTCTGAAAATGTCCGTAGTAGGACGAAACCGGTCCTGGTGTAAATAAACAAGTGGAACAAAGTGAAAAAAAATGTTTAATTTCATATCTAAAATAACAATACAAATAAGAGGCCAGCTTGATCCAGTTTGCTGGCATGGGTTGAGGTGGTTATGGTTACACCATGTATGTAGATATATTAAAAAAATATATACGACATTTTTAAACAAAACCTCAGTGGATGCGTTATTTCTTACGCGGACGACACTATCATCATAGTTAAGGGTCAGGACTGGAATATTCTAAAGAAAAATGCAAACAATGACATGCAAATCCTAAAAAACTGGTTCGACACAAACCTGCTCTCAATTAATGCAAAAAAGACACTTTACATTCCCTTCTCAATAAATAAGTTCAGAACTCACCCAAACATCGATATAATTATACACAATAATAAATGTAACAAAACTGTCTGTAATAGTTCATGTAATAAATTAAATCATACAACTGAAATAAAGTACCTCGGTGTAATTGTAGACCAACATATGAAATGGAACAGACACATATGTGAACTTGTTAAGCGCATCAGGAAATGTATTTATATATTTATTAGATTAAGAAATATTCTAAAGGTAAATAATTTAAAAAAGGTGTACTATGCACTAGTACAGTCAGTAATTCAATATGGAATTATTGGATGGGGAGGTGCATATAAAAAAATTGTAAACCCTGTAAATGTGGTTCAAAAACTAATTATTAAAGTCATTTTAAAAAAACCACCTACATTCCCTTCTGCAACATTGTTCAAAATTTTCGAAGTTCCAAAAATTGAAGATCTCTATAAAAAAGACTCAATATTACAAATATTCAAAGATAAGACATTAAAAAATAATAAAGTTAACTCATCATTAAGACGTAAATATAATATCCAAATTCCATTATATTCAACTCAACAAATGCAAAATAATTATGTATATAAAGGGATAACTTACTTCAATAGCCTTCCCGAAGAAGTAAAAAAAATAAGAGATTTAGCATTATTCCAGAAAAAGATCAAACTATTCTTAAAAAACTGTATGCAATAAAATCATGTGACCTTAATCATAAATCAAACCATAAAATATTGTATAATGTCTTCCTTAATCTAGTCCTTGATATTATATTAATTATGGACTAAAAATTGTATATTCTTACATAACTCCTACACCAAGCTCAAGAGCCAGTTCTCTTAATTGGTGTAGAAACCAAAAAAAATGATGTTTTCACCTTTTTGTTATACTTTTTTATTATATTTTGTTTTTATTTAGTTAATTAAAATTGTAAAATTGTTGTTTGTAAAAGGTGAAATAAATTGAAATAAAAAAAAAAAAAAAAAAAAAAAAAATATCCCAAGGCATTCGGTTTCTATGAATCGCGTATACGACTACTTTCTTTTCTAAGAGCACCGTTAGTTCAATACGCTCATTATATAAGCCAATAATTTTGCATATTTTCTTATTTTATTAATGTTAGTCTTATCCTGAAGAAGAAACCTTTGGTTTTGAAACATATAGATAATTTTTATCAAATAAGTTGTGTATACAAAGTTTTTTTTTTTTTTTAATTTTTCTTTATTTATTTTGTTTGTTACAGGTTTGTTTTACATGGCTTTTTTAACAAGCTAGGCAAATAAATGCCCGTATTATGGTAGTCGAGATTCATAAGATGTTATATTAAGTATAAAATATTAAGTATAATCATATAGATGACAGTAAAAATATGTTTGTTTCCAGAGAGAGCTAGAACGCACGTCATCAAAGATTATTTTACTTCCTTCTAATGTGTGAAAACGAAAATGACAAAAAATAGTAGAACGATGATGCCAAGTGTGACCTCTCTCTGGGACCAGTACAGTTACGTGTTTAAAAACAATAATGCAATTTACATAACAAGGAAGATTTAAAAAAATTATCAGGCAATTTTATATTACGAAATTAAGTCACCTGGTGTTTGTATTTGCATCGCTTTTTGTACCAACGCGTGCGAGAAATGATAACACAATGATGTGAACTTATTATTATGTTGAAGACAATGGATGGCATCATTTAATCATCATTTACCCAATGATAACGTAATGCAGGAACTAAAAGCGTCATAAAAACGTTGAACTGTCTTATCGGTTAAAAACTGTGTGGACAAACGCGTCGACGGAGAAAAGTGTTATTCTAAAATACGATCACGTTATTCGTAAAAACGGGACTGAAGTTCTTACGAACAAATTAACAGAGTCTCAATGATTATTGGCGGGAAAATGTAAGAATAATTCGTTGGTATACGTACGAGAAAAATGTTATTCAATAATACGATCATTTTATTCGTAAAAACGGTTAAAAACGGGACTGAAGTTCTTACGAACAAATTAACAGAGTCTCAATGTTTATTGGCGAGAAAATGTAAGAATATATTGTTGGTATACGTACGAAATTACGTATACCAACAAATTATTATTACATGTTCCCGCCAATAAACATTGAAACCCTGTTAATTTGTTCGTAAGAACTTCAGTCGCGTTTTTAACCGTTTTTACGAATAAAATGATCGTATTTTAGAATAACATTTTTCTCCGTGATACATTTTCCATCGCAGTACTTCCTCTCCTTTCTTTCCCTAAAAATACCCTCCGCACATTTTTTTAAAGACGACATAGGCCCTGAAGGGTGTTTTTTCCCCCCAGGGCCTTACGCGTGAAACTATTGTAAAAAAAAAGAACACTTCTGCCATAGGGACCCCAACTGTCTGAGTATGTTTGGTGACTTGGCAGGGGTGGTCTAATTCATGGGATGAGGTTGTCCAGGTGTTGGCGGCGGGCGTGCGTGCTACCAGCTGCGTGGCAGGTCGGATAGGGAAAAACCCTTTGACATCTCCAGCCGGACTATCTCGACCCATCGCCTTGCACTGCAGGGGGAGGGATGGATTCATATATCCGTCAGTTCTGGACACACATACCTCAAAGATTTTTACCCATCCATCATACCTTTTTCCTTTCCCAGCCAGAACTTCCTCTCCTTCAAAAGACCCTCCACGCAGCATCCCGAAAGATAACACGGGCCTCCCGTGTGGAGCAAATGAAAAAAAAGTGTTTTATGGAAAAGAAGGAGAGGAAGTTCTGGGAGGGAAAAAGGTATTATGAGTGGAGGATAGGAATCCGGGGGTCAATAATGTGTCTAGGAGTGACGGACGTATGAAGACAAACTTCACCCCATGAACCTGGGCACCCCTGTTAAGTCACTCAATGTAACAAACCACTTGGGGCGACAGCACCGTGTTAGTGATCCAATAAATAGTTTGGGGGGTAACCGACGAGTTCATCGAAAATCAATTCATCGAAAGCAAATTTATCGACAACGAGAGGTTAAGTTAGGTTAGATTAGGTTGAACTCGTTTTCGATGAACTCGCCGTGAACCGGTTTGGGGCGACCCATACCCGCCTCCCAAATTATAAACCTAGCAGAGTAATTAAATCCACGAGGCCCCCGTGGGAACCAGAAGCATTTGTCAACTCAGTTATTAACCGGTCGTTACTTCCTAATGCAGTGAATAAAAGCCAGAAGCATTGAAATACGGAAATGATTATCAACTTTCGCAATTAAACAGCTAATAAATATTTATAATTAATAATATATGAGGTGGATGGCCTTTCTTTCATGGCGAATTACCTAATGACTAGGAAAAACTCTACATTCAATCACCGATAGCTTGCGATTAACACCTTTATAAGGCAAGTACGTACCTTTATACGTTTTTTAATAAGACTATATACTTATGGGCATATAAAATAAAAACACAAATCAATCTAATAATATATATATCATATTTTAGCAAGACTAACGTCCGCGTCTATAAAACGATCTACCTACTTATTATTTATTTATGGAACATAAACAGACTTAACAGTATTATATATACATAAAAGGATGACAAAAAACAGACCAATTATTAATGTTCACAGATAAGTATTTGGAAATATAAAAATGAGTGTAAACTAGAAAAAAAAACAGTATTAACTAGAAATTAAAACAATAATAACAATACAAATGATAAACCTATAATACACAACAATAAGACTGCGAAATAGGTATTTGGGTTGGGATGGGTAAGGGGAGGAAAGGGATAAGGGAAAGTTGCCACGCAAGTAATATGGTTGTTTTAGGTACAATTAATTTAATCGTCCTAGAGTGTGATACAAAGAAATTCTGTAGCGATAGTAACTAGCAGTGAATATGTCAGCACATGTGTCTGAATTTGCAAATTTATTGTTATAGTAGTTACATGTCCTTTGTATAAATTCATTTTGATTGGAATTGGTGTTGCATCTATCGATGTAGAAAAGGGTATTTTTTCTGCTATATCGAATCGGTGCGTGGAAATTTATTTTGTTTAGCAACTCCCGGCAGTCAGCTTTTGAGTTAATAATTTTGTACAAGAGCATCTGATCAGCGACCAGCCTTCTGTTGAGTAGTTTTGTGATTCGAAAATGTTTCTCGATTTCGTCGTAAGAGTCGTATACGTTGAATGATTTGAAATTGAGGAATTTAATAACTCAGGTACGGGACATACGTCATTCCTATGTCTACCTACGTTAAATTATCGTGAAAACAATCTTATGTGTCCAAGCGGTTAAGAAATCGCTCCTTAACTCTGTCTAATCTGTTAACATAAACAATATAGCGCGGGTTCCAAACCTGTGAACAGTATTCCAGGTGTGTACGAACATGCGAATTGTAGAGAATCAGATAAGTCTTGGTGTTTTTGAAAAATTTGCATGTTCTCAGTACAAAACCTATTATATATAACTTATAGAATTATATACTTTTTTAGGCGGCTTGCTTAGCGCCTAGAGCCTAGCGAATAGGTAAGTTAATTTTTTTTACATATATTAAATGAAATGAAAACACCATTTTACATATATTGCATGTACCCTATTGTTACACATAATTAATGCCCAAAATACAAGAACAAAAATTCTTAAAGTTACTATATGAAACCACTGAAAAGTAACATTCCCAAAAAAGGCTTGAAGGATTTTACCAAAACACAGTCGTTATTACAATGTAAATTTATATTTTACTACGCACATAATTAAACATCGACGATCAAGCATGTCGCAAAAACATCAAGCAATCCGTCGGTACGATACCATATTATTATGTAAATATAAATTACTGTAGCATGTCTTTGATTCGGCGTTGTTTATTCAAACAACAAAAAGTATAAAAAAGACAATAATAATTTTGAACAGGCGATCAATCGATTTGAATTCTTCGCGTGTTTTGATTATTTATCTGTTGCCAGTAGACGACGATAGCAATAATAAAACTAAACAAAGAAGTTTGTCGGACATTCTGCCCACGATTGTGCAGCTAAGGTCAGACCGAGTTATATTATGCTTCCGCGTTATCTCTCGCTATGTGCGTCGCTGAGACTATTGTAACAAAACAAGAAGTCAATGTACATAGACCTAATTAATTGATTTCATTGTTCTTTTCACTGCACGCTTCTAGAGTGCTTACGAGTCAATTATGATGAAATGAAAGAATGCCAAGTAAAAAGTGAACGGACAACTCAGAAACGTGTAATTTCAACACCACAATTGAAAAAACATTAAAAGTGATGAAATTTAAAAAATATCATAATTTTTAATGATTTTTTATAAAGGTGTTGAAATGAAACATTGTCGAGTAGTCGTGGAACCCAAGTAAAAGTACCACACCTAAAACTTACATGATAAGTTACATGTACTATGTAAGTAGGTTTTTTTTTTTATGTGAATACCGCACAAGCGTTCCAACTGCTCCCAACCGCCTAGAACCAGTGAGACTATGGCATCACTAATTGGGGTATGTTGTGAGGCTGCAGAGAGGGGAAGGAGATAGGGAAGAGGAAGGTGAGGAAGTTCCTGGCTATTCAAATCTAATCACTAAACACGGCTAAAAAACGTTTCAATTCTGAATGGTGGTCTTACACACGGAGAAAAATATTATTCTAAAATACGATAATTTTTTTCGTAAAAACGGTTAAAAACGGGACTGAAGTTCTTACGAACAAATTAACAGTGTTTCAGTGTTTATTGGCGGGAAAATGTAAGAATAATTTGTTGGTATACGTACGAAATTACGTATACCAACAAATTATTCTTACATGTTCCCGCCAATAAACATTGAAACTATAAATATATATTAAAAAATATTGACATAGAAAAAAAAACTTTACCCAACCAATGAATTTGTACCATTGAAGTCGCTGAAAACCTATCCAAAACGTAGTCTTCCTCAGCACAGGATCTCAAAATAATCTAGATCTAATTTTTATTTTATTTTTTATTTTTTTAATAATTTTTTAATAAATTTTTAAATGTTACAGTTTTTGACATTTTTTTACTACAATACTAGGGCTAATGCCCGTGTTGTGATTAAATTAATGTTTACATTTAAAATATATCTTCTATAAATGTAAAAAGTATTATTTAGTAATTAAAAAAAATAAAATTAAAAATATATATTATCACAGACGAGCTTGAGGACATCGAGGATACGTAGAGACAAAGAAAAGCGATATCCGTTAGAGCAGGTATGTTGTCAAGGCGTTTTCACATTTGAAGTCCAAACCATCAAAAATACTATTCAACACATTCTGCTCGCCACTGTGTACGTCAGAACTGTGGGTAGATTACACTGCATCCCAATGGCATAACGTCGTTGCATACTTATTGTGAGCAATGTGACGATTTTTATAAAACTAAGTTGAATATACAGTTATTTTTATTTATTTTTTCTCCATCTTCTACAATTTGAGCCATTTAAAAATTTCAAATATTTAAGGCGATAGAAAATAAACCATGTGATGACAATCAAAATATGTAGTACATAATATAAAAATAAAAAAAGTCATGTCCTCTGCTTACCACTACACAATTCAATTGCCTTGGTATGTACATAATATTAACGTCATTTTGTGATGCCTAGCTGTCAAATTTGAACAAATTTGAATAAATTTTATTTGACATTATTATGGTATTTAAAATTATGACGAAAACTGTATATAGAATATGAACCACTTGTGAAAAACTGTGCATAGAATATGAAGCATGTGAGAAAAACGCTTTAAAATTCAATTTTCTGGCAAAAAAATAATTAATAATATAATTATAATTGCAGGTATATCGTAAACATGAAAAAAAATCTGTTTTTCTGTAATAAAAAAAAATAAAAAAATATTGACTAAATAAAAATATTGACTAAATGTTTGCCATAAATATATTCTTATTATGAACGAAATATATTTTTCCTACTTTGTCCAAAAATAGAATTGTTATTTTCCGTTTTGTCATTTTTTTAAACAGTTTTTATAGATTTTCTCAGAATGTACTTAGGTACGTACTCAGTCTCACATGCTTCATATTCTATACGTAGCTAAAGTCACCTAAAACAATGAATATAAGGGTTCAGAACTGGACCACAACTACGAATACGATTTTAATTGCAAATAACCTCCCCTAGCACCCACTTCGTTTGATCCATAGCTTACGGAACTTCCTGTATATCTTGGGTGAACCATACTTAGCAGCTTACGATGCGTCAGGCATTAGAAATAAAAATATTATAATATCTAGTTGAAGAGAACCTTGAACTGCTTGTTTAGGTTTAATAATAATGAATAATGAATTATTAATCACAGTGCTGCAAAGCCGCGAGCGATTTTACTGACAAGAGAAGTTGATTTTCAGGTAGGTACCGGAATAACAATTAAAAATTGATAGTGGAATTATTTTCCACTCACGATCATGGAAAAATCATCAAAATTAGAATTAGAAATTATCCACATAAATAAATTTTTTATTTTTTATTTTATTCAATGTAATTTTTAATGTACGGTTTTATTATTCAATGTGCAAGTTTGGGAGGCGGGTACGGGTACCGCCGATAATGGAACCGTTTATCGGATACCAACACCTCTGTCATAGGTAACCCCACACGGAGAAAACTGTTATTCTAAAATACGATCATTTTATTCGTAAAAACGGTTAAAAACGGAACTGAAGTTCTTACGAACAAATTAACAGGGTTTCAATGTTTATTGGCGGGAACATTGAAACCCTGTTAATTTGTTCGTAAAAACTTCAGTCCCGTTTTTAACCGTTTTTACTAAAAAAAATTACCGTATTTTAGAATAACATTTTTCTCCGTGCAAGTGGTTCGATACGTTTGATGACATAGCAGGGGTGCCCGGGTTCATGGGGTTAGGTTTATCTAGGTCTTGGTGGCGAATGCGTTTGCCCACCTACGGTGTTGCGGGCCAGATCATGAGAGACTGGTTGAAAGAGACCTTTTGACCTTTTCAGCAGGACTCTCTCAGAACATGGCCTTGCACCGCAGTGAGAGGGATTGATACGTCCGTCATTCCTGGAAACACCTGGAGACCCTTTACACAGCATCCCCAGATATGACATCGGCCGTAAGGGCAATTATTTTTCCTCAGGGCCTTCTGTGTGGTGGTAATTAAAAAAAACTCACCGTCATTCTCAATGCTTTTAAAGTAGATATCTACATTCATAAATTCATTGTGTGGCATTGAAGTCGGTGAAAGGTTGGCCCATTATGTTTATCCAAATGTATTGTTTATTATTGTAAAATACAGTTTAGGCAATTAGACCCCGTTCGGACCAGGCAAGTATTTTAAACGAGTAGCGAGTAAGTAAGTAGTTGACTGACCAAGATGTTACTACAAACTACAAAATTTATTGTGTTCGGACACGTTTAGTTACTAAAATACTCGCTACTCGACTAAAATACTAGCCTAGTCCGTACGGCCCATTAGAGTCGGTGGGGATAGATAGGATCATGCGTCCCTTCGAGACAGATTGCCCCCCAGATTCCTACCCAACTCACATATCTTTTTCCTTGAGAGAATTTCCCCTGCTTCTTTCCTTTTACTAAAAAACTCCACATAGCATCCCCAATGATTACATAGGCGCTGAGGCATTTTTTCCTTCTGAGATACATTGATTATTTCTACATTATTGCCACAATATATATATATATTTTTTTTTTTTGAAAATGATACTCAAAATTAAATCAAATCCAAGTTCACTCACTGAACCAGAGTTAAAATCACTCAACAGACTCACAATCGAAAAAAGTGTTTTTGATTGTTGAAAAAAATAAATCCCTGTTGCATTTTATTGATAAATTGTAATTTATGTGGACTTGGAAATGTACCTTTTAAAAATGCCATAAAACTGACTTCTACGGAAAATACTGAGTGCAATTCCATAGAGAAAACGCCCGGGCAAAACCGGGAAAAGTAAGGAAAGTTTGACGTCAATATTTCTTTAAAAATATAGCTAACTTGTTTACGATTCAATAATCGATTTGTTCCCCATAAATGGAAAGTATCGCCTTACGTAAATTATAGCGTCTTGGTACTCTACGATACGATGTTAGAATTATGACGAAAAAGTAAATTATATTACGATATTTGGGTTAGCTGACTTATTACGTAGTTTGACAAATTTTTAAAAGAGATAAGAAGTTAAATAAACAAATCAGAATAAAGACGTAATGCTGGGAAAACCGCAAACCTATAAAAAATCTCATTACAATGGACGTCAGCTTCCTTCTGCTCAAGTTCAATAAATAATTGTTATTTTCAAATGATAAAATCCATAGTTCACTGAAAAATAATTACGGTAAAATAAAGCAAAAAAAATAAATTAATTAGATTCCCACAAATAGTAAAAATGAAAACTTATATGTATCCGTGGTCGACGGGTAAGGCTGTCAATCGCAATCAAGAGGTCGCGAAATCAAACCCCTGGCGTGCGCGAATAAATTTTATTTGATTAATTTGTTTTATTTCACAATGTATTAATTTAATATGCTGCATGTTCTAGAGTGGAAGATACTCTGAATATCGCCCTGGTGTAAGACCAGCATTCAGAATTGAAACGTTGCTTGAAATGACTTTAGCAGTGTTTAATGTTCATATCTGAATAGCCAAGTACTCTGCCCCATATCCTTCCCCTCTCCTCTACCTTTAGCCTCACAACATACCACAATTGGGGATGCTACAGTCTCACTGGCTCCAGACGGTTTATAGCACATTTAGATGCTGCACATTCAAATTATTCACATACAAAAAATTAAAATCTGTAACCAACGATCGATTAGCTATTTTCTAATTTAACTCTTATTTTGACGAAATCTCCTTTCTGGAAATTCTAGACACAAAAAGATGTACAAATTTTATGACACTAGAGCTCTCTAGCCCGATGAAATACCTTCAATAAGCACCAACCGAAAGAATTTGTTTCTTCAGCACACAGATTTCTTTCCCTAAATTAACTAAGTTAACAATTATTCCAAAATATGTAGGTGCTCTCTGTTTACATAATACTTACATATTATACAAAAAATAAATATTTTCAAAAACAACTCATATCAAATAGGTTGCTTAATAAATAAATATGTAAAAATAAATATCACCGTATCTTCGCAAACAATCTCGCATACTTTAAAAAGCAAATTAACAATCTTCTACCATGATGTCATCGAGAACAGTTTTTTTTTTGTCATCAGAACTTTATTTATTTATTTCTTTCTTTCCTTTCTCTGTATGTATACTTACTGTGTTTTAATACTCGTGTTCTATATTTCATTTTGAATACTATTATTTTTGTTTTTTCACCACTAGAATCTAATAACACCTAAAACTTGATTACGCAAGTTGTGAACATTTTTAATTGGAGTGTTATCTGTGCACATTTCAACGGCAATATAATTAATGTAATAATTGTTAAAAATCTGCAAATGTTTCTAACAATAAATAAAAAAACAAAAAACCGAATAACGCCGAGTTTATTACTAGAACGAAAATAATAAATGATTACTAATAATAATGATGGATAAGATGATAAGAATGGATAAGAATAATGGATGGGAAACTTGGGCACTCACCAAACGCCACAGAGAAAAGCTGGAACGCTGCCAGAGAGCCATGGAGAGAAGTTTGACAGGAATAAGGAAACAGGACAGGGTGAGATGTAGCATAATAAGGGAGAAAACTAAAGTTTCCGATGTAGTTACCCGAATAGACCAACAGAAGTGGAGATGAACAGGTCACATGATCCGCGATCCACAAGAGAAATGGTGCAAAAATGTCACTGACTGGTATCCCAGAGATGGCAAGAGAAGTAGAGGACGTCAACACATAAGATGGGAAGACGACCTAAAACTCACGGCTGGACATCAATGGAGAAGAGTAGCGCGTGACAGGTCCCAATGGAAAATGTTAGAGGAGGCCTATGCCAAGAGGCAAACTGAGCTTCGGGATATATTATAACAAACAAAACATGTCTAATATTCATATACCTAACTTAAGTCCAGAATAAAAGGCTTATTAATATTATTATTATATAATAATAACTGACGCCCATAGGTTATTTAATAATATGCCAATTCGAGTGAGTCATTCGAGCGTATAATGCAGTGTCAATGTGACGAGCCGAAAAAACCGTTACAAAGTCAAATAATGGACTACCCAGTGACCCAAATACTACGAACACAGCGCGAGGCCGGTACTGGAGCCTGAATTTAATACAAAAAAATAAGTAGAACTGCTTATTTTTAGCCTTTGTCCGTTTTTCATTGCCGCCCTTCAAATGCAAAGAAGAATAGTATAACGGTTCAACAGATATTATGCGCTACAGGTCGGCAAAATAATGTAGGTATCTACACTCAAATTCAAGGCGTTTAAAATGTTATAATTAAAGGTAGATTCAGACTGGACGACGTACGTACGCATCGCTACGCCAAACAATGCTTAGCAACCCATACATTTTCTATGAAAATGGTTACAGACATCGCACGTCGCGATGCGTGTGGCCAATGTGATTCTAAAACATAAATTTTCATTGCTAAGTAGCCCAGATATTGTTAGGCGTAGCGATGCATACGTACGTTGACCCAGTCTGAATCTACAATAAAATATATGTTCTTTCAATAAGAACGCTCGTTTTTAAAATGTAAGGCTCAAGACTCAGGCAACTGAAAAAAAAGTTGCATCTAAACCCGCTATCCTGTGTACGTCAATGTGATGGTCCGCACACTATACAAATTCTCAAAAACCCGTTGTAAATGACAACGCAAGCAGTGACTCGAAACTTGCCGTGCTAGTTGCTACGATGACATGTTCTTTGTCTATGGTAAAACAAGCTGAGATAATGACTGAAATCGTAAAACTGAGTAGAGCCATCATAGAAATTTGGTTGGAAACTATAGGAACCAGCCATTTTTAATTTGGTTTCAGTTTCTCCGGTGAGCGGACCGACTAAATAAAACAAGTTGTGTGAGAGATATGTGTATGTATGATACGCGTATGATCCCCGTTCTAACACCATCGCGTGCCATGCATAGAGCGGACCGGCACCTGCAAAATATGGCCATCGAGAATTCGCCGTCAGTCCGGTCATGGTATGCGACGGTGTTGGTCGGTGACGGGACAGACTAGTGGGCAGCGTTTCATACTGATCGATACAAAGAATATTTTATTGCATGCGCCGCTACGGTCACGGTCATGGCATGGAACGGTGTAGTGGGCAGAGACCTTAAAACCTACAGTGACGGCAACATTATTGTAATATACCTATTATTAAAATTCCTAAGTATGTTGAAAGTAATGTAGAAAGGAAGTAGGTACCTAGTTTATAAAAAATAATAAAAACAATTATTATATCATTTCTTTATATCACTTTTTTAAAGGTTTTCTGGCTACTGTTCTGATTTGTTTGGTTACCGCAAAAATTAAATAATATATTCATACATATCTACTTCTCTAACCAGTTTTAAGACCGATCTAAAATCCTGAAAGAAAACCGCAAACCAATAAGAAGGAATATGTGAAGAAATAAATTAATGAAACATATTAATTATGTACTTTGGTAATAACAAGAAATACAAAGACAATGAACTTTAATCCGATGGTTAACAAAGGATTTACTCAAGGAGAAAAATATTATACATAATTAGGTACCTACCTACCGTAGTACTTATGTCTTCCTTATATTGCAAAGTCGAAGATATTTTATATTAACACTTGTGATGAGAAAAAAAAGCAGCATTCTCAGATAAAGTTAAATATAACAAAACTGGTCGAAAGGCGATCCATGAGAAGACCTGACTTTGATATATTGGCTAATAGAGTACTAAGGTCAATATGACCTATCTCTCTTATATATTTATGAGAAAGGACAATGAAGGTCTGTTAAAAGAAAGCTATCTAATACATTTACCTTTCTTGTACACGGAGAAAAATGTTATTCGAAAAAACGATCATTTTAATAGTAAAAACGGGAATAAAGTTCTTACAAACAAATTAACAGTACTTCAATGTTTATTGGCGGGAAAATGTAATAATAATTTGTTGGTATACGTACGAAATTACGTACACCAAGAAATTATTCTTGCACGTTCCCGCCAATAAACATTGAAACCCTGTTAATTTGTTCGTAAGAACTTCAGTCCCGTTTTTACTATTAAAATGATCGTTGTTTCGAATAACATTTTTCTCCGTGTAATATACAGTATTCGCTTGCTACCTTTCCATGTTTAATATCTCCCGTGTACATGTTTTCAATTCGGTAGGCGGGTATGGGTGTCACCGCCCCGATAACCATTTATTGGATAAATACACCCCTGCCTAATTAACCTAAGACGTTTGCTATGTTTGGTGACTACGTGGATTGCTCTGTTTCATGGGGTGTGGTTTGTCTGGGCTTTGGCGATGGATGCCTTTGCGCACCTACTGCGTGGCGGGCCGGATCGGAATAGTCTGGTTGAGGGAGACCCTTCGAACTCTACAGCCGGACTCTCTCTCGACCCATCGCCTTGCACTACACCTTGAAGGGAAGTATTCATACGTCTGTCACTCCTGGACACACTGACCTCCAGATTATTACCCAACTCTTGTATCCTTTTCCTTCACAGAACTTCCCCTCATTCCTTTCAATAGAAAGACCCCACACGACGACGATAATAATAATAATATAATTTGGATGACTGGTATAGCGCCGTTTTTGTGAAAAATCACCTCAAGGGCGCGTATAAATTTCAATACATTTCTAAAATCTTACTTCTAACTACTTGCTTCTAGACAAACATTATAAAAACTTATGGCTAAAATATTGCGTCCTCCGTTTCCTCTATCAGTAATACAAAACTATACAGGGTGTTAAGGAACGTACTTGACTTGCTTTAACCGGTGCTTCCTGACATTATTTCGAGTAAAACATGTAAATTAAATTTTAGTCTCCGGTGACATATTTGATTTTTTTTCCTACAAAAACATAAATAATAGTAGATGTTAGACAGTTAGGGGCGGGGTAAGCGGTTGGGCGGCAACGACTGCGGAATTTTATTTTTTTTATTTTGAAGATTTTTATTTTTTTTTAAAGTCATCGGAGACCAAAATTTGATTTACATTCTTTACTCCAAATAAGGTCAGGAATCACTGGTTAAAGTAAGTCAGGTACGTTCCTTAACACCCTGTATGTACAATGCGTCTGACCAATTAACGCGATGCTGTCTAAAAATGTACATGTATTTTTTTTGTTTTTAATTATTATTTTTTTTATTAAGAAAATATACAAGACCAAACTTACCTGGTAAATGTATTATAAAAATTTCCTCGTCCAATTTCACGGATTTTTTACCAATGTTTGTAAAACTTTGCAGGTTTCGTAAAAGAATATTCTAATCAGTAAGGCAGGTATATTAGCTAATTATTAATTATATCTGGAATTGGAGCTGTAATTAGATTTGTCTGTGACCTTTTAACGCAAATTAAATATTTTGAAAATCATATTAGCGTAAAGAGGCCAAAGAAGAAAATAATTAGGATTTCTTTGAGAGGAATTTAGAGCGCATCGCTAATTTTCTCGTCGTATATATTTCCGGAGCAACCTTCGCCGACCTGAAAATTCCAACCAATCAAGAACTAAAGCACTTTCCTTAATAAAATCAAACACGTGAAGCATTAGCAGGCAAACACAAGTTAAAAGATCATCCACATTCCCCAAGGACTTCCCAGTTTCAGAGATCCCAAGTTAGTTTTAGAATCTAGAATCATATATTTTTAATATGTACGTAATTCCTTTTGCAATGTCAGGGGCTAATACATAATTCCGATAAGAGGTTGGCATATTCGTACTGTACAGAGCCTGCAGATACTTTAATAGTACACAACTGCTAACCCTGTACAAATCGAAAGTGCGCCCCACGGCATTTTATTTGATTGAATTTAGCAGCCACCTCTGGTCTGGAGCCCCAAAGTATTTAAAAAATTCCCTCTACTCTGTGTAGAAACAGGCGGTCCGTTTGATAGATTATCCCGTCTTAGCAAACGGATTGCAATCTTTATAGCACAGGCGTCGGTTTGAATGCTATCCTTGTTCTACCGGTAATTCAATGGAAAATTCTCCGAGGAACCGATGCATAGTCGGGAAACACTCGGGTCTCTTCAAGACCCATGTTTACTCCTTCCTCTCCTCAAAAAGACCCTCCACACAGCATCTTCAAAGATGACATGGGCCCCGAGGGAATTTTTTTTACTCAAGGCCTCCTGTGTGGAGTTAATGTAAACAAATTATATTTTCCTTTACAGAATTCAGAGATAATTTGGAAGTAATCGCACTCTGGCAAAACTGGAAACATTTGAGGGAAGTATTTACAAATTGGTCATTTTTCGCTTGGTTAAAATATCTCCCATATTAGTGTCCCACAACAGTGATTGGACTGTAGGTAGATTGCAAACAGACTGCGATGAAAGAGAAAACCAAATAATTTTTCAAAAAATAATAATAATAATAAATCCCTCTGGGCCTATTTCATCTTTGGGGGTGCTGTGTGGAGGGTCTTTTAAAGGAAGAGAATGAGTGGAAGTTCTGGGAAGGAAAAGGTTAAGACCGGTGGGTAAGAATCTGGGGGTCAATGTGTCTAGGAGAGGCGAATGTACGAATCCATCCCTCCTATTGCGACGCAAGGTGATGGGTCAAATGAATCCGGCTGGAGAGGTCTAAATTAGGTCTCCCTCAACCAGTCTCTCCCGATCCGGCCCGCAAAGCAGTAGGTGGGCAAACGCAATCAACGTCAAGACCCAGACAAACCTCACCCCGTGAACCCGGGCACCCCTGCTAAGTCACCAAACGTAGCGAACCACTTGTAGTTAACCGTTATCAGTTATCATGTAGGCAGTAATTTTCCTCTTAATATGAATGACACGGCAATATATAGACAGTGACGTTCTTATTGTTTTGAAGGTTGAGTGTGAACATTTTCATCAATATCGGAATTAAAATGTAGATTTTTTTGTTATTTATTTTTGCCGTGTTATGCCGTGTTGCCCTACCTTCTTATATAGCCAACGTTTCGGACAGCGTTACAGTGTCCATCATCAAGGCAGATATGTAATTGATAGTGGTGAAGTTTAATGCTTATGTAGGTATAGGTACCGTGTGGCACCACTCCTCTAAGAGCTGGTATTAATTACAGTATAATTCAAAACGGTTTTCTGCGTTTAGCTTTGGTGCAGCCGTCAATTACCGGATACCAAGAACTATTGAACTTAGCTTCTTCGCCTCTATTATTATTAATGGGATTTTTTTGAATTTCAATTGCCTCCGGTGCGAGTTTTGGGTCTTCCCAGGACTTCAGTACTGTAGATTTGTATAAAAAAACAAAGCCAAGTGCCACAGACACTTTTCTTTACATAATTTACTCGTAGATAGTAAAAAAAAAACTAAAAAGGCTAGCTTTACGAAACAAAAAAAGCTATAGAACAAAATACAGTAAATCTTAATGAATACCAAACATCGTGACATGACGAAGTCATGACCAGGAGCAAATCACATACAACTGCTGATAATTTGGCGCTAATTTCGTAATGTCATTTTCTCACGTTTTCGCGACGTCCTACAACGCGTCGACTTCACAATCACACCTGATTAAGCTACCATCCGTACAGCCATATCAACCATGCGAACGTTATTTTCTTCAGTCAAGCCCATTATTTGATACCTTTCCATTCATAGTTCTTAAAATCGGTCTGCAAGTCGGATATGTGCAGAGGCCTTATAAGCTATAAGCACCACTCTCGTTATCGGCGATTCTAGTCCCTATTACCCGCGACGCGTGATCAAACGCTAATCATACCTACCGCATAATGTCACAGATAAAGCTGTATAATTTATGATATAATATAATCTGGTTAGTGTTGGACACCAACGCGCGACGAGGAAACCTTACTAGTCGGAAAATTATTATAAGTATGAAAAACCTTACGACCACTTACTACAGTAAAACACTCGTGAAATATCATTTCAACATTTTGCAAATTTGGTCATACATAACTGTTTATGTACGAAGCAGGGTTGTTGCGGATGCAAAAATTTTGACATCCGCGGATGAGGATGCTGATTATTAGAAGTTCACATCCGCGGATTCGGATTTTAGGATTTTTAAATATATTTCAATTTTAGGTACATCAATGAATGAAAATCGATTTAATTATTCATATGTTGAGAACAAAACTAAAACAGTTTTTAGTCTTACTTATTATCATTTTTAGTAAAAGCTTTTTAATGAAAAAAAAAGTAATTATTTAATTAAAAAATTAATATAAAATAAAATAGCAACATTAAATAAAATTGAATAGCAACAAGCAAACACGCGCGAGGCACGCGCCACTCTGGCCCCGCCCACTTTACATATCGTTATTTGTTGCAGATATGAATCCGCATTCATAAAAGCTCCGAATTAATTGGTGCGGATGAATATGTCTGAATTAATGCGAATAATCCGCATATGCGTATGCGGATACGAATATCCGTAACACCCCTGATCTGAAAGTCTTGTGGTAATATTTTAGGCAAATAGCAGCACTGTAATTTTTCAATTGAATTCAAAATTCAATTTTTTATTGTGAAATGAATGTTGTCCTAATGTCTGATAAACTGAAATAGTACACTCGAACGGTGTGCCCCAAAGTAATGAAATTTGCACAGCTTCTCCTGAATACATTTTTTAGATCAACGCAACTATTTTTAGCTAGCATCGTCATTTTCATCAAAAGCTTTTTTTTTATCTTTGAGATAACAATTTAGTTAATAAGACAAAGTTTGTGCCATATTTTTCAATAAAAAAGAGCATTGGAACACGGAGAAGCCAAGTATTGACTTCGAGTTGAAAGGAACAAAAAATATGTTTTGTTGTTGGGAGTTGAAGGCAAGGTTTTATTTATTTTATAAATTTAGAGATATCTTGAGACGAATTACTGAAATTTAGAAAAGTTTTTTTTTCAAAATGTATTTGAGGATGTGCCCTTCGCGAGTTATGTTCATATTTAAATAAAGATTAGGTAAGAAACAAAATAAAACACAGAACACGAAAAATTAATAGATTAAGTTCATTTTTCGTTTGTGTGAGGTGTATTTTTACTCCTTTATTTTCTTCACTTTTGATTTGTCAGTATTATTTTCTTCGTCAATGATAGTTTTAGAACAAATATCTATGTCTTATAAATTATAACTAATGAGCCAATATTAAAATAATAATCTTAACATCACACTACAATTTAGTAATAAATAAACATTACAATTGCATATTTTAAATAATAATATTTCTGGACATAACATACCCAATGGATTTTGTTGTTTCTTGGTCAATCGTAATTAATTCTCTCTAATTATTAAAGAGCTGGTCCTGATAATAAATAAATCTGAAACAAACAAAACAAAAAATTAGGATTCGCAGATATCTTAACGGAAATCTTTAAATGATCTATGTTTTTGTCGCCTTTGCACAAGGAAACTGGGAAATTTTAGACGTTTTGAAAAATATTATGATGTGTTTTTTTTAAACGGTTTGAATCGAATCTGGCCTTTGAAAACAAACCGAATCGAATTGCATTTTGACAGTGTAAGGTCTCGAACAAGTTCATCGTGTACAACAATACATCCGCTTCGTTCACTATTTATACACTTTATTATCAATTCTTTTGAAAACAATACAAAACTATTAACATCTCAAATAGGTCCACATTAGTCGATAAGTTAGGGTCTGATTTGATCCAAAATAGACAAGTGTGTGGCTTTAAGTTTTAAACAAATATACAGTTTGATACGTTTTTAGATTTTCACGGCCAAAAGCATTTTCGTTGTTTGTTTTTGGGGTGTTATGCCGTGTTGTGCTACCTCCTTCTTTAGCCGACGTTTCGGACAGCGTTGCAGTGTCCATCATCAGGGCAGATCTGCCGGATCAACGCTGCAACGCTGTCCGAAACGTCGGCTAAAGAAGGAGGTAGCACAACACGGCATAACACCCCAAAAACAAACAAAGAAAAAAAAAATATATATATACAGTTTTATTCCGAGATTGATGAAATTTTCGATACTTAACCTTTTTAAAACGAGAGAAAAGTCATTGTCTGAGCTTTCTCTCTTCTGAGTTTTGAAAACCCCTTCTCCTTTGCCCATCCCAAGAAGAATTTTAATATTCTTGATGAAATTTTGCACACTTGGTGCTCAAAATAAGAGGAACATTACTGTCAGGCAATACCCGGGCTACACCGGGACTTTAGCAAATTACATTATATTTATTGAAAACAGATGATTTCTGTATTTATCAAGGGAAATTTCACCACCTCTTAGTAAAATGTCCATCAGCATTACTAGTCTGGTATACACCAATGAGTTACTACACGTCAAGTAAATGTCTATTTTTGCATGTTAATCCTATGAATAAGGAGTTACTTGACGAGTAGTTAGTCATCACTTAACATTAATTCAGAGGTGGTACAACATATATAACTCATTCCTCCTATCAGCCTCGATGTTGTGGTATATGGTCCTGATGACCTGATGCCGAGCTCCCTTTTTAAATTCATAATATTATAATGTTAGCTTAAGTTTCCGGCTTTGCCCGGGCTTTACAGAGAGTTTTTAGAAATCAGACGTAGACAGTGACCTTCCTCTTATTTTGAAGGTAGTGTAAAAAATTTCATCAACATAATGGAATAAAATTGTAGATTTGTTCAAAAATCGAATCCACGCCGCCCACCCGGAGTCCACCAAGCGGCCGTCCGCCACAAACACGCTTCTTTATATAAATTATGAGAATAATGCATAGTTTATGAGAAAGATGAAGAAATTACACGGGACAAAAAAAAGCATTGATTACTTGAATTCAGAAGAAAATAATAAAAGCAATATGGTTAGTTCAATGAATGTCTGCTCTGTTATAAATGTGTAATGCCTGTCGAGGATCGAGGACACAGAATACTATTGTTATGAAAAATATAAGTATAAGTAAGGGTATAAAAGAAATATATTTAAAAAAGCTAAGTAGGTAACACGTTTTTTCGAATAGTTTTGATCTTGTAAGAAACGAAGGTCTCACGTACAACATAATATGGATGTATGTATTTTTTTTTTTTTTATATATAAGAAAAAAAGTTTTACATTACAAGTGAACATTATGTAAAGTTATACAAATTATTCATCATTATTCTACTACTCCATAAGTTAAGCTCTAGGAGCTCGTGTTTATGGGAGGAGTATTTACATGCAAAAAAAGACTTAAAATAAATACAAACATTATTTAACATAGCTATACAATTTAGGAAAAAATATGTTTTTGAATTACAATACCAATATACTATATATTTTAACTTTCAACATTGATAATACAGATTAAGTAATGGTAAACTAAGGGTACAATATATCATTATCTAATTTCAGGGATTTAATTTGCTTTTTAAATTGTTCATATTTCAAAGTTTTGGTTACACTGATTTTGTTCTTATATTATTAAATTATATCGAAAGAAATCATAATACCTATTATCAGAAATAACATCATAATTAAATTAGTTGCAATATCACTTGACTCTCCACTCGCCACCCAAATTAAATTTATTTTTCATCATAAGTAATTTGCTAATAATTTTATTTTTTATCTAAAATTTTTAATTACTAAATAAGAATTACAGTGTCATAATCATATATTTAACACAAATGTATATATAAGGATCATACATCTAACAATCATGTATTTTTAAGGGTCATACATCTAACACACATGTATTTTTAAGGGTCACACATCTAACACACACGTATTTATAAGAGCCATACATGTAACACACTGTTTTTGACAAAAACCATGGACTTAAAATATTACATACGAGTTACACGGCATCACAGATAAATAATTTAGAGATTTTAGAAATTAGAAAAATAGTAAATAATAAAGCAGACATAATAAATAAGCAGCAATTTTTTATAAACCCTCTTTTGAACCTTTTCCCACTTAACCGGTCTTTCCCTGCTAATGATTTTGAAATCCCTAATTGTAATAAACTACCACCACCCTTACCCCTTCCCCTTTCTTCTAGCCTTTCCTCCCATATGTGATCTATATTTAATTTTTAAGTTTAGTAAGATATCATTTAGTATCCTGAAACATGTAGATTGTGTATTAATAAAAGTGATGTAAACAAAGTTATTTAGTCTTTTCATTAAAATGAAAATAATATTTATGGATATAATATCTGTGGTCTAAGCCATCGATATATTATCCATTAACAGATTGACTTTATTGATAATATCGTCTTATATTTTTAAAATACGTATTCCAGCAATTACGTTGAACTACAACACTATTTTAAATAATATCAATATGCTTAAAATGTCAGACGGAAGGATTCTCGCTGACTTATAATCAAATATTAAATAATGTAGTTTTATTTCAGTGTAGAAATTCTGGGACTTACTTACCATACGAATTCCCTTTTTCCCATAATACTAATGGAGGGAAATAATTATACCAATTCAGTGGACATCTTCAATTTGTTGTTATTACTGAAGCTGTTCAGTTATGTAAAATAAATACTGTATAATTTTTACTATCCAAATGTAATAGCCCTTAAGAGCGATTGATCATTGTCTGAGAATAAAAGTTAAAAAATGCTTACAAAATGTAAAATTAAAAATTTAAAATCGTTTTTTTTCATTAAAAACTTGCTTTAATATATACCTACATTCAAATAAGAAATAAAAATGCTCAAAACGCACGATGATAAATTATTAAATATCGTGTACTTCTTGTAAGTATATTTTGATCATAAGTATTTATGATTTTTCAATAATGTCTAAACAAAATAAGTGTGTAAATTTTAAAAAATATTTTTTAGTTTGTAATACCTTGACTAAATAGAAAAACTGAGGTATTTTCGTCACAAAACACGTTCTCAGATTTATTTTTTAATGATTTTAAGTTAACTAAAATTAAAATGCTGAAAACTGTGTTGACTAGATTATGTATTGATTTATTTGGTTGTATGGTTACATGATTTGAAATTTGTCTTGTTTAATAGAATCTGAAAACTGCCAACGAACAACGGTATAAACCTTAGTATATTAAAAATACACTTAGTTTTTCAAAATTTTAAAACTGCGTGTACCAGATAATAAATAATCTTTCAAAATCCATTTACATTTTTTTTGTAAAAAATTTCGTCTAGAATTTGCTTTAAAAAACATAAATTTTCGGTATTCTCTGGTAATATCATCTTAAAAAGGGCGTTAATATATAAAAATAAAAAATTCCGCGCAGTAAAAATATATTGCTTTCCTCGCCGATTCAATAAAATCGTTTATTGATATTTCATAAGTAACTATTGCAACATAATATCAATTATTTATGAATGTAAATTTAAAATAGTCTGGGTCTCTAGGTCAACCAACTTATGGTGATGGGTTCTCTTGAGTGAGTCTTTTATCCATAATTGTAATGGCTACACTTAAAATATGTGTCTATATATACTTGAATGGTCTATATTCATGTACCGATTATTACGAAACAATTTGACAGCCTGCGTTGCCGAGGTGTAAATTTTGCTTAATTAATTTGTAATCCCTGACAATTAATTAATTTAGAAATAATATATCGACGTTGCATATAGAATATGAACCATGTGACTCTGAGTACATTCTGAGATAAAAACTGTTTAAAAAAATAACGAAACGGAAAATAACAATTCTATTTATGGACAAAGTAGGAAAAATATATTTCGTTCATTAAAGAATATATTTATGGCAAACATTAATTATTTTATGCCAGAAAATTTAATTTTAACGCGTTTTTCTCACATGCTTCATATTCTATGCACAGTTTTTCTCACATGGGTCGTATTCTATACCAGTTTTTTTATACCATAATAATTTCAAAATATTTAATTTAAATTTATTCAAATTTGACAGCTAGGCATCAAAAAATTATGTTAATATTACAAGGTAATTGAATTGTGTAGTGGTATGTAGAGGATATGAATATATATTTTTTTATTATTTATTTTCTATCGCCTTAAATATTTGATATTTTTACGTGGCTGTAGAAAATGGAGAGAAAAAAAAAAATAACTATATATTTTAACTCATTTTCGTAAAAATCGTCACATTGTTTATATTAAATATGCAACGACGATATATTTGCGGCCCGTTTCAGAGTGTAAGAGACTCTCAGTATCACCCTGGTGAATCAGAATTGAAACGGTGCTGATATTTGAATAGCCAAGTACATCCCAATCTTCTTTTTTCCATCTCCTTCTCATCCCATCTACCTTCAGCCTTAATACCCCAATTGGGGATGCCTTAGTCTCGGTGACTCCACACGGTTGGGAGCAGTTAAGACCCTTGTGTGGTATTCACATTTAAAAAGTGTCTTTGATGAGAAGTTGATGAGTATAAGTCCGAAAATAAACATTATTGCATAGTAAAAATAAATAAAGTTCACCATCCTCTTGATAGCTTATCCATAAATTGTTAATCGAAAATATACGTTATCATATCGACGCTGGAAAGGTAAAATGGCAAAAGCGCCATACAGCTGTGACGATCCGCACTATAAGCATTGCTTGTTTGTCCTTGTGTTTAACAAATCAAGTTTTATACAGTTTCCTAGAGCATGTGGAAAACTCTAGAAAACTTGATTTGATGAACACAAGCACAAACAAACAATATAGCTTATTATGTAGGTTCGTCTAAGGGCGCGCTACACCGCTCAAAAAGAAGAAGATGGAGAGATACGACAATACGAACGTGAGAGCGAGAGAGCTAACATTAAAAACCATAAAATTCATGCGAAAATTGTGAAAATGTTTAATAAAAGACGACTCGTTTGAAAAAGAGCAAAAGTCTCGCGGGGGATGTGTCAAGTAGCATTTAAAGAAACATTATGAATTTTTTCATACATATAACTTGTAAAATAACAGAAACAAACGTGTTAATAATAATTTTTGGAGCATACTTTGCGATTTATTTCTATCGAGGGAATTTCAAATAATTACCGTTTCGGCGTGGGGAATGTGTAGATACTATCTTAAAGAATATATTTTTTTAAGAGCTTAAAAACTTCAAACGTTTAAGGAAAACGTGTCAGAAATCGGTAGAAATTGGCAGAGCGGCCCGTTAATGTCGCCTTTCGAGCGTCGATATGATAAGATATATTTTCAATCTACGACTCATTTCTTTATAAAGTCCAAGTTTACTATTCGGTGCCTAACCTATGAATAGTTGCTATGTATCAGATAAGTGCCTCCGCTGAAGAGGCAACTGAAAAAAAAAACAGTTTGCAACTAAACTCACTATCCTGTGTATGTCAATGTGATGGTCCGCTCACTACACGACTTCTCAAAAACCCGTTGTCAACAGCAACGTAAGCAGTGGCTCGAAACTCACCATGCTAGTTGCTACGATGACAGCTGATTGTTCTTCGTCTATGGTTAAACAAGCTGAGATAATTATTGAAATCGTAAAATTGAGTAGGAAGTTTGGTTGGAAACCATAGCAACCAGCAAGTTTTAGTTTGGTTTCAGTTTCTTCATTGAGCGGATCGCCTAAGTCATCCGAGTAATCAACTTATTGCGAGGATTTTTTGTATTTTTTTATATACGTTATCCTATCGATAAGCTATTGAGAGGATGGTGAAATAATATCCCCTCAGTCAATTATATTCATACGAAATTGAGATGAGTACCTACAATGTTTTCTTGGCTTACTTTCGCAGTAACTTATTAAACGTTATCGTCAATAAGGTGTCAGGGTTACGTTTTTATATTATATTATGATAGTAGGTATTTATCGATGTCCTTTTTTCAATGCCAGCAGACGCACCGGACAGAATTCTTTTTTACATTTTCTGTAAAAGAGAAGACGTTCAGATCACATATATGGTGAGTCACCATGATTTTGAGTTAGATCAGTCCAGACAACACAAATTATTGGGGTATGTTTTGATGTGGAAGTGAGTGGGGAGGGGAATGAGACGACGAAGAGATTCAGATCTAGTCATTTATTTTTTTGTTTATTTAGGGTGTAACAGGAAATCAGCCTTTTATTTTGACTACATATGAGAAACTTTATTCTTCTAAATTTGAGGTTAAAAAATTACATCCTCTCAATAATACACTTAGTTACTTTGGAGTTGTGTACGCAGAACATAAATTTTCTTTCGTCGAAATAAAAAGACGTGGAAAAAAATTTGTTCAAATTCGCATTTAGAATCTCACTGAATAAAAATGCCCGAAATCGTGTTACACTCTGTATAAAATTGCATTAATTGTATTTGTGTGACTTGATTGTTAAATTCATGTAATAATGAGAAAAGTAAAAAATTACAAATGAAACATATCTTTCATTACACGTGTGCACGAGATAGATAAGAGGGTAAGGGGTACAACAAATTTGTAGTAAGAGTCAAGAGGTACGCAGGCACAAAAAGGTCGACAACCGCTGTCCTAACCTAATCTAACTTTAATTAAATGCTTCTGTACTGTGTACACATTTGAAACTTCTCCCACATGGCTTAAAACCCAAATCATTGCTCATTCATTCGCTGTCTCTTCACAAACTTTACATTCTTCCATCCATCACTCCGATCCGAGGAGGTCTTTTAATGCAGCGATAAAAAAATGGACCTCCTTGGACCAATTCACGATCGACGCTAAAAATAGCTTAAGTCATTTTAAGCAACTCGTTCAACAATCTTAATTTGTTTTTTTCCAGAGCGATAATCAAATATGTAACTTCCATTCTGGACCGAAATGGATCTGCCTACATTTATTGGGTGTGGTGCGAAGTGATGTATTTTATAAAATAGTGAAAAACATATATTTTTATATTTAATTTGTGATTTTTACTCGTTGCGGGAAAACGGTCTTGTTTTTTATTTTGTCATAACAAATCTACAGTTTTAATCCGAAATTGATGAAATTTTGCAAACTTCACCTCCAAAACAAGAGGAATGTCGCTGTCTACGTGATATTTCGAAAAACTATCCACATCATTTTTTCCCACCCCTTAAAGCAGAGAGTTTATATACCTTGATGGAATTTCACACCATTTTTTTTCATATAAGCGGAAAATTACTTATTTTTAATTAATAAAACTAATGTTTAAGACAAGATTTTATGCATAGCACAAAGGGTAACAATTATTATAAGCAATTAGCAATAGGGTTCGAGTCCCGTCGGCGTGATGTATCTTTTCTCGGGAGGTTTTTTCAATATGGATGAGTGTTTCAGGCTAATAATTATTGCTTATAATAATTAAAAAATTACTGTCTACAACATATGATATTGAAAAACACTGCGTTTAGCCCTGGAAACGCCCGGGATTTTAGCTATTTGATATATATTTAAGAAGCTCACATCAGCAACTATTCGTAATTTGCTCAAAATGGTTTAGATGTCCAAAAATTGGTCACATCCTCGTCCAAAATCTCTTTACCTTCATTTTCACTTCACATCTCTTATGTATTAACATTGTACAACATTTAAATAAAATTTCATGACGCCACAACTCATTAATCGATAGTATTGACTGCTTCAGCCAACTAACTTTCTTATTACCAATAATTTGTTTTTGAATTGGTAACATGTAAAAAAACAACAAATGAAATTAAAAATTTCCGACTTATCTGCCTTGGATTCATATTTACTTAACGTCATTTTTTACCTTACCTGAAAAACTGGCTTCCTAACTAATTCATTAAACAAGATAAAACTCTAAAATACAAAGCTTAATAAACCAAGTAAAAAACCTACATTACATAAAATGGCACCAGGCGTAACTTGGTAAAACATACAGTACCTAACTAGCGATAAAAAGAATCGTCGTGCCATATAATTAATTTATTGTTACGTTCCGTTGGCACACATTTTCCATGCATACACTAGTGTACATTCAAGATGCGAATCTGGGCCAATGTCACAAGTTTTGCCAGGTACAGTAAATGGTATTGTATGTAATGCCTCCACGCCAGATGCCAATATCACCTGCATAAGGTATTCACAGAATGTACATCGTAAGTACAATTGGCGAGTTTAACGAGAATAAAAAAAACATGCACGTCATATTCTGATTTATATGAAGAAATTATGTTAAAGGCAATGCAATTCGATTTTATTTGATTGATTTGTGTTATTTCACAATGCATATTGGCGGCAAGTTCCAGAATGAAAGATACTCTCAGAATCACCCTGGTATAAAAATATTCAGAATTGAAACGTTGCATTGCTTGAAATAGCTTTAGCTATGTTTTGTGGACAGGTACTTCTTAAATCCTCTTCCCCTTCTCCTACACCCCTCCAATTTATTCAGCCTCACAACATACCCTAATTGAGGATGCAGTAGTCTAACTGGTCCTGGGAGCAGTTAGGACACTTGTGCGGTATTCACATTTTTTTAAACTGCATATTACATGTTTTTGGTGTGAAAATTTGATCTTATATATTAATATTATATATGCTTTAATTAAATAGTACAAGTTGAACACATCCTGGCCTTTGAAATAATCAAACAATTGAAAAATACGTATTTTATACTGTCTAGAAAAAAAAGGTATCAGACCTATAAAAATAGCTTAAAAGTGCAAAGTCTCTTACTTACGAATTTTAAGGTACGTACTTGATAAGTTTTACAACCAGTGATTTATGACAATATTTGGAGTAAAATTGAAAAGTTTTTTTTTATCATTTTTTTTTCTTTCCAAAAAAAAAACTTTCACTTGTTATAACTGGTCACTCAGCCGAATAACCGCCCAACCCCCCACAACCCTAACTGTCCAATGCCTACTTTTTTTAAAAGTTTTAATTTGAAAAAAAAACATCAAAAATGCAACGGAGACCAAAATTTGATTAAGATTTTTTACTGAAGTCGTTTTAATAATGTCAGAAATCACTGGTTAAAGTAAGTCAAGTACGTTCCTTAACACTGCGTAATGTGGCAAATTCAGTTATTTGGAAATTGATGGGAAAACACTTTAATATTTGTGCCTGAGAAAAATAAAAAAATAATTTTTGCATCTTACATTTGCATAGGCAAATCAAGATGGTCAGTGGCTGAGTGGGCATCGTGTTTGGGTCCCACCCGGGCGTCGCGTGTTCGATTCCTCGGCTGGCTAAGTCCTCCATCACGACTCAAGCAACATATTCCGCTTACTGTGGTGGTAGTAGGAGATTTTTAAATATTGTCAGGTTATTCGTAACCTGGGAATGTTTGTCTTTCTTTAAAAAAAAAAAATAAAGCGGCTAGTGTTAAGCGGTAATATTAACCTTAGTGCCATGACCATAAGGACTGTTATTGTCAGTGGCCCGATTCCTAATGTTACCACAATGCATCCATCGCCTTATTTTTTGTGTAGAATATAAAGATTGTTGTCAAATAAATAGAGATTTATATTGATAATCCAAATGAAATAACCTTTTGTATACAAAAAGTTATCGGGTTTCCAATGAACACCTCTTATCACAAAATAAATAAATTTAAATATGAAAAAACAAAAAAAGTTGCAATACAATGGGAAATATATCAATAAATAGTCGAGATCTATATTTTTTTAAAGCTTGAGGTGTATTGTTTCAAATATAAAAATAAACCGAGGTCAGGTGGAAATGTTATATGTGAATACCGCTCATAGGGTCCCAACTGCTCCAAAATGTCTGGAGCCAGTGAGACTATGGCATCCCCAATTGAAATATGGGGAGGGAATGGAGATGAAAAAGTACTTGGCTATTGAGATCTAATCACCAAACACAACTAAAATCATTTTAAGCAATGTTTCAATTCTGAAGCTACGAACACATGTATATTTTATGCTCGACGGTTTGGCTCGATCGAAAATGTTGACTAGAAACCGTGCTCGTCATTGCGTCCACACGTTCGAGCAGCTCGACACAAGATGCCAATCAAATCGTAAATTTCTATCGAACATTTATTTATTTATTTATTTATATAATAATACAAACATACAATACATGATGATCCTTTGTCTGTCCAACTGGGAAGGATTCCCGTTTCAGGACAGCCAAATTGTGTTTTAGTACATATTTTATAAATTATTGTATATATAAATTGATATAAAAAGTAATTTTTCGATCCTTATCTCTCTTAAGTGTAAATAACCCTTTGGAAGATAATATAATAAGAATTAACATAATATTATCAATGGTATAATTTTTTTTACTAACTTTTTAAACAATTGCTAAAAGATAAAAATATTTTTTTTTTTTGCATTAACATACACTTATTTAGTACATATTAGGTATGTGACATTATGTTAGCATATGTTCGCTCTCGACTCTCCCCATGTCCAGAAGCCAATTGCTAATCCATTTACGCAAAGTGCTAGCACTTTTCAATTTCCATGTATCGGGAATGAGGTTGAACACTTTAGGCCCTAAGTAGGAGTATTGTCTTTGGGCATGTGATGTGTTTGTAGTGGGTGGAACTACTGGATTCCTTCTTGCATGACGGGTGTTGTGGAGATGATAAATGGATGAATAGTGCTGTCGATGTTTTTGTGTATGTAAAATAATTTTTCTTATATACAGTTGCCGTACATCAAGAACTCGTATCTCTTTAAATAATAGATCACTGGGATACCTAAATGGTTTCTTAAGGATGACCCTTAGAAGTGATTTTTGTGCTTTTACTAAGGGATCAAGTAATGTTTTGGAACAGCCTCCCCATCCCAAGGATGCATATTCTAGCAATGAGTTACACAAGGCATGGTACATTTGTTTCAGATCTTTTATGCAAATAATATTTCTAACAGACATGAATAGATGAGTAAGTTTTCTGATCTTAGTGGAAGTCCAGTCTATATGTTCACCCCATCTCAGAGATTTGTCTATGATTACTCCAAGATATTTTATACTATCGACACATTCTAAGGTTATACATTTACAAGTGGTTCGGTCGTTACAGTGGTGTATAATGATGTTGTGTATTTCTTTTGGTTTTCCTGCTTGTGTTGCACTGAAACGGATGAATTTGGTTTTATGTAAGTTGAGAGTGAGGAGATTGTTATCTAGCCATTGTTTGACCTTGTTTAAACCTACTTCTGCTTTACTGTGAACAACATTCCAGCTTTTGTCTTCATATAATAAAACTGTGTCGTCGGCAAAGGTGATTATGTGGTCGGCAAAGGAACTGTTACATAGCTCATTTATATATATATTGAATAAAAGTGGTCCTAGCGTACTTCCTTGCGGAACACCGAATTTAATATTAGCTGGGTTGCTTATAGTGTCGTTAATAAGCACTCTTTGGCTTCTGTTTTCTAAATAGCTACACAACCATTCGAATAGCTGACCTTGTATACCAATGCGCTGAAGTTTATTCAACAGAATTTTGTGAGATATGGTGTCGAATGCTTTTGCTAGATCCAGGAAGAGCGCAATGCATTTTGTTCCTCTATCGATGTTATTAGAGATAATTTTTGTTAAGTTGGCAATGGCATTTTCAGTACCTAAACCTGGACGGAAACCGAATTGATTATTGGAAAAGAAGTTATTGTTTTCTAGATATAGGTTGAGTCGATTCTTAACAATTTTCTCAATAATTTTAGATACAGAGTTGATCAAAGAAACCGGTCGGTAGTTGTTAATCTGTGATTTATCTCCGTGTTTGTGTAGTAGAATAACAATAGATTGTTTTAAATGATTGGGGAATTTTCCAGAGTTAAAACTTAAATTACAAATGAACGTTATCGGTGATGCTATGGCTGGTTTAATAATTTTTAACAGCTTAGATGAGATCTTATCAGGTCCGCACGCATTGGATGATTTTAGCTCGTCAATTATTTTCATCACTTCTTGTGATGTAGTTTGAATGTTATCAATTGAATAACCGAGATTACAGACAGGTATCTTAGCTAGATCAGTTTCAGTTGCGTTGATTTTATCGAGAATATTTTTTGCCAGTGAGATACCCACTGACGTGAAATGATTATTTGCAAAGTTTACCATCTTTTTTGGATCTGACGTGTTAGTATTATCAATGTACAGTGATTTAATTTCAGATGATTTATTAATTTTGGTTTTTGTTATATTACGAAATGCTTCCCATAGCTTTTTTGGTGAATAGTTATTTTCGTAAATAATTGTTTTAAAATAGTTTTCTTTAGTTGATTTGATTAAATTTTTACACAGGTTACTATACTTTTTATAGCGAGTTTGTAATATAATATTCTCTGGGCTCTTTTTCGCTTTTTTGTGGAGTTGGTTCCTTCTGTGAATTGATTTGACAAGGCCAGGGGTGATCCATGGCGTAAGTTTCAATTGTTTATTAGATATGAGTTTGTTACTAGTGTGTTTAGATATATAATCATGTAACTTAGTGATGAATTCCGTCATTGCTAAATCAGTCTCCCTTTGGTCTAGTACGTTTTTAGACACAAGAGCAAGCATTACGGTCCTTGAGTCTCTTTTCGCATCGAGCAGTTGGCGTTTGGCTCAATATCGAACCAAAAAACTAGCGAGACGGTACACACGTTGAGACATGAATGTGCGTAAAAACCATGGGTACTGGCCTTGAATGGGTTTTACACCAGGGCGATTCTGGAACGTGCCGCAAATATACCATATTTTATATTAAATGAATATTGTAAAATAACACAAATGAATCTAATAAAATTTACTTGCGCACGCCGGGACTGGAACCCGCGACCCCAGGATTGCTAGTCCTACACCTCGACCACGGAGACCGTCAAATGCTGTTTTTATTCTACATCAACTAATGTAAAGACTTTTAAATACTCCTGTTACTGGTAAATAAGGTTTTTTGTCTAATTTGACGTAGTGTTATTACGTGGGTCTTACACACAATTCATTATCATTTAAAAGCAAACGATAAGACGTAAAAAACGTATTCAGGAACGAGTATACCATTATGGTGATATGCGTCAATGTCAGCCAGTAAACGTGACTAAAAAATGATACCTAATTAATAAAAATAAAAAGATTTGTTGGGTTATTTAAAAGGTAGTATTGGGAAGTGAGGCATGGAATTGGCAGGGGAAAACTTAAGAGCGATTGACCAGCAGCTGAGAATAAAAGTTTTAAAATGTTTGCAACTGTACAGGGAGGTTCCAATGAGAAAGATTGATTATTCCCCCTATCGAATTTTTATAATTAAAAATTAATATCGACTTATTTCATTCAAAACTTGCTTTAATATATACGTACATTAAAGTAAGCAAAAAAAAATGCTCAAAACGCGCCATGATAAATTATAAGTGTACTTCTTGTAAGTATTTTTTGATCTTAAGTATTTATGATTTTTCAATAATGTCTAAACAAAATAAGTGTGTAAATTTTTTTTAAATATTTTAGTTTGTACCTTAAATAAATAGAAAAACTTATGTATTTTTGTCATAAAACAAGTTTTCGAATTTATTTTTTAATGATTTTAATTAAAATTAAAATTCTGAAAACTGTGTTGACTAGATTATGTATTGATTTATTTTATTGTATAATTATATGATTTGAAATTTGTGTTGTTTCATAGAATCTATCTTTTGAAAATTGAACAAATCTTCCAACGACCAACGGTATAACCTTAATATATTAAAAATACCCTTAAGGTTTCAAAATTTTAAAAATGCGTGTACTAGACAAAATAACAATCTTTTAAAATCAATTTATGTTTTTTTGTAAAAAAGAGTCAATACGTCTAGAATTTGATTTAAAAAGACTAATTTCCGGCATTCTCCGGTAATGCCCCCTTAATGTTCGTCTTAATAAGAAAAAAGAGTACATTAAAAAACGAAAAAACACCATTAATATGGTAGAAACAGCGAGTTTAATTTATATAGTATATCACAGTGACCCCCTTTAATAAAAATAAATGCTCCATTTAAAATCTCGTCAATAAAATTAATATAGTAATCGAAAAATGCCTGATGAGAACTTTAACCGTTAAAAAGGTATATTATATCACAAATAATCGAAACAAAGGGAGCATGGAAGCATGCCCACTGTCGCCAAACCAATACCAGACTATGAAATTTAAAAAAAATTGGGAGTCGGATATGGGTACCGTAGCCCCGGGAACCATTTATTAGATAACCAACACCTCTGCCATAGGTCACCCCAAGTGACAAGCTACGATTGGGAATTAGCAGGGGTTATGAGGTGAGGTTTGTCTAGGTGCTGGCGGCGGATGCGTCTGCCCGCTTATTGCGTGGCAGGTCGGATCGAGAGAGACTGGTTGAAGGAGACCATTTGAACTCTCCAGCCGGATTCTCTCGACCTATCGCCTTACACCGCAATGGAAGGATTCGTACGTCCGCCACTCCTGGACCCACTGACTCCTAGATTCCTAGTCACATCTCGTACCTTTTTCCTTCCCAGAACGTCCTCTCCTTCCTTTCCCTAAAAAAAACCTCCACACAGCATTCCAAAGACGACATATGCAGAGGAAAACTCTGGGAATTGGCGTAGCCAGAAAGTTACGCGTTTTGTGTGTAAGTAGAATCAAAGAGAGATACGGCATAAAAGCGTACCGACTGTCGACAAACAACGACCAAACTGCAAGGACTATCAAAGAAACAACGGCAGGGCGTCGTTGGACGTAGATGCGACTTGCAATAGTCTAGTGTAGGTGAATGGTGTTCGCGAAAGTTTTCTGCGCGCATCATACCTAAAAAGGTTCATGGACCATCTTTCCTCCTTCTGTTATCTTGGTTAATATAAAATCCACATTAAAGTGCCTTTTAAAGATCGTGGATTTAAATTACAATTAAATACACAGAGTTTTTCAAACAAAAATGCTTTTTTAGCAACCATGCGGAACGCCTGTAGGTATTGTTGGAACTTGGGCGAAAAATAAATTGTAAGAAAAACAGTTTTTTGTTATGTCTGCACCTTGTCAGAATATATTATTTACAAGTAGGTAAATTCATTTGTTTGGCGCTTGTATTTAGAATGTCATTTTACAATCATTGTTGGTGCTGTTTTTTTAGATTAAATATATTTTTGGAATGAATACCAAAACTTTAATTATAATTATTTTAAGTATTCTTAGTTTAAAAATGGAAATTCTGCAAATTTGTTGAACTACGACACTCTTTTAAATTATATGAAAATGCCAAAATTTTCGGACAGGAGGATTTTTACCGACTTCTCTCTTTTTACTCAGTAAATATCAAAGAAACAGGTACCTATACATGTTTTTTTTCATAGATTTTATAATGATTATGTATATTGCGGAAGTGAACATAAGAAGTCAGTGACGCCCCAAGATATTATTCACGATTCAGTGAATCAAATACCTACTTGAGATCATCATATGTTTGGCATTCATCCATTCTGTCTACGCCTGCGGGAAATGGTCTGGAACCACTGGAACTATGGCGTTCCCATTTTTTTTAATTACCTCAGCATACCGTTGAAACTTATATTTAACATGGCCTGTCATTTTACAGGATGCTGTGTTGAGGGTCTTTTTATGGAACGAAAGGAGAGGAAGTTCTGGGAAGGAAAAGGGTATTAAAGGAATCTGGGGAAGTGTGACGGATGATGGGTCGAGAGAGTCCGGCTGGAGATATCAAAACGACTCCCACAACCAGTCTTTCTCGATCCGGCCCGGCATGCAGCAGTTGAGCGAACGCATCCCCGACCGCCGACCCAGACAATCCTCACCCCATGAACCCGGGCACCTCTGCTAAGTCACCAAACGTAGCGAACAACTTGGGGTGACCTAAGGCATGCGGAAGTGTAAGCGGAAGGTGGAAGCGGAGTGGACAGGGGAAGGCGTTTGTTGTTTCTATATCACTTACGACTATGACATCCGACAGATTCCCATTAATGTCGTCAATTTAAATAAAATCTTTCGCCTAAGATAGGTTGACATATTTTTTTTATTTAATAAATTTTTAAATTTTGCAGTTTTTGACAATTTTTCTAACTACCACACTAGGCTAATATTGTGGTAGTCATACGTAATAAATGTATTAACTAAAAAATACTTTAGAAACAGATAATAAAAATTATGGTAATAAATAATAAAAAAATAAGAAATTTAAGGATATTTAAGAATTTTTATAGAAACAAATAATAAAAACTATGGTAATAAATAATAAAAAAATAAGAAATTTAAGGACAAATAAAAAAATAATAGTGAGCTGAAAAATAAAGAGAGATGAATATTTTAAAGATAATAATAAAAATTTAAAATATTAAATATTAAGATTATAAAACAAATAAAATTATATTTATTGAACGCAGGATTAATTTTTATTTATTCAAAAAAGAATTTCAATATTAAAAATTAAAATTGTTTTGATTAATTCACTTTTCGGGCACACACCTACCCACAACACTCATCAAATGATGCCTGTTCGGTACATCGAAGCCTTTTAACGACATGTGACATTTAATATCCCAACCTAACCTAACACTAATTGCTGGCTTCTTCTCCAATTCGACCAATCATTGTTATTTTGGTTATTCATTTCCTGCCGGGCTACTTTTCCCGGAACAATGACGCAATTAACCCTTATTGATTTATACTTTATTACGGATGATATCAAGGATAACATAAATGCAACAAACATAAGTTATAAAACACTGAAACAGATATCTTTTTCTTATAAGATTAAACAAAACCATTAATTATGTTTATCATCAGACAACTTTTAAAGTAGAAATATTATATTGCTTGCTATGTTTTTGTTTTTATTTTTATTTTAATTACGCCTTTAACATTAATTCTTCATAAAATTTTACAAATGCAATAATAACAACAAATGCTGTTATTTTGCTCTATGTTTTAAGGCACTTTTACTCTTTTACTTTTACTCTTTTTATACCTAAAAATAAACTAAATTCTTAAATCTCCTATTAACCATAAAATTATAATAAATTCAATATTATACCCACGCTCAGGCATTTGCCTTTGTGGGATTTTTTTGTTCATACAATATTATATTTAAGTATGTTATATACCTTTTATTATTTATGTACCTGATTGTATCAAAAAATTTTCAATAAAAAAAAAAATAAAAAAAAATTAGAAAAAACATAATAATAATAATTGGATAATTTGTAGAGCGCCGTTTTTGTGAGAAATCACCTCAAGGGCCACGCCAATAATATGACGGCCGTCCGTATTCGCGTATTAAGGGGATACCCGGCGGTGATTTTTCCATACAAACGTATTCCCTATTTATCTCTCTGGATTTTAACCCTAGAGAAAATATTGATTTTGCATAAAATAGATATCAACTACTAGCGTGTCGGTACTTTTTGTTTTTTTTTTGATAAGTTACTTTTTATAGAAGTTATGACCTTCCAAAAATCAATAAAATTGACTGGTTTAAACGCCGTCAAAAGATGTTCAGTATACAAACCAGACAATGTTTTTTTAAAAAAAGCAAAACGTACAGACATAGAATAGTTTTTTCTTATGTAGTTGGTAAAAAAAAAATTGAAAATCAGTCCACTTTTGGAGGAGAAAAGTGGGGAATACAAAACCTCAATTTTAGTTAGGTGTCAGTGCATTGTTCCTTTCGCTCAATATCCGGTGGAGTAAGAGCAACAGTGACAGCAATATTTTAGTAAAATCTATTTCTGCACCACCGGGTATCATCTTAAGACTCTTGACTCACAAACGGAAGGTCGCGGGTTCGACTGAGTATTTACTTCGAATAAAGTTAAAAAAACAAACTTAAAATTCGGTCCAGTTTTGTAGGACAAAAATGGGGAATAAATAATAAATACCTCGATTTTGATGATTTTTAACTGTGTATTTGTTGCATAAAAATATATTATGTTTTCTCTCGTGTTAATCGTCGGTACATCGAATTTAATACTGGCGACATACATTGAATATGTAAAAAAATAGGTTATAATTAGTGACGGCCGGATCGTTAAAAATGTATATCAGCGGATACGGATCTGAGTACGGATACTTGGTGTCAAGATCCGCGGATACGGATCTTATTTTCTTATTCAATCGGCCCATTATCTCATAATTATATAAGTAATCTTACAACTTTCTATATCATATTGATCTCATTATAATTATTAAAAAAAAGATTTAAGTTTTGGTTTTCTCATTTTCTTATATCTATAACAGTGGTGTTATTACTTTCTATAATATTGATCGAATTATAAAGATATTTGATTTAGTAACTTTGAGTTACGTACCATTGGTATGGTAACTTAATATGATAAAATATTCGATTTTAAGAAATAAAAAATACTCAGAATAAAATTTTGTAGTTTTTTTTTAATTCTACCTCATTACCTATATATATAGCATTTCATCCTATCAATTGAAAATTAATAAGGTAAAAGATCCGCGAGAAAAGTGACGGATACGGATCTTTCATCTCCCTCGGATATCCGCGGATACGGATATCCGGAACATCACTTATAATGTACAATATCTACAGAGTGAACAGCTTTTGAGAACCGTCAGAAAGAGGTCAATTGAAATTGGCAAAATCCTCTATATAGTTCTTCCATCACTATCGAATAATTCGATAGCCAATCGGGTTAATATTAATAACTGGTTCCGAACCCTCAATCTACCATTCCCAGAAATAATTTTACTTTCTCTGATGCCCTTTACGATTTCTATTTATAAGGCAGAATGGCAGATCATCAAAAAGGTGAAATAAGACTGGTCAATAGAAAACAATTCATATAAAACTATAAAGACATAATTGTATTGGTTCATCAACCAACACGGGCTAGAAATTATGTAGGGAATTTGCAAAGAATTCTTATTTCTGCGATCACTAATTTGGGAGGCGGCCCGGGGAACCATTTATTGGATAACCAACACCTCTGCCATAGGTCACTACGTTAGGTGACTTAGCAGGGGTACCCAGGTTTATGGGATGAGTATTGTCCGGGTCTTGGCGGCATATGCGTCTGCCCATCTGGTGCATGGCGGCCCGGGAAAGAGAGAGACTGATTGAAGGAGGCCATTAGAACTCTCCAGCTGGACTGTCTCGACCTATCGCCTTGCATCACAGTTGGATGGATGGATTCTCACGTCCGTCACTCCTGGACAGATTGACCTTTGGCAGGCCAGGTTTTTTTTCAAAAAAAATCAAACGCCACTTCACAATTTTTTTGTGTCGCATTTTATAAGTTTACAGTAACAATTCTTTCAGATTTTGGTAGTTTATACAACTGTTCTTACTAATAATATTATTTTGTAATAGAAACTCGTAAAAAAATAATAATTTAAAAAAAATAAAAAAAAATTTAATTTTTATTGGTGGCTACCGGTGGGCCAACGGCCAATTAAAGGTTGATCCCCAGATTCCGACCCACCCACCCCTCGTACCCTTTTCCTTCCCAGAACTTGCTCCCCTTCGGTTCCCTTAAAAAACCCTCCACACAGCATCCCTAAGGATGACAAAGGCCTTGAGTGTTTTTTTTCCTCAGAGACTCCGGTGTGGACCTAATATAAAAAAAATTAAACTGTTAAAATTGAAAACATTACTTAAACAAACATAAATATTAAAAAAATAACTAAAACGTCCGATATGAGAATAAACGGTCACGTGCTTGTTGAAACACGTATCGAATGGTACATGATTTATCTTTTTTCGTATATTTTTATTTTATAAGTTGTTATGATTTAAAACATTGTTTTTCTTTTTATTGCACTGCAAGCTATATATTAAAAAATGCATTGAAAAATATTAATACATCGCCATACTTATTAAAAACCTGTTGATATTCTATTTGTATCTGAACTATTTATTGTTTTGCCATCATTATTTTGTTTTTATTGTTTTCTTTGAGTTGTTGTTGAGTACCGCACAATAGTCCCAACTTCTCTCAACTGTCTTGAGCCAGTTGGACTAGGGCATCCCCAATAATCATCGGGGTATGCTGTAATTATGAGACTTAATGTAGAGAAAGGGGAGCAACTCTCAACGAAATTAAGACACAAAATAAAAAGGTAACGATCGCAACTGATTTTCTAATCTTAACGGGACTGGCACTACCAATTGAGCTATTGCCGCATAATGACATTCCGTCATTTTTAACAATGTAATTTTTTTTCATTAGCCCCACACCGGAAGCACTGCGAAAACAATCCCTCAGGGCCTACGTCATCTTTGGAGATGCTGTGTGGAGGATCGTTTTAGAGAAAGGAAGTTCTGGGAAGCAACAATGTGTGACGGCTGGATAGGAATCTGGGGGTCAATGTGTCTAGGAGTGGTGGACGTATGAATCCATCCATCCCACTGTACTCAACAACAACTCAAAGAAAACAACAAATTAATGATGGCAAAACAATAAATAGTTAAAATAAAAATAAAATATCAACAGGTTCTTAATAAATATAGCGATGTATTAATATTTTTCAACGCATTTTTTAATATATGCAGTGCAAGACAATGGGCCGAGATTCTGGCTGGAGAGTTCAAAACGTTTCCCTCAAACATTCTCTACAATAGTAGGGGTAAACACAGCTGCCGCCAAGACGTGGACAAACCTCACCCCTTGAACCCGGATAACCCTGCAAAATCACCAATCCTACACTAACAGTTGGGGTGATGGCAGGGGTGTTGGTTATATAATAAATAGTCCCCGGGGTAGCGGTACCCACATACGCTTGCCAAATTGACAAATCAAAGTTCCATTTTAAAATGAATTACATTATCTTTAATATTTTTATTCAAATATTTTTGTTATTTTAAAACGCCTGCTATCAATACAGGATTTCCTAGTAAGACAGACATCATTACTAATTGTAAGTCTAGAATTTATATACATGAATAAAAAATTGAAAAAATATGAGTTTTTCCTACATAATATAATGAATATTTTTACATTCTAGATGATTCTTGGATAAACCTACTAATTGTTTCTGTATCTCTTTCTTAATAGTTATATTCATTGAGAGTTGTTGACATTAGCTTGTTCAATGATTATAATTTATAATAGAATGATAATTCAATGTTCATTCAATGGTTTCGTTACTCAAATCAAATTAGACAACCCGCAGAGTTTGTTTTGTCCGCAAATAAAATTACTCATACAAACAAAATGTACAACGTGACACACAAAAGTTAAATATAACTTAAGAGGTTATTACCAGAGAATATCGGAAATTAGTCCTTTTAAATAAAATTCTAGACGTATTGACTCTTTTTTACAAAAAAAAACATAAATTGATTTCGAAAGATTACTATTTTATCTGGTACACGCAGTTTTAAAATTTTGAAAAACGAAGTTAATTTTTAATATTCTAAGGTTATAACGTTGGTCGTTGGCAGATTTGTTCAATTTTCAAACGATAGATTCTATTAAACAACACAAATTTCAAATCATATAATCATACAAAAAAAAAATCATTACATAATCTAGTCAACACAGTTTTCAAAATTTTAATTTTAGTTAAATTAAAATCATTGAAAAATAAATCCGAGAACGTTTTGTGACAAAAATACCTCAGTTTTTCTATTTATTTAAGGTCTTACAAACTAAAATATTTAAAAAAAAATTTACACACTTATTTCGTTTAGACATTATTGAAAAATCATTAATGTATACCTACATTAAAGTAAGCAATAAAAATGCTCAAAACGCACAATGATAAATTATTAAATATCGTGTACTTCTTTTGACCTTCAATAAATAGAAAAACTGAGGTATTTTCGTCACAAAATACGTTCTCGGATTTATTTTTTAATTATTTTAATTGAACTAAAATTAAAATTCTGAAAAGTGTGTTTATTAGATTATGTATTGATTTATTTTGCAGTATACCTTAGTATATTAAATGTAAACTTAGTTTTTCAAAATTAAAAAAATGCGTTTACCAGATAAAATAACAATCTTCCAAAATCAATTTATGTTTTTTTTTTGTAAAAAGAGTCAATACGTCTAGAATTTGATTTAAAAATGACTAATTTCCGGTATTCAATGGTAATACCCTCTTAATCATATTATAAATCAAAATTGGAAACATTAATATTATTACTAAACCAAAATAAAGCTATGGGTGGCACTGCTTTCATAGCATTATAAATTGGATGATTGACATAATTATTATTTCTGTACCTATTCATGGCTTCTTCTTTGTGTGCCCTATCAGGTCCCCCCGACGTTGGCGATCACTCTTGTAAATATTTCTCTATCTTGCGCTGCCCGGAATAGCTCCTCCACACCTCTAATACCGGTCCACTCTCGTAAATTTCGCAGCTAAGACATTTGTCTCCTACCAGGCCCCTCGTCGGCGACCCTTTATCTTGACTTTTATTATTAGTTGGATTACTACTGATATTTTATTATGATTAATCCGTTTTTATTTTATGTTAGTATAAAAATAAACCATTTATTTATGGAAATAATCCATTTGTTTGTCAATCAAACTCTATTAATAGCTTGTAGCTTATTTCCAAATAAAAAAAGCATTCTATACTGCAAGAAGTAAATTTACCTTTTTTTACGTTAGCTCCACACTGAGGAAAATAATTCCCATCAGGACCTGTGTCATCTTTGGGAATGCTGGATAGAGGGTATTTTTTAGGAAATACGATGTTTCGAGAGAATCCTGCTGGATAGGCCAACAGGTCTCATGAACTCCGACATCCCTGCTAAGTCACTTAACGTAGCGAATCACTTGGGGTGACCTATGGCAGAGGTATTGGTTATTTAATAAATTGTTTCCAAACCCGCTTCCCAAATTGAAAAAAACAAAGTTAAAAAAGGTTAATATTTTCATATTAATTCAAGGTTTCTTCATTATTTTTGATTCGGGAAATGATATCATGTATACCTACATGATTTTTAAAACCTGTTTTAGTTATAATAATGTATTTTTACAGATTTTTAGTATCAAGTCGATATTGAGTGGCTTCTCAAAATAATGTTTCGAATTGTTTTTGAAAACACTCACATGTCACCGGTTTACGTATCTGATCTTATCGAAAATGAAAACAATATGTTTAAATCTTTCTTACTAATATTATAAACGCAAAAGTTTGTATGGATGTATGTATGTTTGTTACTCTTTCACGCAAAATTTACTGAATGGATTTTAATGAAACTTTACAATAATATAGCTCAAACATCAGAATAACATATAGGCTATAATTTATAAAGCTAACTATTTATTATATAGTACTCGCCTAATACTTCGAATCGAATCACGAATTATGCATATTTTAAATAAATTGGAGAATTTTGGTAAAAACGTACTTGGGACCTAGGAAAAGAAAATAGATTACTTGAAGCACTAACCCTACGCAGACGAAGTCGCGGGCAGAAGCTAGTAATAAATAAATTCAATCTCACGGGCTCGTTGCACACGTTCGCCGAGAAATTTGAATAGGTATTTTATCAAACTGTTGCTGTCTCTGTCGCTTTCCATAAGCAACAGAATCTTGAAATACATTAATTCAATTTTCAAAAAATAAGACAAGATGTATAATCAAGTAGTCTAACCGTAATAACAAATTTAATAGCTATCCGTTGTGACAAAAAAGGTTTAAATTAATCCACCCCGAAACAAGCAACATTTTTTTCCATATTCGGAAATAAGCATTAACTTTGTGGCTCGCCATAATTTACAATAAAAATATATAAATTTGTTTTAGACCAAATAAATTATCTTTTAGTCCCATTCTAGATATATATCCAGTAAGCCGCTATGTTATTGCCGGAATTTTTACAATTACCCCTCCCGGTTTTGTTAACCACCGACTCAAACACCAATTTTTTTTTGTATTTATCTGTCAATATTTTGTATCATATGTTAGTTTTAATATTCCCCTGACGAAGTAAGGATTCTTCCCAAACCGGTATACATCTGGGACCTATTTCTGATTTTTATCTTTGATATCTTTTTCCGATTTTTCTGTTTCGGATTTTCGATTGACTTTCGCTAATATTATCTTCATTAATTAAAATATTATAATTTGAGGTTTAACTCTTTAAGTTAAAAAAATGTTAAAAATAAAAACAAATTTATATATTTTTATTGTGAACATTTTTTCCGTTTACTATTGTGGTTGTAGGAGATTTTCAAACATTGTCAGGTTATTCGTAACCCGATAAGGGTTGTCTATCTTTAAAAATATATATATTGGTTTGAAAATTTGATCGCTTAGAAATATGTTTAGATGCTAATTAAATACTGCGATTAGATAAATTACGTGCTTTTTTGACAAATCTTTTTTTATAAATGTCTTATGACCAGAAAAAAATAAAGTAACAGGACTATAAAAACTGCTCTATAGTTTAAAATCTCCTACTTACGAATATGGTTTTATTGTATAATGTGAAAATTTAAGTGCTTTAGAAAATGATCGTAAAACATTTAAATGTGTGCGTGAATTTCGCAAAATAAAATAAAAGTCGATTTTGGAGATATTTTCTTGTGTAAATCAAAACAGGCTGCTGGTATTAAGCGGAAATATAAACCTTATTGCCATCTACAAAATGAGCGTTATTGTTAGCATGCATAATATCGTATACATTCCCTTGAATAGTGAAAAAATGTTTTTTTAATGTATTTTGTATTAATCACCCCACTAAATGGTTTTGAGATATACAAATAAAAATAGATATAACAATTATTATAAGCAATAATTATTAGCCTGAAACACTCATCCATATTGAAAAAACCTTCCGAGAAAAGATACATGTCGCCGACGGGACTCGAACCCGCACCCCTTTGATTGCCGGTCAAGAGCTCTAGCTCTAGGTTTTTTCAATATGGATGAGTGTTTCAGGCTAATAATTATTGCTTGTAATAATTGTTACCCTTTGTGCTATGTATTGTCTTGAACATTAGTTTATCAATTAAAAATAATCAATAGATATAACATTATAATCCTCATTAAGAGATCCTGTGCTGATGCGAACTAGGATTTGGATAGAGTTTTATCAACGACTTCTATGGTTCAACATCAAAGTTTGGGTAGGGTACTTTCGATAACTTTTATGAAGATGTTTTTTAAAATTCTAGACAGTTCTTTTTCTGATTAATGTAGTTATTAATCGATTTAAAATGATTTCTTCTCGCCGGAAAGAGCGGCATATTTGACTCGAAGCTCAGTTCAGAAATAGCCCACAAAAAGGACTGTCGAGAAGATTCGAGTCCAGAAATTTAATAACGCTTCGAGCAATAACACTCCGCTAACAAGATGGCGGCCTTGCGTTGGTCGTTCCCCCGCCAAGTAAAAACATATATTATGGATTAATTCTACGGTACATTTAACGATGGTGACTTTTTGAAATCGCAGCGGGGGTAATATACCACTCATTATAAACATATTGAGGTGTGGACATGACCAATCATTTATTTCTACTTGCTTTTTGAAACCGATGACACATAATGTTTCAAGCGGTTTAAGAGGAAACTCGGTCACCGAAAAAGGTCAACAACAGGTATTTTAGGTTAACTGTTTTTGTCACTGTTGCTTTTACTCCGCCGAATACGAAATAAAAATGTAAAAATATTATTATAAAAATTTTATTCATAAAAACTGAACGAAATGGACAACTGCATCTCAGGCTGGTAATACCTAAATAAAATCATAAAAAACGAGATTTTGTATTCCCTATCTTTTTCTTTCAAAATTAGACCGATCTTTAAGATTTTTTCCTGTTTAACTGTTTAAGAAGAAAATACTTTATGTCTGTGCGTTTTTATTTTTTAAAAATACTTGTCTACTTTGTATACTGAACTTCTATTGATAGCGTTAAAACCAGTTTTAACGCCTTTAAGTAACGCTAACTAACGCTTTTAACTTATCAAAAAAGCAAAACGTACCTACCGGCATACTAGTGATCGATATCTAAATTATATTACAAATTATCTACAGTTGTGTCAAAACCCCGGAGAGGAGATTGGGGAATACGTTTATATGGACAAAACGCCGCCCGGTTTCTCCTTAAGATTGCGGATTCTGTTCCTTTCTGGGTGGCACGGTCGATCGATAAAGCATTATATCAATACGATATTGACTAAATTCGTCATCTATGGTCAGTTACCGATACTTGCGAGCACGGTCAACAATAAATTGATAAGAAATGTTTCGACGGCCTATCGAAAATTTTTAATGTGGGCTCGATAGAATCAGATAAGCTTAATGGGGCTGACAGACTTACTTGGCATTTAAATTCTCTAAGGGAGCATACATTAATTACGTGAGCATAAAATAGGGGGGGGGGTCAATACAAATCTCACGTCAACTTTAAAATAGTATATTATTATAGAGATAATAAAAAATAAAATAAAAAGGCTGCACTTCTTTTGAATTGTCCCATTTTGCCCGCTGAACAAATTGGCTATTATGACAAAAATTTATTTCGAGAGTTAGAAAAAAATCTCACATAAGGGGGGGTCCAACTAAGCCTCTTAGTAATTAATGTATGTCCCCTAAGTATATTAGAACAAGATTATTTTTATATGTTTTATTTTACTATGTGTGCAGTATCTCACAATATAATTATATATATTTTTAATATTAATTTGATAATATGTATAATATGGAGCTCGTGGAATTGCACCACCCTCCCCGAGATCTGGAATAAACAAAAAAAAAATATATATATATACATATATATGCCGAAATACGCCAAGCCAAATAAAGCCGGCGCTTTTATAGCCGAGTCTGTCACTAGCATAACTGTCAATATACACATCTTTTTGGATAATGCCGTTCGTTTTGCAAAATTTCTGGCTTCTTAATGAACAGAGTTTAATTAACGAATTAGAATTGAATGAAGTCGTAAGCGGTGAATGGAATCCCTTGGGGCCAATGGCGCTTCATTGGTTCGTGCTTAGAGAAATGAAAGTTGTTGTTCGTATAACAAGTTGAGAATAAAGATCTCAAAACTAATGAATTCCATTTTTAGTGCAATAAGTAAATGTGGTCTGCTAATGCACATTTAGGTTCGTATTTCAATTTAACATTGTCAGTTTATTGATAATTTTACGTAGCTATTTGACGTTTGATGTTTCGGAATGTTAATTCATAGAAAATACCTCCAGTTTGCCAGCGTATATCGTGCAACGATATCTTATTTATTAGGTACGTTATCAATATTGATTTGGCTATCGACAGCGCGACACAATTTTAGACACATAAATTAATAATTTTATAATAATTATTCACTTAACATATCATCCTAATAAGCAATTTCTAATAGCCTATATAAATTTGTTTTAGACCACTTTAAATTTTAATTACACTCTACCGGTTTCGGAAAAACCCTTCCTTCGTCAGGAGAATATTAAAACTTATTTTACCTCCCACTCCAGAACCTAAATGTATGGTATATATATATCATAATTTTGTATCATAGGTTAGTTTTAATATTCTCCTGGCGAAGGAAGGGTTCTTCCGAAACCGGTAGAGTGTAATTAAAATTTAAAGTGGTCTAAAACAAATTTATATAGGCTATTAGAAATTGCTTATTAGGATGATATGTTAAGTGAATAATTATTATAAAATTATTAATTTATGTGTCTAAAATTGTGTCGCGCTGTCGATAGCCAAATCAATATTGATAACGTACCTAATAAATAAGATATCGTTGATATTGATAGATATATACCATATTTTGTATCATAGGTTAGTTTTAATATTCTCCTGGCGAAGGAAGGGTTCTTCCGAAACCGGTAGAGTGTAATTAAAATTTAAAGTGGTCTAAAACAAATTTATATATTTTATTGTAAATTATGGCGAGCCACAAAGTTAATGCTTATTACGAACATGTAATTTCTAATAGACTTGCATCACATCAAGACGTTGTAACTTGGGTTTATAAAGGGAAAATAAACGTCGTTTCATGTGAAAAATTTATAGGTTTTTTTATGGTAGGTAGGTACACGAGACACTTTTAACGACTTTTGATACTGTGGGATACAGCTGGCAAAATCGATCAACGAAAGGCTAAGTAAATAAATATCGTATAAATATCAAGTAATAATAATAACAACAATAATATGATGATTTTTATAGATGACTTGACAAGGGTACCGGAGTTCATGGCGTGATGTATGTCTAGATACGGGTATATCGGCACGTACCCGACAAACTTTAACCAGCGATTACTGATCACATTTAGAGTAAAAAATGTTATGGCTACTTTGCTTAAATTATCCGGTAACATTTATTTTCAAAAAAAAAAAAAATTCCACACTCCGTCACTGTCCATCACTCCACGCTACCCCCACCTCGCTACCCGCCGCGATGCTCCTTCGCGTTATTGGTGAGGGTAGCGAGGTGGAGGTAGCGTGGAGTGGTAGACAGTGACGGAGTAAGATTTTTTTAAATTGAAATAAACGTTTTTTTTTCAACATATTTTACCCTAAATATGATCAGGAATTGCTGGTTAAAGTTTGTCGGGTACCTACGTGCCGAAACACCCTGTATAAATATAAAATAAATGTTTCTTGTTCATCACTGGCTTTTTTCCATACAAACGTATTCCCCAATTTCCTCTCTGGATTTTGGCACTATTGCAAATGCTTCTTTAATATAAAATAGATATCGACCACTAAGCGTGTCGGTGCATTTTGCTTTTTTTGATAAGCTACTTCTGATTGGAGTTAGGACCAGTGGCGGCCAGCTCTAAAGAGCGCTAGTGCGACGCACTCCCAGAATTTCTGCCAATCCAAAAATTCCCTAGCGCCGAATAATATATTTCCGACACGCCTCGTCACAAATCACAATACACACTTCGCTAATGCATACATTGCATACATAATATGTCCATATAACTGTGTGCGTATCGAAGCAGATCGTTGTGTGCCTATATTCCGAGCGCTGGATCGTTTTTAAAATCGCTCCAAAGAGTCCCTTCATAATTATCTAATGCGGTGACCAGACTCGTGGCGAGCCACGACAACCCTTGACAAGTCCCACGTGTGTGGTCAGACCGTTTGGCTTGTCGTGCCGACGCCTGCGTGAGCGTGCCATAGCTCGGCGTTGACCCGGGACCCGGTGGATATTTCGGCCACCAAGCGACAAGCTCGGAAAGCTTCAGTATAACTTATAAACTGGCCCGGTGCGGTCGCCGTTTTTGCTCCGTGCGGTTTATCGTAAATTGCGATAAAATGTAAAATATATTATTTTTATGTTACAGATTTTTAATGCACTAGTAAAATTTATTACGACTGGATCTACACAATAGCCCTAAATAATTTTTTTTTTAAAGATTTATTATTTATTACAAGAATTTTTTTTTTATTATTGAATATCTCTTATTTATAATAAATAATAACTTTTTTAAGGTTATTCTCTATGTAAGTTTAAAGTAATTAATAAGACGAGTGATCCTGGGTTCGAGTCCCAGTCTTAATTTGGGAGGCGGGAATGAGTACCGCAGCCCCGGGAACCATTTATTGGATAACAAACACCTCTGCCATGGGTCACCCCAAGTAGTTTACTACGTTTGGTGACTTAGCAGGGGTGTACGGGTTCATGGGGTAAGGTTTGTCTAGGTCTTGGCGGTGGATGATATAGACACACTGAACCCCAGATTCGTACCCAACCGTCATTCCTTATTCCTTCCCAGAACTTATTTTCCATAAAAATACCCTCCACATAGTATCCCCAAAGATGACATAGGGAAATTATTTTCCTCAGGGCCTCCTGTGTGGACATAATGTAAAAAAAGGGTGCGCCGTTACCTTTTAATTTTTTTGAGTTCTCTTTCATATTGAGAGATTGAAGTGTGTGCTTGTCGAGTGAGGACGTGAATTTTGTGGTCCTCGTTTCTTTTTAAATTACCCGGCGTTTTCTTGGACCGATTTCCCCGAAAAATGATACATACACGCGTTACGATCAGTACAATTTGCTGGACTTTGCGATTTAACTTTACCTCAATCCGTTAGAAAGTTATGTCTGATTTTTTAAATAATATTTCTAAGCTCATTCCAAACACAGTTGGTAGAATCACACAAAGCTTATCGGGTTAGGGATGAACCTAGGAATGTAGACATAACATTACAAGTGTGTTGTTGAGTTTACAATAAGGTGTGAAGTGATTTAATGTGACTTGAGGCTAAACAAAAACGGACTAGTGTATCCAGAGACACCATCAGCAAAAGATAAGATTTTTTATATTTTTTAAGTAAGACCACTTGTGTCAAAAACAAAATTAATGTTTATTACTTTCAGATTTCTCGGATCTTGTTTATTTAAGAGTAGATGGTAAAGATTGTTTTTGTTAACCTAATAGTTCGGAGCACTGAACTCGGAAAGCAATCTTCAAAATAAATAATGCCACTTAGATGGCACATTTTAAAAATACTTTTCTTAATTGTTTATGTTTTTTTCCAGCCGTTCTTTATTCATCACATTTCAGAGGAGTGTTCTTTGTTCGTACACGGAATTTGTGTAAAGATAAATTAATATTAACGTGTTTAAGTTCTTTGTTATGTTTATATTTTATTTAGATATTTAACGGAAATTAGAAGATCAAGGAAGAAGAAAAGGCGAAAGCCGGCAGGCTTCTAAAATAATCCGATCCACTAGGAAAAAAGTGAGAAGTGGCTACTTGTTAAGATCCAAGAAGTGTTCATAAGAGCCAATAATAGGAGGTACGAAGTAAGAAAATTCAAGAAAAAAAACAAGACGAACAAAGAAAAGACAAGGTAAGCCACGAAGGAGGAGGGGGGAGGGAGAAGATGCAAAAAGAGCCAATAAGAGAAGGTGCAAGAAAAACCAAGGCTAGTCAAGAAGCAGCATGAAGAGCCAAGAGAAACTAGAAGAATAGCCAAGAAGAGGCGAGAAGAACCAGCAAGCGCCAAAAAGATGCAAAGAAATGTAAGAAGAAGCAAGAAGAAGGAAGATATAAAGCAGGGAAAAAAAAAATACAACGCTCAATCAATTCCTTTATTCCTGCCCATCCTAAATTCCAATATTGGCTTATTAGGTTGCCATGTATACCGGTCGATTAAACTCCAACCTCCTTCCTATCCTTAGAGCACGTGTTCCTAGTCCTAACAAATCAGTGCCCCCTGGTGTACCGGTCTCACCGGGACAGGATTGCTCCTGGCTGGGGTGGTACAATCGTATCGTATCGTATCGTATCGTGTAGTTCTCTTTCATATTTTTGTTTAGATTTATTATAAAATAAAATAAAATTCTACGAAGAGATAACACACGAATGAACAAAATACTAGAATTTAAAATAAATTATCTAATAAATAGTAAATTTGAATCATCCACCATCTCTTTCGGCGAACTCTTCGTTTATTTTTTAAATTTAGTACAAATAAGTTAGGGCAAATGTGACAGCCGATGTAGTTGCCTCGATGTCCGCCATGCTTGGGCGCTCCGAACGCAATGTTGAACTCGCAAGCTTATGCACGAGTGTGGTGACCAATATTTGCGTGCCATAGCTTGCCGAGTCGTGCGACGAGCGCGCTCGGCACGTATGAGGCCATACCATAATAAGTTCAAACCGTGGGTAGGTATAATATGGGTAATATCCTTAACAAATCTTATGGTACGGCCTCATACGTGCCGAGCGCGCTCGTGGCACGACTCGGCAAGCTGCGGCAAGCTATGGCACGCAAATATTCGTGACCACACTCGTGCATAAGCTTGCGAGTTCTACATTGCGTTCGGAGCGCCATGGCGGACATCGAGGCAACTACATCGGCTGTCACATTTGCCCTAACTTATTTGTACTAAATTTTAAAAAAAAAAACGAAGAGTTCGCCGAAAGAGATGGTGGATGATTCAAATTTACAGAAACCGTACCAGATAATTTATTTTAAATTCTAGTATTTTGTTCATTCGTGTGTTATCTCTTCGTAGAATTTTATTTTATTTTATAATAAATCTAAACAAAAATATGAAAAAGAACAACACACAAAAAAATTAAAAGGTAACGGCGCACCCTTTTTTTACATTATGTCCACACAGGAGGCCCTGAGGAAAATAATTTCCCTATGTCATCTTTGGGGATGCTATGTGGAGGGTATTTTTTATGGAAAATAAGTTCTGGGAAGGAATAAGGAATGACGGTTGGGTACGAATCTGGGGTTCAGTGTGTCTATATCATCCACCGCCAAGACCTAGACAAACCTTACCCCATGAACCCGTACACCCCTGCTAAGTCACCAAACGTAGTAAACTACTTGGGGTGACCCATGGCAGAGGTGTTTGTTATCCAATAGATGGTTCCCGGGGCTGCGGTACCCATTCCCGCCTTCCAAATTAAGACTGGGACTCGAACCCAGGATCACTCGTCTTATTAATTACTTTAAACTTACATAGGGAATAACCTTAAAAAAGTTATTATTTATTATAAATAAGAGATATTCAATAATTAAAAAAAAATTCTTGTAATAAATAATAAATCTTTAAAAAAATATTATTTAGGGCTATTGTGTAGATCCAGTCGTAATAAATTTTACTAGTGCATTAAAAATCTGTAACATAAAAATAATATATTTTACATTTTATCGCAATTTACGATAAACCGCACGGAGCAAAAACGGCGACCGCACCGGGCCAGTTCATAAGTTATACTGAAGCTTTCCGAGCTTGTCGCTTGGTGGCCGAAATATCCACCGGGTCCCGGGTCAACGGCAAGCTATGGCACGCACTGGCAGGCGTCGGCACGCGGTCTGACCACACACGTGGGACTTGTCAAGGGTTGTCGTGGCTCGCCACGAGTCTGGTCACCGCATTACGTGTACGAGATCGGCGATCTGAAAATTTCCACCACATCAAAAGGAACGGTTTGTTCACCAGCAGATTAAAATGAGACGCGTTTGTGTAATATTATTTTCGATATTGTGTATTTAATTTAACATCTACTCTTTCATTTAATGTTCCGCTTAGCATAATTAACAAAAACAATGTAGACATGTTGTGACTGGTCACAGGTCCAATACGCTATTGTGATCCGTTTCTTGGATGAGTAAGGAAGATTTAAAAATGCGCTGAACTTTGAAAAACGGTTAGAAATTAAACATTGTGATCAATATCTATTTTACAACTCTTTTATAGTAAGTAATAAATTATCGGATGCTTTTTCGTGTGTTAAATTGTTAAAAATCGTGGGTATCATCCCTATGACGCCGAGGAAAGTTGTTTCGGTGATTTTCAACTTTAAAAAGAATTTAATTATTCTTGAGAAACACAATTAGCCAAGATAGACTCAATGCATTGTCAGTGCTAAGCATTAAATAATGCCTAAATCTATACCGGATTTTAACTCCAGGCTCATTGATGTCTTTGCTACTCAGAGACAGCGCAGAATGGACCTAATATACTATAGGTGGGATATTTTCATAATTAAATTAATTTCAAAGGAGAAAGGAGTGTAAGGAGAATATATGACGCAAGGTTGAATGATATAAGAACATAGTAGAGAACATCCGAGGCAGACATCAGACACTTGAGTCGGGCCATGTCAAGAGTCGTATGAGTCGTAAATAGAAGAGTATGTATGAGACGATGTATGAATGTGAATGAGGCAAAGAGTGTGTGCCAAGACCGAGTTGTTTAGCGGTCCGTTCTCTCTGCCCATGGTTAGTTGGTTTAAATTTATTTTAATTAGAGTAGGTATATGTACAAGATTTTTAGCGCACCACCGATTTTTGTGAGCACCAGCCGCCACTGGTTAGGACCCTCCAAAAATAGTTAAAATTGCCTTGTTTAACCCGTTTAATCAAAGGAGACCATATTTGTCCCAGCTCACATAGGTCTCACAGAAATCGTTGATTCTCCCTTACTATCACAGTCAAAAATGTGATCTAAACGGTATTGGAAAGAGAATACAACAAACTATATATTCAAATCTAAAAGAAAACCACAAAAACATAAAAATTTACCCCTTTCTGAAACCAAAGTTTCCGATAGCAATTTGAAAAAAAATTATGGAACTTTGTGAATTTTTTTTACATGAAACGAAAAAAAGTGAGGTGACAGCAAGGTTTATAATTCATTTATCTAATGATATATGTATGTGTTTTTTTTTTTTTTCATTATCAGTAATTTTAGTTAGAAAAAAAAGTAAAGTGAGCCATTTTGAACACTTTTTAAAGTTTTCGCAAAAAAATATTTTATTTAAAAAAATACAAAGTATTTTTTTATATAGAAATTTGAAAGCCTATTTCATCACCTTTCGAAAACAGTTTTTAGTTTTCGAATACGTTAACAAATGTTCCATTTATTTGAATTTTATTGCAAAGCGGGAATATTTTTAGCCTCTGAAAAAACACGCCAATTTTTTTTAAGGGTAAATGCCACTAACGGACGTATAGTGTACAAACTAAACACCGTATTCATAAACAAAGCAAAACGTACAGAATTTTTTTTCAATACAGTTCAATATCTTAAAAAACGGTCCAGTTTGAACGATAAAAATAAAGAATATAAAACGTCGATTATGACGATTTTATTTAGATATCATAAGCCTGAGGGGCAGTTTTTCCTTTAGCACAGTATTCGGGGAGGGGAATAAAAGCGACAGTGACAGCAACAGATTAATAAAATACCTATTATTAAAATTTCTAGGCGACCGGGTTTCGTGAGGTCGATGATTTCTGAGACTGAATCAAAAAAAATTATTCCGCAATTCAACAAAAATGGGGATGCCAGACCACACCGGCACCGGACAGATAAAACTCTTGTGAGGTTATACAAAGTTTAATTTTAAACTATTTTGTTTTTTTTTCTCTCCTTCTTTTTCCTATAATATATTATTTTCACTTTAATTTACCTTCATACCTACTATTTATGTAATGTTCATATTTTAAGTTGATCTTTTTTTTATCCAAACATTGTGTCTCTGTATATACCATATCCTTTGATTATAGACATTTATATAATCAAAGACCATATCATACACTTACTATGTAAAAGCCCGTAAGGGCGTTGAAAATTAATAAATAATAATTTAATCCAGCTACGAGTTTTATTATAGATAACATTTAAGCAAACTAATGTCATAAATTTATACTAACATGATATTAAAATAAAGCTGTTTTTCTCATCACAGACATTAAAAACTGGATTTACAATGATTTGAGATTTTAACTGTTTAATTTGTTGATATTTCCAACACGTGTAAGAAAGATCATTAAAATAAGTCACACGCTGCAAGAATTTAACACAATATTATAATAGATCAACAGTATCTTCTTACTTGTCTGATAGCTTGGTAATATGATTACACTGCGCTATCACAAAGAGCAACAGTGGAAATAAATAATCAGCATTATAATTTCTATTTATAGTACATACATAGAAATGTCCACCCCTGCTTGTATAGATGTAAAGACAGGTGAACTAAGTCACCATCCTGTAGGGCAGCGTTGTAATTTGGGTTAAGGTATGGGATTTTTATTTATTTATTTATACTAGGTTTTTACAGATGTTCGCACTTACGTGAAAACAATCCAGTTAAAAAAACTCAGTTATTGTACAAATAGGGACATATAATTAAAAAAAAAAAAAAACTACAATTACATACATTTAAATACAGATACTTACAATTAGAAAAACAGAAACACCACAAATAAAAATACAAAATTATATACAAGCGCACTCAAATAACACATTTTACAATGAGAGGCAAGAGACATAAGAAACACGAGAGGCATGCATAGAGAGACAATTGACACAATGTAATTAGTTAAACATATATTTTAACAAATTATCGACGAAAATATCTACTTCAGCGTCTTCAGCACACTCTAACTTGTCATATTATAGTCGACATATCTGGGTCAGAGGGCTAAAGTAGGCGATATTTTTAAATGTATTCAGGTGAAAGGATGTAGGAAGGGATTTATAAAATAAGTCTCTCCCAATCACTGAAAAATCACTAAAAATTCAAAATATATACTATAAATAAGCACTATAATGCACTATCAAAATGCCGACAAAAGCAGTCTAGGGCGCATAAAAAGGGGGGAGGGGGTTATCTCCCTTATCGGGCTCAGTATTTAAGGAAAAAACAGAATAATACTCGTAGATTGCATTCCTTGAGAATATGACAATATTAATCGCACCATCTCTTTTATTAATGTGATGTTAAAAAATAAGTCGTGGTTTGTAGATCCAACCCCCACTCAAACCCCCAGGTGAATGCTATAGCTATATACAGTATATAGATATAGCATTCTTGTATACAGTATATTATGCACTCTCAAAATGCCATAATATGTAGATACTGTAAATATGCACCGTCAAGTAATGCCATGTATCAACGAACAACTCTAATAAAATCTCATTTATTATTTGAAAAAATTGTATCTGAAAAAAGGATATATCTTGAACAGCTCACGTTTGAAGAATTAATGACCGCCATATGCATAAATTACGAAAAAGGGCTGATTACGCAATACCGACCAAAAAGGCATGCAATTATTGTTTTTAAAAAATTTTAGCTGCATTATTAATCGATAAAAAATATTTTGTCTAAAATTAAATATTTTTATTTTATTTCTTTTTTTTTAATATAAATTTATATATCTATTAAAAAATGTTGGTGCAATAATTTGGAAATAATTTTGTTGTCTAAGAAATACATAAATTGTTGTGTGCTATTTCAACATGTTAAAACACATCAAAGGTATCGAAATGGAAAATGTTTGTTACGTACAAATAAAATATTATTTTTCAGGATAATTTACTCAGACTATAGTAAGAATAGGAAATAAGAAATTTTAATATCAGTAATTTCGATTTATAAAAATCTCATTAAATAGATTACGCTGTGATGCTCAGCAGTATACTGGGCTTACTGGCCTACATAAAGTAGTTATTGATGTTAAGGCGCCCTCGACTTCTTTGGCCTTCAAATTCAATACTTAATCTATCTCTTTTGCCAATCTTTCTGTGCCGTGCTCGCTTAAATGTCCAAATACCACTTGTATGGCCTTGAGGCGACGACAAACGAAGAGACACCGTCTACATATTACCCATTATATCCACCGTGACACGACTAGCAACGAAACGAAAAATACATAAACCCGAATGTTAAATTTTATGAACGTTTACCTTTACCACATGAAGAGAATAATCCTAAACAAAACATTATTATTCGTCAATATACGTTGCCAATCTATCTACGCTTGTATTAACATATAACAACAATAATAAAACATTTAATTGTCATTATAAGCAATATTGAAAAAATCTCCCGAGAAAAGGTACATGCCGCCAAACGGGACTCGAACCCGTGTCCTTCTGATTGCCGGTCAGGTGCGGAGGATTAGAGCACCTGACCGGCAATCAGAAGGACACGGGTTCGAGTCCCATTGGAGGCATGTATCTTTTCTTGGGAGGTTTTTTTTTCAATATGGATGAGTGTTTCAGGCTAATAATTATTGTTACCGTTTGTGCTATGCATAAAAAATCTTGTCTTAAACATTAGTTTATCAATTAAAAAAATATCATTTAATTGTCAATAGATAATAATAATAAGTTAATCAATTTGAATGTCTATAGTGTTAATTATAAGTATAATTCCAGATTTTATTTAAATCATGAAGAAAATTCCCTCCCTAAACACGAGTTTTCACAACCTCAGGGAGGTATTGATTTAGATCAAGAAACATCTTATACATATATTTACATATGTATAAGATGTTCGTGCACCTAAATTAAAGTGACCGGACAAATCAGAATCATGCAACTTCAACACCTCATTTGAAAAGTCATTAAAAGTGTTTTTTTTTTATAATTGGTTAAATAGGTTATGTTAGATTAGGTTATAGGCTATTTTCAAACAAAATCATAACTTTTAAAGACTAACGGATTGTTGAAATACCACTTTGTTGAGTTGTCGTGGAACCCTTAAGACGATAGACTTCGCTTTTCGGCCCATACAAAAAGGACGCCCGGGAAAAAACACTTTTCTACATCGAAAATTGCACAAAATTAATATATTTTTTTTATACTTCCTTCTAGAGGGTGAAAACTATGTCGGTATGTTTTCGAATTTTCGATGCGTTTCGTATTAACGTAAACATTCACTGTCAAACATTTACGATTTATCAAAAAATATTATTTAAGGAAAAAGTGCTGCTAACTCAACTCTCATAAAGAATTATAAAATTATAAAAAGCTACCGACGTAGCTTCTTCTTTCTAAAAAATATATATTTTTTAAAATTTCAATTTCGTGAAAGTTTTGGTGTAGAAAAGTGTATTCTCCATAAACCCCTTTTCGAGCGATTTCTGTAGGTAAATTTGAGCGTTGTCTCATTCGCACATTTCGCATTCGCATGTATTGTAAGTGCGCGTGAGCTTTTTGTGAGCGGGACAGAATGATAGACGCGGGTGTTCCGCGTGTCGTTCAAAGTCTAGCCTCTTAATCAGACACTATGTCTTGGTTCATTAGCCAAGAGAGATCTAACAGATTTTTTCTTTGTCAAAACCAATTTATTAGTATGCATTTCCAGTGCAATGGTACGATACTGATTGTCTTTTATTTTAAATGTATCATTGTGTTATTATTTGTATTTTTGTTATATAAACTGATAATGTTATAAAGCGCCTCCACTTATAAGTATATGCATTTCCAATAGTGAACGGCTAACTCAACAATGTACATCTTCATCACTCCTTTGAAAATTCATTCAAAATTGTGAAAACCAAAACTTGGTTAAATAGGTTATGACAAGATAATTACGGACAATTTTATTTTTTTTCATTTTTCAAAGGGGTGTTGAAATATCACTTTGTTGAGTTGTCATGGAACCATTTCCAATGGTGCGATGCTGATTAACTTTTATTTTAAATGTAATATTGTGTTGTTAATAAATGTAATATTGTGTTGTTAATAAATGTAATATTGTGTTGTTAATAAATGTAATATTGTGTTGTTAATAAATGTAGATAATATTTGTTGGGTGTTGTAATGTCCTATTTAATATTTTATTTCATGTTTCATATTTATCATTTCAAATTTAACTTCATTTTCTAACTTCGATATGTAGACTCCTTTACATTTAAATTCGCGTCTGTGTGTCACTTTTCATTTTATCTTTTTATGCAATCTTTGTTTATGTCATATTTTGTCTATGGTGTTTAATGCCAAAACAACGCCATTGGTTTATTTTTTATGTGAATTCATTGTCATGTTATTGTTCTTAAAGTTTATCAAAAATTACCTTTCATTCCAAATTTAGGAGCCTAAGGGCTCGGAATCAAATCTATTCTATCATAATTGTTATTCATCTGAATAATTAAAGCAATAAACTCAAACCAGTAGGATTGGTTTATTTATGAACCAGTAATACAAAAGTGTTTTTACTAAGAGATAACCTCAAACCAAATCCATCTATCACATCTTATGTACGCGTCCCAGCGTGTGGATAAACGAAGGAATTGGAGAGAAGCAGCTAGTCTTACAACCTACAACAGAGTTTCCGGAGACCATCACGCCAGGACCGTCCAATATTATGTTATTGTTATTATAAACTCCTTATGCTATAAACTGCGTCCGCTGTCATCACAGGAGTTCCTAGTGAGACCACAGCACATAATAATAATAATAATATTAATCTTACTATCTCACTATAAAAATAAAAAAATACATACATACATCCATACAAACGCGAAAGTTTGTATCGATGTATGTATGTTTGTTATTCTTTAAATAGAAATTTAATGAATGGACATGAATGAAACTTTACAATAATATAGCTCAAACATAAGAATAACACATAGGCTCTAATTTATAAATCTAGCTATTTATTTTCAATATATTCATAATATATTCATAATTATGGTTTAATATATTCATAATTATAGTTTAATAGAAAACGACTAAATTTGAGAATGATATTTTGCAAAACAATTATTGTTAAATCAAAATTCTATTTTGGAAAATATTTAAATTAGTGAATTTATTTGAAGTACTCGCCTAATACTTTGAATCGAATCAAGAATTATAAATATTTTAAATAAACGTAGATGGAACCTAGGAAAAGAAAATAGATTACTCGAAGTACTAATCCTACGCAGACGAAGTCGCGGGCAGAAGCTTGTTAATAATAAAATTAGAAAAATGAACCTTCCTATAAATTCCTAAAAAGAATTGTAAATGTTTAAAGTAGGTATACGAACCGACGCGACGTTCCTGCCGTTAAAAATACGTTACATTGTCTGACTCAAATGCAATAAAATGGACATAAAAGACTGAAACTAGGTAGGTTTCTGGTGTTTTAAATGTCCATTACGGCGTACCTACCCATGCTGTACCTGACGTGAATAATGCATATATTCCTAAATGCAAATTAATGGCTTTGTTGCCAAATGCTTTGTTGTGTTTTGTTCTTTACCCTGAGAAAACACATTTATGGCCCTTAACAATGTAGAAAAAGCTTTTAAATTTCCCGCCTTTTCCTCTTTCCCGCCGTTTGTAATAGAAATAAAATTCAAAACAATCTCTACAGATATGGCAACATTGGATGTTTGAATTTTGAATAGGGAAAAAAAACTTAAAACATGCTGTCCCAAGAATGCCCAATGCACATTTTTAAAATTAATAATAATAAATAATTTCGTTACCAATATATTTTTCTTCTGGCAATACTGGTTCCATCGACTTTTCTCAAACGTAAAACAGGTAAAACAAGTATTAATATTTGTTTTATACATTGGGTGATTTGATATTTCGGTAAGTACCTACATAAACAGCTCGACAAGGAATTTCAATTTGGGAGGCGGGTATGGCACCGCCGCCCCAGGAACGATTTTTTAGATAACCAACACCTTTGTCATTGGTCACCTCAAGTGATTAGCTTAGTTTCGTGACTTAGCAAGGGTGCCCGGATTCATCAGGCGAGATTTGTTGAGGTCTTGGCGACGGATGCTTCTTCTCACCAAATGATCTCTCTCGATCCATCGCCTTGCACCGTAATTAGAAGTATGTTTTCATACGTCCGTCACCGCTGAACCCACTGACCCCAAATTCCTACCATCCCATTCTTCACACCCACAGATGAGAGAAACAAGGGGAGATATGCTATGTTGGCCGCCAAAACGTGGACGGACTACTACCTGACAAGGGTAGTTTGAATACGGAAAGAACTCGTTCAATCAGTTGATTTTGTGTCGTGACGGAGTGCAGTTTGTGCCCGTTTTATTCAAAATGCCGTCTTGTTCAGTGCAACTATGTAAAAATACCACAAGCAATGTGAACTTCAAGATAAATGGAGTTTCATTTCACCATTAGGTACAAAATTAGAGTACGTTATCAATTATTAATGATTATTCGAAGTTTTTCTTGACATAAGGCCCCATTAAAGCAAACATCGCTGCTCTTTCAATGGTAGTGATGGGAACGCGAATTCTTTTAATTACTGACTATCGATATTTCGTAATTATTAGCAGGGCTTTGTAAATATATTTATATAAATAAACATATTATTTTGTAGATACTGATTGGTGGTAGAAACAAATGCAATGCTTTTCTTTTAAAATCTTTATTTATAAAAATGAATGTTTCTTTGTTTGTTCCGCATGCGTTCGTGTACCATTTTTTGATTTTCAATGAAACTTTGGTAATTTTTTGTGCCGGAGCCGCGGAGGTTCCTATATACGAGTATAATGGTGGGCTCTAGCATTATGAAATTATTTCCTATACCATTCATCCGACTGGGATGAAACTCTTGGGTTTTATTGTGGGCACGCCCGTAAAGGTTTCAATATAGATAACGGTAAGCTCTGGCGTTACGCATTTTTTATATTTTTTGGCGCGTGATTAGTTTGAGAAATGTATGTATTTCATATAGTTTAGCGGCAGGAAGGTAAGGAGAAGGGGAAGGGAATCCCGGGCGAGGGATCCGATAGGGGGAGGGTTATGTGGGTAGGGGAGGGAAACAAAGGAGGGGTTTGACGGTGGTGAGAGAGCGATGAGGGGTGGTAGGGAAGGTTTTCGGGACGGGAAGAAGCATAACAAAAAAGCGTGATAATTTATTTATCTCAGTAAAAGAATAATTTATATCCGTTTTTAGATGTAGTAACTTATAGTATTTTAATTATTTCAGATTTCCGAAGGACGGAAAAATTAAAGAAAAATGGATTGACGCAACGGGGAGAAGGGGAAACTGGTTTCCGACCAATGACCAATGACCAATCACCAATCACCAATGAATAATCATTAAGTTCAACTCACTAAAGCCGTTGGAAAAATATCTTGATATCCGTTTATTTACTTAGTTAAAAACGTAACACCAAAATTATCGAAGCGACAAGTATTACACAAATATCTCCACTTTACCGGTCAATAATAAGTATTTTTTAAATGTTTGTTAGCTAAATGAAATACCTATAGTACATACATATTTGTAAATATTTTTGTTAATTTGTTGGAATTGTTGTGCATGTATTTTAAAAAAGAGTATACCCGGTTGGGTTTTGTTTTTTTTTTTAATTTACGGTTTTGTTCTGATATTGATGAAAACTAGCACACAAAGAGGAGGAAAATAACTGTCTACATATTATTTTTAAAAAGCTTCCTGTAAAACATGGGTAATAAATAGATCATGAAACAAAATATGAAATCGCAAAATAAAGGCCCTAACACGGATAGAGCACCCAGCGTTGCCCAAAATACTTGTCATTAATATTGTAAAATTATTAATTGTGAACACTTTCAGTATAACCCTGATTAAAGACCACCATGCAGAATATAAAGATTGCTTTAAATTTATTAGCCGTGTTTGGCGACCAGATCTGAATAACCGGGTACTTCCCCACCTTCCATTTCCTCGCCTTCCTCCCCTCCCCACGACCTGAAGCCTCATAACATACCCCAATTGCGGATGCCCTAGTCCCACTGGCTCCAGATGGTTGGAAGCAGATGGGACTCTTCGTAAGTACTCAAATACAAAATAAATTAACATGAGTAAAAAATTAGAGTTTTATTATGGATTTTTACAACAATAAAAACATTGTGAGTGTTATTGTGATTGATTAACATTATTGAACAAAACCAAAAACTGTTAAAAATCAGTTATCTAATTATAGATTATGAGACACGTTAAACGTGTCAGTAGTCTAGAGCACACTTATTCCGATTTATCGGTTCTGAGAATTGATCACACTTGTTCCGATTTATCGGTTCTGAGAATAAGAATTTTTCATCAAAATTTTAACTGGAATCATTTTAAACTAACATATCGATCTATATCGATTTGTATTATTGCAAGCTTTATTCGTCGTCATTTATATGTGTTGCTAATCGCGAATGGATTCAAAACGTGTACGCATAGAAATCTGTTCTATGTATTAGTGCCAACGAAAACGACAAGTTTTAAGTGTGAGTTCGAAAAGGGGCGGATACTTTAGCGTAAGCGAAGGTGTGCAATAGTATTAGTTAAAAATATCGGCGACACGAAGGAATAGAGTTCCATACGGTTCAAACTGCCTATAGCATATCTCGTGTTTCTAATATCTTTGTTCACACCTTTTCCTTCCGAGAACTTCCTCTACTTCCTTTCCTTAAGAAGATCCTCCACACAGCATCCCCTAATATGATATAAGTCCTGAGGGAAATTATTTTCCTCAGGGCCTCCTCTGGAGATACATAATGTAAAAAAAAAAATTAAACTAAAAAGAAAATAACAGCACGAAAAGAATCACAAAAAATGTTAAAAGCATGATGTTGTTCGGTAGGTACCTACCAACATCAGTTAAAATCTTCCAACAAATAATGATAACAGCACGAAAAAATGCAAAACGTGATTTGATAATTTTAGTAGGTTCGAGTACCTACCTAGAACATGAACAAGGAATATGTCTTTAAAAAGGTCAAACCGACGAAATAATAATTTAAAAAGGAAATTGACAATGGATAGGTATTGTAGGTAATGCACAACGTGATTTGATACTTTAGGTAGGTACTTACGCAGAACATGAACAAGGAAAATATCTTGAAAAAGGTAAAAACGACGAAATAAGAATTAAAAAAGAGTTTTGACAATGGGTAGGTAGATAGTTTAGTATGCAAAGCAAGGCGCATGTCCACCAGCTGCAAAGTGCAGTGGCCGCATGGCGTGGGCGTCGACTGCTTGCACAAAAATACACACTGAAACATCCTAAATATAGACAGAAAAATATAATATGAAGAAAATATTACAGGTCTGCGGTCGGTATGGAACGGGATTCTTAAATATTCGGTTATAATTGCTGGCCCTGCCACCGTTGCTACTATTAAACTCCATGTACCGACAAGGAATACTAGACAAAATGTAACATTCTTTTGCAACACATACACAACCAACTATCAATCACACTCACTTACCAATAGGATGCATGATTTAGGCAACAAGTTTGGTGGTATTGTAGATATAATATTTTTTACGTACGAAATTACGTATACTAACAAATTATTCTTAAATGTTTTCGCCAATAAACATTGAAACCCTGTTAATTTGTTCGTAAGAACTTCAGTCCCGTTTTTAACCGTTTTTATGAATAAAATGATCGTATTTCAGAATAACATTTGTCTCCGTAAGAAACAAGTGATTTGTGGTGCCGTTGACTGAAGAAGAAAAATAGATTTAAATTTAATGTATTAAATATCTACAGACACAATTAGAAATATGAGTGAAAAAAATCATTAATGCTAAATCATTATTTTCGATTAATCTTAACTACGATTCGGTTTACATTATTACATACAAAAAAATGCATCCCTTCCCATAACTTCCTCTCCTTTAAAAAAGACCCTCCGGGAACCATCATCCAACACCTCTGCCATAGGTCACCTCAAGTGGTTCGCTACTTTTGGTGATGTGCCCGGGTACATGGGGTGAGTTATATCCGGGTCTTGACGGTGGATGCATCTGCCTACCAACTGCATGACAGACAGATACTTCTATGCCTCTCCAGCAAGATTCTCACGGAACATTGCCTTGCACTGCAGTGAAGGGATGGATTCGTACGTCACTCCTGGACACACTGACCTAAGATTCCTACCCGCCCCTCATTCCTATTTTTCTTCCCAGAAGACTGCCATCCGTGGTCGAGTGGTAAGTCTCTTGACTCCCAATCGGAAGGTCGCGGGTTCAAACCCGGCGTGCGCAAATGATCTTTTTTTAAATTAATTTGTGTTATTTCACAATTAATTAATAAAAATAATATATCCTATATTTGCGGCACGTTCCAGAGTGGAAGATACTCTCAGTATCGCCCTGGTGTAAGACCACCATTCAGAATTGAAACGTTGCTTAATAATGGTTTAGTGACTAGATTTGAATAGCCAGGTACTTCCCCACCTTCCTCTTACCCATCTCCTTACCTTCCCCACTTACCTTCAGCCTCACATACCCCAATTGGGGATGCCAAAGTCTCACTGGCTCCAGACGGGAGCAGTTGGGACTCTTGTAAGGTATTTTCTATAAAAAAATAAAAATAAATACTATCCTTCCTTCTTAAAAATTCCCTTACTTAATACAGCATCCTGAAAGATGCCATAGGCCTCGAGGAGAATTATTTTCTTAAGAGTCTCCTGTGCGGAGCTAATGTAAAAAAAAAACATTTTTAATATGGGTGCCAAAATGGTTTTCATGTGGATATCACAGTATGAAAAAAGCGTCGATGTCCATTAATACCTCTTTTTATGATGTCCACATTTTGACCAAGTTCAACAACTTCCCCGATTAGCATTAGCAGTTATCTGTTGATGTTGACGACCTCCGTGGCAAGAGAGCGCTAAGCTCCTTGACTCTGAACCCAGAGGGTTCAAAATCCGCCGAGGACGACTAAAACAATTATATGGGTTTATTCACACACAGAATTTAAATAAATTAAAACACTAAATATTCGCACCTCGTTAAAGAGTGGAAGAATTGTCCTGGTGAGTATTGTTCTGTATGAGTAATTGTTCTGTATGATCCCATCATACAGAATCAGACGTTATATTTTTTAATTTTTTAATTTACTTCTTGTAATATTTAATGTAGCTACGTTTATTGAACATTTAATTATTTCATTTCATGTTCATAATACAGTCACACGGACTAAAAATATATTTCGCTTGAATAATAATGTACCAATTCGTTTATGAACTCCCTTATACCACACATACACAGCTTAAGGGGATATCCGGCAGGAATTTTTCCATACAAACGTATTCCCTATTTATGTTAACCCTAAAGAAAATATTGTTTTTACGTAAAATAGATATCAACTACTAGCGTGTCGGTACTTTCAGTTTTTTTGATAAGTTACTTTTTATAGAAGATATGATCTTCCAAAAATCAATAAAATTGACTGGTTTAAACGCCGTCAAAAGACGTTCAGTATACAAACTAGACAATGTTTTTTTAAAAAAAGCAAAACGTACAGACATAGAATAGTGTTTTTCTTATGTAGTTGGTAAAAAAAAAATGAAAATCAGTCCACTTTTGGAGGAGAAAAGTGCGGAATACAAAACCTCGATTTTAGTTAGGTATTAGTAGCCCGAGGTGCATTGTCCCTTTCGCTCAATATCCGGTGGAGTAAGAGTATAGATCGTTCTACAGCCGACCTGAACTCAACAATAAGTCGTAGAAACGACCCGTTCTCTTGTAACAATGGTTAACTGTGTACAAATATTGGGAGCGCCTTTGGCGTGATTCCCGGCAAGGACAGCTTTTCCACCCAAAGATGCTATAAAAATTGCAATCTGTTTGTTACCAGAGAATACCGGAAATTAGTCCTTTTTAAATCAAATTCTAGACGTATTGGCGACTATTTTTCTAAATTAAATTTTGAAAGATTGTTATCATATCTGGTAAACACATTTTTTAAATTTTGAAAAAGTAAGTTTATTTTTAATATACTAAGGTTATTCCGTTGGTCGTCATCAGATTTGTTCAATTCTTCAACGACATATTGTATTATACAACACAAATTTCAAATCATATAATCATACAACAAAATAAATTAATATCTAGTAATTATAATCTAGTAAACACAGTTTTCAGAAATTTAATATTGTAAAGATATTAAATGAAATCGGGTCGAAACAAAGACTTTATTGTTGGTAAAAATAATAATAATAACATAAGAAGCTGTGTAAATGACAAAACTCGCGAGAAGGGCGACACGGCGCGCTAACTCCGGGTCTATAAGAAATAAGACTATTGCACCAGGGACTCTCCAACTTTTACCGATCTGGACGACTCATCTCTTGATCAGTTTAGTTGTTAAGCCTAGGGCAGTTTCTGGATCTCTGCTCGTTCAAGGCCGTGCGACCGTTTATATAGGGCCGCCCGTGGTACTTTATTCAGTAGGTAGTGTGGAGGCGGGCCACTGTTTGAGGATCTGTGGTTTGCGTAACCAATGGTGCATCTACATTTGACCCGCGTTCGTAGACAAGGAGGCCGTGCTAGGTGTGAGCGGGAAAGTATTCGAGCCCGCGCGGTGTATGTCGTTACATTCTCCCCCTCTGGATCAAAGAACGTCCTCGCTGATGATCCAGTATCGTGTAAGGGTATTTTAAGTCGTCTTCTTCTTTGGCCGGCCTCGCTTACGGAGAGGCACTATTCGTTCTGGGAGAGGCATCTCATTTCCTTTATATGGTGAGATGGCGGAGGTATGGTATACACCAAGAGAGACCGCTGGTTCTTCTGTTGTTGCTACTTCATAACTTGTAGGTCCATGCTTGCGCATAATTATATATGGGCCATCTCGGCGAGGAGCTAGTTTAGCGCTAAATCCTCTGGAAGCATTGCTAACAGCGTGCAAGTGGATCAAGATGTGGTCACCAGGCTGGTACTGAGGATCAGGGCGTCTATTACGGTCAGCGTATTTCTTGTGTTCATCACACTTTCGGTTGGCATAATCGCGAGTCAATTTTAAAGTGTCGGTCAGGCGAAGCAGGTATGGCGTTATTTCGGGGATAAAATTCTCGGACTGGATGATTCCTTTTAGGTCTCGATTCACATCATCCGGGGATCTTAATTCACGGCCAAAGGTGAGGTATGCAGCACTATGACCAGTTTTAGCGCTAAACGCTGTATTCATTGCAAATCTTATGGCAGGTAACATGGCAGGCCACTGCGCGTGTTCTTTTCCTACTAATATTGCGAGTTGTGGTTTTAGATCTCGATTTTTTCGTTCCACTGGATTAGCTTCTGGATGGTAGAATGGAGTATAGGAGTGTTTGATCTCTAGACAGTACGTGAGTTGTTGCATCACCGCACTGACAAACTGGGTTCCATTATCGCTCATGAAACGGCGTGGGGTTCCATAACGGAGACAAATTTCGTCGATCAAAACTCTGGCGCATGTTTCTGCGGTAGCTCTTTCAAGCGAGAATAACTCGATCCAACCTGTAGCTACGTCTTCTACTATAAATATCCAGTTTTTGTCGTGCTTTGAAGATGGTAGTGGTCCAAAGAGATCAAATGCTATTGTCTCGAATCTCTGGTTGGCTACTGAAGTTTGCAGTAGTCCAGCTGGTTTGAGATTGCTCGGCTTATATCGCTGACATTCCACACATGTTTTTATGTAATTCGTTATGAATGTACGCATATTTTGCCAGTAATATCGTCTCGATATTCGTCGTATAGTACGTTCCACCCCGTAGTGTCCAGCTGTAGGCGCATCGTGATATTCTTGTAATATTCTGATTCGTTCTTGATCTGGTACTACAAGTTGGGCATCTTCTTCTTCAGCATCAGGGGCATAGCGGTACAATATCCCGTTCATCATCAGGTAGCCTTTGGTTGTCCAGTAACTGATGTTTTCATCTGGGTGTGGTTTCTCGAAGCACTCTATTATTGTCTTCAGTTTCTGATCACTCAGTTGATTTTTCCGTATATCGTCGGCAGCGCGAACGGGTAGGTTAACGGCGACAGTGCATACAGCACATATCACAGGAACGGTTTCTGTTATCGGAGGTCTGGATAGTGTGTCGGCTACAAGATTGCTACGACCTGGAGTGTACTTGATGCTCAAGTTGTAGGGCTGTAATTGTAGAGCCCATCGTGCTAATCGTCCTGCTGGCGATTTTAGTGACATTAACCACCGTAGAGCCTGGTGATCTGTAATCACGGAGACTTCTGAACCTTCGATGTAGCCTCTAAATTTATCTACGGCCCACACTACGGCTAATGCTTCCCTCTCGGTTGTCGTATAATTTCTTTCTGCAGGGGTGAGAAGGCGACTGGCGTATTCTACAGGATGTTCATTGGGTCCCTCCCCCTGCACTAAAACAACTCCCAATGCATAGTTACTTGCGTCAGTCTTTAAGGTAAATGGTTGCGTGTTATCAGCTTGGCGTAATATCGGAGCACTGGTTAATAGCTTCTTCAAGGTTGAGAATGCGGTTCTTTGGGTTTCCTCCCATTCCCAAACTGAATTTTTCTTCGTGAGATCACTGAGCGGCTTGGCTATTTGTGCAAATGCTGGGATGAAACGGCGATACCACGAACAGGTCTGCAAGAAGGTTTGAACCTGTTTCACATTTCTGGGTTCTTGCATCTCCAGAATGGCTGCAACCTTTTCAGGGTTTGTACTGATTCCTTGGGGAGTTATCACATGTCCCAGGTACCGAATACTTGAGCAGAAGAAGTTACACTTGCCTCGATTGGCACGTAAATTGTATTCTTTCAGTTTATCAAAAACTTTTTGTAGGTCATTGCAGTGTTTTTCGAAACATGTAGATAGCACAATGAGATCATCCAAGTATGCCAGGATATTTACCTTGTCCAGTTCTATCCTCATTCTGTCTATGAGGCGTTGAAAGGTGGCAGGAGCATTACGAAGTCCGAAACTCATCCGGTTAAATCGGTACAGACCGAATGGTGTGATGAAAGCCGTTTTGTCTTTGTCTTCCTCCTGTACTTCAATTTGCCAATATCCAGCTCGTAGGTCGATGGTACTCATAAACAACGTCCTTTTTGCGGTGTGTAGAAGATCGTCTATCCTTGGTAACGGGTACTTGTCTGGTATAGTAATTTCGTTTAATAAACGATAGTCGATGCAGACGCGTTTTCCTCCATCTTTCTTCGGTATCATTACTACAGGAGCAGCCCAGGGAGAATCTGATTCTGATATCACTCCTTGCTTTAGCATTACAGAAATCTCGGTTTTTAGCTCATCTTGTCTCGGCGGCGATAACCTGTATGGTGGCACGGAGATTGGTCGGTGATTCCCAGTATCTATGCGATGAGTGATTTTCGTCGTTACTGATAATTTTGGAGAGAAAACGGCACTATTTTGAACAAGTAGTTGGTTTACTTCCGTCTTCTTTTGGGGACAAAGGTTTTCAGCTTCATTTTCTCGTAGTTTAATGTCATCGATGGAAATGAAATAGAGCTCAAGAGTACGGATAGTTTTCTTTTTCTTGGGGGAATGGGGAAACAGTGTTAGGGACTTTTCCAACGTCTGTTCCAATTCCTCTTCTTCTAATGCGAATTCCTGAAATACTTTATTTATTTCCTTTGCCCGTTTCCGCCGGTCACTAAGCAGGGGGGTGAGCTTCAAAGGGCTTATAATTGGTACTGAACAGTCAGAATTATTCATTTCCTTCTTGGGGGTACTTGGCAAAGGACTAATCATTGATGGTAATGTGAATTTTTGACTTTCAACGATATCCTTTATAACTTTATCATATTTTGCTTGTTCGTCCGTGTTGTCTATTGAAGTGAAGCAAACAACTTCGTTTTCTGCTTTTAATTTGAAATACGTCCTCGGATTATCAACGAAAGTCCATGATCGCTGGGGTATGTTGATTATGAGGCCAGCGTCACTGATGAAATCTACGCCAAGTAAAGTACGATTTTCTTTACACTCAGGAAGAACCACAAAATTTGTTGGGATTAATTTGTTTTTAAGATTCACCATGACCGCCAGGACTTCCACATTTTTCCGGTGGAGCACTCCGTCTGCCATTATTATGTCCATTTCCTGGGTCATGGATGAGATCTTCTGTTTCTTCAGTTGCCTATATAATTGTGCTGAAGCAAGACTCATTTTTGCTCCAGTGTCGAGGAACGCGGTGCCTTTTAGGGATCCAATCTTTATCTCTATGATCGGTCTCGCCCGCGGAGCCATTGCCATGTTTACCAGGCAGAAATCTGCTTGGGTCGGGACTGCAGTTGGTTTCTGCTGGTTACATCTGGTACATTTGCTTCTAATGACACCTGGATTACCGCATCCATAACAGCTAAGCCTCGGTTTGGGATCCACAATTTCAGTCTCGGGAAATCTCCTAGCTTTTTCGTACTGTTGTTGAACGCGGCATTCTTTTGTACTATGCCCATAACGACGACAGATGTCACATCGAATTCCTCTCTTCCTATATGTGATGTTCTTGTCAGAAGCATTTTTTTCGGTTTGGCGTTCTAGTAGGCTTTCCTCTACTGTGCGTGCTCTACGTAGCAGGTCTGCGAATGAGTTTACGCTCTCCCGAGGTACGCAGTCTCGAATTTCAATCCTCAGGAGACCGTAAATCATATCTATTTGTACTGATTCACGAAGTGCTGGTGGTGGTAGCTCGGCAAACAACATCCTCTTCTTATTTATAAATACATCAGTTGATGTGGTTGCGTCTTGTGAGCAGGATTTGTCGATGATTTCAAGATATAATTTGTATGCCGGTCTTTTTGGAGAAAAGGCGTGCCGTAGGAGGGTTGTAGCCTCCTCCCAAGTTCCAACGCCACTCTTAACGCCTAGCCACCAAGTAGCTGCATCTTTTTCTAATAGTATTGAGAGACCGGTGAGTGCATCTTCGTCGGAGATGTGCTCTGCACTCTTAAATGTAGAAGCTGCTGCGATGAAGCATTCCACCGTATTACGGTCTCGAAATCCATCGTATCTTAGGGAGCAGGAGGTAAAGCTTCCAGAGCGTGTGGTCTGAAAAGTGCTCTTGAAAGCATCAATGATCGTCTGAAGTTGATCTGTAGTTATATTATGTTCACTCTTTGGCTCCACCATTGTGAATCGTGGACTGCGGCGCGGTTGAATTTTGGTTGATTCAATAACACTATACATAAACACTTTTCACTTGCAAAAGTACTTTAAACACACTATGTATTTTTACGATACACGGAACAAACACTTCAAAGTCTCTGGCCCCACGTTGGGCGCCAATGTAAAGATATTAAATGAAATCGGGTCGAAACAAAGACTTTATTGTTGGTAAAAATAATAATAATAACATAAGAAGCTGTGTAAATGACAAAACTCGCGAGAAGGGCGACACGGCGCGCTAACTCCGGGTCTATAAGAAATAAGACTATTGCACCAGGGACTCTCCAACTTTTACCGATCTGGACGACTCATCTCTTGATCAGTTTAGTTGTTAAGCCTAGGGCAGTTTCTGGATCTCTGCTCGTTCAAGGCCGTGCGACCGTTTATATAGGGCCGCCCGTGGTACTTTATTCAGTAGGTAGTGTGGAGGCGGGCCACTGTTTGAGGATCTGTGGTTTGCGTAACCAATGGTGCATCTACATTTGACCCGCGTTCGTAGACAAGGAGGCCGTGCTAGGTGTGAGCGGGAAAGTATTCGAGCCCGCGCGGTGTATGTCGTTACAATATTAGTTAAATTAAAATCATTAAAAAATAAATCCGAGAACGTTTTTCTTACGAAAATACCTCAGATTTTCTATTTATTTAAAGTCTTACAAACTAAAATATTTAAAAAAAATTTTACACACTTATTTTGTTTAGACATTATTGAAAGATCATAAATACTTATGATCAAAAAATACTTACAAGAAAAACACGATATTTAATAATTTATCATCGTGCGTTTTGAGCATTTTTATTGCTTACTTGAATGTAGGTATATATTAAAGCAAGTTTTGAATTAAATAAATCGATATTAAATTTTGTATTTAAAAAAAATGATACGGAGAATAACCGATCTTTCTCATTGGAACCTTTATGTACAGTTGCAAGTATTTTAAAACTTTTATTCTCAGCCGCTGGTCAATCGCTCTTAAAGTAAGACGTTGGTCGCTAATGTGAAGGGAGGGAAGAATTAATTTAAAAATAGTAAGTGTTGCTTGTTGTAAATTTTGCAACCGATTTCCGTACACGTGTTCTGTAGTAAAACTTGTCCAATACAACATTTCAATAAGCACAAAATGTTTGTATGTTTATGATATTTACGTTTGCATAATATTCAATGATCGACGCAAAAAATTACATCACCTCCCAACAATTTGGGAAGCGGGAATGGGTACCGCCGCCCCGGGAACCATTTATTGGATAACCAACACCTCTGCCATAGGTACCCCAAGTGGTTCGTTACGTTTGGTGACTAAGCATTTGTGCCCGGGTCCATGGGGTTCATTGTCTAGGTCTTGGCGGCGGATGATCTAGACACACTGAACCTCAGATTCCTACCCAACCCCCATACCTTTTTCCTTCCCAGAACTTCCTCTCCTTCATTTCCTTAAAAATACCCTCCACCCAGCATCCCCAAAGATGACATAGGCCCTGAGGAAAATAATTTCCCTCAGGGCCTCCCGTGTGGACCTAATGTAAAAAAAAAACTATCTAAAAAAACAACCCGTAAAAACAAAGTTTTTTTTACTATAATATACGTACATCTATTTTTATTATGTAGTGAAACAGTTTCAGCTCGATCGGATGTCGGGAAGTGGGTTAATTAAGGTTTCAACATGCATTGATATGCAATTCATTTGATTTCATTTGACAAGATATGCATTCATTCACGAAGACAAAATTCGAATAGATGTAATTAAAAATATCGGTACGATACGATCGTACCACCCCAGCCAGGAGTACTCCTGTCACGGTGAGACCGGACACAAGAGGGCACTGATTTGTCAGGACATGGAACACGTGCTCTGAGGATAGGAAGGAATTTGGAGTTTAATCGACTGGTATACATGGCAACATAATAAGCCAAAAATAAATTAAATTAAAAATATCGCTGTAAAATGTTGGAACCGCCATAAAAAAAAAATTACGTGATAGGAAACACATAAGTACAACAATTTAATGGAGTAAGTATTATTACTTCATTAAAATGCGTACATTGATGGCTGCACAATTGAATTTTACATAAATTAATATTTAATCTGCTAATGAAAGATGAAAGACCACCATTCACAATTAAAATGCTGCTTGAAATGGCTTTAGCCGTGTTTGATGACCAGATTTAAATCCCAATGTTATTCTTCCACATATCCTTCCCTTCGCTTTTCCCTTAACCCTCTCAAAATGCTCCAATTAGGGATATTAGAGTCACAATATGTGAATAGGAGAGTTTGGAAGCAGTTGGGACTCTTGTGCGATTAGAATATGGCACTATATCCTCACTGCCTATAGCCCACACTCTCGGTGCAATGCATGAAATTATTATTCTGCAAGAGAGAGAGTTTGGAAGCAGTTGGGACTCTTTTGCAATCAGAATATGGCACTATATCCTCACTGCCTACAGCCCACACTCTCGGTGCAATGCACGAAGTTATTATTCTGCAAGAGAGAGAGCTGTTGACATTTTTGCGACGCCATGCAAGCAAAATGCAAAACATGAACACGAACGAGAATCTATTTACAGAAAACAGTGCCTAACCGACATTACGAACACCGCAAACGCAAACCAGGTGCCAAGATTGCTATATATACACTCAGGCGAGTGGGACTTATACTCTAATGAGGAAATAATGAGCGTAATGAACCAAATACGATCCGTGCAACTCTCTTCTGAGATGCTTATAAGATAGGACTTCATAATATATATTTTTTTGACAATGTAATTTTTTATTTATTTAAACATTTAAACATATTTAGAGTTACAATATTTACAACATAATATAGATAAAACATTTGAATCACTCTACTAATAAAGCAGTTGCTTGTGTTTAGGAGAGGACAACTATATATTTTTACATCTATTTAAATTACAAAATTATTATAAAAAAAGAACTATTAGTAATTTTATAAGAAAATTCATCGAAACTAATAAAAACATAGGTAAGTTATAAAATGATACAAAAACACGAAAATACAATAAAAGTAATACAAAGGTAAGTTATAAATGATACAAGGAAATAATAAGCAAAACATAATATCAAACAAAAAGTAAAGTTATGAGGTGGTATTAGAGAATTTTAATTTGATTTTTTTTTTTGTAATTCTCATAGTTTTCCTCCGTTCTTATATCTAGAGGTAATTTGTTAAATAATTTTATACCCTTAAATATAAAGTGATGCTGTGCTGTTGAAGTTCGTACTAGAGGTATGGTTAGCCCTCCAACAGAAATAATTCTTTTGCTTATATTTAATTGTGGGATATTATTTTTATCAAAGAATTCTTTATGTGTTTGAAGGAGTGCAATTTTGTCATAAATTTTTGAAAGTGGGGGAACCGGGAAGTCTTGGAAAACATTTGTTGTTGGATAGTAATAAGGTTTTTTTTAAGATGATTTTTATTAATATTTTTTGGATTGTCTCAAGTGGAAGTAGTGTAGATTTAAATGCACCCCCCCATGCCACGATTCCATATTGTAGTACAGAATGTGCAAGTGCAAAATAGATATCTTTTAGAATTTTTAATGATACAGTATTTCTAAGTCTAAAAAATATATAGATAAGTTTTCTCATTCTGTCTACTGTGGAGTTTATTTGGCTTTTCCATTTGATTATATATGTATGTACATATATACCGTGTTCCAATGAGAAAAGCACGCAATTAACCTTATAGGCTCGATGTATCGATATGTCGCTTTTGGTTCCATGACAGTTGATCGCCTGACAATTGCCCCCCCGACACACTTATATACAATATACAGTTGTTTTAGTGAAAATACAATTCAGTGGTGGGGGTAGTGCGGAGACGTGGACAGTGACGGCGTGTGGAATTTTTTTTTGTTTTATTGAAAATAAACGTTACCGGAGAGCAAAGTCGCCATAACATTTTTTACTCTAAATATTATGTGCAGCAGATCTTAACCACAGAACAGGTGTGGGATGGAGTAAATTTAGATCGGTAACAGGAATCTTGTGTGACACAAAAATGCCTATAAAACTAAAAGGAAAGGTATACCAGACTATTGTTAGACCCGCGATAATGTACAGCAGAAATGCGAATGCTTAGATGGTCGGCAGGAGTGTCACTAAAAGATAAAATTAAAAGTTCACGCATTCGTGGTAGCCTGGGTGTCACAGGCATAAACAATAAGCTAGAGGAACGACAGTTGAGATGGTATGGTCACATAAAACGGAGACCACCAGACCACACAGTGAAGCAGGCAATGTCTATGGAGCTTCATCGTCAGTCATCTAGAGGAAGACCAAAGAACTCCTGGATGACTCAATGCTCTAAAATCCTAAGAAGAAATGGCCTGGATGAAAGCGATACCCAGAACCGAAGAAGCTACAACCTGAGAACGAGGAGAGCCGACCCCAACAGCCTACCTAGGCAATGAGTTGGGACAGTGCAAGGAAGAAGAATAAGAAGAAGAAGAAGAAGACTCTAAATATGATCAGGAATCGCTGGTTAAAGTTTGTCGGTTAGGTACCCATACATCCTGTATATAAAAATCTCGCGTCACAATGTTGTGGCGAAGGGGAATTAAGGAGGGGGGACGAGGGTGGGGGAAGGAGGAAAAGATGGAAGGGGAATGCGTGGGGGGACAGCGAAAGAATGGAGGGGGAAGGTGAAAGTGGAACGCGGGAGGGGAAGTGGATGCGAAGGGGGAAGAGGAAGCGGAATGGGAACGGGAACGAATGGGAAAGGACACACAGGGCGAATTAGTTTATTTATTTAAGTTGTATTTCAACGCATGCTGGGTCAGCTAGTATGTATTTAAAAAAAACTTTCTGAATGTCGGTCGGTTACATTATTTGATTAGGAACACTTCTCACAAGAGTGCTAATACAGCTCAAGCAGAAAGAACGTTTAATTTATATTAGCTGGTGTATTTTATGAAGGTCGCGGGTTCAAATCCCGTTCCGATTGACAAAAAATAAGTGTTACACACACGAGTGCGCACTACCTACTTAATCAATCACTCATTTAGGCTATTAGTTTTTATGAAAATACTATTGTAGACCTGTGAAAAATCACGGAAAGTCTAATTTATTTATCGACAAATCATTTTTAAAATAGCAATATAAATAATTTTTAATAGTTAAAAATATGTTATTACAGGTCTGTAGGTGTAGGTACAAACATTATCGCGTGTCTGAATTTCCAAAACAATTAAAATGTATAAAATGGTGATACTTAAATTCAAAGCAAATCCGAGTTCTAGATTTTATTGAATCGTAGTTAGACACAACCGAAATTAGTTTTTTTTTATTACAATGACTTTCATATAAAATCAGCAATTGTATTACTTTTTTACATTAGCTCCACACAGAAAGACCCTGCGAAAAATAATTCCCCTAAAGGCTTACGTCATCATTTAAAATGCTGTGTAGAGGGTCTTTTGACGGGGATGAAGTTCTGGGAAGGAAAAATATATGAGGGGTGGGTAGGAATCGAAGAATCAGTGTCTCCAGGAGTGACGGGCGTAAGAATCCATCCCTCCCGCTGCGATGCAAGGCGATGTTAGTGGGCAGCTAGCGAGCTACGCAGCTAGTGGGCAGAACATCCACCGCCAAGGCCCGGACAAACCTCACTGCATAATGAACCCGGCACCATTGCTAAGTCACGAAACGTGGCGAACTAGGTAGTTGGGATGAGTTATGGGAGAGGTACCTACCCATATCCGCCTCCCAAATTTAGAGTCTTTGCCGAAACAGTATTTTATCTTGCTTACTAGAGTCCTTGCCGAAATAGTATTTTATCTTGCTTACTAGAGTCCTTGCCGAAACAGTATTTTATCTTGCTTACTAGAGTCCTTGCCCAAACAGTATTTTATCTTGCTTACTAGAGTCCTTGCCGAAACAGTATTTTATCTTGCTTACTAGAGTCCTTGCCGAAACAGTATTTTATCTTGCTTACTAGAGTCCTTGCCGAAACAGTATTTCATCTTGCTTACGTCTACTTATTGCTTTTAGCGAGAAATGATTTGAATATTTAAAAAAGTTTTGACAGTTAGTTCCTAATATTTAAATGAGATTTTTTTCTTCTTTATTTTCATATTAATGTTCTCGAAGTTTGTAAATTGCTGTATGCAAGTAATGCATCTATACGAGTAGGTACTGTATTCTATTCAACTGCGATACCTACCTGTCATTTAACTTTTGGGGATTTTATTCAATTTATTACGCTTTGTATTTTTTCAAATGGCATTAGGTAGGTAGGTAGGTACCTACCTACTCATTTTTCGTTTATCATATTTTAGCTGACACTGAACTTAACACGAATATTTATCACAAAATGTTTACCACAGATAAATCTAGTAAAATAATAATAAAAAAAAACATTAAAAACTGGCAAAAATAATAACGTATACTATAAATAAGCAATTTTATTATTAATCTCATGGTTCGTTTTGTTATTAGTTATTGTTATTATTATTACACGGCTTGTGTCAAAAATAACGTTGTTTTGAGTTTTTGTTATGATGACTTATGACATGACATTTTTTAAATAAAGGCATAAAGTCTCAAACATTTAGACTGTCTTCTTGGCATAATGGTTAATGGTTAGTGAGTTTTGCAATGTTCCTGGGTTGTGGGTTCAAATCTCAACGAGATGAAAATAAAATCAATAAATTGACATGTTTTTATCTACGTAAGATACTTTTAATGCCCGGTGAAAGAACACCGTTAGAATAGAATGTTGCTTAACTAGATATCTACTAGATCTGAATTGCCAATCTCACTAATTATTCTTCAAAATTGAGGTTGCCATAGAACGCTGGCGCTTGTGGCAGTGAGCGAGATTCTAGCGTAGCGCGAACAAAGCGAATACAGAAAAATAATGTAGGTGTAATGGACTTATGTTTGCGTGCAAAAGTAGTTACTCGGCAAGAAACCTGAATATTCCGACAAAACCTCTACAACTGCGTTTTACGCTGGAGATAAATAATCAAGTAGAAGTATGTATGTACATGCAGTACAGTACAGTTATAAGTAAGGCAGCTGTAGCTAACAAAGAGATTTATATACAATAAATATATTATACTAACCTCACTTGAATTCGGTTTATTATGAACAGGTTTGGACCGGCGGTATTGTGTGTATCCAACAATTCAATGGTCAATCACAGCGACTTACCACAGTAAAAACATACAACATTCAACACTTCATAACACGGGAGTCTTGCAACACCTCAAAATGTCACGTATCCAAGACAGAACGTCTTGAGTTTTAGCAGAACAACACCAGCGTTATAAAATCACACTATAGCAGTCACCCGTGAATAAAAAACGACGTATTTCAACATTATACGAATGCACAAGACGTTTTACATGACGGGTCTACTGAATATTGTCGTGATTATTATAGCAGGGCACCGGCGCGAAAACAGCAATACCCTCCCGCGCGACGGACTGAACTCAACTGAAAAACGTTCAGTCAAATCGAAAATGGCCGTGACGCGAACAGCTGTTCGCCAGGTGACAGCAAAATACAACCATAGTGGGAGCTCTGCTCTCAATTTAACGCTTTAAATCAGCGCTTACATTGCGGCGCGGATGAGAACTACATCAATTATTCAAGCTAATTTGAATCTTGTAAGATTCCAACAGCATGTTTTGAATGCAGAATTGTTGGGTTTATTCCATACCTAATGCTGTTAATCGTCACATCTCAAACACTTAGAAAGGAAACTAGCTTCCTAGACATAATGTAACAGACGACGGCAACACTAGAGTAGTTGGTAGGTACCTATTGTACTGGTAATGCAAAATTATTATTCTTATAAATTACAAGCGGGGTAGAGTGAGTGGTTGTTGTGAATTGTGAGTAGGTAGGTACACAGATAAGAAATAATGGCCGGTATCAGGAAGTCAGGAAGGAGGAAGCCCTATGAACTTTAAAGATTAGCATTGCGAAACGTGATGTTTAGTAACAATAACAAAGGAATTCATTATGCAGTTAGGTAATTCTTCCGTCTCGTGATTTAGAACCTTGGAAAAAGGTTCACTAATAAATAATAAAATAACGAAACAAACCCATCAGCCGATACCCTGCAACGAAATTACTACAAGTAATATTATATTTATAATCAATTTATACACGGTGTACGGAAACTAGTAGTACACGCGAAGAATTGGTGTATAGATTCACCACATTTTGAGACGATTCTGTGGTATGACTTTTTTTGTTTTGAGCTTTCGTTTTCGGGTAATTCGAGTCCGCAGTTGGGTTTTTTGTTATCAATTTGAAAATATTCGGACGCTAGTGGGTTACTATCGACTGTTTATTCTATTTTAAATGCGTCGAAGCGTAGACCCGGCTTCATAATATTTTTTTAGCCTTTTATGTAATGCAGATTCACCAATTTCCCGATTGTACCACTAATATCCGGACACCGAGAGTACCTACTTATCTATATACGATATACATTATCTTATGGTAGGTACTCAGCGAGGACGAGAATTTTAACTTATTTTGAAACTACTTTCCGTAAATATAAAAAAAATGGTTTCCACGCACAAGCAGGTAGGTACTCAATACCGCACCAATGTCCAAACTCTTCCCAACTGTGGGGATCCAGTGGGAGTTTGGCACCACTAATTAGGGTATACTGTGAGGCTGGAGGGAGTGGGAAACGTAAGGAGATAAGGAAGATGGAAAAAACTCAGGAATTCAGATCTGGTCACAAAATTCGGCTAAAGCAATTTCAAGCAACTTTTCGATTCTGAATGGTGGTCTTTCACCAGAGCGACACTTAAAGCATCTACTATTTTTATCTTCTTTATTTACGTGGTTTAATTACGTATAATTAATCATACAATAACAAAACAAAACTGGGCATAATTTATTGGGTGCTGGTATTATTAATTTCATTTGTTTATTTATCAAGAAGCCACGGCGCCGTGGCCCCCATGATAGTGTGACGCACAACGCACAAAACAATAATATAAACATTATACATAATACTTGTAAACTCATAAACATATCGACCTATCGACTGTCCAAAACGTGTGGTAGGTAGGTACTACAGAAAAAAAAATCATTTTTCGATATACGCTTTCACACTTGTGGAATACTCATTTAAATGACAATAATAAACAGCCCATAGTGACCCTGACTGACTGACTGACTATTTTAAATTTTACAAAAAAAAAAACAACTTTGGATTTCATTTTAAATTTAATTTTGTTTGCATTGTTTTCCAATTTCAAACCTAAAATACCTTTAATAAAAAGTTTATTATGGATATCAAACAAATTTATTTACAGTGTCTTTTTGTACTTATACGCTGGTATATACAATATTATAGACAAGTAGTTGTATCCTTTGTTATTTTTTTTTGTTATTTGGCGGTACACCTTCTCCCCTTCGGAGACACTTAGTTATGTTTTGTACAAATATGGTATACCGTAATTTCCCTAAGCCGACTGCATTGTATATAAGTACGTCGGTGGATCGACTGTCATGGAATCAGATTAATCAGTTTCCTGCTCGTACCACGAGTTTCCGGACACCGTGCATAATTCAACTTTGGAGAAGACCAAAAGTAAGACGACAAGTTTTTTCAAACTAAATTGTTTTTATTTTTTGTATGTACACGGTGTCCAGAAACTCGTAATACAAACTGGAAACTGGCCGCTTCACATTTTGTGAGTCGGTTTTGTGTCATAACTTTTGATTTAAGCTTTTGTTTTTGAGTACCTACCTAAATGGAGTCTGATGTTGGATTTGTAGGTCAAATTTGAAAAAATCTATCGATAACTATATTATCATTAGGTGCTTATTATCTGGTTAATGTATTTTAAAATCCCTCGAAGCGGGGACCCAGCCCAAATAGTTTTTTTAAACTCTTTAGTTGTTGAAAAAATAAGTTAAAAGCTAACAAACAAAAAACGAAATTCGCAGATTGAAAAAAAATACTTCTTTTGGTTGTCTATGTGATCAATAATTCGCCAGTTTCCCGCTAGTACCTACTACTTTGACTTTCAGAATACCGCGTGTAAAGCCAGGGACACACACGGCGTTATAAGCGCTAGCGTTATTTGGCTTGACCTATTTCAGCATATTCCTCGCCATGCATTCCAATCGCAAATGTATGGCGAGCGATATGGTGAAGTAGGCCACGCCAAATAACGCCGGCGCTTTTAACGCTGTGTGTGTCCCTGGCTTAAAGCAAAATTGATAGTCGTAATACTAAACCTAAGAAAAGTAATGTGTCGATGACTTTATTTGATCGACGTATCGGTATATGACACATTATTTTCTAGGTTTTGACATTTAATTAGTATTCTTTAAAAACCTATAGGATAATCCTAATTAGGATGAGCCATGACTCATTGTCAGCTTTGCGAAAATAATTAACAGTGAAAACTTTATAAGTAGGTACCTAAGTGTTAATTTATCATTTTTGATAGAGGTGATTATCAAAAATAATAATTTTGGTTACGTGTCAATCCTGCGTGCCTCTAGTTCAATGAACTAATTTGCTTTGAATCTAAGTTTCATTTTCAAAATTGAAACTGTTTATTTGAAGAATTCATACAATCGATGATGTACAAGATGATATAATGACTTTACAATTTATAGACGAATGATAGAAATCTCAAAGTGGTAAGACAAAAGTAAGTCAATTGTAGTGCTTTCTATTTCGTAGTTTAAGATAAAGTTACAGGTACGCCAAATCACTATTTAATTTATCTTTACTACGAATCGGTTTACATTATGAATATGAAAAAATATGTTTCGGATACCTTGAAGTTTTTCCTACCTTTTCAACGAATGGAATTAAAATAAAATTATCAATTGCGTTACAAAAAATATAAGAGCAAAGTACTAAATAATTTGTTTTGTTCATTAGATAAATATGAAGTTATATACAAAAAAACTACTTTGAAAAAATACCCCATTATGGCTAAGATTATTTTTGACTTTATTGATTGACTAATTTTTTTCGTTCTTGTAAAATTATTCATAAAAAAATAAAAACAACTTTGGCGCTACTTCTTTTTAGAGGAGTTCTTTGGCGCCACTCAAGTACTAAATTGCCACATGTCGCTTAAGGTCGTCCTTTGATTATTTATATTAATAAATTATATTAAAAAAGTGAAAGCCAAAATGCCCTCGTGTGTTGTGAGAAAACTTAATTTGTCGGAAAACTCTACTAAAAGCCAAGGAATAAGTAACATTCCATTTGTAATTACACTCCAAATTACTTATTATTATCGATAATACAATAATTGTTTTCCGCCTGAAATTTTTAAGCAATGCCTTTGAAGAAAATGCAAGGCCTACTAGCTTAATTAAATCACTTGCAACCTCTACACACTCTAGTCGGCTTTAAGTTAGTGTATAATGCAACTTTTGAATACGAAAACGCCGCCCTGTCCTATCTTTTATTTTATCCATACACTAATATTCTTCAAATGTCTATCTTTGTCACACGTGAACATCCTTTGAAAAGAATTTAATGGAAACATAAGAGTGTTTCCTACTTGCCACGTTTCATCTTGAGTTTTGTGAGACAATAGTAAGTCTAGATGTATTGTAACGTCATTGGATAAAAGTATAAAAAATTGGCAATTCTTGAAAACCTTGTCTGATAACATTTTGGCAGATTTTTTTTTTTGTTCATCTTAAGGCTGGTCTCTTGCGACTAATTTAACAAACAATACCTCAAACATTACCATAAACATGGGCCACGGAAAATAAAATAAAAAACATTGTGGCCCCGACTTAACTATTCACAAAGTTTGTAAACATTTTCATCGGAGGAGACGCCGCTTTATATGCTATGTTCAGAAATTAGTGATGCGTACTCGTATACCATTTTTCCTGTCAAATTAATGTAAAATTCGGAAGTCTAAGCATTCCATAATAAATTTTGAGTTAACCCGTCGTCCCATGGGTCGGTAAGGGTGAGAAAATGGCAAGACAACTCAACTATCTGTAACTTCATCACTCCTTTGAAAATTCATTAAAAGAAAAAAAAACCAGGTTACGTTGGGTTAGGTTATATGCTACTTAAACAATCATCGTTTTTAATGACTTTTCAAAGGGGTGTTTAAATGCTACTTTGATGAGTTGTCATGAAACCAGAACCGACATAAAAAAGTCCCACAATAGTAAAGATGCGATAGAAAACCGTACTTTAAGCGCAAACTAACTTTTCTGCGTCTCTCCGCTTATGTCGATTATAGACAGTGTTAACAACTTTCAAAAATATTTATCCCTAAAACTAAAATCAAAAACCCCCAAAATCCCGCCAATTACTTGAAAATTCCAGTAAAAAAAATGTTTTTTTTAAATAATGAATAATAATTAATAAATGATATGCTGTAATTTTTTTTAATAAACTTTATTCATAAATTATTTAAAACATCAAATATTACTTCATTTTCTTGGGAAGATTTTTAAAAATAATACAAGTTGACATTGAATAAACTTAACATTTTAGGAGATGGATTGAATGTTGTGCAAGATTCACCAATTCGATTTAGTATGAACCGAACCATCATTATGCTTTGTAACATTAAAATATGGAATCACAAAAACACTAAAAATACCCCTAAACATATTAAACCCCTAAAAAATTCCCGTCCCATTAAATTCGGGGGAAAACCCCTAAGTTGGGAACCCTGATTATGGACCATCATCGGGCAGGGCCGTTTCTCGGTGTTACCATAGTAAGTAGTGAAAAAATGTTCCATTTATTGAATATCTACATTTTATTGACAAGCTGTACTATTAAAAATGTATTATTTCGAAGAGGAAAAATATTTACCTGTGTGATATCTGAGTATTAATAATTCCCTACATTTCAAACCACCGAGCCGCCCCGCGCCCGCGCCTTTTCAAAAGTCGCGTGTTTGGAATTAACGGTAATCCTCTTCGTGTGTCGTAACTCTTGACGTGATGGAAGAAACGAGTGATTCAAATAATATAAAATGTCAGCATAAAAAGGCTTCACACTCGTTATGTGTTTGTGTCCAGTTAGTCCAATTGTGGGGTTCTAATTCAAACTGTAGCAGAGGAAAAAATATGTAAGAGCTACAAAAAATTGCATGAAATTGAATACCTTTCTATCTGCAAAACCATGCTTCTAGTAGCCTTGAAAAATTCCGCAAACCCATAAGCTATAAATAAACCAATCCCCGCAAACCCCGTAAAATACTATTGTTGGAAAGATCGATAGTGATGAGATGACCAATGATACTGTCGATAGAACGCAGGTAGGTACGTCTCAATATGTAAAATTTAGAAATTCAACCTGCGCTGGATTTTTTTGGTGCTGCACTGTAAACACGGATTTTTAGGCGAAAACTTTTGCCCCATAGTAGAAAAGATATTCTTGATTGTTTTTAAATTAATAAAATACTGTAATTTTATGTCATAATAATATTATTCTTAAAAAAGTAATTTCGCAAACACGTTAGAAATCGCAACTTTAGGCAGTCGTCCCACGGGTCGGTAAAGAATTGACAAAAACTAATAGTCCAGACAAAATATACATTCCAGTTAGCATTCATTCCGGGCAAGCTGAATTTTTGTACAGGTCTTAAATACGTCATTACTTATTAGCTTATTACAAATGCTTCGAATATGACTTAGCCCCTTCCCCATTGCCGAGTACATCACCTCAGGTGCGGAAATGTGTGCATACCTACAGTCTGAAATCGTGATAATTCGAGAAAGTTGCTTCGTAGGAAAAAAAGTTCTCAAACTCTTCTCATAATTTTTTCGGTAGACCTCACCGTGTCGTATACGCAAAAAAACAAAAATTTATGACCTTTGACCTCGGATAAAAAACAACGCTAACGCTAGATCGATGGGGACTTTTGACATAACATTTTGTAATGGCGTATTCAATACCTGTACAAAAATTCAGCTTGTCCGGAATTAACGCCAACTTTTTTTCGTCTATTTTGACTGGACTATAAGTGCGGTGCACCGAGAGCCCACCGGTCTGTATTTTTGTGTTGAGGCCTGCAAACAGTGAAAACGGGTCAGGGTCAAGCGGGAACCATGGGATATACAGTGGTGCCTCACACAACGAACTTAATTCGTTCCAGGAGCAAGTTCGTTATGCGAAAAGTTCGTTATGTGAAACGCGTTTTCCCATAACAATACATGTTAAAAAAAATAATTCGTTCTGTAGCATAAAATATGGTAAGATGACATAAAAAAAAGATAAATTTTTTGTTATTATTTTTATTTAGATACATCTAAAAACATAATGAAAAAAACACACATTTTTTAATTTTAAGAAATAATCGAATCTTGCACATCTTCATCCATTTTCCGCTTTTTGGCCGTTTTTCTGTTTTACCCCACATTCACTCCTTCTAATTATTTCCTGTTTCATTTCAAGAGAAATCACCTTCCTGCTTTTTTTAGAACCCATCATTTAAAAAAAATGTTGAGTTTATCTTAAAAGGACGACTGCCGTGATACGTGTGCGATTTAATTCGTAATGAAGAACGATTGCTGCGATACGTGCGTAAGTTAAGCGTACTACGCAGTGACTAACGAGTCTAACGACTGCCTGCGCGGGAGGATGCAATTAATCGGCAGTGATCGTAGAAGATCGGGCGACTTCGTTGTAATGATGAACGATTGCTGCGACACGTGCGTAAGTTAAGCGTACTGCTCAGTGACTAACGACTGCCTGCGCGGAAGGATGCAATAAATCGGCAGTGATCGTGTGAAGTGGGCGACTTCGTTGTGTGAAGCGAAGTTCGTTGTGTGAAGCGAAGTTCGTTGTATGAATCGTGAAATGAACGAAAAGGAAGTTCGTTGTGTGCAGCGTTCGCTGTGCGAGGCGTTCGTTATGCGAGGCACCACTGTACATACAGCCAGCGACCGTACCGGATTATTATTTAGGCACTTTAATAATATCACAAAAATGTCCATAACCTTGTCGTCAATAAACTTGGTGACTGACTTGATTTAAAGTCAATTGTATTATCGTTTCTGCTTTTATTCTATGTGCCTTTATTCTGTATATTTTTTTATTATTTTTATTTATGCCCGTGGGATGATGGCCATATTATCACGGAATAAGTAAGTACTTTGATATAGTGTAGAAGTAATCAAAGGAACATTACATAATATACCAAAACCATTCTAATTCTAATGAACATAAGGCTTATTTTTGGAAAACTTATTATTTTATACCTAGGTCAGCCTGTAGCCACATCTGACATGCCGTAAAGTTGAGGTTATGTATATCATGCGGCGATTGCTTGTCAACCTGTAGAAGTGTCAACCTTGTTTTCAAACTGCAAATATTAATAATATTTAATCAAAATGGTGAAAAAGAAGATTGATAACCGGATCCGTGTGATGATTGAGAATGGCGTTAAACTCAGACATAGAACTATGTTTCTTATAGTCGGAGATAAAGCCAGAGATCAGGTAAATAAAAGTATTATTTTAGAACTTTTAAAAAACATTGTTTTACGCTATAAATTTGTATTGTCTGCAATATATTTCAATCGGGGTGATAAGTTTAAATGTTCATATTGATTTTAGAAAGAAAATTTATGTTAATATGTTAATTTTACAGCATAATTTAATTATGTTAAAATGTTTGTTTCAGGTTCCAATCCTATATGATATGCTCGCCAAGTCAACGGTGAAGGCTCGCCCAACTGTATTGTGGTGCTATAAGAACAAGGATGAATCAATCAGCAAGTGAGTATCTATCTATATGTTTTTAAAAATTTATTTTATGTAATGATTTGATTCAATATTATAAGTGAGATATAAAACACTGAATTAACTTTCTTTATATCCTTTTCAATTAAGTGACAATTCTATTCTAAGTTTCTGAAGCAATAAAGACAAGACAAAACATGTCTTTTAAAATTATTTTTAATTTTAATGACAACTAATTGCTTCCAACCTCCTGTAGCCAGTGAGACTACGGCATTCCCAACTGGGTTAGGTCGTGAGGCTGAAGGTAGTGGGTAGGGGAAGGAGATGGGTAGAGGGTACTAAACTGATCAATCAAACTGATTGATCAGTTTAGTAAGATTTAAGTAATATTGTATAATTTAAAAAAAACTGAATAAACGGTTCCATGTCTAATCGGACTATGAGATCTCAGCGTCCGAATTCCCATAGTAAATTTATTCAGACACGATACTTCCTCACATGATAATTCTTCACATCATAACTCACATTAACCTAAACTAAACTAACCTAACCTATCCTAAGGTTAAAAACCCCAGTTATCAGTTTTCTACGCTTTGAGACATGATAAATTATCATGTGAGGAATTAACATCCGATGAAAAGTTTGTACTCAATATTCATTCACTTAAAAAGTTTCCACTGAACATTCTGGTCACCGAATAAACATATTTAAATTAAAAAAGGAAGACGTGGAGTGCCGGGCTATTTAAACCAGACCAAACTCGGCTAAAGCCATTTCAAGCAATGCTTCAATTCTAAATGGTGGTTTTACACCACGGCGATACTGAATGTCTGTCACATTTGAAAAGTCTATTTGTGACTTAAAAATATATTCAATATTTTTATTAGAATTTTAGTATTATTTTTCTTTATTTATTTATTATATTATTTTTATTAGAATTTTCTTTTTTTCAATGATATATTAAAAATATATAATTTAATCAAGTGAAAAAATGCCGTAATAAAACCACGCAAAAAATATTTCGCCCTGTACCTATACACTGTTTATAGATTCTTTTTAAATAAATTTAATTCCTAACTTTATTTTATTATACAAAGGCACTCATTCTTTTAAACCCAAGACAAAATATACATATTATTATTTAATATCACAGATAATAGAAACAAGGGAAATGAAGATATGCTTCTACTGCACACCTACTACTGCATGTCGCATGTATGCACAGCGTCACCCCATCTTTGTTTCTATCTACACACCAAATGCATAACTTTCATTGGCTCCATCGCCTAGTTCATGCAGTTTGATCATGATTTGTGACAGTCTGCATGCAAAATTAATATGGTTTCATCCTTGATGACTTTTTGTATTCACCAAAGTAAATATTGTGCATAAAATTTATAAATTTGTTTTTAATTTCCAGCCACGGAAGAAAGCGAGCGAAGAAAATCGCAGCGGGCAAACTTGATATATCGGAAGAGTCCCTTTTCGATTCATTCCGTGTAGCGACCACCATTCACGGCAGATATTATTCCGAGAGTCACGCCATTCTCGGGCACACGTACGGCGTGTGTGTCTTACAGGTTAGGTTCTTTAATTTATCAGAATCTTTAACAATTTGACAAATTTAACCTTAACTATGCAGTTGTCGCAATAGGAATCTATTGGATACTTATCATTTATCCCTGTATGCGTCAAGAGGAAGAAGATAACTATGTTGATGAAATTTAAATAACATTTGACTCTGCGAAACATTGGCTCTAGGAGAACAACCAAAATTTTATCCACCTTATTTTTTATACAAATATGTAATTAATATTTCTCGTAGCCATCGCGTCAGGTCTATTTGTTCGGTTTTCGGAACAACTCATATAGGCCTCATAGAAATCATTGTGTCTCCCTTACTATCCTGGTTAGAAATATGATCTAAACGGTGTTAGTAAGAGAAAACACCACGCTTTATGTTCAAATCTAAAAGTTAATCACAAAATAATTAAAATATACACCTTTATGAAATCAAAATTTATGAAACTTAGGGAATTTATTGTTAATTATTTTTTCATGTAAAAAGTGAGTTGATGATAACGTTTATAACACTTTTGCTAATGTATGAATGTGTTTTTATTTTTTTTTTCTTATCAGTAATTTTAATTTGAAAAAACGTTAAGTGACCCATTTTTAAAACTTTTTAATGTTTGCAATAAAAAATTATGTACTTCAAAAATTATATCGTCGTTGCATATTTAATATGAACAAATTGACGATTTTGACGAAAATGAGTTAAATATTCAGTAATTTTTTTTTTTTTTCTCCATCTTCTACAATATGAGCCATGTAAAAGTATCAAATATTTAAGGCAATAGAAAATAAATCATGTGAGGATAATCAAAATAGTACATAATAATTTTTTTAAAAAGTCATATCCTCTGCATACGATTACACAATTCAATTGCCTTGGTATGTACATATTATTAACATCATTTTGCGATTAATAATATGCTATCACTTTTAGAAGATCATTCTCGAAGTGAACTACATAGCACAAAACACCGCTATATAAATAAATTATATGCATTATTCACTTAAATTATTTAAATTAATATTGTGTTTTTGTGAATTGTAGGATTTTGAAGCCCTTACTCCTAACTTAATGGCTCGCACTATAGAAACTGTGGAAGGAGGGGGCATCATCATTTTCCTGCTGAAGACAATGTCCTCGCTGAGGCAGCTTCACTCTATCGCCATGGATGTACATTCACGGTAATAGAAACATTTCTTATATAAGCTCCTACTTTGACAAAAACACTGCAATGTTCAAGCTGTTATTGTTTATTTATTATTAGTTTATTGAAAATTTCCCTTAACCTGATCTAGGGTTGCCATCCTTCACCGTTACCAAGCCCTCTATCCCGACAGTCCTGACTACAATGTCCTGATTTAAATCTGCACAATGCTGCCACACTGTTTACTGATGAACATTTTCTGCGACTGTGCTAACTGCAACCGAGTATATACAACCGCATTGTGCTTATCTGCTAACTACAAGCGAGTCGATACAACCGCGATTGTGCGTACCTGCTAACTATTGGCGAGTAGATACAACCGCGATTGTGCGTACCTGCTAACTATAGGCGAGTAGATACAACCGCGATTGTGCGTATCTGCTAACTACAAGCGAGAAGATACAACCGCAATTGTGCGTATCTGCTAACTACAAGTGAGTAGATACAACCGCAATTGTGCGTATCTGCTAACTACAAGCGAGCAGATACAACCGGGATTGTGCGTATCTGCTTACTATAAGCGAGTAGATACAACCGCGATAGTGCGTATCTGCTAACTACAAGCGAGTAGATACAACCGCGATTGTGCGTATCTGCTAACTACAAGTGAGTAGATACAACCGCAATTGTGCGTATCTGCTAACTACAAGCGAGTAGATATAACCGCGATTGTGCGTATCTGCTAACTAAAAGCGAGTAGATACAACCGCGATTGTGCGTATCTGGTATCTCCTCTTCTGACAAAACCCTTGCCACTTAAGGCAACCATATGCACATCCATCGTACTGTTGATTAGTCAGACATCTCTAAATACTAAGTACAGTGAAACCCTCTTAAGAAGTTTTCCAAGGGACCGGAAAAAAAAACTTCTTATGCGGGAAAACCTTATAAGTGGGAAAAATGGGCCATTTGGTCTTCAAGCGACCGAAAAAGGCAAACTTCTTAAGCAGGAAAACCTCTTAAGCGTGAACTTCTTAACAGGGTTTCACTGTATTGAGATAATGAAGAAAGCAAATGCGTATGCTCTCAATAAATCAAATAATAATTATATATTAAGTATGCTATAAAATAAACCGGCAGGCATAATGGTCCGGTAATTTACTATGCCATTTTGAAATATCCTACTAGTGACCCAAAAATCATCAACATTTTGTTTAATTCACTACAAATTCTGTGCAGTATCATTGATTCAATGGTGTTTATGAGTAGTCTGAGTATTGTACCAGACAGAGGGTGTACTTTTAAATATAACTGCAACTAAATTTCGACTTTTCTGAGATGTCTCAATGGACGGTCAATGTGTGAAACATCAGCGACTAACCCCATACATGGTCGCCACATAATTCATGAAGTTTTACAAAAACACATATGTGATGGGACAGATTAAAAAGCTCAGCTTTGTAAAGGTTAAAACAAATTTCAGTGAATCAACTTGCATTATTTAATTAAATCTATTTTGTTGGTCTCATTTCAGATTCCGTACGGAGGCATACGACACGGTATCTCACAGGTTCAACGAGAGGTTCCTGCTATCGCTGGCAGACAACAAGCGATGCTTGGTGTTGGACGACTGCCTTACCGTGTTGCCCATATCATCGCTGACGGCACAGGTCACCCCTGTAGAGGATATTCCAGAGGTTAGTTGCTCTTTATTTAAAGAAGCTAGAGGTTTCTGCCATCCCCGGCAGACTGCCATAAAAAAGTAATAATAAACACTCGTATTAAATTCATGTTCAAAAGCATATCGAACAAGCAACTATGAATACAACATTTGGGCAAAAAAGTTTCTTATCTTCTTATCCTATCTATTATATTAAATTTACAAAAAAATCCCACTCTTCTTCAAACACCATAAAATCGATAACCCCTAAAGTCGATTTGTTTCTTTTAGTACAGCATAAATCAATAGCCATGGATTCGATTTGTCCCTCTTGTAAAAGTTTATGTATCTTTGAGTTTAAAATTTAATAAAACTTGATAAAACCTAAAAGAGAAATTCTTCTGCTTTCAAAGACAGGATTTCATTTTGTTTGTAACAGATACATAACACTACTGTACTAAGGGGGTTTCTCACCATCCTCCCAATAGCTTATCTACCCTAATAACGAATACATTAAAACCCTCTTAAGAAGTTTTCCAAGGGACCGGAAAAAAAAACTTCTTTTGCGGAAAAACCTTATAAGTGGGATAAATTGGGCCGTTTGGTCTTCAAGGGACCGAAATAACCAAACTTCTTAAGCAGGAAAACCTCTTAAGCGAGAACTTCTTAAGAGGGTTTCACTGTATTATTAAAAATAGTAATAAAACTTATCAAATAGCCTCTATTCATAGGTTCGAATACCGAATTATAAACTCCAATTTATAAATAAATAAACTGTAAATCGTAAATCGAAAATATTCGTTATTAGTGTAGAAAAGCTATTGGGAGGATAGTAAGAAACCCCGTAAGAAAATTATGTACATACATAAAATTTAATGATATGTGTAAAAATTAACAATACAACTTACTATTACTCAAATTTCTAATTTAAATAATGTAAATGAAATCTTAAGCATGGGAAATCCCAGTGAGGATTTTTCTTAAAAAAATTGTAGAGGATTAGTGAATGTATTCTATAACATGTTTTGTTTTACTTCCAGAGAGTTGATCCTCAACTCACAGAGTTCATATCTTCCCTATCAGACTCCCCGCCTGCTGGACCTCTGGTGGGGTTGTGTAAGACATATGAACAGGCGACAGCTTTAGCCACACTTATCAATACACTGGCTGACAGAGAACCAAGGTAATTTGTTTTTTGTATTTCTTGGGCATTAACTATGTAACAATTTCTAGACATTGTTTTGAATAGTTTTAATTTTCAATGTACTTTTGTTACTTAAATTTTTAAACTCTTCAAAACAAAAGGTAATTTGTTTTTACCTTCAGAGATTGCCACCAAAGCATCCCTAATGTCCCTAAACAATGTAAGTAGTGATTTTCTCTTATAAGGTTTTCAAGAGACTTCAAAAGGAAAAACTTCTTGTGATTTCCAAATTTAGCCAATTTTTGATAAAACACGGTCAAGTTTTATCAAAATTGTATAAAAAAAAAAAATAATCGTATTGTAAAATCAGAATTGTCTGTATTTTTGTAGACCTCCTCATTGTCTCACTGCCTCCCGAGGTAGGGGTAAATCCGCCTGTCTCGGACTAGCTGTTTCCGCAGCCATCGCCCTCGGCTACGTCAACATCTACGTCACCTCGCCACACCCAGACAACTTGATCACAATGTTTGAGTTTGCCCTGAAGGGACTGGACTCTCTACTCTACCAGGAACACACTGACTATAATATCGTCAGGTCCACAAACCCGGAATTTAAGAAGGCAATCGTGAGGATAAATGTCTCAAGAAATTCAAGACAGACTATTCAGGTATGCATTAACTATTTGATTATTACAGTGAAACCCTCTTAAGAGTTTTCCAAGGGACCGGAAAAAAAAACTTCTTAGACGGGAAAACCTTATAAGTGGGATAAATTGAACCATTTGGTCTTCAAAAAACCAAACATCTTAAGCAGGAAAACTTCTTAAAGGAACTTCTTAATTCAATTCATATTATATGGTAGCACGGTCTCCAAAGAGTGCGGTATCCTCACAAAGAATTAAATAGCTAGTTAAATTAGCAGGCAATATTAAATTTATATCTCTAAAGAGATAAATCTATCCTTGTAGGTAATTTTTCTTTGTGTGCCAATGCTAAATTTTCACCGTCCGCCATCTGATTCTATTTTTGTTATAACTTGTTTTTTTGCAAAATGATGTTTTTTATTAACTGTACCGTCTTACAAGTTGCAGTTTCCCCAGAATAGCTAGTTATATTCAGAGAAATGATCTTTTGAACATATTCATATGGATATGCCGGGGTTTAAGAGGTAAAATGATCTAAATCAAAATTTTAAAATTACAACAGAAAATAAAGTAAATACATGAATAATAATAGGTCACCCCAAGTGGTTCAATATGTTTGGTGATTTGGCAGGGGTGCCCAGGTTCAAGGGGCGAGGTTTGCCCAGGTCTTGGCGGATGCGTCTAATCACCTGCTGCGTTGCGGGCCGGATCGGGAGAGACTTGTTGAGGGAGACCTTTTGACCTCTCCAGCAGGACTCTCTCTACCATTTGCCTTGCACCGCAGTGGGAGGGATGGATTCATACGTCCCTCACTCCTTGGCCCACTGATCCTCCCCACCTCCACCCAGATTTTTACCCACCCCTCATACATTTTCTTTTCCAGAACTTCTTCGCCTTCCTTTCCTTAAAAATACCCTCCACACAGAATTCCTAAAGATGACATAGGCTCTGAGGAAATTGTTTTCCTTAGGGACTCCTGTGTGGGGCAAATTAAAAAAAATAATATTAAAAAAATTACACAAATGTGAATGGTAGAAAAAGTCACGCCACCCGGGCCGAATTGTTTGGCGCTCTATCCTCTCCGCCTACCCCTGCAGAGAAACGGTGTGATGATTAGTTAGTTACATATTTAGTAATTTTATAGTTTTCTTCTGATTTTACACAGTTGCAAACTATGCATAACATTATAATCTCATTGAATACCTTCCTTCCTCAGTACATCGCCCCCGACGACCACTCGCTACTGGGTGCTGCTGACCTGGCGCTAATAGACGAGGCTGGGGCCATTCCTCTGCCGCTGGTGGCTGAGGTGCTCCGCCGGGCCCCGCTGGCGCTGCTCTCCTCCACCGTGGCGGGCTACGAGGGCACCGGGCGCTCCCTGTCCCTCAAACTCTTTGCGCAGATACAGCAGAAGGGGAATGCCCCACCAGCAGTGAGAGAACTTTTATTGATATTCTTTAACCAACACGCGGTACATATTGAAACAATCTGTGTTTTAGATAAGGTTAAGACTTCTTTTGGCAATACTTCTGTGTGCTAGGCTGATGAAAATTCCAACAAGGCGATTTAAAACCTTCACCCTCACCATTTTGGCAAAATATCTTATTTTGAAAGTCTCTGTGGCACATCTTGCCATTTCCCAAAATATTAAAAAAGACAAACAATGATTATTGACAAATTAAAATAATGTCTGGGAAATATGAAGATATGACTATGTACGTGAATACTACCACTGATCTGTCATGCTTCCATGTTTCATCTTAAAAAGTCAATTCCTACAAAACCTTTGAAAACATAGCCTTATATATATCTGTCTCTCCGATGGTGCTACATATCGAGCTTTGGCCTCCCGCAACATTCACCTCCAACTCCTCCTGTCCTCAGTGGCTGATTTCCAGTTTGTTACCTGGAGAAGCTGTGCTGCATCCCTCTTACCTCGTCTTCCCACCTCAGTCTGGGTCTTCCCACTTTTTCCTTCCACCTGTGTGTCCAGTCATAATTCTTTTTAGGACGTGTGTGTTCGGCATTCTCTGTACATGCCCAGCCCATCTCAACTTGAGGAGTCTCATATGTATAGGGTGTCTCAATAAGCATGCAAGATTTGAATTGCCCGCCATTTTGGCCAATCATATTGTTACATGATAATGACATGACAGATCGATAGGTGCTTCTAAACATGGAGCAATATACGATAGAACAACGCGTTTATAGAATTCACCAATTAGATCCTTGAGCAACAAGAAGTGAATGCCGATTTTGCAGACAAAATCATTTTCATTGATGGGGCCCATTTTCACATCGAAGGGCACATTGCACACACTTTACGAATCGTAAAGTCAAACTTTCATCATTTTGATAATAATGTTTAGCAATCAGTTTACAAACTTCCATCTGGCTCATATCGATCTGTCATGTCATAATCATGTAACAATATGACTGGCCAAACTAGCGGGAAATTCAAATCTTGCGCCCTTATGGAGAAACACTATACATATTGGTAACATGCATGAAGTATCTAGTTGGCCCCTCACGGTAACACAAATTTTATTCTGCATCTCAGCAAGTCAAAGGTCAATCTATCTGTTTTGTTCCCAGTTAACCCTTGAGGAGCCCATCCGATACCGTGTAGGGGACCCCATCGAGGCGTGGCTCTCGGGGCTGCTGTGTCTGGAGGCCACGCTGCCCCCACCCATGGGGGCCGGCTGTCCCCCTCCCTCCGCCTGTGAATTGTTCTACGTGGACAGGGACGCCCTGTTCTGCTACCACAAGGCGGCCGAGGCTTTCCTGCACAGACTTGTGGCCATCTATGTCTCCAGTCATTACAAGGTATGATGCTTCTCTGTATTAAGTTATTACAAGATGTGATGCTTCTGTGTCTTAAGTTATTACAAGGTATGATGCTTCTGTGTCTTAAGTCATTGGATCATGTACACAATACACGTTTCATACAAAATAAAGGAATGAAAGTATCTGTGTATCAAAACAAATATGATCAAAGAACCCTGGATTGTACCATTAATATGTAATAAATTGCCATACGAATTTAAAGAAAATTGCTCTACAACAAAATTCTCACTGATGTTAAAATCATGGCTATTGGAGAGTAACTTTATGTTTTAAGGTGATATTTTGCTCATACTTATGTTATTCTTTATATAAATAAATGGGCTCCATGATTGTGTGATATCTGTGTGTACAGAGTTATGGATATTATTTTCTCTCACCATGTACTTAATATTGTATTGCATTCTTATTAACTGTACTGATATTTAAATAATTATTTTCCTATTTTACACTGTTTTTCACCAAAACAATAATGTTTCTGTATTATTTTGACCTTGAGCATAAAACTATATTTGTAGGTATGTATGTATAATATTACTCGCTAATGCATTTATGAAATTTAGAAATTTCATTTATCATGATTTATTTTTGGGGTATTATGCCGTATTGCACTACCTTCTTCTTTAACCAACATTTTAGACAGCGTTACGGCAAAACCTCCTAGATCACAAGGCCGGGACATTAAATCCAATCGGCCTCCTAACTTGTATGAAAACCTTAAAAATATCTACACATTTTATTTATATTTTTAAATTAACTAAAACTATTTAAAATGCTTTAGTTAATAAGAATAAATTGAAAAAAAGATTAAAACAAACTTTTTCGTTGAATCTCATAGAAGTTAGGAGGCTGATTTGAATGAGTGTCCCGGCCTTGTGATCTAGGAGGTTTTGGTTACGGTGTCCATCATCAGGGCAGACGTGTAATCAATGTGTAATACTTAGATGTGTAGATAAAATTTGATAATGGACACTGTAAAGCTGTTTGAAAAGTTGGCTGAAGAAGGAGGTAACGCAACACGGCATAATTGCCCAAAAATAAATGACGATAATACTTTTAGCCGTGAAAATCTCAAATCATACATCTGCTATCTAGCAACTTAACGGCACTTCATTGTAATTATGTGACATTGATTAATAAAAAAATGCTCAGTGTTCATACGTCAACTGTCGCCATGTGTTGTTTTTATACTCGCTTGTACTTGAACGCTCACAGTTTTCAACTGCCCACTCCAGTCTTAAAGTTACAGATTGTTGAATATGGTGAAGCCTTCACTGTCTAAAGGCAGTGAACCTGTCAGCTGAATTTTTTTAACTCTATTCCAACTACATAATTTTTGTTTTATATTTCCAGAACAGCCCCAATGATCTCCAGATGCTGGCCGATGCATCGTCACATAGTCTGTTTTGTCTCCTGGCTCCTACTTCCCCCAAATCTACATGTCTCCCCGAGGTGCTGTGTGTCATTCAAATCTGCATGGAGGGGCGACTTTCCAATAGGTAGAGTTTCATAACTAAATAACTATCACATCCGGTTTTACAGCAGAGGTAGGCAGAGAGGATATACCGCCACACTACTTTGTCTCTGTCTCGGCGCACACTAATTCACATTTAATTTGTAATTCCAATTTTTTTTTGTTCCATCAGTACAAATCTACTGTAATTTTTTTTTTCTAAAACTCTTATCACAATATCAAACATGGCCGCATATTTTCAGGAAATTCCACTGTCCCACCTGTAATATCGTGCCCACTATGTGTCGAGTTTTTTTTTTTTTTACAATCTGTTACACTGTGTTACAATGCCCAAAAATGTTCTTAAATGTCTGAGATACTTTGAAACGATTGTTTTGCTTATTGTAGCATAACGCAACCCCATATTTTTCAAACATTGTTTGCGAGACACCATTGCATCCTGGTCGCTTGCAATGAATTCTTTTTTCAGCCCAAACTGGCCAATGCAATTTGATCTTGTCTTACTGCCATGCCATTGGAGGGAAGAGGTGGAGGAAGGAGGAAGGGGACGAATGGGAAAGGACGCGCAGGGGAAACAATCTCTTTTTTTAAGTGGCATTGCAACGCGTATCAGCTAGTTAATAATAAATACTCATTAGCCATTATTATATTATAATCATTTTCTTTTTACAGATCTGTATCAGAAGGTATGGGTCGCGGCAAGAAGGCAGCGGGAGACTTGATTCCTTGGAACGTTTGTGAACAGTTTGGGGACAGAGATTTCCCTCAACTGTGCGGAGCTCGTATTGTGAGAATAGCCACACATCCCAACTATCAGAAGGTCTGTTAATATTATATTGTTTTTTTTTTACCCAAAAATCCTATTTAACCTTATCTACATGGTTGTTGCATATGTAACCCATCAGTGGCTAGCCCCTTATGTGGTTGTCGCCTATGTGGTCCATGTAAAACATATATGTACATACATTGTGTCAAAAGGTGCCACATGAGGTGATGGATTGCGTTGAAAGCCAGTGTGGGAAGGTTAAGATCATTGTCTTTTCTGTGTACTGCCTCAACCCCTATGGTGCTGGAAGAATTTTGCAAATATCTCAAAGTCAAATTTGATTTTGAAAATTAGACCTCAATAAACAGATGCACTTCTATAAACATCAACTTTTTTACTTTGGAATTTTCATGGACAGTAATGAAATGCATTAAAAACTTCTAAAACCTATCTCTATACACTGCACACTCAAGTGCATCTTAAGGCAGTCATAGTTTCAGTGGACTGCAAATGTAGCCAGACGCACAATAGGGGTTTACCAATCAACAGTAATTAATTACAATAATTTTTATGAATAGCCTAACTGAGAGAGAACTTATTGATTACTTTCATCATTATTATTGACTTGTGCGCCAGACCTGTGATAAATCACGGATTATAACAATTTTTTGAAGCTGAACATATTTATATAATATTTTCCTTGGGATTTCCTACTAACAAAATAATCATTAGCTTTCGAATGAACACCATCAGTAAACTTTAAAAATCGTTAGTAATTATAATATTTTTATCTGCCAATTTTTGACTAATCTATTTTAGGCCCGTTGTGCTATCTTCCATGTTTTATCTTACTACTTTGACAGGAGCCCTGTCATTGTGCGTTTCCCCTAGGCATTTTCCCACTTCCTCCTCTACATCTCCCTCCCACCTTCACTACCTTCAGCCTCCCAACATACCCTAATTGGGGATGTCAAAGTCCCAATGGCTCCAGACAGTTGGGTTTCTTGTGTGGTATTCACTTTTAAAAAGATATCTGAACCTTATTTTCATCAAGATGAGACATTTTAATAGCCATTAAAATTAACCTTAACTTCCAGATGGGCTATGGAAAGCGCGCCCTGCAACAATTGACCCAATATTACTCGGGAGAGATCTCCTGCATCAATGAGGAAGAAGTGTATGTCGAGGAGAGCGATGGCCAGGAGTTTGAGGAGCCGGGACTACTAGTGGAGTCCATCAAGCCGAGGAAAAAACCACCAACACTTTTGAAGAGACTTTCGGAGAGACCGGCTGAATCGTTAAATTATATTGGTACTTCATTCGGCTTGACGGAACAGCTGCTCAAGTTTTGGAAATCTCAGAAATTTGTTCCTGTCTATGTTAGGTAAGTTGTGTTATTTTGCATCCCTGCAAATAATACTTTAACATAAAAAATTGTTTAACCGCTTGGGCACATAAGCTTGTTTTCATGACAATTCAACGTAGGTAGACATAGGAATGACGTATGCCCCGGACCTGAGTTATTAAGTATGTTTTAAACGTAGAAATTGTTACATGAAAAATGTCAATATCATTTGTATATTTATTTGCTAAACTATATAAGCAAGTAACTGGCGAGTTTGCTACATAATTTGTAAATGGTGACATTGAAATATGTCCTTATTCCTAGTGAGTCGAGTAGATACTCTTAAATTGACTAATTATGCTCAAGGATGCGATGTTGGCCTCAGTTCAGTCATCTTTCTTTAGGACTTTCACAATATTTTATCCCTTAGGATTAATTTTCATCTTTGTCTTGTGCAATTCCTAATGTTTCCTGCAAGGAATTGTTAAGTTTTAAAAATAAATATTCCAATTGCGTTAGAACGAGCAAAACATGGCTGTTCAAATTTAACTGGCGATGGTGCCCATTTTTATACACAATTATGCTAATAACTATGTAACTTGAACCTTGTCCGATTATATTCATTTTTACCTCAAGTTGTGGATAAATATTTGATAAAAGATTGGACTAAAGGAAATTAGCGAAATATCTGTAGCATAATAATTATTTTTGCAAACACTGGGTCATTCTGACCCCCCACCGGAGTCAATAATAAGTCAGAGTAATAACTGTGCACTTTGTTATTTTTGACGTGTGTTACACATAAGCATCAAACATTAACAATGATGGAGTTTTACCTATTATTAAAACTCTTCCTCATCCAGAACATATTTATATATGTGAGAGACGACACGTCGATTCCTGTCCTAGTGGTCTAATTTACTTTTGGCAATCCTGGGATGACATCTTCTATTCGTTCTGTGATTGGTTGTTGTTGTTTGTTCTTGTTTAAGAAATCGTGGACAACGAATTGAACATTCTGATTTATAAAATTTACTCTTTTATTTCAGTCAAAAATGTAATGACCTTACCGGAGAACACTCCTGTATCATGCTTCGGACCCTGGGAGGAAACTCCAGCGAGTGGCTTCCAGAATACTTCACAGACTTTAGGAGGAGGTTCACCAAGCTACTGCCAAAGGCCTTCAAAAAGTTCTCTTCGTCACTGGGACTGGCTGCTATCACTAATCCACATATAGAAGTTATGAAACATGGTAAGTTTCTATTATTACAATGAAAACCACTTCCCAGTTCCCACATAGAAACGTAAAAATGTGACAGTAATTGAGCGTTTTTTTTATGACCGTGATAACACGCGGAAATGGCACGGCGATGGTAACGGCTCGCGGTATCTCATTTCTTGAATACGATTGAGGGAGAGGCAAGAAAATGATAACTTTTTTGCACCTCCCTCACTTGTATTAAATAAATGAGATGGCGCGAGCCATTACTGACGACATTCCGTTTCCGCAGGTCATCACGGTAATAATAAAAGTGCTCATTGAGTTTTGAGTGGCCATCACTTTTTAAACTATGTATGTATGTGATTTGAATAAAGCACCGTAAAAGTATCAGAGATGCTAAGGCGCTCGATAATGCTGCCGCCTTTTTGGTCATGCCTTCCACCGCACAGTGATCACTTCCCACACCGTTCATCTTTGAGCGCCAAATGCTTAAATATTATTTTTCTTTTTAAATTTGGATATATAATCACTTCTGCACCATTGTGCTATGTAGTTTAAATACGATCCTTCCCTCTTTAGATAATTTATTTCATCATGTTTCTTATTATGTGAATACCACACAACGGTTCAAGTGTTCGGAGCCAGTTGGACTATTATTGGGGTTTGTTGCAAGGAAGAGGAATGTTGGGAAGTACCTGGCTCTTCAGATCTGGTCACCAAACACGCCTAAAGCATTATCTTAGTAATTTTTGGGCTTCTTATTCAGCTTACATTTCAGACGTGATCCGTTTGTCACCCAGAGTGGAAGATTTTCTCTCGATTCAAGTAACATTCTGATTCTAAATACGTACACAGTGATCTATTACCAAGGCGATATTGAGAGACTACCAAGAATATTTGATTTTTTGTTTGCTAAATAATGATGTATGGTTTGGTTTCCAGAGTTAGACACCAGTATAGTAGAGCATCACTTCACACGCCACGACATCAAGAGAATAGAACTTTACACCAGACAAATGGCTGACTACCATCTCATCAGCGACTTGACTAGCGATATGGCCACTGTCTTCTTCCATACCAAAATGGCATCTAAACTGGATCCATTGCAGCAGGTAACAATCAAGCTTCATTGTTAAATTATGCACCTCTACCCACAGTTGAAACAGGAAGCGGGAAGATATGTTCCACAAGTTACGATATATCATTCTTCATGTCTGTTAGTACATTCACTTGCCAAAATCATTCAGCTATACAAAATTCAAACAATGTAAACGAAAAATCTGACTTTTGAAGCAGTAAAATTCTTTTTTTTTTTTTTTTCACCGTTTCTAAGTATTTTCACAAAACCTAAACAATATTCATAGCAGTAACGTCATTATTAAACAATTAAGAACACATTTACAAATTTCAAAATACCCATGGGGGAGAATCTATTACTTTCCCAAGAATTTGGTTTAACCGACCATAAATCAATTTACTCACTTTCAAATTGACATTTTAAATCGTATAAATATCGTTGTCTAATTATGAAACACCTCAGTTTGAAAATGGCCTTGTAAGCCAAAACAGCTGTCACAATAATAAAAACTATAACACTTGCAGAACTTAATAATAAACATTATTCAATTTAATTTAAAAAAAAATTAAATGGAGTTCTACGAATTAAACACAAAAACAATAAATAATATAGTAAAATTCTTAAATGTTAAGGCTCTGGTGTGTGAAATTTGCATAATTCTTTCTAAAAACCCATCAATACATATTTAAATTCCTCCCACTACATCATTATAAGCATAAAAAGTTGCTTGTGCAATGATGGAGGACTTACTAGTAGAAGATCAAACCCGCAACGCCGCAGTGGAAACCCCTCGACTAACTAACCGGTCAAAAGTTTGCAACATTATTTATATTAGTTATAACTCGCAGAGTCTTAGATGGCTCTTTAAAGAAACTCTGGGAAAACACAAAACGCTGTGGTATTTTATTGCAATTGAAGCCGGAAGACAGCCAGTACAGTGTCTGTATTTTATTATGGCGGTAGGAATCTTTCTCTGAACTTCACCTTGGTAGCATTGGTATTTATCATAATCCTGTAGTTCTCTGTAATATCGGTAGCCCTGAAATAATGCTACTAGTGCCATCCAGTTTAGCACAGATAACTAATATCTAATGGTATATCACATTTATTTCCAAAATGAGCTATGGAGCTTTAAAATATCAATTAACTGTACAATTGTATATTTCAGGCTGTCCTTCTTGGCTACGGCCTCCAGCACAGAGACATGGATTCCCTCTCCGCAGAGCTGGGTCTCCCGGTGTCCCAACTATTAGCCAAATTTTACGATTCCAGTAAAAAGATATATTCAGCTCTCAATGCCGTCCTCGAAGTGAATGCTGCTAAGAATATTGGCTTCAACAACATGGTCACAGATGGCGCCACGGGGAAACCAATGTTGCAGTCTCTGGATGACGAGTTAAACAAAGCGGCTAAGGTGTGTACTTTGTACTATTACAGATATACATCCCTGGTGAAAGTCATCATTATTTGGTAACCAGATCTGGTACTCCCCACCTCACCATCTCCTTCCCCTCTCCCCCTACATTCAGCCTCACAACATTGTCAAAATAGAGAAAATGAGCTCAGCGATGGTTTAAATGGTTTTAAATGGCAATACCAACATGTTTGAAAACAAAAATTATAAAACTTTTTAAAAAAACACCACGGTTCCAGTGAATATTTTTCACATCAAAATCAAAAAGTGTTCAGAAACTGATTCCACATTGTATTCTAAAGAAATTTTGTATTTGAATTTTTTTAACACAGTTTTTTTTACAATTTATTAGATATTAATAATAGGATAACATTATCAATGTTGTTATAGCGAAAATAATATTTTTTTTTTCAAAATTTCTATTTCGTTGTATGAAGATTTAAAAAAAAAAATGTTTTCAGCTTCAGCAACATCAATAATGTCATTTTTCAGTCTTACCAATTTAGAAAAGTTTAGAACTGATTTGTGGCCATCCATAATTTCCTCATTCAGGAATTTGAAAAAATATACATACTATTAAATTTAAAATATCAAAATCAAACTGCATACGGTGGATTTGTAACCTGATTTATTAGATAAAATTAAATTTAAAAAAAAATTATGAGTAATGCACACTTTCAGCTAATTATAAAAATTGAGTTCTGCCATTTTTCTTGTTCAATATTATGCCATATATTATATTATGCTGTCAAATTGTGGAGTCAAAACCTCACATTTGAATCTACATTCATATTATATTTTGTTCTAAAATCAGTGTTGCCATAGAAATGAAAAATTTTGTTCCATTTTATTAAATTTCTGCACATTCTTGAAAGATTTTACTTTCAAACTATTACAATACCTATTTTATTCATGGTACACATTGCCGACTTACTGTTTCTCTCTGTCATTATAATGTGAATGTTTTCTGGAGTCAGGAGTTGCAACGGAAGCAGCGTCAGGAGGTGGGCAAGCTGGTGGGGGAGGAACTGCAGCAGTACAAGATAAAGGGCAGCGAGGTGGACTGGGTGCAAGCTCTGGGAACTAAAACCAAGGCCAACAGTCTCATCTCCGTCAAGAGGTACGCACCAAATAAATAATACATAACACCATAGACATACAAAACTATCGACTTGCCCATGAGGGAAAGGGGAAAAAACCAAGTTTTACGGAGCGGGGAGATGGAGTGACTATCTCCCTTTTAAATCATTTGTCAATAAATGAATCTGAAAGTGTACAGGCAACTCGCTTTGTCCTATCAATTTCTCTAGACTTTGAAAATAAAATCTGCTTAAAATAAGTAGTCCTTTTTACAACGGTGCATAAATTGCTGGCTGCATAAAACCTTCCTGCAAATTCCACATAGGTTTACAAAAATTCTGGCTTGTTTCCAAAATCAAATATTTTGTTAAGACACTTTTCAAAAGTGTTTGAATTTACTCACCTCACTCATTTTTGAATCGCTACGCAACGTGATTTGTAGACGGTTCGATTAAAAATGAACATTCAGACTCTGCACAGGAAAGTACCACAATGGACTGCGCTGCAAACCATTACCATACTTTACTTTTCTGTGCAGGGTCTGGTTATTTCAAATTGGGCTTTTCAGCACTCAACTTACGACTAATGTCGTAGTTTATTCAAACATTCTCAAACCCCCCTGGTACCAAAAAGATGGTCAAGTGGTTTGCGTCCGGCTCGTAGAAATCAGGGCAAGTCCTCTTTTGTAATGTCCATGCATAACACCATCTAGTGTCAGGGCAAGTCTACTCTTTTGTATTGTCCATGCATAACACCATCTAGAATCAGGGCAAGTCTACTCTTTGTAATGTCCATGCATAACACCATCTAGTATCAGGGAACTTTAAATAGTGGGTGTTTTGCTACGTGCCATAGATAATAGAAACAAAGAGAGATAAAACCAAACTGCACAGACTATCAAAGCGGCAGAGGCAAGGAACATCATGCATTTAGCGTGTAGGTAGTAGCAAAGTTTAAATTAATTTAATGTTTGTTTTTTATTTGGTGAACGGTATTGCAAACAATTTTGTTCCTTGCGATTTTATACTGATAACGGCTCATAGCCCATCTCCCTTGTTTCTATTAATTAGGTCTATCCAATTATCATTATATCCGTGGTCTTTCATAAGTGCAAACACAAATACAAAGTAGTATGCAGGGGTTAGTGAAATGTTGATGTAAAAGCAGCGAAATTGGTGATTGGCTCGGCATCGGAATGTGAGAACTGGCCGGACTGTACTCCGCCCTCAGTAGTTGTGTATTATAAACTCTAAACTTTGTGCGGTGATTACTTACTCCATCTGCCGAGACTGGTGGTCCTGGGTCTTCTGATTATACTAGATATGTCGGAGTGTTTCCTCGGTTGAGGCAAAGTTGTTTGTTCTTCCTGAAGAAACATCCTCTTGTATATGTTATCACGGAGTGCCGGGTTTTCCGAGGATAACTGGGGCATATCTTCTCCATCTTTTCTTTCTTCTCTATCCCAAATGATCCATCAGATAAGCTGAGAACCCGTTATTAACGTGTGTATTATTTGTTTCAGTGGGGTGAAGAGACTCGGTGCGTCTGACAATAAGGATATGTTGGATGCAGTCCCCAATAAGAAAAACAAGAAATCCAAGCATAACAGTAAACCATTCAAAAACCACAAAGGGAAGGGATAACCTGACTCCAACAACTGATATTATTTGAAATTTACAAAACTAGAGGAATAATGAAAAATTGTATTTAAGTGATACAATAAATTCTATAACAAATAATTTTACTCTGGTGTTTTTTCTTCTAACCTTCGGCATGCCAAGATGCAATACAAAACTTAGGTTGCCTTGAGGTGTGACTCTAATGTAAAATTATTGTACAATAAAATATATAAATTTGTTTTAGACCACTTTAATTGAATTAAAGTGGTCTAAAACAAATTTATATATTTTATTGTAAATTATGGCGAGCCACAAAGTTAATGCTTATTACGAACATGTAAAATTATTGTACCTAAATATTATAAATAAAAGTGTTTTTTATAAATTGAATAATAACATTAACATAACATAAGAAGAAAGGGGTGACTCTGTTGCCTCCATAGAATAAAGAATATAACACTAGTAGTGCCTTCCATACAAATTTGAATGGAAACAAATGTCGCCACTAACTTAGTACCTTTTAGTTCCATTTAGCATGCAATCTGTCTCTCTTACACTTATCTGACAATGCACATCGCCATCCCATTTGAATTTCGTAATCATGGTGAAGCACAGTTTTGTATTGGAAATTTAAATCAGGCAAATATTTGGGCCATGATATTATGCCCATTTTATTTTATCACTTTAATATAATATAATTTGGTGCCAAATTATTCCAATGGGATGGTGAACATTGCACGAGGCAGTCACTACGCGCATACAATGGCAGAAACAACTGTGGTATGATTCCAACGCTCAAAGAAATATTATTTTGGCAAGGGATACCTAAATATAAAGAAAATCTGTTTTAATCTAGTAAAGGGTCAAGTTTTGTTTGAGATGTCCACTCAATTTTTTTTTTTTTTTTTAAATTTTCTTTATTCATTTTCTTTGTTACAGGTTTATTTTACAAGGCTTTTTGACTACCAAGCTAGGCAAATGCCCGTATTATGGTAGTGGAATTATTGAAATTAAAGTATATTTTATGGCATAAAGTGTGGAATTCAAATGTCCTCCGCGGCTTTGCTTGGTGGTACGTATTCAGGAGGTCCAATTTTCAATGACTTTGTCGCAAAAATCTGTCTGAATTTGCTGGATGGCATTTGTTATAACTTTGATGGTGTCAATTGTTTGTGGTTTATTTGCATAGACCTGCTATTTAAGATAACCCCAAAGGAAGAAGCCCAAAGGCGTTAAATCGCACGATCTTTAGGGCCAGTTCACGTGAGATAACCAAGCCCTTTTTGATCAAATTTCAAATTTGATGATTTGCACACGTTGTTCAATGTTATAACCTCCCACGGTGATTTGCAGTACACTACTGAACACAATTGATAACAAATTTGACAGATGTCACTTTAATGGTAGATTCAGACTGGGTCGACGTACTTATGCATCGCTACGCTTAACAATATCTGGGCTACTTAGCAACCATAGATTTTCTATGAAAATTTATGTTTTAGAATCACATTGGCCACACGCATCATGACGTGCGATGTCTGTGGCCATTTTCATAGAAAATGTATGGTTGCTAAGCATTGTTTGGCGTAGCGATGCGTACGTACGTCGACCCAGTCTGAATCTACCTTTACAACATGGCTGCTATAACCTAACAAATTTCGAGCCTCCCTATTGAAAGATCCTATATTTTTATGGTGGATATGTTTATAGGTTTTGTAGAAATACAAAAAATACCTATCTGAAGGTCAGTAAACTATACATAGATGAGAGTAATTTTTATGATTTTGGGTACCCCTGTTGGACACGGGAAGGTTATAATAAAAAAAAAATGAATAGTCTGAACATCAAAATCTTTATTAAAAAGAAAAGATTCATAAAATAATAAATAATGCTCTCAAAATAAAATGATTATGCTAATCACAGGTTTGCAAATTATAGTCTATTTAATACATTATTAAAAAAAATTCAAACAAATAATATTTTTGTCAACTTATACAAAATATATACTATATGTCCGGAAACTCTTAATTCAAGCGGGACACTGATGAATCTACAATAACATTTGTAGTCAGTCGATTTTGTGTTACATATAACTTTTTTTGATTTGGGCTTTCATTTTCGAGTAAATGAAGTCCAAAGTTGGAATTTTGTAGGTTAAAATATTCAAATCATTAAAAGTTGAAAAAAAACAGTTGCTAGGTGGGTTAAAATCTGCTGTTTAATGTCTTTTAAAATGTGTCGAAGTGTAAAACTGGCTAGAAAGGTATTTTATCTCTTCAGTTGCCGAAAAAAATATAAAAAGTATTAAGAAAATATAAATTTAATATTCAGATTGAAAAAAAAAAATGTTTTTTTGGGTTCTCTGCGATGTAGATTCACCACAATTTTCTAACTTGAACTTTGAGTGTCCAAACATTGTGTATAAATAAACTAAATCCAATTTGTGATTAGTTGACCGATAAATCATAAAAAAATTCTAATATTTACATGAAAATAAACCACCTTAAGACATTGGTAGACATTAGTCTATAACTGATTCTCAGCACATTTTGAACAAATCGTGATCAGCTGACAAGCATACCAACACAATGGGCTTGACAGCCGGTAATTTGATCAAAAGCTGAAACAGACTGAGAATAGGTGTTTAAATGTCGATAATCTTCAAATGCGTGAAATTGCCACCAAATTTTTATCTCCAGTGGCTAAATATGGACTTACACTGAGATAGACATGATTTCAAAACAGTTTAAACAACATAATATTAAGATGTGTGTGGAGTCACTTAAAAATGGTTGTTAAAATTGGAAGCCATAATTACGCAGTTCATACTTCAAAACACCGTTTTCTATCTATCTTTCCTCAGCAGTTACCAAATATTATAAAGATGATTCATCATTGACAACATCACTGACTGACCAGTGACTTCACCACCTTTGAGTAAACTATCAAACAACCTTTCAACAAGTCATTTTAATCAAAGGATTTTAACCATGGCGGCAAAAACACATATTTACTCAACAGATAATAATTTACACTACTCACCGTGTAGGCTAATCAACAATTTACTTCAGAATTGGTGAAATTGTAACCCCTAAATGTGGTTACTAATTTTAATAGTAGAGAGTACAAGCCATAGTTTAATTCCGGCCTAAACTTGATATGCTCCATACTGACTTTACAATCAGCGTAAGTGAAAGGCGAAATGACAGAGAAAGCCATGGCGGGGAGGCATCCCAATTTTCTGACCTTAAACTCGCAACTATTTCAGCGATTTCTGTTTGCAACGATTTCTGAACAAACAACATCAGGCCTGTATTTTTAGCATGTATTTATACTTGATAGTATTTTTGTGCCCTCAGGGTTGGTTGGTTGGCACTGATTATTATAAAAATATAATTATACTGATAAGACGCAGTGGTGTTTAGATGCAGTTCATGTCGTAGAGGACTTGGGCCACAGTTCTGGAAGCTTCCACTCCGCTGAGGGCTATCCCGGCGAGATGGGGCTCATATCCTCGTAATAACCTAAAAATTAGATGGAATTAGTCGATGATAATACTGCAGTCATTAACTTGTTGAAAGCCAGCATACAAAAAATATTTTTTTTCAATACGACGTAAAATATTTGACAGTTCTCACCTTTCTTACGAATTCAATTTTTATAACATTTATTTTGTGATTTATTACAAAAATTACATCAAAATAATGTAGATAAAACAAACTTCCTAATAATCACTCAAATCTATGCTTCCCACAATGGATTTATATAAAAAACAATGAATAAATATAGACTTCGAATATGACAGCGTTCACATTATCAAGCGGCAGCCATTTTGTCCACCGTCTTTGGTGCCCGGCGCGTCATTCGCAATTAATATGAATTATTCAGAATGGCTAAATGCTATCCAGTAACTCGTTATGTCAAGAACGAGAATGGCCCAAGCGATTCTGACCTTGTTCTTCATACAATTTCTTTATACATAAGGGGCAAAATCGCTCCAAAAATCCAGACCCGCCGGGGGGACTGCGGCCTACAAGAGATTAAGAGGAATGGCGTTTTTCATACAAACATAATATTGTTTGATTGGATTTGAGGCCAAAATACCCAACCAAACTGAACAATTAAGTCGTTGACTTGCAAAACCCGTCTGGAATTTTTAAGAATGTCACATCTGTAAATGACACAAAAAGTATTTGGGACACTTAAAAAAAAAAAACCTTTTATGTTAAATATCAACATAATTCTTTTGATATTTAGCGAAAAATATCAATAATTTATTTATTTTCAATTTACTTCAAGCACTTTTTGTAAATGTATCAGAATCAGCATAAATTTCTTAAATTTTTTTTTTTTCTATATTATTGTATTATGTATATTTATTTGTGTTTTGAATTATAAAATAAATGCAATTAAAGAAATCAAATTTTCATGATTTTAGAGGCAAGGCCTATGTAAGAAGCATAATGGATAAGATTAAGAAAGGAACATTGTGGATGCCCGAGGAATACATGGCACGATCAAGTGAACCAAATACTTGAGTCGGGCCATGTCAATATTCAGAATAATGTGAATAGTACGTATGAATGTGAATGAAGCAAGGAGTGTGTATGGTGGGCTCTGTGGAGAAATGGGCGATTACGGGTAGCTAGTTAATGTGTTTACCTGCGTCCGCTGTGCGAATATATGACAATGTTCCGCAGAATAAGGGCAGCTGTAAGTCGAATACTCTTTGTCACGGGACCTTCGTTGTCGTCCTGGAATATACACAACTATTGTTTAGAGAACTCAATTACTACATAACATTTCAAGAGGGTTCTATCATCATTACAAAAACACCAACAAAATTTGTATTCGTAACATGCACACATCATAAAGATACGCTGCATGTTAAAACTTATAAAAAACAAATGTTACAAAAATACAACACAAAATGTTATAAGTGTTATGCCTTTTATTGTATTGAACCTAAAATGTAATTAACCTTCATATTCAAATAACCATGTTTGTATACAATTTATGTAACTCTACGTCTGTCTCAACACAGGTTTACCCTAGTGAGACAGGCATTGAAAAAAATAACATGTAATTATAATATATGTATAGATTAAATAATAAAAAAAAATAAAAAAAATTGTTACAATATTTGAAATTAACACTACATACATGTAAAGTCCGATTTACACATTGATTAGTTTTAACTTAACTATATGGTGAGATGTTTAATATAATGTTAACACTGTACACTTCACACGTCCGTTTACGTACTACGCACTAATCACTTGCATCTGCAACCAATTAAAGTACCTTATTGCTGGGAATTCAAGTGTACGTCGTTCTGAAGTCACATGAGTTGGCCATGACACCATCGTACAGTAACGCCGTTCTTCCACGTAGCTACTTGCAAGCGACGCTACCGCTACCTGTCATACTATTTTGCTAGTGTAGCGCCTAGCGGCGCTTTTCAAACACTAATAATAGTATGGAAAACACGGACGAGCAGCGATCGCGTCGCTTGAACGTAGCTCCATGGAAGAACGGCGTAAAATCCACTTATAAGGTAATAAGAAGATTTGTTATTTTGATTTATTGATAACTGCCATTAAAAATGGCCCAATTTATCACATATAACAAAAGGTTTTCCCACATGAAAAACGTAATAAGGAAGTTTCAGTGTAAAATAATATCAACAACACAAGAACAAAAACAACACAGAAAAAATATCAAATACAGAAAAAAAACTCTACAATATTATCCACAAAAACGCTACAAAGATTCTGATAAACTAGTCATTTTTTACAGCATTTTCTTGCCGGCAAGGTATATCTGTAAAAATTTCTGTATTATCGGCAAAATACGTGTTTACTGCTAACATATTGGCATGTCTTGATGGTAAGTTCGCTCGGCTACCGATATTACAAAAATATTGCCGTTTAAAATCTATTTCCTTCTCGATTTGTTACACATTCTTCATATATCTGATACTAAAACTGTCAATTTCAAAGAGAATTAATAAAATAATAATTTAGCAATTTTATTTTTAAATTTATCAAGTCTATATTTTCAAGCTCGGTAGGGTTAATTAATGCTGGAGATTGTGTTATGCATTATGGAAAGATGGCACACAACAATATTGAAGACCGACAACCTTGCCGGTAAGACTATATTGACGGGCGAGACCATAGGCAATCTTACTAGTTTACCAGCACATAGTGATTCATATTTCAAAGATCCTTTGCGAATTAAAAATGTCAGCCATATTTGTGTGTTGCCCTTACGAGAAGTATTCTCTTGGCAATAATTTGAAAAATTAGGGGTTGTTGGTTTCATTATATTTTATTTTATTTTTTTAGTAAACCCTTTAAAACATTCCAAATTTGAAATCAAACACATAAATACTCCGAAATATTTAATTTAAATATCAATATTCACCCGGGGTCAAAGTAGGTGCCTATTTTACGGAAAAAATAAAATAAAATCACACTGCCATTATTCGAGTTTTCTCAAAAATAACACACAGAGTAAGCATACTGGAACAACAAAAACCATTGCAACATAATAAGAATAACAATAACATAACAAAATACGTAAACACCACACAAACCACAAACAAAAAATATGAACTAGTTCTGTTAGTAATATTATTTCTCACCGGAGTTTCTACAGTATTCCTGTTGGCCTCTGCTCTGTTCTATAAACCAACACCAAACCAGTTTTAGTAAGTACATATTTTTAATTATTACATGAATACACAGAACTTGTAATAAAAATTGCTGAAGTTTTTATTCCGTTAAAATTTATTGGGGTGTAAAAAAATTGGAGTAGGTACTTCTTTGCAAGATTCTCAATCATATTAATTTGAATTTTGTGTTCCATTTTTTCAGTGTAGGAAACAAAAGCAAAGTACTTATTTTGAAAGATGAATAATTAATGGAGGGAAAATAAGATTACAGGCAGAGAAAAAGTGGGGTTAGAAATTAGAAATAGGTTAGAGATTGGCTGGAAATTGAATTAGGTAATCTGTTGAGCTAGTTAGTAAGTGTAATTTGATGGTTATGACTGGAAGAGAATAAGAATATGTGGAATTCATATTTTAATAATGAATGGGGCAGAGCTGCAAAGAATCAGCAAAACTGGAGACAAGTGTGTCAGGACAGAGATACGTGTCGCTACATCTATTCTGCCTACTCCTGCGGTGAATTTGCGTGATTTGATACCCATGTCGCCTACTTTCTGAATTTTTTATGAATTATTTTTAACGAAAACTCGTCGGGGAAATCACTTGCCAAGAGATTTTTTATTAATGATCTTTCTCATTAGTTAATGTTCCTTATCCTCACAAGATAAATTATCATGTGACTGATAATTAGCTACTCTAGTAAGCTTACCATGAGCTCCCGCGGGTTAAGGAAGTCCACAGCGTGTCGCTTGATTGCGTGCAGGGCAGCGTTGGTGGCAAAGTTGGTGCCCCCGATGCCCAGGACGGTGCCTGGCTGGGCGATGCCCTGCTGAGGGGAGGGCTGGGGATCCGCAGGGCTCGGGGAGGCCTCCGTCTTGGCATCCGGGACGGGGGGTGGAGGGGGGGCTCCGCCTTTGCGGCGCTGCATTTGCGATGCTCGTAACGCCTAGACAATTAAATTCAACGGGTTATATTTGATGGTTATATACTACGTTAAGTACTACAGTATTTAACTGTTTAAACTTGCAGGAATCATCGGTTGTGAGCCCAAAATCTGGGAGTTGCTAGTAAAATTATACTACAATAATACAATGTCCGCATACGGGAGTACTTCATCACCTCTGAGTAACCTGACGACTACTACTTAAAAAAATATTAGTTCCACAAAATTCCCTCAGGGCCTATGTCATCTTTGGGGATGCTGTTCGGTGAAGAAAGGAAGTTCTGATAAGGAAAAGGGTATGAGGTGTGGGTAGGAATCTGGGGGTCAAAGTGTTCAGGTTTGACAGACATATGAATCCATCCCTCCCAGCGGTGCAAGCCGATAGGTCGAGAGTCTGGCTGGAGAGGTCTAGGTTAGATCTTCCTTAACCAGTCTCTCCCCATACGGTCCTCCACACAGTAGGTGGGCAAACACATTCATCGCCAAGACCTAGATACCTCAACCTCATCCCGTGAACCCGGGCAACCCTGCTAAATCACCAAAGGAAGTGAATCCCTTTGGGTGACCTATGGCAGGGGTGTTGAGTATCTAATAAATGGTTTCCGGGGCAGCAGTACCCACACCCCCTCCCAAATTGAGGTTACTACTCGTCGAGTAGCGTCTATAATCAAGAGTGTCTCCTGTATTGGGATCACATGAGCAGCTCATAGTAAATATTTGTAGAATAATCTCACCTCAGAGGAACAATGGCGGTCCTGCAGGTGAGTCATCAGAGAGAATCTTTTCCGTGGCAGCTGGTCACAGTGCGCCCACAAACAGGGCAGCTCGCTCCTGTTGCAGTGGACTGTGCAGGCGTGGGCGTACACGGCAGCCGCACTCTCAAACACCCTGTATAAATATTAAACACTTTACTTTCAAAATTGATAGCATGGCGCACTAATCTATCCATTCTGAAAGGATCAGGCAGCCAAAACAGGCTATCAACAGTCTGCATGCAAGATAACCTAAGATATTTTGGACACGTCGCCCGCCATACTGAGAACTGCAGCTCGATGTCCCTGGCAAAGTGTTTGGCAGGAGAAACAGAGGAATATAGAGTATGTATCAGCAAGCAGCGTGGAACCGTGAGGAGTGAAGGCGCCTAGTATAACAAGGCAATTGGAATGGCGGTCCCGATTACTTAATACAACAACTCGTCGACAATGTGTTAACGAGATAAGAAGATGTTACATAAAACAATGATAACACTTTTTAAAGTTCAATATCACGTATGAACCAATGATTTCAAAAAAACTTTTTTTTGTCGGTTTCAGTTGACCAGCAAAAGCCGCATTGATTGGTGCTTTCAAATTGTGAAATTGACCAATAGACTTCTTGTACTCGGCATAAGTCAATACCGCGAAACAACCACCCCCAGTAGATAAGTAAGCAAGAGTGCGTACATATCAATCTCCAGTTGATTAGCCAGACATCTCTAAATACTAAGTTTTGAGATAAAGAGGAAAGCAATATTCGAATGCTCACCATAAATCAAATGTAATTTACATTTGTCTGTCTTTTACATATTAAATATGCTATAAAATAAGACTAGACATTTTGAAATATCTTACCAGACAATGTTAATATTTTGTTTAATTTACTAAAAGTTTTTCTGCATTATAATCAATTTGGTTGATTTAAAAAAAAATTTAATTTATTTATTGGCTCGCCAACAGAATACATCACATAATGTTTACAGTCATTTACATAATACATGGTTGTAATGATGTTTCTAATTATAGGTGAGCACAACATTAATCTCAATATTCATTATGTAAGAATGAGTCATTTTATGAGTATAATCCGAGTACTGTCCCAGATATTTATTTTTTTATTTATTTAATACATGTTACATAATTGTGACATTTACATAAAGTTGATATATTAAATCACCATACTAGGCGGCTGCCTGTATCATGGTGACCAATATAGTATAGTTACATTGTATGAAATATGAAGTCTAGTATAAACATGGAATTAGTATAAATCATGTTAAATATTGGAAAAATTATAATAAAAAGTAGAAAATAGAAAGGAGAAAAAAAGTACATTAGATTATATAAACAGGCTTCTAATTCTATCACATTCACTCATCAAAAAGTCTCCAAGCGTCTTCCTGAAAGTGTGATATTTGGTTATTGTCTTTATTTCAATTGTTAAGTTATTGAAGATTTTTGGAGCAAGAAAGTTAAACTGTGACTGGGCCATTGAGGTTTTTGTTTGATAGAGAGTACACTTTTACAAATCCCTTTAAGAACGCTCTAACACGATCGTGCACATTCAATTAAAAAATTCCCACGCTTTGCCTAATCAACTTTTCGGAACGAAGACGGCGGCAAACGATAGTGCACGAAATTAGCTACTCACTAGTTTAGATTATTCGCGTCTTCGGCCGGCCAGTTGACATTGGTGAGGTGACCAGGATGGCAATCTTTTTCTCCGATGAGAGCGGTTGACGTAAGTGATGTTATTTTGTACATTTTTAAATGATAAATAAAGCAATTGTTATTAGTTTGTTGTTGTAATGCCGGTGGTTGTATTTTACAAGTATTTACATTGGAAACTTGTGATTTGTAAAAATTATCACACCTTTTGGATCAAGAGTCACGATCGTGACGGTTAGGCCTGACGTGACTTTAGGCGGTTTTCGTTATTGGCTAATATTTCATTGATTTGATCACTATTATTCACATTTTTGGCAGAGATGGAGCTGAATAGTGATTTGGTTCTGAAACTGATGATGGCAACTAAAGATGGCAACGATTCAGAAGTGGATGGCATGGATGACGATGAAGAATTGCTTTCCCGAATGCCATATAACCATGTTGCTGAAGAAGCTCCCCCTACATCCCTTTATCACAAAAATAAGATTATAGATCGCTATTTGCAAGTCTGAAAAATTAGAAGAATTTTTATTATTAAGTAAGCTGGGGAAATAATATTTTTGTCTGATCTCAATTTTAGCTACACAAATACTTTAAAGACATATTCTAACATCTTCATCATCTTGTTACTATGATTATAAAATGTATAATTTGATTACTTAAATAATTAATATAATTTTTTATAAATTGTCTTTTATTTCTGTTAAACAAGCACGTTTAAAGCAACGTCTAACCATGCCTTAGTAGATTTCTAGCCCAAACGTCACGATCGTGCAGAGGTAGTATTTGACCTTGGGGATAGCTAGAATTTTTTGTATTATGTTTCGCCCAATACTTATAAGGTCTTTTTCTAAAATCACTGCAAAAAAATGTGATTTTTGAAAAAAAAAATTCAGGCTTGAAAGGGATATGCATACTCAATTGAAATTTCGATTTTTTGGAGATATCTAACTAATCAATTGGACAATCAATATATCCCTAGATTGTTTTTTGTCCCTCCTGACTAATTTTTACAAATGGTTTTTCTGCAGTACTGGACTTATACTGATGATACATATTCTTGAAATATTTTCTTTCATATACTAATGTATGTACAAAACAAAAGCAAAAACGAACACAATATTGAAAGGGAAAAAATATATAAAAACCATGGTATTAGAGGGTGTAGAAAGATCGACAAACCGTGTTACATATATATAAAATATGCAATAATAACTTACGTATCACAGCCTCTCCATTGGCAAACCCAGGGCTCATCTGGAATCTTTTTTGGTGTCACAGGGGGCTCCTTCTGAAGAAAGAAAACAATAACATTGTAACCGACGTGTGCACACCCTCGAATTCTTTATTATCATAATTTTATCGTCGGCTGTATCCTCCAACCGATCGCATTTTTTGCATCATTTTTAATGGCATTTCTGAGAAATTCACCCAGAATTTCTGACCTATCAATGCTTCAGTACCGTGCCGCCGACGATAAATCATTTTCCCATAGGAATCTATAATTTTAATCATTGTTTCTCATTTTAATCTAATTAGATTTATATCTACATGTAAATTGTAAACTATTATTTGTGTGTAAAATGTACATCTTCCCAGTACAGCAAAAATAAAAGCTATTTTGCATACGCTGTTACTGGGAAGTTAAAATAACTGATATTTACGTAATTATGTGTTTTCAATAATATTTTTATGTTTTCCGATTTTAAAAATCCAGAGACCTCGTAGGGTAATAAACTAAACAGATTTTATTACGCTATCCTACGGGGGACCTTGGAAAAATATGATTTACGCCTTGAAACGTAATCTGTCCGTCTGAAGGCCAAATTACGACAAATAATTATCACGTAAACCAAAATATTTCTGAAAACCATTTTTATTGTGCAAAAACAAAAATCTAGTTGTAGCCTCATGTATAATATCATCAATCACACAAATAACTACTTGTAATTATATACTGTGTGACCCACAGAATTAATTGTAGAAAACCAATTCAATCGACCACTTTCGTGGACGGATCTGGCAAAATGAGTTGGCAACAGTTTCCGTCCGCTTATATACTCTCGTGCCGAGGCGACCTTTTCCCTCCACTTTTTCCTGTACAACGGCCGGTAACGCTCCCCGGTCCGACAAACAGGATATAAAGAGCGATTTTAAAAATAATAAATCAGTTCACCACTTGCTTTCAAACAAGTCTTTTATTTCAAAACCCCTTGAAATAACCTCATCAGCCCGCTGCTCTCCGCCGAAGTCCTTCCTGAAGACCACCTGGTGCCTACCTCCTCAAGAAAAGTCGGCCCAGCTCTTGGACACCGGCAGGCGCCAGGCTCGGCCAGGAACCTAGGCACATCCGGTACCTCTCACAGTACTGGATGCACGGAGGCCAGCGAAGAAATCTACGCAACAACTATCATCATCATCAGCAAAAGAAGTGCACGAGAGCCGGCAGCAACTATTACACATTTACAGTCTTGTAACGACCAGACGTCTGTTACAAACATCATATAATTAAATAATGAAGTCTTCTGTGATAGAGATGGCGTGAAAAAGAGACAACTACAGATATACAAGGAGTTGTCCGGTCTCTCTTCATCATCTTCGCCTGTCATCTGAAATAATACATTGTGTTAAATAAAGTCAATCCTCCTTACTCATAATCGTAGTATAACTAATACGTGTCGTATTACGTCGTAACAGTGAAAAACTTGACTTATTATCACTGCGTATGTATGGTTAAAACGGCTTTAAACCAAGTTTAAAGTCAACTTTACAAAACCAAGGATGAGAAGGCGGATACCGCAATTATGAGTAAGAGGGCATGAGTATTATTCCACCATCCCAACATCACAGTAAAGGGTCATTACACAATTGGCAAAAACATTACAATTAAACCCTCAGGCTAATTTGTTAGCTTTTCAGAACAACTCATATAGGTCTCAAAGAATTCGTTGTCTCCCTTACTATCTAGAAAATGATCCAAACGGTGTTTATTTATTTATTTGTTTATAAGATTTACACAGTACATTAAATATAAGTTGTAAGGTATTTTAAATAAATTACATGGTTTTGTACCTATTACGTAAATCTGTAAAATATCAATAGGTAATTTCGCCTGGGTTTTAAAACTATATTATGATGAAACTAATGAAAAGAATCAAACATTGGTTGACTAATAAAACATAAATGAAAGAGTATGGGTGGAGAAAATTTTACATTTTAAAATCAAAAATTATTTGCTCACTAAAGTTTAATAAAATGATAAGAAATTTAATAATTTTGTTTTGTATGTTCGCAATGAATCGTGAAAAATGTCTAATTGTAATAATTTTTCATAATGGGTATAGGTTGTGATTGCGCGAGTGATTGGTGAGTTATTTGCTGCATTGGTGTTGTGGGCTTCTATATGAAGAAGAGAAGTGTGCCTGGTACGCCTCATTGGAGCATTTAAACCAATGACGGATAGTAATTCACAAAAAACAAAACAGAGAAAAGAGAAAACACCACGCTTTATATTCAAATTTAAAAGTTAACCCCAAAATAATTAAAATGTACTCCTTTATGAAACCAAAGTCTCCAACAGCAATTTGTTTTTTTTTTAAAGAATTTTTATTAATTACTAACTGATTCAGCATGCGTTGCAATGCCAAATAAAAAAAAAAAAAATTCTCTCTCCATTCGCCCCGTTCCCCTTCCGCCTCCTCTTCCTCTTCCCCTCCCGCATTCCCTTTTCACATTCCCCGAGTTTCCCCTCCTCTCTCTCGCTCTCCCCTTTCTCGCGAAACCCCCTCACGCATTCCACTTCCACCTTCTTCGCCTTCCCTCCCGCGAAGCCCCCTTCCTTAATTCCCCATCCAACCCTCCCGCTTACCCCCCTCAGCCTTTTTTCCCTGCCGCTTAACTCCATAAAATAAACACATTATTTAATTTTTTATGGAAATTTCATAATGCCAGAGCTTACAAGTATATATATAGAAATATTCACATGCATGTTCACAACAATTCAAAAATTGAATTTGAAAATTGCAATCGTATGAATAGTATAGGAAATAATTTCATAACGCCAGAGCTCACTATCCTATAACCATCCCGGGTATGCGCACACCGTATTCCCAAAGTTTCATCGCTGCGCATAACATACGAACACACAAACAAACATTAAATTTTATACATTACATTTTTATATGAAATGACAAAAAAGTGAGTCGACAATAACGTTTATAATATAATATTTTTGTGTTATTATTTTGTTTCCTTATCAGTATTTTTAGTTAAAAAAAACATAAGTTGAGTCATTTTTAAAACTTATTTACTTATAATATATTTTTCAAAAATTATATATTTATTTCGAATTACAATATTTGAGCATATTTCATCACCTTTCAAAAAAAGTTTTCAGATTTCGGATGCGTTCAAAAATATTCCAATTTATTTGGATTTTATTGCAGAAATATTTTAACCATCTGACAAAATAGGCCCGAGTCCTGAGTAACCAAAATTTAACAGCGTGAAGAATAACCTCAGGTGAATAGAAAACAAAACAAAATATTGCTCTCTTGCCAAAATAGATATTGTACTGTTTGTAAATATTTATGAAGTTTCAATGCCTCTTAATTGATGTCATTAGAATATGTAGTTTTAAGGTGTCTCAATAGGTGTCGTTGGTAATATTACACGATACAGACAACTGTGGGACATTTTAGTCTAATACCCGATCAGTTATGAAGATAGCCGATCGTATCCGATCTACAGCCGGGATCTTCAGTGAGCGGTTCCCCCGCTGCAGATTAACAGAGAGCATCATTTAGAACGGACGTTAAGTCCAGTTAAATATTCTTTGTAAATACGATACGATAATAATAAATAAATAAGACTCATAATCTCGACGAACCGAAATATTATTGAAAATTCCCCATCATCAGAATTGTATTGCTAATCAGAGGATTTAACAGTGCATCACAGATATCAGATAAGAGCTTAAAAATCCGCTGGAAGTTTTGAGTAGCGGTGGCCAAAGAAAAGGTTGCCTCAATGATTGCAGACTTCCAATAGTAAAAACTATAGTGCAAAAAAGAATAAACCCACCTTCAGTTGTGGCTCAACATGGACTTGCTGCTGTTGCTGCTGATTGGTCATTATTTTAGTATTTCCTTGAAACTGCTGCTGCCCCGATACTATTATCTTCTGTCCCTGCATCAACTGGGCATTATTAACTATGATCTTCTTCTCTTGCTTCATCTGATTAACTTGATGTTGTTGTTGATGTTGCTGCTGTTGTTGCTGTTGTTGTTGCTGCTGTTGTTGCTGTTGTTGTTGCTGCTGTTGCTGTTGTTGTTGTTGTTGCTGCTGTTGTTGTTGTTGCTGCTGCTGCTGTTGTTGTTGATTAACCTGCTGTGAAATAACGACATTCTGTCGATTGCCTTGTTGATCCACAATATACTGATTACCACTTATAATCCTAGCTGTCGTAGAAACCATGTTATTACCGCTCTGGAATGGTTGCGACACAGAGACAATCTGTTGATTACCGCCCATGTTGAATTGTTGCCCTTGACTAATGATCTGGTGGGTTCCTCCGACGTTACTCGTCATAATCTGCTGATTACCGACAACGATTTGTTGATTACCCACTACGATCTGTTGATTACCGACAACAATCTGTTGATTACTGCCGATCATCTGTTGGATCTGGCCGAACTGCTGTTGGTTTCCTTGTTGTACGATGACTTGTTGGTTGCCTTGTAAGATTTGCTGTTGGCTTCCTTGTTGAACGATTACTTGCTGGTTGCCTTGTAAAATTTGTTGTTGACTTCCTTGTTGTACGATGACTTGTTGGTTGCCTTGTAGGATTTGCTGGTTGTTCTGAATCATTTGTTGGTTGTTTTGTATCATCTGCTGGTTGTTTTGTATGATTTGGCTCTGCTGCATATTGGTAGAGATTATTTGAGGTTGTGGCTGATGTGTTATGACGGGTTGCTGACAGGGAACCAGTTGGGACTGACCCTGGACTATTTGCTGCTTGATGACTCCTGGTTGATGCATCATATTCTGTTGTAGTACGCCCTGTGTTGATTGGATTACTCCAGTAGATGCTTGCATCATTCCTCCGGTGCTCTGAAATTTAATAAAAGAAAATGGTTATAAAGACAACAGAGAGTGTATAGATTAGTATAGTATGGATGGATAAACAGACAATGAACAGGGGTAGCTGACTGGATGTTTTAGATGCGCAAAAACGCTTGCTACATTATGACTGCGCCGCTGTATTGATAGCCTTTTATTTAATGTTACTGGCTTGATTTTTTAAAAGATAAAGCCCTGTTCAGACACAGCTATAAACTACGAGCAGATATCTGTTGAACCGCGAGCGCTTATATTTTGTACCGTTCACACGACGCTATCAAATATTTCTTCCTATGGTAGGAGAGGGAGTCAGATGAATTTAGATAGCTCGATACGAGTTACCGTTTCTTTGTAGATTTTGTGCTAGATCTGAGAATTGGACAGCCGACATTCACGTGTTTTAATAAAAATGACCCCCTCTCCTATTTTCGGCGGGAGAGGGGGGCGCTTATCTTTAATTTATTTATTTTATATTACAGAAACAAACAGTACATTGGTTACAGTGATGAGACAGTTTACATATATTAAATGATATTTCATGGTGGGTACCTATGATATGTTTCTTTGAATGTCTTATTTGTAATTACCGGGTGATGTGCGTAGTGTATATGTGTGTGAGTGTATGTGTGAGTATGTTGGTAGGTGTGAGAAGTGTATGCGCATTGAATAGTTTATATCATTGACATAATGCTCTTTTTAAATTTGGGCAGTGAATCGGAGAAAATGTCAATGTTAGAATTTAGGCAAATATTATTGAATGTATTACTGTTCGTATATCGCCTCAGGAGCGGTTACGGCGTAAGATGTGCATTGTCTATGGTTGATCTGCGCATAAAGCGCTTAGGCTGGAATCAGAAGGTTCACTCGAGTGAAGGTTTACTCTATGGTTACTCGAACGAATGTTCCCATCTTCGTTTCACTTTTGTTTCATTTCATGTTCAGACGTATCATTCCGAGTAAAATAGGCCGAATGAAATATAGAAATGAACGATTAGTGAACTCTCTGATTCCGCTTTAGGTGTGAACGGTCTGAAGGGATTGTATGGAGAGCGATATTTGGCGTGCTATGATCTTTTATAGTTTATAGCTGTGTCTATAGCTGAACAGGGCTTAATTGAGAGATATTTAAGATATGCTATTGCAATTGAGTAAAGATAATCAGATGAGATTGATATGTAATACGGTAATAAGTTTTTTTGGTATTTTAAAATCTATTAACTACACCATGACTGCAGGTATTTTCAATTATAAGGACTGTTAATTAAATAAAAATATTATAATACATATTACAGATATATACATAAAAAAAGGTAAATAAAAATAAATACATTTGTTTCTTGTACATACTGTATGATATCGAGGGTCCTGAAGAACAATGTGGGATGTATGATTTTGTAGTTTTGTTTCTGCATTTTTACTGAGATCAATAAGAGTGTTGTTTTGATATTTTGTATTTCATTTTATTTCATTAAATTTTCCAAAAATACAGACTTTTAAACCAACAAAAGAAGCCAACAAAACGGTTTTCAAATTTTAGCAGATCCAACATTGTTCTTCGGGACAGTTAATATGATGTATAAATAATATGAATCTATGTTATTTTGTATCCGTATATGTCTCTACTTATTCTTTTGCCAATTTATAAATACGTGCATTTTGTGTTTAACTTGTTGAAAGCCAGCATACAAAAAAAATATTTTTTCAATACGACGTAAAATATTTGACAGTTCTCACCTTTCTTACGAATTCAATTTTTATAATATTTCTTTTGTGATATAAAACCAAAATTACATCAAAATTATGTAGATAAAACGAACTTCCTAATAATCACTCTAATATATGCTTTCCACTATGGATTTATATAAAAAACAATGAATAAATATAGACTTTGAATATGACAGCGTTCATATTATCAAGCGGCAGCCATTTTGTCCGCCATCTTTGGTGCCCGGCGCATCATTAGCAATTAATATGAATTATTCGGAGTGGCTAAATGCTATCCAGTAATTCGTAATGTCAAGAACGAGAATGGCCCAAACGATTCTGACCTTGTTCTTCATACAATTTTTTTATACATAAGGGGCAAAATCGCTTCAAACATCCGTACCCGCCGGGGGTACTGCGGCCTACAAGAGGTTAATATTTCCATATAAAAGACATGTAGACACAGGTTTTTAAAAATGTCATATTCGTTAATATTGCAGGGAATCCTGTTTGAAGGAAAAACAATAAGGAAACGCCATTATTCGATAGACTGGAGTTACTGAAGGTGACTGTATAATTATAGGTATTTTTAACAAAAGTGCTGAACTCTGTAGCTATACGGAAGATACACAACAATTTATGAAAACTTAACAAGGGGTAAAGGGAAACTTAATAATCTTTTAATGTAATTAGAAAATGCACACACCTTATTATAGTATTACGAAAGAAAATACCAGTTAACTTAATGGAAGAGGAAAATCTTAGAGATCTCAAAGCAAAGACATGCAATCCTGGGGATTCAAAACTGAGCAAGTCCCAAGAAAAAAATGTTTGGTAAATACAAATTACAAAAAAATCTATCTTATGTTGTCGGGGAATGCGATTTAGTCAATATAGACTGCACGTCCCTATTACAAAATGTGCTAAAAACTTCATAGACAACAAAAATTATTACAAAATGGATCAATATAATAATAATACACTACAAAACCAGAATCACAACAAGATTAGGGTGAATGATAATACATATCAACATTTTATGCTAAAAGATGAAAAAGGTTCGTTATGATAAAGAGGAAGCATGAATATCTCACATTAAAAAAATATATATGAATGAATCGAATAAAACAAATGAAGTGAATGAAATGAGTGAAGTATGTTGCTTCGTATATAAGTAATTACTGCAATGTGAGAATTAATCTGTTACACATTTTCATTTTCCATGAAGAATTAAATGAATGAGAATGAGGTGAATGAAGCGAATTAAACAGATGGAGTGAAATAAGTTGTTTCGTATTTAGATAATTGTTGCAATGTGAGAATTAATTTTGTTACATATTATCATATTACATGAAGAATTTATCGAATGAAGTGAATGTAGAATGTAGTGAATGAATCGAATTAAATTGTCAGAGTGAAGTGTTGTTGTAATAAATTAGTGGTTATTTTAAGTAATCAATTTAAAATCATCACTAATTTAAAAAATAAACTTTCCACTACAACACATAAATACTTGTAACACTTAAACATGACCACGTAAACACCTCAGCACAGGTTCTCCTAGTGAGGTGTTCACGAAACATACAACATTATCCAACTACAGTTTCACCTTCTCAAACCTACCTTAGACACAACATAATAAAAAGTTCTAAATTATATTATTATGCACAAATATTAATAATTATGTGAACACTGTAATATTATATAGAAATAAAAAAATAAAAAATAAATAAATGCAAAAATGAATGTGTTGGAAAAGTGACAATGAGATTGAAGAATGACAGTATGAGATTGAAGGATGACTAGCGTTACCATATTGCATGAAGAATTAAACTAATGAAGTGAATGGAGAATGAAATGCATAAAGAATGAAGTAATTGAAGGGAACAGATTGAAATGCGAGTAAAGTAAACGTTGTAATGTGAGAATTAATTTGTTATATTGCATGAAGAATTAAATGAATGAAGATGAAGTGAATGTAGAAAGAAGTGAATGAATTTAATTAAACAGATGGAGTGAAGTATTGTTATAATACAAAAATGAATTGGTTGGAAAAGTGAGACAACGACAGAGAATGAAGGATGACCGTATTCCATGAAGAATGAAACATATGAAAGTAAATGGAGAATGAAATGAATAAAGAATGACGTAATTCAAGTGAAGTGAAGTAAGTTGTTGCAATGTGAGAGTAAATTCGTTAGAGCAGAATCAGAATGGCAGAATGAGAATGAAAGATGACCAGCTTGACCATAATCCAAGAAGATTGATGAAATGAATGAAGAATGAAATAAGAATGAAATGAATGAAGAATGAAATGAATGAAGAATGTAATGAATGAAGAATGAAATTAATGAAGATGAAATTAATGAATAGCGAATTGAATGAATGCAGAATAAAATGAATGAAGAATGAATCAAATGAAGTGAGAATGAATCTTTTAGAATAGTATCAGAATGAAGAATGAGCAGCGTGACCAAGAGTTGATTGAATGAATGAATGAAGTGGTGAGCGCGAATGAGGTAAAGGTACCTGTATGACAGAGTTTCCTTGCGCGGCGGCCTGCTGGACATGCTGCTGAGTGATGGCCTCCGTGGCCTGAGATATCAAATTATTCAATGTGTTTTCGTCCAGCCCGCCCGGGTTATTCACCTTCAAAAAAATATGCACCGTTTCTGTTCTGTTTTATTATTATGCACATACATACCATACTGATAAATATTCAAATACAATAAACTGCCAACGAACCTATTACTTTTACTGTTGAGCATTATTATTAAATCCTCGGGCCTCGGGCACATTCTATCAGAAGGTCAGAATATTTCCACTTTGTAATAAAATTGAAATAAATGGAATATATCAGAACATATCCGAAAACTAAAAATTGTTTTTGAAAGATGCTGAAATAAGCTTCCAAATTTCATAATTCGAAATAAACATACAATTTTTTAATATTGAATTTTTTAATGCAAAAATAAAAAAAATGACTCACCTTTCGTTTTTTCTAACTCTAATTACTGATAATGAAAAAAAAACCACAAAAGACATATTTTATTAGAAAAAACATTATGGTTATCTTAACTTTTGTTAATTGCAAATTACGGTCGGAAACTTTGGTTTCCTAAAGGTGTAATTTGAATTATTTTGTTGTTAAATTTTAATTTTGAACATAAAGCTTGGTGTTTTTCATTCAAACACGGTTTAGTTAATATTTCAAACCATATACAGGGTGTAACAGGACGTACCCGGAAGATTTTGACCAGCGAATCCTGAGCTTATTTGGAGTAAAAAATGTAAATAAAATTTTGGTCTCCGGCGACATTTTTGATGTTTTTTTTTTCTACAAAAACATAAAAAACAGTAGGTGTTGGACAGTTGGGAGCGGGTTAAGAGGCTGGGCGGTTACTCGGCTGAGTGACCAGTGAAGAGATGTAAAAAAAAAAAATTATGTTTGATTTTGCAAAAAAAAAAATCGAAAAAAAAATCGAAAAAAACCTCATCAAAAAAGTCACCGGAGACAAAAATTTCATTTACATTTTTTACTCCAAATAAGCTTAGGAATCAATGGTTAAAATCTCTCTGTTACATCCTGTAGAGTATGGGAGATACAACGATTTTTATGCCACTTAACCACTGGAGCGATTTAGGTCCAAATTTGGACCGCTTTTATTTCTCTACGATTGATATCGATCCAAAATTGGACCACATTTAACAAACCTAAAAATATGGAATAAACGGTGAAATCTAGGTGGATTCATTAGCTTTAAACCGCAGTAAACAGTTTATATGTTTCGATATTAATATTTTGAGGAATGATATTAATTAAATCGAATGGCCAAATCAAAAATTTAACACCAATCGCTCGAGTGGCTAAATGAGTTGTTCCGAAAAGAGAACAAGGGGGTTAATACAAAGTTTTGGGTTAACTTGTGACAAACTAAGCATCAAGATTTTAGCTCATTTAAAGTAACAGATTCGCAGACATCTTAATATAGCTGTTGTAGGTTGTGTCAATTGTAATAATAAAAATAATGTGTAAAATACATGTAACAAAAAATAATTTATTACATAAAAAAATTGAAAACAAAACAGTTAACTACAAAACCATACATTTTAAACATGGTACCGTGGATAAAGGTGGCCAGTAAGGGATTTCAATCATGAGTAATATTATAAAATATAAATAATTATAATGTTAATTTCGAATTATTTAAAATTTGCTTAGAATTTTCATAAGATTTGTATGTACAATTGTGACTGGGTCAAAAAATCCATCAAATATTTCATTGTTTATCCCGTATTTTTAGATTTAAAAATATTTTTTTTAAACCCCTAATTAGTTATTGAAAGTGACCTTACTTATTAAAAAAATGCAATTTTTAACATATAATTAGATGTTCCATTTTTATTAAAAAACAATTTAAATTGACGTCTACATGCAGACCGATACAAAAAATATCTAGAAACTTCCATGACAGGAACATCAGTGACACCTTTTGGTATTTGACAGAAGATTAATCATGCTAGCGACGAAACATAGCTAATTGCGGAAAGAGCAAAATAAAACCCAGATTTGGGTAGCTATCGCTGGAGCGGTTATGGAAGTGGTGAAACAGGTTGGAGAGAAGAAAGGGAAGAGGAAGGTTGAAAAGTATCGGGTTTTTTCCATAAAAAATAAAATTTAATAAAGGTAACAAATCAAACTGATAATAGTGGTATTTGAAGATCAACTTACAGTTAAAGTGATGGGAGCATTGGGTCCGTTTCCACTTTGCAATATAATAATAGTCTTGTGAGGCATGCCTCCCTGCATGAAACTCAAACCTGAAATCAAATACAGAAACTATCAATATATTCCATGGAGGCAATATACATTGGCAGAATAAAAATAGAACCTTTTCCATGTAAGGGAATTATCTCAAAACAAAAAAAGTTTAATCGCACATTTAAAATTTGAGTAAAATTAAATAGTACCTATAGTACGCGCCGAAATTGATACAATCTATTGTCGCACATGTACAACACTAAGATTATCGTAGAGTAAATAATATATGTTATTAGATGTTAAAAGAGGTTAATTTTTACGTCCCTAACAAGTATACTCGTGGGAAATCCCATGCACTTTTTTATGTTCCGAAAGTGAGGACTTTTGCCTATCAGAACGCGCCAATAAACAGAGCGACTCAACTGCTTATCGATTCTGCATTGACCATCGACATTTTCAATGCCACTTACAGACAGTTCAGCAATTATCTTTTAGCACATGTCACTAAGTAGTAAAACTGCCCTTGTGTACTTTGTAATTTATAATCTTCTCCATGATATATTGGTGTAAAACTGTTATGTTATGGAGAACATGAAAAAATATATAAATATGCATATTGTAGTGAAAATTTAATAAAATAAAATTTAGTTGCTTATTCCCGAAGTGAAATTCCTTCCATGAAATCAAATTGTTGACTTGATCAGTTAAATAACAATTAGAAGTAAGTATTTCAGTTTCTGGAAATGGAAAATTATGCATTTTAATAGTTATTTCATTAAAAATTAAAATCGATTGTACAATTGGCGGCCATTGTTGTTATTGTTGATTTAAGGTTAGTTAAGAAAAAAAATCAAATTATCATTTTTTTTAACAAATTAGCTGTTAAAATGCATTATTTTCCAAATTCGGTTACTGAAGTTCTTGTAACTCATTGTTATCTAATTTAAAATAAAATGTGCCTAAAGCTAAGTGTCCACTGGAGACAAAACAGTATGGAGAGTTGTCTTGAGACTGGACTCTCAAATGGATATGGGTCTGAGAGCACTCTCCGATACTAGCCGGTGCTGGTCTCGGAGACTGCCCCAAAACTGCACGTGTAACAAGTGGACGTGTTCATTCCTTCTCTCGCGATTTTGTCTCCAGTCTTCCGGCATTGTTAGAGTTGAGACTTTTGATCAAAAAGCTATACATATTATATATGTTATATAGAAATCCAGAGAAAAAAAAAATCAAAAAAAAATTTTTTTTTAGAAACAAACAACTAGCGAACAAGTCACAGCATACTGCGTATTGACTCTCAAACTAGTCTCATATGGAAGCAGAATTATCTTGATCTCGAGACCTAAATCTCTGGTGAGTCTCCGGCAGCAATCTCGAGACTGCAAATGATATCAAATGGATAGCACCCTGAGACCAGTCTCGAAACTTTCTCTTGACATTTTGTCTCAAGTACACACTTAGCTTTATGTATAACCTTGTCCCACTTTTCTGTACATATACCAAAAATTGTTGTATAAAATTGTCGTATAAAACACCTTTGATTCTATCGTGTTGATTTTAAAATGACAGTAAGTGCAAGAGAAAAGCGTAGGCGAATAGACAATACTGTCTCTCTCTCCTCCTGCGCACATGCCACCTTTCTGACCTAAAACTCGACTATTGCAAAGATTTCTGTATCAACATCAAGGTCACCTTTAAAGTTTGGCGAGAAACTATAACAAATTTAGTTGCGTAAATGCAATGACAGCTTTGTTCAACGGCATTATCAGAAGCAAGTTGGAGTACACTATCTATCTGTGCTAAAATATGCCGGAACTGATTAAAAAAAAAACCTCAAATAGTAAAATGTATACACTTTCACATGGAATACATTTTATGTTCTTTATGGCATTAAAATTTTGCCAGATTTTTTGTCTCTTCTGTAAACGAAAATATAATTGTTGTCTATCGCCGACATATACGGTCATCTGTCTCAATATGACATACCTGTTCTTTGTCCTTGTGCGGGACAATTGGAATTGTTGGCAACCACTCTCTGTTGTGGTTGTTCCCTCCTAACTGATGTTGCAGCATGTATGGACAATTATGTTATAAAAATAAATCGTTTGTTAAGATATTTAATAAATACTAAAATTTTTTTTATATTTTTAGCATTTTGCATTATATCTAGGCCTTTAAAGGGACCTGCAGACGACACAATTTTATCCAGGAGGTTGTAAATTCTTCTCAAGTCAGTTCCTCATTGCTGAGGATCATGACTCCCACTCCAAAACATTATGATGGACAAGGCTCTTCCACTCCTCGCGGTACTGCGCTGCGTAGAGAGCTACGGACACCGACTTACCAGATGCCAGTGATACTTTGTCACTCCAGAGCATTGGTGACCTTCCTCTGCTTCTTCTGCTTTCCACGTTGCCAGTGACTATGAGTTTCTCCAAGTTCGGAGTCCTCAGTCTGGCGAGCAACGTGTCAAAAGTATCTTAACCGTTTGTATGCTGGGCTTTTTTTCATAATATATACTAAAATTGCATGTTAAAAAACACGGGAAAAAAAAGAAAATATGGAATGCTAAATAAAAAATCATAAGTTAGTCAAATATTGAGATATTTTATTAATTCTTTTTTTTTATTTCTTTAGGAAACTTAGCATTATGATTTTTACAAAAATTCATAAGCATTAAAGAAGCGAAAAGCAACACACCGCGGACGCAGCGCACCATCAGAATACCAGAGATATACTGCGTGTCATATCATCGATATACAGTGAAACCCTCTTTAAGTTTTGCAAGGGAACGGAAAAAAAAACTTCTTAGGCGGGAAAACCTTATAAGTGGGAAAAATTGGGCCATTTGATCTTCAAGGGACTGAAAAATCCAAACTTCTTAAGTAGGAAAACATTTTAAGCGTGAACTTCTTAAGAGGGTTTCACTGTATCAACGACACGCAATTCATAATAGATATTCGTTCGTCAAAATATCGACGATACGCATTTAAACGGTTAAGATATGTTGTAGGCAGATAGTTGAAAGCCTATTGTGGATGCCTAAGCTCTTCCAGAATGGACACATTTGTGCGTCTGGCTGTCCATTGAATCCTGAGCAGATATCTGAGGATGTCAATAGGTGTAGCTTAAAAGAAGAACGGTCAGATAACTAAACCTTTCCAAATATTTCCTTCTGCTAGGACGAATGAAATCAGACCCTCTGTATGCCTCATAGATAATAGAAACATGGGAGATTATGAGTCATGAACAATAATTAGTATGAATTGATGTGCTCGTATGTGTTGCCAAATCGTTTACCCATACTACTGCAAATCACAGCAGTTTGGACATAGCTCGGTGACAGTTTCCAGGTCATAAGTGAAACCCTGGCTTGGTTTTTTCGGTCCCTTGAAGACCAAATAAGCAGTTTCCCGCCTAAGAAGTTTTTTTTCCGGTCCCTTGGAAAACTTCTTAAGAGGGTTTCCCTGTATATCTCTTCGCTTCTTTGTCTAAAGTAGGCCTCTTTATAGGTTAAGAAGACGATTAGCGGATGGAATAGCCTACCTTGTGAATTGGGTGCTGCGATCAACTGCAGAGGAGAGCCATGCTGTACAAATTGTGTGCCGGAAACATTCCCACCAACCTTGCCGGACCCTCCTGCAAAAGAAAATAATTACACTCAATTAGCGATAGCCTGTTCATTTGAAATCCTAGGGAGCTAAACAACTAAATTTCAAATAAACAATTTCCCACATAATTTAAAAATAAATTTCAGAAAAGTTGAGTTGTCAGCACGGTTGGCCCGTCAAAATACGATATGCGAAATGAATTTGTAATAACACAACATATTATTAATTGTTTATGTGTTTAATTCAAAGAACTCCATTTAAATTTTTTTTTGCAGTCGATTACGCCACGGTCGGCCCATCAAATTCAGATAATAATAAACTCGTAACTATACAATATAATAAAAAATGGAATCAGTCTCACCATGCAGTATAATCTGTCCCCCTTGATTTGTAATGGTTGGCATTATGATCTGCCTGACTTGCTGATCCTGCCCCTGCATTTGGCCCTGGATTTGGCCCTGCAATTGGCCCTGGATCTGACCCTGGCCCGAGACTTGAACTTGGCTCGGCCCCTGATCGTGTTGGGAAGCCTCATTGGACTGAATGACCGGCTGCGGTGACTGCTGGACCGGTAAGGGGGCGCTGATAATTTCTTGGACGGGGGCTTCCGTAGTCACCAGCATCTAAAATTTAAATTGATTAATATTGGATAAAAGTGTAACGATTGTGCCAATGAAGTCTTTATGACAGAGATAACTGTAAGTATTTAAAAAGCACACATGGTTGTCCGGTCTCATTTATTAGTCTGAGATTTATTTATTTACTCTTTTATACGTTCATGGGGCATTTACATTGGGTACATAATGTTAAAAAAAATTTACACAAGGGTTAAGGCTATTGGCCACCCGGCTGGTTTCATACAAGTTTTGGATTTGAGGCCAAAATACAAAACAAAACTGTTCACGGCAAAGCTTCTAACCAAAGGCCCATGTCATCTTTGGGGAATTTTTTTTAATGAATCATTTTTTAAGAAAACAGGAAGTTCTGGGAAGAAAAATGATTTGAGGGGTGGGTGAGTGACGGACATATGAATCTTTTTTATTTTTATTTAAACATATTTAGAGTTACAATATTTACAACTTAATAACTCAGGTACGGGACATACGTCATTCCTATGTCTACCTACGTTAAATTATCATGAAAAAAAGCTTATGTGTCCAAGCGGTTAATATAAATATAACAATTGAATCACTCTCCTAAAAAAGCAGTTGCTTGTGTTTAGGAGAGGACATATATTTATTTTTACATCTATTTAAATTACAAAATTATTATAAAAAACTATTAGTAAAAATGAAAATTCATCAAAACTAATAAAAACATTGGTAAGTTATAAAATGATACAAAACAAGAAAATACAGTAAAAGTAATAAAAAGGTAAGTTATAAATGATACAAGGAAATAATTAGCAAAACATAATATCAAGCAATAAGTAAAGTTATGAGGTGGTATTAGAGAATTTTAATTTAATTTTTTTTTTGTAATTCTCATAGTTTTCCTCCGTTCCTATATCTAGAGGTAATAATTTGTTAAATAATTTTATACCCTTAAATATAAAGTGATGCTGTGCTGTTGAAGTTCGTACTAGAGGTATGGTTAGCCCTCCAACAGAAATAATTCTTTTGCTTGTATTTAATTGTGGGATATTATTTATATCAAAAAATTCTTTATGTATTTGAAGGAGTGCAATTTTGTCATAAATTTTTGAAAGTGGGGGAACCGGGAAATCTTGGTAAACTTTTTGTTATTGGATAGTAATAAGGCTTTTTAAGGCAAACTATCCCTCAAACTGCGGTGCGATGGGTTGAGAGTCCCGTTGGAGGTCAAAGGGCCTCCCTTAATCACCGGGCAAACACATCGGCTGCTAAGATCTGGACAAAGCTCACCTCATGATTCCAGCACCCCTGTACAGTTACCAAACATAGAGAAACACATGGGGTGACCTATGGCAGGGGTGTTGGTTATCCAATGAATGGTTCCTGCGGGTGGCGGCATTCATACCCGCCTCCCAAATTGCAGGGGAGACCAGAGTTACAGTAAAACTCTCTTAAGAAGTTCCAGCTTATGAAGTTTGGTTTTTTCGGTCCCTTCACGACCAAATAGCCCAATTTATCCCACTTATAAGGTTTTCGTGTCTAAGAAGTTTTTTTCCAGTCCCTTGGAAAACTTCTTAAGAGGGTTTCACTGTATTTTATTATAACACTAATAGGCATATTTTTCTTTGATGGAGAATAGAGACAATGACCACATGAAGTGAGGATATAAGATTTACATAATAGTCTTTATTGGGATTTGTGGTGAGGATAGTGCAGTCCACAAAGAGAATACATCAATTAGATTATAAAATGAATGGGTGAAGAGTAAAAAGACTTACCAAATCTTCTTCATCTTCTAAAGCATCAGCAGCCAGCGCTGCATACAAGTTAGCTGCTTTTGAAGACACTCCTTCCTAAAAAAAAACAATATTTTAAGTGCCTAAACAACTGTAGCTTTAATTATTTCTTCTTCAAACTTCGCAAAATCACTTTGTGGCATCATTTTGAATTAAATTAAAACAAATAACTTTGTTTAAACCACTAATATATTAGTGGTTTAAACAAAGTTATTTGTTTTAATTTAACTGTAGCTTTATTTACCTACTAGCTGACGTGTACCCGGCATTGCTTGGGGTTATGATTGGTTTGGAGTAAAGTTTTGAGGTTGTGAATTCTATTAAAAAACTACATAATATCGACTCCGTATCTCATTTCAGTGCAGAAAAATGTGTTAAGTCTTCCTTATACCACTCTCCAGACACTCCTGGCACTAATAAGAACAAACTTTGAAATTTTCGGTGAAATCGGTCCAGTAGTTTTTGAGTCTATAGAGCACACACAAACGGACATTGCCTTTTATTTATATAGACAAAAAAAGGGATATCTTAATCAACATCATTATTTTATTTATCTGTTTGCTTCAACAAGGTGCCCCCAGACCTCCCTGCACTGCGCCACTTCAACGCAGTCAGATCATTGCAGAACTAGTTCCTGCAGCTGCTTTTCCTCAGCATAGTCTAGTCAAGTCGGCAGGGCGGCAACTGGACGCCTTCCCTCTGGAATTGCCGCCAGTATCTTGTGTTGTATACCCAGTATCTTTATATCCGCATAGACTAGTAGCTGAGTTGGTATATGCGTTGATAAATGTAGTGTTTCAGTTGTTTTTGATAGATGTCGGTAGGCTTAGAGCTTATGTCAAGTTCTGACAGATGTCAGGCAGTTAGAGTAGATTCACTCGGCAAGTACACCCGGTCAACAAGAGCTCAAGCTCTCAGTTTCAATTCCTATACAATTATAGTCGATAGTGAGACCCAGAAGTATAATATATTGTAAAGATGTGAATATTAGTAATAAACCAGTTTGTAACGAGGACCAATTTATTATGAAGAGCTCTAACACAATCATTAATGTCTAACATTGGATATGGCAAACACTACAGTAAACAATTGTGAAACTCACATTTCTGGGTTTCTTGCTGCACGGTTCATCATTGTCCTCATCTCTGCTTGGTTTCCTCTCCTCAATGCGATTGGGTGCCGTGACCCCCACCGGCACGGGGGGAGGTGACCTCTTCTCCAAAAGGTCGGCCAACATCTTATTCTGGAATAATACAAGTAGTAGATGTGTTCAACTGTATGGATTGTAGTTAAAGAAGGCTATAATAACATATCTCATAAATAAATATTAATGTTAGTTTTTTTTATTTTGCACGTGTTCTATTTTATAATTTCATTCATTAACAAATTTTACTTCTTGAAAACTGTTCCACTAAATTGTATTATATGTATATCTAACATAAATAAATAAAATATATACAGTGAAACTCTCTTATAAGAAATTTATTGAAAAGTAAAAGTTGTGGTTCTAGATTTGTAAGAAAAACGCAAGACTTATTTGCAATATGTAATAGCAAGAAAAACAGTGTGAGTAATAAATAGCCCTTTCACGCACAAGTGAAGAAGGGTTCGACGGCGCAGGTTCTGGAGCGTATAGCATTGAAATACTGGTAAAACAGACATAAAATTCAGTTGTATGTGCTTTTGTATTAGGTAATCTAACCGATAAGATAGGAAAAGTTTCACAAAGTAATAAAATAAAAAATCAAAAAAAAAAATTTTAAAGCACATACAGCATTACTGGTAGGTACCTCTTCCACAGGAATCACGTCTTGTATCATGGTTTCAATTATGACTCCGTCTGGAATGGGAAATAGACATATGTATTTTGATAGTTCAAAAAACTAACAAAGAAAAATTATTTATAATAATAATACATATATAATTAATAATACAGTGGTGCCTCACACAACGAACTTAATTCGTTCCAGGAGCAAGTTCGTTATGCGAAAAGTTCGTTATGTGAAACGCGTTTTCCCATAACAATACATGTTAAAAAAAATAATTCGTTCTGTAGCATAAAATATGGTAAGATGACATAAAAAAAAGATAAATTTTTTGTTATTATTTTTATTTATATGCATCTAAAAACATAATGAAAAAAACACCTCTTTGACGAGGTCACACTGTTTTACCCCACATTCACTCCTTCTAATTATTTCCTGTTTCATTTCAAGAGAAATCACCTTCCTGCTTTTTTTAGAACCCACCATATAAAAAAAATGTTGAGTTTATCTTAAAAGGACGACTGCCGTGATACGTGTGCGATTTAATTCGTAATGAAGAACGATTGCTGCGATACGTGCGTAAGTTAAGCGTACTACGCAGTGACTAACGAGTCTAACGACTGCCTGCGCGGGAGGATGCAATTAATCGGCAGTGATCGTAGAAGATCGGGCGACTTCGTTGTAATGATGAACGATTGCTGCGACACGTGCGTAAGTTAAGCGTACTGCTCAGTGACTAACGACTGCCTGCGCGGAAGGATGCAATAAATCGGCAGTGATCGTGTGAAGTGGGCGACTTCGTTGTGTGAAGCGAAGTTCGTTGTGTGAAGCGAAGTTCGTTGTATGAATCGTGAAATGAACGAAAAGGAAGTTCGTTGTGTGCAGCGTTCGCTGTGCGAGGCGTTCGTTATGCGAGGCACCACTGTACATAACATTAGTTTGAGTCATGTTATTTAATAAGTTTTCGTTTTATGTCCCGTAAGTCGAGTTAAAAATGTCAATATGGTAATAATTTAATTAAATGAATGTGCAGATCTGTAGATACAGGATTTTTGCTTAGAGTTGGTCTTGCAAAAAGGAAGATGAAAAGTAAGCAACTGTCTGCTGTTGCAATTTGGAATGACTGGCGTTGGAAGAAGATCAGTGTGATTTTAAATAAAATCACTGAATCTGCTGTATTTCTTTGTTAAATTAATGTTTGTATATTAAAGAACTTTGCAGTCTTCATTACTAACAAATAAAAATGATTTTTTTTATTGTTCGCACCTGTTAGCTCCTCTTGTTTGAGGGTTGTCACATTTCTGGAAATTGGCGCTAGTGGAGGTATGATAGCACCCTGAAAACCAAACAAAAAATTTGATTATAAATAAGTTTGTAATATTATTATAGGTTGTTCATTTTTCAGTATTCAATGTTAGGTTAGGTTAGGATTAATTAGATTAATTAAAACTATGAAATACAAAAGGTTAATTTTTAAAGGGATATATTTAGTTCAGTTAATTTTCTGTAAGTATAAAGTTTTCATATAATCTTTGTATGAAACATAAATCTACAGCTTGACACATTTAACTTTGCGGGCTGCCAAAAGAGGAAATAATAAATAAGCTATTTTTAACCCCTCAGGCTAATTCATTCCCTTTTGGTATTAGCACACATAGGTCTCTTAGAAATCGTTATATCTCGCTTACTGTCACGGTGAGAAAACCATTGCAGAACGATCTTTACAGAAGTTAAAACACAAAAAAAAATATGCACCTCTATAAAACCAAAGTTTCCAATTTGCAATTTTAGAAAATTTATGAAACTTTGTGTATTTTTTAGTAATTATATTTTTATGACACAATGACATTATAATACATGTGACTAATAAAATGTGTGTTTTTCTTTTTTTTTAATTATCAGTAATTTTGGTAAGGAAAACCGTAAGGTGAGCCATTTTAAAAACTTTTTATGTTTGCATTTAAAATATTAATATGTATTTAAAAAATGATGTTTATTTTCAATAATAACATTTGAAAGCTTATTTCATCACCTTTCAAAAAGAGTTTTTAGTTTTCAGATACAATCAGAAATATTCCATTTATTTGGATTTGGCTGCAAAGTGTTATTTTCTGCTCTTCTGACAAAATATGCCCGAGGCCTGAGGGGTTAAAGTATAAAGTATATCTTATCCCAAATATGCACACTAGCAACGCCACTGACTGCAGTTTTCAGTATGTCAAGCTGTACAACAATATAAATGAAACTTAGATTAGATTAGGTGTCAATTATTATCAGACCACTACTTAAAGATGGGCCAGCCAATTATTGCCTACTTTAGGGTATTTTGTAGGTTACTAGTAACACTTTTGACACCAATCATATTATGTTCGTTCGGCATGCAATATCTCGAATGTGACATGAAACAAATTGTTCAGAAGAGAAAAAACCACAACACGTATGCAGTATTGTCCTTAGAAGCGGTATTACATATTATCGTAAAAAATAAACTAACATTTGTGGTGTACTGATGTTTTCTCTGAAGAACAATTCAACTCTGATGATCGAGAGTTTCAATAATACTTCCGATAACTCGTCTAGATTACGAGTCGCGTTTATTATCGTCTTATTTACAATGAATATTGAGGCCTCAGCACGGGTAAACTACTTAGTGAGGCCAACATTATTGAATTTTATTATAAAATGTAAAAATATTGCATCAATAAATAAAAAATTAAAAATATTTAACTGGACTTAACATCCGTTCTAAAGGATGGTCTGTGTTAATCTGGAGCAGGGGAAATGATCATTGCAGGTGCCCATCTGTAGATCGGCTATCTTTGTAACTGTTCGGGTATCAGAAACGACAGTGACAGTTGTCTCACGGTGACCTTCTCAGATGGCTCTCATCCTACGTGTCAAATCGTAGTCTAGTTGTAGTAGTAGGTGGCTTTAAATCGTGGGTAACCGTCCCGTCAGGTGTGCCTTAAGGATCTTTATTGGGACCATTACTGTTTAATATTTACATCAATGATATGGGCCAATGCTTCAAATACTCCAAAACATTACTTTATGCAGATGATATGAAGGTTTTTTATGCTGTCAGATGTACCCGCTGACTGTCAAAAAATGGAGGAGGACCTAAACCATTTTAATGTTTATTGTTCACAGCATTACCTTAAAATTAATGTAAAAACGTGTTTTGTCGTGAATTTCACACGAAATAAAAATATCATTATCAATGAATATAGTCTGAACGGCTTTATATTAATTAACAAAACAGAAGACAAAGATTTAGATAGTATAACTTGCTGACCTCTGTTGAGATTTATTTATTTTTTATTTATTTATTAAAGAATTTTATACATAGTGTACATATTGTGTTATTTCGCCCGCCATGCTAGGGATGTCCCTGTGTTATGGCGGGTGAAGTATGCAGATTATATGGATATATTAAAACTACATATAACTACCTATACCAACGACATCTGTTGAGAGAAATTGAAACCACAAACATATACACTACAACATTTTAACAAATATTCGGCATTCTGTGGATGAACATGCTCTGTAGAAAAAAATTACGAATGGCATTAAAATACCAGCTTCATGAATATTGTCACACTCGCATTATTGCATGCCAAACGACCATGTGAGTTATGTAACAATACATTTTGGATGTATAAAGAAAGACGTATAGGAGAAGAACAAACATTAAACATGCGTGAAACGTAACTGAATGAGTACAAGAATACTTAACCTTTTCAGCACAGCCGTTCAGTTCTTGATGAAATTATTATTGTATAAGTTAATACTCCACTGGAGCAAAAAATAGTTTCTTTAATAACTCAGGTACGGGCTATACGTCATTCCTATGTCTACCTACGTTAAATTATCGTGAAAACAAGCTTATGTGTCCAAGCGGTTAAAACTAAATAAATACAGCCATGCCATCAATATATATATATTTTTAAATTAATTTAAATTTAAATCTAAAAATCAACCTAGGTTTTTAGGCTATTAAATGGTGTATTTATGGTTTACGAAACGGCTATGGTATGGACAATAGATTGATGAATAAATTAAATAAAATACTCTATATTCACAATATTTTTTTCCCATTCTAAATCTAATTTAGTTTGTTTAAAAGTATAAAGACAATAAAACACCTCTGTACAAGTATTTAAATATGAAAAAAATGGGAAAACAAATTGATAATCATACAAATAAAACAGTGAATCCCTTGAGTTACATTTAGAGTAATTCTTCTAGAATTGATATGTTATTCATTTTAGAATACAGTATAATTAGGTCGAGGGGTATTTGTTTATTGTTATGTCGATTGATTGGTAAGTTGAGTAATTGTTATATCGATTGGTCGGTATGTTGATCAGTTGTTAAGTCGATTGATTGGTAAGTTGATATACAGTTTTTATGTAGTTCATTATTGGAATGTCGATTTTTTTTTTTTATAGAGAAACCTCACAAGAGTCCCAACTGCTCCCCTCTGGAGCCAGTGAGACTATGGCATCCCCAATTGGAGTATGTTGTGAGGCTGAAGGTAAGTGGGGAGGGAAGGAGATGGGAAAGAGGAAGGTGGGAAAGTACCTGGCTATTCAGATCTAGTCACTAAACACGGCTAAAGCCATTATTAAGCAACGTTTCAATTCTGAATGGTGGTCTTACACCAGGGCGATACTGAGAGTATCTTCCACTCTGGAACGTGCCGCAAATATAGTATATATTATTTTTATTAATTAATTGTGAAATAACACAGATTAAGCAAATAAAATTTATTTGCGCACACCGGGTTCGAATCCGCGACCTTCCGAATGGGAGTCAAGTGTCTTACCACTCGACCACGGACGGTATGTTGATTGATTGTTATGTCGATTGGTCGGTATGTTAATTGGTTGTTAAGTTGATTGATTGTTATGTTGATTGATTGGTATGTTGATTGATTTGTATGACAATCGATTGTTATGTCGATTGATTGATATGTTGATTGCTATGTTGATTGATTGTTATGTCGATTGATTGATATGTTGATTGGTATGTTGATTGGTTGTTATGTCAATTGATTGGTATGTTGATTGATTATTATGCCGATTGATTGTTATGTTAATTGATTGTTATGTCGATTCATTGGTATGTAAATTGATTGTTATGTCGATTGATTGGTATATTAATTGATTATTATGTCGATTGATTGGTATCTTGATTGATTGTTATGTCAAATGATTGGTATATTGATTGATTGTAATGTCGATTGATTGATTGTTATGTCGAATGATTGGTATCTAGATTTATTGGTTTTCAGGCAGATTGGTAAGTGTTGATTGATTTCGAGTATGTTGACTGATTAAAACATATTTCTAATAATTGTATGATCGCGCGGAATGATGAATTGTATGTACACATATATGCCTACCTTATTTCCAAACGGGGAAGTGCTGGTTACCCCAGTAGAAGTGATGGTACTGCAAGATATCAAAGCCTCAGCATCTAATTCCATCTATAAAAAAACATGCTAGTTTACTTTTTATTTACGTCACCACCATCATCACCATCATCCAGCCACCGCCGGATGAATGACTCTGCCAGCATCACTCCTTTTGGTCCTTCATAAAGTTTTTTTGCATGCAAACATAATCTGGCCAACACTCACGGTTACAGTATTACACTAATTCTTTAATAGTGACCAGCTAACCATGTACAAATTTCAAGTGTGCACAACAATTAAATACCCTCAAAATACTTTCTTTAACATTTCAAATAATTTTTTTAAAAAACTATTTAAAAAAAAAAAAACCTAAAATTTAAAAAAAAAAATTCAAATTGATAACTATTATTGGTACCTGCTCGGATATTGTACATCAGAATAGAAACTATTTTTATTTATATATTTAATTAATGGAATCGTGCCCGAGATGGGTATCAAATTAAGCAGATTTATAAATAAATCCGACATTCTCCAGGCCTCGCTTGCAGTATTCTTTTTTTAAATTTTTAATTTTAATCTTCGAAAATGAAATCTGCGTATTGACAAGACGTCATTTTTACATTTTTACAATGTGAATGTGTGAATTACTCGATTTGTTTATCCGACGTAGCCAATAGTTATAGCCAATTCCACAACATATAAATTATTATTCGAGGGGGGAACCAAAAGTAACGGGAATTGTGCTGTGGTGGAGAAGAAGAGTGGGGGAACCCATTGTTCGATCAGGTGTCTGTTAGGGTCACCCCTCCTGAGTCAGTGTGCGAAGTTGTGTCGCTGTGAGTGCATCGGTTCGCCCGTGAGAATTTTTTTAGTATAATAACTTTTTCATTTCAGCGAAAATGTGATTATCGAGAGCAACTGTGAAATTTTGTTTCCTGTTGGAGAAATCGCCTCAGAAACTATTGTAATGCTTAAGACCGTTTATGGGGATGCTGCTCTAAATAAAAGTTCGTTTACAAGTAATTTTCACGTTTTAAAAATGGAGAAATGTCGACTGAAGATCAACCCGTTCAGGACAAAAACTGACAAAACCGTCGACAAAATCAATGCCCTCGTTCACAAAGACCGTCGCCGAACCATTGATCAACAACTGTGTGTAGAATGTCATGGAGTTTAATTCAGAGGATTTTAACCGAAGATTTGCACATTAAAAGAGAGGTTGCAGTCAAATTTGTACCTCGCCTTCTCACAGACGAGCAAAGGGAGTGTCGACACCCAACTTTGACCAAAAATAGCATGACACCGATTGTCCACTCCCCTACTTGCCAGAACTAGCCCCCTGTGACTTCTTTTTGTTCCCCAACCTCAAAAGAGACATGACACGAAAGCGTTTTCCCATTGTGGAGGAGGTAAAACAAAAATCGCTGGAAGGCCTAAAGGACATCCCGATAAGTGAATTTAAAAACTGTTTTGAACAATGGAAGAAGCGTTTGGAGAAACGCATTGTGGTCAATGGAGAATACTTTAAAGGTGATCAAAATTTGGTGTAAAAATATTGAGAAATAAAGAAGTTATGACGAAATTCCCTTTTTTTTTTGGGTCCCCCCTTGTACTTGGATTCTGCTATGTATAAATAATAACAAATACACAAATTCATAACATATGTTTCAATTAGGAGAAATCATAAAAAATCTTTGGCGTACCGTTCTTATATTCCGATGAATCCAGAGGGTATTTGTGGCTCGTTAACACCAAATTACTAATAAACATTTACATTCGACTACGTAATATCAATGTGCAACATTAATAACATAAATTAATAATAAATTAAGTTGTTTCACTCACGGGAACTTGGGTGGGAATTTGCGCCGTTGTGTTTTGCGTCTGCCCCATCATTCTTTGTTGGTTTTGTCTTTGCGTAACCTAGAAAATGTTCAAAGTTTTATTGTAACCACTAGGTAAATAGGGTACAATGGCAGAAAAATTAGAAGGTACAGACAATGCCACACTCCCATAACTAGACATATGACAAAATAATTTCCAAACTGAAAAATTGACTTTGAAGCATTGTATTTGAAGACCACAATGTATTAACATGAATCAAGATTTTTTAAGGTACATTAATCACATTGAAAATATTATTTATAATGTTTTCTAGAGTTTAAAGCTGTCAATTACTGTTTACTGTGGCAGTTTTCGATCCAAATTTTGATTAGCTGACAAGCATAACAACTTTGCTGTACACCACAATTTGTTTTAGAATCAGAGAATCAGAGTTTAATGTAAAAAAAAAACAAAATGGCGTTGATTAGCGCTTTGATGACATTATTACATTTGAATATCAGCGAAACAACTGGCCCTTAATAATAAAAAAAAAATTCTATACAAAATAAAATATACAATTATATGACGCAATCATTTCAACAATACATAGCTAAAATTGGGTCAAGCAAAAATTGTGAATATGTAATAATTTTTTATTCACGTTATATAAAGACAATATTAAGGCTATTGGCTGCTCAAACCGAATTCATGCATAACGTAGTTTTGGATTTGAGGCCAAAATGTCCAACCAAACTGAAAAATTATTTTTGTAATAAAAAGGTATGTATGTAAAATGTCTACCTCCGACAGGAGCTACTTTATTTATTTTTGTTTAAATTATAAAATATAGGTATTAAAGAATTTAATATTTGATTATTTTAGAGGCAACTTGGACAATTATTTGCGAGTAAATGTAAAGATTTAAAAAATAATTTTACTATATTTTAAAAAAAAATATGCGAAATATAAAATTAAAAATATTTTAATTTTTTTTATGCAATTTAGATGGGTGTAAATTTAAATTACAAATTACTTTTTTACATCGGAACAAAAACTTGTTGTTTATAAATATAACATTTTTTAATTTATTTTTTTTATTTTTAATTGTATTAAAACCAAGGATTAGGCAGATTTTTTTAAAAAATAATTATTAATAGCTCACAACAAAACTGATTTCTTTAATTCTACACATCATCATTTAAAAGCAAAAATAAAGTAGCTCCTGTCCGAGATAGATATTTGACATACCTATTTATTACAAAAATAATTTTTCAGTTTGGTTGGATATTTTGGCCTCAAATCCAAAACTACATTTTGTATCAAACCGGCCAAGCAGCCGTTCCTATTAACGACTCTCAAAAGAAAAAGATTTGGTCGCATCTAGGTATTGAACTCAGGACCTCGTCTTTGCCGGAGAAGTGCTCCGACCACTGAGCTAATTCGATTATTAGACGAAAGACGAATTTAACGACCATTAGATGAATTAGCTCAGTGGTCAATTTTAATTCCCAGATGCGACCGAATCTTTTTCTCATCACATTTTTCATTTGAGAGCCGTTAATAATAATGTCTTCTATGATCAAATATTACAATTTGAGGTACTCATTAAGTTATTTCACTATAAAAATATTGAATTTAGAAATATAAAATTATTATTTTAAACTACTTTATTAATGCAATTTCAAGAATTTGCAGCTACTTTAGGTTATTTAATTTCACACCATGCTGTTTTAAAAATATTTCATTTAACAACTTGCAAATGGATTAGTTTTAGGCTACAAAATATTACATTATAGTTTATACTGTGGACTGTGAACCTTGGTACAGCAGGAACAATAAAATGCTGGAATAAATATCATTATTACATATGTACATAGAATTTTCAATTTAGGAGATATATTTATTGTGCAATTCTCACAGCAGAATTGAACACTCTATTTCAAAAAATCTTTTATTCAATTGAACAGTTAACCCTCCCGACTGTCCGGAGCCAGTGGTACTATGACATCCCCAATCGGTTTATGTTCTGAGACTAAAGGGAGTGGAGAAGGTAAGGAGATGAAGAAGAGGAAGGTTGAGAAATATTTGGATATCCAGATCGGGTCATGAAACATGGCTAAAGCCATTTCAAGCAACGTTTCGATTCTGAATGGTGGTCATTCACCAGAGAGATCCTAAAGTACCTCTCACTCTGGAAAACACATTTTCTGCCTCGTAGGTAAGATTGGAGATTTATAATACAGTGAAACTCTTTTGAGAAGTTTTCTAAAGGACCATACAAAATTTAAATACTTCCAGGGCCGGGGCATACTTCATTCCTATGTCAACCTACTTTAAATTGTTGTGAAAAAAAGCTTATGTGCCCAAGCAGTTAAGGTCGTTCTGAAAAAAAATTCACAATCTGCTCTTTCATAGAATTTTAGGAAAAAACCCTTTTTGCATGTTTTTTTTTTATGTTACTGGCTTTCACTCTTCAAGGTTCTCTGGGCCAGTATTTCAAATTATGAAGAGGAAAGGTGAATTTTTATATTAACTTTATTTAAATGGTCAAATTTCAAAATTATTAGAGTAGAGTTAGAAGAAATGGAACAATGTCTAATTCTCATTAGAAAAAGTGAGTAAATTTCATTTTTGAAAAATGGTTATGATGGGATAGTCCTTTGTTTTGAGGCGTAGCAGGCTCACTTGTATTGACCAGTAATGTGCCAATACTCTGCCCAAACATTGCGGAATCTATCTTTGGGGATGGAAAAAATATCAGATAGGGGAATGTGGTTTACGAGAGTAACTATTTATTCATATTCATATTATGTGTGTACCGGTGTAAACAATCAATTTTTCTTAATATTTTAGCATAACTTCAAAAAACGTGTTTTTTTCCAAAATAATTAAATTAGCCCAAAGAGCAGATTATGAATTAATACCCTTAGGCAGTGGTCACCAACTTTATTGAGAAAAGAGCCGGATTAATTTTTTTGAAAACCTAGGGGCCAGATGAAAAAAAAAATCCAATTAGAATCCAACTGGAATGTGCTTTGAATTTTTTTTTATAATGTCAAATTTATATTTACAGCTAATTAAAAAAAGAAATAAATCAATAATAAAGGCCTTCCAATTATTAAATTTATTTTATTGAGTAGTTTTTCATTTTGTATGGATGTTATTTTATCTAATGAGGCACAAATTCAGAGAAATAATTAAGAGAAATACTCACATGCCTACATACAGATTAAACTACTTTTTAACGACTTTTCATATTAACTTTTACTCCAAATAATGTCAGGAATCACTGGTTAAATTGAGTCAAGAATGTCCCTTAACACCCTGTGTGAGCTCCCAAAAATTGAAATTATTTTTCTAGGGTTTAGTTATAATTTGGCATAAAAGGAAATTAATGTTTCATTTTTGAAAAATATCTTCAAGCCATCATTTGCTTGAAGATTGACAAATTCATTCAATTAAAATCATGTCCGATGTCGTTAATCGGAATGTCCATTGGATTCGGAAAATTGAAACACCTTTGATTGCCCTTTAAAATCAGTAAACCTTTCTGGAAAAGATTTCTGAATCATTTCTATATTTTTAATTCTTTGGAGGGAATTTTTGGAAGGCCGAACGAAAATCTTTCGCCATATGATGGTGACCACTGCCCTTAAGCATGAAAACTTCTTAAGCGAGTTTCAGTGTATATTCGAAGGGCTGTATTATAAATATAAATAAATAAACGAATGCGATTAGTATTGTTAGTACATACCTGCATTTGCATGCGCTCTGGCGTCCCCGGGGCACCACTAACCTTGTGTGCCAACAAATGTTTAATCAGCGACGTATTGGTGGCCCCCTGTTGTGCCGATTGTGTCACAAGCTGAGACACTTGAGACGGCGTAGTTACTGACGACACTCCCGTCGCCACTGACGACGATGTGGCTGACATCAACACTGTCGTCCCCTGGCTGTTTGACACTTGGAGAAGTGGCGGCGGGGAATTTGAGACAGGAGTCGCCTCCCCAAGGGCGTGTGACAAGTGAGGATGGGACGCCAGCTGCATCTTGTTTTGCTCCGCCTTGCTCAGTTGCGCTTTTAGTATCGGAGATGCAGGGCCTGAAATTATGCGGTCTGTTCATCAAAATGGACAGGGCTATGCAAAATGGAGCCAACCGTAAAAAAGTAAATTGAAGCAAAATAAAATGGTGAATTTGGTTGTCCCATACAGAGCCAATATGCATATAATGTAAACATTCTTTCTTCATTTATTTTCTGTATTTAATATTTGGGCTGGTTCCATTCTGCATAGCACTCTCCATGATTGCGATGAAACTTTGGTGATTTGTTGTCACACAACCGTGAAGGTTAACATATATAATGGTGAGCTCTGACATTATGAAATTTGTATGAAATTTTTACAATAGGTGGAGAAAAAGTTGCTTGAAAAATGTGTGTATTTCATATAGTTTGCAGCAGTGAATGAAGGCAGGAGGGGGACGGGAATACGGAAAGGCCAGAGGGGAATGAAAGAGGGGGGGGGGGGGGGGGGGGGGTTTGCGATAGCGGGGAAAGGCGGTGCAGGAGGATAATGGGTGTGGGAATGGGGAAAGGAGATGGGCATAGGAAAGGACATGCAGGGAGAAAAAAGTTTTTTTTTTCGAATGACAATGCAACAACGCATGCCGGGTTCATTCCAAGCACACAAAGCATTTTCAAAGAGCTTTTGAAGAATGAATAGAAAAATGTCAAAGAGAGTGGTTATAGCTGATACATAAAATATGCATATAATAAAAAAATATGTTTTTATTACGAATGAATACAGTGAAACCCACTTAATTCTCGTCTTCCTTCATGTTCATGGTTAAAAAATTGTTTTTTTTTCACTCCACAGTAAAAATAAAAAAAATTCTCATTGGAGGTGTTACCAACCCAGCGACAATATTTTTACACATAATTAGTAGATAATTATTTTTCGATAATTAAATACAGATTTAAAAAAATATATAATGTTTATAAACGCATTATAGAGTATGTGAATAAATTTTATATGTATACATATAAAAAAGCTCAATAAAGATACATTTTATTTATCTCTCTTAAACTTCGCTTATTTGAGACAGCCGCTTACTTGGGACAAAATGTTTGGGTCCCAATTAAGCGGAAAGTATATCATAAATATTTCCCAGAAAAGCTCAAAGAAATGATTTTTATATTGACCCATACAGATACGGCAGCACTCAAGAAGTTAATAAGTGTTATGATTTCACTCTCTTGAAGACTAAAATTAACAATGGCCGAATTTATCTTACACAACACTTTTTCCACGGTCCCTTGACAAATTTTACAAGAGGGTTTCACAGTAATCACATGTGTAAACATCAGTCACCAAAGTGTAAAAGTGTAAAAAAATTATTATTTACGACCATCGATATAGTAATTATAGATTAGCCCTTCCATACCAAATTTCAATCCAAAAGAAACACCACCTAAGATTAATTTCATAACAGAATCTACTCATCGAATTCCGTCGCATCTCTTGCGTGACGTAGTTTGTTTTGCTAGGAAGAAAGTAAACATTTTTATCCAATATTACTTTTCTCGATATGCTGTCTCGAATTTATATTTTACGTAATTTAAAAAAAAATTATACATATAACTGATTAAATTGTTAATAATTGAGTCCGCGACAGCCTATACCTAAAATATTTCTAACTGCCTCAATTTTGTGTTTTAACCCGTCGCCGGCCGCAGTCCCCCCGGCGGGTCCGGATTTTTGAAACGATTTTGTCCCTCATGTATAAAGAAATTGTACGAAGAACAAGGTCAGAATTGCTTGTCATTCTCGTTCTTGACGTAACGAAATACTGGATATCGTTTAGCCACTCTGAATAATTCAAATTAACTCCCAATGACGCACCGAGGATCAAAGATGGCGGACAAAATGGCTGCCGCTTGATAATATGATAGCTGTCACATTCGAAGTCTATATTTATTCATTGTTTTTTATATACAGTGAAACTCTCTTAAGAAGTTTTCCAAGGGACCGGGGAAAAAAAACTTCTTAAGTGGGAAAACTTCTTAAGTGGGATTCAATTTTAGCCATTTAATAACTCGAGTCCGAGACATACGTCATTCCTATGTCTGCCTACTGTCGTGAAAACAAGCTTATATGCTCCAAGCGGTCAAAAAAAATTCGAAATTCATGGGACATCAAATTTCGAATTAACTAATCCCCGTGTAAATCAAAAATTTATGAAAAAAAAATCATAAAAATTTGCCAAAAATCGAGTTCTTCGGCCGAAAATTAGGTATTTGAAGGTATATTTCTGCGGAAATCGAAATTTCGCGGTCGATTTCGGTCGCGGCCGTTTTTCGACATCTAGGTGTTTGAAGTAAATTGGTAAAAATACGATATACTTCTGCGGAAATCGAAATATCTCGGTCGATTTCTGTCGCGGACGGTTCTTGACATTTAGGTATTTGAAGTAAATTGGTAAAAATACGGTATATTTCTGCAGAAATCGAAATTTCGCGGTCGATTTCAGTCGCGGCCGGTTCTCGACATTTAGGTATTTGAAGTAAACTGATAAAAATACGGTATATTTCTGCAGAAATCGAAATTTCGCAGTCGATTTCGGTCGCGGCCGGTTCTCGACATCTAGGTATTTGAAGTAAATTGATAAAAATGCGATATATTTCTGCGGAAATCGAAATTTCGCGATCGATTTCTGTCGCGGCCGGTTTTTGACATTTAGGTATTTGAAGTAAATTGGTAAAAATACGGTATATTTCTGCAGAAATCAAAATTTCGCAGTCGATTTCGGTCGCGGCCGGTTCTTGACATCTAGGTATTTGAAGTAAATTGGTAAAAATACGATATATTTCTGCGGAAATCGAAATTTCGCGATCGATTTCTGTCGCGGCCGGTTTTTGACATTTAGGTATTTGAAGTAAATTGGTAAAAATACGCTATATTTCTGCGGAAATCGAAATTTCGCGGTCCTTCTGAAAATAATACGCGCAGCCCAATATTATGTCCTACCGACCTACCAGACGTCGAATAGTTACGATTTTGCACGTAAATAAATGGCTTGATGCTCGAATCAGAAAGTTGTATCATATGAGCTGTTTGAGAATTATATCTGTTAACGCCATATATCAATGGTTAACGCATCCAAAGTTGGTAAAACTATCGAATTCAGTCTCGCGGTGAATACAAAACTACAAAAATCATTTGCGAAGTTTTGTTTCAATCTAAATTTTAAATTTATGCATATGTATTTCTGAACCTTCAAACTTAATTTGTGACAAATGTCAGATGAAACATGATGCATGGCAATTTTTTAAGATTGAAAAAACGTAATTATAATGGATATTTTACCATCTCCCCTGGCATATTTAATCATGTTATGTAATAATAAAGGTAAATATATTTATTTGAAGGTGAAATATTCCGTATTAACCGCGATCCAATAGATTATCAAAAGTTTTTCGTGTTCAAATTCGACGGAATAAAATTTTTATACAATAATATTACGAAACATCTCTGTGTTCAGTACCAAAAGGAAGATTATTGAAGGAGTCGTCAAGTGTATGCAAATGTAGATCTAGCCCACGTTGTCATTGAGGCCGAAAAAACATGAAAGGTTATATTAAACTCAACCTAGATGCTTGCATATTCGTTACCTACATAATTCCGCATTGCTTATTTGTTCCACAGGTAGCATTGCTATTGTACCTAGTTAGGGGATTAGGGGACTGGGTATTGGTTTATTTATGGGTTATAGCAGGTTATGGCTCACGGCCCGGCGGCCGACAAAGGGTTTTATGGTCTCAGGTACTAGTTATGGGTACTAGGATCGCGCGAAATCTGTGAAGCAAACATCTTTCAATTTATGACTTGAAAAAAGGTTCATTTTAGATATTTTGCGGCACAATATTTCGTTTGTGTTGATTTTACCGCCGGATTTCTAAAACCTCTTAAGCGGGAAGCAGTTTTAGCTCTAAAACTTCTTAAGTGGGAAAAATTCGTGTTTTTTGCAGTTTTTTGTATGGAATTTTCAAGGGACCGAAAATCAAAACTTCTTAAGCGTGAAAACTTCTTAAATGGGAACTTCTTAAGCGAGTTTTACTGTAAATCCATCATGGAAAGCATAGATTTGAGTGATTTTTAGGAAGTTCGTTTTATCTACATTATTTTGATGTAATTTTTGTATTATATCACAAAAGAAATGTTATAAAAATTGAATTCGTAAGAAAGGTGAGAACTGTCAAATATTTTACATTGTATTGAAAAAATATATTTTTTATATGCTGGCCTTCAACAAGTTAAAATTATCTTCAAAAAGCAAATCATTGTTGCCGCGAACTTGCTGAAAAACAAATTTGCTCCACGCAGACCAACAAAAGGTACAATACAATGCTCCGTGAGACCTTTTGACTGTGAGATAGTGCACTTTATTTTTGATAAATGTTTTCGTAAACCAATATTTTTGATTCCGGTGTCATTTTTAAGGCCCACAAGGCTTGTCTTGATATACTTGGACGAAGTTTACAACATATCAATTATATAAATTGTTACCTGTCTTGACGGGTACAACAGTCTTGTTGATGGTGGAAGGGCGCTGGCGTATTCCCATGTAACACTTTTGTGTGTCACCATTCAGGGTCTTAATTGGAGTCGGACCCACCATCCCGCCAAACACTGATCTGTAATGGGAAAAGTTGGATTAAGTAAAAACAAAATGCTCTCCAAAACATTGGCTAAAGAAGGAGGTAGCGCAACACGGTATATTACCCCAAAATAAGACAGTGTTAAAAAAATTCACACAGCCAAATCATTTTTTTAGATGAATTTGAATTTTTTGCAGGGGCAAAGCATGACCATATCGATAACGAAGCAATATCAATAAGATTAACATAGCCTATGACGTTTATACAGTGAAACCCTCTTAAGAAGTTGTCACTTAAGATGTTTTCCCGCTTAAAAAGTTTGGCTTTTTCGGTCCCTTGAAGACCAAATGGCCCAATTTTTCCCACTGATAAGGTTTTCCCACTTAAGAAGTTTTTTTTTCCGGTCCCTTGAAAAACTTCTTAAGAGGGTTTCACAGTATATCGATGTCCCGTACGTGATCAATGTTGGGGAAAAAACATCCTACCATGGCGACACTTACGAGTTTGATGTATTTTGAAGATATCAAAAATATACATATGTACAGTGAAACCCTCTTAAGAAGATTTCCAAGGGACCGGAAAAAAAAACTTCTTAGGCGGGAAAACCTTGTGGGATAAATTGGGCCATTTGGTCTTCAAGGGACCGAAAAAACCAAACTTCTTAGGCGGGAAAACCTTGTGGGATAAATTGGGCCATTTGGTCTTCAAGGGACCGAAAAAACCAAACTTCTTAAGTAGGAAAACATCTTAAGCGAGAACTTCTTAAGAGGGTTTCACTGTATTCCTTTTACGAAAGTCATTTGATTAATTATTATTTTTGAATAACAACAAGACTCCATTTGATACATCGCTGCCGATTTGAGTCGTATACCTTCAAATTCGTAAAAATACAACGTATTTCCAGTAAATGGAAATTTTGCGCCCAATTACCGCCGCGGCCAGCCTGTCAGAATCAGTTTTACAAAAGATTTACCGGCTTCTGTGTGAAGATGTTCGTATTAAGGTTTTAATAAATTTAAATAACAAATTAGAAGATGTCAATTAATAACCTGACACATCTGGGGAAGTGCAGCGGAGAGATGACTCCCTTGCGGCCCACCTTCTGGCAGCACGACATGTACTGCTTGTATAGCTCCGCCGAGTCCAGGCGCACGTTGGCCGGGCACGGCTCCCAGGTAGTGCGCAGCCACGCCAGGGCAAACTGTTCATTCTCCTGGAATCACATACGAACACATTAACTGACAGCAATGCTTGTAAAGCTCCGCCGAGGCCAAGCGCACTAAAGCAGGGCACGGCTCCCAGGTTGTGCGCAGCTACGCCAGGGCAAATTTTTCATTCTCTTGGAATCACACACAAACAAATTAACTGACAGCCCACATAGCGTTCTGGTACAAACCATGTTGTTGTATGGCAGTGAGGCATGGCACTGCCAGAGGAAGGATGAAAGTAGACTGTACAAATGTAGAAATGAGATACCTGATAATGCATGTCAAAACTGTGAAGATTCAGAAAAAATGCATGGCTGATGTAAGCTTAATGAATAAGATTAAGAAAGGAAAGCTTAGATAGTTCGGCATGTATAACAGAATGGAGAAAGTGATGTAGGGAGAGAATATGTGTTGGTATAAGTGAAATAGTAGAAGAGTCAAAGTAAAACCGACCAAGTAAATACTTGTTCGAGAGCCAGAATATCAGAATAATATGTATGAGACAATGCATGAATGTGAATGAAGCACGTGTAAGCCAAGGCAGAGTTGCGCAAATTATAAATGATTGAAATGTGAAACAACGGAATTTAATCAAATAAAATTTACTTGCGCATGCCGGGATTTGAACCCGTAACCTTCAGATTGCTAGAGAGAGCCTTACCTCTCAACAATCATGGAGGCCGTCAAATTTAGTGACAACTGTAAGAGACACCAACCTGTATAGCCTGCTGATGAGCATGCTGTTGCTGAACAGTCAGCTTGCCCGTGTGCGATGGCGGCAGAGATTCCTTGGTGACCAGAAGGCTGGTGGAGTCAGGCACCTGATGCGGCTGCAGGGCCGGTGCTTGCGCCTGCTGCACTACAGGCGGCGTTGGCACTGGCTGCTGCACTACAGGTTGAGGGGCCGCCGGAGATGGCGATTGCGACTGGGCCTGCGTCTGCTGGCTCACCGTCTGCAGCTGCTGGACAGACGGGAGGGGCGGTGGTGGGGCTGGCTGGGTCGGAGCCCTGGAATTCAAAGAAAGACAAACATAATTTATTTTGGACGGTTCAAAACTAAACTGAACGTTGAAGAAAAGTGAAGGAAAAAACACCTAACCACATGACAAGAGTTAAAGGGAACCGCGTATCGCTGGGTTCATCAATTGTTATATAATATCATCAGTTATTAAATTGGGCCTCATCCCAGTCAAGTTTATACCAAATATATTGGATACTTGCCTTGGTGTACTAAATTTAAATGTTTATTTTTATTTTTAACTTAGGGCCGTCTGTTTCAACGCTGGCTACAGTAAAAGTTAAACTGGCTAGCTTTTCACTTGTAAGTTTTGTCGAAAGTTTACGACTTTTGGCCAATTGGCACATTGGATTTGCAAAATTCATATTGCATTTTGAAAATCCAATGTGCCCATTGGCCAGAAGTCGTAAACTCACGACAAAACTTACAAGTGTAAAGCTAGCCATTTTAACTTTTACTGTAGCTAGCGTTGAAACAGACGGCCCTTAATGAGTTAAACCTCAAATTATAATATGTTAATTAATGAAGATAATATTATCAAAACTCAATCGAAAATCTGAAACAGAAAAATCAGAAAAAGATACGGATACATCTGGGACTCGAACCTAGACTTGCAGAAAAGTCAACAGATGTCGCATATTAAATAAAAATGGATAAATTTATCCAAGACACTATCTAGATAGCATTTAGTTCGAGTTGAATCTTGCAATCATACATAAAGATAGCTGCAAATAAAAATATGCATTAAGAAAATGAAGATAATGTTGGTAGTTCTCAGTTGCAGTGTGATAAAGTTAAATTCAACCGAATCGGAAAGGGATACATTAGTGCAGTTGGTAGAGCACCGGCCCGGAAAGCCGAAGGTTCTGGGTTTGCGTCCCAGATGTATCCGTATCTTTTTCTGATTTTTCTGTTTCAGATTTTCAATTGAGTTTTGCTTATGCATATTATCTTCATTAATTAATTGCTTAAAATTTACCCGTGTATTGGATAAAGGCTAAAGAAAAAGATAAAAAAATAAAATTCAACAAATTATATGTGTAAATACGGATATGAAAAAAAAATTTAAAAAAAAAAATTAATAAATCGTAAAGTACTCTAAAGACAGCAATCAGTTTGTTAAGATGGGGGAATCGCCCATTTCTGCACAGGGTCAAGTTTTTTTTGTTCTATACCATAACCAAGATCGTTAATGAAATGAATGCCGTACTTACTGTGGAATTGTAACGGTTTGTGTAGTGGGTGGGGGAGGGGGAGGTGGGCTGGCAGGGCGGGCGGGGGGAACATTTCCCCCGGGAACCGTCTCTACCACCCGCATCAATATGCACGCCTTCGGACCGTAGCTCTGCGCCTGAAAAAAACACCATGTTGTGAATAAACTAATCAATAAAATTAAACAAGACCAAACAAAAGTCATATTCATTCACCTTTTCAAAAGACACTTTTATTAAAATGATCTTGCAATCTTCAAGACGATCTTGTTAATCACCCGCCAACCACCTCTCATCCAGGAGGCCTACAACGATTCCCGATAGTTCCCGAGTATGACTGCAGATCGACAACTAACAAACAACAGTTCATGTCGACCATAAGTCAGTCGTTTTTATAGTTATGGTGTTTCCACATACCCACAACATGAGCTTGAGCTTTATTAGGAAGGTTTACTCCTTGCTGTTCTGAAAAAGACCCTCCACACAGCATCCCCACAGAAAATATAGGCCTGTGCACAGATAATAATCATTTGTCATGATGGAGGAGAATATAACGTAACAATAGATTAACACATAATTGAGTTCTTACCTCCACAGTGATCAGAGAGACGAGCGTGTCTACCAGACCGTGAACCTTGACAATGAAGTCGCAGGACTTCTCTCCCAGCGTGGTGAGGGCATACACGCACTCCAAGGTCACCACAAGCAGCATGATGTCGTGTAGGGTCATGTTGGAGCACACCTGCTCGTACACCTGACAGAAAACACACATTTAAAGACATGGTACAGAAAGACCGAGTCAGTATAGAAAGACCAAGTTGGTACAGAAATACCAAGTTGGTACAGAAAGACCAAGTTAGTACATAAACACCAAGCTGGCACATAAATACCAAGTTGGCACAGAAAGACCAAGATGGTACAGAAAGACTAATTGGGCACATAAATACCAAGTTGGCACAGAAAGACCAAGATGGTACAGAAAGACTAATTTGGCACATAAATACCAAGGTGCCACAGAAAGACCAAGATGGTACAGAAAGACTAATTTGGTACAGAAAGATCAAGGTGCCACAGAACGACCAAGTTGGTACATATAAAAACCAAGTTGGTACATAAAGACCAAGCTGGTACAGAAAGACCAAGTTGGCACATAAAGACTAAGTTGGTATGGAAAGACGTTGGTGCATAAAGACGAAGTTGGTACAGAAAGACCAAGTTGGTACAAAAAGATAGATCAAAAAGGGTGACAGTTTTGACCCAAAAATACTTGAATTGTGATATTAACACTTCAAGGAAAACAGTAAAAGAACGGTTAGAAGCCAAATGTGCTAGATTCCCGCCAGGTGTTGTGGGTTCAATTCTGGTCTAGCTAAGCCCTCCATCACTGTACAAGCAACAATTCGCTTATAAATATGGTATTGAAGTAGGAATTCAAATACTGACAGCATTATTCGTAACCTGGGAATGTTTGTCTTTTATTAAAAAAAATATTAAAAATACCTTCTGCTCCAAACATCTCAACAACACATCCTCGTTGGCCTCATTTTGTGCCAGTTTATTGAGCACCTCCAGAGCAGACAGAATGCGCGCCCTGTCGTCAGACTGCAGCGCCGCAGTCAGCGTGGCCAACACGTGACGAGATAGTAGACACGTGGCGGGGTCGCGCACTGTCAACTCGCTCGCCACGTTGCCCAGAGCATCGAGCGCCATCTGTCGTGTGGGGGAGACGGAGCAATTCATGCAGAGGAGGATGAATCTGGAATTAAATAATTGTTATAATCATTGTTTGCCACTTCTTCCTGTCATTCTATAAATCCATATTGCAGTTTTTGGTGTGACTGAATATCCATTGCAGGTCCTTGTTGTGGAATCAATTATTTAAATCCCAGGCTTCACTATCCCTCGGATTTCGTGAGCATTACTGTAGTGTATCGTATTGTTTATGGACCTTTCGGGTTTTTCCGATTGTTAGTGGAAACATCCGAACATTTGGATATATGTAGTCCACGCGTCTGTCAGGGGAACGCCACTTCATCAGCTCGTTGTTTCAGCCTTCATTCTAGCAGTAGCTATGTACAGGTTGTACTTATTATATCTTCAATAATGTCTACGAGTGTACTAAGTACCTACGAGTTGTTACTATAAATAACCACCTAACAAAGGGAGATATTGGGCCCCTTTACAAGGAGTGATACTAAAGAATGTTTATCGTGGTCAAACCATAGCCCGATAACGAAACATTACAATTACTAAACGGCATCCAGCACAATCACAATCGATGTGTGTATATAACGCACAAATGGATCAAAAATTGTGTGAATTTGGATAAAATGGAAGATGCTCCGATGAACTGGCGTCATTGATCCCTTCGGCACCACGCCAAACAAAAACACGCCAAACTCACGCCCAAAATTTGTACATGGTTGACGTTGGTCACACGAGAATGTGGTTTCCTCTGTGTTTCCTCCCTCCTACAACATGGGTCTCTTCAATACTCATGTTCACTCCTTCCTCTCCTCAAAAAGACCCCCCCACACAGCATCCCCAAAGATTACATAGGCCCTAATGGAAATAATTTTTATGGAGTTAATGTAAAAACTAAACTCGTACCAAAAATGGTCAAAGTCATTTCAAGCCAAGTTTAGATTCTGAATGGTGGTTTTCACCAGGGCAATACTCGGATTATCTTTCACAATGTAATGTAATGAAATACCTCAGGAAAGTCTGATGCTTGGCCAGTAGTGCCAGATTGTCCTCGTGGAAGGAAAGATTGCGCATGATGGTGGCCACCTGAGATATCCTCCGAGAGATAAGATCCCTGGCTCCGCCGTTGCAGCGGTTGGCCAGGACACCCTCATCATCCCCCAGCATGGAGGCCGATAGCTCGTCCAGTACGGGGAGATCCTGGAATTCATGGAGTAGGTACTTATTTGGAGTGGGTGATTTTTGAATTCAGAATTACTATGAATTCGCACATTTTGGTACGTGCAACTTACCGACCTACTACAAGATCTACGATCGCCGCCGGGGAAGAAACTGCCAGTCCGTCTAGAATTATCAGAACATAAAATTGCTATATTTCACACAGCATGCAAATGTTATTTCAATAGTTTTCGTGACGTTAAGCAAATTACCTTCTCGCCGCTATTATTGTTATCTATCTTCTGAACTACGCGATTCATCAACCGACCGTATCGTCGTTTTTTGTGAGTGAATCGTGATAAACTCTAATATCGTGCACCTATGGTGATAACTTCTAACATAAACTCTGCAAGTGTCTTCACCACAGTAGGATGCATTTTATCTGAAGATACAGCACCTAATGTAAGTACCATTTTGTGAAATACCATTCCATTTGTTTTGGACAGACATAACCGCATCGATACCTATAGGCATTCCGTGGACAGGGTTGCCATTCAGGTACCATTCTGACCCCCTATACAGCTTTGGATCTTATTATTGGATGCTGATCGCCTGGTAGTAAATCTTAATTTTCTAGTATTAGAGCTTGCTTAGATCCTGTTACCTTATCATCAGGTAGGAGCAGAGTGCCGTCCGCATCCTCAGCAGCCAGCAGACAGGAGTTGAGACTGAGCTGTGACACAATGGCCTGCATGGCCAGACCCTGGATGGGGAAGCGCCGCTCATCCAGCAGCTCCAGGGTACCGCTCGGTCGCACCCGTTCCGCCCAGAACCAGTCGGCGCTGATGTGACGGGCCTCCTTGTAGGATCGCCCTATGACCTCTCGGAGACTTGCTGCAATGGAAATAATATTGATTTGAAAAATATATATTCATACAAAAATGAATTGATTTTTTTATAATATTTTAATTAATGAAGATAATATTAGCGAAAGTCAATCGAAAATCCAAAACAGAAAAATCAGAAAAAGATACGGATACATCTGGGACTCGATCCCAGGACCTCTGGCAATCCGGGCCAACGCGCTATCCACTGCGCCAACGTATCCCTATCCGATTCGGTAATTTTTTAACTGTATCATACTTCAACTGAGAACCACCAACATTATTTTAATTTTTTCTTAATGATGATTTTTCTTAATAATGATGAATTAATGTGATTTTTTTATTTCTACACAAACCTGAATAGACACCCTACGTGAAAAAAAAACAATCCAAAGGTGTTTTCGAAGAAGTACTGACATTGATACTTCTTTAAAAATGAAAAATATTTATATGCACGGACTTTGACAGTTTGAAAGGGACGCTATCATGTCATAGATATTTTATTACGAATTATTCCGAATAGCTAGGGCTCATACCGGTATTAGCAGTATGGGGCATACGTCATTCTACCTATGTTAAATTGTCGTGAAAACAGGTTTATGTGCCCAAGCGGTTAAAGAACGAGAATGGCCCAAGCGATTCTGACCTTGTTCTTCATACAGTTTCTTTATACATAAGGGTTAAAATCGCATTAATAACTCAGGTACGGGCCATACGTCATTCCTATGTCTACCTACGTTAAATTATCGTGAAAACAAGCTTATGTGTCCAAGCGGTTAAAAAAATATATATATATTAAAATTTGCAAATTCAGCTAGATTTAAGCGACAAAGTCATTGAAAATTGGACCGCGATTGATTGAGAGCCGCGGTGGACATTTGAATGACGTTATACGCCACACTTCTTGCCATAAAATATATTTTAAAATAAATAAAAAAAATTGAGTGGATACACAGACATATTATTCATAGACTAGAGAATCAGGGAGAGGGGTAATAACCAACTGAAGCGGGGCGGAGAGGGATGAGTTGACGGTAACGATATGTGATTCGTTAATACTTCAATATGACAGTATATAGGCATCACGCATTATAATATCACCATTTAGCTCTTATAAGCAAAATCTGCTTTTGAATGAATAGACCTTTTTACATGGGAGCGCGAATTGTTCGCCCGGTTTGAACAAACTTGTGTAATCCATATAAAATGAAGAAAGGTTCGCTTGTTTTGAGAGTCGAATATTTTGTTACCGTGTTTAGTTAAGACACTTTTACAAATGTTTCATAATTTACTTATCCCAGTAAACTGCAACGTGCACACGACGGGACCGGGAATTTCGGTTGCTTACGCTTCATGTCTAAAACTGATCATATTATATGATGTGAATAAGCTTAAAATAATGACAAATAATGCCTAAATACGACAATTGGGTTTCTACTCTTTTTCACTTCTATTTTTACATGTTTTAATAGCACAAGTTACCATTTTTGCCGTGTTATTTCGTAAAATGTACCGATAAGAGCTCGACGCTAGTCCGCACAAGAATGATGACGTCACATTTTCTAGACTCACGCGAACCTATACGCTAGCCCGGCCGGTTCCATGGAACCCAGAATTAAGGAGGGGGAAATAATACGCTTTTATCACTTAGGGCAGGTCTATACATATTCATATGTCTATGAGTGGATATCTCACACACAACTTGTTTTATTTACATTTTAAAACCGAGCGTCCTTATGGAAAGACGCTATAGTTTAAGCTCTTAAGTTAAAAAAATAATACTAACAATGATTATAGACGGCAGCATGACCGAGTAGGAAGTCTACTATGTGCGGTGTGGTGTGGATGGGCAATTTGTTGTTCATGTCGGCAGCCAGAATGGTGCACACGTTCAGGGCAAAGTCCTGTTCGTTGGGCAAGGGGCTGAGGAGGGAGAGGGCGAGGCGCTCCATGCTGCCCCCGAAGCGCTGCAGAGTGGGGAGGCCCATGCTCTCTCGGATGTGCTCTGGAAAAATATCAAAATATCAATTTTATAATGCAATAAAGGACATGATCCTCCTTACACTGCGTTGCGGTTGCAAGGGAATTCAAGAATGATTAACAAAACAATTTATTTATTTCAGGTTTGTGAAGCATCTATTTAACCTGGCGAGTGAAAGGTGGGTAAAATTTACCCAAGGCAATTTATGTTGCTTGATAATTTTAGTTTGCGCGCTCAACTGTCCCGTGCCCCTCAGTAGCTGCGGGAGGGGAGGTAAGGAAGCGACAAGAAACGAGGAAGTAGTCAGCCACCGCTCTGCGAGGTAGTTAGACGTCGTCAAAGTTGTCAGCGGGTGAATTTTACCCACCTAGTGCTCAGTGTTTATATTCTTCACAAGAACTTGTTTATCTATTTCTATTTTATTTCAGTTGTTTCGGTTGTGATATCAGACTAATCATGCAGTATGTCGTATCGAGAGGAACAATGAAGATTATTACATTTATTAGATTGGACCGATTCTTTGGGAGGTTCGGATAGTGAGGTGGAAATCGACCAAATTAGCACAAGAAAGCAATACAGTATAAGAAATTAGCGATGACCCTTAATTATAATTTGCATTTGTTATGATTAAAACTTTAGAAGATGTTAATTTTTTTGTGATTTTATTTAGTTTTATATTAAAATAGACAATTAAGTGCCATAAGCTGAATTCTCTAAAAAAAATATTCATTCGAATAAAAATGATTAAGCTACTAATTACAACACTTTTATTCCTAGTTTCTTTATTAGAAAACAGGTAAAATAAATATACTATCAAACCAAAAATAGTAATTAGTCAAGAATTAAAAAGAACAATCTAAGTAAGAATTTCGGATGAACATTACCCAACCCTACACTCGATGTTACAAATTTGAACCTAAAGCTCGCCGGGTTAAAAAGAAGTAGGGTAACTCACCAGGTACATTGTGTTGATTGTGATTATAAGTGTGTGCCACCGTGTTTCTAGGCTTCGGTGTGCCCCAGGCGGCCCTCCGTGGCCGGTCGTCGTCTCCCTCGTCGCCACCCCCATCGTCACCCCCCGCTGCCCCGCCTCCCGCCCCACCGGTGCCCCGCGCCCGCTCCCAGCGCTCCAGGTGTCGCAGGTACAGCTGCCGGACCGCTACGCCCCCGTTTACACAGGATGGTGGCAGGCCCAGTTGCTTCAACATTGAGTCCCATAGACCCTGGCTGTTGACCTAGAAAATATAACCATGATTTGACAGAATAATGTTATTTTCTTTTTAACCTCTTGTATGTCGGCTGACATTTGGTCACATAATGGCCGTAAACCATAGAAAATTAATATCAGAGCATTCCGAGAGGCTACAAGGGTAAAGTTCGGTACTTGGGAAGCACTCCGAAAAAATAAATTGAATTATTTTTATACTAACTTTGGGCTGGAAAATCCGAATCTGAAGGAATTAGGTCGGGGAGGTCAATATCAACTGAGTTACAGGACTTTAAAGTTTCGTACACAGGAACAAATCCGCAATGCATTTTTGACATATTGTATAGAAAAAGTCAAAGTAATTCAATGTTCATATTCGTTGCTGCCAACCTCAGAAAATTGCCAAGTGTTGCCATTAAGCAATAATATCAATGTTATTATGTGAATGTGTCAAAACATAAGATAACAGTAGAATTACCTTATAAATCGGACAAGTCTTCTTCGTCCGTTGAATCCTGAATTTTACATTGATGTACTTATAATAATAGAGAACAGTAGTTTATTGGGACTTTTATCTCTTTTTGTATTATTTTTTAGTTTTATTATTTTTTGTATTAGTTTTTGGTTTGATATTATATTACTTGGTCCGTATCTTTATATAAAAAAACTGTGATTTTCCAAATAAAACACTTTTTGCTATGTGAAATAATAATTTCAAAGTACCTATATGGTTTTGACACATTCTATTCACATAATAATATTGATATTATTGCTTAATAGCAACACTTAATTTTCTTAGGTTGGCAGCAACGAATACGAACGTTGCATTACTTTGACTTTTTCTATACAAATTGTGTCAAAAATGTATTGCGGATTTGTTCCTGTGTACGAAACTTTAAAGTCCTGTAACTCAGTTGATATTGACCTCCCCGACCTAATTCCTTCAGATTCGGATTTTCCAGCCCAAAGTTAGTATAAAAATAATTCAATTTATTTTTTCGGAGTGCTTCCCAAGTACCGAATTTTTTCCGCTTCTTTATACATAAAAGATAAAATCGCATTTAAAAAATAAAAAATCGTCGTCGAGAAAATTTATGTCAGGGGAGATGAAAAAACATGCATTTTAGATGAAAAAATATGCATTTTGTACAAGATTTTTTTACTTCACGCAAGTGTTCGGCGCCATGTTTGGCCAAGTGCCATGTTTGGCCATTTCAACTATTACTACAAGAAACCACTATTTACGTACACAAAATAGGTTCTTAGTTTGGGTAAACTAAGTAATTCGTGCGTATTTAGATTGAAACACAATTTCGCAAATATCAAATCCATATAAAAGTAAGCGGAGTACTAAACAGTACAGTACAAATAGTACAGAGAATGGGACAGTCACAAATTTTGACTCGATAAGAAATTGTGCAATTTTATTACAAAACATATTCCCAGATACCTTCATCCAGCCTCCATTGTGTGTGACCATCATGTACAGAAGGTAGAGATCAATCTCCTTGCCATTGATAACAGGAAAATGTCGAATCGCCGTTCTGCAATGTGAACGATAAATTGATTACTTTCTTACACCTAAGAAAAATTACAACTACAACTTCTAACTATGATGTATAACTTCATTGCGTTCACAACGAAACTCAACCAACAAGACAATCTGAAATCATTGTAGTTCTACAATCTTACTAGTATGATTTTGTGACAATACAGATCAATGATATTGTTTGGTAAAAAAATAATGTAATAGTGTGGGAATACTTGTACAGCACTTAAAGCATCGGTATATGCAAATAGCGTCAGTTTTTTTGTATTTCTCATCATAAAAATCGTTGTTTACGTGCGGTGAGTGCCCAAAACAAAACATTGCTACGCACCCTCTAACTTCGTGGAAAGTCCGTAATTCTTTGAGGAATACATCTTTATCTTTGAGATATGCTGACGAGCTGGTTTTAACGTGGAACTTAGTCATATTTCTCTAATTTTTCTAGTAAATAAAGTCCGACTACGGCTTGACAACTTTTCTTGACAGACGCCGCATTCATAGACAAAATACTTTGGCGGCGGTTGCCGGAAACCATAGACAACCATTTATATTCGTGAGTAAGTACTGGTAATGAAAAATGATTACATGGCAACTCGTCACATAAATTTTCAGAATAAACTTATTCATATATGATAATTAATCACAGTCACAATTCATCTCAGTAACGATTCAGAACAACCATATCTTAGAAGAGTAAATTCTCTTCGCATTTTTTTTCTTAGTCTTAGTCCTAACACTTTTCATTACAGCTAAATATATATTTTTTTTCAATTTTCATTATTCATTGCATTGTTTATTTTATTACATAATTGAGAATTTTTCGACCATGCTAGGCACATGACCGTGTTCTGGTGGTCGATATATACGGAATAATTTAATTTATTGCATAATTTATTTAAAATACAACATAGTTATACCGAAATAAACCACATTTTTAAATGGATAAAGATACAAGTATTTTTTAACATATACTCCACGCAGGATAATTTCCCTCAGGGCTTATGTCATCTTTGTAGATGCTGTGTGGGGGGTCTTTTTGAGAAGATGAATTTGTGAACACGTGTCTTGAAGAGACCCATGTGGTAGGAGGAAGAAAACATGAAAAATCGTTTCACAGCCGAACTTGAACTTGTTTGATTTCTAGAACGAGCCATAGAAACGCTCCGTTCTTATGACATAAAAAAATAATCAATCAAAATATCGGTAGAACAAGGACAGCATTCCCACCTGATGCCTATTGCCATCAGATTGTTAAGACATGGGAATCCTGGACACCAGAGGTAGCTGCCAAATTCAACAATAATTTCAAGATGAACTTCATTAAAAATAAAATCCGGAGCAGACTTACCGATGAACATCTCCAAGATTTAATGACAATAATAGCCTGCACAAACTTTAGTCCAAACTTCGGACGGATGGTCCAAGGCAAAAAATGCCACTTTTCTCGTACTTCTTTTTATTCATAACATTTGTTTATTATTTAATAAAATAATGTTCCGGAACCCATTCGTTTTATTTGTTCATTGATATTGTATCTACACATATTTAAATAGTACAGTTTTTTATTATAATTTTTTTTTGAGCCGGGGGGGGGGGGTAGGCTTTTTCCCCCTTTTCCGGACCCCTAATTAAAGTAATTGGTGACCCCTGGATTATATCATTGATATAATCCTTTTAAATTTGGGCAGTGAATCTGAGAAAATGTAGATGTTAGAGTCCAGGCAAATCTATACTATTATTATGCTAGCGTCTGTACGGATGAAATTTAAGAACCCCACTTCGCGTTCAACTCCGACGCCCCGCCTTATCCAATCCATCTTCGTACGTTAACTTTGTTACTAAGCTACTGCCGTGTCGCCCTTGCCAAAGCTCGCTAGCTAGCAGCAAAAATCCGCAGAGCGGGTTTTTAACTGCTAATTAGTGGCTGCATTTGTTTCGTAATTAAGCATGTTGAATAGTGCTGTATGTCGGGTATATTGAAATTAATTAAGGATAGAAGTTCGGTACAGTCAATATTATTATTTAAAATATGTAAAGTAAAAAATGTTGAATTAGCTAGTGCCCTCCTTTGTTGCAATGTTTGAAATGTACATTCTAAGTTATATGATGTATTCAAAGTATATACTGGTGTGAAGATATACCTAAAATAATATTTAATAGCTGACGTATAACTTGGCGTTGCTTGGGGTAATGAATGATTTGAACTTAAGTTTTGAGGTTGTGAATTCTAGTGTACCTGAAAACTTGGTGTAGTTTTAAGGTGGAAATAACACTATTGTTATGGAATGAAAAAAAAAAGTACTTACCTATTTGTTTCACTTGATCGGACCATGCCTTACTCGGGTATCCTCGACGTCTTCTATCATTTACTTCTACGTCATATATTCTCCTTACACCCCTTTCTTCGTTCATCACGTAGCCTAATTTTACCATATGTAAGTATTTGTTTCACTTGATAGCGCCATATCTTTCTCAGGCGTCCACGACCTTTTCTACCATTCACTACTGTATACCGTATACCACACTGTTACTGTTAAAAAAAAGTACAGTAATATATCGACTTTAATTCGACTTCTTATATGATTGCAGTGCAAAGATAAAAAAAAACTACAATATATTGACTTTAATTCATCAACTTTTTCTATCATTCACTACTGATATCAATATTTCAGTGATGTCAATATCAGAATAGAATAATTCGATAAGCAACAAAACATATTCGTCTCTTTCACCCCTGTAGGATATAGTGTTAAGGAAGCATCGGTTATCCCACTCTAACACTCAAATCTTGAGTACAAAAAACGGAACTCCCTTAAAAAACTCAACAAAAAATCGGATGTCAGACGCCCTGATCCAATTCCCTTTAAAAATAAAAATCGTATGATTATGCAGAAGCTACTTACTATACGTAGAGCTTATTGTGAGATGGAAAATACCCCCTTAAAAGGAACAGTCTTTAATTTTATATAATTGGATTAATTTTTTTTTTTTTAATCAAAAATCAGGTTGGGATAAAATAAAACAAAATTATTTTAGTTACATTTTTGCTTTATAAATATTAGTCACAAAATTATACAGAAAAAGATTAATACTCAATGACTAGAATTTATAACATTTATTCAGATATAAAGACTAAAAATGGACTAGAAAATAATTTGAAACGTCTTCGCATCACACATTATTTTCCAAAAAAGGCGAATACCCAACAATATAAATAATACAATCAAGGAAATTTCTAGCACAATGTTACCAGCTGCAATATATATTTTTTTGAAACTGATAATAAGTGATGGAATTTAATTTCATATGGCAACATTCGCATTGAATTGAATGTTGCCATATAAAATAATTCTTGTTTATTTTTGAAAAAATAAATTATTTTGGATTTCATTGTCTTTTTATATTGTCCATTCTTTGCTATTTTCTGAATAATTTCATTGACATTTTGTCCATTCTAAAGTTGCTGTTTTCTGCAATGTTATTACAATACATCTAGACACTTGCCTTTTGCTGGTATATGCAATAATAAAAACAATTTCTCATCATGCACAGAGTGTATTTTGGCACTCTTTAACGCAATTTAGTTGAGATAGCACACAACGTACAGAAAGTATGATAATTGGCTTATCTTTTGCTTGCCACTTTGATAGCTCTACAACGGGTCTATATGTATTGTAATGTCATTGGTTTTCTGAATAACAATGCCAACATCACATACCGCTGATCACAAACAACAAAAACAAGAAATAATCACAAACCTTTGTATAAATAAACAATAAATTATTTGCTTCTAAATTAGTAGTCCTTAAATTAATATAACAAAATCCAACAATTTAGAAAAAAAAAATTACAATGAAATAAAGTTTCCTAAAATAAAGCTTTGGGTTTTCATGGTAACAAAATATTATCAAAACTAAAAAATGCACAGATTAATTATTATTGCAAATTATAGTTACCTATCTATAACATATTTGCAAACAAAATGATACTTCTTCTATTATATTATATTGACGTAAAAATAATATCCTATCAAAACTATCTACTTTTAGAATGACGACTCATTTCCAATTAATTTAAAATTGCATACTTTATCTAAAACTTTCTAATAATGAAAAGCATTTTATTAAAACGTGGTATTTTATAATTAAGAACTGCCATAGATGATAGAACTACATACAGGAGATTGAAAGCACTGAAAAACCCAGGCATTATTATTAAGGTTATACGGTTTTGTAACTCCCATAGATATTGCACTGTCAAAGTGGCGTAGCCAATGAAAATTACGGATTTGGTGTGAAAGTAGAAACAAAGAGAGGATGTGTCGTGTATAGATGCGATTTGCAATAGTATGGGCGAATAAAGTTGCCAAAACTATTGTTATTCGCATTGTTTCATACTATTAAGCCGAATTTATATTACGCAACTAGTTGCATGTTCCAAATAATTGCAGAACACCAAAAGATCTGTGTAAATTGTGCCAATCTAGTTTCATGCAAACTTCAGTATCACAGCTACCATAGCACCATCAATGCCAAAGCTTTTCATTGCAATGCACTATGTTGTTATACACAACTCTCACACAGTTACTAGGAACACACACGTCCGCTAAGCTAAAATAGTTTCGCGACACTAGTTGAATAATGGTTTTACACTCAATTAGTTGCATACCACTAGTTTTGTCGTGATTCTGCACTAGCGCGATTATAATTTTGTGGAACAACTAATGCATGATGAAACTATATATTTCCACGTGAAATTAGCAGTGCTACTAATGTCATGAAACAACTTACGCGCAACTAGTTGCGTAATGTAAATTCGGCTTTAGTGGTTCACGACTCACAGCCATCTTGAAACCCTTGTTTCAATTATCTATGGTTGCATCTTTAATACAATGGATTAACTAATAATGTTGCTAGTTTAGTGACCAATTCAATCATCATTGTTGTGGTTCTATAATCTATGCAATTGACTTAATAATTACAATAATTGATAGCATATTGTACATTTAAAAAGGCGAAAATACCATATTATTATTCATTATGTAGCATTTGAATTCTTAACACATGGTTCGTGAGATCATTATACAAAAATATTGTTCAGTAAAGTTGACTAATTATTAATATTATTATTGTAAGCTTATAATTTGTACAGTTTACATTTTGCTGCAGTTGTATGAAATTTATATTTGTTTAATCATTGCGTTTGTCATTTTGATACTGGTAAAGAACTTGACAGTTAAATTATGACATTGCTTAGAATTTAGCCTTTAAAAACTATTTATCTTGCATCAAATCTAGACATTTTATCTTACAATTTTCTGACCATAAAATAATTTTAAAGCCTTAATCTACAATTTAAAATATTCGCTAAAAATTTAATTTTTTATAGTTTTGATATTATTTATAAAAATGTGTGTGGAATAATTGACAAAAATTGAAAGTAAATTAAAAACATTTTTAATATACTTGAAACCAACGCCTATTATTTATTTTCTTGTATGAATTTAATGAAACAATTTGATCATATTATAATCTAATTTTTATCATTATTATACTGACTGAATGAAATCTATAAATTAAATAAATTATTATATAACATAATATGAGAAATTAGTAATATTTTAATTAAATAAAATAATATCAGGATTTTGTATTCATTTTTAAATAAAATCTTTGCAGTGGAATATTAATGACATCACAATATTATTAATTATAAAGAAAACTATCTACTTAAAAATATTGCACGAAGCACAAATAATGAGAACAATTTTATAAGTAGATAACATAAAATAAGGCTCTGACAAAATTTTATCAAAAAAATAAATGCAAAAATTTTAAGGAACTCTAGATTTACAAATGATAACTAGTAGTTCTGTGAACAGTAGACGTGGCGTCCAAAAAAAGCTCGTCTCTAATTTTCTCTTATTTAATAAATCAAAACCAAAATTCCCTCTGAAATCATAAGTTTTGTATGTAGGTACTACTTGAATACCTACCTTCTTAATTATAAACCATAAATATTTTATGAAACATTTTTAATTTCAAATAAGGAATTATACAATTTTTCCAAAGAAATGTTATCATCTGAATGACAATTCTCATTTCAAACTTTATTCAGGCCAGTAGGTACCATAATGTTGATTATTTTGATTTGACAGTTCGTAGTAGGAACTATGTTCATGCGAAATCTGGCGGGATAAAAAGGTAGTATCCAATAAGGCCACCATCTTGAACCGGAGTGTAACAAATTTACAGACAGACGAAATGCCAAAAGGTCAAGGTCCAACAGGACTTCACTAAGCTCAGTCAATTATTCATTTAGATGAAATTAATGTCCTTTGATGAATTTTTTTTTTTTTTTTTTTTTTTATTGGCAAAATTTTTTGATACATACAAGTAGATACATACATAATAACATAAATGAAAAGGTAACAAAAAAATCCCACAAAGGCGAAGCCTGTGCGTGGGCATTATAATATGTGGGTATAAAACAGTGGTGGTTAAAATAAAAAGATTAAGAATTAAAAATGTAGTTCATATATGTGCAGAGGTAATTGATGTTGCAGGAATTTCTGTGATTGTATTTTTATATTTAGATGTGGATATATATACATATACATACATATATATATATGTACACACATGTACATACACATATACACATGTATACATACTCATACATATATACACATGTATACATACTCACATACATGTATACATACTCACACACATGTATACATACACATACACGCAATTTTATATATATATTTTTTTTAAATCTAACGATTCGGAAAGACATGGCATATTTTAGTTATTTAAAATGTAAACAGTACAAAATTATAGGAAAAAATTATTTACTTCCTTATTTTTTAACCAACTTTTAGTATATTTTTTATATAAGTTCAAGTTTTGGCATGTGTTGATGGAATTGGGTAAGGAATTGAACAATTTTGGGGCAATACAGTTAATGTGCCTTTGGGCCAGCCTGGTTTTGCAATGAGGCACTGTGTACATGCAAGTGGTGAGTCTTTGACTAGAGCGATTTGGGTTTTTATCGAAATTGTTAGGACGAGTAAATATAAATTTGAGACATTGTAAACAGTAGATCTGCCTTAGTTCCATAATTTCAGTTTCCTGAAATAACTGATTAGTGGGATAAGTTTTGGTCTTCTGGTACATTATTTTAATGATGGACTTCTGGGCAGTTTCTAGAGGTTTCACATGGTTATTGTATGTTCCTCCCCAGGCGATTATTCCATAGGTAATGGATGAAAGCACCAATGCATCATAAACAATTTTCATGGTTCTTATATTGACAATATTGCTCATCCGTTTGAATATGTAACTTAGGTATCTCAGTTTATTGACTGTTTTCTCTAAATGGTAGGTCCATTTGAGTTGGCAGTCTATAGTTACACCTAAGTACTTAGTATATTTTCCTAATTTCACATCTTCGCAGTTTGGGCATGTAGCAGGGTTACAATTTATATTATGGAACTTCAGGTTAAGATTATTTTTAGGGGATGACTTTAGGGAATTATAGAAGGGAATACAAATGGTTTTATCAAAATTTAGACTGAGAAGGTTTCTATCCAGCCAATCTTTGACTATTGCAATGCATTTGTTGGCTTTAGTGGTTGTTTCTTCCCACGTTTTACCTTGTACTGTTATTGCAGTATCATCTGCAAAGGAGAGAATTTTACCGGGTATTGCAATATTGCATAGGTCATTGATGTAGATTAGAAAGAGAATTGGCCCTAAGACAGTTCCTTGAGGAATGCCATGTTTTGCTAGATCATAAGTGCTTAAGCTTAACCCTATTTTTGTGCATTGTTGGCGATTTAATATATAGCTTTTTAATAGCATGAGACTTTTGTTTTTAATACCAACGTTTGATATTTTCTTTAATAGGATTCTATGGTTGACTGTGTCAAACGCTTTCTTTAAGTCCAAGAAAATGGTTAGAGTTTTAGTGCTATGGTCTAGATTTGAGTATATGTTTTTAGTTAAACTAAAGACAGCATCGTCGGTGGACAGGTTACTTCTAAACCCATATTGATTAGCTGAGAGTATTGAATTAGAATCTAGAAAGTTCATAATTTGTCCCTTTAAGCACTTTTCAAAGATCTTGGATAATTGTGAAGTTAAGGTTATTGGTCTGTAGTTGTCTGTTTTACTTTGGGATCCGGATTTATGTATTGGAATAATGTGAGCGAGTTTAAAATAATTAGGGTAAATACCGAGCCTGATGGAGTTGTTGAAGATGTGACATAATGGGATGATTATATGTTTTTTAATTGATTTAATTGTGATGTTGCTTAAGTTATCGGGGCCATTTGCAGATTTCTCTTTAAGGTTTTCAATTTGTTTAGAAATTTCAAGTTCTGTTATTTCTTTGAATGTAGATAGCTCAGGGGTGGGGTCATTAGACTCTGGAAGGCCGGGAAGTATTTGATTTGAGTGAATAGAAAGACTGGGATTATTATCTATGAGGGTTGAGGCGATGTTTGTAAAGAAGTTATTGAAATTGTTTGCAATGCTCTCAGCGTCTTCTATAGTTGTATTGTTGTCAGTGATGATTTTTTGAGGAATTTTGTTAACCTTTTGATTTCTATTTGAAATTTCGTTTATGACATGCCATGTTTTTTTTGAGTCGTTTTGAGCATTAAGTAGTTGTGTAGAGTAGTATTCCTGTTTTCGTTTTTTTATGATTGTGTTTAAGTAGTTTCTAAATAAGATGTATTCTTGCCGTTTGGTGTGAGTCTGCGTTTCTTTGTTTAATGTGCAATGTTTTTCCTGATTTTTATTGATTTTAAAAAGTTTGTTTCTATGCTGAATTGAGATTATTAGTCCGCGCGTGATCCATGGTTTTATGTGTTTATGTTTACTTTTTGGTGGTGCTATTTGTTCTTGACTTTTAAGAATATATTCATGGAGTAGTTTGTAGAAGGTATTCAAAGCTGAATCCGGATTATCATTAGATAGAACTGCGATCCACGATTCTTCGGTAAGTAAGTTATTTAAAGTAGAATAATTGATTTTAGTAATTATTTTGTTAGAGTTATTTGGGTCAGTAGAGATGGGTGAAATTGGAGTATGATGTCCGTAGAAAGTGGGATAGTGGTCAGTTATGTCAATTTTTAGTGTAGCGGATTTATGTTGGTAATTTTTATTTGATTTTATAAATATGTGATCGAGACATGTATCGTTAGGATGGTTAGGTCTGGTGGTATTGTTTATGTAGGATAGGTATCCCGAGGAATACAAAACATTTAGATATTCGTTCGCGATCGGATTTAGTATGGCGTTTTGTATATTTATATTAATGTCACCCATAAAAAATGAAAAATCAAAATGGTTTGAGCTATTATTGTTAATAAAAGTTTTAATTTCGTTTGCAAACGGAATTGTGGATAGAGAAGGAGAGCGGTATACTGTCAAAATAGAGTATTTTTTTCCTTTGGAGGTGAAAGTTACATGGACAGCATTTGAATATTTGAAGTTTGGGTTTTCAATGTTTATGTTAGATAATGAGTGTTTATTGTAAAATATGGTGATGCCATCATGAGAGGTATGTCTAGCCGGAATTGAAAAAGAAATATAGTTTGGTAAGTTGAACGGGATACATTCGCGCATTTGCGTTTCAGTGAGTGCTATAAAATCAAGTTGGAAAGATAACGAATTTAAAAGGATACAGAATTCATCAAAATGTTTCCTGATGCTTCTGATGTTCATGTTTAATATATTAAAAGATGTTTCGTGAAAAAATGTGTTTACATCTTCAATATTATCACATTCATGAGTTTCAGGGATGCAGTATTCTTCTGACGGGGCCATTTTGATTAAATCCGGGTGATTTTCTTTGAATTTCCAAAGTGAGACTATTGAAGAGGTATGTCACTCGCGTCTCTAACAAATATTATTGGCGAATCCTTGTTCTTGCGGAGAAGGACGTTCCCGTTCTTCGTCCACGCATATTGGTATCCCATAGATTTTGTTGATCTCGCAAGCCAGAGCAATTGCTTGCTTTGTGGCGTCAGTTTTTCGTTAATATAGATTGGGTTTACTGAATTGGAGTGGTTGATATCTTTGGCGGAAAAATATCCTGCTTTCTTTTTTTGTAAAATTATCTTGTCTTTTAAATCTTTTGTTGCCATTTTTAGAGTAATAGTTTTCTTTAGGGGGTTGGTATATACATTAATTATAGAATTATTATTTAGTAACTCTTCACACTCAATTTTTTTGAAGATACATTCTACCGGTATTTTCGGATTTTCTTCTTTTTTAGTTACTATTCCATTTATTTCCAGCGATGTTTCTAGACAGTTTTGAAGAGATTGGTTTACAATGAATTTTAAATTTTTGTTTTCAGTTTGAATTTCTTTTATTTTTTGGTACATGTTTTTCTTTTCTTCCTCGTAGTCATCGATTTTTTTTGAGAAGAAATCAATTGCTTTGGTTATATCAGTTAATTCACACTTAAGCAGTTTTTTCATTTCAAAGCTCAGCTTCTCTATTAGTTTTTCATCCTGGTTATTTCCCGTTTTGGGCGAGTAGCAATAGTCGCATATAAACGATAGGTTATGTGCTGACTTCGACATGATTGATTGTAATTCGGCGCGAGTTAGGCCACTACACGTACTGTGAAAATACATGTTACATTTGCTACATTGGATGTCCTTTTCACTATTTATGCCCTTTTTGCACTGGGAACAGTGATTTTTATCGAAAAGAGGCATTTTCAAATTAGATTGAAGGTATTTTACAGTATGAAAATATTATTGTTGTTGCAATGGTTTTTGTTGTTGATTATATAGTTAATTGGCTCGTAAATGTGTAAATTAACAACACTTAAACACAGTTTTTTATGCACTATATTCTCAGTTGTAGATTAGTAAGAATGGGTTTGTTTATATTATTAGTAATGACTGTTTTTGTTAGAGCAATTACTTAGAGACTTGTCAAGTTAACCATAGAAAAAAGATCATCAATATATATAAATGTCTTCTTCGACATCTGTAAAGCCATTTTGGTTCAGCTAACTTAACAATAACCATAAAAATTATCAGAATGATAGCTTCCATATTGGCATGAAAAATTTTGGAGCTTAAAATCTTTGGAGTTCACAGGAATTGTGAACTCCAAAGTCAGGTTTGAAAATCACTAGGCTAGAGAGGCTGATATTGATTGTCAAAAAATAACTTTATATTTAGATAAAACAAATGTAGTTTGATGGTTGAGAGATCTTAACAAACTTAAATGCGATTTGTCAAAGCCATTATGCAATGAAAAAATTAAACAACATATCCTAAATGAAAAGCTAAAGGAAAAACAACTTTCAAACATAACAAATTAATAACAATATAAACACTCACATTGTTACAATATAATATTATAATGCATTAGTATTGTGCGCGGACAGAAGTCAAAATCACTGGGAATGCAGCCAAAAGAATCTAAACTAGAAATAAACACGTTACAAGATTTACAAGTACATACAGTAATCTCTCACTAATCCGCCACTCCAATATCTGGATAAGTGTCCAATTAGTGAAAACGGCGGATTATAGTGAATACATACATACAAAATATGCTTAAAATTAAAACAGGTCTTTTTTATCGATCTTTTGTAAAATTTCCATTTTTTGGTTTAAAGTTAAGATGTCACGTTTTCAAGTTTGCTAGAAGACTCCATTTTTTAAATTCATTAAAACAAAATATGTGCCAGAACAAAATAAACAGAAACACATGCTACAGTTGCTAGAATACACTTCGGCTCCTTAGAGTCAAAAAAATCCAAATTTGATCGATTTTGAGTTACGGATGTTACTAGCCACAAAATAACACTTTCCTTTAAGTGACAAAGAAACGTATCCATAGGTTCAACAGATAAACATATACATTGATACTACTTATACATTCAACAGATAAACATATACATTGATACTTATCCGGAGAAAATCACAGATACTGATCTCATCATTACAGATCTCATCATCAGATACACAGATCTGTAGAAAAATGAGATACGTTTTTTTGACCCTAAGGGGCCGACTTCTGACTAACCGAAGTGTTATAAAACAACAATAATGAACCCTGGTGACTGGTAAAATTGTCAGCTCTAGCAAGTTAGATGGCATTATAGTAACTGAGTGTGTAAGAGTGAGATAAACAACCAGTGTACAAAGCTTGGTGCTCGAGTCTAGGGACGCAGCGGACTACTGAATTTGGCAAACGAATACCATCAAATTATAGAGCTTGATTACATATGGATCGTCTTAAACCATAGTGAACTAACTCACTTGTTGGAATTTCTGAGTTAGAGCTTGAAATGAGGGCTCCAAATCATAATCCAACTCTGTAAGAGAGAACCAATCAGATAAATATTGTCTTGAACAATCATATACAGTATTTCTCTGATTGGTTCTCTCTGGCAGAGATAGATTATTATTTATTTATTGTTTGAAACATTTACAGAGTGTTAACAAGTATTACATTAATATTATTGCGTTGGGATGTGCACAGATATTAACACTCCAATTAAAAATGTTCACAGCATATGATTTGGATATATGATTTGGAGCCCTCATTTCAAGCTCTAACTCAGAAATTCCAAAAAGGGAGTTAGTTCACTATGGTTTCAGACAATCCATATATGTTTTCAACTAGTAAAAATAACAACGGATTATAGTAGTATGTAGTTGTTGGATAATCGAGAGGCAGATTACTGAGAGAGTACTGTAAAGTATTTAATTCTGAAACTACAAATTAGGTGCCAATGATGATTGGATGTAAAAATTAAACACAATTGATTCTCAATAACTAATTTAGTAACGACATTTACTTTTGGTTTGGTTGACATGCTTTTCTTTTAAGTGACTAAAACTGACTAAGGTACAAAACCATGAAAGTAATTATTATTTGGTATGAATTTTAAACTTAGATTTTAAATGAAATTATTACTGAATTCTGAAAAATATGTGATTCTGCAACATGAACAGAGAAAAAATAAGTAAGTGTGTAAGTCAAAACATGGTTCAGCAATAAAGTAAAAGAAATATAAAATTAACATTGACGAATTTTACAAGCAAATGATTTGAAGTAAGGGTATTATTGAAGCATAAAATTAATGATTTTTCATTTTAAAAGCTCATGTTTGCTAACATAATTTGATTAGATTATAAATAGGTGATGACTGTGAATATTATAAAATAGTTTTTATAAAAACGTATTATAAAAATGATACTGATGGTTAAATAATGTCATAGCTTGACCAATACCATCAAAATAATTGTTTCATGCAGATAGGCAGTACTTGTAGAACTGTTATACAAATACATATCACATCTATGGTCTATAAAAGTAGTCATAGATGGCCAAGACAAATATTTAAAATGGATAGATTATAGTTGGACTACTAACAGGACACTGCCACTCAGGAGATACATCACAGAAGTGGAAAACGCCAAAAGCAGACTTAGCTAAACACCCACTGGTGAACGTTTATTAACCCCAAGAGGCCCTACCCCTGCATTTGCAGTGTTGAAGAATTGTGCTCAAGCATGGTACGAAGCACTGCAATTGCAGTGTCGAACTTGTGCATCCATTTTACCTTCAGATATTACCTTTAATAGGTTAGTTAAAGACAAAAATTTAAAATGTCACTGTATCGTGTAAAGCATTGTCTACATGTTGGCTTTAACAAAAATATCTCTTTATTTATCGAAGTTTTTTCTCGGTCCCTAGGGGATAAAGATATTTCAAAGACATAAGGTGAAACATGGGAGATAACACAATGGGTCTATGACTGGGTGCTTACAAGAGCTATAGCGAACCTTTTTATTAAAGTGGTTGAGCTATCATTATGTATTATATTAATGTCATGGAAAATGCTCAATGTAACTAGGTAGATAGATTTTATAGACATTGAAGATAAAATGGTTTTCAACGGAAAAATCAAGGAAAGCTTGTAACAATAGTAATTATAAAATGATATGACAATTTACCTTATTTTATCAGTTAAAAAATGATGTGTTAGGAATGTCAGTTTATCAATAATTATTGGTTATGTTAATATTATTATATTTCAATCATCACAAATATTGAGTTACTTTGTTAATCACCGATAGACATCAACATAAAAATTATTTTATTAGTTAAAGTGTACAATATTTAGGAATATTGCATACGGAAAGTATGCAAATAATGCACATTTGGATTGGAACTAAATTTCAAGAACTACCTACCCAAAGTAAATGATGCAAAACAAAATTTAAATTAACCTTTAGAATGCTGGTCTTTCTAAATCGATCTATCCCACCAAGCAGCGCTCTTTAATACAATAATATATATATATATATATCGCTCATCCCATAGAAAAGGGTCGTAAGTCAAAATTTTCTGTTTTATAAGATTTTATTTCTATCTCTGAATGTTAATAAATATAATGGTAATACATAAATGCAACACGAAAACTGTATTTAAGTTAGATCACTCTATCTCCGCGAGATGTCACTAGTGTCCCTTTTCGACGGGATCGCTTATTTCATCATTTGTTTTCGCTCATTGTAAAATTTACTTTTGTGACCAACGACACTTTTCAATAGGATGTGCATGATGTGTTTTAATGAAGCTTCATGGATTACATGTTATGCGACATCCTTGTATGGGGATAGCCGCCGACTAATCACATATGCGACAGCTGTGCGGATAGATTAATATATAAATTATTAATGTTTCTTACAGAAGCTCTAAATTCATTTTGTAAGGTCCATCAACTTCCGCAATGCAGATTAGCAGCGTGCACGCAAATAGAATGGAAAATGAAAACTTCTCAATCAAAATCAAATGCTTATACCATTAAACTACATAGCCCTCCGTTAAATGTAGCCAGGTCTAAAACATGCAGGTATGTATTAAATACATATATATATTACAAGCACAGAAAAAGAGCAAATGCATGGAAAAAAGAGCAAAATATGCGGCCATATCAAGCGTTGATACAGCAGCGTATCAAAGCTGATTTCTTAACTATCGCTGCCAAAAGGTTAAGCATGCCAAATCATTTTTAGAATCATTGATTGAAATCAAATTAATAAATTTTTTAGATTAAGTTGTATTTTTACTATTATTGGTTGATTGATTTACTAAATAAAAGCATATTACGTAAAAAAATTCAAATATACAATTCAATTAATATTATTTATAATTTATCAGTGTAAAAATATTTTTTTCAAATAAATAATTCCAAATGAGAAATTGATTAAAAAACATGCATAAAATGACTACATAATAGTGGAACTGTTTTAAGAAGTTCTCACTTACAATAATTTAATGACAGGATTTCCTGTTTTAATTAAAATTACTTCTATAAGCAGTACATTGTTTTATAATAGAAAGGTGCTAAAATGACATATTTATTATAAAATTACATTGTGGTATTTATTAAAAATAGAAATTAATAATTTATTATGCAACGAAACACATTCCATAGAAAAGTGTCGTAAGTCAAAATTTTCTATTTTACATTTTATCTCTGAAAAGTAAGGTGATTGTGATTATCTATGCCCCACGAAAACCGTATTAATTATTATCACTATATCTTTGCGAGATGTGGCTAGGATCTCTTTTCCACAGTACTTGCTTGTTCATCATTCATTCATTTGTTTTCGCTCTCTTGTAAAATTTTTTTTTTTGACTTATGACACTTTTATATGGGATGTGTGACGTTATAATTTCACATTTACAAATAAAGAGAGCAAATTTGTATACTTTTCTTGCTCAAATAAAAACACAAAAGGTATAAATAATTATGTACTATTTCATATTTTCCGAGAAATTTATGAAAAATGTCTTCTGCTTGTACGCAGTATTTATTACTTGTTTTATTTCAATTTAATTCTGGAAAAATTATATCTACAGCTGCACTTAGACTGATTTGCATATAATAATACTAGCAACACAAAAAGCTATCGTCGTTTGTGGCAATACCACTCGCAACACACTGAGTGCTTATAGAAAGAAAACGGTTCCATGAGAGTTGATCCCCCGACAGTTGGCCCCTTCGCCATACTTATATACAATATCCAATCGGTTTAGGGAAAATATGGTATACCTACTTTACAAAATATAATAAGAATGGTAAATCGCGTGTGCGATAACTATTTCATTCTCATCAAATTGTGTTGTCTCTTAAAACGGGATCCCTGTTTCATTCTAATAAACTCGAATCATCTCTTAACCACTGGAGCGACCACGCAAAATAAATAAATTTGCTTCGATGGCTCGAGATTTCCAGACGATAATTTTTTAAATTTTTAACCCACATTAAAAAAAATCTTACCTTTGAATTTTAACATGGAGACATAAAACTTATAAAAGTGCTATATGGCTAATAAATTAACCTGTATTTTACCGTTTATCTCATATTTGTAGGGTTTATAAAAAAAATATTAAAAAATCCTAAAGTTTATAACCGCGCGGATCCTGCGTGTTCGACACTTAGAAACTGCCGTCAGAGGTACTTATTTCGAGTCAACATAGAACATTTTCTTTTTCTGTATGTTGTCTGTGGTTTACTTGATAATAAAAGGTACATATCTTTGGAAAAGGGGAATAAAAGGTATGTATCTTTAATTTTAACTGTAAACAGCTGATCAGAAATTTCTCGCGAAATAAAAATAAAAAAAATATTTTTAACATCGTTCTAAAATAGAATTTGCAACATCTATGATTATAATAGATATAGCATTTCAATAGCTTCGTTTTATGACCAAAATAACAAACGTGGGAGCTACAAATATATATATATTTTAAATTTGCCGAATAAAGAGATAATTGGCCTTTTTTGTCCGGAAAGCAATCGTTGACATTTAAAATGGCACATATATAAGCCAAAAATCGCTCCAGTGGATAAAGCAATAACAGTTTCATTCTAATCAAATCGAGTTGTCTCTTAATAAGTGATAACTGTTTCATTCTAATCAAATCAAGTCGTTTCATACTAATCAAATCAAGTCGTCTGTTAATAAGCGATAATTGTTTCATTCTAATCAAATCAAGTCGTCTCTTAATAAGTATCAGTTTCAGTGTGTTGAAAGCGGTATGCCGCCCAACAATCCTCGTCACGCTAATGCAGTGTGCGCCGTACAACTAACAGCGGTAACACGGAGGGATATCAAGGTTTGTTATAGTATGGGTATGGAGGTCTGTAGCGAATCATCGCACGCCCTGAGTTTTGTGATGGGCCGTGGTGGGTCTCCTGCGCGCGGTCATGGGCTTCTTTATCTCGAGATCGGCCTCGCGGGTTAGCGCCGAATTGAGAACCTGCGAGAAATAAATAAATAAATAACTGATGATTGAAATCTACACTGTATTTCACAATAAATAAATAAATTAACATCAAATCGATGATCAGTGCCATGTGAAAGGTGCTCCTTAAAAGTCGATTCTCAGCCTGTTTTTTTATTTATTTATTTGTTACATGCCCTAATGGGATTTTACATTCTATTTTACAAGTTATTTGTGTTAGTAATTAAATATTCAAACAATAAAGAAAATATAATAAAATGAAAAAAAAAAGTAACAACAAAAGCCTAAAATAAAATGTATAGGTACAAATGTGAACAGGGGAATTTTGAAAAGCCAGTGTCCTGGTGTTGTAAAAGGGTAATAAATGTCGGCCAGATCCTTTGGATATATTGATTAATTGAAGTAATTCAGGACAGTCAATTTTTTGTTTTGGATATTAGGCCAAAATACCCAACCAAACTGAAAAATTATTTTTGTAATCAAAAGGTATGTCAAATGTTGATCTCGGATAGGAGCTACTTTATTTATTTTTGCTTTAATTTTTAAAATATAGACTATTAAAGATTTTAATATTTTACGATTTGAGAGGCAACTTGGACAATTATTTGAGAGTAAAAGTAATCAATAAAAAAAAAAATTTTGCTATATATTTTTTTAAATTTGATGAAATAAATTTAAAATATTGTTTTTTTTTTAGAAACAATTTTGATGGATGTAAATTTAAATTACAAATTACCTATTTACATCGGAAATAAAATCTTGTCGTTTATATTTTTAAATGACTACCGAAAGAAACGCATTTTTAACATTTTTTATTATATTTTTCATTATTTTAAAACCAAGTATTATGCAGATTTTTTAAAAAAATAATTATAAATAACTCGTAAAAAAATTCCAAAGTTGCTTCCAAAATGAACAAAAACTGATTTCTTTAATTACCTATACGTCATAATTTAAAAGCAAAAAATATCCTATCCGAGATCGACATTGGACCTGCCTTTTAATTACAAAAATAATTTTTCAGTTTAGTTGGGTATTGCGGCCTCAAATCCAAAACTACGTTTTGTATGAAAGCGGCCGTGCAGCCGTTCCTCTTAAGAAGTTCTCTCTGATCTTACTTAAGAAGTTTGGTTTTTCGGTCCCTTGAAGACTGAATGGTCCAATTTTTCCCACTTACAAGGTTTTCCGCCTAAGAAGTTTTTTTTTCCATTCCTTTGGAAAACTTCTTAAGAGGTTTCCACTGTAGTATTAAATCTGTGCTTATTCTTCTTTCTGAAAGTTTCAATTTTATTTGACATTTTATCCAAGAGAATGCAATTTATAGTTTATATGCCTATATAGAAAATATGGCTATATGGCCGAATAACAAAACACAACATACTTATATGTGCAGTGTGCTTAGGAAATATGCTATACCTACTCATACATAATATAACTAAGTGTCACCGAATGGGTATGCCGAGAAAATATACTTATATAGAAAATATGGCTATATGGCCGAATAACAAAACACTTATACAGGGTGTAACGGGACGTACCCGAGAGATTTTACCCAGCGATTCCTAAGCTTAATTGGAGTAAAACATCTGTATATCATTTTGCTGTACGGTGACATTTATTTTGCAATTAAAAACATTTTTTTAAGTGGTAATTAAAAACATGTTTTTCCACACCCCGTCGGTGATCGCGTATAAACCCCGCTGTCCCCTCCCCCCTATCCGCCAGCCAATCCCCCGCAGATTGGCAGCGCGCTCCCTTGCTCTCTTGTGTACATGCTACGTGCACGTGCATTGTCTCGCGACTACACCAATCATAATTGCCAGAGGTGACGTGTGATTGAAAAACATTTTTTTTGTTTTTAATAGAAAAAAATATCATCGGAGAGCAAAACGACATGTACATTTCTTACACCAAATAACCTCAGGAATCATTGGTTAAAATCTCTCAGGTACGTCCTGTTACAGTGCAGCATGTGCAGTCTGCTTAGGAAATACGCTATATCTACTTATACATAATATAGCACGAATATATTTTTAGTTTTGATCAAATTGCAGTCAGCCGTCAGGTCAAACGGTTGTGTTGAATTGATGGATTTTGAAAGACCCGCTCTGAGACTTACTTCTCTGAGTGCGGCAGGCACGGCGGGCTTCTTGTACGCCTTGGTGGTGGAGCCCAACACTTCCATCTTCAGCTCCAGCAGGTTCTCACACTTGTAGCGCAGCTCGGTGCGCCCCCGGAGCGTCTCGCTGATGGGGCGCCTGCGGCCCGGGAAGGCCATGGGGCGCACAATGGTTTGCGAATCGTCCTCTCGCCTGGAATTGAAAGATTAGAATATAAAACATTATTCAGATTATCGGTTTAGCTGGGCCTCAAACGTAACATAATCCCTAGAGCAATTTTGTGCCCTGTCCGTTCAACAGACGTTGGCTATCATTTTGGCTATGCGGACTTTGTTTACTGCAGCCCGGAACAGCTCTACAGTAGACTGGCCAAACCACTGTCAAGTTTTTCAGCCACGATGTCCTCATTCTTCTGTCTTCCGGCAATCTTTCCCTGCATTATGAGATGCGTACTTCTCCGGATGTCTCATCACGTGTCCTAGATATTGAAGTTTTCGGATTTTTATTGTTTTAAAAACTTCTTTTTCTTTATTCATCCGAACCATAACATCTTTACACATTTAATAGCATTTGAAAAATATTTGTCAAGGTTTGCAAATTTTTATAATACCTTTGTCTAATTAAACAGGTTTTTTGGTTACGTCTAAAGTGGTAATTACAGTTTACACAATAAAAAAGCGACTTTAAAATTTTAATCTATATTTGCAAAGAAAATTTTAATATTTTTAGATTCATATGTTGATTTGTAATACTAAAATCTGTAAGAGTCTTTCATCTAGCTTTCAAATACAGTATTTGATTTTTAAATATGTTCAAAAACAACAAAAATTTATCTGGAATCGAATGTAATGCGAAAATATATCTTGCACTTTGTTGGATTTCATGCTCATTATAATTCTTATTCAGTTGTAATCATGCTGTACTTCCCACTCACTTATTCACTTGTAATTGTGCGGTACTTCCCACTCTATATGGTACTTATTCACCTGTAATCGTGCGGTACTCCCCACTGATTATGTTACTTGTTCACCTGTTATCGTGCGGTATCTCCCACTCATTATGATACTTATTCACCTGTAATTGCACAGTACTTCTCACTTTATGTTACGTAATTGTGTAGTACTCCCCACTCATTATGTTACTTATTCACCTGTATTCTCTCTCATTGTTACTTATTCACCTGTAATCGTGCGGTATCTCCCACTCATCGGTGTCCTCGTTGTAGCGCACCCGGTAGACGAGGGCGCGGCCTGCCTCGGGAACGAAGTTGTCGGCCAGCAGCAGTTTGCGCTTCAGGTCCGTGATGAGCTCCTCCTGCTGCGCTTCGCGCTCGCGCCGCTCTTGGTCGTGTGCCTCGCGTGTCTCCACCATCTCCTCACGCACAGACGCATATTTCGCCATGCACTTTTTCAATCTGAAACAAGTTTTAATATTGTATTCTTGTGACAAATAATAATAGTTTGACGTTCTGTTGGATGTACAGTACAAAATTGCGGGCTTCAACATTGATTATTAATCATAATCAATATTATAGAAGTTGATGATAGTGACGATGAATTCCTCATCCATTGTGTCTTCCAACGAAAACCAAAAACATTTCAACCCCATGTTAATGATACGGTTATTTTTTTTATTTTATTGTTTTTATTTCTTGCTAGAATTTTGAGTTCAACAAAAATCATTTTAGGGCAGGAGGAACTTACAATTCATAGGTAGAGGTAGTATTTACAATTTTACAAATGTATTTTGATATCAAAATATAAGTTTTAAATTCAGTACAGCAAAAAAATAAAAATAAAGATATGTTAAGTAGAACAAACAACAAGAGAATACACGTAAAGAAAGAAAAACAAGGATACGAGTATATAAGATAGAACAAAAAAAGACAATTACATATTTTCATTTTTAAATGTAGTTAAAAGCATTGCTTTGCAATTTTTTATTATGATGGATGATTTTGTACATATCTGGAAGTGAATTATAAAGTGTATAGGCATTTGAGACATTTCCGAGTTTTTGGGGCGGTATCGCATGTCAAAAGATGTACTCAGTCAAATTTGTGACACATGAAATTCAAAGAGATATTACAACTACTGGAGAGTAAATTATATTTATTCCATGTAATATCATATATAGGCCGTCATTTATTTTTAAATGCACAAATATTTTTGTAGGAACAAAGCTGTCAGATCCTACAATGACTCAAAACATGGGATATTTTCACAGTTGTTCTGGTTTTCAAATAATTTCGAGGAATATTCTGCTGTTTTGGCTGGCTACACTAATAACTATTTCTTTAGTAAAAGTACATTTGAAACAGCGCGTGGTGTCATTTAACATCATTGTTACTTTAACTGTTTGTTAAAATTTAAAATTTTGCTCACAATGTAGCTTTCTGTTGAAACAGACAGCCCTTAGCCAACTTCTATAATACGAGGGTAATTCGTAAAGTAAGGTTCTCTATGCTGTCAATAAAGATAGCGGCCTGTTGGGATAAATCTGGCAACATTGGCTGACTCATCAACTCCCCCACATCTTTCCCTGCCGCTCCCGCCACGCTACACCGCTCAGTGCCGGCCTGGCAGCCATCGAAGATGGGGCTTCCTATCGCTGTATTCGCCAGATGCGAAATTCGCACTGTGATACATTTTTTACACAAAAAGAACTCCGCCTACTGACATTCATCGTCAGTTAATCGAAGTTAATGGTTTATATTTATTTCTGTCCAACATATTCGCAAATGATGTAGAGAATTTAGTGAATGTCGCACGGAAATTCACGATGAAGACCGGAGCGGAAGATTGTCCAGTGGTGTGAGGCTTCTTCATGACAACGCTTGACCTCATGTCTCAAATCAAACTCAAGACTGTTTTGCCTAGCCTCTAGTGATAACCACTTATTCCCAAAATTAAAGAAACACTTGGGTGGAATGTGCTTCCATACTGATGATGAAGTCAAGGAAGAGGTTATTCGATTTCTTGGAGGAATGGCGGCAGAATTTTAAGACTTGGGGATACAAAAGTTGGAGCATCGTCTGCAAAAGTGTTTAGACAGAAACGGCGATTACGTAGAAAAATAGAGTAAGTTTTAAGCTTGTATAATACTAAGGAAAACAATAAAGCTGTATATTTTAAAAAAATATGGAAACCTTATTTTATGAATGACCCTTGTATAAATAAGCGTAAAAGAAGTACCTGTTTGTTTTGTGATCAACCTCTTGTTGAAGTGTAGCAAAAGTGTTGTTGACAATGACAGTGGTTTCTTCCTCAAGGTCTATTTTCTGCTGCATCTCAACCTGAAATTGAAATGGTAGAATTAAGCACATTTATTACTAGCTGAAGTGTACCTGGCGTTGCTCACGGTTATTATGGAATAAAGTTTTGAGGTTGTCAATTCTGGTGTACCTGTCTGAAAAATGGGTGCCTTTTTTAAGGTGAAAATAAAATTATTGTAAAGAAATGAAAAAGTTTACTTCTTACGTGTTTGTTCCACTTGATTGTGCAGTTTCTTCCTCGGGTGTCCCCGACTTCTTCAACCATTCACTTATACCTCATATACTATCCGTACACCCCTTTCTTTGTTCATTGCAAATGCCACATTTTACCACACTTTTGATTCACTTGGTCGTGCCATGTCTTCCATAGTATTATAGTAGTACCATTCACTTCATATAGTATCATGAAATTCACATTGTTACTGTTAAAAACTACCTTATCCACTGGAGCGAAAGAGCGATTTAAAACTTTTTTCTCGGATTGCTAAAGGAAATTTTTCCACCCACATTAAAAAAATCATACCTCTGAATTTGAATATGGAAACATACAAACTAATTGTAGTTCTATATAGCCAATGTATTCAATATCTTTTGTCTATTATCACATATTTGTAGGATTTATAAAAAAAATATGATTAAATCGTTAACTTTAAAACATTTAAAGAATCTAGAGAATATTTATTTTGTTATATCTTGAATGTACAATATATTATATAGTCGCTTTAATAAAAAAAATTAAAAAATTGACATATTTTGGCAACAAAGCAATCTGTGGATGTGGAAATAGTGCCATATTGTGGCAAAAAGCGTTCGAGTGGTTATATCAACTTAAATCGACTGCGTATATCAATCCAATGCAGAGATAATGGTTAAGTCTACCACGGGCGTCTCCGACTTCTTCTACCATTCAAACCACTCTCTAAACACTCCTGGCACTAACAAGAACAACCATTGAAATTTTTAGCAAAATCGGACAAGTAGTTTTTTCCTTTAATTTATATAGACAGACATCAAGTCAACTCTTGTTACATAGCATCTTGTTTACCTCTCTCTTCTTCCGCTCGGATATTTCGATGCTCCTCTGCTCCAAGATGATCTGACTCTCATTGAGGTTATTGATGATATCCTTCTCTCCGCCGCCCCCGCGCACCAGCCTGTCCTGAAGCAGCTTAATCTTGGCCTCTAGCTCTGAGGTTTTGCAGCGCTCCGCCTCAATGTGGGACTCGGCCTCCATGCTCTGGTTTACCAGCTCCACGGTAAGGGCTTCCACTTCCACTGTAAAATAACAAAAATACATTAAATAAAAAATTTACTTTGCAATCATATTTATTATCTAGACCGGGTATGTGAATCTCAAGATTAAGACTGAAACCAAAAACATTGGTTTAATAACTCAGGTCCGGGGCATACGTCATTCCTATGTCTACCTACGTTAAATTGTCGTGAAAACAAGCTTAAGTGCCCAAACGGTTAAGAAAACATTTATCAATTAAAACAAAGATCGGAAGAAGCATCGTATTTTATCTTTTGTTGGTCTGCACGGAGCAAATATTTCCTCCAGAAAGTTCGGTCCGATACTAACCACTAGACTAGCTTTGTGAAGGTCATTTTTCATACATGAAATTGAGGCAGTTAGAAATATTTTAGGTAGGGGCTCTCGCAGACTTTATCATTAACAATTTAATCAGTTATATGCATATTTAAACATATAGCGAGGCGGCATATTGATAAAAATCTTTCTATTCTAAAAAATTACATCACGCAACAAATTTTGACAACGCTTTTGCCACAAAGTGACATGAAATGCCAAAAATGTGATTGACACCCCTTTCTATGCTAATGCTGTTCTGGGACACTGGAGAAAATCAATCTGTTTCCTTGCAGTGCTGTTATGGAAGGGGCAAGTAATCTCTAGTTTATCCACCTCTTTTTTGGTCTGCCTCTTCAAGTTACGTTACTATAGAAAATTGTCATAACCAAAGATGGATATAGGGAGTGGAAGAGGATTGAAGCTGGACGGGAGCTGCAGGATTTGAGGAGAGTTTGTGGAGGAGATCTAATGGAGGAAACCAAATCCAATCCTGGTTTATAGCGCCGTGATGATGGAATGATTGTTACTTGTGGCTTGTTCCTCTTGCCGTTTGTATGCAAACACTGTGAACGAATGACGAGTGAGAAATGAGACAAGTCGGTACCGTTGTTCTCCTGTGGAAGCGGGGAGCTGGTCTTGGTCCTCGGAGCACGCTTAGGCTTCTCTTTCTTCTTCACCTCCGTCACCTTGCGATCCATCAGCAGCTGCCGCAGCCGGGCAATCTCCTCTTTATACTCATGCAGCTTGGCGTCTTTGGGATCCTCGTTGCGGACTGGCTTGTTCTTGATCGCTGCAAACAACAACCAAAACACATTATAGGTTGCGCAATTAGAGTTGATTCAAACAACACATACTTGAAATTGTGTATATTGGTGCAAATATGATATACTTGATGTTGACAATTTTGCTCTATTCTAATTGCTCAACCTTTTTCAAACAGCAAGTCACCTTTTTTACATATTTTTATTCTGTTTAATAACTCAGGTACGGGGCATACATCATTCCTATGTCTACCTATGTTAAATTATCGTGAAAATAAGCTTATGTGTCCAAGCGGTTAAATAAAATGTTCTCTATTATTATAACTTATTATTATATTCTATACCTTAAGAGTACTTCATATCCTTTTTTTGGATATAACACACATTAAATAATAATTATTGTATACTGTACCTAAATATATACTAGCTTTTATCAAACGTACATCACACTTTAATAAACCTAACATATTATTTAAATATTACACGAATATAATCCGCGCATCTTTTGTATTTCTTTTCAATATTATCTCAACGTACTTCTAATAACAACTACTGTATCAGCGATATTATTTTTGAGTACTCTCATACAGTCTTATTTTGTTCTTAATATAATACTGTTTCCCTCCTGTGTACCACTGTATACTTATAATCTCATAATGTATTACTTTAATGTAAAAGCTTTTTATAGCGCTTAAATAAATAAGTATGGTGACCGGACAACTCAGAAACATGCAACTACAACACCTGCCTTGAAAAGTCATTAAAAATGATGAATTTTCTTTTTTAAACTGGTTAAATAGGTTCCTCATTGCTGAGGATCGTGACCCCTAATCTAATTTTCCTGATGGACAAGGCTACTCCGAACCTCGCACACCTGCGCTCGTGGAGAGCCAAGGATACCGACGTACCAGTCGCCAATATTAATTGCACTCCAGCACATTTGTGATCTTCCTTTTCTTCTTCCGCCTTCCACTTTGCCAGTGACTATGAGTTTCTCTCTGACTATGAGTCCTCAGTTTGGCGAGCAAAGGCATAGTATCTGAAGATAGATTGTAGACAGATAGTTAAAAGCATATTGTGGATGCCTAGCTCTTCCTCTTTTACGAAATACCTGGATTATATTTAGCATATTTTGTATGTACGCACTATAATCCGCTGCTTTCACTAATCGGACACTTGCCCGGATTTTGTAGTGGCAGATTAATTAATAAGAGAGTATTGTATATTATAAAAAAATCAAGGACCCAACATCTTTCAATAATTTTTAAGAAATTATAACTAATATTGAAAAAAAGAATGCACCCTTAGCTCTGTGTGAGTATCGCAAAGTAGTGATTGTCTCTTCATAATTGTACGATGCTGGTCCAATGTTGGCAATCATGATCGTCTTCGAGTTTCCTCCCAATGAGTCTTGCAAAATCCTTGTTAATTTTGAGTCTCTGGAAAATACACACAAATTTAAATTAAATGAGTTCATCGTCAATAAACAAAAAATATTATCATAACCACTGGAGCAATTTTTGGCATATATATGCGCCATTTTAAATGTCTCCAATTGCTTTTCGGATAAAAAAGCCAATTATCTCTTGTTTCGGCAAATTAAAAAATATATATATTTGTAACTCCCACATTTGTTATTTTGGTCTTAAAACAAATCAATTGAAATGCTTTATCTATTATAACTATCTATGCCGCAAATCTGTACTTCGTAGACTACTGTAGAATGATGTTAAAAATTATTTTTTTCACGCAGAATTTCTGATCGGCTGTTTACGGTTAAAATGGTCGCTTTTCCATATGTACCTTTCATTATCAAGTATACCACAGACAACATACAGAAATCCAAAATATTCTATGTTGACTCGGATAAGTACCTCTCACGGCAGTTTCAAAGTAACAAACACGCAGGATCCGCGCGGTTATAAACTTTCCATTTTTTAAATATTTTTTTTATAAATCCTACAAATATGAGATAAACGGTAAAATACAGGTTAATTCATTGGCTATATAGCACTTTAATAAGTTTTTATGTCTCCATGTAAAAATTCGAAGGAATGATTTTTTTAATGTTGGCAAAAAAATTTAAAAATGACCGTCTGGAAATCTCGAGCAATCGAGGCAAACTTATTTATTTTGCGTGGTCGCTTTAGTGGTTGTCCCTTTCTGTTTCCTCCCTTCTTCATTAATCTCTAACCACACCTCCACCGCTCCACCCCTACCACAATACTTAGTAACCACTGTTTTGTAATTGTCATGTCATTATATGTTTGCCCTGAGGAAGGAACGGTCGTTCCGAAACCGGTCAGCGTTAATAAAATATATAAGCGGTTTTAACAAAGTAATGTTGTTTCATTTAATTAAATTATATTGATTATAAAACTATCGACGATTCGGCAATTCCAGATGGAAGAAGATCATTGGGCCAACAGGATGTTTTTTTGTGTGTTAATATATTTTTTTTATTTCAAATACTTTTTTTTTCACTTTGAATATTAAAATTAATCCTTACTTTCATTATTGCTCTCATTAATGCTTATTTAGGGTTGAAAGCTCGGCAATGCTGTGTCATAGATAATATTTTTAAAATATATATTGTTTCCACTTAATCCCACGGAAACATGTTTAAGGAAAATACAGTACACCTACTTACACAAAATATAACTAAATGTCCCGGAAGAGGTGTGCAAAGAGGATGTACTGACGAATAATCAAAGTATAAAACATATTCAATTGAAATGCATTAAGGAAAAAACTACTTGTCTATATACTGTATATACCAGCATTTAAGTAAATTCTTTGATATCTGTACCAATTTAATAAAGGTATTAATGAAGTCGATTTTATGTTTGAAATTGATTAATGATGCACAAAAAATTATAATTATAATATGGGAAGGCCAACTGTCGGATCACCCAATGATAATGGCAGTAATAAAAAATAGGTAGTATTACCTGTATGGAACGTGCGGAGAATTTTCTGCCAAAGCTGAGATGACGTTACCGAGGCTGGACAGGGCCTGATTGATTTTGGAGGCCTCCCTCAGACGATCGGCCGATGCGTTGGTCTTACCCTGACGTTCACTTCCGGCCAAGTCAACCAGGTTCAGCTTTCCGACCCTGGACAATAATAATACATAAATAATTATTGATAATAAGGACATTCGTACACGGAGATATTTACAAGCGACTTGAGTTTTGTGCGCATAGCATTTGCGTCGCTCGTGAGTATACGCCATACTATTTTGCTGGTATGGCTGATACTAGCAAAATATTCAACGCTTCAACTGTGGGTTTGATGTCAGTTGCACGCTACTGACAGTGCTGGTAGCATTCGCTTCTACTACTCATTTGACAGAAATGGTGTCGTAACATGATTTAAATGATAAATTTGTTCTGGAAGTGGGAAATATTCATGTTAATGTAACTATAATTTACTGGAACACGTAACAAAGGATTTAGCAGAGAAGGCGTGGATCGAGGCTGGAAAAAAAATCTATTTGACATCATTCTCAAGGTTCTTTGGCGGCGACGAATGCCCTACAATTAATATTTATTTCGTTGTATGGATGGACCCAAAATCTTTATTTATATAATTTTTTATGTTTATAATAAAGATAGATAAAAAAAAATTGTCTTCATCGCTTGAATCACTTCACTTGACATCGTATTAACTCCATGGCAGCACGTGAAAAATAATCAAGTTCATTAAAATTCAGGTAGCGCCCTTCCTTAACCCAGCCTTGTCTACAATGTGTAATCTGGTACACATTGCATCCTGTTTTTTTTTTTTAAATTTTATTTATTCATCAAATTGTTAGTTACATGTTTTGAGGATTTTACGACCACCATATTAGGCTCATGCCCGTGCTGTATTGTTTAATATCTTCGTAAATATGGAAAATTCGGGATTCAAATTTTAGGTAATCCTCAGTACCTATCGGGCACATCAGAGGTATTTTGTGAAAATCGGAAATAAATTCACCAATATAATCAAACGTGTCGCATACGAACAGCGCTGTGGGTGGGACGTACAGACGTGTTAAACTAGCGGGTAGTGTGACACTATTAACGTCTCACCCTCACCAACTTTGCTATAAGTGAGCGCGAGAAAAAGAACCGGCAAGTGGTCAGATCCGTATACGAGCACCGACTGGCTGCAGCAGAACACCGTCAGTAGCCGATCGGCATTCATTCTGAGTGGTTTCCTCGCCCATATTGTGAGCGACTACCGATAGTTTTTTCATGTTTTCAGCTTTTAAATATCAATTATTATAATTTTTTTACTTCAACTCTAATTAAATATAGCGATTGGCTATGACTATTCATATTTTCCGCTTCTAAATCGCCCATTTCTGCTTTTGGATTGCATTTTTTAGCACCGAAAGGAGAAGGTTAACCCCACAACATTGCACACATATGTGGCAAAAGTTTGCCAGTTTGTACACTACTGTAGAAACAGGACAGCTCTTGAGAGGGAACACAAAAAAATTTCAAAATATTATTATAATAAAATCAGGACAAACATATTTAACCAGTTAACTAAAACCAACTAAACATACCTTATATAAATAGTGCAAAACAATTAAAATAAACATTACAAAATAATGGTGATCTTACAATAAAACAGTATCATCACAGCGCCAATCAATACTATTTGGTTTTTTCCACATTTTAATGATCCTCGTTAAATGCTGATGTAGATCGCATTTCGTATATGCATTTGAATATCGGTGAAACAACTGGCCCTAAGTAAACTAATGTTAAAAAAAATAATAAATAATTTAAGAAATTTTACCAGAAAATGGTAAGCACTTAGCTAGTCAAGTAAAAAAATTAGACACAAACGCAATGCAGTCCAGATGTGAACTGATTATATAATATGTATTAATCTTTTGGAGGCCGTCAATATCGGCGGTGGATGAAATGCAGTTTACAAAACACGGATGATTTATTTTTCCTTATTAATATATCTGTTTCCATGGTTTCTGGTAATTTGTTTCCCCCGTAGTAATTTTATTTTTAGATAAAATAAGTGGTCCATGAAAAGTATGATTACAGTAATCTGACATTACTTTGCTTCAGTTTTATCAAGTCTGTTGAATCAATGAAAAAAAATATTAAGGGGGTTTTTCATGTCTGAGGTCTGCCACTGTCACGACGGAGTTCACTTAAGAAGAGTGTCATGACTAAAACAGACTGTCTCCTTCAGTCTAAAAGGTTTGCAAGACAATAATATACACAATTTCCGTAAACTAGTGGTACAAGCGAGAAACTGGGGAACCTAGAGAACCAAAAAAACTTTTTTTTTTCATTTTGAACATTAAATTATTATTTTTTTTTTTACTTTTTATTTTTTTTGCTAACTAAAGGGTTGAAAAAGACTGTGCGCTTCGACACGTGTTAAAAGACAATAAACAGATGATAGTAACAACCTAGTGACATAAAAAATTTAAACTTCAGACACGATTTACTCAAAATCGAAATCTCAAATCAAGTTATACCACAAAATCGAAATCTCAAATTAAGTTATACCACAAAAACGAAAGTTCAAATCAAGATATACCACAAAAACGAAAGCTCAAATCAAGTTATACCACAAAAACGAAAGCTCAAATAAAGTTATACCACAAAAACGAATGCTTAATTCAAGTTATACCACAAAATCGAAAGTTAAAATCAAGTTATACCACAAAAACAAAAGCTCAAATCTAGTTATACCACAAAATCGACACTTTAAATCCTCAAAGGTGATATAGATTCACCATGTACACGGTTGGTAACTGGATAAAAGAGAACAGTGACACAACACAGAACACGATAAAAGAATAGGTTGGGTTAGGTTAGGTTAGTTCTTTTTCTTCTATGTTCTGTTTTGACATGGAAGTTAGCATACCTTATGGACTCCGTCCCCTTGTGCGCCATCTCCACTGTGATGAGGAAGATGGCATGCGAACGGGACGAGTGCTCATTCATGTCGGTGCGGCCAGTCGTGCGGTTTCTGTTACCAGCCTTCATCACCCGGCCCATATCGGAAGCTGACCGGCACACCACCGAGGTCATGTCCGGGATATAGAAACCGGTATACTCCTGGAAAGTGAGATCCGCCGGTTAGTCGGTGAACAAATTTGGATTATTTAATAAGATTCTGAAACAGCAGCACTCTTTGGACACTCCATTTCCATATTTGTGGATAATCTAGTCAGAGAAACGGTCATTCTTTTGAAACCGACATCAGCTATGTTCTTTTAAGTAATGTTTTGATTAGTCTTTATATAAGCCCAGAAAAAATTAAGTTTCAGGCCCATAACCACTCGAGCGCTTTTTGCTACAATATGGCACTATTTCCAAAACCACGGATTGCTTTGTTGCCAAAAAATGGCAAATACTCTCTAGATTCTTTAAAGTTAACGATTTAATAATATTTTTTTTATAAATCGTACGAACATGTGATAATAGACAAAATATAGGTGAATTCATTGGCTATATAGAACTATAATCAGTTTGTTTGTCTATATATTCAAAATCGGAGGTATGATTTTTTTAATGTGGGCGGAAAAAATTTCTTTAGCAATCCAAGAAATAAAATTTAAATTGTTCTGTCGCTCCAGTGGTTAAAACATCTTTAAAGTTCAAAATATCGTACTTTCGAACCCCATTTCGGTTATAGTTATAATGTACAGTAGGGAAAATAATTTTTTTTTAGAAAATGATCATAAAATATTTAAATATAATTAGCAAAATAAAATAAAACATGCTTGGCAAAAGTTTTTTTTTAATAAATCAAAACAGGCTTAAATAGTGTTAAACGGTAATTAAAACCTTAAAGCCATCTACAGAGTATTATTGTTGACGGCCTGATCACGAATTTTACATAACATGGTGCAACGTTTTAACAAGGATTAGAGAGATTTATAAAGTATTTGAGGTATATTTGTAAAGGATGGTTTTACCTGCCCCCTTAATGTGAGCCCCCCCTTCTTGCTGCCGTCCTTCCTGAGCAGGTCCTTGACCTCCTCCATGTACAGCTCAATGTAGGAGCAGCTGACCAGGTAGGTGAGATCCTCGCTGGCCTCCGACTGGATGTGGTGCCAGATGTGGCTGAAGGTGCGTGGCACGATGCCCTCCTGCGTGATGGTGCCTTCCATGGTGTGCGTTTTGCCCGTGCCCGTTTGACCATAGGCAAACACGCAGCCGTTGAAGCCGTCCAGCACCGAATTGACCAGCGGACGGACCTACAGAACATCAAACACCAATGTATATTTAAAAAATAAGTTTACTAAAACTCCAGTACAGCTGGTTGTCATTCAAACATACTCCATTTCCTACCGTCTGTGCGGTACATCTTAGGCCGGGCATACACGAACAGCTTGAAGCAGACAGGATCGACTGCTTCAAGCTGCGACTGCATAGTGAACTACAGACTTCTATGAACGTAGTACGGCGGTTGGCAGCGTGGTGAAAATTCATCATGCAGTCAAACAATCGCCAGGCATACACTGATTGCTTGAACTGTTGACTGCTCTCGTGCAGTTACCTCTGCCCGCGCTCTTCATTCAGTCTTCGTATGAGCAATCAGCAGTAGTGCTTCTTCCTCAACACCCATGATGCTACTGATTTGAATTAAAATTGAAATTGCCAACTGCTCGAACAGTTAAGCCAACTGCTCGAGCAGTTTTCAATGGCAGCTTCAAGCTGTTGACTCTGACTGCAAGAGCGGTTTGTGTATGTTTATCACAGGCTAACTGCTCAAGTTGTACATGTATGCCCGGCCTTAGGCTGGGAATATATTGACGGCTTCAAGCAGTCAATATCGAAGACTTCGAGCAGTTAACATCGACGGCTTCTAGCAGTCAACATCGACGGCTTCAATCAGTCAATATCGAATGCTTCAAGCAGTCAATATCGACAGCTTCATGCAGTCAATATCAACGATTTCAAGCAGACAATACCGACAGTTTCAAGCAGTCAATATCAACAGCTTCATGAAGTCAATATCAACAGCTTCAAGCAGTCGATATCGACGGCATCAAGCTGTCAATATCGATGGTTTCAAGCAGACAATACCGACGGCTTCAAGCAGTCAATATCAACGATTTCAAGCAGACAATATCGACAGCTTCATGCAGTCAATATCAACGATTTCAAGCAGACAATACCGACGGCTTCAAGCAGTCAATATCGACAACTTCATGCAGTCAATATCAACGGCTTCAAGCAATCATTATCGAAGGCTTCGAGCAGTCAATATCGACGGCTTTAAGAGGCTAGACTTTGAACGACACGCGGAACACCCGCGTCTGTCATTCTGTCCCGCTCACAATAAGCTCACGCACACTTACAATACATGCGAATGCGAAATGTGCGAATGAGACAATGCTAAAATTTACCTACAGAAATTGCTCGAAAAGGGGTTTATGGAGAATACACTTTTCTACACCAAAACTTTCACGAAATTGAAATTTTAAAAAATATTTTTTTTTTAGAAAGACGAAGCTACGTCGGTAGCTTTTTATAATTTTATAATTCTTTATGAGAGTTGAGTTAGCAGCACTCTTTCCTTAAATAATATTTTTTGATAAATCGTACATGTTTGACAGTAAATGTTTACGTTAATACGAAACGCATCGAAAATTCGAAAACATACCGACATAGTTTTCACCCTCTAGAAGGCACTATAAAAAAAATATATTTATTTTGTGCAATTTTCGATGTAGAAAAGTGTTTTTTCCCGGGCATCCTTTTTGTATGGGCCGAAAAGCGAAGTCTATCGTCTTAAGCAATCAATATTGACGGCTTCAAGCAGTAACTGTAATGATATTAAGAAAAATATTAGAAAATAACACGGCAGTCTGATTATTACCTGCCTTACATCAAAATTGGTATACTTGCCCTAACATAAAATATGGGGATCATTTTGATGAGCTGGAGGCAAATCACGTGACTATATTTTTGGCACCCGGAGGGTTAGAGAATGCTTTAAATAAACTACAACATCAGTGGTACGTTAACCGCCGAAAAACGCACATTGAAATAACCAGATCCGGCGCAGAAAAGTAAAGTTGCTAAAGAAAGGCAAAATTTTGCAGCACAATGTATTGCGGAACTTTTCTATGCAGGGTCTGAATGTTCGTTTTTAACCAAACCGCCTACAAATTGAGTTGTGTAGCAAAATAGAAAGTAGGAATAGTTTAACAAAATATTCGATTTTGGAAACAAGCCCGAACTTTTGTTTACCCAATTTAAGATGTGTATTTGTGATTTGAAGTTTTTTACGCAGCCAGCAATTTGAGCGCCTTTGTAAAAAGGACCAGTAAATCGTAAGCAGATTTTATTTTCGAGGACTAAATAGTGATATTACAATGCGAGTTGCCTGAATTCTGTCTGACTGATTTATTGACAAATCACAGAAAGGGAGACAGTCACACCACCTTCCTGCTCTTGGTTTGTTCCCCCTTCCCTGATGGGGGCTGGTCAATCAATTTGGATATCTACAGTGAAAATAATTATTTATTTCAATAGTTACCATTTCATCGTAGAGGCTTTCTTGGGTAGCATTCCAATCGTAGGCGGCATCGTAGGTGAAAAGTTTATCCTGGCCCTTGGGACTGGCTACCTGCACCACTCCGCGGTCATTCAGCACTTGGACTATCTGTTAACAAAAAGATCATCAAATGAAGGTGTTTAAGTGACCCGACTGAGGATACACTGTGGGGAGCAGAACGAGAACGATGGAAGACTGGAGGAGAAGGGAAAAGGACCTATGGATTTATGGATTAGTCGAAATCCTACCCACAGACGTAGCACCATGATGATGATGAAGGTGTTTAAATCTTTCGGACTTTACGACTTATACTTTGGAGGCTGTAATTTTGTAGAAAAATAGTATCCCATCGAAGCAAAAATAATAACAAAGTTTCCAAACGTGTTGAAATTTCAAAATAATTTGCAAAGGTAAATAATAATAATATATGGTTTATAATTATTACTCATCAATATGTAAATCATCATATTATTAAACAATTATTATCATCAGAGCTGCTTCTTCATCTGATTGCCTCTGTAATTTAATTACCCTTATTAATAACTTGATTTCTATGATTGGACAACTTTCTGTATTGAATAATCTTGATTCTTTATGGATCCAATGACCTAAAAATAAATTATCTTAAATACATAATCATACAGCGTTTAAATTGCATACCCCTGCATGAATATGAAGAGACAAATAACATGTTTATTGAAGTATGTTAAAGGAAATGGTGAAGACTTCTGCCTACCTTGACAGTGCCAAACATCAAATTGTATTAATAATAGTTACATCCCAAGCAAGGATATTGCCGTAGCCCAGGATTGGACTTAGAAATTAGCTGAAATTCTGGATTTCGAAATTCCCCAAGAGACGGTTTTTGGGCCTATTTTATTCTTTAAATTGTATTAATCAAATATTTAAACTATCCCTCAACAGTAGATTTTTGTCATTTGCAGAAGCTATACAATAGGCACCGAAAAGAGCACATGGAATGAGAGAGAATTTCAGAGAGAAAAAGATCTAGAATTTTCACGTGTCAAAGAAAAACAGGTATTTTTTTAAAGACGCCTATGAAAACCTTTTTTATATGATATCAACTCCACACAGAAGATAGCAATTGAGCATGAGACCTGGAAAGATGTTGAAAGTATGTCGGATAGCGGAACATCAAAAATCAGGACTATGTAGGTGTCCCAGTGGAAGTGACATTGAGGCAGACCGAGAAAAAGGTAGATGGACTATATTGAAGATGACTGGAGGCCAACGGCAAGGAGCCGCAGCCAGTGGAAAGTATTTGTGATGTAGTACCGTATTGATGATGAGAAGATCCTGACTAAGTTACCTCTGAGGATCTGATGTCTCTTTAAGGTTTAACCTCGAGTAGATAAATCTGAAGAGGGAGGAACCACAAAAATGGCACGTTTTCCGAAGTATGTTGAGAATAAGATCAAGTCTGTGTAAAACATTGTGTCAAACAGTAGGAAGAACACCACTAAAAACAGCTGAAATTAAAATGCACGTCATTGGATATTAGAAGAGGTTGTATCACCTTCTATAATTGGCTCAGCAGATAAGGTTCAAGTGCTATATTCAAGTGTGCTTATCAATTTTTCAAGGGCCACTGGAGAATATTGATCAGATGTTATCAACGGGACTTTTTATATGTGAGATTACAGAATACATAATTTGTATAAGAAGACTTAATTTATTTCTATTTTTTTATTCAGACACGGTACTTTGGTCCCAACTGCCGGTGGGACTATGCCATCGTCCATCGTCAATTTAGAAAATGTTGCTATGCTGAAGGAACTTTGCAAAGTGGTAGATAATCTCAGAATCGTCCTGTTAAAATACAAGGATTCAGAATCGAAACATTGCTGGAAATGGCTTTAGCCATGTTTGGTGACCAGATGTGAATAGCAGACTCCTTTTCAACTTCATCTTCCCCATCTCTTTTCCTCCAGTCTCAGGTCTTATCCCAATCGAAAATGCCATGGTTCTAATGGCTCCGGACAGTAGGGATTCTTGCGCAATATTCTTCTAATTTACAAACCGCTACACACATACATATCTGTTGGCACGAATAAACTGTGTCCCAGGAGCTATGTCATGTTTGCTTGCAATTTTATTGAAAATGTATAAACGTCATATACACCAGGAACGCGGTGAAAGTTAAAAGCTAATATGCATACTCTACAGGTTTACAAAATTTAATATAAGGAGAAGTTTATACATTTGTGATTTTAATCACACTTATTACAAGATTGATCTTATCGCTGGGATTATCAAACTCAATAACGTATATTGACTTTTCTGCAAGTCTTAGGATGAATATTTATTTTACTTTTAAAATAAGCCGAAAATTAAGATAATCTTGGTAGTTCTTAGTCGAAGTATGATACAGTTAAATTTGAATGAACAGGATAGGGTTCCCATTAGCTCAGTGATAGAGTAGCGCGCCAGGCAAGGCTGAGGGCATGGGTTCAATTTCCAGTTGCGAGTGTACCTTTTTCTGATTTTTCAGTTTCAAAATTTTGAATGACAGTCGCTAATATTTCTTCAGTGATTTAATATTAAAAACAACTTATATTTATTTAACACCCAGAGGGCTATTACATGTGGGTAGTATAATAGTCCCAGAGAGAGATCGTATGTGTAGTCATCGTTCTTCTGCCTTTTTGGTTTTCAAACAAGATGTGTGAGAAGGAAGGGGATGTCAATTACGTTGAAATTATTTTGAAACGTAAGAAAAAAAAAAAAAAAAACATTAGATAAAAAAAAATACATACAAGAAGTACAAAAATACAGGTTGGAATAGTGTTGGAAACTGACTGAAGTTAAATCAGATACCGCACTTAACATAAAAAAGCGTCGTACTTAAGTCAAAAAGTTAATTTTACAGGAGAGTGCAAAAGGAGAGTTTGACAGGACCAATTGTTCGTCATTCATTCATTGAACGATCGGTCCCGTTGAAAAGACACACTAGCGACATCTAACTTAAATACGGTTTTCATGGGAATAATCACAGACAAAACGTAAAATAGATAATTTTGACTTTTTTTGACACTTTTCTACGGATGTGCTATATGAGCGCATTAGCAGAGTGCCGCCATTTTTTAAATTTTTATATGAATACCGCACAAGAGTCCCAACTGCTCCCGTCTGGAGCCAGTGAGACTATGGCATCCCCAATTGGGGTTTGCTGTGAGGCTGAAGGTAGTGGGGAGTGGAAGGAGATGGGAGAAAAGGAAGGCCTTTGTATAATAATATAGTCTTATCATAAAATTTTTTTATTTTATTAATTTATTTATTTTTATTAAATTTTTTATTAATTAAATAATTTATTTAATTAGACATGGCACGATCAAGTGAACCAAATGAGTCGGGTCATGTTAAGAGTGTGAATAACAGAAAGGTGTGTTGATTAGTTAGTTATGAATATAGTAAAAATTATGAAATTATCAATAATTTGTAAACACAGCATGATAAGTACATTCGAATAGAAAAGTATTGTGACTTTATCAGTAAACATATAACAATAGGAGGATTAGCTCTAAGAACAATGAATGTTGATAAGAAGAACACATGTAAGGAACTACCTAGTGTTATTAATTCAATCAATATGTTATTTAACATTTAAAAAAAGAGATATTGATAAGTATAACAAGACATGTTTATAAGAATTAACTAGACACTGTTGAGTGGTCAATATCTTTGGCTATGAATCCGGAGTTTGCAGGTTCAAATCCCGATGTACGGAAGTATCATATTTGATTAATTTATCTTACATCACATTTAGGACGGGTTGTTTCTTTCAATTCATTAAATTTCAATGTTTTATTTTATTTTTAAAGGCGAAGACGGTTTACGAATAGTTCCCATGAGCACTTAGGCCATAGGCCCATTGTGCTATCTCCCATTTTACCTCAATCCTTTAATACAACCCAGTCCCTTTAATAAAGTACACCAGGGTTGTCATTAAATATGTGCCTATGTCTTCTGGTTCTACTGTAAGTCTCCCCAGGTATCTGAGCCTGGTTCCCACCAGGGCAGGACATTGGCACCATAGGTGAATTGGAGCCTCTTCATCCTGTATATATACGTCCTGCATCTATTGGTGTTTTCCACTCCTAATATTAGCATGTGTCTCCTGAGATAGCAGTGTCCCTTTAGTAGTCCTACCAGTTCCTTCAAATTTCAAGTTAATATTCAAGTTCTCTGAAGGTTCTATTCAAGTTCTCATATTATTTCAATTTTGAGAAGCAACTAGCCCATAATGATATAATAACAGAACTCAAATATAGACTTGAAAATTAGCTTTGAAATTTGATGAATTATTAAAATTCTTTGTTAAATTGTTAAAATTCTTTGTTAAATTGTTAAAATTCTTTGTTAAATTGTTAAAGTTCTTTGTTAAATTGTTAAAATTCTTTGTTAAATTGTTAAAATTCTTTGTTAAATTGTTAAAGTTCTTTGTTAAATTGTTAAAATTCTTTGTTAAATTGTTAAAATTCTTTGTTAAATTGTTAAAATTCTTTGTTAAATTGTTAAAATTCTTTGTTAAATTGTTAAAATTCTTTGTTAAATTGTTAAAATTCTTTGTTAAATTGTTAAAATTCTTTGAAACAACTTAACAAACTAACTAACCATCACGCCGTTTCCCCCAGGGGTAGGCAGAGAGGACGGACCGCCAAACAACTCGGTCTTGGTACACACTCCTTGCTTGATTCACATTCATACATCTTCTCATACATGCTCTTCTATTATTCTGACTCCTGACATGGCCCGACTAAAGTATCTGGTTCACTTGATTGTGCAATGTCTTCCTCGGGCGTCCACAGCCCGGTACTTGTGGCACGCTCAAGAGTGGTAGATACTGTCAGTATCGCCCTGGTGAAATACCACCATTCAGAATTGAAACGTTGCTTGAAATAGTTTTAGCTATGATTTGGTGAAGTGGTTTATTCACTGAGAAAAAAAAGTTTTTTTTTTTTTTATGCATATACTACCCAAGAGTCCCAACTGTAATAACAAACAAAGTGTGACTATGGCATCAAAATTGGGGTAGGTTAGGAGATGAAGATAATAATAATAATAAAATCATTTATTTATTTGTAGATTTTTACCAATTTATAAAACTTTTTTTTTTTACCAATTTTCAAATGAGTCACTGCTCATCTATACACTCAGGATTTCGCCCAGAATGTAGCTGGTTTTCAGCAGTGCCTCTAAGATAATGGGAAAGGAAGGAGATGGAGAAGAGGAAGGTTGGCAAGTACCTGGCTATTCAGATCTGGTCATCAAACACGGCTACAGTCTTTTCAAGCTATGTTCAGATTCCGAATTCTTTCGCCAGGGCGATACTGACAGTATCTCCCAGTCAAGTAGTAAGAATGTGCATTTAATTTTAAGTGATGTAACACATTTTTTAAGTATGATTGAAATTAGGTATGGTGCATACTTTATTTACGCCTATGTCTCAGTGAAATTTAATGTTGGCAGAATATCTTTCTTCCCACGACTTATGACATACCTACATAATATATAGGTCCACCCACGTGCAATGAGCAATAAACATTGATTTAAAGGACAATAGATAGGCCTACACAGCACGCTAAAATAACCTCACTATTAAAAAAAACCTCATAAATTGTTCAGGAGTTCATCACATGTTGATTGCTGCCAATCGTAAATTACTGATCGAGCTATTGGTTATTCTGGTAGTCACAAAGATGAGAGGTTGGTTTGCTATGTCTGTTTTACCAGTATTGTAATAAAAGGTGCGTGTTCGAGTAAAAAAATTCAAGCTGGGTTTACGCTTCAATGCATTTTAAAAGATAAACAGCTGATATTAACCCCCTAGTAAGTGTTTTTTTTTTAAATTCGACACTATTTACTTGAAAACGAAAGCTCAAATAAAAATAAGTTATACCACAAAATTGACTCCAAATGTGAAGTAGATTCACCAATTTCCCGCTTGTACTACAAGATTCCGGACACCGTGAATATTATATAGTTTAATTTCTGTTGTGCGCTTGAAACGTAAAGAAAATTCATCACGCAACTTATTTGAAATATGGTGTAATGCATATCTCTTATTTCAAATTTGTCTGGAGATCCAAAAAAAAAGTTTTTTTCCAGATTCTATATTTTATTAAATGTTTCATTAATAAAGTTTAAAAAATGCATAATTAAAACCCAATTAACGAAACTATACTATAAAAATTCGTAAACAAAAACAATACAAAATTAAAATATCCAAGTATGTGATTTGTGATTATGTGAACCTGTTTGTACAGGGAGTGATGAATTTTCGATGAAGATTCATCACTTTAATCAAATGAACAATGGAAATTAAACTAGCAACTTCCCAAATTATTGACAAATATATGTACATATATATATATTTTTTTTAATTATTTCAAATACATATACATAAGATTTAGAAAATAAATACAGTTGGTTCTTAAAAGCAATTTACAAATAGATTTTTTTTAACGAACTACTCAACTCAACGGAGAAAACATTTCTCGTGTGTGAGTTGGGGAGTAAAGCCTTTAAATAAAAAAAGTTAAGAAATTATGATGTTTGAAGTAGATAATAACTTTTTTTTTTTTTAGATAATAACTGTTTACAATAACTGACTTAGAATCTACAAGAATGAAAAATAAAAATTACAAATTGAACGTAAATTTAGTAGAAATAAACTTATATTAATAAATTAATTAATAGGTAGGTACATACAGTTCATTCTAAACATTGAAATTGGCCTCAGCCGCTGATAAAAATTGTATTAGTAGGTACATAATAATGAAATGCAAGAATTATCGTTTACCAATAAGACAGTACATAGGTACAGTACTGGTAAGGTAATGCACTGTCTCAAAAGATTGATATATATTATTTTTATTTTTATTTTTATGCTGTACTGAATGTAAAACTTATATTATGATATCCAAATACCTTTGTAAAATTGTAACTACTACCTCCTACCTATGAATTGTAGGTTCCTCCTGTCCTAAAATGAGTTTTGTAACTCATCGGGATTGCTCTAGCAAGAAATAAAAACAATGAAAAATTATTATTATATATTCACAGTGTTAACTGGTAAATCTACATCCCATGTGGAGTCGATTTTGTTGTTGTAAAACTTATAAAGAGCTTTGAACAAATGAATAAAGTGGAGGGAATATCTAATGTTTTCCATTCCAATGGCAATCAGTAATAAAAAATGAGTATGGCATGACTTGCATGATGCAAATATTTATTCCCAAATTGAGAAAATTAAGAGCAGCAGGAATATTTAAAATATGGAGCAATTAAGAAGGATGATGTACTCGAAAACGATTAGTCGAGTGTTTTTCTTGCCTTTGGAACGATATTAAAGGGTTCCTCTTCTCAGAATAATATACACTTTTGAATCAAGTCAAGATCAAACTGAGAAACTGATTTTTTTTATTGACTTTCGCTAATATTATCTTCATTAATTAAAATATTATGATTTTTTTTATTTGCCCGCATGCAGATGCAACATTAGAAATTTTTTATAAAATGAAATTGCTCGATTATGTGGGCAGTATAACATAAAATTTAATAATTTAGATATTTTTAGCAATAGTTTTCAAAAATATTGAACCAAAGTAACGAGTACAATCATAAATTAATGCAAGATTATAGAATGTATCGGAAGCATCTCTCTCTCTTATCCTTATCCTATATTCCACTTCCTCTCCTGTGATCTACTTATAGACATAATAAAACTCCTAAATCTAAGCAACTTTAGCATAAGAAACTTTTTTGGCTTAAACTAATTTAACCTCATATTATACTGTTCCACATTAATCCAACAAAGTGGCATTTCAACACCCCTTTGAAAAGTTATATTATACAGGGTGACAAGGGACGTACTTGAGTTACTTTGATCAGTGATTTCTGACATTCTTTGGAGTAAAAATCTGAATAAAATTTTGGGCTCTGGGGGCCTAGTCTATATCTCTCACAGCGCCCGTAACGCGGGTTTAGCTACGTCACGAATCCGTATTAACCCTTCTCTGACCGTGCTAAAAACTTTCTCGCGCTCCGATGCTGTACACTCAGTAAATATTAGTGTAATGTATTTATTTAATCCAATACATAAATGTATTGTGGAGGAATACCTAAAATGTTAACTCTATGTTTAGTATATTTACAGAGATATTTCAGTAAATACAAACCGTGACCGCTTAGTTGACAGCACCGTCAAGAAAGGTTAAATGGCAAACGTGCTTGTTTGTGAAACCGAAAGATCGAGACTAGGCCCCCTGGTGACATTTGTGATATGTTTTTTAAAAACTAAATAAACTGAATGAACATGTTATGGTATAAAGAAAAAGAAGTTATTAAAACAATAAAAATCTGAAAAATTTAATATCTAGGACACGTGATGAGACATCCAGAGAAGTACGAGATCTTGCATCTCATAATGCAGGGAAAGATTGCCGGAAGACGGGGCCCTGGAAGAAGGAGGACATCATGGCTGAAAAACTTGAGACAGTGGTTTGGCCAGTCTACTGTAGAGCTGTTCCGGGCCGCAGTAAACAAAGTCTGCATAGCCAAAATGCTAGCCAACGTCCGTTGAATGGACAGGGCACGAGAATAATAAAGAAAAGAAGAGAAACTAAAAACATAAAAAATCGACCAGTGGCGACATGTGGAAGAAATTTTTTGCTTTATTTTAAAGAAAAAAAATTGACAAAAAAAAATCTAAAAAGCCACCGGAGACCAAATTTTAATTTATATTTTTTTCTCCAATTTTGGTTAAAGTAAGTCAAGTACGTCGCTTAACACCGTATATAAATATCTTTGAATTATAATATATATAAGTTGTTTGTTTCTTACAAAATAAAATAAATAAATCATCTATCAGACCTGTATGTAAAATAAATTATTTTTTATGTGAATACCGCACAAGAGTCCAAACTGCTTCCAACTGTCCGGAGCCAGTCGGACTATGGCATCCCAAATTTTGATAGGAATGAAGGGAATTGGGAAGGGAAGGAGAAGAGGGAGAGGAAAGTTTGGAAGTATCTGCTATTCAGATCTGGTCCAGAACCATTTCAAGCAACATTTTCGATTTTGAATGATTAACAAAGGATATTTTGTGGAACATTTTAATCAATGTAAAACCTTGCCAATATAAGTAAGCTACATTCATATGTAATACGTACATTTGGATGAGTGGGTAGAATTTTGACTTTCAGACCATGTTTGGATGTTCAATTCCCTGAGACTTTTCAGTTAGTCATACAAATTTAACATGATCATCATTTGAATAATGTAAATCAATGTGCGTGGGTTTATATTTTTGGGCATGTGCTCTCCGCCCTGTGGTGAATGTTTGCCTCTTCAAAGCACTGAAGAGATGCCCAAAAGTGTGTTGTGGGCATGTCTGAATTAAAATCAAATCTCCCTTACTTTGGGTGAAATTGATCAAAACCTTTTCAAAAAACTAAAATTTTTCTTGAACAAATAATCAATTTCTTTGAGGCATAGTAGTTGAAAGGTCTAATGTAGACTGATGATCAGCATTATTTCATATTGGCAATATAGATTACACTTCTAGGGAGTATTTGTTTCAGTGTCTGCCACTAAGTTTGCCTTAAATGATCCAATTCAAGTGTTGAATCACTCAATAGTGCAATAACATTAAAATAAAAAAAATAAAAATTAAAAAAAGTGTGGGTTTTTTAAATTTATTTTTGTCTGACATTCTTTTAAAATGGCAGATTCATCGCAGTTCAATTTCAAAATGGATATACATAAAAATCATCCATCTAACTAACTAACTATTATGTAGGAATGGAAGATGGTCCGCCACATAACTCGGTGTGTTGTAAGACCACCATACAGAATTGAAAAGTTGCTTTAATTCACTTTAGTCATGTTTGGTGACCGGATCTGAGTAGCCAGGTACTTTCCCACCTTTCTCTTCCACTTCCTCATCTCCTTCCACTCCCCATTACCTTCAAACTCACGATATTCCCCAATGCGATGCTTAAGTCGCACTGGCTCCAGATGGTTGATGAGCAGTTGGGACTCTTGTATGGTTTCACATAAATGACCCATGTTGTAGGAGGGAGGACACACAGAGGCCGGCAAAACGTTCCACAGCCGAGCTATTGAACTCAAAAATGAGTTGTAGAAATGACCCATTGTCATGTGACAAATGTCACTACTGTATACAAATGTTAGGAGCGCGTTTGGCGTGTTTCTCGACCGTGCACCGGTGCCGAAGGAATCAATGACGCTAGTTCCTCTAAGCATCTTCCATTGAAATATGGAATGAATCAAGAGCTTTTTTTAGGTACTTTTGGGCTCCAGACTCCAGACAGGTGGCTGCCAAATTCATTGGTGGGGCTCACTTGCGATTTATACAGGATTAGCAGTTGTGCAAATTATTTATATGTCATTATAAGTTGTACATGGTTTTAGAGGCATTAGCTTCAGGATTCCTCCAACATTCAATCGTTCATTCCTCAACTGAAAGATCCATGCCACACTGCCACACATCATAGTTGGTATCAGAATTCCATTGTGGTTTGTTGGCCTCGCTTTTTTCAATAAAAATTAACATCATTACCCAACTCAAGTTCTGTTCATCTGCTCTCTATGTCCAAAGCATCTAAGCATCACTTTCTTAATCTTACTCACTACGCTTATATCAGCCTTCCATTCTTTTCGGAACTTTACAAACTTGTGAAAAGTTAAAATGAAATTTGTATCCACTTTTTCTAGGATTCCATTAAAAATAATCAATGATTTGCCAATGTTTGATTAGTATGACATTTGAGCAACGTATTTATAAAAATTCAGTACAATGTTATTGATTTTTCATTTGACGGTTTTGCCAAGCTTGATTTCATATCTTTATAGAGCTATGATCTCATAATAAAATACACACTTTACTGATATTATCTGAAAATTTTTAATTTCTTTCATTATGTGTTTTTGTACAGTATCAAAAATAATACAGTGGAACCCTCTTAAGAACTTTTCCAAGGTAACCAGAAAAAACAAACTTCTTCGACGGGAAAACTTTATAAGTGGGAAAAATTGGACCATTCAAGGGACCGAAAAAATCAAACTTCTTAAGAGGGTTTTACTGTATTCACTTTCAAGCGTGCAAACTCAGCCGTCCTGTTAAATCGGTAATTGCTGAGCACTTCATTTAAACCGGGCACTGATTTGGAGTTTGTTCCGAATTAATTCCGGAAGTACCTGGCTATTCAGATCCAGTCACCAAACACGGCTAAAATACTGCGCCTTTACTTACCAAGAGCAGTTGAATAGCGATAACATGAAAACAACATCATCTTTTTTTAACACAAAACACGAGAAATTAATGTTTTTTGGAAAAACCAAAAAAAATTCAATACTTAATAACTCAGGTACGGGGCCATACGTCATTCCTATGTCTACCCACGTTAAATTATCGTGAAAACAATCTTATGTGTCCAAGCGGTTAATAACTTCCTATGCTCATTACGTTTTTGCTAATTTTTGTAATTACTGTTTTTTATTCATTTTTTTATTTATTGAAAGAACAGTTAATACATATCAACAAACAAGTCCTGCTAAGCCAATTGAATTGGCTCGTCAAAAGGTGCTTATAGTTTAGTTACATATTATCTTTTACTGCATAACAGCATGTCTCATTCTTCTTTATTCTTTTTTATTCTTCTTTATTCTTTTTTATTTTATTTTTCTTCAGTTTTACTGTTTTGTATTTTTATATTTTCAATTTCCATTATAAATTTTCTACTATAATCTTTCATACTTTTAACACGTATAAATACTTAATTCATATGTTAAGACTAGACCTCACATGTTAACTAAATTCCATCGGTCACCATGAAACAGGCAGTCGCCTAGTGTGATGATTTAATGTATCATACGTATTAAAAAGTCCTAATGTAATGAATGCAACATCAGATGAGAATAGAGATCTCAGGAGTTCCACTAAAGAACACCAACGAGTTTGTCTACCTCGGGAGCAAAATAACATGGGACGGTCAGAGCGAGGTCGACAGCCGTATACACCAGGCTAGGCTTGCATTCAATAAAAGGTCGAAAATAATAGAATCAAATAATATAGACCTAAAACTGAGAATACTCATCATCAAGACCTATGTATGGAGTATCTTGATGTACGGCTGCGAAACATGGTGCCTATCCGAAAGAGATAAACGGAGACTAGAGGCTTTTGAGATGTGGTCCTATAGAAGACTATTAGGAATTTCCTGGAGAGACCACATTACAAATGAGGAGGTTCTCCAAAGAATCGAAGGAGGAAGGCACCTGCTTAGGACCTTGTCCGTAAGGCGTGCAAGATGGATCGGCCATATAATACGACAAGAAAGCCTCTTGCATGCCATAATGGAGGGTATGGCCGAGGGGACAAACTCTAGGGGACGCCCACGCCGAGAGTAACTGGAGGACCTGCTGGTGGACATGCGCTGCTCATCAAGACAGGGAAGAATGGAAGAGAAAAATACAGGAAATTGCTGCAAACCAATCCCAGGATTGAAACCAGAGAGAGAGAGAGATATAAATAAAAAAAAAATAAAAAAATATATATATACATTTTAAAAGTTATAATTGTGTTTTTAGTTATAAAGGCAGAATAGTTCCATTGGGTCCAGGCAGTTGAGATTCTTGTGCAATATTACATAAATCTTACTTTATTTATTGAACTAGAAACAATGGCATAACAGAATCGCATTAAACCACCGGTGGAACAAGATTTTGTTTAAAACTACTTGCATTATTATTTATAACTTTATACTGTTCTATAAACGTCTACAATTCGAAACACATTATTATTTATGCCTCTGCCGTGATATTTTCTACCTCAAAACACATTTACACAATTTATGTTCCACGAAACATGCAATTGTAACGATGTTGATAAGAGAAAAAGGGAATCTAAGAATAAAGGCTTGGGAATTAAAGGCCTGCTTTGGAAGACGTTTGCTTAAAAGAAAGAGTAGCATTAGATTCATTATAATCTTATTATAAAAATGAATGTTTCTTTGTTTGTCCCTTATGTGTTGCTAAACCATTCATCCAATTGCGATAAAACTTTGGTGATTTGTTGTACGCATGCCCATGAAGGTTTCTATACATATAATAGCGAGCTCTGGCGTTATGAAATTTCTGTAAAAAATGAACATTAATTAGGTGATGCGCGAGTTGTTTGAAAAAATGCGTGTATTTCATTCAGTTCAGCAGAAGGGATGGGGAGGGGAATCCGGGAGGGGGCGAGGGAAACGAAGAAAGGGATGGGTTTGTGGGAGGGTGACGAGGGAGGGTGGAAGGCGGTGAAGATAGAAGGGGAACGTATGAGGGGGAAGGGAACACGGGAGGGGAGAGGAGGGTACTTTCTTTGAGTGGCATTTCTACGCATGCCAGCTACTCGCTAGTATTATATAAAAGCAAATCTAATAAATTTTTACAAGTGACAGCGATTCTCCCTGATAGAAAATAACAAAAAAAGAAGGTTTAAAAAAACATAGTTCACAAGATTACACATAGACATATGTAGAGCAGATGAACAAAGAAAGGATTGTAAGGAGAATGCCGAAGAAAGAAACGACATGAAGACAAAGTGAATCAATAAAGACGAGTATACATACCGGGAACCATTTTTTGGATAACCAACACTTCTGCTATAGGTCACCCCAAGTGGTACGCTACGTTTGGTGACTTAGCAGGGGTGCCCGGGTTCATGGGGTAAGGTTTATCTAGGTCTTGGCGGCGGATGATCTAGACACACTGAACCCCAGATTCCTACCCAACCCTCATACCTTTTTCCTTCCCAGAACTTCCTCTCCTTAAAAATACCCTCCACACAGCATCCCCAAAGATGAAATAGGCTCTGAGGGAAATTATTTTCCTCAAGGCATTCTGTGTGGACCGATGTAAAAAAAAAAAAATTTATGAATGTGAATGAAGCAATGAGTGTGTGCCGAGACAGAGTTGTACCTGCGGTCCATCCTCTTTGCCTACCCCTGCCTGAAGTTAGTTTAAAAAAAAATTGGGTTCATCATTATTTTTACAAGTTATTCTTCGTAATAGAAAAACAAGTGGAACTTGTAATGATGTCCGATATCAAGACCAAATTTGTGGCGTACAAATCTCTCATCTGGCACTAAATTCTCGTTGCTACGACATGCATTTAAATAACTTGGAAATAACTAGTATGGCGATTTTAATCAAGTCTCGTGTAGAGATATGGTGATATGCCTTAAAAGGTTAGAAAAAAATACCGAGTAAGGGCAAATTATCTTGAAATACGGAGTTAGAAATAAATGTACTTATATAAAAGGAAATAGCAACTGATTTGCAATAATATTATTATTCTGATGCTCCGTTGAAAAAATCTCAGAATTGGTCTTTGAAAGTTAATGCCCGAATGAAAGGGTCAAGCCAGAGTCATGCAATTGAGATGTTGAATTAAATTATGTATAAATTTACAAGGACAATCAACTCTGTCAAACATAAAATTTAAAACACGTCAAAATATTTAATCTAAAAGATCAGGCATTCCAAAAATTAATTCTAATTATTTGATTGATTACATTTTGCAATAATTGATTTGGCGAATTGACATATCTGCTAAGATAATATAACTGCAAAGAAGGGTTACAATAACTTGGCTATACAGATGTAGTCACAATTTTTTTTTTAACCATTTATTTCAACAAAATTTTTAATTGAAACTACAAAAAAAGTATTATTAAATAGATCGGGATAACTTTTTTTGGGTGTTGTTGAAAATACTAATTGTTGTGATTCCATCTGTCGGTCTGTAACTCTGTTCAATGAACTCTAGGACTTTTTCTTTGAAATAAAGTGTTGTTTACAACATTGGAAGTGTTAGTTTGGAGAATTCGGACAAGCGATACAACCTATAATATAATATTTTAAACAAAAAATTATCTTAATGGACATTTTTAAAATTGGAACTAATTTGTCGAGAATTTAGACTACCCATGATTTTTCATGGGTCTGAGCTAGTTTTAATATAAAAAATGAACATTTTTTAAATACTTACTTGCAACATAGTAATATATGAAGAACATGCAAAGATTTTTGTTAAAATTGCAATGAAAACACAAGAATTCTTCAATTAATAATTAATTTAATTCCTTTGTGGATGGAAATATTTGGACGAATAATAAATTAAAACCATGTATTACCGTTCAAAAATTACAATAAAGCCCATGTATTACAGCAGGCCTGGCCAACCTAAATTGCACCACGGGCCGCATTGATGTCCTAAAATTTTCCAAGGGCCGCACAGGTTATTCTGTTACTCGGGAAAGGGGGGGGGGGACTTTTATCCTGTCGAACTACGTCAAAATTGAGTAGTTAAAATGACACGCGCTTGCTCGTGGCAACACTGCAAGCGGATCGCGAGTTGTTAATCCGGAAAGCGATATCTCAAGCGAGAAGTCAGCAGAAAAAGAGCATTTGGTATAATTATAGAAACTTTATTGGTTATAATAACTTTATACCAGATACTTTAAATGATAGATTCAAGGCAGCATATCGAGACAAGTAACATTCGATAAAAATGTTTAATTTCTTCCTAGCAACTAGGTAACGCAAGAGATGCGATGGAATTTTTTTTATTATTTTTTTTTATTTCTATATAATATTACAGCGTTCACATAAAGTTATTAATATTTATACATAATAGCTAATAACATAATTTATGAACTTTTTGTTGAGTTGTGTGTAAGGTAGGTTGGTGAATGTGAAACTGTGGTTGGGCAATGTTGTATGTTTCATGAACACTCACTAGGAGAACCTGTGCTGAGGTGTTTACGTGGTTATGTTTAAGTGTGACAAGTATTTATGTGTTGTAGTAGAAAGTTTATTCTTTATTTATTTTTTAAATTAGTGATTATTTTAAACTGTTTATTTATAAAAAAAATAATAAAAAATATAAGTAAATAAAAATATATTATCTAAGGGTTAGTTTGAACCATGAAATTACTCATATGTGGTGTTATTTTTGGATTGAAATAAGGTATGGGAGGATTAATCTATAGGTATTATATAGATATTTGTAACGTAAAGTACGTAGTTCTTTGCTCTGTAAATAATAATTTGTGTGGGCGAAACCTCCTTGTGAGAGAAACCATTATTTAAATCACAAGTCATGACAGAAAATGTATTTCCTCGAGAATATATTCATTAATTCATTTGCTTGTTTCAAACACAACTAAAGGCAACTATGCTTATCGAAACTATTTACAGGGCAGCATTAAAGAAATTAGGATTCTCGGTCATAAAAATAAGTATAGTTTTAAGTCACTAATTATATAAGTCTTAGTTGTACGTCACTAGCTATCAATCTTGGTTATAAGCCACTTAATGTAATATGTAGGTTAAATGTATAAATGAATTTATCTAATTCTATTAATTATATAAACTTAATTTATTTAATGATATAAAGCGCCCTTCAGGTGATTTTCTCACAAAAATGGTGCTACAGAGACCATCTAAATATTATTAAGAAAATAGTACAACATGAAGATCTGATTGCTTGCACTTGCACATAATTTTTTTGACAGAAATTTATTAAATTGTAAAAATCATTTTCTTCAGGAGAGTACATGAAAATTTCATTTTGATTGTGAAAAAGATGCCGTATACATTTCTTCACATTCTATTTCAATTGTTCATTATTATTCTGTATTTTTTTTAAATGTTAATACACCACAAGAGTTCCAACTGCTCAGAACTATCCGGCGCCAATAGGACTATTAAATCCCCAATTGGGCCAAGCTTTGAAGCTAAAGGGAGTGGCGAATGGAAGGAGATCGCCAAGAGGAAGGTCAGGAAGTAATTGGCTATTCAGATCTGGTCACGAAAGATGACTAAATCAATTTCAAACAACTTTTCGATTCTGAATTATGGTCTTTCACCAGAGCGATACTTAGAGTATCTACAAATGTACCACTCTGCTCCACTAACTGGCCAATAAAAGCAATTCATTTTTCTGTATTCATTTATGGAACAAAGTTATTTTTCATATATTTACATCTCACAAAACAGATTTAGTTAATTTATTATAAAACACTAGCGCCGACCTATGAAAACTCACGGCAAAATATAATTGCAGAATTTGTGAAAGTGAAAGAATTTATAATAATATTATGAAAATATTTATTTTACAAAGACCAAATATTGTCAATTTTCTTATTTCGATAATATATAATGATATTTTTTTGACAAATTAGTGAGACCACGATGAGGCAATGAATACTGTTAGTAAACATGAAAAATCATCTGTCAAAAATTTAAACAAAAGAAATACACACATCATGTTATAAAATAAAAAATTTAAAAAAAATCTGATTACAGGTAGGTACTATCGCTTATTGAATTCACACAATAATCAGTTGCAATTTTGAATATTTTTTATACAAATTCGAGTTTACTGCGCTGGAATATTTCATATCACAGACAACCATATAATTATCATTATTATTAATATTAAATTAGTATTAATAAAATTGTAGCGATTCACCTACTAATGTAGCTGTGCCTTATCGCACTGCATACGCTACCTACCTAGGTACTCGCAATGTTTAGTACTGTGCGCCTACTGACCACCTTCTGGAAAGAGCTCGGATTTGGGTCACATAATACACAGCGCTGTGCTGCAATATCGAGAAACTTCTAGCGTGTGCACGATTTCGCCTGCCGTTCTCGTACCAGGCTCGGCCCTATATAAGGGCTCGAGTAAGCCAAATCCAGCAGTCGTTCTCACTCAGTCTTCGCTGCGACAAGCCGGCGGCCTAGAAATCTGCGGTTCGCGTGTCGGGAATAATATTACGCGATTTGTAAATACTCTTCATTTGTAAATAGTGCACAATGTAAATATTGTAAATATATCATCATCATCATCAACAATCATCCTCGCGTTTATTATTCCGACCACAGCACGTGGAGATATCACGATCCACCGATATCTCGTCTTTCAACCGGAGGCCCATCCATCTCCTCATCATAGGAGACATGCACCCGCCTCTAAAAAATAAAAAAAGCAAATTGCAATATTTTCCAAATACAGCCCTGCAGTTAGAAAAAGCCCCGCTATCACTACTTGGCAGCGAGTCAAAATTCAAAATCAAAGCAGAGCTTAAATCTGATGGATGACGTAAAGCAAAGTTTTTTGCACAGAGTAAAAATAAAATGTATTACCGGCACATTGCCCGCGGGTTTCAAGTGAATGTTTACGATCATAATGTGTGAAGGATGAATTGTGACTATGACAGTGGGAATGTGACCATATTGATACTACAACCTCTGTGGCTCAGTGGTTAATACATTGTCTGACAATTATTGAGGAAAACAGAGATTCGTGACACGACACAATGCTGTATTTTGTATAATGCTAGTCAAGCATACACGGTATACTCGCATGGCTTGGCCTATTAAACCACATCGATCGCCTTATAAATGTTACCGGGACCCCTAGCATGGTCGATCGATAAGGATTGTATCGATAACTTCTCATCGTTCCCTAGGACATCAAAAGTTGACATCGAATATATTAAGAACACTTAGTCATTTAGAACTGTTATTCATTCGTTGGCGATCTGCAGTCATGGTAGGGAATGATGAGAAGTTACCGAAAGTTATCGATACCGCGCTAGGGGTCCAGATTATATGTTGAATAATGGTAGTATTAATAGTACAGTTCATTGTTATCATACGAGAAGCTGCAACAACTTTAGGATTTCTATAACAAAATAGTCAGGAACTCAAAACATTATTAAAAAAAAAAAAAATATGTGAATACCTCACAAGAGTTTCAACTACTCCAGTGGATCTAGAGCCAGTGAGACTCTTGCACCCCCAATTGGGTTATGTTGTGAGGCTGAAGGTAAGTAGGGAGGGGAAGGAGATTTGTAAGAGATTTCAGATCTAGCCACTAAACACGGCTAAAGCCATTATTAAGCAACGTTTCAATTCTGAAATGGTGGTCTTACACCATGGCGATACTGAAAGCATCTTCCACTCTGGAACGTGCCACAAATATTCCTTATATTATTTTTAAATTATTAATTTGTGAAAACACAAATCAATCAAATAAAATTTGTCTGCGCACGCCGGGATTTGAACCCGCGACCACCGGATCTCTAGTCAAGAGCCTTGCCCCTGGACCACAGCGGCCGTTTTTATAAAGATTTTAAATTATAAAGATTTATTTAAGGTTTTAAAATGTTTAATGAACTCCCTGTAAATGTTAAGGAAGCTAAAATTTCCCATCGCCTCAAATACAAATGATAGTCTTTTATAGTAATCAAGATAAATCAAAATATTTTTTCTAAAAAAAATATTCATATTAAGCATGTCCAGTTATCTCGAAAGTTTACCATAACTTTTTATCTAGAGAGTTTGGCTTGATAAATAATGTTAATTGATACAAAATGATAACTAAAAAAATATTTATTTTTTACATGTAACATGTTCTCCAGCTATTTCATCACGTATTGAGAGTAAATATGTGCTTAATCTTAGAGTAGGTACTGCTCACAGTTTTCAATACTACAAAATAAATATTTGCATTGCTCTGTGAAGCATGAAGGTCTATTTGGTTTTCAATAGAGACGGATATAGGACTGTAGGATGTATCCTATTTACTGTGGTACAATATGTACATACTTTTTCTAAACAATCTCCTTTTTACAATCTTGGAAAAACAAGTAAAAAACGTACAAATATTGTTAAATGCCACATTTACTATTAAAATTGTAATTTGGGAAGCGGGAATTTTTTAAATTTTTTTATAGTGAATACCTCCGATGTTACGAGAGAGTTTTGCTGGAGGGGTTAAAAGGTCTCCCTAAACCAGTCTCTCCCATTCTGGCCTGCCACGCAGAAGGTGGACAGATGCTTCCACCGCCAAGACCGGATAAACCTCAACCTATGAACCTGGGCACCCTTCTAAGTCACCAAACATAGTAAACCAATTGTGGTGACCTTTTTTTTTGATAGTGAACACCTCACAAGAGTCCCAACTGCTCCCGCCTGGAGCCAGTGAGACTATGGCATCCCCAATTGGGGTGTTTTATGAGGCTGAAGGTAAATGGAGAAGGGAAGGAGACGAGGAAGAGGAAGGTGGGGAAGTACATGGCTATTCAGACCTAGTCACTAAACACGGATAAAGCCATTTCAAGCAACGTTTCAATTCTGAATGGTGGTCTTACACCAGGGCGATACTAGAAGTATCTTCCACTCTGGAACGTGCCGCAAATATACTATATATTATTTTAAATAATTAATTGTGAAATAACACAAATCAATTAAATAAAATTTATTTGCGCACACCGGGTTTGAACCCGCGGCCTTCGGAATGGGAGTCTAACGCTGTACCGCTGGACTACGCCGGCCGGCCGTCAAATCGTTATAGGTACCGCTGCCCATTTATTGGATAACAAACACTCCTGCCATAGTGTTGGTTATCCGGTCGGCGTAGTCCAGGGGCAAGGCTTTGGACTCCCATTCCGAAGGTCGCGGGTTCGATCCGGCATGCGCAAATAAACTTTATTTGATTAAATAATTAAAAATAATATATAGTATATTTGCGTTACGTTCCAGAGTGGAAGATACTTTCAGTATCGCCCTGGTGTAAGACCAGCATTCAGAATTGAAACGTGTTTAATGACAAGATCTGAATAGCCAGGTACTTCCCCACTTTCCTCTTCCCCATCTCATTCCCTTCCCCGCTTACCTTCAGCCTCACAACATGCCCCAATTGTGGATGCCATAGTCTCACTCCCTCCAAACGGAAGCAGTTGGAACTCTTGTGAGGTGTTCATTATAAAAAAGGTCACTAAAGTGGGTTACTATGTTTGGTGACTTAGAAGGGTGCTCAGGTTCATGGGTTGAGGTTTATTCGGGTCTTGGCGGTGGAAGCATCTGTCCACCTTCTGCGTAGCAGGCCAGAATGGGAGAGTCTGGTTTAGGGAGACCTTTTAACCCCTCCAGAAAAACTCTCTCGCAACATCACGTTGCACCACAGTGGGAGGAATGAATTCACATGTCCGTCATTCCTGAACAACCTGACCCCCAGATTCCGATCCACCCCTCCTACCTTTTTCCCTTCCAGAACTTCCTCTCCTTTCTTTCCCTGAGGAAAGATGACACCGGCCCTAAGGATTTTTTTTTGTCAGGGCCTCCTGTGCGGAACTAATGTAAAAAATCATCGTTTCCATCATGAGCTATGGATTTTTTAAACATTAAAAAAATAGTAAAAAGGTCTAAAATATTACATCTAATTTATATTTAATGAATATTCAAATTAAAGAACCAAGGTTAACCGTAGAAGGAAATGACCATAATTTTTATTTCAGTACCACAAGTCTCAAGACCAAATATTATAAATGTTGACTGTCGGATTATACCTTATCAAGTATAAAAAGAAAACGATACGGTCTTTATCAAATCGATTTATAGATAAACACGATTGACTGCTTTATAGCAAGATTAAAACTTTAACAAAACTGTGTTTTTCAATTTAAATTATGATGCACAAATTTGGGAGACGGGTATGTGTTCCGCCGCCCAGGAACCATTTATTGGATAACCAACACCTCGATAGGTCACCCCGAGTGGTTCGATACGTTTGGTGACTTAGCAGGGGTGCCCGGGTTCATAGGCCACTTTTTTCACAGAACTTAAACAACTCATCAAACTTCAAAGTTCTGTGAAGGTGTTATATTCAATTTCTGTCATAATAGGTCAAGGTAAATATTGACAGTAAATTATTATAAAATGGCATTATTTAAATTTCCTCAGATGGATTAAATAAATAATATTGTCCTTGTACTGCCTAAAACAGATTTAGATAAGTCACCACCTGCTAAATAAATGTTATGTATATTTACCTAAACATAAATCTTGCAACAGATGTGAACACATTATTGTATAAGGTCATAATTTAAAAAAAAAATACGAATGTGCTTTAGACCACACGACTGAAGTAAAGTAACTTCTTTAGTTATCTAATCTAATTTTCTTTCTGTCATCGAAAAAACCATCCTAATCATCAGTGAATAAGAATCTATATTGAAGATCCGTTTGGATTGTTACCAATCATCCTGACAAATCAGTCGTTTCAATGCACTGAGTTCGCACACTCTAAACGAAAATTTGGTTTATTTTATTATTGGAATTACGCTTAGAATGGGATTGTTGATTGAATTCTTACAAAGTTTAAAATAAATGCCAGCAAACATTCCAAACGTCATTACCATGGATTTGAGCACTGTTGTTACGATTAGATTGTGAGGAATGAACCTCAAAATTAATTTTAATTTATTATCGTTCGCCTCTGTAACGTTCGTAACGCCCGATATTACGCCTCTCGTAACGCTGTAATTTCCGTAACACATTTGTCAGTTCACCCCTCAAGTCAAGTGTGCGTAAAGAAGTATTTAGGTGCGTAAAAAATTCAAAATCTCAACATGAATTCTTGGAATAGGTAATCTCAGTATCGCCTGTTGAAAGATGTTTGGGTATCAGATCTGAATAGGCAGGTACTTCTTCACCTTCCTCTATGCATCCCCTCCCCACTCCCTTCAATATACTAAATATAGTTTTAGAGTTCTTGATGGAAATATCTATAGTAAAAGTACTGATTTTAAATACAACCAATTTTCATTTGCTTGCCACAATTTAACGTACGCGTGTTGGACCGCGCTTCTGAATGACAGGGGATATAAAGACGATTATTTTCTGAAAATTTTAAAATAAATTACATAAATACTTTTAACTACCAAGTTATAGAAACTACACTTACTTTGCAACAAAACTCTACAATATCCTTCCCCAAGATAATTATAATTAAAAAATTTAATGAGCACAAATCAAGAGGTAAATGAAAAAACCCTAATAAAGATACTAAAAACGACATACAATACAAATAAACTATAATTAAATAATAATAATAAAACACTTGTTTTGTCTTAAAACCACGAGTTTTTATTAATTTATTTTACCGACCGGTTTCGCTTTGCTCAAACATCATCGGGGTACAAATAAATACTTAATTTGAGTATTAATTTGTACCCTGATGATGCTTTAGCGAAGCGAATCCGGTCGGTAAAATAAATTAATAAGAACTCGTGGTTTTAAAACCAAACAAATGTTTTATTTTTATTAAATATGTCAAACCACAAGTGATTGCTTTCTACAATAATATATCATTAACTAGCTGACCCGCCCACGCGTTGATGTGGCTAAATAAACACAACGCCATCTACTTGATGGTTACCTAACCTAGATAACCAAGTATTGTGTCAATAAATTAACTCACACCGCCATCTGTCAGACTTACAAATAATTTCAAATAATTATCACATAAAAAACATTCAATTCGCAATAATGAATATTGAGGTCAATAATCGAGATATCTTTTAAGTTGGACCAAATGACACAGGAAGCCAAATTTCATCAAAATCGGTTAAGTAGTTTCGGAGTTTACCTCGGACGAAAATTGTGATACGAGATTTTTATGTATAAAGATTAACTTTAGTCCGCCTCGTCACAGAACACCCTAGTGAGGAGGACTAAGAAATAAAATAGCTTTACTTAAATTCACCATTATATTTTGTAAGTACAATTATTTTATATAGTCGACAAAATTTTTTTTTTTTTTTTAAGTATTGTGAAACATCTATTCATACGAGTAAACCTACCATGTCCACAAAAGCTGTACAGACGTTTAATAAATTACATTAAATATAAAATTTTCAGTAAATAGGGTGATAATTAATTCAGTATTTAAAGATTCTAATTTAAATAAGTCGATGACCTGCTCTTCGCCATTGTGTAAACGATAGTTTTGTGTTTTGTTTAATTTGTGCTGTGTAATTTACACACGGTGACTTTTAGATGAATTGGCACACAGAATAAAGAGTACCCTCTCTTGCCTCTTCAAAATGATGAATTAATGTGGGCTTTTAAATATATAAACTTATGTATTTTTTTGTTAATGGAAGATACGCCTTGTATTATGTACTAAATTTTGGGAATGGCTGCTTGTAGAGGCTGATCGTCGGAGAGGATTTGTTTCGGCTTTTATAAGTTGGAAAAAATGAATCCCGCTCAAAAAGAAGAAGATGGAGAGATACGATAATACAAACGTGGGAGCGAGCGCGCTAACATTAAAAACCATAAAATTCGTACGAAAATTGTGAAAATGTTTAATAAAAGACGACTCGTTTGAAAAAGAGCAAAAATCTCGTGGGGGCTGTGTCAAGTAGCATTTAAAGAAACATTGTGAATTTTTTCATACGTATAACTTGTAAAATAACGGGTAAATAATAATTTTCGTAGCATACTTTGCGATTTCAGATGGTTTGGGCATGTAGAGCGAATGCACAAAGAAAGGAGCGTAAGGAGAATATATGATGCAAGTGTGAATGGTATAAGAAGTAGGGGACGTCCGAGAAAGACATGGCACGATCAAGTGAATCAGATACTTGAGTCGGGCCATGTCAAGAGTCAGAAAAATAGAAGAGTATGTATGAGACGATGTATGAATGTGAATGAGGCAAATGTGATGGTTAGTTAGTTAGTTAGTTACTTTGCGATTTATTCCTATAGAGGGAATTTCAAATAATTACCGTTTTGGGGTGGGGAATGTACACGGAGAAAAATGTTATTTGGAAAAACGATCATTTTAATAGTAAAAACGGTTAAAAACGGGACTGGAGTTCTTACGAACAAATTAAGAGTGTTTCAATGTTTATTGGCGGTAAAGTACGTACGAAATTACGTATACCAACAAATTATTCTTACATGTTCCCGCCAATAAACATTGAATCCATGTTAATTTGTTCGTAAAAACTTCAGTCCCATTTTTAACCGTTTTTACTATTAAAATGATCGTTTTTTTCTATTAAAATGATCGTTTTTCAAATAAAATTTTTCTCCGTGTATAAATACTATCTTAAAGAATAACATATATTTTTTTAAGAACTTAAAAACTTCAAACGTTTAAGGAAAACATGTAAGAAATCGGTAGAAATTGGCCATGAAAAGTCAGGCCATGTCTAGAGTCAGAATTACAGAACAGTAGGTATTTATGATTCGATGTATGAATGTAAATGAAGCAAAGTTTGTGCTGAGAAAGAGTTGTATTGTATTTTATCCTCGCTGGTTATTCTCGAGGGGAAACGGCGTGATGGTAAGTTAGTTAGCAATAAAATAAGTCAAAAATAATTCATTGAGTCACACCTAGAAACAATTCTTTGTTATGCCCAATTACATCTGTTAAAAATATAAATTAAATGCATACAGTTTAATTTCTCAATTAAAGAATTCGTCATAGTGTAAGCACAAATATAATTGACATAATCAACTACAGCAGTTCTGTTTTGTTACTAAGTACTTGGAAAATGCCGTACGGAGGATTGCATTGAAGGCGTGATGAAATAGAAAAAAAATACAGAACTAGTCCCCGGCGTTGGCCGAGCTTTAGCATAGGGTTTAGTTTTGAATGAAGATAATGAACCTTGCTGGAAAAGTATTACAAATTTGGGTTAAGGGTGAGAAATCGAGTTATAGAAAGAGAAGATAGATCACGAAAATAATACACTAAAATTAATATGGGTACCGCCGTCCCGGGAACCATTTATTGAATAACCAACACTTCTGCCATAGGTCACCCCAAGTGGTTCGCTACGTTTGGTGACTTAGCAGGGGTGCCCGGGTTCATGGGGGTGAGGTTTGTCCGGGTCTTTGCGGTGTACATATCGACCCGCCAGCTGCTTGACTGGCCGGATCGGGAGAGACTGGGTGAGGGAAACCTTTTGATCTCTCCAGCCAGACTCTCGCGGAACATCGCCTTGTATCGCAGTGGGAGGGATGGATTCCATATGTTTGTCATTCCTACCGACAGCGACCTCCAGATTCCTATCCAGCCCTCATATTTTTTTCCTTCTCAGAACTTCCTGTCCTTCCTTTCCCCAAATTACCCTTCACACAGCATCCCCAAAGATGACATAGGTCCTGAGGAGAAATTTTCCACAGGGCATCCTATGTGGAGCTAATATAAAAAAAAAACATTCGGATGTAAAAATATATAAAAGAAAGTTTTTATTTTTCTGTTTCGTGAAACAATGAGTTTATTTTTTTTATGGCCTCAATATAACATTATCACTTGACTTGACATTGACTCGCTGTAGAAAATTTATTCGTCAACATAAAAATAAAATAAAAATGCCGTAATAATCTAAATTTATTTAAGCAATAAAAAAACGTGGAAATACACTATTGTCAATTATTGTGTTAATCAAACTTTGCGGTAGCTATGTTTTCCACGGTTTTACCATTGATCTGCATCCTATACAGTTTTATAATATAGGTACTGTACAAATGCAACAGTTACAAATGAGTTAAATAATTAGAAACCGTTTCAAGGTGTCATTGGAAATCCAAAAAACAAGCTCTTAATCACCGAGAACGAAGGTTACAACATTGTACAAATCATTATTGCTGCATACATAGTGGTAGATACACTCAGTATCGCCCTGGTGAAATACCACCATTCAGAATCGAAACATTGCTTGAGATGACTTTAGCTTTGTTTGTAAAAGTTTTATTTATTTATTATTTCTTTACAATTAAAATACATTGTTTAGCATTAATTATTAACCCCACTAGGATTCGCCTGTATCGGGGTTAATAATTTCCCAATTTAATTAAATAATAAAAGTTACACACATAAGAGCAATTTAAAAATAACAATGATACATGAAATTTGTACAAAAAAAAATTAACAACATATTATTAAAATTAATAATATTTTGTTTAATCAAAGATCATTTTTTAATGTGGCATGAAAAAAATAAAGGTTTTTCTTTTTTCTCCCGAACTTCTTCCCCTCTCACAAAATCCCTTAATCGAGGATGTCATAGTTCCAATGGTTTCGGACAGTTGGGACTCAGGTGCTGTATTCCCATAAAAAAAAATAGTGGTTATAAAAAGGTTATTTTTTTACATTAATCCCACACAGCAAACCCTGGGGTAATAATTTTTCTCGGGACTTTTGTTATATTTGGGAATACTGTGTGGGTGGTCTTTTTAAGAAAGGAAAGGAGAGGAAGTTTTTCGAAGGTAAAGGGGGAGTGGTGAATGAAATTGATGAAAAACGAGTGGTGGGTAGGAATCTAGGGACCAGCGTGTCTAGAGCTGACAGGCGTATGAACTCATCCCTTCCGCTGCGATGCAAGACGATGGGTCGAAAGAAACCAGCTATTTTTTAAACTTCAAAGGATCCTCCCAAACTAGCCTCTCCTGATCTGGCCCACCACGAAGCTGGGCTGGCGCATCCGCCGCCAAGAAAGTACCTCAATGTAACCTGGACACCCCTGCTAAGTCACCAAACGTGAGTAAGTGAACATACCTCACCTTAACCTGGACACCCGTGCTTATTCACCAAACGTGAGTAAGTGAACATACCTCACCTTAACCTGGACACCCTTGCTAAGTCACCAAACGTAGCGAACCTACCAGAGGTATTGGATATCCAATAAATACCCGCCGCCCATTGCAGTGGAAATTAATGAAACAAATATTATTTTTTTCTAAACTTTTTGACTGCACTGTACAATATAACATGTCTTTTATGTACAAAATGGACGACCGCAGAACAATGTAAACCACAAATCAATTGCACATATGTAAAATAATAGCATAATATATTATGTAGTTAAAGTCATTGAAGCATCATCCGCAAGGTCTCCTTAATAAGAAAATAAATCTCAGACTTGTATATTACGTTTTATTTGTGCAGTTTCAATTCAAATAAATAATAAGGAACTTCGTGACTGTTCACGAAGAACAACTAAATTTATCATTAGAAAACAAAGTATACGCAAAGGTTAATGGGGAGTGTAGTCCAGCCAATCCAAAAATTCGCCTTTTTTGTTGCCTAAAAATCTTTCTACACACGTGGAGAATAAATACCTTCAGGTAGAACAGAAAACAGAGCGTCCACCGTATGTGCCCTGATGATGGACACTGTAACGCTGTCCGAAACGTTGGCTAAAGAAGGAGGTAGCGTAACACGGCATAACACCCCAAAATAAATAACAAAAATACTTTTGGCCGTGTAAAATCTGAAATCATTATTTACTTATTGTATTAGGTTTAACTTGGTATTTCCATATAAAATAGGTTTTTTTTTTTTTTTTTTTTTACTAGATTATAGATTATGTATTGATTTATTTTGTTGTATTTTTATTTTTTTATTTTTTTTACAAATATAGTTGTTATACATTGTATATATATATTTTTAATACATTTTTTAAATATCGTGATTCACCTTTTTTTTTAGCAATGCTCGTGTAAAAAAGGTGGAGCAGCGAAAAACAATTCAACATATATTTTTAAAATGTGTAGTAAGGATAATGAAAATTATTATATTTAATTTTTTTATATATGTATATCATACATTATACGTGAAACAGAATTGAATAAAGAAAAGATATAAAAGAAGAAGAAATTAATTGATAGTCTAGAATTGCTGGCATTGATAAGCTTTCGGACTAACTACCATATGTATTCCTCTTTGCCCAGAGTACTAATGTAGGGAAATAATTATACCTATTCAGTGGACATCTTCAATTCGTCACTAAACAAAATACAAAATGTTGTTACTGAAGCAGTTCAGTTGTGTACAATAAATAAATAGGTACTGTATAATTTATACTATATATATATATATGCAAAAGCCCCTAAAAAGGGCGTTAAATAAATAAATAAATTAACAAAATTACAAATGGTTTAATGAAAACATCCGGCCTTCCATCATTGCTAATTCACATTCATACATTAATAATACAACATACGAACAGGAAACAGTATTAAAAAGGGAATGCCGTTCCCAATTAAAACTAAATTAATAACATATTTCAAAATAAATTAGGTGACTCATCAACCAATCCCAATCATCCATCATTATTACCACATTGGCATTAAATAATAATTATCAATTCAGATATGTGGAGCGCCAATTTACAAACTCACTTTTACTTTTTTTGTATTTGTTAGATCAAATTAAAACGTAATGATGTACGTGCTAATGTTATGTAAGTACACAGAGTACCGGATTAAAATGATAAAAGGAAGTTTCCATTGATAAAAGTGTGTTAATTGCCGAGTTGAAATCAAAATAATCAAAAATTTGCAATTCAAATGGGTTGATTTTTAACTGAACAAGTGTTTATTAGTGTACAAAGCCCTTGGAAATAAAACAACTCAGATTGATTAACTGTAGAAGATGATGTTCGCCATAACATACATGGTTCAATTTAGAAGACCGTCGCCCTGGGAACCACTCATCGGATAACAAATACCTTTTCCATAAATTACTTCAAGCGGTTTGCTACGATTGGTGACGTAGCAGGGGTGCCCAGGTTCATGGGATGATGTTTGTCTTTTTGTTTGCCCACTAACTGCGTGGCGGTCCTTTTCTGGAGAGACTGAAGAAGATTATTTGGCCTCTCCAGCAGGACTCTCTTGACCCGTCTCCTTGCAGCGAAGTGGGAGGATTGCGAATATTTTTTCATCCAGGCAATATCTCATAGCGCTTATGACACTGGTATTACTGGACAATAACCTACCACCGCCCATCGTGACGGGGCAATTATTCTGGTCCTAGCGTCGGTCCCTGCGGGTCGTTACCTCCCCTCCGTCGTTACGCCTTAAGTATCTACTTTTTGAATTCATTGTAAAATTTATTTTTTTCGTGTAAATAAATTTGACTTTAGTAAATCGAGAGTTTTTATTCGCAACATCCACAGCAATAACGGAGCCCAGGTTTACAGGTTTGGAAGTGGAATAAACCGCGAGAGTACATCCTAACCAGGATGAACAACTCATCTTCCTACAAAACATTCATATTATATAGGTAGTATAATCTTAAAAAATTTTAGGCTTTAAAATTGTCAAAGCCCAAATATTTACCCAAACTTTAAAAAATCTGTAAATCCCCTAAAATGTCCATGTCAAAAGTATTAGAAACTCTTCCTACTATCGTATAGTTACTTCATCTATGGTTCTGTGGAGTAATGATAAATTGTTGAAGTAAATACTTCTTTCCGCACGCATGACTTGAGGGGTAAACTGGCGAATGCGTTACGGAAATAACAGCGTTACGAGAGGCGTAATATCGGGCGGTACGAACGTTACGGAGGCGAACGATGATAAATTAAAATTAATTTTGAGGTTCATTACTCACAATCTAACCGTAACAACAGCGGCTCAAATCCGTAGTAATGACGTTTGGAATGGGTGCTGGCATTTATGCTGACAATAGTTGTGTTGTTGTTTCTCACATTCTAAACGTTAAAATCTAAGTAATAACTAGCAATTTTTCGATTGGAATTTTTTGAATTTCCAGCTGCAAATGTGAATAAAAGTCGCTCTTAACTAAAATCCGCATCAAAAAGTTTTATTCTAAACTTTGTAAGAATTAAATCAACAATTCCATTCTAAGCGTAATTCCCCTAATAAAATTAATCAAATTTTCGCTTAGAGTGTGCGAACTCAGTGCATTGAAACGACTGATTTGTCACGATGATTGTCGATGCCAGAAAGAAAATTAGATTAGATTACTAAAGAAGTATTTACTTCAGTCGTGTGGTCTAAAGCACACTCATATTTTATAGGTAGGTACTACTTGTATGCATTTAAATGTCGCATAGGCCTTAGTAGTCTTAGTAATGTTGGTCAAACGTAACTACAACAGAATGAACATTACAATTTTAAACGTAGTAACACTTTTTACTTTGTTATTTCGTCATTGTAAAAAAACTAAGAATTGCGAAAATGAATTTATCGACGGTTTCACTTTTCAAGAGCATTATGGAAATTAGTTTAAACAAATAATACAGACAGATGTTCAAACAAACATCAACAACCAAATGTTTATATGAATATATGTGTTTGCATCGTCTGTTAATAATTATTGTTCTGGACTATTGAACTTGATAATTATTTTCATGTCGAAAATAGAATTTTTTTCAATTTTATGCAGTCCTGGTAGGTAAAAATCAGTATCAAAAGTTTTCCTGGAAGGTTTGAACAGTGTTTCCTGACTAGATCTAATTAGCTGGGTATTTCCGAGCTATCTCATTAGATATCAAAAGTGACGTTATCTTCAATATCGCCCTTGCGTAGAAAACAAGCTAACGGCCCAACTTGTTCCCAACTTTTCGATCAATCATTCTGAGCCTCAAAACAAAAATATAGTTAGAAACCTATGCAATGAATTGTCATGCCCTAGCTGGTTGCATTTGGATCTATCTGCACGTTTAAATGGTAAGTATACATATATTTAAATATATGTTACATAAAAATACTGTTCACAATTTTCGACAAAGTGACGATATAGTATATATATATTTCAATTGAGGGAAAGGGAACTAACGGATTCTATGCCAAACGAGATTTTTATCACGTTAGCAACAAAATGTTAAACGTGATGTTTATCAGTATTGGTCCAAATTTAGGTAAAAGCTTTATGTGTTCCAATCTATTTAAGACACCACAAAATAATTAATCTTAAACATCTAAAATTAATTTCTAAATCAGACTTTGTTTCAATAAATGTAGAAATTGGAGGGACATGGTAAAAAAAACACGTCATTTTGATCTAAATAATTAATTATATATATATATAGGTTCGACAGATGAATATAAGTGACTAAATAAAGTAAATTAATAAATTTTCATAATTAAAAATATATAACTTCTCAATATTCTACAATATATAACAATGAAATATGAAATCAAAATCGTGAGACATGTCAAAACGCAATGTACAAAATTTTGCGAAAATGCCCAATTGCAAGTTGCGAAAAAGACAACCGATTTCAGTTTTGTCAGTTTTGGTTTCGATCAGATTCGACCGAAAATTATTAGAGTTTGGTTTTCCCAAAATCAGACAGTCAGATTCGGTTTAATTATGTCGTTTTTGGGTTGGTAAAAAAATTTTGCTCAACAGCTTGTTATTGACAAGAACTAGCTAAAAAGTAAGCAAATATAGACATTTCGTGTTTGAACTCTATGTTTGCAAATAAACCTCCGAGATGTGAATATTAACGAAGCAAATATTTTATTTTTTACACTTTCCATAGATACTGACAGGGACGTGGAAAATAAGTACGACTGCTTATTACAGAAAGGATGTATTGGACACGTCGAGTGGATGAATGAAGAAAGGAGGGTAATGAAAATAATATAAGATTCGAAAGTGAATAGTAGAAGTCGAGGACGCTCGACAAAGATATGTCACGATTGAGTGTTGAATCGAAACGTTGCTTGAAATGGCTTTAGTCGTGTATGATGACTAGATCTGAATGGCCAGTTACCACTTCAGCCTCACAACATACCTTAACTGGATATACCATAGTCCCACGGGTTTCGGACAGTTGGAAGCAGTCGAGACTCTGGTGCGGTATTCACAAGAAAAGTTAATCAAATTATTGAGTCTGGTCAATAACGGAAAATTATGTACGCGACGATGAATGAATGCGAAAGAAGCACGGAGTGCGTGAAGGCAGAGTTTTATGGCGGTTCATCCTCTCTGCCTACCTCCGCGGAGAAACGGTGTGATGGCTGGTTAGTTAGAAGTACGACAATCAATATCACAACAATCAGAAAGACAACGCCTATACTCGGCAGGATGGATGATTAGAGTTGCCGTAAGTGTCTAGATTCTCGTCGGGACGGGGGGATATATATACTGAGTCACCGCGCTACGTCGCCCCGGCCTCCATGACCCCTCCCGTGCGCGCGGAAGAGGTCATGGGGCCTTCTACATGCTCATAATTCAAGTTTTGTTATAATATCATTGTAGGCCATTTGCTTCATAAAACTAAAATAATCACAGAACTTTATAGAACCTACACAAAACATGAAAACTGACTTAAAATATTTGATGAACTGTTCAAATTTTTTTAAAACAACCCATCCTATGAAAAAAATATTCATTCATCCAATTAAATCCTCGGAAGGAAAATGTGTCAGACGTCACCGTACTGAACGCTCAATTTAATTCGTGTTAACCACCGACAAGATTAACCGATAGACAAGTGTTGTGGGCGTGAACCTGGAGAACCCTAATTTTTTCCTTACTTCACACGGAGAAAAATGTTATTCGAAAAAACGATCATTTTAATAGTAAAAACGGGACTGAAGTTCTTACGCACAAATTAACAGTGTTTCAATGTTTATTGGTGGGAACACGTAAGAATAATTTGTTGGTATACGTAATTTCGTACGTATACCAACAAATTATTCTTACATTTTCCCGCCAATAAACATTGAAACACTGTTAATTTGTTCGTAAGAACTTCAGTTCCGTTTTTAACCGTTTTTACTATTAAAATGATCGTTTTTTCGAATAACATTTTTCTCCGTGCAGGTGAAAATTACCAAAAAAAATTACCTAGTACGATTTTTTTTACATTTGCTCCACACATTAGAAAAATTTCCCTCGGGACTTAAGTCATCTTTGGGGACGCTGTGTGGAGGGTATTTTTAAGATCTGTGAAAGAAAAATGGAATGAGGGGTCGGTAGGAATCTGGGGATTAATGTGACAAGGACTGAGGGACGTATGAATCCATCCCCCCCACTCCGGTGCAAGGCGATGGGTCGGGAGAGTCCTGCTGGAGATGTCAAAGGGTCTCCCTCAGCCAGTATCTCCCAATCCGGCCCACCACACAATCGGTCGGCCACGCATCCACTACCAAGACCTAGTCACATTTCACCCCATGCTGGGGCACCCCTGCTAAACCATCAAATGAGTGACCCATGCCAGAGGTGTTCGTTATTCAATAAATGGTCCAGTATGAGACTCGGGGGTCGGAAGTTATTATGTAGGTTGACGACAACCGTACCCTTTCAAATCGGTATACATAGACCACACTTCTAGATATATTCTGTTGAATGACTATGTGTCACAACTCCTGTGTTTATATATATTTAATTCTTGCAAAATGCTCTATCTAATATCGATACGATATCTAATGGTTAACGAATGATTCATTTTATCTTAGAACTCGCATGCTATCAATGTGTAAGATAAAATTGAAAAACTGATAATAAATAACTACTTAGTAGTTCTGTAAAAAGTAGACCCAGCGTACAAAAATGAATGTTTTTTATTTATTCTTATATAAAAAATCAAAACCAAAATTTCCTCTGAAATCGTAAGATTTGTTAGTAGATACAAAAATACCTAGCCACTTAATATTATATTTTAAACTTTTTGGGAAGGAATTATACAATTCGTTCAAACAAACGCCACTATCTCAAAGACAATTCTTTTTTCAATTTTTTTCAAGCGGATAGATAGGTACCTACCATAATATTGAAAACAAAATTCGAATAAAAGAGTCATAAACACGACGATTTCCCATATGAAAAAATTATTGTTACTGAGCCATTAAAACGGCCACCATCTTAAAACGGAAACGGAACGTACATAACAATTTACAGTCAGACGAAATGCAAAACGGTCGGGTTAAAACAGGTCAATAATTTTATCTGAACTTAACCCTTTAAGCCGTGAGCGTGGGGTAATAACTATTATGTATATAGATACTTTGACCTTTCTGCGCCCCACCAGTCAGGCAAATGAAATCTCACTAAAAGTAAGGAAAAATTGAGCTTACTTTGGGCGTACGAAAACGCCCATAAAACACTTTTATAGGCCTATATCCTCAGCGGTTGAAAACATAGCTTTGTACACACGCATATTCATGCTCGACGGTTTGGCTTGATCCAACATGTTGACTTGGAACTGTGCTCGTTGTTGCGTCCACACGCTCGAGCAGCCAATCTAACCAAACGTAACCTACTTAACCAATTAAAAAAAAAGACTTTTCAAAGCAGGTGTTGAAGTTGCATGATTCTGAGTTGTCCGACCACCGTTGAGGATGAAGGTAGTGGAAAGGTGAAGGAGATGGGGAAGGGGAAAGCGGGAACATATATTGCTATTCAGATCTGGTCACTAAACATGGCTAAAGCCATTTAATTATTATTTTTTAATTCAATTGAATTGGTTCGATATCGAACTAAAAAGTAACGAGCGTATGGTACACACATTGAGACATGTTCGAACGAGCGTAAAGCCATCAAGCATGAACCAGCGTGGGTACTGGGCTTTAGTTAAAAAAAAATTTGTAATACATTATTAAAATTAACATAAATAGTTGTACACCTACTCAAAATTATCCCAACGCAATAATTAGAAGTAGAAATTTCGCACACATATTACAAGGTTACTGGTACTTCATGCAAAATAGCGAAGGACGATATTTTATTATTGGAGACATTAAAAAATATATGATAATAAGGCGAATAAAAAATAGGTAGCACATTTGGTACTACGAAGGTTAAAAACATTTGGGTAAATAATTTTGTAATTTTAAATTAGCATAATAGATTATTACATACTCCTACTTAAAATTATCCCAACGCAATTAGAAGCTAAACAATTATTAGCACTCTTATGGTGACTGGTCTTCGATGCAAAATGTGGTTGTTACAATATATCAAGTAAAAAAATAGCATTCAAATTATTAAAAAAGTTTTAGAAAGATTCAGAAAGTTTTGCTTTTGACTGCATACAGTTTGATTATTTTTCCGAGATGGATGAAATTTTGCACACTTGAGCTTTAAAATGAGAGGAAGGTCACTGTCTACATGAGAAAACCGCCATCGTCCCTTTTTCCTATCCCTAGTACCGCGGGTGCTTCAGTTTTTTTTAAAGTGAATACAGCACAATAGTCCCAACTGCTCCCATCTGGAGCCAGTGAGACTGTGGCATCCCCAAATGAGGTATGTTATGAAATTACTTCCGATTGCAATGAAACTTTGGTGATTTATAATGATGAGCTCTGGCGCTACAAAATTTATTAAAAAAATATATAATAAGTACCTACATATAAAACAATAGCGCAAGTTGTTTGGAAATGTGTATATTTAATATAGTTTAGCGGCATCGCAACGCATGCCGGGTAATCGTTAGAATATTATAAAAACATTACATATTATGTTTAGATATAAGTTTGCTAACGAAAAATAAGGATGAGTGTCAATATCGAAAAACTAAAAATTGAAAAAGAAGTTTGGGTAAAATATATTATAATACTTGGAGTATGTATTCAAGCCCCCTTACTTATAATCGTAGTATAACTAATACTCAGCGTCTTGCGTCTACGCGTCTAGCGAAAAATTTGCGTGTGTATGGTTAAAACGGCTTTAAACCAGGTTTAAGGCCAACATTACAAAACCAAGGATGAGTCGGCGGATACCGCAATTATAAGTAAGGGGTATAAGTATAAGATGGATATAAAAATGACGGCGAATGAATAATTCATTGGTTGAAAACTTAGATCCCACCTAATATTTATTTTTTCTCGATCTAAATATGATTTTTAAAAAAACCACATTTTAGTCTACGATGTACGAGATGCCGTGTATAATTAACATAATTAGTTTTAATTTTCTTAACGCACTTAAATAATATTAACCATCTGCAAATATCATTTATGGACATGTATGTTAGTATGTACAAGGCGGTTCAGTTAGATATTTGATCTATCCAACAGTTGTGTTTCACCACAAGGTTGGCAATACTCGCCCATATAAGGTTAAAACCATTTATAACATACATGTATTTCATCACATTATATATCTAACACGACGTGTATTCTTTAATATGAGAAAAATCTAAACACACAATACATTATTATGTACAGAGTTTAAATCCAAGAAAATGTATGTCGTCGTCATATAACGTTGAAGGCTTTGAAAATGCTAGGATTTATACAACATTTTATTTTTATTTTTATTTTTATTTATTGACACCGGCCAGTGCATATCACCAAAACTCTCGTTTGGTGAGTTGCACCAACCAGATTTAACCGTCCCAGACTTCTTTTTGTGGGGTTTCTTGAAATCAGAGTCTATGTCAACAAGCCTCAGACTCTTGAAGCCCTCAAATAGAATATCCGTCAAGAATGCGAGAACCTATCGCCGGAAGGGTGATGGAAAATGCCATAAATCGGGCCCGTATGGATTCTGGCGGGCGGCCACTTGGCCGATATCATTTTTTCGATTGGATAGAAAAAAAATTAAGACATCAAATAAACACAATCCAAAAGCAGAACCAAAAATTTTCATTCATAAAAAAATTAGAGCCAAAGAACATCGGGTGACAACTTTTGCGCCATCCTGTACTTACGACCGTTGTTCCCAATGTTTCGATCGATCAATCCGAGTCTCCGATCAGCTAAGTGATTTGTTTAGAAGCTCGATTCGCCTGTTGGTCGGAGAGTTGCGTTGGGAAGAGCCTATTTGTGAATTTGAGGAGTGTTGAGCCAAAATTTCGGCTCAACGATTGATCAGTAAGATTCGGAACAACGGTATATTTGATTGAAGTTGATTGAAACGGAAACGGAACGTACAATCAAATTTATAGGCAGACGAAATGCACGCCACGCGCAGTTATTTATTACTTCTCAGACGGCTCCGTTGTAACATTTCTTTTCTGTCCATTACATGAGCTATAATCGGCATATTATCTAGTATTAGTATGCAGTGATGCTGGTACTTTTCCAACCAACTAACTCCCGCAAGGGTAGCCTGAGATGATAGTGCGCCACACAACTGTCTCGGTGCAGACTACTGGCTTCATTCACACTCATACATCGTCTCATATATAGGTAGGTTGGTAGGCACTCTTCCATTATTCTTACTCTTGGCATTGCCCGAATGAAGTATATTTGATTCACTAGAATTGACTGTGCCGTCCCTTCGGCCGTCCCCGACTTATCATTATTGGCTAGTCGTTCCACAAAACTGAAATAATATCAGAACTTCTAATATAGAACTTGAATACTTTTAAATTTGACGAATTGTTCAAATTCTGTGAAACAACCAATCCTTGATGATTAATAATAAACGCACTTTATTTCTGTTGATACTCTAATATAGTAATATTATGTACTAGCTTCTGCCCGCGACTTCGTCTGCGCAGGATTAGTACTTAGATTAGCCAATTTTCTTTTCGTAGGTCTCATGTTTGTTTATATCAAAATTCTTAACCTATTTATTTAAAATATCTATAATTCTTGATTCGATTCAAGGGTGAGTACTTCAAATAAATTCACTAATTTAAATATTTTCTAAAATAGAATTTTGGTTTTACAATCCTTGTTTTTCAAAATGTCATCCTCAAATTTTGACATTTTCTATTAAACAATAATTATTATTTGTAATACATGGAAAATTGCAAGCTTTGGGTATAAATTATAACCCATATGTTATTCTGGTGTATAAGCTATATTATTGTAAAGTTTCATTAATGTCTATTCGGTGGTTTTTGCGTAAAAGAGTAACAAACGTACATACTTCCATACAAACTTTCGCGTTTATAATATTAGTAAGATAAGATGTAAAGTTTCATTAATGTCTATTCAGTGGTTTTTGCGTAAAAGAGTAACAAACATACATACATCCATACAAACTTTCGCGATTATAATATTAGTAAGATAGAAGATCTAATGGCAATGAATAATAATTATTAATTGTAATTATTCATAACTCGTACAAAGAACAGAGTTTATATTGTTTTATAACATTGACGTGATGCCCATTTTAGCCAATGAAGCACTTTATGAATTAAAAACAATATTACTTATTCATTATTAGTGAAATGAACACGTCCGTTGTTGCCACTAAATAAATACATCAATATAAGTGTATTGTGGGTGTGTCTTAACCTAAGTTCAAACTTACCTTACTTTTGCCGAAATTGATCAAACAATTGATAAGAAAGAGATTATCAATTTTATTGACCGAAATAGGCAGTCTAAAATGAGCGACGCCAGTTTCCTTTCAAATCGGAATAGTTCACACTTTTAGTGTTATGTCTGTTCAGTTAGAAATATCTTGTAGCGTAATGAAGAGCGTAATCCAGGAGTGCGCAAATAAATTTTATTTTATTAAATTACGTTATTTCACCAATTAGATAAAAATAATAATATAGTATATTTGCGGCACGCTCCAGAGCAAAACAAAAATTGCATTACTGATGTCGTTGTAGCAAATAAATATTTTTTATTTATTTTTCGATTTTTTTTTATATGAAGTATTTCAGGAAATCTGTGCGGCGCTCAGCAAAACTGAAATTTCCTGAAAATATTCACACAAAAAATAAATTTTCGAAAAAAAAAAAAAATTTTTTTTCGGCTACAACGACATCAATAATGCCATTTTTGTTAATATTAGCACTCTGTCTCACCAAAAGTCACGAGCCGCCACTGCTCCAGAGTGAAAGAGACTCTCGGCATCGCTCCCTGGTGTAAGACCATTAATCAATATTGAAACGTTGCTTGAAACGGTTTTAACCGTGTTTGGTGACCAGGTCTGAATAGCCAGGTACTTACTTCCCCACCTTCATCATCCCCATCTCCTTCCCCTCCCCTCTGTCTTCAACTTCACAACATATCCTAAATTGGGGATGCCGTTGTCTCACTGACTCCAGACTGGAGCAGTTGGGACTCTTGTGCGGTATGCACATTTAAAAAAAAATAACGTACAAGAGTTCCAATTGCTCCCAACCGTTTGGAACCAGTGGTACTACCACTAAGCCAAACCATGGTATGTTGTGAGGCTGAATAAAGTGTGGACGGAGATGTGAAGAGGAAGGTGGGGAAGTACCTGCCTAATCACCAAAGAGTGGAAAATACTCTCAGTATCGCCCTGGTGTAAGACCACCATTCGAAATTGAAACGTTGCTTGAAATGGCTTTAGCCGTGTTTAATGACTAGATCTGAATAGTCGGGTACTTTCCCATCTTCCTCATCCCCTTCCCTTCCCCGCTTACCTTCAGCCTCACAACATACCCCAATTGGGGATGCCATAGTCTCACTGGCTCCAGACGGGAGCAGTTGGGACTCTTGTAAGGTGTTCACTATAAATTTTTTTTTTAAAAAGCACGTCTAGAACCATTTCCAACAATCCTTCAATTCTGAATTATGGTATTTCGTCTTTCACCAGGGCGATACTGAGAGAATCTACCATTCTGAAAATTATTCATCATTATTTGCTTAAATATATATACATATATGTATATATTTTTTTTTAATTGCGTATATTTCCGCATAACAAATTAATGTAATAGGTACCAACCTACATAGCGGAAAACTGTCTAGGTAAATATAAGGTACTTACATTATCGTTTATTGAGTTGTAAATAATATAATAAATTTAGCTATACGTATTTATATTCAGAATTCAGATGGGTGTAAAAAATAAGGATAGAACGCATTCATTTTAGAGCATTATTTTAAGTACATACAAGTAACAAATAAGTATCACATACATTATTTTAATAATATGAAGAAAAAAAATCTGTTATCGAATGAAAAGATCGCAGGGTATATTCGGATATATAGCACGGTACCTACCTGCAATAAATGGTTTTCCTTTCATGTGAACACGGTAGGTACCTACCTAAAATGAATAGTTTTCTTTTCATTTGAAATGCGTGTTTTTATGGAATTAAATTAATTAATTAAATTAATATTTTAACTATGTTTCCCCCAACGGCTGAGATGTTATTTTAGTCGTTTAGGGCAAGGTTAAATAAGTTAAATTAACTTTTACACCCAGACAAGGCAATAATTTGCGCAAAAACACATTAAAATTTACGACTCCATTTTTGCGATGACAGTTTTGGAGCACTTCTTATTATTTGAATGACGATTTTCACCACTAGGTAAATTGTTAAAAATCTTACTTGAATAAAATAAACAAACGATTTTTTATAAGAGTAGGGGGGTGGAGGAAGTAGGTATCTGGTCATTTAGATCTATACGCTTAGCATAGCGAATAATAAATAACATTTTAAATTATAAATTGGCAGTGTATAAAATTATTTGCGACACCGATTGATGTATTGAAAATGTATTTTAGATCTTCAACATAAATATTATGATAATGGGATGACGTGCAGGAAGCATGAACATATCTAGTGGTGTATTAAACAGGTCGTTATATCTGTCATGTGTCTATAAATTAGGAAAATCGATTGAATAAATTTAGATAAATTCGTTTAGCACTTACGGAGCTATGTCCTTCGGCGAGTTCTTTTTCTGATATCGGTCTGCATCTCACAACCACTTTAACGCACTCATTAAGGGCTGTACGGGGACGCAAAGGTCTCTCCATTTCTCAAAGCCTTAAAAAAGCACGAAACTTATCATTTTTCACTAAAAACAAAACTAAGATACAAAATCACCCTTGTCGAGATTATTGATCCATCACAAATTTCGCGAATTCACGTACACCTGTTAATAAACAGTGGTTTAATAAGTATATCAAGTGAAGCTAACGCACAGTTCTTTATATATTGATTAATAAACGTCTAATTAACCCCGTAAAATAAACGAACAGCGCGCAGCTTCGAGCTCGTCGTTTATTATTTTCGTAATATGTCAAATTTCCCGTCCCGCCCGTTATCAACCAAAAATGATTTGCCGGAAGAATAATGTTCATTGCAAGAACATAATATCATCTGTCTGCCGGAGGGCCTACCTACCGGGGGACATTATTGTTATATGACAACACTAATCTAATCGATACTTTAGTGATGGTCAAATGATTTGAATGTCGATTCTTGAACTTGATTTATTTAGTTAATCCCCAAAGCCTCGTACATTTCGCATTATACTGCTCTTAGTAACTGTCAGAATACAGATTCCGCAGAAAATATAATTGATACCAGATAAAATCACTGGGTAAACACGAAAAAAATACTCTTTCTCAACCAAGGATACTCACCATCCACCATTCGCCATCCATTAATGATATTATGATTCCCAGACAGTCATTTGTTAGTCGTGCCACATTCAAATCCAAAATTCATTTGAGGTTCGAAATTTTGAAAGTTATATCGCCTGCTTCTTACTTCGATGAGAATGGGCTGACGACGGCTGACGATCTGAAACAAACTGTAGGCTCCGAGTGGATGAGAGCCGCCCAGGATCTTTAAACCTGAAAAATCTTTCAGCCTTATGTTCAGAGTTGGAAGTCAGAGGGCTCTTCAGGGACATATAGGACAATATACTATACTTTTTGGTTTTGATATATTTTACTATACTTTTTTTTACTTTTTGGATTTGTAACAATTAACAACTAACAACTAACCATGTAACAATTTTTAGACATTTTTTTAAAAAGATTTTTACTTTCAATGTTCATTTGTTACTTAAAATAACTTTTTTATATTAATAATCATTTTAAGAAGAGATGTGAAATATAAATAAGAAATATATAAATAGTGCTTTTCAACTTCATGGTTTGGTAGAGTTTTTTCAGAAAAGTTTATGACAATGTTTTAAAAATAAAAATATATTTAATACACCGACAACTGTCCAATACCTACTGATTTGTTTGTTTTATGTTCCTGGACATTTTATAATATCGATTGTAACTGCTGTAAGTGCTGTACATGCCTACTCCAAGACAGAGTGACAGGTGACAGACGAAATAACTCCCATTATTCTTTTCTAAGCACATTTTGACATTTGCCGGGTTTTTTGAGGTTGTTTACTATAAGCAACTATAAGTAAATGAATTATTATCGGAATGTTTTGGATACTTGAATTATGAAAGATCCTCAAATGTTTCAGCAATCAATTGAACGATATATACTCGCTGAAAACTACTTCAAGTCTCTATTGCCAGTGCCGCAATTTGACAGTAGAGCAAAAATGTTTTGAGATCGGTTGGGAAAGGTGTTATTAAAGATAATTCGAAGTACCGTATATAGTTTATATTAATATTTCATCGTTACATGAAGTTCTACGAAGATATGCAGCAAAGCATACAAACTGCTGGTTTCACAATTCCGCCACACTTTGTGGTGTAGGCAAAAATTGGTGGCGTCAGTGATACCAGGCTGATATGTTTGAAATAGACGAAGCGAAAATAGGAAGCAGAATAGGAAGGCGAGGGAGTTCTGGGAAGGAAAAGGGGGTAAAGTTCCCTATGACGGATGGGACGGAATCTTGGGGTCATTGTGTCCAGGAGTAACCGGCGTATCAACCCCTAGGGCGTGGCATCCCTGCTAAGTCACCAAATGTAGCGAACCATTTAGGGTGACCTATTGCATGGGTGTTGGTTATTCAATAAATTATTCCTGGGGCGGCTGTACCTTACCCGCCTTCCAAATTGTAAAATTTCCATGAACGAACTATTTGCACTCATTTTGCAAGCAGTGTGGCTTCTATTAGCATAACTCAAAGATATTATTAAATAAAACATAAAAATATATAATATTCCAGGAGTATATTCAAATAATATAAGTAGCTAATTGAATGAGTTGTTTGTTATTCAAAATAATTGCAGGTCAATAAGTACTAATAAAGTTGTATGAATTCTATTGTTCTTATAATCAACATTAACAAAATAAATCGATTTTTGCATTGCGAAATTGGATAACATGCATTTTACAACATACAACTGATAAAATATACGGTTTTCATGCATGTAAATCTAAAGGTAGATACATACTAGGTTGTCGAACGTACTCTACGCTACGCATAACAATATCAGGTGTCGTAGCATGGTCGATCGATTTGAAGTTACCGACCGATTGTCGATTACTTCTCATCGTTCCCCAGGACAACTCGCTAATCGCTAACGTACAAACGACAGTTGATATCGAATATATTAAGGACACTTAGTCATTGTGAACTGTCACCTATTCGTTTGCGATCTGCAGTTGTCCTAGGGAACGATGAGAAGTTACCGTTAATCGGTCGGTAACTTCATATCGATCGACCATGCTAGCACCCCTGGACTACTTAGTAACCATATATTTTCTATGTAAATATATGCTTTATAATCACACTGGCCACATGTTGCGCTACGTGCATTCTGAAGCATCTATTTTCATAGAAAATGTATGGTTGCTAAGTAGTCCAGATATTGTTATGCGTAGCGTACGTACCCAGTATGCATTTAATTTGAAAGTCAGCTTGTAAAATTGTTTAACTGTCACAAATTTCTTAAAAAAATGCATCTTAAAATAAATTGTTGCTCAAAATGGAATAATATTATGTAGAAAAAGCAATATCTTAATTATCAGTTCCATCCACACGAAGCCCGCTCAATGCGCCGAGCCGCTCCCAATTAGCAAAAAGGGTAAAATAAAGTGTACGCGCCTTTCTTACTTGCTAGTTTTAGCGACTTAGGTGTTGTGCAGGCGTCATGTGGACGGAATCAATGATTAGCCAGTTGAAGCACACCTTTAATACTTTGCATTAAAAAATCTTAATAAAAAATAATCATTACTTTTGGTAGGATATAAACATTCTAGGAATTTTATAATTTAAAGGAAATATATGTAAAATTTTTTTTCTTCTTTAACTTCACTATTATTTTATTTTACACAACATTCGGAGCATCGATTCCCAACAAGAAGTCCAAGTGATTAAACTCCTCCATGGGGACTTTATAATACTCAATGGGATTTGCAAGCTGAACATACAAAAGCATGGAATCATGAAAACTGTTCAGCAAATCATTGGACAAATAAAGCAATCAGTAAAGTTATCTTGCAAAACTTTGTATTCTGGATTAATCTGATTGATAATATAAACAATAAGATTTTTCACACCCTAGTCTAATTGCTGAAACTTCCCTTTATCTCGAATCTCTTGCACAAAATAAAGTACAGTCTTCGTAAAAGATTCAATATTAATGGCAAATTAACATTGTTGAACTCTTCATATTCTGCCATGACTAATATTGAATTATGACGCATCTTCTGGCTGTAAAGATTTTCTTTGCAGCCAGTGTTTGCGAGCCACTTGAATATCACTCCTTGGGGTATATACCGTCCGCTCAGAGGTTTTGGCGATCCACTCAACGATTTTAGCATAACCCTTTCCGACTGGCAAAAAATGTCCGAAATTTGATGGGCCACACTAGTAAAGCTCTTAATTATGATCCCATAAGGCTGGGCGACTTACTACTCGTGTTGGGGCCAGCATTTTAATAGGACTTCTTACTTCTGTCATGAACAGTGAGGGAGCCATTGTAAATGCAGCTTTCATTTTCTTGTCGTATTCTAAATGAGTTGACAGTAATGCAATCGGTGTGGTGATGCCCGTTGAGTAGCCGATGTAAAGCAAGTTATTGGTACCTTTTCACTAGTTGATGTAGTCTATCATAGCCGGTAGATCGTGAGGCGCATTCGTGCCACATTGAAATTCCAGAAAGCTGTGACTTTTATCGACAGATGTGAGATCCACGAGAATACATTTACCAGGCCCTTCCCAACTCCTCCAGTGAAAAAGTCGGAAAAGCTGACCAGAAGTCCGTGTTGAAGAAAAACGGCCCCCGATCCCCTGTGACGAGGAATCCATCATTATGACTTCAGTGGCATCAGCAGTGACCTTTTTGCCGGTGCATACATATTATCAATGTAAAAATATGTAACAAACTAATAATCCATTGACGAATAAACATTGTATATCTGTTAGAAAAGTGTGCTTTTCAGCTGAATGGTGTCTAAATATTATCGGGTTTATATTAAGTTATTACTTTTGTTTTCAAAACCTATCTCTGCGCTTTTTGGCAGGGCTGTTATTGGATTCGGTGTCGTTTGAGTCTTCTCTAATCTTTCTAATCGCTGACCTAATTCGCCGAACATCAAAGAAATGCGTTTGATGAGGTCCGATATACCTTTTTGAATTTCTTGCCTTTTATTCGAAGCTTTGCGGATTTGATGGTGCACATGGTCAGATAATTCTTTGGTTTTGTTACTCAGAATTTTTTCTAGTTGTTTTGGATGCCATCTTTCAAAAAAACTTTCAGTGTTAACATTCACTAAACAACATGATATTAAAAAGACCGTCAACACAATGCACATTCTCATTGTGACTAAAATCTTGTAAACACTTTGATATTGCAAAAGACTGACAACCTCTTTAAATGCAAATCGGACTGAAACTAAGTGAGAAAATTGAAGTATGTAATATCAAATGCTATAATAAAGTTATTAGTAGTTTTACCTTACAATAAAACTCATAGCTCTATTTAAAACCTATAAAGTGAAATAAACATAACCATTTTACAGCCAAATCGACTTATCAATCTTTGTGTATAAATCTCGATTTAAATCTCCCGCCAATGTCTCCTGGCAGTCCCAAAATGCCTGTCAGGCGGCGTTAGTAATAGGGACGCCACTACAGATGCTATGTACATGGTTTCCAGGGGTAAAGTGCATTAACTTCTACATGATTTTGGAACATGTTTTTGAGAAAACACAAAAAAAAAAGTTTTCACTTGTATCCGGGCCGGTACCTTTTCTGGTCTACCTGCTTGGCACGCACGCTCCTAACTATATTTAAAGGTCGAATTTGATGCTATAACTTTGGGAATGTATTCTCCATTGAAAGATTTTTAGGCAACAAAAATATTCGATTTTTTGGATCGGCTGGACTAGGCTTAAAACCTATAAAGTGAGATGTTGTTTGTTATCGCCTGTGGCATGATGTTAAAACCCACATAGCCCTACCGTACCAATTTTGGTTCCAAACAAAAAATAATTATAAATAGGCATAAAATGTAAAAAAATAGCTTTGTCTTTAGCTTGTGTAACTCTACATATACTAGCCTTTACTATTGTAACAAAAAATAGCATACTTGTTGCCGTTATTTGATTAAAAAATTTAATCGAGGTTTGCATGTTACAAAATCGAAAAACATGTTTTTTAGAAAGTAAGTATGTGTGTATTACAATACTTTAAAAGTTTACGAAAGAATATGTTTTATATCAAAATATAAACTGTGTTTTTTTATATTATAACAAAAATCATAGGTAACGCAATTTAATAATATTTTTTGTGTATCAAATATTAGTGTTCCAATTTTGGTACGGTAGGCGTCCAACGTGTTTTCTTTAAATTCTTTTTCCAGCTTATAATTCTGCAGCCATTTCAGGGATGTCACTGCTGAACAGATGCTACCAGGTGGATCTTTCAGGCCAGCATCCCTGAGGACTGACCTAATCCATCCCGCAGTTACTGCCCTGGAGGCAGCTTTCACCATCCCACAAGTTCTAATAAATAAACTGGCAGTATAGCCTGCAACCTCCGTACCTTTGACAGTATGACTACTCCGTCCAGTAGATAAGGTCTATGTTCCTAGACTCTCTGCCGAATTTATTTTGGCACCAGACACTGTCCAAATGGAGATGCCTTCACTGCCCACTGATGATCTTTCCTGCTGAGCAATGGAGCAATGTGTGAACTCACACTAAAAGCATGGTTGTTTTTGATCTCCTTGATGCTTAAAAGAGAAGTATATTTTCAATAAATTTTTTCTCCAGCCATAATGATACAAAATCTTCTTCACTATTGGATTGGAGTTCAGCCTTTTATTGTCCTCTGGAGAGACTGAGCCTAAGGTACTGAATCAGTGAAGACCAGAAGAAATCAAAAGTGAAGGTCCACTGATTTGTGATTACTAAAATGACTGATTATTTTTTTGTTACATAATTTTACTTGAGCTTTCTCTAAAACGCAAATTACAGCCGTTGTTCCCAACCCGACTGATCAACTGTTGAGCCGTAATTTTGGCTAAACACTCCTCAAATGCATAAATACGCTCTTACCAACATAACTCTCCGACCAAAAGGTGAATTGAGAGTTACTAAACTAATCACTTAGCTGATCGGAGGCTCAGATTGATCAATTGAAAAGTTAGGCGCTCCGCTGACGAGGCAACTGAAAACAAACTAAAACCAGCTGGTTTCTATGTCTTGATTGGTCAAAAAGCTTGTTTAACCATAGACGAAGAACAATCAGCTGACAGCTGGCAACTGGCAACGGCCGGCCAAGGCAATCAGCAGTGCAAGTCGTGAGTCACTGCTTACGTTACCATTGACAACGGGTTTTTGAGTGATTGTTTAGTGTGCGGGCCATCACATTTGTCATACAAAGACAGTTGGCAGTTGAGAGTTTTCAGTTGCCTCAGTGGGCGGAGGCGCTTAGGAACAATGGCTATTAGGTACCTACTACATATCTATTATAGATTTGATTTTTCCAAATTTAAATTACAAAAAAATGAAAACCACTATTTTTAAAACTTTACTATTAAGTAGGTACCTAATGATGACCAATTTACTCTGAGAATAATAAGAATTCAATGATTCATTCCTTAAATATAATATTTATGCATCATCAATATAGATACACATTGTGTTTATAATAATAAATAATATTGTCATAATATGGAGATTATGTGAAATCTGGCAATATGTATCATACATAGTTATTATGACTCTTATTGGACCCAGTTTGTGTTTATCAAGTTGATCTTCTGATAGGGTCAAAGTTGTCACTAGCTTGTGAATCACGACTGTCAGGATTTAGTAAAGTTTGGAACATTCCGCAGACAATACATCTTTGTAATCACAGTCGATACAATGTGGAAGTCATCAAGTGTATTTTTCATTTTCAATTTATTTTCTATAAACTCACAAATTTTAAATTGGTCCTACGATGTAGCTATTCAATTCGGTCTGGATAACAATACAAAAGTGTCGGGTGATAATGTTATAGAATTAAGTGTTAATAAAGTGAATGATCTAGCTTTTGTTCAATCTACAAAACAAACAAAAGTTAATGGTTTATCAGGTGAAGCAGATCCCTTCATTTATAATACAAACGAGTTAGGTGATGGGGAAATCAATAATATGGACAAATCATACAAGATTGGAGATTATGTTCCTGATGCATTTTTAGACACAGTTCAATTAATTGCAAAGAATGGTTTCCCGGCGGAGTCTCACACTGTGAGAACAGAAGATGGGTACTTACTTACAATGCACCGTATACCACACTCTAAGAATTTCTCCGACACATCCGATCGCCCAGCTATCTTTTTGCAGCATGGACTCCTAGGAAGTTCTTCAAACTTTGTCACAATTGGCGCAGATAAAGGCTTGGCTTACATCTTGTCTGAAGCGGGCTACGACGTATGGATGGGAAACTTCCGAGGAAATACGTATTGTCGAGCTCACGTCAGCCTTTCTACAAAAGATCCCGACTTCTGGAATTTTACATGGCATGAATCAGCTGTTAATGATCTTCCAGTCATGATTGACTATGTTAACAGATTCAAACAGACCCAACAATTGCTGTACGTTGGTCATTCTATGGGAACGACAACTCTATTTGCATTGTTGTCGATGCGACCGGAATATAACAATAAATTGAAAGCAGCCTTTTTGATGGCCCCTGTCACGTACACAACGGCCGTCCGGAGTCCGATCAGATATTTGGCTCCCTGGTCAAATGATTTAGAATGGATAATTGAACACTTTGGTGGTAATGAATTTCTTCCTCAAAACTTTATAATACGTTGGTTGGGTGATAAGGTTTGTGAGATAAATCATTACACAGCTGAGGCGTGTCTAAACATTTTGTTTTTGCTGGCTGGATTTGACGAAAAGGAATTTAATAAGAAATCCTTCCCTGTGATATTGAATCATACTCCAGCGGGAACATCTACTAGAACTGTTATTCATTTTGCTCAAGAGATAAGAGACGGGGGGAAATTTCAGCGATTCGATTACGGTGCTCAAACTAATATGAAAGTTTACGGGCAAGATACTCCACCGCAATATAGAATGAATAATATAACATTGCCAATTGCCCTGTTTTGCGCCGACAATGACTGGCTGGCGGGTTTAGCAGATATGAAGAAGATATACAGGCAGCTCAAGAATCCCATTGAATATTACGAAGTGCCGATGAAAGACTTTAACCATCTTGACTTCTTGTGGGCAAATGATGCCCCTACTCTTGTTTACAATAAATTAGTGGAACTGTTAATTCCGTATAAAGGTTAAAACAATGGAGAAATGTATTCATTTGTTTATTTTTATAATTTTTGTAGAATTAATAAATAAATAATTAATTAATCTCTTCAAACTTCTTGACTACCCTGACGAAGAAACCATCGGTTTTGAAACATGTAGGTAATTGTGATTATATTAGTGGTTTAAACAAAGTTATTTGTTTTAATTTAATTAATTAATCAATCAAATCTAATTATTTTGCTTCATCTGTATTGTTAGCAATAATGAAAGGCTAAGTAGATATTTATAATGAAATATATTGTCTCCACGGTAAATGACAATAATAATATCCAATCTCGACAAGACTATATCTCGCCATTCAAATTCCAGTCGTTGGCTCAGTCCGCGCAATTGGTAGCCCCGGCAGTTACCGGCAGTATTGCCAATTGGCCGGTGTCAGTAGTCACAGTCAATCCCTTCTTTACCGACTGCAGGGGCCGTAGTAGTTTCCCAATTGGCCGCCAGAGGCGCTAGCAGTACCTCTGGCGGCAATATTCAAATACCTTGCTAACGGTATATACATACTATTATAAATATAAAAAACAGTTATATTTCACATGTACATTTGTTACTGAATTTTTATTTATCTGCTACCGGTTTCGAGACCTCCGTGTCATTCACTAGCAATCTTAAAACTAAAAATTATATGAGTACAGAAATGATAAACTTTATTAGGTGTGGATAGTGAGAGGGGTGATTTTAGGGGAGGGGGAGAGCGGTGGGAGGAGTCAATGTAACAGGGGGACATTGTCAATAATGGTGATTAACGCTTTAGAAACCTTAGAGATGAAGAAAAAAAAAGCAAAATTAATTTAGTTAACAAAATAATAGCACCCTGTAAATCACCATTATTGGCAATGTTCCCCTGTTATATTGACTTCTCCCACCGTTCTCCTACCCCTCTCCCACTACCCCCACTTAAAAAATCTAATCATTTCTGTACTTGAAATGTAACGAATGTACATGTGAAATAACTCTTCAAAAACAAAATGTCTAGAAATTGTTACATAATTAATGCCCAAGAAATACAAAAATAAAAAATAATGTGTGGCTTTGTTTTTAGTAAAATTGATGTTGCCAGCTTACAAATTTTTTGTTCCGTTTTTTTATATTTTCTACTCTATTTCGACAGTCTATACATATATATTTATATGTTTTATACATATACGAATAGTTGGGACCCTTACAAAGACATTGGTGTACAATAATCGTTTAAAAATATTTGACAGCAATGCCTTTCCATGCATTCAAGTACGACCGGCGTAAAAGATAGAAATATCCTTCCTGATCAAAGTGTGTTAAGCCATGAAGGACACAGAGTGTTTTTTTTTTTAAAGCTGTCCCGTTTGTCTCGCAAATCACTGCAACAAAGATTACTGCAAGGGAAGTTTTCAAAATATTTAAGCGTCCCTGGCCAATTCCAAAATTCCTAAGGGTAACTTAGGCCCTGCATAATGTACATTCTTTATATTCGTTACATATTATCAGTCTTATTGAAATGAAAAATCAATTTACAAAAAAAGATATATACATATCAATGGTCCCGAATAACAATGTCGGATCTGCTAAAAATTTAAAATCGTTAATGACTATGAGTTTCTCCAAAATGGAGTCCTCATTTTGGTGAGCAACGTTTCCAAAGTATCTTAAGATACCTTGTAGGTAGTTAGTTGAAAATCTATTGTTGATGCCTAGCTCTTCCAGAATGGTTACATTTGTGCGTCTGGCTGTCCATGGGATCCTGAGCATTTTTCTCCAGCACCACATTTCGACGGCGTCTCCGCTTTCTTTTGCTGGCTCTAAGCGTCCATGTTTCCACACCGTATAGAAATATGGGAAAAATTAATGCCCAGATTCATTCTGTAATCCAAAAAAAATATTCAAGAAACTTAAAGAAACAGGCGTTTGTCATTTGCGATAATACCAGTCATTTCAAATGTTAACATACTGAACAGTCTGGCTGTTTGGAATTGGTTTTGGTACGTTTGTGATCAAGACTCGAGAAGGTAAAACGTAAAACAGCATTTGATTTCAATTAAACTCCGTTATAATTTTTATTCTTCCAATCTTTTAAATTTCATTTTTAGGTATTCTTCTTCGAGATCCCAAAGTTTCCTCTTTCGTTCATTCTCTTCGACCAAAAGGGCCCTCCGCAGATCCAACAATTCCCCCTTTTCTTCAGCGAGTTTCCTTTTATTGGTGTATTCCTCAAGCATGAGGGCCCTGTGGAGACTGAGGAATTCTCTCCTCTCTTCCACGAGACGGCGGCTTGCTTCAGATGCTGGCCGCTGCCTCAAACCGGGCCTTGGTTGCCTCACACTGGGCCCTGGTTGCCTCACACCAAACCCTGGTTGCCTCACACCAGACCCTGGTTGCCTCATCCTAGACCCTGGTTGCCTAACACCAGACCCTAGTTGCCTCACACCAGACCCCGACTGCCTCGCTGAATCTGAAGCGGAGTCTTCTGCAGCGAGAACCTCTGGAGCGAGGGCCTCTGTAGCGGGAATTGTGTGTTCAGTAGCTGTGGAGTCGGTCGGCTGGCTATCGAAGTCCTGATCATAATCTTTCACCCACACCTCCAAGTACTCCTCTTCCGTGTTCATTGCGATCTCATTCGGATTATCTGCAAGTAATAATAACAAGGGACATAGGACATCTCTACGAAATCTGGAATTTTTCCCGATCAATGGAAGAATAGATTTTTAACGCCTATATTTAAAAAATGTGATATAACTGACGTCTCAAATTATAGACCTATATGTACAAAATATGCAATTCCTAAATTATTTTAATTTTTTTTATTAAGGAAACTTAATAGGGAATTAATTATTATAGTTATTACACCATTTCAACATGGATTCATTTCGGGATGATCAACTCTTAACAAATCCTATGATTTATCAATATCAAATACACAGACTTTAACATGACATTCGATAAGGTATCGGATTTGTTGGATTTGTCTTTGTCCCGATTTACAGAATAACTTGGTATTTAAATGTATATTATCATGTTGTGTTAAATGTCTGTGTACTTGGTACTCTTTATGGCCTTTTAAATGAATTCTTTGTGTGTATGTATAAGATTATTTTTTTATTTTGTAGAATTTCACAAAATCACATTTGTATTTTCATTCTTATTGTGTTTGTATTCTAGCTTATAGAGGTAGAATCTGCAGACAAGCAACCATGTGATGGCTTCGCGGAACTACCTATTTGTTGTCTAAACTGTGTACTTTGTTAAGGGTATTCTTTTTGTTAGAAATAAATTTAAAAAAAAACTATTAGAACATCGGAAAAAATCACGGGAAAAATAATTATGAGGAAAATAAATTTTTTCATATATTTTGAATGGAACGGCTTTTCAAATAATGTGCGTTGGTCGACATAATTTGAATCAATTCGAATAGCAAATAAATTATTTTTATTTTTAACTTAATGAGTTAAACCTCAAATTATAATATTTTAATTGATGAAAATAATATTAGCGAAAGTCAATCGAAAATCCGAAACAGAAAAAGATACGGATTCATCTGGAACTCTGGAATACAGGGAAGGTGGAAGCGGAATGCCAGAGGAAAAGGGGACGTCTGAGGGGAACGGGGGTGGCATTGCCACACATGCCGGGAACTCGCTAGTATCGTACATAACGTCATTGACAAAGTAATCATACCTAGTGTTGAAGCGTCATTGTCGAAGTTGTTGGTTATTCCCTGGTTATTCATGCAGATCATGTTATTTATCATGACCTCTGTGGTGTCCAACGGAACAGAGCTGCTAGGCCCCCCGCCAGTCTTATTCTGGTCCATCTTCTGTCTCACTGACCTCTTTAGCCCTTCGAACTTGATTTTAAGAGTCTTTAAAGGCCTGAAGGCTGCGGATGAATGAAAAAACATTTTCTTTATTTATTCATATTTCTATGTCAGCAGGGACATAGAGACAACAATTTATATAATAACCTGATACAATTTAAACGATATATGATACGTAATTACATTAATTCAGTGGAGCATCAATATAAATCATTATTATCCAATAGCCATTTCCATAGAAATAATAATATAAATTTAACTTTAGCAGTAAACATGTTATTATTTTTAATTGTCGTTAGTAGTTGATTAAATATTTTGGGGACAATATATAATAGTTTAGGGTTCTTTCAACATATTTATTGGTACATTTCGGAACTACAAATCCTTCATTTTGAGTGAATCTTGTATTATGTTTATGGCAAACTCTTTCCCTATACAATGAATCAGACAATATAACTTGTTGACTTACAATATTATAAAACAATAATTCTCTGACAGGTAAAACATTCAGAGATTTGTATATTAAGGCCCAGGTTTTACGGTAACATTTTGGAAATTTATTCAGTAATGAGTGGACATTTGAGGGGAGAGGTCGCGTGCTCGCATTGCAGTTCCGTCAAGGAATGAATGGGGAAATGGGTGTTATACAAGCAAAGTAGAAATTAAATAATTAATTATTTTATCGTATAAAAATGAATGTTTCATTGTTTGTTCCTCGTGCGGAACCTAAAGCATTTATCCGATAGCGATTTGTCGTATATGAAATTATTTCCTATCTAGCGTTATGAAATTATTTCCTATACCATTTATCCGATTGTGATGAAACTCTGGTGAGTTGTTATGTGCACACCCGCCAATGTTTCTCTAAATAATAGTGAGCACTGGCGTCATGAAATTTGTAAAAAAAAAACATAAAAAATTAATGTTTCTTTGTTTGTCCCTTATTCAGCACCTAAAGCATTCATCTGAGTGCGATGAAACTTTGGCGGATTTTTCGTGTACGTGTACATGCCCTTGAAGGTTTCTATATATATTATAGTGCAAATGAGCTCTAGCGTTATGAATTTATTTCCTGTACTATTTATCCGATTGTGATGAAACTTTTGTAAGTTGTTAAATGCACACCTTCGTAATTCCTTATACGGTACCTAAAGCATTACTCCGATTGTAAAGAAACTTTGGTTATTTGTTGTGCACATACCTGTAATAGTTTCTATATGTAGTGCTGAGCTCTGACGTTATAAAAAATTTCCTATACCATTCATTCGATTGCGCTGAAACAATAGGTGATTTGTTGTGCACACGCCCGCGAAGGATATGAGCTCTGACGTCATGAGATTTGTAGAAATAATTATAATATTTCCTTCTCATCCCCATTCACCTTCAACCACACAACATACCCCAATTGGGGATGCCATAGTCTCACTGACTCCAGACGGGAGCAGGTGGGACTTTTGTGAGGTATTCATATTAAAAAAGGAGTGGCGGACGTGTGAATCCATCTCTCCCACAGCGGGGCAAGGCGATGAGTCGAGAGAGTCAAATAAATTTTGGGTTATTTGTACACGAGCTGCCAATAAGAAGGAACAGCCTCAGAAGCACATGTGCTTCAAGAATTATTCAGGGTCGTCTACCGCGATGGAATCCTTGTTCTACTGTTATTTCAGACATGGAAGATGCTTCAGAGAGGAACTAGCGTCATTGATCCCTTCAGCACCGGTGCAAAGTCGGGAGACACGCCAAATGCGCGCCCAACATATATACACGGTCGAAATTTCTCACATGAGAACGGGTCGCTTCTACCACTCGTTCTTGAGTTCAACAGCTCAGCCGTGAAATGATTTGCCGGCCTCTGTGTTTCCTCCTTCATACAATATGGGTCTCTTAAAGACAATTTTTCTCAGGGCCTCCTGTGCGAAGTTATATATAAAAATAAAAAAAAGATTCGACTATTATTGTTGAGAGGTTTAAAAATTCCGTACGACTAACACTGTTTAACACAAGTACTAAAGATAAAATTAATATCATTCTAAAATCCACAAGTCTTGGCAATTTTTGTAGGATATTATGCTGAATATTTGCATACCAAGTTTACATTTAGTTGATTTTATATCAATTTGTATAAAATTTTGTGATTTTTCGTTTATGTGCGTCATTCTACTTTTTGTTTATCTGAGCTAATATTTTGAAATATATTCTTTCTTGAGTACGAAAAAATTTGTCTAAATAAACTTTCAAAAACAAAACCACCTTTTGTCATTTCTATCGCACGTACTTAAAAATATTTGTCACAACTATATTTTATGATCTCCCTTTATTCACACCCATTATTTTCCGGTAATATTATAAATACAGTTGTTACCATTTTATAAACCATACAATCTACGTCAAAACACCATTAGATTCAAAGTCTCATTGAGTGAAAAACTGAGACGTCAAAAAAGGTTCAGGGCGTAAAAGATGTTTATATCTATCCATTCCATTGCTAGTATGATTTTTTGTCTGTCTAGCTGTATCCATTATCTAGTAAACAAATTTAAATTTTATAGAGCAAGTGTATTTTTTATATCGTACTTTATCAAAATGCTAAATGGTTTACCAATTTGGTGTCAATCTTACCCGAGTCTGCCCCATAGACGGCTGAAATTGTGGCTGGCTAGCGGGCCGTACAAGTACCAAAAATACCTAACTGCAGTAAAGCCGAGTTTTGATATCCCCCCCTTAATTTAATGTTACTTCTGTGTTGATTGGCATATTTATGGATTAACAATTTTATAAGGGAGTTTTGTAATGTTTGCGTAATGCTTATATTAGTTTTACGAGAATGTCCCCAAGAAGTAATTCCATAACGTCTAGTGGATTCAGCCGGAGATAAGTAGATTAACTTTAAAGTACTTATAGGCACGAAATATTTTATTTTATAAATCCTACCCACAATAGCTCGTAGATGTTTACAAACATTCGCAATGTGTACATCCCATTTCATGTAGCAGTCAATAGTAACACCCAAATAAACATAATTTTTGACAAAATCAATGGTTTTACATGAACAGGGCTGTGCAAAATTTTTATGTATGCAGTCAAATGTGTGTGTATACATGCAGTCATATGTGTGTGTATACAACGAAGGCATGTGGAGATCTGATGTGCATAATTTTAGTTTTTTTGGCATTTATTAAAAGGCCTGTATCGTGCGACCATTTCAGTAGGGCAATACAATCATAATGCATAAGATTCATTTGCAGTAACCAAGTCTTGTAACAATGATAGAAAACTACAAAGATTTAATAACTGAATAAAATTGGCCTGGCAAAAGGAATTTCACAAGATTCAAAGTGAGAATACATTGTGTGACTGAATATTCTTCAAACATGATTTTGGGGATCTTGGAAGATTTTAAATATAACAAAATCAATATTTTAAAATAAAATCTGCTCACAAATTACTAGTTCTTTTTGCACGCAAATTACTAGGTGCATAAAAACTTAACCTTTAATTAGGCGCGCGGGGTCTCCGCGACCACCCCAAGTGATCTTCAATTGGAATTATTTTTTTAATGATTTATGCTAGCAAGCCTAACTTTCTAGCTCATTAGCCCCCTTCTGCCTCAGACTTGCTGTACAGCAACGCTTGGGGTTGCTGCTATTCCACGCGACTACTAGTGTAATCCAAATTCAAGGTTAGTCTATTCCCTAGTATGGCCCTTCAACATCTAGCAGTAGCTTATAAACAAGAAAACGAGGAAGATACCATATCTGACCACAAAATAGCGACAGAAAAACGTCTATTAACTGCCAAATTTATCTGTGGAGACCACATGAAGAAAATTATTTATAATTGTTAACTAATTTTGTATTTATTTTTTTCTATTTTTTTAATAGTTATCAAAATATCTCCAACGTTTTTTTGCTATTTTCTAAAATTTTAATAGGTAGTAAGTAAATAATTAATAATTTAAGTTGATTATTAATTTTAATAATTTGCCTGTCATATTGGGATAACTGCCGACCCCGCACGACTAACGATATAAGCTTTTTGGTTAACCCCTAAAAAAATTGGCGTATTTTGTCAGTGGCTAAAAATATTCCCGCTTTGCAATAAAATCCAAATAAATGGAACATTTGTTAACGTATTCGAAAACTAAAAACTTTTTTCGAAAGGTGATGAAAAAGGCTTTCAAATTTCTATATTAAAAATTACTATGTATTTTTTTAAATATAAATTTTTTTGCAAAAACTTTAAAAAGTTTTAAAAAAGGCTCACTTTACTTTTTTTTCTAACTAAAATAACTGATAATGAAAAAAAATAAAACACATACTTATTTCATTAGATAAATGAATTATAAACCTTATTGTCACCTCACTTTTTTCCTTTCATGTAAAAAAAATTCACAAAGTTCCATAATTTTTTTTCAAATTGCTATCGGAAACTTTGGTTTCAGAAAGGGGTAAATTTTAATCTTTTTGTGGTTTTCTTTTAGATTTGAATATATAGTTTGTTGTATTCTCTTTCCAATTAGATCACATTTCTGACGACAATAGTAAGGGAAAAACAACGATTTCTGTGAGACCTATGTGAGCTGGGACAAATATGGTCTCCTGTGATTAAACGGGTTAACTACAAAACCCAAATCGGGTGAAAAAAAGTTAAGTTTTCCAAAATTAAGCACTTTGTTACACTATTTGAAACACTTTTATAAAAATTTAATAATTTAACAAACTCATTCATTTTTAGCATTCAGTCGTTTATACGAACATTCCCATTTTGTGCAGAAAGGTCACAATAGATGCGCTGCAAACCGTTGCCTTACTTTAGCAAACTTTATTTTTCAGCGCAGGGTCTGGCTAGCTATTCTCCGAGCCTCGTCGCTCGCAATCGCCATCGAAAGTACGTCCGTTGGTCGACTTGGTTATTCTTGAGCTTGGTCGAAGGAACAAACATAGACGCCAAATGTCAAAAGTCATTCCACACAACAACGAGTGGGGCAAACCAGTAGAAACAGAGCAGCGAGTGGTGGGTTGTTGGCGTATCTATGCAATGGGCTGTCAAAATCTAGAATCTAGTATTGCTGTTTTCCTGTGCGAAATTTCGCACCCGCAAAGACGCCGTCTATTTTAATAAAGTCAAATTACAATCATATTACAATTTCACAACGGTATTAATGCATATTATCAATATCAACCGTTTCACCGTTTGACAGTCACACAATAGAAACTTCAAAAACATCAGGAACATAGACAATATTCACAGGGCTGCCAATATAATCATCTCTTCGACCGTTCGACTTTCAAGAATACGTAAAATTGAAACATTCGACAAAGTTCGTCGCGACGACGAGTAATTTTTCACTCGTAGGAGGCGCATAACGAGCAACGATTGATCGTTGCTCGGGAATAGAGGCCCTGGTTATTTCAATGTGAGCTCTTTGGCGTTCAATGTACAACTGATGTCGTAGTTTTAAACTCTCCTGGTGCCAAAGGTATGATCATGTGGTTTGTCTCCAGCTCGTCAAAATGATACCCGAATTTCATATAAGGGCAAGTCTGTCTCTTCTGACGCCAGTGCTAAAAACCTATTGTAGTATTAATTATTATAGTCAACTTGACAGATAGCCGTCATACTAAAGACATGTCTAAAACTAAGAATCTATTTTGAAAAATAGGTTTTTAGGTTTATAGTTTTGGCTTCAAAAGTAATATTGTTTTAGGTGTGGTAGTGGAGAGTAAAATTTTTGCAGACTGGCTCATGGGGGAGGTTTGTCCAGGTGCGGATAAATATAAATAATGAATACCTGTTGATGAAGAATTGAATTTAGTTTCGATAGCCATCCAGGCCGCCTCCTTCTCCTTCCATATCTCACTGTCACTTTTTTTATTTTCTATGATGTGCTTATACTGGTCAGCAAGATTAACCAGCTTTTCGCACTCTTCCCTAGTAAAATTTATACTGCGCTCTCGTTTACCCATCCTGAAAATTTTAAGAAATCTATAAATTCGACTCACATATTTGGTAAATTCACATAATAATTAAAAAGATACAATCGTTAAAAAGTGTTGTATTTACTTTCAATTATTAAAAACAAAACTTTGTCAGAATCTCGCGGGAAAGTTGTATACTTTTCTTACTACTGTTTTGACGTTTGCGATTTTGTGATTCCATAGAACATAGAACCAACGGCAATAAAATCTATGGAGTTTGAGGCTTGAGGGCTTGAGTAGCGATGGGCACAATCGATGAATAATCGATTATTTACTCGATCTTTTTTACCATCGAATGATTTCGATTCATTTCCATAGAAAAATCGATTCTCGCTTCTCGATGTCAAATTCATTCGAATGCACAGTCCGAGAGAATCGGTTTGAAACGTCATCGAACTTGGAATCGATTCTCGCTTCTCGATGTCAAAATTCTTTCGAATGCACGGCCGAGACAATCGGTTTGAAACGTCATCGAACTTGAAATCGATTCTCGCTTCTCGATGTCAGAATCCATTCGAATGCACAGTCCGAGACAATCGGTTTTAAACGTCATCGAACTTGGAATCGATTCTCGCTTCTCGATGTCAGAATTCGAATGCATAGTCTTGAAACGTCATCGAAAGTGATTTTGCTTGTCAAACGAAATATTTTATAGGTACATGTTATAATCAACCTGATGTGTGAATTTTAAATTATGAATGAATACTTTTAGGTAACGATTTACGTTTTCAGTATAGTTTATACGTAAAAGATTGCGATGGTGATAGCTTTCAACAATTTAAAAATGTTTATTATGAGGTTATGTATCATCTATTTGGGTATTGTATATTTAATTTAAAATAAAACAATAACTTAGTATATACCATTTTTATATTTAATGCCGACCGGGTTTCGCTAAAACCGTAGTTTCTTCAGGGCAGTAAATAATACTCTACTAAAATCAGCAAGTAGGTAATATGTTTTCATATCTGCTTTATATGACCAAATATATTTAATTTATTTGAAATTAACAGGTGTTTCTTAGTTTGTAATAAAAATGAAACGATTTCTATAGTAAGAAAACTTTATTTAATGATAAACTACAAATATAAAAATATAAATACAAATAATTGCATACGAAAAGGTGTCCATAACCTACATGTTATTTAGAGGTTATTTTTTTAACAAAAACGACATAAAATTATTATCTTCGTATTAAACACAGACACACTGTCAATATTATTAATGGGAATTTGTACCAACCGGCTAAACTAAATATCTTATTAGTAATTTTATTGTTGTGAGATGCCCTCATATTTGAAATTCGTGGAAAATGGAATAACACTAATGTTGCCATCAAACAAAAAGGAATTTGCCAATTTGCCATTGCCAGGAAATAAAAACGGTGATTGAAATATTGTTGCAGTACTTACTTACTAATGTTGCGTTATTTAAACATGTTATTTATCAAAATTTATTATTGTTATAATTATTATTATAATTATTTATTGTTTTTGACAAAAATGTCATATAATTATAATTATTTTCATATTATTAAACATACATAAATATTTTTAATGGAATTTTTTACCAATGGGCTAAACTAAGTAGCTTAACAATAATTGTTATGTTGTGAAATGCATACCAAAAAACAACAAATAAAATTACAACAAACAATAAGCGTTGCCATACATGATGCACCATAATAATTTTCGGCTTCCTACCCCCCCCCCCCCCGTCACAGACAAAAATCCTGCCCCTGACCGTAGCTATTGCTCCCGAACTCCGAGCAAAAAATCGATTAATCATTCGATTATTGTGATGTCTCGATTAAAAAAAATCGATTATATAAAAGTTTCGATCATTCCCATCGCTAGGCTTGAGGCCTTGAGGCATCGGCATTCGGCATCGGCATCGGCATCGGCATGTCTCTGAATTTTTTAGGTCTTTGCTATTCTATTTTTTAACCTAGCAACAGCGGCAACACTGGCAACCCTTTGGTATGTAGCTGTCAAACGCGAACGCATGCGAGAGTAGCTTGTTGCCAATCAGGGTTGCCGGTTTGTGGGAAATTCCCCAAACCGTGTGGAATTTGTAAGATTTTTCAATATTGGATATTTTGCGGAGATAACTTTTTGTAGGAGAAATGCAGGGATTCTGGGCACTGCTGGATTATCCGATCATGTTGAAAAATAATATTTACATAATAAGGTAGTTGAGTCCTTTTTTTTTTTCTTTTTTTACGGTATAAATACCGTGCGGCAGAGTTCGTGACGTCACCCGGTCCTTGATTGTGTGAAATATAAGGGAAAATATTTACAAAACCGGGACACGCTTAATATGGACGAAAAATAAATTTAAAAAGCTGTAATAGTTAGATATTAACTAGTACTAATGAATTCATTTACCGGAATTTCGAAAAAAGGGCATTTTAATGGTTATTTTTTAAATTTATATTCCAACGAAACTTGCAACAGTTCCTAACACAGCGGTTGGTTTTTCACCGGTGAAAAACCGACATTTGAAGAATTAAATAGTGAAGTTTGTAGAATTAATTTAATTATGAAAACGAACTTAAAAAAAAAAAAATACTGGTATTGTTTGCATGTCATCTACATGAACGTCATATTTTTTATAAATCAACATATTTTTCACTCAACTTCCCTATTGTGAGAATGTAGTATAATTTAGTTTTAATTCGCAGCAAATTTAAAAAAAAAAAAATTAAAATGAGCAAAAGATAAAATCCGAAAGTGACCAGATAGTAAAAATAAATGCTAATTTCTATAGAACTTTGTTTCATTTTGGAGGTGAAGGAACTTATGGGGAATTTGAATATCTATTGTGAGTTTTATGTAAACAAACGCATTGGCAACCCTGTAGCCAACTGCCAAAAGCCTTGCCGATTTTGGCATTGTGCAAATATAATATTTTGGCCACTTCTAAATTATTTTGATAGTTTTTAAAATAACCGTTTAGATCATTCAATAATAATCAACCTGATTTAATTTCAATTGGTGAAAAACGTTGAGGTTATCTCCGAACATTGAAGTTTTGGACAGATCATTTCATTTTTTTAAAAATAAATCTGTCACAATGTTTGCTAAACCATACAAGACGAAAGCACACAACTCTTTGAAGGGTTCAGCCAGGTAATAAATTGAAGTTATATATAATTACTATTCTTGTCCAATGTCTAACAGAGTTTCATGTTGTGTCGCAATATTTAATATTTTTGTGGAATTAATTGTCATGCAGAACAACGGGATTCTTAAGTCGCCTGCTTTTTCAAAATGTTGATTTATTACGGCCATTATTTTATTACTAGCAGTTAAAACCCGTATGTATTGTATGAAGAATGAGTTGATGATGAATGTAGGTAAGTCTAAAGTAATGGTGTTTGAAAGAGAGAGTACGAAAACAGTGTGCAATATAGTTGTGAATGATGAATTCTTAGAGCAAGTTGATGAGTTTGTGTATTTGGGAAGTATGTTTACGAGAGATGGGAAGGCTGATGGGGATATTGAAAGAAGGGTAAATGCAGGTAACTCCATTAATGGTGGACTGAATGCTGTTGGCACCAACAAAAAGCTGTCCAAAGAAGCGAAGCTAGCAGTTCACAATGGAGTGCTGGTACCTACCCTGATGTATGGCAGTGAAGCATGGAACTGGCAGAGAAAGGATGAAAGTTGACTGAATGCTGTAGAAATGAGATCCCTGAGGCGTATGTGTGGTAAAACCATGTATGGTCGTGTGAGGAATGTGGAGATCCGAAAAGAATGCAAGGCCGATATGAGCGTAATAAGTAAGATTAAGAAAGGGACGCTTAGATGGTTTTGACATGTAGAGTGAATAAATGAAGAAAGGAGTGTCAAGAGAGTATATGACGCGAATGTGAATGGTAGAAGAAGTAGAGGACGCCCGAGGAAGACATGGCACGATCAAGTGAATCAGATACTTGAGTCGGGCCATGTCAAGAGTCAGAATAATAGAAGAGCATGTATGATAAGATGTATGAATGTGAATGAGGCGAGGAGTGTATGCCAAGACTGAGTTGTTTGGCGGTCCGTCCTCTCTGCCTACCCCTGCGGGGAAACGGCGTGATGGTTAGTTAATTAGTTAGTTAAAACCCCGCTCTGCGTGTTTTTGCTGCTAGGCCCTGCAGGCGGCAGGCGGCGGTCGGCGGGGGACATGACAGTAGCTTTGTAATATACTTGATGGTTTTGCATAAGGGTTATGATTCTCGGCTATGTATCCGGAGGTTGTGGGCTTAAATCCCGGCGTGCATAGTCTTACTGGCTCCGGACGGGAGCAATTAAAAAACAGGGTAAACTTTCGGCATCGGACCAAAAATTATTGTAAATAGCTGTCAACCCATATGACAAAACAAATTTTCATTTTACATAATAGGGAAGTTGAGTGAAAAACATTTTGACTTATAAAAAATATGTTCATGTAGATGACATGCAACCATAAATACCAGTTTTTTTTTTTTTTTAAGTTCATTTTCATAATTAAATTAATTCTACAAGTTTGAATTTTATTAAAGCCCGCGAAAACACCAACAAGAGTATAATACCGTGCGGGAGAGTTTGTGACATCACACGGTCCTTGATTGTATGAAAAATAAGGGAAAATATTTACAAAACCGGGACACCCTTAATATGGACGAAAAAAATAAATTTAAAAAGTTGTAGTAGTTAGATATTAACCGCTTGGACACATAAGCTTATTTTGACGATAATTTAACGTAGGTAGACATAGGAATGACGTATGGCCCGTATCTGAGTTATTAACTAGTACTAATCAATTCAGTTACCGGAATTTAGAAAAAAGTGCATTTTAATAATAATTTTTTAAATTTAAAAACACGAAATGTCATTTTTTACTGACCGCTTTGTTAGGAACTGTTGCAAGTTTCGTTCAACAATCTTTCAAAATAATTTTTTTTTTTTTGTATAAAAGAGTCAACATGTCTAGAATTTGATTTAAAAAGGACTAATTTCCAGTATTCTCTGGTAATACCCTCTTAAGCCAACTGACATCTTCAAAACCCACTGAAACTATATGCTATTCAAGGACACTACAATTACTAAAAAAGTGTTTACGGAATTGGAATTTAAATGTTTTGCATAATATCGTCAGCTTATTTCTTTTAAAAGTTAGCTTCTTATTTCAGAAAATCTCTAGTACAGAAAATAAAGGCGGCCTTTCCCGTCTTGAGCGAGGATGACTTGAAGCAGTTGGTGCCCCTGAAGGCCCCCCTGTCCTCCATGAAGGTCACAACCTTTGCCGGCGAGGATGTAGGGCTCCATATAGTGGACAGCGTCCCCATCATGATGGAGATGTTCGATGTGCTATACCCCACTGTGTACGCCATGTGGAGGTGCCCCCACATGCTACCATCCTTGACCATCTTCAATACAGTTGCTAGCAAGGTATTTATTTAGTCTGGGGTATTTACAGAAATTGAAATGTAACATTGTCTTTATTCTACGCCATTTTGATTTTTTTTTTACATTTGAAAGGTCCCTGTAAAACAACGATTCTAGGTCTTTTTTTAGTTCTCTATCAAATGTTGATCAGCTGACAAGCGTGATAACATTACAGTTCTTCTACTAACTTCTAAAGATTGCAAATATGTATTTGGAATTGCACTTTTTTGAAAGCTTGGAAATGCATTTTCACTATAATTACGACTAATACTTGATTATTATTGGGAGGGAAAGAGGAAGAGGAGTCGGAAGGGGAGTCGGAAGGGGAACAGGGACGAATGGGAAATGACATGAAGGGAGAAACAATTTATTTATATAATTGGCATTGCAACGCATGCTGGGTATCAGCTAGACAATATAATAGACATACCTACATAATTTATTTGTAATTTAGCAAAATACATATCTGGATTTGAACAATGTTCTTTTTAATTAAAAATTCTACTCAACGCACACATTAGTTACACTTATGAAAATAGCTGCAAAAGTAGACGGAATTACATCTGTTCTATTCTATGGTATATTTCATAAATTTTATAAAATAGATCCATGAGAACAGGCTTTTCTATGGAATAGAAACCCAAAATTGAATGGACCTCGACTTTCGCTCTATAAATTGAAAATAGATTCTCATTCTCGCTATGCCATACGGATGCAGATTTTAAATATAGAATAAAAATAATCCAAAATTCATAGATTTCGTAGTTTTAACCAAGATCATTGTTTAAAAAACCTGTTATTAAACTTGTTCCCTTTGTAATTATGCCCTATTATACCTTCCCACTCCTTCCTATCCATTGACACCTTTAAGTCTATGTCTATTGTTGTTATTAGTTTAAAATAATATAATGATGAAGTAAGGCATTGCTTATGAAATATGTTGGTTTTTTAAACAATAAACGTGGTTAAAACTAAGTAATCTATTAATTTTAAATTAAAATGGTGCCACAAAATAAGTTTGCTGTGTTTCAAGAAATAAAAATAATCTTCTGGTAAAATATATTATAGGTAACTTAACGGCTTCTCTGGATTTGAAAAGTTTCTTTTTATATTTGATAATTTTCTTAACCTGTCACATGCTAGGCCTATTTGGAAAAACCGCGCGGAAATTACCTTCCTGACTTTTGGTCAAATATCAGTATAAAAACAAACAAATTGTTTTTTTTCGATTGTTTTCTGTTTATCAGATAATTTATCTTATTATTCATATACATTACATGATAATATCGTTAATTTTCTCAGAATAGTCAACTTTAATAAAAATAAAAATAAATCTCCCATTCAGCAAACAAAAATCAAAAAAATATATATTTATACGAATATGAACTGATTTTGTTATTTCTACACAAACCTAAATATATACCTTACAAAAAAACCAACAATTCAAAGGTGTTTTCGAAGAATTCATGACATTGTTAATTCTTTAAAAATTTGACAGCTGGTAAAGCGGCAAAAAGCTCCCATAGAATGTCATAGATAATTACTTTTAAAATATTCAGAAGAGCTAGATTAATCAAATTAACTGTTACGTCAAGAACGATATTGGCACAAGCGATTCTGACCTTGTTCTTCATACAGTTTCTGTATACATAGGGGTTAAAATCGCATTTAAAAAAAAAAAAAAATTGGTACCGAACGCTCCGGCGCGCACAGGACAGGTTAAAGGTTCTGGTAATTGAGCAACTTCTTGCAACAATTTCTTGCCAGCAAAGAATTGGCATCTTCACCGGTGAAAAAAGAAAACGGCAATACATTTTCACTTTCACTTACACATTAGTTCCAATTTTGAAAATGTCGTTGATTTTGAATGGGAGGCATAGTTCTTGTGGTCAATGCCCCTAAATCTATATTTCGTCGCCTTAGTTCTTAATTGAGGGGTTTAAAAACAAAAACGCCACTCTCCAAAAATAGAGTAAAGACGCCATTTGCCGGGTAGTTGCCCAATTTCGGGTACCCCCTTATGTCGAAACTGGGGCCAACTGCGCAAACTAATCGGTCGAAAAAACAAAGATTTTACCATCCACCATTATAAGGCGAAGATTGACAACTGTCACTCGAACGTTCATTAAGTGGCAGGCTTTTTTGCAAAAAAACAGATAAATAGTTTATCAAGGCAGTTTTAAAAAGGAATTTTTTTTAATGAAGGGTAAGTGTTTGTAGGATTATTATTATATTTACTGTTAACCCATGTGGTAAAGTTCACACGACATGCATTCTTTGGACATTTCATTGCTATGTTACGTTTCTGTCATTATTACGTTGTTTCAGATTCATGTCATCCCAATACCGGGTACCCGGTAATGGCCAACTTCGGGTACCCGATAAAAGGCTTCATCTATTCAGCTAATATTGGTTTTAGATGGCAACTTCAACACGTAAAAAATGGGATCCTTCAGATATGAAAAGAGCTATAGAAGCTATTCAAAACAAGAAGATGGGATATATGAAAGCAGGTCGGGAGTTCGGGAATAATGTTGAAAGGATGGTGACTCCATTACAAGTCGCAAGTCTTATGGGGCAAGCATACCAATGTAGTGCAACTGTTGAAGTAGCCATCAATGGTTTTCGCAGAAGTGGAACAAAAACAATTTAAATGAGTCTATAGCTAAACAATATAAGAAAGCGTCAGTAAAGTAAAGTTGGTTAAAGGTAAACGCATTATGAAAAAAATGAAAATACAACGAAGATGAAACGGAAGCAAAAATAAAGTGGACACATCAGATTCTAGCAGTGGTTAGAGCAACGAAGACTCTGTTATTTTCATGGATACCGACGATGATCCAGTTACCGATGAAGAAGATGCAGCGTGTGTTTAATGTAACAAAGCATATTCATCTAATTTCAGAGGAGAAAAATGGATAAAATGCATTGCATTTAAAAAATGGGCTCGCTTAGAATGCAAGTAACCATAATTTCTGTTTCATATTTATGTGATATTTGCCTTAACGGTTGAACTTAACCCACAGTACAAAAAGAAAAAACTTTTTTATAACATAATTTACTGTGTATTAATATTTTTTTCAAAGTACGTGTAATAATAATTTTTTAGGCGTATTACCGGGTACCCGATAAATGGTAGGCATCCTATCACCGGGTACCCGATAAAAGGTAGGCATCCTATCACCGGGTACCCGATAAAAGGCAGGCATGGTACCCGATATAAGGACCTCTTTTTTCAAAGACAATATATCTCCTTTCACATATTTTTCCTTCTATGTTTTTAAGAACGGTCGCTAAATTATTTTCATTGTACGTACATGATAAAAGATGAATACAGTTATTCACCTACAAACTCATTTTTAGAAAATTCAATCATTTTCCTCCTTTTATGGCTGATCAAAAAAAAGTACCCGGTAAATGGCGTCTTTCCTCTACTGTTTTCGGTTTCTACGCATTTTTCATATGATTTTTTAGTAATAACTTAAAAAGTATAATTCAAAGTGAAATATTATAATAAAAAATGTTGTAATGATGTGTTTATTAGTCATGTTGAATTCATTTTGAGTTCAGGCTTGTGATAGGCTTTTGTGAAGAGGTGATTTTGCTTGTTAATCGCTGTGGAGGGTGGTGATTTTCATCTAAACCCCATTTTCATTTCTATGATTTGCGGTTGATTTTTCTAAGGATCTCAAAAACCATCTTGTAGCTACGGACATTGCGCATAGATTGGCATTTATAACTCAATTTCTTCATTTTTGGAGAGTGGGGTTTTTGTTTTTTTGACAATTGTCAAAACGACCATTTTAGTTTTTGATCAATCTCCCTTTTTAAAACTAAAAATAAAGCATCAAAATTGATAATTAATCATTTTACTAAGAATTATTTAAACTAATCAGTCCTTTAACTTTACGGAAATAGCTTCATCTTAAACACCTATCATAATGTTTCATTGAAATAATGAATGAAAACCTCCTACTCCTGTAAATTTTGCTAATTAAAGTTTGGACCATTAAGAAGTAAGGCGATGATTTGTTAATAAATATAGATTTGTACTCCATTTTGCAAATTATTTTATCCATATATTTGAATTGCATTGTTTTTCCCAGTTTTCAGAGGGGAATTATCACGTGAGCAGGGGCCATTTGTTTATCCCTCCGCGGGGGACGAGGCTGCCGACCTTTAGCAAAGGCAGTCTGGTTTCTGTGAACATGACTGACAACAAAGCCGCCATTTTGGTTGGTGTTGCCAACTACTCAACGGGAGATTTGCCTCAAGTAGTGAGGTAAGGTTTAAATAAATTACAGTACAATCAGTTTAATCTCTTCAGTGGCTTGGATGGAAAATAGTTCTGAAGTAAAACTATATATTTCTATCATCTTTTTTTGTGTTTTCTATTGAGTTTAAGAATTTACTTTATCGTATTTAGTTTTAAGAACCATAATATATAAAACAAAGTCGGGTTAGTTACACCATTTATAACTCAAGAAGGGCTGGACCGATTTTTATGATCTTTGATTTGTTGGATTTGTCTCCGTCCCGATTAACAAAATAACTATTAAAACATCGGGAAAAATAATTATGACGAAAATAATTTTTTTCATATATTTTGTATGGAACGGCTTTTCAAATAATGTGCGTTGGTCGACATAATTTGAATCAATTCGAACAGCTAATGAATTAAACACAACATTTATTGATTCTGAGGTGGTACGAAGTTTGCCGGGTCAGCTAGTATGCTATAAAATAACACCGGGAAGTATAACGGTCTGGTACATTAGTATAACATTTTGAAATTTCCTACTAGTAACACAGAAAAAATAATTTTTTTCTTTAATTTTTCTACAAGTTTTACTGCATTATAATTAATCTGGTGGTGTTTATAAGTAATCTGAGTATTGTACCAGATAAGAGGATGTCTGACTATTCAACCGGACGATTTGTTTTTGACAATTAAAGTCTAGTTTGTAAGTATTTATTAATTTAATTCATATTTTTGTTTTCAGAGGACAGTGTGTGAAAACGCTGCAGATGTTTGGGGATCTATTGTGTAAATTTGAAAAGTTCACCCGGTTAGAGAGACCAAAATTAGGATTGCCTTACGGGTCCCCCGAGGAGAGTCAAACTGTCACTGAGGAATTATCTAAGGTAAACATTGTTTGTTCGTAAGAGTCCCACCAGAGTGATAGATACTCTCAGTATCGCCCTGGTGAAAGACCACCATTCAGATTTTTTTTTTTTACGTTATCTTCACACAGGAGGCCCTGAGGAAAAAATGTTCCTCAGGGCCTATGTCATCTTTGAAGGGTATTTTTAGGGAAAAAAAGGAGAGGAAGTTCTGGGAAGGAAAATATAAGAATCTGGTAGATAATTTAAATGTTGCTTGAAAAGGCTTTACTTTAGTGACTGGATATATCCAGACTTTCCAATCCTTCCTCTTGCACTCCCTTCAGCCTCAACATACCCCAATTAGGGATGCCATAGTCCCACTGACTCTGGACAGTTGGGACTATGGCAACCCCATTTCAGGTTTGTTGCTAGGCTAATCGGGAGAAACTGGTAGAGAGAGACATTTTGACATCTCCAACAGGAATCAGTGGGAGGAATGGATTCATGCATCCGTCACTCCCGTACACTTACATTGATACCCTTTTCCTTCCCAAAACTTCCTCTCCTTCCTTTCATAATAAGACCTACCACGCGGAATCCCCAAAGATAACATACACCTTGAGGGGAATTACTTTTCTCATGGCCTATGTCGCTACCTGCACCCTAACAACATACCCCAATTCGGGACGCCATAGCCTCACTGGCTCCAGACGGTTGGGAGCAGTTGAGACTCTGGTGCAGTACGCACATAAATAATAAATGCAACATCCGCTTATTGGGATAGTCGCCGAAGGTTCAAATAGATCCATTGACAGTCGAGTAGACCGTGTTAAATAAATTAAAAGAATTTTTACTTACCAATAAAATTTATATTTTGTTACCATCAATGCCTGGAATCCATTATGAAAGAGCTAACTTTCGCCCTTTTTATTCCCGTTTTGCGCGAATTTATTCCCTATATTTGCCCATTTATTCGACTTGCCACACTATCTTTCTCTACTGGCAACACTGTATTGTTACGTTCCAGATGATATTAAACGACGACGAAGCAGATGAAAATGAAACTTGTAATAAAGACAGCAATGAGAATACTAAGGAAGATCATCCCGAAAACAACTCTTCAGAAACATCGCCTGATGACTCCAGCGGAGTGGATGAACACGGTTTCCCCCTGGATATGGACAAGTTGCTAGAATACTGTTTGCTTTGCGTTCTCAAAACGGAGGGAAAAAAGATAGTTCTGCCGCTAAAAACAAACTTGCTGTATGCGTAAGTATTTGTGTTTTTAAAAAATCATATAAAAAGAAAGATATAATTTTTTATTTGAATTTCACTTTTGTTTGCGCTACCTCCTTCTGTAACCTACATTTCGGACAGCGTTACGGTGTCCATCATCAGGGCAGATGTGTAAAACTTTGGCTAAAGAAGGAGGTAGCGCAACACAACATAATAGCCCAAAAATAAATCACTATAATATTTTTGGCCGTAAAAATCTAAAATCATACCTTCACTTTTGTTTGTGTGATGCTGAATCTTGGAAGTGAAAATTAACCCACCCCCGACATCCGATTGAGCCGAAACTCCGTAGATAGACTCGTTGTCAATGGTAATGCATTCTGAAAAATTTTGGTGGAAATCATGCACAAACAAGCAAACATATACCCATTTTTCTGATAGTTGAAGAAATTAAAGCACTTGATATGACACAAATGTTGTGCCGTTGATTTCGATCACTGGGAAGAATGGTTCAAACCTCGGTCAAACCAAATAAATATGTATATTTTTAAAAAAATATTATTGAGTCTGCTTTTAAAATATATTATGTTTCTAGAAATCACATGACAACATACTGTCCATCAGAAAGAACTCTCGATGTGAAAAAATCCAGCTATAAAAAGATGGCAAAATTTTTGGAGGCTATGGAAAAGGTATGAGATATTTTGTAAAGGGTACAATCTCCTTATGTGAACCACCATCTTTAGTTTCTCTATTATATTTGGTAAATATACCCCTATATATAAGAGCCATTGACCGGCGGCTGAGAATAAAAGTTTAAAAATGCTTGCAACTGTACAGAAAGGTTCCGATGAAAAAGATCAATTATTCCCCTTATCAAATTTTTTAAATTAAAAATTTTATATCGATCTATTTCATTCAAAACTTGCTTTAATATATACAGTGAAACCCTCTTAAGAAGTTTTCCAAGGGACCGGAAAAAAAAACTTTTTAGGTGGGAAAACCTTATAAGTGGGAAAAATTAGGCCATTTGGTCTTCAAGGGACCGAAAAAACCAAACTTCTTAAGCAGGAAAACATCTTAAGCGAGAACTTCTTAAGAGGGTTTTACTGGTGAAACCCTCTTAAGAAGTTTTCCAAGGGACCGGAAAAAAAAACTTCTTAGGCGGGAAAACCTTATAAGTGGGAAAAATTGGGCCATTTGGTCTTCAAGGGACTGAAAAAAACAAACTTCTTGAGCAGGAAAACATCTTAAGCGAGAACTTCTTAAGAGGGTTTCACTGTATTTGTGTCTCGCAAGAATGCATAAAAATGTTTTAGTGATATTTAGCCATGTTTTATGTGCCTTACCAAACCATCACCCCTGTCAAAGGTCATATAAAGTTGTCAGCTACGTTTGACGACTTAGTAGGGGTGCCCAGGTTCATGGGGTAGGTCTTGGCGGCAGATGCATTTGCCCATCTACCGCGTGGCGGATCGGATTGGGAGAGACTAGTTTATAAAAATCTTTAGACTTCTCCAGCTGAATTCTCCTTTGCACCGCAGTGGGAGGAATTGATTTGTATGTTCGTCACTCCTGGACACACTGATCCCCAGATTCCTACCCACCCATCATACCATTTTTTTACCGGAACTTCTTCTCCTTCCTTTCCCTAAAAATACCCTCCACACAGCATCCCCAAAGATGACATAGGTCCTGAGGGAAATTGTTTTCCTCAGTTATATATGAAACTAATGTAAAAAAAAAAAAAAAACTAGCCCTATATAACACTCAATTTCGTTGTTAATTATTTTTTAGGATGGCTTATTACAAGTGAAACCCCTAGAGAAAGGAGTGGATGCGGTGGTGGGAGTGGACTTTGCCCATCCATCCATCAAATCCCACTCTGTCATCACGGAAACTCAGAGCGGAGTTAAACTAGGAAATAAGAAACCCACCGACGAGGATTCCCCATCGTTTGCCGCTCCCGGCGTTAAGGAAATGTATAAAATAACAGCGGCCGTATTGCCACTGTTTGAAAAACAGAAGTGAGTATGCTTTTAACCCTCAGGCATATTCTGTCAGAAGGTCAGAATATTTCCACTTTGCAATAAAATCGAAATAAATGGAATATTTCTGAATGTATCAGAAAACTAAAAACTGTTTTTAAAAGATGACAAAATACGCTTTCAAATTTTATTATTAGAAATAATGTAATTTTTTAAATATAATTTTTTTTAATGCAAACATAAAAAAGTCTTAACAATGGCTCACCTTATGTTTTTTCTTAATTTAACATTACTGTTTTTATTAGACAAATTATAAACGTAATTATCACCTCCCCTTTTTGGTTTCTTGTAAAAATAATGAATTTAAAAAAATCACAAAGTTTGATAATGTTTTTTCAATTATGGCCTAAAACTTCAGTTTCATAAAGGTGTACATTTTAATTATTTAGTAGTCTTCTCTTAGATTTGCATTTAATGTGTGGTACTTTCTCTTTCTAACATCATTTGGATCATATTTTTTATTTATATAGTATTTTCTTTATTGGTTTTTAATATTATATTATAACAGGTACAGAAATAACAAATGACGATTTTATTGCAAATACCAAGAAACCACAAGTATTTCTGCTGACCGGCAGAAAATCTCCGGAAAATGCTGGTTTAGATCGTATTTCTCACTATAATTATCACTAAGGGAGACACAACTATTTCCATTACCTAAATGAGTTGTTCCCAAAAGCTAACAAATTAGCCTGAGTGGTTAACCTCTTGAATGTCAGATGACATTTGGCCACATATGACCGTATTCCATAGAAAATGAATATCAGAGCATTCCTAGAGGCTAGAGTTTTGAAATAAAAAGCAACGTCTGGAATGCTATTGGCACAAACGATTCTGACCATTTTCTTGTACAGTTTCTTTATACATAAGGGTTAAAATCGCATTTTACTTTTTAACCTCTCATCTGTCACCAGCCCGCCGGTGGGCTTACTAGAAATGAGAGGTTAAAGGGGAGAGGCAAATGGCTAACCGGGACTTTTTTTTAAACATTTTGAAAGGTTTCCGTTAAACGCTGATTCTAGGTCTGTTTCAGCTTTTGAACAATTTTTGATCAGCAGAAAACCCCCATTTCTTATGTTGTTATGCTCATCAGTTGATCACAATTCATTCAAAAGATGAAACAGAATTGGAATCGGCGTTTAGCCACTTGAATGTCTGATGACATTATTTGGCAACATGATGGCCGTTTACCAAAGAAAATTAATACCAAAGCATTCCGAGAAACTACATTACTGAAATTAAAAGCAACGTCTGGAATGATATTGGCGCAAGCGATTCTGACCTTGTCCTTGTACAGTTTCTTTACACATAAGGGATAAAATCGCATTTAAAAAAAAATCAAATCCCGGACATCGGCGTCCGAGCGACAGGTGACAGATCAATATGAACTAAAACTAAAATGAAAAAAAAAAAAACAAAGTGGAGCTAATTTACCATTTGATTTTAAAAGATTTTTTAAAATGTTTTCATAACTTAACTCCACATATTTTGGTTGTTTATTTTTGGGATATTATGCCGTGTTACGCTAACTCCTTCTTTAACCGCCGTTTCGGACAACATTACAGTGTCCATCATCAGGGCAGATGTGTTGAATCATATTTAACTCCACATAAGTTAATTTCAACCCTGATAATTCTAAAAGCGACAATTTTTTTTTTGTTTTAGTTACAAAAGGGGTGATGCTTTGACAGCGTCTCAAGCTTCCAATGCACTGGTGGCGTATGTAAGAAGAAATAATCTACAAAATGCTGAAAACAAAAAGTAAGTACCTACAGCTCTCAAATATTATCTACTCGTATGTACTGAAATTACTCTCTTTTCTTTTAACCCATCGGCCTTAAACCCCGCCGTCCCCGCGGGTGTGGACTGCAATATCGTAAACTCCAACCACTCTGGGACCGCAGGACTGAAGTGTGTCGGTTTAAAAATGAAAAATGGACATGAGCGTAACATCTGTTTTTTAAATTTTAAATGTCAAAAGCTCTACAGGTATTCGAGCATTAATTTCGTAGTATTGGCAATAATAGGTTTGATACGTTTTCAGATTTTCACGGCCAAAAGCATTTTCGTTGTTTGTTTTTGGGGTGTTATGCCGTGTTGTGCTACCTCCTTTAGCCGACGTTTCGGACAGCGTTGCAGTGTCCATCATCAGGGCAGATCGGGCAGATCCGTCGATGTGAATTTGTAGTGTTAAGTGTGTGCTTATTTAGTTGAAAGCGATAACGTGCCGTTAGCTTCATTTCAGAAGAAAGTGAACTACTTTGAAAGGGAAATTTGGTGAAAGCGCAGTATTTACGTTAGCCTGGGGCCCGTCCACGGAGAAATGTAACGAAATTTCCAACGAAAGTAGTGTCGGCTAAAGAAGGAGGTAGCACAACACGGCATAACACCCCAAAAACAAACAACGAAAATAATAGGTTTGTATTTATTTTTTACCTGATAATGAATTTTTGTTAGCGAACGGTTTCGTTGTAAGCTTGTCAAAAAGGTAAGTGGTTCTGGAATCGATAAGCTTACTCAGAAAACGCATGGTGGGCGGCTTACATTGTGGTTTCATCAGATCCTGAGACTGATGATGAGGAACCCGCTGAGGAAACGGTAGAAGTTTTGGGGGGTTCGACGAGTGAAGCTGGTCCGATGGTTTCCATGCCCCCAGCTAAACGCCGTAAAACTACCAATCCTGACGAATGGGAATGGAATTGGTCTCCAAACATTACTCAGATTTTTTATTTTTTTATGTGGACACCCCACAAGAGCGCCCCTGTCTGTACAGTGTAAAGACAGGGGAACTATGTCACCACTGTGGATTTTGAGTTCATATCTACCTTTATTAGCATAAATTGGATTGTAACTGATACTGTTTTGTTTAATTTCCAGTTTAGTGAACGTAGATCCCCTCCTAGCACACATAACCCCGGCCGATGTGACGATAACGTGGGAAGATCTGAAGGCATGTATTTTGAAGAAGATGACAAACTGCACGGAGATGACCTTTGCAGATGGCTCTTCCACCATCAATACGGGGAAGTTGCCAATGATCACAATGCAGGTTGCCAACAGATCGGGAAATAAAAAGGTATGTTCCCTTTGCTAACAGGGAAAAACACCTCTGAAATTACTATCCTCCGCCCACATTGACCAAGTTTTATCTAAACAAGCGTGTGATCATTAAAATTAACACTGAAACCAAAAATATTAGTTGAAGAAAACATTTCGTCGTTGCATATAGAATATGAACCATGTGAGACTGAGTACATACTGAGAAAATCGATAAAAACTGTTTAAAAAAATAACTAAACGAAAATAACAATTATATTTACGGACCAAGTAGGAGAAATATATTTTGTTCATTATAAGAATATATTTATGGCAAACATTAATTATTTTATGCCCGCAAATTGAATTTTAACGCGTTTTTCTCACATGCTTCATATTCTATGCACAGTTTTTCTCACACGATTCATATTCAGTTTTCGTCATAATTTAAATACATTAAATTTACTATGTTGATTGTCCTCACATGGTTTATTTTCTATCGCCTTAAATATTTGATATAGTAGAAGATAAAGAATAAAAAAGAAAAATAACTGTATATTTAACTCAGTTTTGTCAAAATCGTCACATTGTTCATATTAACCTTTTGAAAGTCAGCATAGGAAAAAAATATTTTTTCAATATGACGTAAAATATTTGACATTTCTCACCTTTCTTACGAACTCAATTTTTATAACATTTCTTTTGTGATATATTACAAAAATTACATCAAAATAATGTAGATAAAACAATCTTCCTAATAATCACTCAAATCTATGCTTTCCACAATGGATTTATATAAAAAACAATTAAAAAAATATAGACTTAGAATACGACCCCGTTTATATTATCAAGCGGCGGCCATTTTGTCGGCCATCTTTGATGCCCGGCACGTCAATTAATTTGAATTATTCGGAGAGAGTAGACGCTATCCAGTATTTTGTTACGTCAAGAACGAGAATGGCCCAAGCGATTCTGACCTTGTTCTTCATACAATTTCTTTATACATAAGGGACAAAATCGCTTAAAAAATCTGGACCCGCCAGGGGGAATACGTCCTGCGACGAGTTAAATATGCAATGATGATTTTTTCACAAATAAAGTGCATTATCTCGCAGTCCAAAGATCGGAAGAAGCATTGCTTCACCTTTTGTTGGTCTGCAAGGAACCAATTTATCTACCAGCAAGTTAGTCCTATGAACATTGCGAAGATGATTTTTCATACATGAATTTGAGGCAGTTGGCAATATTTTAGGTAGGGGCTCTCGCGGAATTTATCAATTTTAACAATTTAATCAGCTATATGAATATTTAAAAATTTGTAGACTTCAACAAAGTGCTGTTTAATTATATTAATTCTATAAATGGAATCTGTAAATACATCAATAGTACCCCTAAACTTGTTGCCCAGATCATGCATCCTATTGGTTAATGAGTGTCTGATAGTCGGCTGTGCATGTGTTTTGTAGAAAAATGTTTAAAAATGTTAATGTTCCAGGTGACCCTAGTGAGCAATCTCCATTATTATGGCATCAGCCTGGCCGCCCTGAGCAAGGAGTGTCAGCACGGAGTAGCAGCCTCATGCAGTATTACAAAGAGCGCTGGATCCAAGTTTGATCAGCTCCTGGTGCAAGGGAACCAGGTATACAGACACTAGATTTGTATAAATACTTTGTAATATGGATTCTTGAAAGTAGATTATCTCTCCAAAATTTCTTTAACCATTACGCTGTTTCTCCGAAGGGGTATTGTATTGTCTTTGATGGCAGTAGGCTTAAAGCTTACGCCAGTTACCAACAGATGTCGTGGACTTATAGGAAGAACACCTAGGTAATATAGGCGTTCAAACAGAGCTCTACGGAGCAGATTCATGTCCTATTTTGTTGAAGCCGGTCATTCAGACCTCAAAGCATAAAAATTATGATATAATAAAACAGTATTGTTCAAAGGACCTTATAGTTATTGAAGAAGCCCAACACAAAGTCTGCCTGTGGATTTGGCATACATTACAGGTATGAAGATAAATTGGCACACACTCCTCGCTTGGTGAGCTTCATACTCCCGGGTCGCACAATGCACTTGAACTACTCACAACTATTAAATAAATAATTAAGCAGTCAAAAAGGCAACATACAAGGTATTAAGGGACGTACTTGACTTACTTTAACCATGATTCCTGACATTATTTGTAATTTCCTGATATTAACATGTAAATAAAATTTTGGTCTCCGGTGACTTTTGTCCTAAAAATCAAAAAAATTATCCACATGCCTTCGCTGATCATTCTGCCGAATAACCAACTAACATCTCACCTTGCCCCAATGGTCCAATACCTACTGTTTGATTTATGGTTTTAGTTGAGAAATTTAAAAAAAGCATCAAAATGTCACCAGAGACCAAAATTTAATTAACATTTTTTTATTTCAAATAATGTCAGGAAACACTGGTGTAAGTCAAGTAACACCCTGATAAATGTTTTCAACTAGCTGATACCCGGCATGCGTTGCAATGCTACTTATACTAAATAAATTGTTTCTCCCTTCGTGTCATTTCCCATTCGTCCCCATGCCCCTTCCGCCTCCTCTTACTCTTCTCCTCCCACGTCCATCCTCTCCCCCTGCATTCCCTTATCACCTTCCCCGCATCCCCTTTCTCGCAGACCCCATCCCCCCTCACGCATTCCGCTTCCGCCTTCCCCTCTCCCTCGTCCACCCTCATTAATTCTCCATCTGACCCTTCCGCATACCCCTCCCCCCAGCCTTTTTTCCCTGCCGCTTAACTTAATAAAATACATCAATTTTTCCAACAACTCGCTGACCTATTTCATTTTTAATGCAAATTTTATAATACCAGAGCTCACCAGTATATATATATAGAGAAATATACACAACAATTAAAAAAAATTATACTAATCAGATGAAATTTTAATCGTAATCGTATGAATAGTATAGGAAATAATTTCTTGTACCACACCTTGTACCACAGTGGGAGTGATGGATAGATTCATACGTCCGTCACTCCTGGAGACACTTGACCCCCAAATTCCTACCTACCCCTCGTACCTTCTTCCTTCCCAGAACTTCCTCTCCTTTCTTTCTTACTGCACTGCATAACAAGAATTGGAGAAAATTGGGTGAATGTATGCATATATAATATGCTAATTGTTTACTTTTTCAGACTTACTTTTTGGCGAAACATCTCACAGAATTCTACAAATTACCCAAGAGATTTATAGAAGGAGCTGAAAAGGCATTGGCAAGCAAGAAGAAATAATTTTTAAAAAAAACATCAATTATTTTATTAAAATTCAATTATATTTTATCGGTAAAATCTGTGTACATAAATAAAATTTGTAAATATCTTAATTTTACAATGTGAGTGATCTCTTTAAGAAAAATATTACAATATGTTTTTATTGGTTTTTCAATTTATTTCTCTCCCAATAAAATACATGTTTCTATGGATAAAAGTTAGTAATTAAACCTGATTTATTCATTTTTCAAGACCGTTATAATTTTTTTTTAATTTGTGACCTTATATTTTGCAATAATGCACTAAAATAAAATTTAATCTCAAATATAATTTATTTTAATATAATGTAATTTTTTTCTTATAAATAAGTAATATAACATTTTGTAAGCAAAAATAAAAGTATTTTTTATGGCAAGTAATGGTTGTGACTTGTTTTAAGAAAATATTACAGCTATAATATGGCATGATAAATAATGCATTTCTCAATATTATTAATCCTACAAATATTTTTTTTTTTCTACGTTTACTGACATCAACCCTTTTACTGGCATAATGATTTTATATAATTATTCCACTTTTATTAAATCTTTGTAACTATAATTTATCATAAAAATTATATTATTAAAACAACAATATTACATTTCATATTATTACAATGCTAAAATAATCCTGACTATATTTATTGCACATCTGGCGTTTTATTATATTTTTTTTATAAAAGTGTATTCATTCATCTGTGAATAGGAAGGATTTTTTTTTTTTAATAAATGTATCAATCTTAAATAAAAGTTTGTTACAATTTTTTACGTCTGTTTTCCCAATTTTTTTATGTGGATACCGCACAAGAATCCCAACTGCTCCCGTCTGGAGCCAGTGAGACTGGCATCCCCAATTGGGATATGTGGTGAGGCTGAAGGTAGTGGGGAGGGGAAGGTAATGGGAAAGAGGAAGGTGGGGAATTACCTGGATATTCAGATCTGGTCACCAAACGTGGCTAAAGCCATCTGAAGCAACATTTCAATTCTGAATGGTGATCTTACACCAGGGCAATACTAAGATTATCTTCCACTCTGGAACGTGCTGCAAATATACTATATATTATTTTTAATTAATTAAATGTGAAATAACACAAATTAATCAAATAAACTTTATTTAGGCCGGTGTCCGGAGACAGGAGGACTATGGCATACTTAATTGTGAGGTATATTGTTAGGCTGAAGGTTAGATGGGGAAGAGAAAGGTTGGGAAATACCTGCCTATTCAGCTCTGGTCACCAAACACAGCTAAAGCAATTTCAATAACATTTTCGCTTCTGAATGGGCGATACATCACAATATTTTATTGTTTGCAATAAACTATAATACTGAATTAGTATTTTTTCATAAAAAAAAAACAATAATTAAAACTGAGGTAACATTGGGGTTATGACATTCATAACTTTATAGGTATTACTAATAAAAAACAAAAACCTTAAACTGCGTTTTATACCATCACCAGAAAAAGCAATGTCTATTATAATTCCTTATTTGTTTTTTAATAATAATATTATGTGACATTTAATTTCACTCCCTTTAAAAATATATTTATTACTTATTATAAATCTCACTTTATTTGATTTGTTCTGCATATATAATAAAAATAATATTAAATTGACTCGATTGGAAGACACGAGGAATTATATTATAATATTGTCTTATAAACCAGTGTACATGTTATGTGGTGTGTAAAGTTGAAATAGTGAAAAACTTTACTTAAAACCATGGAATAGGTAACTGGCCTCACCTCTGGTTTAACTATACCAATGCAAGGCGGCGCATAAGAATCTAATAACTAACTAACTATAAAATAATATTTTTCATTCCATGAGAAAATTCTGGAAATATACATTTATAATTTCATTTAAATACAATTTTTACTGGCTGAATGAGCATTTGAAAAATATAATGTTTCATCTCATTATTTTCCATTTAAATGGATATTTCAAACCTCCACAGCTCACAGTGGAAATGAAAATAGTTGTTTATGTAGAAATTCCAGACTGGAAAACCTGGGGATTTTGTGACACCAATGCTTACAAAAGGTTTTGTGCTTCAGCACATAGATTTTAATGTAAGATTATAGCGAGGCTAATATGACAGGGCCCCAACTGCAAAAAGCTAGTACCAAGATATTAAATTAACATTGTAGGTACTAGAACCCTGTCATTGCATGATTTAATTATTGAGCTGCTAAATTATATACATATATACATAAAATTATATTATTATACACATTTTTCCTAAAAACAATTAATAAATGAACCCTTGCCCCGAATAATGTTGTTTCCAACAATATTCTTGTTCCAAGAAAAATGGAAATGACAAAACCGATTATGTTTAACATTTTACATTTAAAATACAATAAGCATACGATTCTTAAGGCCCAGGCTACACGAACGGTTCTACCGCCGCGGCCGCTCGCGGTTCAAAGGCGAGAGAAATTCGACCGCCGCATGCAGCGGCTCTCCTGCAGTGGATATCCGCCACGTTCATTCTACTCAAGCGGTTTCCCGCGATTGCGTCATTTGCTGCGACAGAGCGTTGTTGATCAGACGTGTGCGTAAAATATTATTATTACAACATGTTTGTTATGGAGCGATTCATAATAGAAATACAAGATCGGCATGCTTTACATTGATAGAAGTTCATCAAACGAGTTCACAGACGTTCTGTAGTATGTAAAGAACTTTTGAGGATTATTTCGGTGTACACTAAACATTAAATGAAATATTCCTGAAGTTAAACGATTACTTAATATTGGTACCACCCAAACACTTCGGTCTTTTTTTTTTTAATAACTCTTCAAATTTTGATTCAGATTTTTAATGCCAAGGAATTGATAAACGACATAGGCATTTCTAGCATTAAGTCCTAAAATTTCACATTCACAACATTATGAAGCGTGTAATAGATTTATAACCTGAATTTGAAAGGTGTTTTGAATCCCAAAATTGACCTCCGTTTAAAATCTTTTTTGAGTTTAGGCAGCGGCGTAGTTTCATTTTCCTTATTTTCAGTAGCAACAGGCTGGTCTCCTTCAATATCAATATCCATTATCGCCAGAGGAGCTATGGTCTTCCGTCTTTCATCCTTTTTAGTAGAAGTAAAGCTAGAGATGCTCTTGTAGCTACTGCCGGATAGGGAACTAGAAGCACTCATGCGAGAACACATTGAAGGAGCCTTATTAGTATCAGAAATCAACGCTCGTGGGACGGCAAAGTTGTTGGTGTAAAGAATGCGTTCTTTCAAATGGGCTGCATCACTAGAGCTGAATTTCTTTAAGTTTTCCGCTGCTTTTATCTTTGAACGTAATGTCGGTTTTATATCTCTGTTGACTTTTGGCGGAGTCTTTCGTAACTCCTCCATAAGCGCTCGCTTCTGGTTGGTCATTGCTTCGAGATCCAAGTATGTGAACTTGGCAATACGATCAGCGATGCTTTCTTGTGGCGGTGGCATTGTTTTAGGCGTTTCATAGCTCGAGTCAAAGTTCTCGATTTCAAAGAATGTAAGGGTAGTGCTGGATACGGCGTCGTATTCTGCAAATGGATTGCTTTTCGAGTTGAAGTGGACTTTTCTTCTAGTTGGATTATGAATGCTTAACGGTCTTGGAATATTAGAGGATATTTTAGAGGAAGTCGGGAGAATGCTCGTATCGCCCTGATCAGCTGATAGTGAGCTATTCATATCTTCGTAATTCATCGGCTTCTTTATCCTGTACCTTGTTTTAACCGAGCTTGATCTACGGTAGCTTCTTTTTGAGATGTGACTTTTATCGCTGTTGCTGGCGACACTACCGTCAGAGTGCGATAATCTCTTTTTAAACTTGGGAATCGAGTCGTTGACATCTTCGTCGAAAACTTTTTGATTCATGGCAGTTTGAAGCGTAATTCCAGACATTGATTTTGCAAGATTAACATCTGTACTAATTGATTTTGTCTCCATCATATTTTCTTTCTTGTCGAGGTTTGAACATATTTTTGATGCAACTTCTTTGAATACTTTGTTTCTGTCTATTTCTTGTTCTTTCAGCTTTACTGCTTCTTCCCTTTCTCTCAGCGCTTCTAACCTCTTCAGCCAGACACTGCTCATGGCTTCTTCGCTTACTTGCTGCGGTTCCTTGCACAGTTCTAATCGACTCCTCCACTTATTAACATTGTCTGACACTTTGGACGGAACATATCCTGGAATCTTTAGATCCAGAGCGATCAAAGTAGGAGACAATTGATTGGTAATGAATTCGTACGTTGATTTAGCTTCTCCGATAGATTTATTTTCAAGGATATTTGATGAATCAAGCACAGTGTTACTTTTGGGAGACATGGAAAAACTAACATTATCAGAAGAAAGACTTCTGCGTAGGTTAACATTTTCGGATGACAGACTTTTACGCAGAGTATAGTTGAGTTTGGGCATGGATTCGTCAGATTCAAAAGCGCTATCATTGTTATATAAAGGCGTAGGAACTCTTTCAGGATCAGCAAATATTTGTTTGGACTCGGGATTGAGATTCATTAACACAGTCGGGTGATGTAAGAGAATGTCTGGATTTAAATCACAAACCTGACGGCTGCTATCATGAAGTAAAATATTGACAATGTTTTGCAGATCTTCGCTGTAATGAAACTGTTGAGAGATTGTGTTGTATCCTGAATATTCTTGCAATGTGCACGCTTCATAGATTATTGAGCCAATCTCACATACTTTACTGGAGCATTTCATCACCGACGGATCTTGTACACTTTTCAAATAAAATGCGTCGACTTTTATCTGCGAGTCCGGATCGACAAAGATTGTCGATGATTTAAGGCGCCTTTGCAAAATATTGATGTTTAACGTTGTAATGAACTTACTTGTACAAGCCATTCGATAAAGCAAACCCCAGATGAAGCTTTCTTCGAACCAGAGGTGTTCTGTTTTGCATTTTGTGATGAGATCGGAAAGCCTTTGAGCTGGATATAGTTCCGCAACAACAAACAAAGTATTCGACATTGCGTGTTTAATTGTCTCAGTATATTTAATGATAAGATCATTTTTAACGGCGCTTATTACTTTTACTTCATTTGATATATTATTTAATTGCTCTCTGGTCAAACCTTTACAATCGTACGCCTTCCAAATAAGAAGAGAATTCGTATGTTTATGTTTTACTTTGTAACAAGCTTCACCATAATGCCCACTGCTTAATATTTCGAGGACAGAATAATCAATTAACTTTTGAGCCATTTAATCACTTTAATTGAAACAAACAACAATATTATATACTTATTATTGCAATTAACAATTCACTATCACGTATTTCTCGTACGTCAGTGTTCGAATTCAAATAAACAACCGTTGATGGTGTTGCCCACTGTTGGCAGTTGCCAAAGCATAAACAAACCAATCCCTGCCAAAGTAAAAATACAGCGGTCTTCGGTCTAGCGATGGGCACAATCGATGAATAATCGATTATTTACTCGATCTTTTTTACCATCGAATGATTTCGATTCATTTCCATAGAAAAATCGATTCTCGCTTCTCGATGTCAAATAGCGATGGGCACAATCGATGAATAATTGATGATTTACTCGATCTTTTTTACCATCGAATGATTTCGATTCATTTCCATAGAAAAATCGATTCTCGCTTCTCGATGTCAAATTCATTCGAATGCACAGTCCGAGAGAATCGGTTTGAAACGTCATCGAACTTGGAATCGATTCTCGCTTCTCGATGTCAAAATTCTTTCGAATGCACGGCCGAGACAATCGGTTTGAAACGTCATCGAACTTGAAATCGATTCTCGCTTCTCGATGTCAGAATCCATTCGAATGCACAGTCCGAGACAATCGGTTTTAAACGTCATCGAACTTGGAATCGATTCTCGCTTCTCGATGTCAGAATTCGAATGCATAGTCTTGAAACGTCATCGAAAGTGATTTTGCTTGTCAAACGAAATATTTTATAGGTACATGTTATAATCAACCTGATGTGTGAATTTTATATTATGAATAAATACTTTTAGGTAACGATTTACGTTTTCAGTATAGTTTATACGTAAAAGATTGCGATGGTGATAGCTTTCAACAATTTAAAAATGTTTAGTATGAGGTTATGTATCATCTATTTGGGTATTGTATATTTAATTTAAAATAAAACAATAACTTAGTATATACCATTTTTATATTTAATGCCGACGTTTCGCTAAAACCGTAGTTTCTTCAGGGCAGTAAATAATACTCTACTAAAATCAGCAAGTAGGTAATATGTTTTCATATCTGCTTTATATGACCAAATATATTTAATTTATTTGAAATTAACAGGTGTTTCTTAGTTTGTAATAAAAATGAAACGATTTCTATAGTATGAAAACTTTATTTAATGATAAACTACAAATATAAAAATATAAATACAAATAATTGCATACTAAAAGGTGTGCATAACCTACATGTTATTTAGAGGTTATTTTTTTAACAAACACGACATAAAATTATTATCTTCGTATTAAACACAGACACACTGTCAATATTATTAATGGGAATTTGTACCAACCGGCTAAACTAAATATCTTATTAGTAATTTTATTGTTGTGAGATGCCCACATATTTGAAATTCGTGGAAAATGGAATAACACTAATGTTGCCATCAAACAAAAAGGAATTTGCCAATTTGCCATTGCCAGGAAATAAAAACGGTGATTGAATTATTGTTGGAGTACTTACTTACTAATGTTGCGTTATTTAAACATGTTATTTAGAGATTGTTTTTGATCAAAAATGTCATATAATTATAATTATTTTCATATTATTAAACATACATAAATATTTTTAATGGAAATTTTTACCAATGGGCTAAACTAAGTAGCTTAACAATAATTGTTATGTTGTGAAATGCATACCAAAAAACAACAAATAAAATTACAACAAACAATAAGCGTTGCCATACATGATGCACCATAATAAATTTCGACTTCCTACCCCCCCCCCCCCCCCGTCACAGACAAAAATCCTGCCCCTGACCGTAGCTATTGCTCCCGAACTCCGAGCAAAAAATCGATTAATCATTCGATTATTGTGATGTCTCGATTAAAAAAAATCGATTATATAAAAGTTTCGATCATTCCCATCGCTAATTCGAATGCACAGTCCGAGAGAATCGGTTTGAAACGTCATCGAACTTGGAATCGATTCTCGCTTCTCGATGTCAAAATTCTTTCGAATGCACGGCCGAGACAATCGGTTTGAAACGTCATCGAACTTGAAATCGATTCTCGCTTCTCGATGTCAGAATCCATTCGAATGCACAGTCCGAGACAATCGGTTTTAAACGTCATCGAACTTGGAATCGATTCTCGCTTCTCGATGTCAGAATTCGAATGCATAGTCTTGAAACGTCATCGAAAGTGATTTTGCTTGACAAACAAAATATTTTGTAGGTACATGTTATAAACAACCTGATGTGTGAATTTTAATTTATGAATGAATACTTTTTGGTAACGATTTACGTTTTCAGTATAGTTTATACGTAAAAGATTGCGATGGTGATAGCTTTCAACAATTTAAAAATGTTTATTATGAGGTTATGTATCATCTATTTGGGTATTGTATATTTAATTTAAAATAAAACAATAACTTAGTATATACCATTTTTATATTTAATGCCGACCGGGTTTCGCTAAAACCGTAGTTTCTTCAGGGCAGTAAATAATACTCTACCAAAATCAGCAAGTAATATGTTTTCATATGGACATATCCAAATATATTTAATTTATTTGAAATTAACAGGTGTTTCTTAGTTTGTAATAAAAATGAAACGATTTCTATAGTAAGAAAACTTTATTTATATATTTAATGATAATATTTATATATTTAATGATAATTTGTTAATAATTGCATACGAATAGGTGTCCATAACCTACATGTTATTTAGAGGTTATTTTTTTTAACAAAAACGACATAAAATTATTATCTTCGTGTTAAAAACAGACACACTGTCAATATTATTAATGGGAATTTGTACCTACCGGCTAAACTAAATATCTTATTAGTAATTTTATTGTTGTGAGATGCCCACATATTTGAAATTCGTGAAAAAAAGGAATAACACTAATGTTGCCATCAAACAAAAAGGAATTTGCCAATTTGCCATTGCCAGGAAAGAAAAACGGTGATTGAAATGTTGTTGCAGTACTTACTTACTAATGTTGCGTTATTTAAACATGTTATTTAGAGATTGTTTTTGAACAAAAATGTCATATAATTATAATTATTGACATATCATTAAACATACATAAATATTTTTAATGGAAATTTTTACCAACGGGATAAACTACGTAGCTTAACAATAATTGTTATGTTGTGAAATGCATACCAAAAAACAACAAATAAAATTACAACAAACAATAAGCGTTGCCATACATGATGCACTATAATAATTTTCGGCTTCCTACCCCCCCCCCCCTCACAGATTAGAATCCTGCCCCTGACCGTAGCTATTGCTCCCAAACTCCGAGCAAAAAATCGATTAATCATTCGATTATTGTGATATCTCGATTTAAAAAAATCGATTATATAAAAGTTTCGATCATTCCCATCGCTAATGTCAAATTCATTCGAATGCACAGTCCGAGAGAATCGGTTTGAAACGTCATCGAACTTGGAATCGATTCTCGCTTCTCGATGTCAAAATTCTTTCGAATGCACAGTCCGAGAGAATCGGTTTGAAACGTCATCGAACTTGGAATCGATTCTCGCTTCTCGATGTCAAAATTCTTTCGAATGCACGGCCGAGACAATCGGTTTTAAACGTCATCGAACTTGGAATCGATTCTCGCTTCTCGATGTCAGAATTCGAATGCATAGTCTTGAAACGTCATCGAAAGTGATTTTGCTTGTCAAACGAAATATTTTATAGGTACATGTTATAATCAACCTGATGTGTGAATTTTATATTATGAATGAATACTTTTAGGTAACGATTTACGTTTTCAGTATAGTTTATACGTAAAAGATTGCGATGGTGATAGCTTTCAACAATTTAAAAATGTTTAGTATGAGGTTATGTATCATCTATTTGGGTATTGTATATTTAATTTAAAATAAAACAATAACTTAGTATATACCATTTTTATATTTAATGCCGACCGGGTTTCGCTAAAACCGTAGTTTCTTCAGGGCAGTAAATAATACTCTACTAAAATCAGCAAGTAGGTAATATGTTTTCATATCTGCTTTATATGACCAAATATATTTAATTTATTTGAAATTAACAGGTGTTTCTTAGTTTGTAATAAAAATGAAACGATTTCTATAGTAAGAAAACTTTATTTAATGATAAACTACAAATATAAAAATATAAATACAAATAATTCCATACGAAAAGGTGTCCATAACCTACATGTTATTTAGAGGTTATTTTTTAAACAAAAACGACATAAAATTATTATCTTCGTATTAAACACAGACACACTGTCAATATTATTAATGGGAATTTGTACCAACCGGCTAAACTAAATATCTTATTAGTAATTTTATTGTTGTGAGATGCCCACATATTTGAAATTCGTGGAAAATGGAATAACACTAATGTTGCCATCAAACAAAAAGGAATTTGCCAATTTGCCATTGCCAGGAAATAAAAACGGTGATTGAATTATTGTGGCAGTACTTACTTACTAATGTTGCGTTATTTAGAGATTGTTTTTGATCAAAAATGTCATATAATTATAATTATTGTCATATTATTAAACATACATAAATATTTTTAATGGAAATTTTTACCAATGGGCTAAACTAAGTAGCTTAACTATGTTGTGAAATGCATACCAAAAAACAACAAATAAAATAATTACAACAAACAATAAGCGTTGCCATACATGATGCACCATAATAATTTTCGGCTTCCTACCCCCCCCCCCCCCCCCCCCCGTCACAGACAAAAATCCTGCCCCTGACCGTAGCTATTGCTCCCGAACTCCGAGCAAAAAATCGATTAATCATTCGATTATTGTGATGTCTCGATTAAAAAAAATCGATTATATAAAAGTTTCGATCATTCCCATCGCTACTTCGGTCAGGGCCCGTCAAATGAGAAGAAAAATGCCTAGATTGTTCTACACTTACATTTTTATTTATTAATATAGTTCAGTTTGGTGACCGGACTACTCAACAGAAACGTTTTCAACATACGACTTTTAATAATGTGGATATTAAACATATCACATAAAGATACGTTTTTTAGATTTTCACGGCCAAAAGCATTTTCGTTGTTTGTTTTTGGGGTGTTATGCCGTGTTGTGCCACCTCCTTCTTTAGCCGACGTTTCGGACAGCGTTGCAGTGTCCATCATCAGGGAAGATCCGGCAGATCCGACGATGTGATCGGATCTGTCCTGATGATGGACACTGCAACGCTGTCCGAAACGTCGGCTAAAGAAGGAGGTAGCACAACACGGCATAACACCCCAAAAACAAACAACGAAAATATCACATAAAGATCGTCATACTTCATCATAGTAATAAAAAAACGGTTATGATTCAGAACGATGAAAACTGAGAATTGTCGAATTTTTTTTTTCGAGTTCTCTGTGTTGAATATTTATTTCTGGATACCGTGTATATTGATTGTGGTCACTAAGTGGTATGACCACATCGTAATAAAAAACAGTGTTACAGCCCAACGAGTGGTTAACTATTACTCGTATATAAAAATTAATGTTTGTTTGTTTGTTCGTATGTTACGCGCTGCCATACCATTCATCCGATTGCGATGAAACTTTGGGGATATGGTGTGCGCATACCCGGGATGGTTATAGGATAGTGAGCTCTGGCGTAATGAAATGATTTTCTACACTATTGATCTGATTGCGATCCAAATTTGGTGAGTTATTGTGAACATGCCTGCGATTGTTTCTATATATATATATATATATACTGGTGAGCTCTGGCGTTATGAAATTTGCACAGCGGGATTTGACGGGGATAGTGGGAAGGGGGGTTCGCGAGAAGGTTGATATCGGAAGAGGGGTGATGGAACGCGGGGAAGGTGAAAGGGGAACGCGGGTGGGGAAGGGGATGCGAGAGGAGAAAAAAGGCGGAAGGAGAACGGGGACAAGATGGAAAGGACACGAAGGGAGAAACAATTTGTTTATTTAAGTGGCATTTCAACGCATGCCGGTTATCAGCTAGTAGTACAGGTAACCCCCGTTTATCGCGACTCTGATGAATGCGGATTAGTTAAGGCGAAATCAGACAGTTCACTAATCGTTCATTCCTGTATTTCATTCGGCCTGTTTTACTCGGAATGACATGTCTGAACATTAAATGAACAAAAGCGAAACGAAGATGGGAACATTCGTTCGAGTAACCATAGAGTAAACCTTTACTGTAGTGAACCGTCTGATTCCAGCCTTATAACGCGGTATTTTAAACAACACTTGTCCGACTTCGACACATTTCAGGAATCGTCATAATGTATGGTTGCACGAGCGAGCTATCTTTATTTTTCGTTCACTCACATAATTGCATCCCTTTGCACGATTTAAAATGTCAAACAGTCTTTTTGAATCTTAAAATGTACTTTTTAAATCCCCCATTGATCGCGGAATTTCGCTTATCGTGGCCATGTCCGGAACGCATCCCCCGCGATCAACGGGGTACCTGGTAATAAATAAAATAAAAACTTGTTCTATTTGTCTAAACTTAGATCAACAATAACAATTAAATCGAAAAATTTGTAGGTATTATAAACATTTAATAAAATATGCATCGAAATTCTTTATTGAAAAAATATTTAAAAAATGTCATTGGCCTGTCTGGGGCTTGAAAGGTGATAAATAATGTCACTAGCCTGTCTGGGGCTTAGGACTTGAAAGTTAATAAACAATGTTAGGGCCTAGTTAGGGCCTGTATGGGGCTCAGGATTTGAAAGGTCTCGTATGTAAATTGGCGACGATCGTTATAGACCAGACTTCTGGAGATTATTTAATTAATATATTATATTATTTATATGTAAATGACAGGCAGAAGCTAATCCTTCAAGAGAACAAAGATTTGCCACATTCATAAGAAGATGAACACCATGGAGCGATCCGAGGAATAGCCAATCTCTGTTCTTTTGTAGGCCTGCATTCTTCGTAAAGTCTTCTCAGTCTTCCCAGAGGAGTGTTGGAGGAGAGGAGGGAGTGTGTGAGGGGGCGGGCGCCCTTCTTCGCGTTTCCCCCCGCCCTTCCTCTTTCATATCGTCTGAAATTAACATAAAGCAATTACTTTGTGGTTTGGATCAAGCTTGGACAATTTTGATAACTAAATAATAAGACAGAGCTATCCGCTATATATAGATAGAAAGAGAGATAGCGAGAGACGAGAGATAATACAAAAATAAATAATGACAGTACGTGGCGTTTTCGATGAAGTTGAAGTAAGCTGCGTTACATACTTTGTGATTTCCCCAAGTAACAAGTAAACAATAATAAACTGTAATATTTTAATATTTATGATCAATAATGTACCTGATATGGAGTAGTGGATGATGTCGACAATTTCATTGATACACGTATCCACTTTGCTAGTTATTACCTGAAAAATAAATGATTATAATTAATTGCAACACACAATTCTGACATTGAGGTGAAATAGAACCTGGTTAGGCTGGAATCAGACGGTTCACTAATGGTTCATTTCTGTATTTCATTCCACCTATTTCACTCGGAATGACACGTCTGAACAAGAAATAAAACAAAAGTGAAACGAAGATGGGAACATGGGACAAAAACAGAAGATGGGAGCGAATTGACCGGTTAATGGTTGTGTGGGCATCGCGTTTGGCTCCCACCCAGGCGTTCCGTGTTCGATCCCTCGGCTGGCTAAGTCCTCCATCACAACACAAGCAATATCTTCCGCTTAGTGTGGTGATAGTAGGAGATTTTCAAATGTTGTTGGGTTATTCGTAACCCGGGAATGTTTGTCTTTCTTTTTTATGAAAAAAAAAAATAATAAAAATACATCCATGCCAGGATTGGTATTAGCATTTGTGACTACTTTGCATTAGAGACTACGCGTTCAATCCTCCATTAATTGAGTTTCCTGCATTTGTCATTTCAGCCTATCCGTCTCTACAAATTTCCAAAATACACTAACTCTGTAACTCAAAAATGTAAATATCTTGTACCCTAATGCTTTTAATGCCTCTTGTATCCTGCGATGAATCGTCGTGATTGAGTACAACGGCGACGCGCCCTATCTCATTATAATGATTCAGCATGCTTTGGAAGCTCTCTCGAGCTCGTTTCGCCTCTTTCTTCGCAGCAGCGCTGGAGAACTAGAAATAGGTAAATACAGATATTGTACAAATTATATCGATGGGCGGAATAATATTATTCAAATGTATTTTCTCAATGGGTAAACATAAACCGTTTGCACTTAGTTAATCCACCATGAGAAGACATTACAATACACCGTTCTTCCATGGAGCTACTTTCGCTACGTTCGCTACGTTCAAGCGACGCGATCCCCGCTCGTCTGTATTTTCTATTCTATTATTAGCGTTTGAAAACGACGCTAGGCGCTACACTAGCAAAATAGTATGACAGGTAGCGGTAGCGTCGCTTGTAAGTAGCTATGTGAACGATGGGCGTTAGAAAGCTGACCCCATGGCTGACCCACTGCTCACAACTCAAAAGTCTGCTGGAAGTGGAAATACTGCGATATTTGATAAGTTAGGCGAGGATATCGGATGCTGAATCACTCATGAACCTTTTTCGACAATTTCTTGCCGGTATGGTTTTGTTGTCAAGATTTCCGCATTGTCTGGTATTGCCCACTGGCCGATAATAATTAATTAATTGAACATAATATTAGGAAGTGTTGAAGAACATTATAAATTTTACGTTCAGTTAATATGTTCTTGGACAAAATAAAGCATTTTTTCTTCATTTTCATTTGTTTCAACCTACACACCAAAAGCATGACTTTAATTGGTAGTTCAGGTCGTAGCTCTTGACAGTCGGCACGCTTCCACGCCATATCTCCCTATGTTTTTGTAGTGTAAGGTTAATCATGTAGTTTCAAGCTTTCTTCAATAGACGTCGATAGCATTGTTAGTAATGCGAACTTTTACTATATTCCAACAGATGGTAGTTAAGTATGATATCAGACGAGAACCTCTACCGTCGTTTGTGTCTTTGGTACGAAAGGTTACGATGGTTGCCGAAGCCATCGGAGAGTTGAACAAGCACCTTCAGTCCGCAAGCGGAGCTGAATAACGATATTGAGTCTAGCCTAGTAAGGGAGTCGAGTCCAGTTTAATAGATATTCATTATAATATTTACGATTATTTAATAAATCAACTAGTAATTACACGAACCTCAAACTTATTCGAAGTTATCGAAGTTACCCAACACATCTAATGTTGCATTAATCGTTGTAAATTAAAGACACAAGAGTTTCTATTATCTATATATCGTATAGAAAATGACTTACTTTTCTCATTATATTTCTGACTAGGGAAGTTCCAGCGATGCCAAAGTACGCAAACATCTGTAAAAACATGGTAAGGTGCTGTTAATACTAAAAATATACATCATAATATATATACATAATATAATTACATATATCATAATCAAGAGCGCACGTGCCCCCCCCCCTTAACCCCCCCCCTTTACAGTTCACTTAGAAGCAAATCAAATTATCAGAGTTATTAAGATATATCAATAAAATAACAGAAAGAACTTGTAGAAATAAACTTGAAGTTCGTTACTTCAACAGTAATTGTTGATTTTTTGCCCGTCCGCCCCTTGTGCCCCTCCCATATCATAATCATAATATACACTACCCATGCAAGTTTAATTTTGAAACGACAATATGACCACCTCCATGGCGCACAGTGAGCTGAAAATCGCCTTTCATAGACATAGAAACTTGAATTTTCATGGGTCTTTTTTTGGCTAGAAATGGATTCTGCTGATCATTACTATGCTATAAAATGTCGTATGAAGCAATTGCGTGTACAAATGAAGGAGTTATAATTTTTTAAAGAAAAAATTGTATGGCACTGACATTAAAAATGAGGCTATCTCTGGAATCATAAGGTTGGCCATTACATCCTTACATACAGATATACTACTATTTATTTGTATTTTTTTGACATACTTCGTATTGTGCGCGTTTTTTTTAAATCCTCAATGTTGAAAAAAAAACTTTTTTTATGTTGATGATTCATTTTAATGCAAAAATGCTTTACATATTAGTATGCTTTGTCTAGTTTACAATATTTTATTGACACTATAAACCAAATTTTTTTATTGACACTATAAGCCATCTCTGGTCTGGAGCCCCGGTGTACCTGAAAAACGTATGTTGTGCCGTGTAGGGACAGTCGGGGGCTTTTAGAATCATTTAATAGTAGCTTCGTTTTAAAAACAAATTAGAGTCTTGATGTGAGAATCGATAGAGGGATCCATCTGGTCCTTAAAACGATTCGGGAAAGTGGTGGGTGCCCTCGACTGTACCTGAAAAACACCCTCGACACTGTGCAGAAACGGGCGGTCCGCTTGATAGATTCTCCTGTCTTAACAAACGGATTGCAATCTTTAGAGCACATGCGTCGGGTGGGAATGCTATCCTTGTTCTACTGGTATTTCAATGGAAGATGCTCCGAGGAGCTAACGTCATTGATCCCCTCGGCACCGGTGCATAGTCGGGAAACACGCCAAACGCGAGCCCAACATATGTACACAGTTGACATTTGTCACATTCATGAGAACGGGACGCTTCTACGACTCGTTCTTGTGTTCAACAGCTCGGCTGTGGAACGATTTGCCGGCCTATGCGTTTCCTCCTTCCTATAACATGGGGGCAAAAATAAATGTAAATATTGGATATCCTCGCAATGGGTGATGCGTGATGCCGTCATGCGGAAAGAGGTTAAATGTTGGTTTATTTGTGGTTAAATATTTTAGTTTGTAGGAAATGTGGCTACAAATAATGGAATAAGTAACTTACAGATATTCCAATGATGGATGACAGTGGCAAGGAATAACTTATAATCCACGAACAGAAACATGCAGTGAAACACCTCGTACACTTGAAAACTCTGACCGGCCAAACCTTTTCGAGAGCATTTGGTAAGTAGTCCAAAACAGAAAAAAATGCAAAAGTTATCAAAAGGAACGAACTAAAAACTCCACGTTTCCCCATTTTGAAGAAATGGTTATTTTTCAACAAAGCAATACCCCTGTAGATGAACTCATGATGAACTGTTAGATAAATAATTGTTTTCATTCAAAATCTATTTTCAAAAAATATTTGTTACGGTAGTAGGTAGATACTTTAAATTTTAATGTTCATTAATATATAAAAAGAAAATCCAAAAAACGTGCGGATCGCAAAAACTCAGAAACGAATCCCGGTATGATCAAGGGAGTTATAAGATGTGGTATATCTCTATCCCCCCTAGGGAATGAGGGGTCGCGTTTTTCCCCAAAGGGCGTGCTTTTGAAGGTATAAGGGTTGGAAATTTTGCCCTATAGAAATTGCAAGAACAGTCTTCCAGAAAGTTCTGGAAGGTTAGATAAAACTATAGAAAGTTCTGGAAGGAGTGGCAGAGTTCTGGGTGGTTCGCTAATACTCTAGAAAGTTATAGAAGGAGAAAGTTGTAGAAGCCTTCATTCACCTGAATGCAATGAAACTTTGGGAAGGTGTTTTGCGCACACCCAACAACATTTTTATACATAATAGTGAGGGTTATGAAATTTAAATAAAAAAAATCATTAAGCGGTTGTTCGAAAAATGAATGTATTTCATATAATTTAGCGGAAGATATGGAAGGAGGGAGGGGGAGAGGAATTTAGATATTAGATAATATTGGAAAATAAGCACATTCGGTGGAAGATTTCGTAGTTTATTTTATGGCAGCACTGCAGCATTTATTTCTAAACGATAATGTCGGGGGGATTCCCGAAGTTCGGGACCCAAACTTGGAGACATATGAATTTGCTAGTCATGAAACTTGACAGAAGGACTCTTTTCTTACGTACGTCTTGTGGTTTTGTTGAATTGGTGACTTGCTGTTGGAAAGTTTATTTTATAATTTGGATTATTTAGGAGTTTTTCAGGAAAACACATTTCCAGACCTGGTAACCCTACGTGTGGGGAATTTGCGGGGAATTCGCCATTTTGCTCTTTTTTTTTTGGATTTTGGATTTTGGATTTTGAACATTCGTTGCGGGTATTTTAAAACATGAGCATTGGCAACCCTGGAAACTTGACTCCTTTCCATGGACTGCATGGACTTTTATGGAAACGACACTTTTTGACACATGTCACTACATTTGACATAAGTGGTTTATTTATGCATTTGACATACCATGACATACGAATGAAGTACTGCAAATAAATAAAATAACTTTGGCAAGTAGTACAAGTAGATTTAAAACATAAATAAGTAACGACAAAAAACCAAAGTGGGTCTTAATTTATATTTTCCCTTTGAGTTAAGCTGTTGTAGCACCAATTCCAACCATTTATAAACAATAATATAACGTTTCCGTAAAGTTTTTGAGTTAATGGAAACTATAATTAAAAAAAAACAATTGTTGCCTCTTTTAGTAGAGAAACTTGTCAGGCTTGAGCTAAATGCCTAGATTACCTAGTGACCATTCAAATTACCTGATTAAACCGAAAATAATCCTTAAAATAACTGGTAAATATTCCACTAATCGCCCATATAATTTTATTAGGCACAGATTATGAAAATTATACTACATTTCAAACTAATTACTACGAGAAACAACTAATTATGTTTGGATAGATGGTAAAAGATTAATTGAAATTTAATTTTTATTCAATTTTCTATATAAAACGTTTCCTTTGCAACCATTGTAATTGTTTTGATGTATGGTTTGGCAGTTTATTTTGGGTGAGTTTATTTTCAATTTAAATACCCATTAATGACTTAGTTTACTCAAGTACGTTTTTAGATTTTCACGGCCAAAAGCATTTTCGTTGTTTGTTTTTGGGGTGTTATGCCGTGTTGTGCTACCTCCTTCTTTAGCCGACGTTTCGGACAGCGTTGCAGTGTATGTCGCAGTGTATGTTGCAGTCGACGGATCTGCCAGATCTGCCCTGATGATGGACACTGCAATGCTGTCCGAAACGTCGGCTAAAGAAGGAGGTAGCACAACACGGCATAACACCCCAAAAACAAACAACGAAAATAGTTTACTCAAGTTTACTTTTGTGCATGTAAATAGTTGTTTCTTGCAGGGATTGTTAAAACGAAGTGTAATTTCCATAATCTGTGCCTATTTCGATAATCTGCGCATATAATTGAGAACATATTGAAAAAGTAAATTAAATCAACTACCGGGGTGTAATATTCGATTAAAAACTAACTTTCACAGCAAATTTTGAATATGTGCTAAAGAAGGGTATAAAAAAAGTAAAAGTTCTTAGTTGATTAAGAAATAAACTGAATGGAAACACTGCAGAGCTCATTTATAAAACTATAGTTGCTCCACATTTAGATTACAGCTCTACGATGTTATATTTGCCATTGATATGCTTGGTGTAACTCTAAGTGACCAGCTCAAATACGGGGGCTCCATCGAAGCCAGAGTTAAGTTAGCCTCTCAGAAACTGGACGTACTGTACAGGGCCCACGGTACTTTAATAGTACACAACTGCTAACCCTGTACAAATCGCAAGTGCGCCCCACGGTTGAATTTGGCAGTCACCTTTGGTCTGGAGCCCTGAAAAACACCCTCGACTCTGTGCAGAAACGGGCGATCCGTTTGATAGATTCTCCCGTCTTAACAAACGGATTGCAATCTTTAGAAAACAGGCATCGGGTGGGAATGCTATCATTGTTCTAGCGGTATTTCAATGGAAGATGCTTCGAGGAACTAGCGTCATTGATCCCCTCGGCACCGGTGCATTGTCGGGAAACACGCCAAACACGCGCCCAACATATGTACACGATTGACATTTGTTGCATGAGAACGGGTCGTTTCTACGACTCGTTCTTAAGTTCAATAGCTCGGCTGAGAACGATTTGCCGGCCTCTGTGTTTCCTCCTTCCTACAACATGGGTCTCTTCAAGACCCGTGTTCACTCCTTCCTCTCCCCAAAAAGACCCTCCACCCAGCATCTTCAAAAATGACATAGGCCCTGAGGGAAATTGTTTTCCTCAGGGCCTCCTGTGTGGAGTAGATATTAAGAATATATATATATATGTATTTGGCCAATGATATATGAACAAGCCAAAAGTTATATGATATATACTGGCAAAAGGCAAATACGCAAGGGTTAATCAAATGAGAGAGGAGCTAAATTGGATTCCAATAAAAAAAGAGACTGTTATTTAATGTGTTAATTTTTGTGCATAAAGTTATGAAAAACCAAATGCCAAAATACTTTAAGGATGAAATTGTTTTTAATAGAAATATAAATAATTATGAAAACAGAAATATAAATAGAGTTAGATTGCTACATATGAAAAAAACATAATCACAGAACCGTCTAATGTGTAGAGGACTAAAGACGTATGATGAAATGCCTGAAAGTCTGAAGAATGAATGTGTTTAGAAAGAAATGTTATGCTTACAGTAAACATATTTAAATTTATTAAATGAGATATTACCTTGTATATATATTAGTTTATATTCTAACATAGTATAAACTAACTCAATCTTAATATATAAAAAATGAATGCTTCTTTGTTTGTCCCTTATATGTTACTAAACCATTCATCTGATTGCGATGAAACTTTGGGGATTTGATGTGCGCATACCTGCGATGGTTTCTATATATAATAGTTAGCTCTGGCATTATGAAATTATTTCCTATACTATTCATCAGATTGCGATGAAACTTTGGTTAATAAGGAAGTTGAGTCCATTTTTTTATCAATATTCACATGAAAACTTAAATGCTATTTTTTTTTTTTTTTTAAAGTTCGTTTTCATAATTAAATGAATTCTACAAGTTTGAATTTTATTAAGCCTGCCAAAACGCCCGCTAAGAGTATAATACCGTGCGGGAGAGTTCGTGACGTCATCTGGTCCCTTGTTTGTGTGAAATATAAGGTAAAATATTTACAAAACCGGGTCACGATTAATATGCACGAAAAAATAAATTAAAAAAGTTGTAGTAGTTAGATATTAACTAGTACTAGTTTTAACAATTAATTTTTAACAGTTACCGGAATTTCGAAAAAAGTGCATTTCAATGGTTATTTTTTAAATTTAAAAACACGAAATGTCATTTTTCACCGAAACTTGCAACAGTTCCTAACGTAAGGGTCGGTTGTGTGAACCCACACAAAGGTTTCTATATAACGTTTTTGAATCTTTATTTAGATGTAAGCAAATTTTTCATGCATCTAGTAGGAAAAATATAAAAATATAATTTAAGAGATACACTTACATTTACAAATAGATTTGAAAAATACATTTTAAGAAAAACAGATAACTTGAATAATATTGGTCAGTACGTTCATTTTAAAATTAAAAATTATTTTTTACATGTAAAGCACATGTCCTACGAAAAATGCTAAGGCTTGAGGCTTCCTTTACGGCATTTGGTAATAATAATAATAATTGGATAATTTGTAGAGCGCCGTTTTTGTGAGAAATCACCTCAAGGGCGCTGAAGATTATTATAAAGTTTTTGCCCTTTATAAAACGAGCTGTTTTGTGTGCACGAAAGTTTAGTTTAGGGAAGCCTGAAATCTCTGCGACTTCTTGCAATATTCAATAATTTGGGAGCATATTATATAACCTTTCAAAAATTTGGCGTATTTTGTCAGAGGCTAAAAATATTACCGCTTTGCAATAAAGTCCATATAAATGGAATATTTGTTAACATATCCGAAAACTATTCGAAAGGTGATGAAATAGGCTTTCAAATTTTATTATTAAAAAAAAACATGTAATTGTTTAAATATAAAATTTTTGGATGAAAACTTTAAAAAGTTATAATAATGGCTCACTTTACGTTTTTTCTAACTGAAATTACTGATAATAAAAAAAAAAAAATGAACACATGTTTCATTAGACAAATGAATTATAAATGTTACTGTCACCTCACTTTTTTGTCGTTTCATGTAAAAAAAATTCTTAAAAAATTGCAAAGTCTCGTAGTTTTTTTTCAAATTGCGATTGGATACTTTGGTTTTATAAAGGTGTATATTTTAAATTTTTTTGTGGTTATCTTTTAGATATAAATATATAGCGTGTTGTATTCTCTTTCCAATGCGGTTCGGATCATACTTTTCACTATGATAGTAAGGGAGACACAAGGGTTTCCATGAGACCTATGTGAGCTGGGACAAATATGGTGTCCTGTGATTAAACGGGTTAAGCTTGTACATCATTGTTAACGTATTACGTATATATTATATGTCGTTTGGTTGTTATCATATTTAAATTTTGTAACATAATTTTAACTCTAGTAAAAATGTTGCATTTTAAATATGCTGGTGAGCTCTAGTGTTGAGAACGGTGGAAAGGGATGGTGGAAGGCGAGGGAGGTGGAGGGGAAGGCGACGCGGGAGGAGTAGGGGTGTCGGAAGGGGAACGGGGGCGAATGGAAAAGGATGCGCAGAGAAAATCAATTTCTTCATTCACATGGCATTGCAATGCATGCAGAGAATGCGCTAGTAAAAAAAAAAGTACAGCGGTTAAGACATAATCAGACGGTTCACTCGGGTGAAGGTTTACTCCATCTTTACTCGACTGAATGTTCCCATCTTCGTTTCACTTTTGTTTCATTTCTTGTTCAGTCACTCCGAGTGAAATAAAGAAATTAACGATTAGTGAACCATCTGATTCAGCCATTAGTGGAATAATTAGCAAAATCTGTTTTTAGATGCCTGGTGTAAGATGTTCAGTTGCTGTGTGCACCAATGCTAAGATGGTGACGGTAAAGGATCCAGCAACACGACATATAATGTACCATCGCTTTCCGCTAGATGAACAGCAACGCAACCTGTGGGTAAATCTGACTCGCCGGGACGGAAAATGGAATGTAACAACATCTCGAATCTGTTCCGTTCATTTCACCAGCGAGGACTATGAGAGGGATCTAAAAGCTGAGTTACTGGGTCTTCCAGCTAAAAGGGTAAGACTTAAATGCAAATGCATATTTAACTTGTGACAAAATTTGTTTTCCATATTGCCCAGCCTGCCTTTAGGCGATCCGCCCACTAAGCGCCTCCGCCCACTGAGGCAACTGAAAACTCTCAACTGCCAACTGTCTTTGTATGACAATGTGATGGCCCGCACACTTCACAATCACACAAAACCCCGTTGTCAATCGTAACGCAAGCGGTAACTCGCAACTGTCACTGCTGATTGGAGTGGCCGGCCGTTGCTAGTTTGCCAGCTGTCAGCTGATTGTTCTTCGTCTATGGTTAAACAAGCTTTTTGACCAATCAAGACAGAGAAAACAGCCAGTTTTAGTTGGTTTTCAGTTGCCTCAGTGAGCGGAGGCGCTAAGGCAACTGAAAACTGTCAACTGACAACTGTCTTTGTATGACAATGTGATGGCCCACACACTACACAATCACTCAAACACCCGTTGTCAATGGTAACGCAAGCGGTAACTCGCAACTGTCACTGCTCATTGCCCTGGGCTGCCATTGCTAGTTGCCAGCTGTCAGCTGATTGTTCTTCGTCTATGGTTAAACAAGCTTTTTGACTAATCAAGACAGAGAAAACAGCCGGTTTTAGTTGGTTTTCAGTTGCCTCAGTGGGCGGAGGCGCTAAGGCAACTGAAAACTGTCAACTGACAACTGTCTTTGTATGATAATGTGATGGCCCGCACACTACACAATCACTCAAACACCCGTTGTCAATGGTAACACAAGTGGTGAGTCGCAACTCGCACTGCTGATTGGAGTGGCCGGCCGTTGCTAGTTGCCAGCTGTCAGCTGATTGTTCTTCGTCTATGGTTAAACAAGCTTTTTGACCAATCAAGCCAGAGAAATCAGCCGGTTTTAGTTGGCTTTCAGTGGCCTCGTTAGCGTAGCGCCATAACATCATGTGTAACCAAAGCAATGACATTTGAAAAAAACAATAGAATAAAATAAAATTCATTATTCAAACATAAAGGAATCCTAGACATTTCTAGGTAGGTACTCTTATTCCTTTACATATAAACTTGCTAAGTAACTTGCTAAGTATAATAAGCATGCTCGGGATGAACCATCTACGGGTCAGAAGGGATGTGCACGTTGTATCACATTTCTTTACACTGATTCGTGGATGGTTCGAAAACTCAACTATCATGGAGAGTGATAGTTTCTATTTTCCCGATGGTTATCTCCATCACCGACAAAATATACTGTTTTATCTCCTGGCTTGCAGGACTAACTTGCCAATGGTCCTGCCAGTGGGAAGAGCTATCTTGTTGTTAAAAATATCGATATATTTAACATCAACGAAGCACAATTTAGACGGCATGCTTGGTTGCTGCTTTTACATATTCAACCGCTTGCTGACGGGCGTGTTTTTGATTTTGCACAACTGATAGACGGCCATTTACGACACATTAATGGTTGTTTGTCAGTTGTGTAGGGTTAGGGGCGAGTTTATCAGTAAGTCGCTCTAGTTCGTTTTTGTCTAACAGACCATTTTTCGTGAACTTGAGTTAAGTATGCATTTGTTCTCAAAAAACCTTTATTTATACGATAATCGTTCAAAAAAAATTATTTAAGGGGTTTTCAAAACGCACTTTGTCTTACGTCCTCCAAAATGTATGTGCTTCTATCGTAAAAAAAACATTAAAACGCCCTTTCTCCTGATTTTGCGTTGCGTCATTTTACGTTTTGGTTTGTTGGATAAAAACGAACTGAAGCGACGAGAAGGGCACTTATTGTTTTTCTTTAAAATATTTTTATTGCATCTTTTAATAACAAATTGAAATATTAATTTTGTAATGTTCTTAATATGAATGTTTTTTTAATATAAATAATTTTAATAAGTTAATATCATCTGGAAGGCAATTATATAAATTGCCCCCCTCGTAAAAAATTGATTGCTTACCGTAGTTAGTATGAATGGTGTTTAAATGTTTGTTATCGAGTTGTCGTGTAAAATGTTTGTGTACTTAGCAGTATTTGTGTACTTTTTAATAAAGTCTGTGTTTATATGTATAAGTTTTATTTATGTATATAAGGAGACATATTTTGTATTCTTATTGCATATTGAGGTAGAATTTGCAGACAAGAAGCCATGTGGCAGCTTTGCGGAACTATCTATTTATTGTCTAAACTATGTACTTTGTTAACTGTTTTTGTAAGAAATAAAAAAAAAATAATATCTCTGATATCGATTGTGCTAGCATGGACAGTCAATAAAACCGTATATCAATACGATACTGACTAAATCCATCATCTATGGTCAGTTATCATTCATGCAATCACGGTCAACAATTATTGGTAAGAGATATTCCATCCGACGATTGATAAATATTAGCCCGGCCTCATTAATAACAGATAAGTTTCAGTTAACTATCAATATACGCATTTATTTGGATAATGTCATGCATTATGCAAACTTCATTATTCAACTAAAGAAGCTCTTAGAATTGAAAGAAGTCGTATAAGCGATCCACGGACTTAAATAATTCAACTAAGACGCAACCAATTTATTGCGTTTGCAATTTATTGAGAAAAGAATGTGGTTGAAATATGACTAAAGACCTCACTAACTAATTAACTCCCGTTTAGTTTCAAAAAGAGAATGCAAATTGCCAATGGATATTTACGTTAGTATTTCGATTGAACATTGCCAATTTATTGATATTTTTAAATAATTGTTTGGCAATTAAAATTTCGGTCAATTCATAGAAAACACCTCAAGTGTTGCTAGCTTATTTTTTGGTTTCATAAAAAATCTAAAAGTACCATAAAAATATTAAAAAAATATTCATTTTATATTGTGTGAGGGTGAAGGTGATCCAATTTTGATATGGTAGGATTATGGGCATCTAATTTGTTTACTTTAAATTCTAGATCTATCCAAGCCTTAAACAATAACAGCCTTACTAATAATGTATGGTAAATGATTGTTTATCAGTTGTATAAAATTTAAAGCATGTTTATTAGTATGGCGGTTACTGATTTAATTTGGTTATTTCTCTTATTGTTATTATATAAATCTCTTTAAAGGATTTACACTGCCTATTACCATTGTTTGGTTTTTGTTGGAAGATTATTCTATCAACCACAAAAGAAAGAATGTTAAAATGTATATAACCTTACTATTTCGACCGTCCAGTTGGTTAGTCAGACATCTCCGAAGAATCGAAACTTAAGTTGAATGTGCAGTTATATGTAAAAGTGTACCGTCTATCTGGTACAATACTCAGATTATTCATAAATACCACCAAATCAATTATAACGCAGAAAAACTTGTATTTAATAAACAAAAAAAAATTATGTTTTCTGGGTTACTAATAAAATTTTTCAAAATTTCATACTAATGTTCCGGAGCGTTAGTGCCTCCGCTGACGAGGCAACTGAAAAAAAACCAGTTTGCAACCAAACTCGCTATCCTGTGTATGTCAATGTGATGGTCCGCACACTACACAACTTCTCAAAATCCCGTTGTCAATAGCAACGTAAGCAGTGAGCGCCTCCGCCCACTGAGGCAACTGAAAACTCTCAACTGCCAACTGTCTTTGTATGACAATGTGATGGCCCGCACTCGCACAAAGCGTTGACTCGCGACTGTCACTGCTGATTACCCTGGGCGGCCGTTGCTTGTTGCCAGCTGTCAGCTGATTGTTCTTCGTCTATGGTTAAATAAACTGAGATAATTATTGAAATCGTAAAATTGGGTAGGAAGTTTGGTTGGAAACCATAGCAACCAGCAAGTTTTAGTTTAGTTTCAGTTTCTTCAGTGAGCAGATCGCCTTATGCCTTCTGGTGTTATTTCATAGCATGTTTAATATGTAAAACACAGACACGTGTAAATAAAACTTGATTTATGGCGAGCATTCGAATACGAGGTGTGGCTATTAAATAACGAGATTGACACTGCTGCAGAAGAAGTACGCATGCGCCAAACGCCAGCAACCGACAGCTATGTAGTGTGAAGCCTTCTCTTTCGAATGCTGTACCTCTCGCTTCTGTAAATAAATCCATATAGCCGTAGCCTTCGTTCGCTTAAGAGTTTTTTTATTTTTATTTTGCCGGGAAAAATGAATCAACGAATTTTTGTGAAGTTTCACATGAAACTTGGAAAAACCGCTTCTAAAACATATAATTTATTGAAAGAAGTTTATGACAATAAATGGTGTAAGCGTTTTCAAGATAGCCGAGAAGACTTTGAAGAAGATTCACGCCGCCCGGGCCGCCTTATTGATCGTTGGGTAAGTATTTGTGTGATTTTTGAAACTGTAGGAATTGACAAAGAATGCGTATGGAAAATTTTACCATGCAAAAAGTGTGCGCCAAAATGGTGACTAAAATTCTCACGTTTGAACAAGAAGCTTGTAAAAATGTTTGTACTGACTCTTTACTCTGCCTTATTTGCCGGATCTTGCACCGTGCGACTTCTATCTGTTTCCTAAGGTGAAATCTGCATTAAAAGGAACAAGATTTGAGTCCGTTGAAGCTGTAGAAGCAGTCAGAAAAAGCCTTCCAGCACTGTTTTGAACAATGGAAGATTCGCATGGAGCATTGTAGGGATAGAGGAGGAGTATATATTGAAGGTGATAATGAGTAAATGTATATGAAATCAAAATTAAACATTTTACATCGTTTATCTCGTTATTTAATAGCCACACCTCGTTGTATTACGAACACAAACAACCAACTGAACTCAGGTCAGACGTTCTTTTTTAAAAAGTATTCAATTAAGAGTTAGCATTAGTGCCTACCCCGACGACCTTTCGGCGGGTAGGTACTCTTGATACTACATGTATGTAACATGTCTAATCGGACTATGAGATCTCAGCATCTGAATTCCCATAGTAAATTTATTCAGACACGATACTTCCTCACATGATAATTCATGACATCATAACTCACATTAACCTAACATAACCTAACCTAACCTGAGCTAACCTAATCTAACCTAACCTAACCTAACCTAAGGTTAAAAACCCCAATTATCAGTTTTCAACGCTTCGAGACATGATGAATTATCATGTGAGGAATTAACATCCGATGAAAAGTTTGTACTCAATAATCATACACTTATAAAGTTTCCACTGAACATTCTGGTCACCGTATGTAACACAGGATACTACACACATAATGAGATAGGCATTGAAAAAACACCTGCAATCAAACTTTATATAAGTAGAGAAATATGTACATAAAAATAAATTATTTAGGCCTAACTTTATTTATAAACTGGCAGTTAATTTTCACTAAGAGCAAGAAAATATACCTAATTTTTTTTTTCAGGTTCTCAAAATGTCAGCTGCACCATCCCTATTCTTACACGCAGGTGCATCGTTGCAGGACCCTACTTGTGAGAAGCGGCTTGAGCGACAACAGAACGGGACGAGTAAGAAAGAAAAGACGAGTAAGCCCAGTTTGCCGAACCTTACAGTTACACCTCCTACTGAACCTGATAGGGCAAAGCTAAAGCAAGACAATTTATTCACACAATTGAGTGACCTGGCCCAAGAGAAAGAAGGTCTGCTTGCCAAAAATGTAACCTTACTAGCTAGAAACAAGTTTTTAGAATTAGAACTCAAATGTGTTAATAAAAAATTGACTGAATCGAGAAAGTCGACTGTAGCTAAAAGAATTGAACTTAGTATAGTCAAGAAAGAAATGCACGCATTGAAGAGAAACCACGCCAAAATTTCAATTGAACACAAAAAAGTATGCAATGCCATGGACAAAGTTTTCACTGTGGCGCAGAAAAGACTACTTGTCGACAAGCACAAAAAGGTTAAGTGGGATAGTAAAATTATGTCAGTTGCTTTTGCATTGAGATACTTAAGCCCTCGTTCATATCTTTTTCTGAAGAATCATTTGAAGTATCCACTTCCTGCAATGTCAACGTTGAGGCGTTGGGCTGCGGCAAGGAATGCTCGAATAAGTCTTTTAAATAATGCCAGACATTGCCGGGAGGAAGCAGAGACCATGAACGAGTTGTCCGGCAGTTCGACGAGATGAAGATCAAGATCATTAACGAGTATTGTGTGCAAGCGGATGAGATTCTTGGACCTCATTCGCAAACGCAGGTCGTTCTTGCTCAAGAATATTTCGGAAAGTGGAAGCAACCACTTTCTAACTAACTTGGACCGAAATATTACCGGATTTGAATGAATCTATTTTGAAGGGACTCACATCCAAGTTTTGGTATCGGTTATAAAATTGTGGCTTGCTTGAGCGATATGGGGACTTCAAATCACGGTTTGCGGAATAAATAAGCTTGAATAATTCATCCATTTCTTTGCAGACGCAGCGTATTTTTTAAAGCTAATTAGAAATTGGTTGCTGAACAAGCTCGAAAACAAGGCAGTCATTCACATGGGTTTGCTTGTGACAACCGGTTAATCAAGCCTATGGAGAATTTGAAGCATGTTTTATGCTCTCTGAGGCTTACATTATCTGTGAGAAGTCACAATGCAAGGATGAGAAGTTAGCAGCCCAACTTCTCTTGCATACAGCCACTGTTTTGAAATACTACGCTAAGCTTGGGAATAATGAACTCTCTGTGACAGCATGGCAAATTTCATTCATGAAATGAACAACTGGTTTGATGTAATGAATAGTTACTTTTTCTAATTTTCTCAATGTATTTATAACGGTGGCTACGGCTTGAAAGAGTTGGAAAGAATGAAAACCATTTATTGAAGGTGATTTTATAAAACGAATTTATTTGGCCCTTGCTGAGGAAATGTGTCCTGAAAAGGTGAATGATTTTATAGCTGGGAGCGTACCTGCCTCGATCATTGTGCGAAGAATTGAAGATATAGGCGCTGATGTGAAGAAGCAGCTCGAAGAAAAGTTTCTCAACTTTACAAATTTTTCGATTTCACTGGATGAGAGTGAAGATGTAAACCACACAGCTCAATTGTCAATTTATATCTGAGGCACAAACATAGTACATTTTATGTCCTGAGGAAGAGAACATCGTTCTCGAAACATGTCGATATGTTAAAATAAAGATTATCGTGATAAAAACAAAGTGTTTTAATTTGTCATTAAAAAATTTGAAGTAACAGAAGAAATGTTAAGATTAAAATGTGTACACATATGTGAGTTTATTTTTATTGTTTTATTTGCAACTCAATAGATAAAATAACATCCACACAGTATATGTAAAGGTACACAAAGAAATAAATTTAATTGTTGGAATACCTTTATTATTATTTAATTAATTTTTTAATTAGCTGTAAAAATAAATTAGATATTCCTACATTTTAATAATTATTTTTCTATTGTAAAATAAGCACACATAAATTAATATTTTAATAAGACTCTCATCGGAATAAGAATTTGTTTATCATCCGGCCCCTCAGGTTTTCAAAAAAATCAATCCGGCCCTTTTCTCAAAAAAGTTGGTGACCACTGATCTGGTGAGTACAATGGCTTGGAAAAATTTCGCACTTTCAGGCTAAACTATTCGTGAGAAAATATCCTTTGAAAAATACACCAACGACAGTCCATAAAATAATATTTCATCTCCCAGAATTGATAATCTTTTGGTATACTACCAATTGGGTTATCAGCAGAGGCTTTAAATAAAGACAAAAGACATACAAAACTATAGGATTCCAATCTTATGTTTATTGGCTTAGCATTTGATGCAAAGTCTCAATTCTGAATGGTGGTTTTTCACCAGGGCGTCACTGAGAGTATGTACCACTCTGTGTGACTCTTTGTATGAATAAAATGATTCTCAATACTTTTCCCGTCATCCTGACCATGATAGTTTGCTAAATGAGACTTGCAATTTGAAAAATTGACATTTATGGTTAGACATATAAGTATCAATATTCATTAATGAACATTTTTTTATTGTTTCAATTTATTTCACCTTTTACACACAATAATTTTACAATTTTAATCATTGTTTAACAAAGAATAACAAAATAAAACAAAAATATAACAATAAAATATAACAAAAAAATGAAAACATAATTTTTTTTTGTTTCTACACCAATTAAGAGAACTGGCTCTTGAGCTTGGTGTAGGAGTTATGTAGGAATATACAATGTTTAGTCTATAATTAATATAATATCTTAAGGACTAGATTAAGGAAAACATTATATAATATTTTTATGGGTTGATTTACAGGATTAAGGTTAAAGGATTTTATTGCATACAGTTTTTTAAAAATAGTTTGATTTTTTTCTGTAATAATGCTAAATCTGTTATTTTTTTACATGGCGCTAATAAGTTCGATTCTACAATTTTATAAAATTTTAATTAGTATAATTATTACCAAACGAATTATAAATATATCATCTGTAAATGCATTCAGAGTCACTTGACGCCGCGTGTATTGCAGTGAATTTAAATCTTCTGGCGGAACGCGGACTTCAAGCTACGTCACGACTTTCTAACCAATCACTGCTCTGCCGCCCTGGAAGAGGGGGCAGAGAGCAAAAAGCTAATGCTGCGAGCTAAACTACGAACCAAGGAACCGAAGGAGGGAGGGGGGAATAGAACGAAGGAGTGAGGGGGAAGGGGAGACGAGGGAGATGGGAAGGTGGAAGGGGAATGCGGTAGGGGAACGGGGACTGACAAGGAGCAGAGGGAAGAAAGAGGACCAGGGGGAAGGATTGCAAAGGAGACATAATAACGGTAGGGGATAGTAGGGGTAAATTTGAAAAGTCCATGCTACTCACACGGACTGCTGTATGTGGCAGCTCTCGGGTCGGTAAACCTTCAGATTTATCTGTGTACGAAGGAGGGGGTCGAGGGAGTGGGTAAGGTGGAAGGGTAACGCGGGAGCGAAAGGGGAAGCGGGAAGGGAACGGGGGCGCACGAAAAGCGGAGAGAAGGAGGAGCAGAGGGAAATATTGCAAAAGAGACGTAGTAACGGTAGGGGATAGCAGGGGGTAAATTTGGAAAATCCATGCTTCTCACACAGACAGCTATATGTGGCCCGCTAACGCGGCGGAAAATCTTCTAATTTATTCGTGTGTCAAAACAAAAAATATAGTGTATCCAAAAGCACTTCAATAAACAGGATTAAAATACAAACACTTTCTTTCTCCGAGTTGCATTCAACGCATGCCGGGTACTCGCTAGTATGTAATAAAAATATTCAAAATGATTTGTGAACAACGCGGCAATCAAATGTATGCTTTAAAAAAAAAACCTAGTACCTACTTTTGTTTGATCGAACTTCCGTCAATAAAGGATCGAGTCGTATTCCTAAAGTTACCGAAAAATGGCGTCCGCCCGCGTCCTAGCAATATGTTTATATAAAACATTCGCCCCGAGTGAATTGTAGCGGAAAACAAATAAAACAAAGAGGCAATATTCACCTGAGACCCTTCTATTGAATTTGTGGATAAAACTTTTACGCTGGCAATCTTTTGTTCTTGATCGCCGCCATTGTTTTGAAAGGTTAGGTGAAAATTGGAGGGAAATGTCTTTCTTTTCTTTTTTAAATAACAATGGTAGTTCAAATGTCACGCTACAAGGGATAATCTGTTCCGCGGCCGCAAAATGAAGTGAGTCGGTACCTACTTAATTAAATTCAAGATGTTCAAAACTTCTTTAAATCTTGTCAAAAATTTTTGAATTATTTTTTTAGAGTTTTGTCCTTTCTATTTTGTATAATATTTTGTAGGGGTGGTATTACCAGAGAATACCGGAAATTAGTCATTTTTATATAAAATTCCAGACGTATCGACTCTTTTTTCCAAAAAAACATAAATTGATTTTGAAAGATTGTTATTTTATCTGGTAAACGAAGTTTTTAAATTTTGAAAAACTAAGTTTATTTTTTAATATACTAAGGTTATATCGTTGGTTGTTGGCAGATTTGTTCAAACGAAATATTGTATTAGGTATTCAACACAAATTTCAAATCATATAATCTTACAGCAAAATAAATCAATACATAATCCAGTAAAGATAGTTTTCAGAATTTTAATTTTAGTTAAATTAAAATCATTAAAAAATAAATCCGAGAACGTGTTTTGTGACGAAAATACCTCAGTTTTTCTATTTATTTAAAATCTTAAAACTAAAATATTTCAGATTTTTTTATACACACTTATTTTTTTCAGACATTATTGAACAATCATAAATACTTACAAGAAGTACACGATATTTAATAATTTATCATCGTGCGTTTTGAGCATTTTTATTGATTACTTGAATAAAATAAATCGATGTTAAATTTTTAATTTAAAATAATTGATACGGGGAGTAATCGATATTTCTCATTGGAACCTCCCTGAACAGTTGCAAGAATTTTAAAACTTTTATTCTCAGCCGCTGGTCAATGAATACCGCACTGCTCCCGTCTGGAGCCAGTGAGACTATGGCATCCCCAATTGGGATGTGTTGTGAGGCTGAAGGTAGTAGGGAGGAAGAAGATGGGGAAGAGAAATGTAGGGAAGTACCTGGCTCTGATCACCAAAAAATGGCAAAATTTATTTCAAGCAATTCTGAATTGTGGTCTTACACCATCAGGGGACGCTGAGAGTATCTTCCAATATGGAACGTGCAGCAAGTATACTATACCTATACAGGGTGTCCAGGAGTAAAGTGCATTAACTTCGGAAGGTGATTCTACACGATGGTAGAGAAGGAACCAACTATTAGGTAGCCTTGCTATCCTTAAGAGGTGTAAGGAGGAGTCGATAGTACCAGTGCACATCCATCACATAAACACACACTTCACTACTATCAAATACTCATCTGCGCTGATCATGGACACTGTAACGTTGTCCGAAACGTTGGATAAAAAAAAATAACAAAAATATTTTCTTTCTTTATTTTAAACCTTGAAAAGTTTACTTTGTCAAATTAACAGATTCCTGAAATCTAGTACGTGTTATATCGCGGGGTTATCACTACAATTAGGTAACTCTGAAAACAGCTTTGATGGGAACTTGAATTATAAGATGATAATCAATCTGATAAATCGATTGTTGTATATTTATACTGATAAGTATGGTTAAATCGTAAATTGACGTGTTGGGAACCGTAATATTTTTAAAATAAGAAAATGGCTAATCATTTTTTATATATACAAAAATGGAAAGACGATTCCGTGATAACTCAGAATCAAGTCAATTCAACACACATTTGAAAAGTCTTTAAAAGCTGTGAACAAAAATATTTGAAAAAAGTCCATAACCTAACCTAACGTAACCTATTTAACCCATTTTTACAATTTTTTTTCATCTTAAGAGGCTAGACTTTGAACCACACTCACAATAAGCTCGCGCACACTTACAATACATGCGAATGCGAAATGTGCGAATGAGACAACGCTCAAATTTACCTACAGAAATCGCTCGAAAAGGGGTTTATGGAGAATACACTTTTCTACACCGAAACTTTCACGAAAATGAAATTTTAAAAAATATATATTTTTTAGAAAGAAGAAGCTACGTTGGTAGCTTTTTATAATTTTAACATTGTTTATGAGAGTTGAGTTAGCAGCACTTTTTACTTAAATAATATTTTTTAATAAATCGTACATGTTTGACAGTGAATGTTTACGTTAATACGAAAGGCATCGAAAATTCGAAAACATTCCAGGCGTCCTTTTTGTATGGGCCGAAAAGCGAAGTCTATCGTCTTAATGACTTTTCAAATGAGGTGTTGAGTTGAATTCATTCTGAATTATACGGTTACCAAATAAACCAACCCCCACCTGTTAACTAATTTTATTGTTGTTTTTAGTGAACAAACGGCCTCTGTGGTCGAGGAGTAAGGCTCTCGACTACGAATCCGGAGTTCATGGGTTCAAATTCGTGTTGTTCATAATTAATACTTAAAAATAATAAATTATACATAAAAATCTCGCGTCACAATGTTCGCCCGAGGTAAACTTCGAAACTACTCAACCGATTTTGATGAAATTTGGCTTTCTGTCTGTAATTTGGTCCAACTTAAAAGATCGGATAGTTTTTATCTCGACTTTTACCTCAATATTTATTATCGCGAATTAAATGTTTTTTTGTGGTACTATTATTTGAAATTATTAGTAAGTTCCATAAGTTTCTAACAGATGGCGGTGTGAGTTAATTTATTGACGTAACACTTGGTTATCTGGGTTAGGTAACCATCCAGTAGATGGCGTTGTGTTTCATAAGCCACAGCAACGCGTGGGCGTGTCAGCTAGTCTATATATAGTTTATAATTTTTATATAGTTTGAAATTATAGGAGAAGAAAAATTGCTATACATATTGTATACAGGCTGTAACAGCACATACCCGAAGAATTTTAACCAGCGATTCCACTCTCGACCCATCGCCTTGTACTGCATTGGGAAGGATGGATTCATACCTTCGCCATATTGTGTTGTGTGTCTTCAATTGAAAAAGGTATCTTTAGGCTTAGGAATCTTCGGATATGTGCTGTCACAACCTGTATTTTCTGCCCTTTCAAATATGTTGTTCACGTAGATATTTTGCAGTGCTAATGAAATATATCACGTATTAAATAATGTTCGAGCCCTAGAGACTTAGTTTTGGTGTGGCTTGAAGTCGTGTCTATGGGGAGATCAATTTTAATTAACAATGCAAGCGCCGGGGTACCTCAAGGATCGCAACCGATAACCCCACTGCATACTATGCAGCATCCATTGCATGTTGAGGAGCTCTTACTTCGAAAAACCAATTAAATAACTTTAAACTCTGGGATGAAGGAAGAAACTTCTAGATTCTTCTCAGGTATTTGTCAGCAGTCCGTGGTCGAGTGGTAACAACACTTGACTCCCAATCGGAAGGTTGCGGGTTCGAACCCGGCGTGCGCAAATAAATTTTATTTGATTAATTTGTGTTATTTCACAATTAATTAATAAAAATAATATATACTACATTTGCGGCACGTTCCAGAGTGGAAGATACTGTCAGTATCGCCCTGGTGTAAGACCACCATTCAGAATTGAGACGTTGCTTAATAATGGCTTTAGCCGTGTTTAGTGACTAGATCTGAATAGCCAGGTACTTTCCTACCCTCCTCTTCCCCATCTCCTTCCCTTCCCCACTTTCCTTCAGCCTCACAACATACCCCAATTGGGGATGCCATAGTCTCACTGGCTCCAGACGGGAGCAGTTGGGACTCTTGTGAGGTATTCTCTATAAAAAAAAAAAAAAAAAAAAAAAAAGGTATGTCGGGAAAGCCGCATGGCATAATGTGCAAGATATTCAGAATACTGATTTGGTTACTCATTCTGTTGTAAGAAAGTTAGATGGGAAGGTTCTACGTCCTACGTGCAGTCTCTGAACTAAGAGTTCTTTCTTGTGTGTCATTATTTATTTAAGTGTCAAAAGGTTGGTCTATATCCGATCCAATTTTGATTAATACTAGCGGGGTTCCTCAAGGATCGTAACCGATGCCCCCACTACTCAAACTATTTTTAGTAAACGAAAGATTTTTATCAAGTGATACAATGAAGTTGGGCCTTGATTAAACGAAATTATTAAACATATACTTTGGTTTAAGACAAAGCAATACTAATTACTTGATGAACTATCAAGGCGGGCACAATAATAAAATCGACTTTACTGAACTACTATCGTTAATTAATTTCAATGTTCCTTTAAGTACACGCCATAGAGCACTATTCCAGACGCTTAATTACAAAACAAATGTAGCAACCAATTCGTCAATTAACCGTATTCTTCATACATTCAACAATGTTTGCCTAAACTCTAACATCGACCTTTTCTCGGATTCACTGCCCAAACTTAAAAGGAGCATCATGTCAATGATCGAAACTGCGCACATATATCCCTTCACAGATCACCACTTCTCACATTTACAAATATACTCACTCATACACACACTTACACACGACTACATCATTCTGTCATTACTAATTATTAATTCCACAAATAAGACATTACTAAGAAACATATGATAGATACCCAACAAGACATAGATTTAATATCTGTAAACTGTCTCATAACTGTAACCAATGAATGTACTGTTTGTTTCTAATTATAATATTAAAAAATGAAATAAAAATAAATAATTAATCTGGCTATCTTGATCTGCTTATTAAATTACGATACTTGTGGCTATCTCTCAGCATTAATATAAAAATACAGTATTTTTCTTTTTTTTTCTTCGAGGGATGGACAAACATTTCCGAGATAAGAATATTGTTGAATTGACAATATTACCGACTGTCCATATTATTTGAATACATCCTAGTACCAGCGCCGGTTCTACGAAATCTGGCGCCCTGTGCAGGAAGTACCGATGGCGCCCCCCCCCCCCCAACATTTTTTTAAAATTCAGATAAAAAATTTATATACATATAAAAAAAAATAAAAAATTATGCAATACGTTTAAAATCAATTAATATCCCGCCAACAAGAATCAAAAGTAACTTTTCCAAGTGACCTGGCGGTAGCTATCTATGACACTGGACAAAATAAGAACATCATAATAAAATATAATATAAAACAGGAGGCAGTTTAGTTCAGAAATAATAATATTCTGATCAGTTTGTTTAATATGGTGCCAAATCGCGCGCGAATGGCAACATAAATAAACCAATAACGCGGCGAAAGCGAAGAACTATCATCAAAGAGCAACTTGTAATCAACGAAGGGAGATCGGTACGAGAAGCGATCAATGAACCAATCACAATGTTTGTTGAATTTCGAACGATACAATGGTCGTAAGAGCAACAAGGAAAAATAGGTCTTACGTTCGTATGAAATATATTGTATTTGGAAAAAAATTCCTTGACGTAAGTCAAATCCGTATTTCGTTAAATTTTAACCATCGATGCGCGCGCATTAGGTGGTTCACGCATATGGAAAGTGAGTGTTGCTAGCGCGAACTAATAATTCCGTATTACGAGTAATTTTTAAACGATTCGGGGAATATTTTAATTGAATTTTAAAAAAATATTTATTTTATCACGGCGCCCCTTCGTAGTGGGCGCCAGGTTTTTTGCACGTTTTTGAACGTATGGCAGATCCGGCGCTGCCTAGTACCATAATCATAAGCGGAAAACATTGCTTGGTCAATGATGGAAGACTTGCTGGCAGAGGATTGAACCCGCCACGCTTGGATTAGAACCCAAATTTGCTTCGAACCGCTAGAGCCAAGGTAAAATAATATTTATAAATTAATATAACATGCATCCAGCAAACGTAAAACATTTGTCGTTTGTATTTGTGCGAATATATAATATAAAATTATTTCCCTGCTACTATTAGAGTAGGTACTTAATTACTTTGAGAAATATTTAACTCAATAGAAATACTAAAGCGAAGATAAAATCAAAAGCTGAATCGATAGGGCCTTCCATTTTTTGGAAGTTCGACAACATTAATTCTTGCAAAGGAGAAACTTCAAACTTGACTGGGGATGAAAGAGATCTCTATCTTTAAGAGACTCCCGAATAAATAGCCAACACAGGATCAATCTATAACACTTCCACATTCACCAATGCCGATGGCTTAGGGCTGAAGATTAGCAGAGGAAGCAGCAAAAGGATGAAGGAAATATATTATTTAAAACTTATATATATATATATATATATATATATATATATATATATATTTTAACCTTATAAGACTGGTTATATCTTATAAATATCTCAAAGCCAAATATAATATTGACAATTATATTTGAAATAAAAGACAAGCTTCAATTTATCAAGCAAACATTTATTGGATAACCAACACCTCATGCATTTGCCCTCCTACTAAGTGGATCGGGAGAGATTGGAAGAGGGAGACTTTTTTACCTCTCCAGCCGGATTCTTTCAACCCATCGCGATCGCCTTATACCGCAATGGGAAGGATGGATTCATACCTTCATCGACTCTGTGCAGAAACAGGCGGTCCGTTTGATAGATTCTCCGGTCTTAACGAACGGATTGCAATATTTAGAGCACAGGCGTTGGATAGGAATGCTATCCTTGTTCTACCGGTATTTTAATGGAAGATGCTCCGAGGGACTAGCGTCATTGATCCCCTCGGCACCGGTGCATTGTCGGGAACATATGTACATGGTTGACATTTGTCACACGAGAACGGGTCGCTTCTATGACTCATTCTTGATTAAACAGCTCGGCTGTGGAACGATTTGCCGACCTCTGTGTTTCCTTCTCCCTGCAACATGGGTCTCTTCAAGACCCATGTTCACTCATTCCTCTCCTCAAAAAGACCCTCCACACAACATCTTCAAAGATGACATAGGCCCCGAGTGAAATTGTTTTCCTCAAGGCCTCCTGTGTGAAGATAAAATTTAAAAAAAAATCACTCCTGGACACATTGACCCCAGATTCCTACCCACCTCTTATACATTCTTCCCAGAACTTCCTCGCCTTCATTTCCAGAAAAATACCCGCCTCAAAGGTTGGGAAATTGTTTTCTCAGGGCCTCCCGTGTGGAGCTAAATGTAAAAAATTATGTTAAAAAAATTCTTCATATTTTTACTTCGGAATTTTAATGGACAGTAAAGCATAGCTAAAGACATCTAAAACATAGCTCTATATACTGCACACTGCAGTGCACCCACGGATTCCTCCGTGAGTGCACCTCAAGGTAGACATAATTTTAATGTACTGCAAAAGTAGCCTGCCGAATTATAGTGCAAAGAAAGACAAAACATTCCGAAGTTACGAAAAACCTGGCAATGTTTGAAAATTTCCTATTACCATCAAGGAAAGCGAAAAAGTTGCTTGTGCCGCGATGGAGGTCTTAGCCTGCCATATATTCATGCCGTCCGTAGTCAAAACGCCAGGCTCTCGACTCCCAATTGAACCCCGTGTGTACAAATAAATTTTATTTGATTAATTTGCGCTATTTCACAATTTATTAATTTAAAATATATATAATTAAATATAATCAAGTCAGTGTCGCCCTAGTGCAGGGTTTCTTAAAGTGGGGTCCACGGACCCCTTAGAGGTCCGTAGCTTGTATATCAGGGGTCCACAGTAGGTCAGTCTGTAAACTTATTTACTAGGAAAGTGTGAAAGTTGATAGGAAATCAGAAAGACACGGGTTCGAGTCCCGTCAGCGGCATGTATCTTTTCTCAGGAGATTTTTTAAATGTAGATGAGTGTTTCAGCCTTATAATTATTGCTTATAATAATAAAACATATAATGATATAATTTGACTCTACACATCTTCTTCTCATTCCTTCATCATTGGTTTCATCCCAGCAATACATTCAAGGATTTGATATATGTTGAGAGCCATTGGATGCCGGGGGGCGGGACTGTGAGTCATTTATCTCGCGATTGGGAAATTCGGAACGGACTTGCTTACTTGGGGATGGGAGATGCGAATTCTTATTTATAGGCAAACCTCTCAAAAAGATGGAAAAACAATGAAATAAAGTCCTTCTTACCATTTCCTCTTCAACAGAAACTCTTTTATTATTTTTTTATGTGTTAATCATGCAATATAACCATTCCCGGATCCAGTGGGTCGATCGCACATCCAACACATTACATATTATATTATATTACGCTCATAAATCTTAATGTGCCAGCCAGAAATACAAGGTCAGTACTACCATTTTATTGTAGTAATACTGCGACCAGGGCCCAATTCAATATACCACTACAGAGAATTCAAAACTTGGGAAATATGTATTCGCACGTAGATGTATGGAATGTGTCGCTGATACAATACAAACATGAAATTATTAAATCATTCATGTCAGAATGTGAAATCAGACGTATTTAATATTAGTTACTGTTATTTAAAAGATTCCATAATATTTTGATGTAGCATATTCTTATAATGTAGGAGTTGTTGCACATATTTTTGTATTATTTCTATATATCTATAATGTAAAAACTTGTTACTCTCTTTTGTTTTTCTGTATTGTTAACTTTTTGTTGTATTACTCATCTGTAAATTTCTAATATTAACTTACACTAAATATTGTTATTTTTATGCCATCTGCAATTTAAAAACTGGTCTCAGTTTAATTTATTTTTACTTTTTCTCTTTTATTATAATATAATATTTATTACTTACTTTTATACCTACCATTTTTATAATGTTAATTGCTATAAGTTTATATTTCTTATTTAAACATTGTATTACATATATATCACTGTATAATATACTTATTATGTAAAAGCCCATCAGGGCGTTGAAAATTAATAATAATAAATAAATATTATATGTTAGAGTTAAACTTTAAACTCACCTTTTTAGACAGTCGTATCCATAAAGCAAAAAACCAAAACCTTTACCTTCACGTTCCCAGCCCACGATTTAGTAAATAACTAATTGCATGAAAATGTTAACAAAGAGTCTTAAATTATCAAGTCTTTCGAAATCAATTCAATTTATTAACTCCATTTTTGGCAGTAATCTTCTTATAAATGTAACATGAAAAGTGATGGTGTAGCAAATGTAAAATTATGCAATGTCCAATTTTTTTTTTAAATAGTGACCTCCGCGTGCAAAGTCGTAACTCCTCCAAGCATAAACATTCTAATTAAAGTGTGTTAATCGAAAGTGACCTTCCAGGTAAGTATGTTCTCTGTAACTATTTGTAAATAATAGTTCTAGTTAGAGCCTAAAGAGTCGTACTAAAATGTAAATTTTTACGCACCTGACTTTTAGGTCCGGGTTTAGTTTCCCCCTAGGAAAAATTAAACCCTTTCACACACTTTTCCATAAAAATGATCATCTAGTAAATCCACGCTATGCAAGTGTATTATATAAGTATAATTAATACAAAACAATACAAGAACAATATGTTAACCTACCAGACTATTAAATGGGAAAATAATTCACCGACTGCAGATATTTTCATATCAGAGGGTTCCAGAGATCCCTCAATATAAATATTTAAAAAATCTTTCGTAATCCTACGTGTATTTAAAATGACAGATTTTTGCATTTTATATACAAATTCTTTAACAAATCTAATATGCCTAAATTATAATGCCAGTAGCCGAAATAACAAATGGTAATATATAATAGTCTGAGAATGCCAAATTCTTTTAATTTCATTTCCTAAATCTGTATACTTTCTTATGTTTTCAGAAACAGATTTTTCAATATTACAGGAATTTGGAATAGCTACATCAATAATATAAGTTATTTTTTTAATTTTGTCATGTAAAACTATATCGGGTCTATTATGACTAATTGGTCTGTCTGGGGGCCTAGTCTCTATCTTTCGGTTTCACAAACAAGCACGTTTGCCGTTTAACCTTTCTTGACGGTGCTGTGAACTAAGCTGTCACGGTTTGTATTTACTGAAATATCTTTGTAAATATACTAAACATAGAGTTAACATTTTAGGTATTCCTCCACAATACATTTATGTATTGGATTAAATAAATACATTACACTAATATTTACTGAGTGTACAGCATCGGAGCGCGAGAAAGTTTTTAGCACGGTCAGAGGAGGGTTAATACGGATTCGTGACGTAGCTAAACCCGCGTTACGGGCGCTGTGAGAGATATAGACTAGGCCCCCTGTTAGTATAGTTTTATCATAGTATATTTTAAAGAAATTATTTTCTAAAAATTAATTTGGTTCATAATTGTAATATTATGTTTATTTATTATTATTAATATTATTATTAAGATTGAGGATAAGGTGAAAATTGGTCAGTCATAATATTACTCAGGATTAAAATAACCAATTTTTAACAATTATCGTGATAAATTTTTGGGTTGTTATACCCTGTTGTACTTCCTTCTTCTTTGACGACCTCCTAGATTGAGGGGTAAGGCTCTCGACTAGCGATCCGGAGGTCGCGGGTTCAAATCCGCGCAAGTAAATTTTATTTGATTGATTTGTGATTTTCATAATTTCATCACTTAGAATAACATATGGTATATTTGCGGCACGTTCCAGAAAAGAAGATACTCTCAGTATCGCCCTGGTGTAAGACCATCATTCGAATTGAAACGTAGCTTGAAATGGCTTTAGCCATGTTTGGTGACTAGATTTGAATGGTCAGGTACTTCCCCACCTTCCTCTTCCCATCTCCTTCCCCTCCTCACTACGTTCAGCCTCATAATTCACCCCTATTGGGGATGCCACGGTCTCGCTATTACTAGACTATTGGGCCGTATTCACGTAAAAAAAGCAAACGTTTCTGGCCCTCTAGCGTCTTACTACGAAGGTAATGATTGAAATCCACAAAAAGACCATTGATTTCAATAGAGACTAAGGGGCTAAGCTAAATAGTACTTGGTATCCGGTACTTGACAGCTACAACAAATCCAAACTCCGAAAACCACATTCATTTAGCTATTTATTATACCGCAATACCGGCCCTAAGAGGATTAGCGCGCGCAATAAGTACACTTCTACATACATAAACCCACAGTTTACCAAAATCTGCCCTGATGATGGACACTGTAACTCTATCCAAAACGTTGGATAAAGAAGGAGTAAGCGTAAAACGGCATAATAACCCAAAAAAATAAATTATGATAAGATTTTTGGCCATTAAGATTTTGACATTTTTAACATGTTATGCAATTCATTTTTGTCAGTGTAGTCAAAGTCAAAACATTTAAAATATTCTTGGTGTAAGTAGGTACTTTTGCTAAAAAGAGCAATAGTATTTTCAAGCAATGATATTCGGAGTTCTCAGTCACCAGGGCGATACTGAGATAATCTTTGTTTAACTGTATGTTGAGGATGAGGGGTGATTTTCGGTGGCCAGAGGGGTAGGAAAATTCGGTAAATTTGAGATCCGCGATTATTGTTAACAAATAGCACTACATCAAAAATCACAATAACGGTTCAATGATTCGTGCAAATTAATTATGATTATTGAAGAAGAAGATAACACGAACAATCTAAATTAAAACATGAAAATGAACAAGACACAGCAAAATAAAAGATAGCTTTCGCATCTGGTAACTATCTAGGTAACAAAAATGTTATTTGCACACTTGTTTCCAATGAAAAAGGTAGCTGCCGATAATATGGAAAAAATATAAAAAATAGAATTAGTCGAAGATAATATTGTTAATTCCGATATTTTTTTTTTCTAAAAAGAAAGACAAACATTCCCGGGTTACGAATAATCCAACAACATTTGAAAATCTCCTACTACCACCACACTAAGCGGAAGATGTTGCTCGTGTTGTGATGGAGGACTTAGCCCGCCGAGGAATCGAACACGTGTCGCCTGGGTGAGACCCAAACGCGATGCCCACTCAACCATTGACCGGTATAAATATGAGTTCGACAAATATGACAGTTTTATAATAGGTGGCGATGGCGAATATAATTTTTATATCTATCTTTAATTTTTCTGTATCTTGGATACGTTTTTAGATTTTCACGGCCAAAAGCATTTTCGTTGTTTGTTTTTGGGGTGTTATGCCGTGTTGCGCTACCTCCTTCTTTAGCCGACGTTTCGGACAGCGTTGCAGTGTCCATCATCAGGGCAGATCCGGCAGATCCGACTATTCTGTATCTTGTTCATTTTCGTATTTTTCTAGTGTTATCGTCTTCTTCAATGATATATTACATTGATGAGAATATCCTTCAAAAGTTATAAAAAGAGCTTTTCTTATAAAAAATAATTATGATTACTTTATCTTAAAAAAACTAATAATATTATTTGATGTATTTCTTCAATATTAATGTTTTAATGCAATCAAACAATTTGAGAGGTGATATGGGTACCGCCGCCTCAGGAACCATTTATTGTTTTATAACAAACACCCCTGCTACAGGCCTGGTTTGCTACGTTTGGTCACTTAGCGAGGGTGCCCGGGTTCATGGGGGTGCGGTTTATCCATGTCTTGGCGACGGATGCATCTACCCACCAGCTACGTGGCAGGCCGGATCGGAAGAGACTGGTTGAGGGAGACTACTCCAGCCGGACTCTCTCGTCTTTCGCCGCTGTTGGAGGGACGGATTCATACGTCCGTCACTCCTGGACGCATTGACCTCCGATTCCTACCTATACCTCATACCATTTTCCTTCCCAGAACTTCCTCTCCTTCCTTTCCCTTAGAAATACCTTCCATACACAATCCCCGTAGATAATATATATCCCGAGATAAAATTTAAAAAAAATTGCAAGTTTTTAAAATTCTTTTGTTTGTTAGTTTCTTTGGCAAAGTCTGTACAACATGTATAAGAATAAGATTACAGTTTTCGCAGTCCTTCTCACTATGGTTTCCTTTGGTCTTTACATTGTCTTCATATATGGTGTACTGTTATTTCCTGTATTAAACAATACAATTATGATGATCAGGAGTTTCAATACTACTTCGGTTCGTCGAGATTAAGAGTCTTGTTTGGATCGTATTTACAATGAATATCCAACTAGACTTAACGTCCGTTCTAAAGGATGCTCTCTGTTAATTCGCGGCGGGGGAGAACTGGGCTGGGCTCATTGAAGATGCCCGCCTATAGGTCGGATATGATCTTATGGGTATTAGACCCAAACTTCCCACAGTTCTTTCCATCATGTAATACTACGATTAGACACATTAAAATTATATATAACTACATATTCTAACGACATCTGTCGAGAGACATTGAAAAACTAAATACTTTAACTACATCTTTTTTAAATTTTTTAAAATTTTTTTTTAACCAAAAAATACATGTTATGTACATTCTTTTAGGTATATGCCACCTCACTAGGCTGAGCCTGTTCCGAGGTGGGTCATCATCTATTGAGAGACGTTGAATCTACATACATATTTTCGAACCCCAAAGTTTATTATTTAAATGTTTTATATTTTTGATAAAAAATATTTTTTATCCGAAATCAAAATTCGTGACAGTGTGAATAGAACGGTTCCATGTCTAATCGTTCTATGAGATCTCGGCGTCTGAATTCCCATAGTAAATTTATTCAGACCCGATACTTCCTCACATGATAGTTCATCACATCATAACTATCATTAACCTAACCTAACCTAACCTAACCTAACCTAACCTTCCTTACCTAACCTAACCTAACCTAACCTAAGGTTAAAAACCCCAATTATCAGTTTTCGACGCTTCGAGACATGATGAATTATCATGTGAGGAATTAACATCCGATGAAAAGTTTGTACTCAATATTCATACACTTAAAAAGTTTCCACTGAACATTCTAGTCACCAAATAAAACATTTGGTACCTGCTGTGTAAATCTGTACTTTGATTCTGTACACGAAGATCGCAGAAAATATTATATTGACTTTTTTAATAACCTAACCTAACCTAACCTAAGGTTAAAAACCCCAATTATCAGTTTTCGACGCTTCGAGACATGATGAATTATCATGTGAGGAATTAACATCCCACGAAAAGTTTGTACTTAATATTCATACACTTAAAAAGTTTCCACTGAACATTCTAGTCACCAAATAAAACATTTGGTACCTGCTGTGTAATTCTGTACGTTGATTCTGTACACGAAAATCGCAGAAAATATTATATTAACTTTTTTATTAATTAAAAATGGATCACCCCTTGACCCAACGTTGTTTCTTGTGAAATAAAACGGAAAGCGTTTTCATTTCACTTTCCAGAAAGTCTGTTCCATTTTGTATTAAAATCCTCTAAGTGTTGCCACTGAGTAAAACCGATTCAGAAATAATTCCGCGCGCTATCTCGTAAATCACTATGGCCGCCAACTTTTATCTCTTCGTATTTAATATCTTGAAGCGGAATTCTGTACTGCGGACGTTTCGAGCAACAGTTGTCTCCCAGCTGCAGATGACTTAGATAATTTTCCGCTATTCAAGGAACCCTTAATTTATTTCCAAAGTCTCCGTTTTAATATCGCCCGGTTCGCTGAGATATCATTTTATACTTAGCCGCGTTTCAAAGTTCCGAAGGTATATGGGTATGGTTAGGTACTAGGTCTAGGTAGGCACCCCTAATACTTTTCTTGGTATTGCCATTAGATAAATTTACAAAGTAATTTAATGAAATTTTGGGCAGTTCCACGACTTCTTCGTGCTTTAACTTTAAATTATTTTTTTTTATTTTTTGTACCATCCTAGACTAGTTACCTAAAGTAGATGTTTTTTTTACAATAGCTCCACACAGGAGGCCCTGAAGAAAATATTTCCCCTCAGGGCCTATGCCATCTTTGGGGATGCTATGGAGAGGGTAATAACTAGAGGGTAATAAATATTTAGGAAATGAAGGAGAGGATGTACTGGGAAGGAAAAAGGTGTGAGGGGTGGGTATTAATCGGGGGGTCAGTGTGTCCAGGAGTGACGGATGAATGATTCCATCACTCCCACTATGGTGCATGTTCCAAGAGAGCCCTGAGAGAAGTCAAAATGCCACCCTCAACCAGTCTCTCCCGATCTGGCCTGTCACGCCATTGGTGGGCAGACGCATCCGCCGCTTAGACCTGGACAAACCTCACCCCATGAACCCGAGCACCCCTGCTAAGTCACCAAACGTAGCGAACCACTTGGGGTGACCTATGGCAGAGGTGTTGGTTATCCAATAAATGGTTCCCGGGGCGGCGGTACCCATACCCGCCTACTAAATTAGCGGGTATGGCCACCGAATGACGTTGGCGAGAGACAAGGGCCGAAGTATGAACCGACCGAATATATTTCCTTCCTATTCATATTAACATTCACATTCACATTCATATTCACATTCACATTCACATTCACATTCACATTCACATTCACATTCACATTCACATTCACATTCACATTCACATTCACATTCACATTCACATTCACATTCACATTCACATTCACATTCACATTCACATTCACATTCACATTCACATTCACATTCACATTCACGTTCACGTTCACGTTCACGTTCACGTTCACGTTCACGTTCACGATCACGTTCACGTTCACATTCACATTCACATTCACATTCACATTCACATTCACATTCACATTCACATTCACATTCACATTCACATTCACATTCACATTCACATTCACATTCACATTCACATTCACATTCACATTCACATTCACATTCACATTGTAGTTAGATTCTTATTTATAAAGAGATTATTAATTGCAAGAAAGATAAATTCCCTTGTGGCCAAAACGGCACCACGAAGAAAATTAAGGACGGGTTATTTGACAGAATTTGAACAAAACCATAACATTTCAAAGAAAAAGTTCTGTGAAAGTTCTATTTAAAAAAAATATGATTTAAGTTCTGTTATTATTGCATCATGGGCCGGCTTTCTCACACTTAGGCGCTCCGCCCATTGAGGCAACTGAAAACCAACTAAAACCGTCTGTTTCTCTGTCTTGATTGGTCAAAAAGCTTGGTTAACCATAGAAGAAGAACAATCAGCTGACAGTTGGCAACTACAATGGCCGCCCAGGGCAACCAGTAGAGCAAGTCGCAAGTCACCGCTTGCGTTACCATTGACAACGGGGTTTTGTGTGATAGTGTACGTGCGGGCCATCACATTGTCATACAAAGACAGTTGGCAGTTGAGAGGTTTTAGTTGCCTGAGTGGGCGGAGGCGCTAACTTGAATAATATTAACCTTCAAATTTGATGGCCAACTGTAAGTAAGTAATATTAATCCATACTATGTATTTACATCGGAAATATAGGAAGAGAGTTGCTTCCGATCCATTGGGACCATTTTAAAAGCTGTTTCTAGGGGGTGTCGTGGGAGGGGTGGGGGGGGGGGGGGGGGGTTATTTATTCCTCCGGGCGCCATATTTATGCATAACTTCCCCCGTGAAAGAGGAGCAGCTTACATTTTTGATAATGTCGCATGGTCATAAATCAAAATGCAGCCGACATTTTGCATTGGAGTTTGGAGCTGCGAGTGGGTGTCCATTGCATGCAACGCTCCCGCCGAACGGCGTTCGATGCTATTTAAAAAAGAACTGAATTTATCAGCATGATCGCTCTTGGAGAAATAAGTAATTTTAAAAAGAGATGATGCTATGTAATGCGTTAAGGGTTGGCGCAATGCTCTAGAAAAACCTGTAGTCAAAGAGTTGGTTTAAACTGAGGCCATGAATAACTAATAACCATAAAAAATAACACGAACACCTACAAAAAATCACCAAAGTTTCATAGTAATCGGATGATAAAAAGTAATTTTTAATAAGAAATGATGCCATGTAATGCGTTAAGGGTTGGCGCAATGATCTACAAAAACCTATAGTCAAAGAGTTGGTTTAAACTGAGGCCATGAATAACTAATGACCAACAGTGCCGGATTAAGACTACTTGATGCCCCAAGCAACCCACGCCTGTGGGCTACAACGAGGTAGATTAGTACGTACTACAACGAGATAGATTATTTATTTATTTATTTTTTCATGTTCTCTATAAAACAGTTATACACCAATATATCATGGAGAAGATTATAAATTACAAAGTACACAAGGGCAGTTTTACAACTTAGTGACATGTGCTAAAAGATAGTTGCTGAACTGTCTGTAAGTGACATTGAAAATGTCGATGGTCAATGCAGAATCGTTAAGCAGTTGAGTCGCTCTGTTTATTGGCGCGTTCTGATAGGCAGAAGTTCTCACTTTCGGAGCATAAAAAAGTGCATTGGATTTACCACGAGTATACTTGTTAGGGACGTAAAAATTAACCTCTTTTAATATAGGCGGATTGAGTATGATACCAGAGATTAGCTTAAAAAAGTGTGTACCTAAAAATATTTTTCTGCGGGCTTCTAAGGTGTTGGATAGTACGTATATTCCCTCATATACAGGTAACGCAAAAATCTTTTTTGTACTTTTTCTATTTCTAGGATATGGTTTTGTTCAGAAGGGGCCCAAATAATGGAACTATATTCCAGGATGCTACGAACAAGTGCTTCATATGTTCGACGTATTGCAATTCCATTAGTAAATGATCTCGCATTACGAAGAACAAATTCAAGCATTTTGTTGGCGCGGGAGACAATGTCAAATATGTGGGATTTGAAAGAGAGATTTGCTTCAAAAATCACGCCAAGGTCTCTAATCTCATATATTTTTATTAATCTGGTAGGGGAATAGAAATGTATTTTTGGATCTTGTAAATGTAACGACATTGCACTTCTGGATGCTGAATTATGCTGATTAGTACGTACCTTAATATGTATGAAGGTATATTACATACAATAAAAACCAAAGCATTTTTTATTTATCCATTGAAATGCGACTTGCTACTTTTTCGGGCTTTAAATTCGCGGAAAATAGTTTACAAGTCCAACTTTTTTAGCATATCTATATAATATTGATAAAGCATCGAGCCTTTCCTGCAGAATCGTGGTTCTTTTTTCATGTTTTATTATTTTCAATTTCTAAAAATATCATTCCGCTGTGTAGTTTGATATCATTAGGCTTAAAAATATACACAGGGCAGTGTCCACATTAGGGAACGCTGATTCAATTTTATCATCGTGAACTATTTTGTGCAATAGTGCGTCAGTTTGATTTTTTTTGGTGCTGTTTCTGGTGCCCCTTAAGACGTGATGCCCCAAGCAATTGCTTAATTTGCTTAGGGGCTAATCCGGCACTGATGACTAATAAAAAATGAACCAAAACTGAATTCTATAATTACCTATATGTCGTCATTTAAAAGCAAAAAAAATAGCTCCTGTCCGAGCTAGATACTTGACAAACCTACATTTTTATTACAAAAATATTATTTTAGTTTGGTTAAGTATTTTGGCCTCAAATCCAAATCTACGATTTGTATGAAACCGGTCGCGCAGCCGTTCTTCTTAAGATGATAGACTTCGCTTTTCGGCCCATACAAAAAGGACGCCCGGGAAAAAAACACTTTTCCACATCGAAAATTGCACAAAATGAATATATTTTTTTATACTGCCTTCTAGAGGGTGAAAACTATGTCGGTATGTTTTAGAATTTTCGATGCGTTTCGTATTAACGTAAACATTCACTGTCAAACATGTACGATTTATCAACAAAATATTATTTAAGGAAAAAGTGCTGCTAACTCAACTCCCATAAAGAATTATAAAATTATAAAAAATATATATTTTTTTAAATTTCAATTTCGTGAAAGTTTTGGTGTAGAAAAGTGTATTCTCCGTAAACCCCTTTTCGAGCGATTTCTGTAGGTAAATTTTAGCGTTGTCTCATTCGCACATTTCGCATTCGCATGTATTGTAAGTATGCGTGAGCTTATTCTGAGCGGGACAGAATGACAGACGCGGGTGTTCCGCGTGTGGTTCAAAGTCTAGCCTCTTAAGCAACAACAACAAAAACTGATTGAATATTTTCACAATAGTCGCTTACATCTACTAATTATAATTTTTTTTTAAATATTATCTAGCGCGCTCCCTCCAACATTCGTATTTTCATATTTCCTTTCAAAATACTTCAGTCATCTTCTTCTCTTCTTTGAGCGTTTAACTGCGGAACTTTATGAGGAAACAGGTTTTGTCCATACAAACTTATTTACCAATTTTCTCTCTGGATTTTGACAGTAGCACTATTTTTACACAAAACATAGATGTCCACCAATAACGTATCTGTAAGATTTGCTTTTTTTGATAATTACTTCTTATAGGAGTTGGGATGGGCGTCCCCTAGAGTTTGTCCCCTCGGTCATACCCTCCATTATGGCATGCAAGAGGCTTTCTTGTCGTATTATATGGCCGATCCAAAAAATGTTAAAATTGGCAGGTTTGAATGCTATCAACAGACGTTCCGTATGCAAATTAGACAATGTATTTAAAGGTACCGAGCAATTAGGCAAAATATATTATTCTGCAACAATAATTCCGTGACCAAGTACCACATACAAGCATCTATTCCTCGCTTTCACACACTTGGAAACAAATTCATCTCAAACATGGACATGTTTATTATGAGTTTACCATTATTTAAGAGAGAGTTTACCCATTGTTGAATGATATTTTTATGTAGCATATATAATCAAGCAGTTGTTGAATATATTTTTGTATTCGTCCTATTTATCTATAATGTAAAAACTTGTCACTTTCTTTTCTTTTTCTGTATTGTGAACTTTGTCATGTATTATTAACCTGAAAATTAACCCACACTATATTATTATTTTTTAGCCATCTGCAATTTAATAACTGGTTTCTGATTAATTTATTTTTATTTTTTCTCTTTTCATATAAAATATTATTATCACTTACCTTTACACCTACCATTTTTAAATATTAATTTCCATGAGTTGATCTTTCTTATAAATATTGTATTATGTAACACTGTATTATAATATATGTTATATTTGTGGCACGTTCCAGAGTGGAAGATACTCTCAGTATCGCCCTGGTGTAAGACCACCATTCAGAATTGAAATATTGCTTAATAATGGCTTTAGCCGTGTTTAGTGACTAGATCTGAATAGCCAGGTACTTTCCCACCTTCCTCTTCCCCATCTCCTTCCCTTCCCCACTTACCTTCAGCCTCACAACATACTCCAATTGGGGATGCCATAGTCTCATTGGTACCAGAAGGGAGCAGTTGAGACTCTTGTGAGGTTTCTCTATAAAAAAAAATTATATTGTGTATATATAATTATATTATATAATATATATATATATATATATATATAATTATATTATATAATTATATATATATATACTTTCCACGTAAAATCCCATTAGTGCGTTGGTAATGGCCCACCGGGGTGATGATTATTAATACATTAATAAAAATAAATAAATAAAAAAGCAAAACGTACAGATATAGAACTTATTATAGATTATAGATTTTATTGTAATACAATTGTTTTTTTTTTTTAAATCCATCCATTTTTGGAGAAGAAAAATGGGGTATACTAAACCTCCATATTGACAGTTTTATTTAGGTTTTATCTGCCATAGGTGCAGTTACCCTTCGCTCAGTATTAGGGATGGTAACAGCGACAGAAACAGTTTGGTAAAGGTTCGGGACAGAGTCGCAACTGCCCGGAGCCAATGGGACTATAGCATACTCATTAGGAAATGGTGGTCAGTATGAAATGGGTGTGGAGGGGGACTATATGAGAGACGAGAGAGTAATATTGGGAAGCACCTAACTATTCAAATTTGGTTATTAACACAGCTAAAGCCATTTAAAAACGATTTCGAATGGTGGTCCTTCAAAAGAACGATTCTGATAAAATCTAAAACAGCCCTGCCAGATTGCAAAATAAGCCAAAATTTGAGCCAACATTCCACTCTCCATGCTTTATTATAAAGCGCTAGTAAATCACCCCTCGAACGAGGATAAAAATAACCCAGAATGGACTACGAGTAGGTTTGCTATCGGACAAGTTTTTTTTCCTGGTTTTTTGGCGATTCCATTTTAATTTTTTGCCACCAAACGATGTTTGGGGACGAAATCAATGGCGTAAGAACTAGAGAAGATGCGACATTATTTCAATCCGCAAAATCTTGCTGAATATTTTACTTCTTATTAATAACCTAACAGTAAAGTAATAAAAACATTGGTAAGTGAGTTAAGGGGTGTTAAGGGATGTACTTGACTTACTTTAACCAGTGATTCCTGTTATTATTTGGATTTAAAAAAAATGTAAATCAATATTATAACCTTTTATTATAAATTATTATTATTTAAATTTTTAGAAACCACGATGTATATTATTTGTAATTTTATATTTTTATATTATCCGTAAACTTCATTATCATCAATTACATATTATCTTTAAACTTCGTTAACATAAATTGATTGTCATATTATCTGTAAACTTCATTACCATTACTATCAATTAATATTTTATCTGTAAACTTCGTTGTCATAAATTCATTGTTATATTATCTGTAAACTTCATTATCATAAATTATTACATTATATGTAAACTTAATTATCACAAATTCATTGCTGCATTAACTGTAAACGTCATTATCATCAATATTATCCGTTAACTTAATTTTCATCAATTCTTACATTTTCCCTCCAATAAACATTGAAACCCTGTTAATTTGTTCGTAAGAACTTCAGTCCCGTTTTTAACCGTTTTACGAATAAAATTATCGTATTTTAGAATAACGTTTTTTTCCGTGTGGAAGAGGTGTTGGTTATCCAATAAATGGCTCATGGGTCGGCGATACCCATTCCCGTCTCCCGAAACCTTTTAAACGAGTCGAGTCATTTTTTTTTAAATTTTCACAATTTTCGCATGAATTTTATCGTTTTTGGTATTCGTTACTCCAACATTTGTATTGTCGTATCTCTCCTTATTTTTGAGCGGGTAAGCGCGGCCTTAAGATACATATGTTAGAAATGCGGAATGCCGCGGCTTAATAAATCGTTTTTATAGTCCAAAATTCATCTTCGTCCTGCATCCTTTGGCTCTATGTTGGCAGGACCTACGCAGGAGTAAAGTCTGCTAGCACTAGCACCAGACCCATAAATAACAAGACACGGAGTAAATGAAATTGCTTTTTGCGTCCCGTCTCGTGTAAAATGATGCCATTTTCTTTGCTCTCTCGACTCCGTTCACAGACTATCCCGTGACACTATGGTATCAATGGCTTCCAAAGAACTATCAAATACGAACGTTTTCTGCTTATGTTATTGATATTTTTATTTCAGGTTTTTAAAATTGTTTTTATTTTATCTTTATTTTTATGTATTTATACGTTGTGAGGCGTAGCATATGTGCATATATATTTAGTTTCAATGCCTCTCCACAAAAGTCGTAAGTGTAGGTACACAGAGAAAAATGTTATTCTAAAATACGATCATTTTATTCGTAAAAACTGTTAAAAACGGGACTGAAGTTTTTACGAACAAATTAACATTGAAACCCTGTTAATTTGTTCGTAGGAACTTCAAGAACAGTCCCGTTTTTAACCGTTTTAACGAAAAAAATTATCGTATTTTAGAATAACATTTTTCTCCATGTAGTTAAACGTAGTTTTAATGTGTCTCAACAGACGTCAGTATTTTGTACTATATGAGAGAGACAACTGTTGGCCGTTCGGGTCTAATACCCGAACGGCCATGAAGATAGCCGATGATATCCGATCTACAGGTGGGCATCTGCAGTGAACATTTCCGTCCTACAGATTAACATTGTGCATCATTTTTAATGACCTCATTCATTGTAAATTAGATGATAATAAAAACACGACTCATAATCTAGAATCTAGACGAACAAAAGTTTTATTGAAACTCCCGATCATCAGAGTTGTACTGTTCATCAGAGAAAACAACAGCACACTACAGTAGACTATATCTGAATAGCAGTTATTTCCAATCCACAGTGCCTCACAACATTCCTCAATAATTGGTGATGCCATAATACATCCGCTCTGGGCAGTTGGATCTCCTGTGCGGATTTAACGTAAAAATGACCTCCTATCACGATGCCCTACGTTTTCTCTGATGATGAATATTTCTCAGATGATCAGAAGTTTCAATTCGTTTTTTTGTCAGGTTACGAGTCGTGTTTATTCATCTGTGTATTTCTGAAGCAAGAAAACTCGGCACTGAAGCCTCGGCACTCGATCGGTTATCAACGGGTTTTTCCGTAACCGTTCGGGTAACAGACAAGACTACACGTAAATACTTTTACCTTATGACAAAATACGCCCAATTTTTGAAAAGTTAAATACATATTCCTATACACATCACATACCTATAAAATATATCTGAAAGTAATAGTGATGTAATGGATTAGGGGAAGACGAGTTCCATTTCCTAGTAGCACGGATAATCAAACCCGAAGCACCAAAAATGCTTAGAAACGCGACGAAATGTACTCACGTTAGAGTAGAATTGTGATGTACATAATCGAGATTTTCAAATAATCGATTATATTAGCGATATTTTAGAAGTTCTGTGAACAGTAAACCATCGCTCAAAAACGTAAATTTCTAATTTTCTTTAATTAATATAATAAATCAAAACCAGTAGGTACTTAAACCTGATTAATTACTAATTAAATAATCATAAACTTTATGTAACTTTTATTAAAATTCCAAATAAGGAATTTATAAAATTGACCAATGAAACGCCACTTTCTCAATGACAATTCTGTTTCAAACAACTTTAATCAGGCAGGTGGGTACTGGTAGTATAAAAGCTCGTGCGTATTCTGACAGGATATAAATATTGTATCAAACACGGCCACCATCTTGAACCGGAAACGATACACACAAACAAATTTACACATAGATTAAATGCCAAACGGTTGAGTTAAAATAGGACTTCAATATGCTCAGTCAATAAGTTCAATTTAAATTGCGGTTTTTAAAATTTTTTAATTTCTTGACATGCCAGGTTAAACTCCTCGATTTAATCGATAAAAATGCTAAGCTACCGAATACGTGTTGAAAAATTCGTCGAATTGTTATAAATTGATTCGAATCGTTACTTCAAATGGCTTAAGCCGTGTTTTTTAGGGACATTTCAACATTCACCGTCTTCCCATTTCCATCAAGGTCACAACATACTCAAAAATGGGGATGCCATAGGCCCACTGGAACTGGGTAATTTGAACGGTTATCGAGTCGAGTCTAATGAATAAACGCATATACTGAGACATCTATACACCTTTTTGCTTTCGAGGCTTTATTCATCTGAAAATCTTCCAATTACACAAATGTTTGAAAATGGAATGTTTCGATTATTTCTATCACAACGCTGGAGTATAGCTCCATAGAAATAGAAAATAGATAGATGGTAACCGGTAATACTCTCATCCACAGATAAATTGCAAAGTTTCTACGTTTTCCGTAGAGCAGTATCAACGAGAAGTTTTAATCATAAACGAACACAAGTATGTTAATACGGCCATGGTGCATGTTTTATATTTTGTACCGCATTAGATATTTCACTAAAATATAACCATGTTATGCGGAGGTAGCCATGCTACGAAGGATTAAATTTAGTGCATTGGCCTCTGGCAGGAGTGGGAAACCTTTATAAGTATTTTTGATAGCGATTTTAGTCCTCGAACTAACCTATTAATAATTATTACTACATTATTAATTTAAAATTTTTTTTGTTACTTTTCGTACCGACCTTTATACATATTATTTAATACTTTTTGTACTTACACCTAACCACTGGAGCGATTGGTATTCCGTTTTTGTTTTGTCCATTCGATTTAATTAATATCATTCCTCAAAATATTAACATGGAAACATATAAACTGTTTACTGTGGTTTATAGCTAATAAATCCTTTTAGATTTCACCGTTTGCCTCATATTTCTAGGTTCGTTAAATGTGGTACAATTTTGGACCGGTGTCAATCGTAGAAAAATAAAAGCAGTCCAAATTTGGACCTAAATCGCTCCAGTGGCTAAATAAATACTTTGAAAAATTTATTTTTTACTTTTTTTTTACATATTATTAAAATTATTTTTTAATATCTGTGTAATCGAGCAATGTGACTCTCGGAAGATGATAGATGAACCAAATAGTGGTAGGACAAGTAGGACACTTTGAAATAAATCCAGATGACAGGACAAATAAAAAATTATGACTGTGTGGGTGCCCCAGTAGAAGTGACTTATAGACAGACCAAGGAATTTGCTTTATCAATCGAGGTGGTCAGACTGCGTGGAAGAGGACAGAAGATGAATGGAGAAATATATATACCAATATATATATGGCGCAGCCGGTAAATAGAATATAATATGGCGGATACCAAATCCCACTTTGGGATGTAGAACCATGAGGATAAACGCCCGAGAACAATCCGTGATTAATTTTTGGAGTATTATGCCGTATTGCTCTATATCCTCCTTTAGCCAACGTTTCGGATAGCATTACAGTGTCCATCATCAGGGCAGATGTGTAAACGAAGTGTATGTATTTCTTATGTACCTAGAATATGTAGATGCGATACCGTGGTAAGCGCTATAATTCTCCAAGGTTAATTAATGGTACTTCGATATAATAAATTCATTTTAAATGGTTTTCAGCGTTTAGTTTTGGTGTAGCCATCAGTTAACGGACCCAAGAATTATTAAGCTTAACCCCTTTTGGCTTTATTTATATTATTGGATTTTTATAGCTTTCAATTGCCTTTGTAATTTTGAGTTTTGGGTCTTACCCAGGACTTCAGGAACAAATCCACAGTAATATTTTATTTGTTAAAGCCCTTTTTAAGGTCTTTTACATATGAACAGTAAAAATATTCAATATTTATTCAACATAAGTGAACTGCTTCAGTAACAACATTTTGTATTTGTTTAGTAATAAATTCAAAATGTCCACTGACTGGTATAATTATTTCCCTCCATCAGTAGGTATTCTGGGCAAAGAAGAATACAAATTATAGTTAGTCCCAGAATTTCTGCACTGAGATAAATCCCGACTTCTAGTATTTCGTAGTGGAATCCTACAGCACGTCAATGCAAGCAATAATGTTATACATACATACCATAGGTACTGTATAGAAATACCAAGTCGGTGAAAAAAATTGCCGGTTATGTCCGAGAACATGCTTAATATTTCTGGGAGTTCATACAATCCCATATAAATTCAGCAAAGGTCCAGCGCCCCTGTCGATAAGGGCTACGAAGGAAATGTAGTCATATTACTTACAAAAACGCAGCGCTATATCTTGCCCGGCGCGGGACGGGTTGCTACTTTTTACATGGGAATATTAAAGCAAAAAGTACCGCTTCACCGTAATACCAACTACACACCCGCACCGCACGTACATACTTATACATCCCGCCCGAAGTATGCCGGATTTCACTCCGCGAGAGATTAAATTATGTTTTTAGTTTGTACATCATCCTGTAAAATGTTCCAGAGGTTAGCATTTTGCAACGTTATGTAGGAATACTTTTATTTTCATTATTACTCATACCTAATATAGAAAAATCGTTACGGGTATCGTACATTGCATCTAAACTAGGCAAATGTCCAAAAAAATATATAATAGCATTTAAAATAACTAGTCTTGAAATTTTCGCTTTTAGTGTACGTGGATTGCTGACTTATTAAGGGAGAGTTAGATTCAGGCGTTTGCTGTCGGTTACACCTCCTGCTCTCATTCAACAAATGCTGGCGTCCCACAGGGATCAGTTCTGTCTCCGACTTTGTTTTTGTTGCACATCAATGTCCTTTTGTCGACAATCCATGATAGCATTTTGTTCGACAAGCGGAGGTCTTTAAAGCAGCGAGTGGATGGTTACCTCGAGAGGGTTTTCTCTTGGGGTAAGAATAACCTTGTCGAATTTAATGATACAAAACCCCAATCATGTCTGATTACCTCTAAAAGGGATCGAAATGACAATCTAGTTTTCTTCAACGAAGCAATCTTCTAAACATGCCTTTCGTTTTGCGTATCTCCAATTCAGGTAAGGGGGCTCCATTGAAGCCAGAGTTAGTATAAGTTAGCCTCTTAGAAGCTAGACGAAGATAATGTATAGGGCTCGCAGATACTTTAATAGTGCACAAATGCGAACCCTATACAAATTGCAAGTATTCACTGCTGTTGATTTGGAAGCCACTACGCTGAACAATATTTTGTGATTTTGTGATAGTTTGCAATGTTTGTGGATTCTCTCAATATCGCCTTAGTGAAAGAGCACCATTCGGAACCGAAAAGATGCTTGAAATGGCGTTATCCGTGTTTGGTGATCAGATCTGTATCTCCAATACTACCCAATCTTCCTCTCCCCCATCTATTTCTCTTTCTCACTTCCTATGAGCCTCACAACATGTTCCAAATGGTATGCCATAGTCACACTGTTTCCGAACAGGGAATCAGTTGGGACTTTTGAGTGGTATTCTCACATAAACTGCACAAGCTAATTTGTTAACTTTTGGGAACAACTCTCAGTAGGTCTCATAGAAATTCTTGTGTCTCCCTTACTATCATATGAGAAATATAAAAAACCCGAAATCCGTGTTAGAAAGAGAAAACACCACGCTTTATATTAAAATCTAAAAGTTATCCACAAAGTAATTTAAATGTACTTACGCCTTTATGAAACCAAAGTTTCGACAGCAATTTGAAAAAAAAATTATGAAACTTATACAATTTTGTATTAATTATTTTTACACGTAAAGATGAAAAAGTGAGGCGACGATGTTTATAATACATTTGTCTAATAAAATATGTGTGTTTTTTTTGCCATTTTTTCTTGGTTTATGTTTGCAAGCAATATTTTTATATTAAAAAAATTACGTGTTTATTACTAATAGTAAAAATTGAAACAATATTTTATCGCATTTCAAAAACAGTTCTTAGTTTTCTAGTACGTTCAGAAATGTTTAATTTATTTGGATTTTATTGCAAAACGGAAATTTTTTGACTCCTGACAGATTATTCCTGGGGTTCGAGAAGTTAAACAAGAAATAGCAATGCAAAGAAAAGGGGATAATACATTAAAATAATTACTTACCCCAAATACAAGCGAGAAATATAGATTGTAATTTCCGCACCTTAAACGATATCTGTTTGTTATTAATGGGCCAGTAAAGGAAAACGCATCCACACACGTAATAAAATATGGCAGTTCAAAAACAGGGCCATTAAGGCGTTTTACTGCTTAATGCCTTTCACACCATGGCAAAGGCATTTACTACAAAGAGCCGTTAGAATAAAATTACATTAGATGTTCGATTAACCGGGGTTTTATTAACCGGGTTTGTGTTTTTTAATGAATTTTTTAAAATTACAATTTTTAATGGGTGGTTTTAGTGTTCGAGTGTACAAATGCGTCGGGTACCCACCAAAGCGTCTTTGGTTCAATTCTTTGCTAGCTAAGTATTCTATCATTGCAAAAGTAACATTTTTGCTAATAATGAAGTAAGTAAATTGGCACAAACAGTCAGATAGAGACGGGAAATTTAAATTGAGTTAAAACAGAATTACAAGTATTATATTTTAAGACGATAAGTTATGCGAAATATAAATTTAAAAAAGCTGTAGAAAATTTTCTAAGTTCTCCTCATTAGGAATTCCTGTAGTGAGGGGAACTAGAAATGAAAAAAAAAACGCGATAATAATTGTTAAGAGATAGTAAATAAAAATACTAAAAGGAGAATGGTGGGTGATTTTAATAGGCAAACGCTATAGAATGATTTTTACTAGGTGTAGATGCTACTAGTGAAATAACAGAAATAATAAGCAAAAATTAAATATAAAAAATAGTAGGTATATAGTAGACAGTAGTAAAACAAAGATAGAAAATAAACTATTACAAAGATATATTTATTTAGCTTTATATTTGATTTGCTCTGGTTTTATGATTGTGAGGAAACAAACAAATAAACGACAAAGAATTTTTTTTTTCTTTGTCGTTTTTAAGTTTAAAAACCAGAATATTTTGAAAAGGCATTGCTTTTTTTGTATACTTACCTACTTGGAATGTCAAACTATTTAAAGATTTCTGTTGTTTTCATGTTTTCAATATGTTTAAGATTTACCGTTTATGTCGTTTTTAACAAATAACCACAACACTCAATTTTAATCTGTTCGGTTATCCGTTATAAGAGCGGATAACCGCGACCCCATGCGATGCAATCTCTTCCCGCCATTTCTCCTAAGATGTGAGAAGATAAAATCCCCGTTCCACTTTTAAATAATCAGTTTAATGTGATAGCCCCCTTGGGACGGCGGGAGATTGGATTAATACAATATAAGCGAAAAAGCGGGGAATGTTGCCATTATATTAATTTTAAGCGCTGTTTTACGATCCTGACCAATTTAAGTGTAGATGGGGCACTAATGAACGGGGTCTACGAGTGTTAGGTAGGTTTTACAGTGGGTATCAGGGTTTTTGAAAGTGATTTTACTGAAGAGACAGTACCTAATTAAATGGTTATAATTAGTAATTATTTATTCATTTATTCATGTTCTCCTTAGAACTGTTATAAATTAATACATTTTTTTAAATTTATTTCCATTTAGCTGGGGTACTCGGCTTCGCTCAGGACATCATTCGAGAGTGTTCCGGAATGTTCCACAATGAAGTTTTCCTCCCCTCTCCAGTGAACCCCTCCTCACGCATTCCGCTTTCACCTTCACCGCCTTCCCCTTTCCCTCGTCCCCCTCCTTAATTTTTACCCTGCCGCTTAACTACATAAAATACACCAATTTTTCCACGCGCGTGATCTATTTAATTTTTAATGCATATTTCATAACGCCGGAGCTCTCCAGGATATATATAGAAATATTCATGGGCATGTTCACAACAATTCAAAAAAATTTAATAGTAATCGAACGAAATTTTAATCGCAATCAGATAATTAGCATAGGAAATAATTTTATAATGCCAGAGCTCCCTATTCTATAACCATCATGGGTATACGCACATCATGAAGATGGACGGTATGGCCGAACACACAAACAAACAAACATTATTTTTTATGTATTAGATATTCGCGGCACGTTCCAGAGTGGAAGATAATCTCAGTATCACCCAGGTATAAAACCACCATTCAGAACTGAAACATAGATTGAAGTGGTTTTAGTCATATTTGGCGACCAGATATGAATACATAGGAACTTCCCCACCTTCCTCTTTCCCATCTTCTACCACTCCCCACTTCCTTCAACCTCATAACATACCCCCATTTAGCCCAGTCAATGTAGGGAAAAAACACCCGTCGGAACTAATTCCCTTGATGCTGAATCTTTTACAGGTGATAAAACAGCTTTAGATATGTTTAAAAATAAAAATCCCCGGTTATCCTTCTTGTGCTTTCCTCCCCAACCCCCCTTGAGTATATTTTGCAAAGCCTTTCGAAAAACGTTCATATCTCCTTAACCACTGTCTGAAATTAGATTATGTTTTTTTCTTTTAGTTGTTAATTAGTAAAAATATAGTTTTTAATTTTAACTTCTTAAAAAATACTTTTTGGAATCAGATAGATAGGAAATTGCTTTCCATAGACATGACGGTGGATAACGAATTTAATTTAATCTCCTTCGAAAAGTGAATACTTATCATCTTAAAATCAAGAACAAGATTAAGATAAAAAATGTGGTAAGTACTTAAAATATTTCATTAAATAGAAAGCATATAAGACGAGAGTACCTTGAAATGTAAGTACTTAAAAATATGATTTTAAAACATAACAACTGATTTATTCCACAATAAAATAAGCCAATAAAAAGTAGATATTACAACGACTTCACGGCTCGTAAAACAAAAGGGGGTTGTGTCAAGCCACGTTAAACCGCTTTTAGCGTTTAGGCATGTATTACTAAACTGTAGAGAACCATTGGTGAAATAGAGAGAACAATTATTTCTTCAAACTTCGCTAAATAACTATAATATAATAGTGTTGATACAAAGTTATTTGTTTCATTTAATTAGAACAATCATTATTTATGAAATGATTTACTAACTTTGAGTTCGGTGACGCAAATGAATCAATTCGGAAAGTTCATTCATTTCTGTGCGAAACTAATTTCTGTGACAAACCTACACAGTGTGTGAAAGAATATGAAAAATAAAATTTCAAGTCAATATTTTTATATATTTGTAAAAAGCATTAACTACTTTTAATGTAAATTAACTATAATTTACAATAAAATACATACATTTGTTTTAGATCACTTTAATTTTAATTAAACTCTACCGGTTTCGGAAGAACCCCTCCTTTGTCAGGAGAATATGAAAACCAACCTGTGATACAAAATATTTACATATATTTATATATGCACAGTTTTTTAGATGTTTGAGTGGAGGTCAATAAAGGGGAAGGAGTAATTATGAGATTTCTGACAAGAACAGAGTGGAAATATATCTTGACTAGGATTAAAAGATAGATTGTTTTGTTTTGTCAATATACTGGTGTTATTATGTAGGGATTTTCTTATTTTAAGTGCTTTTAAGTTATATAATTTTTTGCTATTTATTACTACAGTAAAGAATTTTAACTCCTGTCCTTTTCAAAAGTATGATCGGTGGAAAAGAGATGATTGGAAAACACTGAAAAATTATTGTTATTTGAACATCTTAAATGTTCCACGATTCTAATATTTATTTAATAAAAAATAAAGAATTTATTTTTTGTAAAACCATAAGTTTTAATTAATTTATTTTACCAGCCGGTTTAGCTTTGCTCAAGCATCGTCAGAGTACAAATTAATACTAAACAAGAAATACATCGTGTGTGCTTATACTATATAAATACAGAGGTACAACACGATACAAATATAAAAAAAATGAGGATACATTTACATCACAGACATACATTGCAGACTAATGGATTATAATAATATATCGAAAGAGACAGAGGGAAATGGTTTATTGGAGACCTAATATTGGGCTACTAGATACTTCTAATTGATTATTAAGTATAGGACAATTGGTTATTACTGCTATTATAATTTATAGTGCTTCCAAATCATTTAAACGGTTACCAAGCCCATTTTTATGAAGGATTTTAGCACCGGTGCTATGAGAGAAAGTGTGAACCTTATCAATCAGGTGTCTGGCGGATTTTCAAAAGCCGTTATTATTTAGGCAGCGAAGGTGTTTTTTTTAATTCTAATGTGGACTTTACACATTGTCTTGCCAATATAAAAGGCTGAGCAATTACTACAGTCAAATTTGTAAACTCCCGAATGACTCAGTTGGTCATCTATATCTTTTGAATTAATTAGAAATATACCTAAATTATTATTGATCCGCCCTACCTTCGGGTTATTTCCGCAAAATCCTCATACCTGATAATCAAAATATATGTATTTACAATAGGTTTATTAAAATAAAAGTTTTTAATAACTCAGGTATAATACGTCATTCCTATGTCTACCTAAGTTAAATTATCGTGAAAACAAGCTTATGTGTCCAAGCGGTTAAAACATAAAAAAAGCGCTTACGTGATTGCGTACGTGATACGGGATAGCGCAGAAAGGTACAATCAACATGAACGTATCACGTACGTTCGTAGGCCTAGGGCGGTAAAAGGGCCGGTCGGGGTTCAGAAGGAAGGTTAGAAAGCTATTGGGGTTTCGCAATGGTTTTATTGAAAAATTAGCATTTTTTCAAAATAGAAATAGGTGTACATATCCTCCACACATTGTTCATCGCTGTTTTCATTCATTTTTAGTAAGTATATTTCATGCATCGTTTTCCACCGCCCTTTTTTCAATCAGGCCGCGTTAAGTGTTTTGCTCCGTGAGTCTATCCGCTCCGACTCCGGCTCTCGGCTCCCGCTCCGGCTCCGAGGCATTGTCACCGGGAGAGCCTTCTCGAGGCATTATGTAGATGATCCCACCCTAATGCGCCATTTACCCTCCACTGTAAAGCAACCAGTAATGGTGTACGCAAGCATGCGAGTGCTAAGATTTTGTTATGGTTGGTGATTGCGAATGAGGAGTTTTACGATGTCATGCTTTCTAAAGTTTGTTAGCATTTTTTCAGAAGATAGCATATTGATAATTGATATGAAAATTGGTTGGATCCAAAACAAATTACATTTTTAAATAAAACTGACAAATTATTCTTCGTTGAAGTGTCAATTAAGTTACTTTCAAAAATGGCAAAAAAATCGAACATATAGAAAAACACGCTTTAAAAATATCTCAGGCTTGCCATTGAAGTAAAATCATGTATTCGTTTCATGGTGCTTTCACACAAACTAAGTATTGAATTCCGTAAAACTTAAACTTTAGGTCGCACAGTTTATACCCGCGCTGTGCATGCGGGTTCCGTACAGAGCATCGGACCATCCTAGGTACCATCGAAGATACTTGCAAGTCAGCTGAAAGACGAAGGAAAAATGCTATTTTTAAAGGCAGAGATGTAATAATATTATGCAAATGTGTAGTTTGTTTTCTGTTAAATAATATATAAGAAAAATATTTTGTTATTAGGTACTTATATATACATATTATGTATACATATTACGGAGAGTTATTTTGCCTGATACCGGATACCGGATACCGGATATCCGGCTAACCTTATTGCCGGATATCAGGCCGCCGGATATCCGGTTGGACTGTTACACAAGAGAACCTATTGGAATTAATGAAAATGTTTTGCGAAGACTCCTCCAGCAGCAGTTCATGTCCATCGCCAGCCAAAAAAGTAGAAGAGAAGAGTCTGCTGTATATACAACAGTTTTGCTGATTCATCACAAATTTACAACAAAAATGAAAAACAACCAGACATAATTAGGTTTTTGCCAATTTCTCAATAGGTGCTTTTTTGAGTTGAACATTTATGATATCAATCGTCACAATTATAGTCGAATATCGTAGTGAAATATTTATTATTATTAGTAGCGCGGACCGTGAAAAATTACGAGATACTTATGTAAATAAATCTAGTTAGTAAATAACGGTTTCTTGAAAACGGAAAATAGATCTGAAAATGGCCCTAAAAATCACGAAAACTTGCCAAGAGGAATGGCTGCGCGGTCTTTTTCATACAAAACTTAAATTTGGTTTTGAGGCCAAAATACTTCACCAAACTAAATAATTGTTTTTTTAAATCAAGACGTGTCATCAAATCTAATAAATAGCTTCCAAATTTTAAAATTGGAAATAAACATAACTTAAAAAAATAAATTTGTGAATGGAAACACAAAAAAGTTTAAAAAATTGCTCACCTCACGTTTTTTCCAACTAAAATTACTGATACCAAAAAAAAACACACATTGGTAAATGGATTATAAACGTTATCGTATACTAACTTTTTCGTGTCATGTAAAAATTATTATTAAAGAATTCCCAAAGTTTAATAATTTTTTATCAAATTGCGATGGGAAACTTTGGTTACATTGTACACTTTAATTAGTTAGCGGTTATTTTTTTTTACATTTGCATATGATGTTTTTTCTTTCTAACATTTGTTTGGATCGTATTTCTAACTATGATAGTAAGGAAGACACAACGATTTCTATGAGACCAAACTAAGAGGCTAGACCTTGAACCACACGCAGAACACCCGCGTCTGTCATTCTGTCCCGCTCACATAAAGCTCACGCACACTTACAATACATGCGAATGCGAAATGTGCGAATGCGACAACGCTCAAATATACCTACAGAAATCGCTCGAAAAGGGGTTTATGGAGAATACACTTTTCTACACCGAAAATTTCACGAAATTGAAATTTAAAAAAAAAAAAATTTTTTAGAAAGAAAAAGCTACGTTGGTAGCTTTTTATAATTTTATAATTCTTTATGAGAGTTGAGTTAGCAGCACTTTTTCCTTAAATAATATTTTTTGATAAATCTTACATGTTTGACAGTGAATGTATACGTTAATATGAAACGCCTCGAAAATTCGAAAACATACCGACATAGTTTTCACCCTCTAGAAGGCAGTATAAAAAAAAATATATATTCATTTTGTGCAATTTTCGATGTAGAAAAGTGTTTTTTCCCGGGCGTCCTTTTTGTATGGGCCGAAAAGCGAAGTCTATCATCTTAAGTTTTTTCCGAAAACCGGATGAAAATCAATTTTTTATTTTAAAAGAGGCAATTTTAACAATTATTTGTGAGTGAATGGTAACCACAACCAACGAAATTATTATTTTTGCTTATTAATATTCGAAAAAAATATTTTAACTGATATGTCGCTGTCGGCAGAAAGTCTTGAATGTCCAATTTGTAAAAAGCAAGGGATTTATTTCTGTTAAACGAATGGCCCGAAGGCACAGCTTTTAGTTCTTTATAAACAACTAAGTCTCTTAGTAAGAAGATTTTTTACTCCGTGGTGGGAGTCCGGATGAAAAGGACTGAATGTCTTTGAGCCAAACCTAATTTGAATTTGAACAAGATTAGGTATTAAAAATAATAATAAACTCTGGTTACTTGCAAGTCTGCTGAAAGACGAAGGAAAAATGTTATTTTTAAAAGCAGAGATGTAATAATATTATGCAAATGGGTAGTTCGTTTTCTGTAAAACAATATATAAGATATATAATTTGTTATTAAGTACATATATACCTTTTATTTTATTACTATTTTAATAACTCTGTTAAACAAACAACAGTAATTTATTATTATGATTTATGTATTGTTAAGATACTATAATCACTTTCCAATGAATGTATACCGGTCAGTGGCTGAGTTGGCATCGCATTTGGGTCCCACCCAGGAATCCCATCATAAATATATAATAAGACAAATTGTATCTAAATGTACGAGTGTGTATGTAAAAGCCTAATGAGAGTTTAAATAAATCATTCGCGCGTTTAGGAACTATATTATTTAATTGATATATGATTATTTATACGTAGGTATCTAAGTGAATGAAGTGACTCTTGACTTAAGTGAACACCATTTAGGTATTTTCTGAAATACAAAGCTATATTTGGTTGTCTTTGTCCATAAATTGTCATTACTTTCTCGCCTTTCTGAATTTTCCCACCATTTTTCGTCTTTGCCGCACAGTGGAATGAGTTTAAAAATATTTTGGACAAACCGATAACGAATAAAGGATTTAAGAAAAAAGATCTTCGATTGTGGAAAAATAGAAAAACTATTTTTAACTCGAAATTTATTTACGTACAACTTTCAGCGAATTTTATTAATCGAACACTTCATGGCGTGATTTATAGGTATTTTCAAAAGAATTTTAGATGGTTACAAAATTCGTACATCTTAAAGCTTCATTCCTCCTTTATTCTGAAGCATGAAAAATTATTGAATGATGAACTCTGACGTTATGAAACTTGTTCAGCTTTTCTGTCTAGAAAACAAAATTAGAAATTACATTTTACAGAATACCAGAGGCCCTAGCACGCTTGCTCTATAACGATCGATAGGATAACTATCGGTAACTTCTCTTCGTTCCCTACGACAACTGCAGATCGCAAACGAATAGGTGACAGTTCACAATGACTAAGTGTCCTTAATATATTCGATATCAACTGTCGTTTGTACGTTTGAGATCTGCAGTTGTCCTAGGGAACGATGAGAAGTTACCGACAATCGGTCGGTATCTTCATATCGAGCGACCGTGCTAGCACACCTAGTGTAGATTAATCGGACTAAAAAAATCTGCAGTGTGTGTAATTTGGGAGGCGGGTATGGGTACCGCCACCCCGGGAACCATTTATTGGATAACCAATACCCCTGCGTATGTCACCCCAAGTGGTTCGCTACGTTTGGTGACTTAGCAGGGATGCCCGGGTTCACGGGGTGAGGTTTGTCTGGATCTTGACGGTGAATGCATTTGCCCACCTACTGCTTTGCCAGCCGGATAAGGAGAGACTGGTTGAGGGAGAATTGATTTAGACCTCTCCAGCCAGACTCATTTGACTCATCACGTTGCATCGCAGTAGGAGGGATGGATTCGTACATTCGTCTCTCACACATTGACCCTCAGAGTCCTACCCATACCTTTTACCTTCTTCCTTCCAAGAACTTCCACTGCTTCCTTTCCCTTAAAAGACCCTCCACACAGCATCCCCGTAGATGACATAGGCCCTGAGGGATTTTTTTTCTCAGGGTCTCCTGTGTGGAGCTAACGTAAAAAAAAAGTGTCATAAGAGTAGGTATTGAGAATAAGAGGAATACCAAGCAAAACGCGCATATTCTCAGTGTGCCTTATACCACCACGAATACCATGTAAAAGGCATACAAATCGCTTAGCAAACGAAGTCAACAATTTTATAAAGCAAGAAAAAATAAAATCAAATATATAATCTTAGCTGCAAAATTATATATTTTTAAAACATGTATCTTATGCAACTCATCATCTAATGAAAAAAAATTAAAAAGGTTATACTTTTTTAAAAGAAATTAACAATTTATTTTTAATTTTACTCAATTTAAACGATGCAAAATACTTTAATTTATCTAAAGAGCACTTTTCAGTATTCATAATGTAAGCTGATTCGTTACTATGTAACAGTTTTTTTTCTGTTCATCATACCACATACATTAATTTGATTACTTATAACATGCAATTTACTTTTTAGATTCAACATTAAAAAAAAAATTCCATCCAATGTGCCTCAGTGTTGTCAGTTCTCAAATTTGCTTCGTTGTTTACCCTCGGCAAGCACTCCCTTTTGGGGAAATATTGCCGCCCGAGATTGGCGGATTACGCCTCTGGCAACACCCGCCTTTATTGAAACGTCAGGTGTTATTAAAAAGACTCTTTATTTACTGTGTCTCTCTTGTGGAACTCTGAGATACGAGTATATTGCTAGCAGTATTAAAGGTTACACATTCGAATTTATAAGGGTTCCATGGACTTGGGAAGATGTTAAATCTTTTGTAAATATACAGAAACTAGGGACAAGCTTAATATGCCTCTTTTATTTTAAAAATACTTAAGTATCAGTAACGTAATTATGAGAAGTAGGGAAGAGCAGGTAGGATTCGTACACTTTTTACACTAAGTCATATAAAAGCAAAACCAATGGTTATTTAAAAATAATTTAAATGCTGCTAAATTACCTACATATCTGGCTTTAATAATAATTTACCAGACTATTGTTAGACCCGCGATAATGTATGGCTCCGAATGCTGGACCATGTACAACTCCTACACTAGACAACTTGAATCAGCAGAAATGCGAATGCTTAGATGGTCGGCAGGAGTGTCACTAAAAGATAAGATTAAAAGTTCACACATTCATGGTAGCCTGGGTGTCACTGACATAAACAGTAAGCCAGAGGTGAGATGGTATGGTCACATAAAACGGAGACCACCAGACCACACAGTGAAGCAGGCATTGTCTATAGAGCTTCATCGACAGTCATTCAGAGGAAGACCAAAGAACTCCTGGATGACTCAATGCTCCAAAATCCTACGTAGAAACGGCCTGGATGAAAGTGATACCCAGAACCGAAGAAGCTACAACCTGGTAACAAGGAGAGCCGACCCCAATAGCCTACCTAGTCAATGAGTTGGGAAAGTGCAAGGAAGAAGAAGAAGATCTGGCTTTAACAATATTGTAGTTCATTGTTGATACAAAGTAACATGGCAAAGCTATGATGAATTTCCCAAAAAATTGAGATCGTACGAAAGAACCCCACGTGCGGGGTAGCTTCGTACATAGTATAGTAGGGTGCATTAGTAATAGTGGGTAATATCCGTACACAGTAAGTAAAAAAACTTTTTACATGAAATTAAACATTTAGGTATGTATTTCATTTTCCGGAAGTGGAAAATAGTGCAATTTAGTAGGTATTTCGATGAAAAAAAAAACTTTTAACGTATTTTTACTTTTATTTTTTTAAGTTAAATATGTCTTAACTCCGCTTACAAGCTAATACGGAATATTTCTTATTTAAGTGGCTAGACTTTGCACCCACTCACAATAAACTCACGCACACTTACGATACATGCGAATGCGAAATGTGCGAATGGGACAACGCTCTTATTTACCTACAGAAATCGCCCGAAAAAGGGTTTCAGGAGAAAACATTTTTCTACACCCAAACTTTCACGAAATTGTAATTTAAAAACAAAAATATGTTCTCGAAAGAAGAAGCAATGTCATTGTGTTTTTATAATTTTGTAATTATTTATGAGAATTAAGACAGCAACACTTTTCCCTCAAGTTTTCCTTAAATCTATCGGGAAATATTCCTGATAAATTATACATGTTTATACAATAATACGAAACGCATCGAAAATTTAAAAACATACCGACATAGCATTCTTGTGCAATTTTCGATGTAGAAAAGTGTTTTTTCCCGGGCGTCTTTTTATGTCCAAATATATTTGTTAAACCAAACTCCATTTGGTAGGGATCTCAGATAAACAGTGAAATGTCAGAAATATAATTGAAAAATCTCTCGTTGCTCAAATCACGTAAAACATTTTTTTAAATTTTAATAAACATGAAGCTTGGATGGGAATTATGTGGAGTTGTCATAACTCGCTACGCACTGGAGATGCCATCTCTTGACATCACATGTAAACACCACCCGTAACTACTGATCCAAGATTATATTAATGTGGAGAATGCAGGCAACCCTCAGGGTCGGCGTAAGCTGGGAGTCAGCCCGCGCCGCACGTGCAGTGGCAGTGCATGTGCAGATTTTGTAATGTACGGACTTCTAGGAAACAACTTAAACGGTCTACACACCATGCTGCGAACAGCAGCTGTTAGCAGCTGGCTAAAAATTGAAGGTTGGAGATTGTCTCCTGTCTCTTTTTTCCTCATGCGAACCCGTAACACTCTGTTTCACGTTGACTGCGAATTGGAAGAAACCGTCTGCCGCTAGTACCAACCAATGCGCCGCAGTGAAATGTGATGGTGATATTGAATTTGTTGTGTTAATAAAAGAGACGGAAGACAACTTGAAACAGAATGTTACGGGTTCGCACGAGGAAAAAAGAGACAGGAGACAATAGCCAGCTGCTAACAGCCCGATATGTCGGTCTGTTTGCAGCATGGTGTGTAGACCGCTTTAAGCTGAGTATACGTCGATTCATACAAGTACATTCGTTACAAAATCTGCACCTGCAAATGCTGCACGTGCGGCGCGGGCTGACTCCCAGCTTACGCCGACCCTTATTCTTGTGTATGTGGCATTTAAAACATTAGAACTGATGTGAATTGTAAAAACTCGTGAAAATTATCAACAAAAAACAATATCCAGACAAGCGATAATGAACTCACATATCTATAGTACACTATTAGTTCTGTGAACAGAAGTCCTAGCGTTCAAAACAGTTTTATAATTTTCTCTTAGTTAATAAATCAAAATCAAAATTTATACTGAAATTATGAGATTTGTAAGTGGGTAGGCCACTTTACAAAGCGGCAACCATTTTGAACCGGAAGCGGAACGTAAAAATAAATTTACTTAAAGATGAAATATCAGATAATCGAGAAAAATTGTCAATTATACGACACAATAATTTGATATGTCATATTTTTTGAATATATAAAAAACAAAATTGTTCAATTTTCATGGCATGTCATGTTAATTCTCTTGATTTTTTATGCATAGCAGCTATTTAACTATAATAAGACTGTAGAAAATATCAGTTTTTTTTTTTTCAGTTTCAGTGCCGGCAACCCGGGCGTTTATTTAATATAAATTAAATGGTTTACAATTTTCAGTTCCTTTACCTGCCTCACTAGACAAAGTCTGTTCCGAGGCGGGTAAATAACAAGTATATATATTTAAAAAGGATATCAATCACAAGAGACATGCATTAAAAATATGTATTAATATTGATATGTGTTAAAAAGATATGTGTAAGAAAGCAAAAAGTAAATATATATATACATACCTTCTTATTTTGATTTTATTATTTGTTACACTACCATCAAAAGCTTACATACGTTATAAAAAAAAAAAAATTAAAAAAAAAAAAATCGAATAATTAAAAGCAAAAATAAGTATTTAACTAATATTGTCTTCATTAGTCAAGTATTACAATTTGAGGTTTTATTCATTAAGTTAAAAAAAGCATAAAAAAAAAAATAAAACAAAACAAAAATATGTATTTATTCATATCAAGCAGTTACTTTGTGTTACAAAAATACTCGTGTGTATTTTCATGCCCGAACCAAAGTAACGACTTCTTTTAAGTTACATCTTCAACGGCTTTGCCAGTTGATTATTTTCATTTCCCCACCCATATCGCGGTCCTGCCTTGAATGCAAAACATTTCCCTTCGGTCGGAAGAAAAAAACCTTAATCTCCTTTAATGTTCTGTGCCTCGGATACGTCTATCGCGTACTACCCGCTAACTAGGCGGGGTCCGCCCGCACCCCCCACCATGTCCCATACTGGCAGAGAGGGATTTTAGGGGTAGTAATTCCACCCCCGACGACTGATAAAAATCTTGGGTTGCAGAATGGAGCGAAAAAGTTTTTATTGAAGATGGCAAAGAAAGGAAATTTAAGTTGGGAAGGATTGCTTTACAGATATGACACTCTTGACGAATGGAAGATCCTCGACTACAAATAAATATGTCCTGGGTTCATATTCCGGCCTCTGCGAATATTTTTGTGTATGTTTATGTATGTGTTTACGGTAATGCTTTTTTTAGGTTTAAGCTCACGTTTATGCTTACGTTGATGCTTACGTTTGTGTTTATGTTAACGTGTGTGTATGTTCGTCTTCATATTTACCTTTGTGTGTACGTTTTTGGTTACGACGATGTTTACGTTTGTGTTTATGCTTACATTTATGATTAGATGATGTTAATATTTGTGTTTTTGTTTACTTTCGTGCGTACATTTATGTTTATGTTAAGGTTTAAGTATACGTTTATGTTTGTGTGTACGTTTATGATTACGACGATGTTTACGTGTGTGTTTATGCTAACGATGGTGTTAGCATTTGTGTTTAATTTACATTCGTGTGTATATTTATGTTTACGTAAATGTTTACGTTTGTGTTTACGTTTACGTTTTCATTCATGTTTATATTTGCGTTTATGATAACGATGTTTACGTTTGTGTTTATGTTTACGTTTGTGCTTACGTTTACGTTTGTGTGTACCTACGATTATGATTACGTTGATTTTTACGTTTGTGCCAATGTTTATGTTTCTGTGTACGTTTGTGTTAATATTTACTTTTACGTATAAGTTTAAGTTTATGACTAAGTTTAGGTTTAAGTTCATGTCTATGTTTGTGTTAATGTTAATGTAATCATAAAAATAGAACATAAGATAAAAATAAAAACAGACTAAAACACAAACAAAGCATAAACATGAACCTAAACATAATAAACATAGAAGAAAAGAGAGAAACTAAAACGAACCTGATAATGGATGGGTAGTTTAATTAGAGCATAAAGAGAACGCGCGCGGATGCGAGGGAGACAAAATCATACGCGTGTTTCCTTATTTTCTCTGCTTACTCTTTCCGAGCGCAGGTTTTCCATTTGAAGGTTTTTCAAAATTTCATCATAACAACTTTCCACAAATAATAATACTTTATTTAACGTGAACAATTTATTTGCCTAATTATTTTATCACTGTAAAGTCACCCCTTTGCCGAGTAATTATTAACCATCCAATTAGCGCCAGTCAATAAAAATTAAGTATTTCAATTACTTCACACTTCTTGGATAATAAATTTAGTACCTAATTATCTAAGATTACTTTTCTTATCCGTAAATTCACCCCTGTTGTCTTTCGTTAAACAGGGGTGGATTCTCTCTTTCTTACTGCCTTTAGGATGGGGAGTCATAAAAAGTTTTGTGTACAAATGATGTCATTAGGGTGCCCCGCGGGGGGTTTGAGCCCCCTTCTAGGTTGTGGGGAGCTCTGGGGATAACCTGGCCCCCCTTTAAGGGTTTTGGGAAGCTCGAAGGAGTCTCAGTACCCCCTAGCAAGAGGCTGAACAGGCAGATTAGATTTGAGATTTTTAGATGAATTATTTGTCATTGAGGTAGGTTTAACTGATTTTGATAGTATGGACTTTTTGTGTTTAGTTTTTCGATTTGTTTCAAAACAAAACGACTTATCATCAAGGCGCACACTTAATGATTTAGTTTGTCTTTTCAAAATATCTAATGGCCGACTGGATGCAATGGATTTTTAATAAAGTTGCGTGTACCTACGCGTGATACTGGTCTGACTGCGCTGTATTATGTTTCCAAGTCTGCTAACATTATTTCGAAAACGCGCCTATTCAAAGGCTGCACAGACTTGGCGATAAGTATAGTTCAATCGTTTATCATCATTAATCAGTAACCAAACCAAAAAATTAGTCTACTAGAATATTTAGTAGTAGATATACCAATTTTTTATCATGACCTAATTTTCTACCAATTTTTTTTATCACATGTGATATTCTTCCGATAAAAAAAAAACATGTACACAAATTCTAATTTATCAAAACTACAAATATACAACAAACTGGTCTCGGAAATCAAGAATAATGCCCCTAGAATTGCGTCAGCAGAGGATTTCGCATCTCCAATTTTTTACATTGTGTTAACACAAGACAGCTTGAACTTAATATCGATTCTGCGTAAGAGTCCACAATTTCTCAGAATTATTAAAATATATGGTGTACAACTCAAACGTAAAGCTTCATTCAGTACACGAGAATGGATTCCTTTCATGAATCTGCAACTTTTTATTTAATTTATCGTTATTCTGAACACAAAATTGGTTTTGTGTTCAGAAGTTGGAAAAGAAAAAATCTGCATGCGCGTCCCCAGCTTTAATTAAAATTACTCTCATTACGAATTACGAATTTTGCAGCATATGGTTTGAAACAAAAATTTTAACTCCATCCGAAACACCAGAACGATTTTCTTCGAATTGCGTCAGCAGATTAATCCTCTACTGGAATTTTGACATATCATTCGGAAGATGAAACTGGTTTTAACGTAAGAGGGAATCTGCACGCGAGTTCCCAGCTTTTATTGATACTACACCCAGAACACGAACATGGTTTTTCTCCGATTATTGCACTTGGAACACATGGATGGTTTCCTTCAAAATGCGTCAGCAGATGAATCCGCAACAGGAATTTGCATTATGAACACAAGAGTGGTTTTAACTTAGGAATGGATCTACGCAGGAGTCAACTAGTTTAAAGTGTACTCAGAACATGCAAATGGTCTTCCTGCATTTTACAGCAATTTTTTATAATTTTATATTTATTTAACCATTTGCAATAAATTATATGGAATGATGTATTTATTATGGCAGAAGTGTGGATATATATATAAATATAAAGAAAGCACATCATATTTTCCTTCTTGAATAGAGTTGACATTAATAGAAATTAAAATAAAACTAAAAAAGGATGTTGGATGACGTATGTGTTTGTGTCTCAGCTGTTCTCTAGTAAAACAGGTGCTTGCGTAAACACATACCTGTCAGCAATGTTATAACTTTCTCTGGGTTTTGTAATAATTACTTTAAAATGTATCACCGTGAAAGAAAACCGTTCTCGCTTTCTGACGGTAATTTTTGTGGTGTTTTAGCAGGCCGCAGGTTCCCTAACCCCAGTCTATGGAATAATAATAATAAAAATAATAAGCCTTTTATTCTGGACTTCTGTTAGATATATGAATATTAGACATGTTTTGTTTGTTATAATATATCCCGAAGCTCAGTTTGCCTCTTGGCATTGGCCTCCTCTAACATTTTCCATTGGGACCTGCCACGCGCTACTCTTCTCCATTGATGTCCAGCCGTGAGTTTTAGGTCGTCTTCCCATATTATGGCATTGTAGGATGCATTTACTAAGCCTGACCAAATCACTCAAAAGAACATTATTAAAGATATACAAATAACGATTTTACAATTGAGTGCGTCTAACCCTTACGCGCTGTTGAAATAAAACTTCTTTGACTAAAAACTAAAGAAAAAAACTTACACTTTTTAGGTGGCGGAACATGATTAGGTTGTTTATTATTTTGTTAATAATTATTTATAGACGAATTCTTAAAATTTTCCTGCGATTCAGCCATTTGATTTTTAAACAACGCTGTTTTTATTGTCACACTTCTGCCACTTTTTACTTGTAATAGCTAGAATTCACAAGCATCAGAGCGATAAATAAGACAAACCAATATGTCCATTTAAAATCTTTAGTTAAATCATATAATAATCAACAAAACTTATCAGGATAACAAAAACCTGTTAAACGTACCTTAAACATCAAACAACAAGATAAACGGATGATGCCTGACGTTTGAGTTTGATTTGACGTTTTGTTATTCGTTGCTAGGCGTCACACTCACTGTTACCACACCTACGACGTTAATATGATGAAATATAAATCGAACGTCTTTTCCGATTTAAAATATTATTTTCGTCTAAAAATGATCTGGGTTACTCTTGATAATGCTCCTCAAGAAGTTTTACTTCAAAAACTAAATAAATGTGCATTGCAAGCACATCACCTTCATTACAGCTAATACACCGTTCAATCCTCTTCAACTACAACCGTCTAATTGATTCCCAACCTCATGAATATGAATGCATCCTGATCTGAAGGGTTCTGGGTTCTGACGGAGACCGCTGAAGGACTTGACTCTTGACTATGCTAATGGGAGATCAGGTCGGATTGGTAAAATCGAGTGGCTTCGATGGAAAGTGATTAAGTTATGGAAATTTCAAGAACCTAGAATTAATCAATATCAGTTTTTCTTCTTTTGTGGGTTCCGAAGAGGCACGGGCTGGATTGCTTTGTTGTACCAGTAAAAGTAAATCTGAAGATGTGTTTATAAATTAGGTACTTGCTTTTTTAATTGGTTTGGGAAGCGGGTACGGGTACCGCCGACAGGGAAACATTTTTTTGCAGTAGCTTCACACGAGGAAAAAAAATTATCTCTGGGCCTTTGTCATCTTTGGGGATGCTGTGAGGAGGGTCTTTTAAATGAAAAGAAGGAAAGAATATGGATAACCAACATCCCTGCGATAGGTCATCCCATTTGGTTTGCTACGTTTGGTGACTCAACAGGTGTGTCCGGGTTCGTCCTTAGGTTGGTCTAGCTCTTGGCGGCGAATGGGAAAGCCGGATGGGGAAAGACTGGTTGAGGGAGATAATTTTGCCTCACCCGCCTTGCACTGCAGTGGAAGGGATGTATTCATATGTCCGTGCCTCCTGGACCCACTGACCCCCAGATTCCTACCCACTTCTCATACCTTTTCCTTCCCAAAACATTCTCTCCTTCCTTTTCTTTAAAACATCACACAGCATCAATTCATCCGCACAGCATCCCCGAAGATGACATAAATGATAAAAATAAATGATACGTTCAACGTTATAGCTATGTAAAACATGCAAAGTAATTGCCAAATGAACTATCGAATTTATACAGAAATCAATGTAGTTATGGAGTGTACTTTTTAAAAATTCGATGATATGTATGGTGTATTCAAGTCTTCAAGGTATTTTCACATAGCACTCTTCTTAGGGTAAATTGCCTTATGCACAAAAAAAATCAAATTCCAATTTTTTCGATTTCAATGTAAATATGGGTCTAGGATATAATTACCGAGTGTAGTTTTAGTTTATTTAATTGATACTGGCTAGAATATCAGATCGACGACACAATAACGAGCTCTCGTTAGCAGCAAGCAGCAACAAACGACAACAATCAACAACCAACAACAACAAGATATCGTGCAACAACTTCCAAGACAACCGCAGCTAGGTGAAGTTTAACAAGTTGCGGAACACAATGTTAGTTAGAGGTTAGGTTAGTCTATCTGTAGGTTTAATGCAGTTTAGCCGACCGCTGACCGGGACCAGATAGTAAACATGTAGATCGCATTTAACCCTTAATTGGGCGCATGGGGTAAAGACCATTTCAAATTGAAAACAAAATTTGTAAGTGTTTGGAATGCGACAGCGCTCTTTCTAGCTTCCTACCTTCCGGCGGGGTATGCAAATCAGTCGCGGCCAGAAGGCCAACGCGTACGAACTTGTCGCTGCTCTCTTGGGTGCTGACCCCATGCGACCAATTACGTAACATTCGAAAGGTAAGTGCCACTAGTGTGGTAATTTTTTTTGTCAGAAACATTTACAGGGCTTACTGCATTGGATCCAGAACTGATGAATCTGCTGATGATTCTGAATGATAATATTTTTTTAAGTTGATCTCAAGTATAAAAAAAATGTAATTTTAAGAGAGATTAGAAGCTGTTTTATTTTATTTATTGAGTCAATGTTATGTTTTTGTTTCTAGATGTTAATTATAATCAAGTGTTTTAATATTTTTGACAATAATTCTTGGTTTTATTCATTTCTTTCACTCCATTTTCATTTATTTCTTTGGGGTCAGTAGTGACCCCATGCGACTAATTGTGTGATTTTTTTTATGCGCCTATTTAAGGGTTAACAATGTCTAGGAAATAAGCAACATTTTATAGATTGTTATATATTTGGTTATTTTTATATCTTTCAATATTTTATTATTTAATTTATAAAAACAGTTTGTTCATAAACAAGTTCTGACATGTAATTATTATTACGCATGGCATCGGTTTCGGCATTATCAAACTGTGGTTAGGCCACTTACAGAAAATATATTTATATTATTTCCATATAGGTAGATGTAGTATAGTTATGATGAAAAACTTTTTTTTTTATTATTACTTATGGTTATTACCATTATAAAGTTTCCCAAATTGTGTGTGTGTGTGTGTGTGTGTTTTTTTTTAATAAATTTCATTGAGTGAGTTATTCCTAAACGACCACTAAGGGTTTTTTTCTAGCACAATTAAATATTTTATGGTTTCCAATATTTGTACTTGTTACTTTCATTTTATTTTGATTTTATTTCAGCACATAAGACAAGCATGATGCTCAAAAAATTATGTACATGTTTAAATACGTAGTAACATGTTTGGTGTAACAACTGATGCATGTATAATTTTTTTGTAGAAGTGATAGATACCTACATCAGAACATTTACGTCTGGCTATCAGAGAGTGTAGTTAAGTATTATTTAAAAAAAAAATTAAATTGAATAATGTTTAATTAATTATTATGCGTAGCGTAGCCTACGTACATACCTACGTTAATTTTATTTATTGTGGGAGAGTGCGAAACATAAACGATAAATGAGGATCCATACAGACAACTTTTGTTAACTTAAAAATTTGTAATTTCAAAAAATAAAAATTTATATAGATATAAATTTTTTCTCCGTTTTCCAGCATAATGCGTAGAATTATTCACATTCAATGATTTTTTAATTTTAAAAACATATCAGATAAGCGATAAAGTAGGTACGTCAAATATTATTCCCTTTATAAATTATAATAATATTGTTGTGTTCGAAACGTGTACTTCTTTTGTTTTCATTTTTGACAGAACTACTGTGTCTCCGCTGACGAGGTAACTGAAAAAAAAAACAGTTTGCAACTAAACTTGCTATCCTGTGTATGTCAATGTGATGGCCCGCACACTACACAACTTCTCAAAAAATCCGGTGTCAATGACAACGCAAGCAGTGACTCGCGACTCGCCCAGTTTCCCCGGTTGTCATTGTTGTCAGCTTTCTAGTTTTTTCTTGTTTTCTCAATTTGAAAGCGACAGATTTAGGCGATCCGCTCACTGAGGCAACTAAAAACTGTCAACTGGCAACTGTTTTTGTATGACAATGTGATGGCCCGCATACTACACAATCACTCAAAAACCCGCTGTCAAGGGTAACGCAATCGGCGACTCGCGACTTGCATTGCTGATTGCCGTGGCTGGCCGTTGCTGTCAGTTTCGTCAGCTGTCAGCTTCGTCTATTGTTAAACAAGCTTCTTGACCAATCAAGACACAGAAACCTGCCGGTTTTAGTTTGGTTTCAGTTGCCTCGTCAGCGGAGCACCTACCACGATGACTGCTGATTGTTCTTCGTCTATGGTTAAACAAGCTTAGATAATTACAGAAATCGAAAAATTGAGCAGGCTGTCATATAAGTTTGATGGAAGTTTGGTTGGAAGCCATAGCAACCAGACGGTTTTAGTTTGGTTTCAGTTGCCTCGTCAGCGGAGCGCCTTAATCTGAATTAAGATTCATTCGAATGGTAAATTTCTAATCGTCTCAAATTATTGTTTTGATGGGCAATGATCTAGAGGCCATTATTTATACATACTTCCAGATTCACAAATCCTGCAATTATATTATCCCGTGATTTTTCACTAGTCCGTGGTAGTATTTTTTTTATAAAAAGGAAGAAAAAACCTACTTTTCAAAGTATGCACTTTGTCCACGAAAGTTGAAATTTATAAACCGTTTACGTTGAGATTTTAAAAGACATTACAAAATTACGTTCCATTTATATCATGAACAACATCACTTATTATATTTCAACTCAAGGCGAAAGTTCTGGAGGTTTTACGGGTCTTTTTACAAAAAGTTAAAAGCCTTTACTTCACGTCAGGAAGCATTCGGCGGAGGGGAGGTAGCGGGATACTGACAGAAAAGCTTGGATAAAACAGCCGCGAGATAATTGTACAATGGTGGACAAATCAGCCACAAGGGCGATGAGAAAATAGTATGTTCAAAAACACAGACTTGAACTTAAAAAAATTGTATTTTAAATAAAACAAACACTTAGGACCAGTTGTTTCGGAAAATTTGACGTTAGATTTTCCTTCAAATCGTCAATCACCGCAAAATTGGGTTGTTTCAACCTCCGTCAGACGAAATTTCAACGAAAATTCCATACAAATGTGATTGGACATCACCTTAATGTGATCAGCCGAGTTCGAACCATTAAGCTTGAATGGCGCATGCGCAGACGTCAATATTGTGATCTGACAGGTCGTGGCGGGAATGTCTGTAATATTTTTAACTAAATATGGCTGGACAATTTTTGTACATAACGTAAAGAATGCACAATGGTTAAAACTTCAGAAGTTAGATATCCTCTCAAAGTAATTCTCTATAAGAAGTTAGATATCCTCTCAAAGTATATAGTTGTCGATAATCGTCAGTTTCAGAGATTGAAAATGACGTAAAAACTGGCGAAAACATTGAACAAAATAAAAGTTTTCTCTTATTGACCGATGGTATCACAATAATTGTCAACTGTAATACTTACATTATGAATCTACAATATATAAGAAACCTCTTTTTTTTGATTGACATATCCCCGTCAAATTATTTTACTGATTATTTACCTTGAAACCACGGAGCTGCATGGAGCTATAGGTTCATGTACATGGATACAACTGAGGAACTCCCGATTTCGTACAAGATACGAAATTAATAGTATTTTATAATAAAAATCCTTTTGTGCTCAATATATATCTTTATTCAAATGTTTATTTATACACGTAAAACTTCCTCGTCATAAAAGTTATAAGAATAAGTACACGTATATATAAGTCAGTATTTGTACACAGTTGTATGTGGGTAAAAAAAACTGTTTATTCATTTCACTTGTATGTTTAATTGGCGACTTAAGAACAATGTTAAAATTATCTGTTCGTGATTATTGCTCCTTTGTACCCATATCTTTCGCATGAGATAAGTTGGTTTCTGTTTGGAGATAGCCTTTATCCAAAACACAGACTTGTCATAATTTCAGTTGCAATCCTCCATTATATATTTCTTTCCCATACTGCAATGCTGCTAAAACAAGTATCAATATTATAACATATTTTACTTCATCCGTTGGTACCTGATAAGTAAAACAGACAAACTTAATATTATATCAAATAATAACAATAAATGAGATGTCCGTCATTCATTGTTAATAATGTTAGTTGCAAATATAGTTATACGATTGTAGGATACCAAATAAACTTTAGTAGATACGTAATTATCGGAATTCGGACTTAAAAAATACTCATTATTAATAATACAAGTAACCTCTAATGTACGACGTTTTATGTTGTTAAACGTAGCTTGTAAATATGGGCACGTTGAATTCATTTTCCATATATTTTTATGTTTTCTTTAGCACTTTTCCCACGTTGCTTTCAGGTTACATCTCTGAAGTGGTCACATTCCGGAAAATCGGTCTAAAATTAAATAATATACAAATAATACGATTGAACGTTACCATATTAACTTTACTATGTATGTAATTGACTGAATACGAATAAAAACAACACCATTCTCAATCATTTACGTTTTATATCGTAGAAAAATATTCCAACCGCAACGAAATAAAATAGCGGTAAAATCCTGACGGCCGTGGTCGGCGTGCGCATGCGCATCCATAGAAATTTTATAAGTGTTGCCATCATAAAAATATCTCGGTCTTCGAAATAAATAATTCTGCGGAATAAATGCAGGATTCGGCGGGGAACACTCAGTGAAATTTTCAACGTGGATTGGAGTGTGATCGGAGTTGAAACAACCCATTTGGTATTTGAAATGATGGAAGACGTGATTGCCAATCTAGTTTGAAGTGAATTAAAAGAATATTTTCATTATTTGAAACAACTGCTCCTAAGTATTTAACCACGTATATTTATTATTTAAAAAAATTGTATTTCTCAACCACGCTGGATAAAGGCGGGTTCGTTATAAATAAAAAAACATGTTTTTGAACACTCACTCAATAATTCCTCGAATATATATGAAATTAGATATACTTTGCCGCTTTGAACACCGAATCGAAAAGCCACAATTTTATGCACTTGCTTATAATACTTATCAGACATTAAAAATAAGACTCTTCAATTTGGAAGGCGTATATGGGTACCGCCGCCCTGGGAACCATTTTTTGGATAACCGACACCTAGATCACCCAAGTGGTTCACTACGTTTGGCGACTTAGCAGGGGTGACTGGGGTCATTGGGTGAGGTGTGTTCGTTAAGGTGCACAAGCGGATGCACCTGCTCATCAACTCGGGGCCAGGGGTGCTAGCATGGTCGATCGATACGAAGTTACCAACCGACTGTCGGTAACTTCTCATCGTTCCCTAGGACAACTGCAGATCGCAAACGAATAGGTGACAGTTCACAATGACTAAGTGTCCTTAATATATTCGATATAAACTGTCGTTTGTACGTTAGCGATCAGCAGTTGTCCTAGGGACAACTGCAGATCGCAAACGAATAGGTGACAGTTCACAATGACTAAGTGTCCTTAATATATTCGATATAAACTGTCGTTTGTACGTTAGCGATCAGCAGTTGTCCTAGGGAACGATGAGAAGTTACCGACAATTCTTCGGTAACTTCATATCGATCGACCATGCTAGCACACCTGATCGCGAAAGGTCGATTTGGGGAGATCGTTTGACCTATCCAGCTGATCTCTCTCAGTCCGTCGCCTTGCACCGCGGTTGTAGGGATGGAACACTGCTGAACACATTGACCAAAGATTCCTACCCGTCCCTCACACCTTTTACTTTCCAGAACTTCCTCTCCCTCCTTTCCTTAAAAAGACCTTCCACACAGCACCCCCTAAGATATTATAGGCCACGAGAGAAATTATTTTCTTTAGGCCTCCTTTGTGGAGTTAATGCAAAAAATATCATTTATTGAAAATTTTTATTTTATTTATTTATTTAAGGAACGTAGACAGTCTTAATAGTATAACATTTATAAAAGGATGATGAAAAAACAGACAAATTATTAATGTTCACAGATAGGTATTTAGAAATATAAATATGAATGTAAAGTAGAAAAAAAACAGAATTTAGCAGAAATTAAAGAAATAATAATTAATTTTTTTTTTTTAAAACCAAATAAAAATGGTATTTGGATATTGATGGGTAAGGGGAAGAAAGGGATAAGGGAAAGTTTCCACGCAAGTACATAATTGTATTAGGTTATTATTTTTAAATTGTATTAGTTCTTATTTATAAACAATTACCTCCGCAAATTCTTTTGTCGTGACGCAATTTTTTCTGAAATATATTGGTCACAAAGTAAAATTCAGAATTAAAAAAAAAACTACCAACCTTTCTTTTATCATGATTTTAATAAATAAAACTTTTTATCACAAAGCTTTTTTGTTAAAAAGTTATTTTATCAAATAATATTTGGCATCTGTTATTCTGTCGTGAAGCTATTTTGCCATAGAACATTATTTTCTGTAGTCGGTTTTGTCATTTCACAAGGAGCGGAATATACCTACAGCCTAGTTCTGAAATTCAGATGTGAACCTATTTATGTAAAGCGGAAAATTTCGGAGGTTTTCTATCTTACATTTTACACTTTTGCCATTTTTCGCGATTTTACTCAAATTCTTAAAAACGGGCGATGTGGTATTTAAAGTATAAAAACCCGCGGAGAGGGTTTTAGCTGCTAGGCCCTGCGGGCAGCTTTTCGTTCTACTTCGCTCAGTTTACGCTTTGGTGACTATTTATAAGGCATCACCCTTTTGAAAAACTAACTACTATTAACACTACAGAATACTTATATTTAATAGGTAGATATAAAATAGTAGACATTCTTCCTCTAATCCTCCTCCTCAAATCTTTCTATTATTGAATAAAAGCGAATAATGTTTCTTCTTCATACTTTTTTCCTTAAATACACTATTATAGATGGCGCCACTTCCGTTTGCATATTGCATAAGTGTGCATATTACGGCAGCAGCTCCGTGGAAAAATGCACGTTCACGAATTACACATGGGCCAAACTTCAAATGGAAATAATTACACACGGAATGAAATACGTACGGGCCAAATATGGAACAACAAGAAAAGAATTACACGTGGGACCAATTACACATGGAGAAAATACTAATCAGACAGAAGAGTTTTAGCTAATAAAAAGCATTATCTTTTTCAAAATAATTATTTTTTATTGTAATTAATTTATTTTTATTTTTTATAAATTATTAATTATTTTCAACAGAGCCTAACTCTAAGTACTTACAGTACCTTCTCAAACAAATATAATTTTGAAGGTAACAATAAACCCAATGCCACACTACTTCACACAATAGCCAATTCCTAGAATCCAATAAATTGCAAATAGAACTACGAACTACTTGTTATTTTAGAAGTTATATCTATATTACTTCAGAGTACCCTTATTATATTTAATATAATACTCTTTCCCCCCTATATACCACTGTAATCTTTAAAACCCATGTTCACTTTATTGTAAAAGCCTTAATGGCATTTAAATAAATAAATAAATGAATATGCCATGGAAAGAATTACAGATGGCCCAAATTACATATAGCGAGAATTATACATAGATCAAAGATAGAATTATACATTAGTGCCAAATTATGCACAGATCGAATTGCACATGGGCCAAATTACATGTGGACCAAATTACATATGGAGAAAATTACACATGTGCCAAATCACACATGGTGAGAATTACAATTTAAACATGGCTAAATTACAATGGGAGAGAACTACACATGAGCTAAATTACACATGTTCCATATTATACACAGGGAGAATTACACTTACACACGTTAATTTTCTTTCTTTTTTCAAATATAAAATTTATTTGACACAAATTGAAATACCATAAAATATAAACACATTAAAAACTTAAGTTTCTGTGATAATTAAAGAACACTGGCATTTTCGTTGTGAAAATTTAAATTAACTTGCGGGCAAATGTTTCCCTCCTGAAATATTTTTCGTATGAAGAACTCTGACAAAAGTCTAGCCACTTTACACACGCCACCAGTAATATGCTGACACGAAATGAAAAACCTTATCAAAGTCAAACGTTTGAAATCTTGTCATTTTCATCATAAAAGTGGCATTTTTTCCGAGGCCCTTAAACATCAAAATCTCCGTGGGGAGTGAACCTATAGACCTATTGGGGTTGACTATTCGTACGGCTGTGAGCCGCAACGCTACGGTAGTTCCAGGGATTTGTTTCAGATATTTAATATAATTTACTTCTTCAATATTCGCAAATTCACTTTGTGGCACCATTTGAATAAAATGATAACAAATCATTTTGTATACACCACTACTTATTTAATCAAATTTATCAATATGTTCAGAAATCAATGGTTTCTTCGTCAGGATAAATTAAAAATTAATACAAATATTAAAAGACAAATAAGTATAGATACATAAGTGTTTACAGACAAAACATTACAATTAGAAGTGATTAATTAGTTAAAGGTATCATAAAAAAACAATTATATGAAATAAAATAAATAAAATATTTTAGAATAACTAATACTTCTTTTTTCATATGGTGGGAGGTCAGAGGGGGACCTCTAGGTCATAGTTTTGGATATAATTTTGATTAAACAAATGGTGCATAGGTACACAGCGTTTTTTTTCATAAAATATGTTTAACTTATTATACGAGAGATTATTCATAACATCCCTAACATTTGGGAATATATTGTTAGCAATAAATAAATAAGTAAATGTTTATAATGAAATAATATATTGTCTCCACGGTAAATGACAATGATATCAAGATTACGTCGAGCAGTTCCAATTCCCAGCCATTTTGTTCTGTTCGCGGTAGTTGCAGGTCCGAGCAGTCTTGCCAACCCACGGTGTCAAATCCCTTCTTTACCGACCGCAGAAGTTGTAGTAGTTTCCCAGTTGGCCGCCAGGGGCGCTAAAAGTACCTCTGGCGGCAATATTTAAACACGTTGCTAACAATATATAGGTAGGCATGCAAACAAGTTATGAGGTTATTTATTCCTTCCAGCTTGCACACTGACTTGACTTTGTTTAGCTTCTACATGTAAATATAAATAAAAAAGCTGTGCGTTTCTTACCAGCCAAATAAATAATCGTTGCATTTAAAACGTTACTTGGTTGGCTCAAAAGCTAAGGTTTAATTAGAGCAGTGACCTGGTTACCGTAAGGTTCCAGAGATCGAGTGTTAGTTCCTTCCCTTCTATTTCTGGAATATGTCCTTCGCAGTATTACCCTCGCGCTATCTAAGTTAGGTAGCACAGTAGGCTTCACGTCTAAGGGTAGCCACCCCTGCATAATAAAATCCTTTGTCATGTTAACTCTAATATCAATATTACCCGCCGAAAGGCGAGAACACCCGCGGAGGGGGTGGCGAAGTAGACTGGATCCAAAACGAAATAACGATGAAAATACTTGTAGAGATATTTGATATCCCTGTTCCAGTTCCTTGGTTGTCACTGTAACAGTCGATATTATTTATCTAAGGATTCTTTTCGTAAAACTATTTAAAAAATATGTAAACTTGAAAAAACACGACAAAATACGTGGAAAGTTTACAGGAACCGGTTCTTTCTTTCTCAGAATTTCTTTAGCCACCCCTTTCTATATTTTTTTTTTGAGGAACCGGTTCCAAAAGTAACTGGATAAAGAACCGGAGATAATTTGCCAACTTTCCCTGAATAATTTTTTTTCTGAAAAAAAAAATATATACAACATGGAAAATTTCCAAACTTCACATAATATCAAAAAGTCTTAAAAAAACCTCCACCCACCCTTTTCCTACCAATTTTCCGATTTGGAGACAGCTCGGTGACGGAAATGGCTCGCGCCATTTCTTCTTTAGTTACAAGTAATCATTTTCTTACCTCTCGCTCACTCGTATTAAAGAAATGAGATGGCGCGAGCCATTACCGTCACCGTGTCATTTCCGTGGGTCATCACGGTAATAATAAAAGTGCTCAATGGGAGTTTGTTACTTAGTAGAAATTGTATGACACGACCTGTGACAACGCAAAGGAATATTGTAAAAAAAATGTAACCTTTACGCGCGGTTGAAGTAAAACTTCTCTGACTATTGTGGCAGGTATTACTAAAACGGTACAATCACTGCCATCTATGTTTGTTTTTATTTTCAAAGGGTTCTCGCCTCGAATCTACTCATAATTTTGATTGCATTTCTCAATACAAGCGACTAAACTCAACATCCGGTGGTGTAACTGTGTATCGTTCATGTCTTCAGATGAATTATACACAGCACATCCTATACATACAATCTCAGCTTATTTATAAATGTACATCGTATTTATATATATATATATATATATATATATATATACGATGTATATATGTGGCGATTATTATTATATTATTATTACTGCATGGCCGTCTGTACCTACTACCACGCTAGGCAATATAATTTTTGACCACCTTCTGGATAGAGCTCGAAACTGCGACACACAATACACAGCGCCGCGCCGCAATTTCGAGAAACTTCCAGCGTGTGCACGATTTCGCCTGCAATTCACATACCGACCAGGCTCGGGCTATAAAAGGGCTGCAGCCAGCTAGTCAGTGAGTCGTTCTTAAGCAGTATTACAGCCAACACACATTCAGTCGGCAACGGGCCGCCGCGAAGCACATAAGCAGTCCCGCGTCGGAATTTGTTAATACGGTGCATATGTAAATACTCTCACATTTGTAAATAGTGGATTATGTAAATACATCATCATCATCATCATCCTCGCATTTATTATTCCGACCTGCAGCACGCGGAGATATCACGACCCACCGATATCTCCTCTTTCTAAGGAGGCCCATTTTTCTCCTCAACATAGGAGACCCGCACCTGCCTCCAAATATATATTAAAATTATAAAATTTTTTCATGTAAACAAAGTATCGATATTTATGTAGTGGAAAATTCGAAATAAGGTGTCAAGTCTACTGTACGGGCTATGGAAGAAGGAGCCATCTATCGGCGGGCAATAGAGTAGAAAGTCCCAAGTAAAACGACGCTTAAACATTTATAAGGCAGCGTAAGAAAGGCGTTTTCAACTGCGCCGTTTAAATCTTTCAAAGAGGGGATATATTTACTGAGGAGTGGGGCAATATCCAATACAATATTCTCTCTTTTTATGCCCTAAGATTTATTTATGACGAAATAGTCAAGTAGGTAGATGTACTTATATTGCGTATCTATCAATATTTTAGGAACGTCCTTTAGGCCCGGAATCTCAGCCAGTCCGTATGTGCGACATTCCTCGCTCGAATTGAAGCGAGCTAAATCTGCCGCTCAAACCCGGATAAGCCAGAGAATAGTTTCTTTTTTAGAAGGCGTTTTCAACTGCGCCGTTTAAATCTTTCAAAGAGGGGATATATTTACTGAGGAGTGGGGCAATATCCAATACAATATTCTCTCTTTTTATGCCCTAAGATTTATTTATGACGAAATAGTCAAGTAGGTAGATAGATGTATTTATATTGCGTATCTATCAATATTTTAGGAACGTCCTTTAGGCCCGGAATCTCAGCCAGTCCGTATGTGCGACATTCCTCGCTCGAATTTAAGCGCGCTAAATCTGCCGTTTGAGCCTTGATAAGCCGGAGAATAGTTCCTTTTTTAGAAGGCGCGACGGTAGCAGTCACATGTCAATTCTGACATGTACGTAAATAATGTTGAATACTTCCATATCACCGAAAATTGCATAATTTTACAAGCATGGATATATTGATCGAGCGATGAAGAATGTCGATGTTATTAATTGATTATCAATCTAAAATAGTCATAAGGGATTTTAAAAATTTTAACGGCAGAAAAGTTTGTTTTCAGTGTAATTTCATGAATAGTACACGACTCCGGCAAACAAATACTTGAAAACTTTAAATATCACACAGCTGACAAACTACATAAGTAGTTTAGCGGATTTAAATGTGAATAAAAAAATAAAAAAATAATGAGGGAGAAAAAAAAATTTTGGTACGTAAAAATCATCCCACCTAAAAATATTTTAGGTTCTTGAAATAAGCATTTTCAAATACTGCGTTCTCCCGCAGACAATAGAAAGCACAGACAGCGCCTCCGTCCACTGAGGCAACTGAAAACTCAACTGCCAACTGTCTTTGTATGACAATGTGATGGCCCGCACACTACACAATCACACAAAACCCCGTTGTCAATGGTAACGCAAGCGGTGACTTGCGACTGTCACTGCTCATTGCCCTGGGCGGCCGTTGCTAGTTGCGAGCTGTCAGCTGATTGTTATTCGTCTATGGTTAAACAAGCTTTTTGACCAATCAAGACAGAGAAAACAGCCGGTTTTAGTTGGTTTTCAGTTGCCTCAGTGGGCGGAGGCGCATAGCACTCACGTAGACAGTAGTTTGGGTTTTCAAAGAAAAAGAAACACGTTCCTCTATTAAAACCATTGACAATCCTAATAAGTAGGTACTGTTGATATTTGAGCTTGTACAAACAGATTATGTTTCAAGCCATCTAAGCTCTACATTTCAACCAATCCAAGCTTAAAATCAACTGATATACCTGGCCGATTTGAAGAAGAATTTGTCTTATTTTACAATTTATTAGTTTAAAAATAATATACAGTTGCAGCACGTTCCAGAGTGGTATATACATTTATATCTACTTTCAACAACGCCCCGATAAAAAACCACCATTCTTTTTTATAATTTTTTTTAATTGAAATTTTTTTGATACAATGGTACATAAAATAATAAAAGGTATATAACATACTTAAATATAATATTATATGAACAAAAAAATCCCACAAAGGCAAATGCCTGAGCGTGGGTATAATATTGAATTTATTATAATTTTATGGTTAATAGGAGATTTAAGAATTAAGTATAATTTTAGGTATAAAAAGAGTAACTGTATAAATGCCTTAAAACATAGAGCAAAATAACAGCCTTTGTTGTTATTATTGCATTTGTAAAATTTAATGAAGAATTAATGTTAAAGGCGTAATTAAAAAAACAAAAACATAGCAAGCAATATAATATTTCTACTTTAAAAGTTTTCTGATGATAAACATAATTATTGGCTTTGTTAAATCTTATAAGAAAAAGTTATCTGTTTAAGTGTTTTTTAGCCAAGTTTTGATATATTTTTTATAAGATTTAAGATTTTGACACGTGGGAGCTTTAAATGTTGCACGTAATGAATTATGCATTTTTGAAGCAATAAAACTAATATTAGCCTCTGGGCCAACCTAGTTTTACAGTAGGGTACAGCAGCATTCTACATCGAAATGTCTTTAGCTGCGTTTGATGACCAGATTTGAATAGCCAGCTACTTCCATACCATCCTCTACCCCTCAACCTTTCCATCCCCACTACCTTCATCCTCACAACATACCCCAATTGGGTATGTCACAGTCTCTTTGGCTTCAGACGGTTGTGAGCAGATGGTACCCTTATGCGGTAGTTTCATAAACCTTCTCGTATATTTTCCTGCCGGTGTAAAACCATAATAAAATATTAACACCTCTATTAGTTTAAACACCTGCAGTTATGATAAAAAATAATAACTCTTTAAAATACTTACAAAATCCGTTTTATTAATTGAATAATTGTACTTCATATATTGCCATAAACCTGCAAAGCGCACACTATGCAGAAATAATTACCACTAAATTATATCTCCGCTGTTAACTACGGCGTGCAATACAACAATAGTACGCTTCTTCTCCAAATGAATGGTTAGTTGCAGAAAAGGGCTTGCTACTGTTAAAAACGAAACTAACTTTTTGACGAATTATTGTTAACACTTATTATAAACAATAATTATAAGCCTGAAAAACTCATCCATATTGAAAAAACCTCCCGAGAAAAGATACATGTCGCCAACGGGACTCGAACCCGCACCCTTTTGATTGCCGGTCGAGAGCTCTACCATTAAGCTACTGCGCCTTATCTGTTACCCGCTAAATGATTCAATATGTACTAGTGTTTCATTCAACAATTAAGGCGCCGTAGCTTTATGGTAGAGCTCTCGACCGGCAATCAAAGGGGTGCGGGTTCAAGTCCCGTCGGCGACATGTATCTTTTTTCGGGAGGTTTTTTTCAATATGGATGAGTGTTTCAGGCTAATAATTATTGCTTATAATAATTGTTACCCTTTGCGCTATGCATAAAAAATCTTGTCTAAAACTTTAGTTTATCAATTAAAAATAATCAATTATTGTTATTTATTCGTAGACTTTCAAAAAACAACCAAATTCAACATTTTGGTACCGTACATACCTTATAGGAAAAATTAAAAAAGTAGTTTCCATAATTTTATTTTTTACAATAGCTTCACACAGGAGGCCCGAGGAAAATAATTTCCCTTAAGGAGTTTGTCATCTGAGAGGATGTTGTGTGGAGGTTTTTATTTTAAGGTATGAGGAATAGGTAGGAATAACTTCCTCCAACCGCGGTGAGAGGTTATGGGTCGAGAGAGAGTAGCAGGAGTGGTCAAAGGTTCTCCCTAAACTGACTACTACCGATTCGGCCCGCCACGCAGTTAACACAGATTTGTGAATGATCACCATATGAACCCAGGCAGAGGTGTTGGTTATGCAATAAATGATTTCCCGAGCGGCGGGTCCCATTCCCGCCTCCCAAATTGAATATCATTCTGAAACATTAACAATAAAAATATTGGATGAAATTCATTCCTACATTACAAAACCCTGCCAATATTTGAATGCTTCCTACCTTCCTAATAATAATAATAAAAAATTAATAATTAATAATTTTAAATATTTATATTGAGGGATGTGTAGGATTTATCGGTCAAATTAGGAATTCCACCGAGCCGAACCCTCTGATATGAAAATATCTGGAGTCGGTGAATTATATTCCCATTTAATAGTTTGGTAGATTAACGTGTTGTTCTTATATTGTTTTGTATTAATTATACTTATATAATACACTTGCATAACGTGGATTTCCTAGATGATCATTTATATGGAAGTGTATGAAAGGGTTTAGTTTTTCCTATGGGAAAAACTAAACCCGGACCTGAAAATCTGGTGCATAAAAAAAAAAAAAAATTAATAATTTGTAGAGCGCCGTTTTTGTGAGAAATCACCAGGCGGAATACCATCATTAAAAGCAGAAATTGTTGCTTCTGTATTAACGAATGACTTACAATTGATTAAATGATCCATATTTTTTTAAAACCTTAATTCCACGCAAGAGGCCCTGAAGAAAATAACTATTTTATCTTTGGGGATGCCGCATAGGTTGTCTTTCTGTGGAAAGGAAGGGGTAAACCTGGGTCTTGAAGAGACCCGTGTAGGAGGCAGGAAACACAGGGGCCAGCAAATCGTTCCACAGTCGAGCTGTTGAGCTCAAAAACGAGTTGTAGAAGCGGTCCGTTCTCACGTGACAAATGTCAAGTGTGAACAAATGTTAGGCGCAGATTTAGCGTGTTTCCTGAAAATATTCAAACCTGACTATTTTCACCACTAGACTACTAAGCTCTCGAAAAAAGTCAAAAATACAGTAATTATTATTCAGTACACGGATTTTATATTGCGTAGGAAGGTGCACGGAGAAAAATGTTATTAGAATAAACGATCATTTTAATAGTAAAAACAGTTCAAAACGGGACTGAAGTTCTTACGAACAAATTAACAGTGTTTCAATGTTTATTGGCGGGTTAATGTAAGAATAAACATTGAAACCCTGTTAATTCGTTCTGGAGCTAAAAATAGACTGGATTTGGATGAAAATCCATAATTGGTGAAAAGTTAATCATGGTTAACTTAAAATTCTCTCCGGATTTGCACGTAGATATTTATCACCTCCACCAGCAGTGTTTCCAGCGAACAACTATTATTAAACAAAGTTTTTCATTATATAACTATAGAATTAAAATGCTAATAAGTATCTAAGACTAAAACTGTTTTAGTTTTCCCTTCCTTTTAATTTCAGCGTCCCGTAGGCGGCATGTATCTTTTCTCGGGAGGCATTTATTGTAATGAACAAAAATATTATTTTAATGTGGATTCCAGACGGGAGAATGATATTGTGTCTCTTGAATAAATTTAAGAAAATGAAGCTAACCGCTTTCTGTACATGGGTATTCAAATAGCTAAGTACAGAACCAAAGGCGCAAAGCAACGCCTCAAATCGGGTCATTAGCGTAAATCTTTAGAGAAATTAACAGCAAATAAAGCGCTCAACTCAGTGCAGAATTTCTTACTAAGTATAATTAATTCGTCTTTCTTAATTATTTTGGTTAATTCTCATTTATCTCGTAATATTATTTACTTTTCACGTAGGTGTATTCAAATTATGAACGTTCTTTCTTCACAAAAATATAATTCAGCATACATTTACCCCGCAGAATAAAGAGAAATTATAACTTGTAAATACAACACTAGATTCACGCGCAACGACGGGTTAATGGTTCCGAAATTTAATAATAAGTACGGACAGAGAACGTTTGAATACAACATACCGAAGATATTTAATTCATTACCTGACACTATAAAGCAATGTAATTCTATGAATAAGGTAAAATATATGGTGAAAAATTGGCTATCGGAAAAAATATTTATATTGATATGTATGAAAAAATGTTGAATCTGCAGATATAAGATGTAAATTATAACTTTTAAAATGTATAACTAAACTATAAGCACTTGTTGACAAGCTAATTCAAATGGCTTAGCAGGACTTGTTTGTTGATATCAGGAGACATATCAAGTCACGAAGTTAGTCAAGTCTATCAAATTTTTGAATCACCTCAAAAGTAAGCTACAGGGCAGATATTTATACATTTTTAAATATTTTTTTACATTTCATCGTAATTTATTTTTGGGGTATTATACTTCCTTCTTTAGCCAACGCTTCGGACAGCGTTGATTTTAAGTTATGGTGTATTTATCATAATTGCAGTTTTAAAAACAATTTGTAATAATTTTTTATTCACCTATTTATTAAGGGGATAATGCATATATTTATTAAGTCTTGATTTGCACAACTTTTGTAAGGTATTTCAGTACAAAAGTTCAGCTTTTCCAAGACTATCTTATCCTGCAGTTTGATTATAGAAAGGCCTCTTAAGCTTTCTTCTATTCTTGCACGGAGGAAAATGTTATTCTAAAATACGATCATTTTATAAGGTCACGTAATTTCGTACGTATACCAACCAATTATTCTGATATTTTCCCGCCAATAAACCTTGAAACACTGTTAATTTGTTCGTAAGAACTTCAGTCCCGTTTTTAACCGTTTTTACGAATAAAATGATCGTATTTTAGAATAACATTTTTCTCCGTGTGTCTAGTGTCCTGAACTATTTTTGATTAGCCATTTAAAAATAATGAATATGACGATGTTCCCATGATTTGCAACATTTCGCCACTTTATCGGTTATTAATGATGAATTTTTAATTGACTGACATAATAAAAAATGCGAACGGTAAAATTTGCAATAATTGCCAATTTGCTAGCGTTGTTTTAGGTCTAACCCAATCACGATCATAATCAACCGACAAATTGATTAAGTGTAAAACATTGTTTTATAATAATAACAGCAGAGATTACAGCAACCTTTACAGACCAGATCTAATTCAGTTTCCATTAGGCTGCAATGAAGATTAATTATTGGAAGAACTAATTACAATGGTATAGATTGCAACAGATATGTCATTACGGTTCACGGCGAGTTCATCGAAAACGAATTTTGTATGAACTTTTTTTCGAAAAACTAACCTAACCTATCCTAACCTAACCCAACCTAACCTAACCTAACCTAACCTAACCTAACCTAACCTGCCTAACCTAACCTCTCGTTGGTCGATAAATTTGCTTTAGAAGAACTCGTCGGTTACCGGTGATTACTTCTTCTTAATTGACCGAAAACGAGGAAATATTTTCTACAATAAAAACACACAAATTTGTTAAATACCACTTTGACTTCAATCAAACTCTACCGAAGTCGGAATAACCCTCCCTTCTTCATGAGAATATTAAAACTAACCTATGAAACAAGATATTGACAGATATAAACAAACAAAAAATGATGTTTGAGTGGGAGGTGAACAAAGGGGCAAGGGGCAAGAGCAGAGCGGTTTACTAGAAATGTATATACACAATGGCGCAAAAGTCATCTCCCTATCGGAAGATGCTATACTTTTTGCAAATGGCGGAAAATGTTAATTTTGCTTTAATATTTGTGAAGTAAACAGTTACAAAATACACGTCAATAAGACATGAATCGCTGTACCCCTAAAAAACGCGGAAAAATTGTATTTTCGATTGACATCGGCCAGTGCAAATCACCAAAACTCTTGTTTGGTGAGTTGCACTAGCCGGCAAGATTGCCCAATTTAATCGTTCCAGACTTCTTTTTGTGGAGTTTCTTGAATTTACAAGTCTATGTCAACAAATTTCAGACTCTTGAAGCCCTCAAAGAGAATATCCGTCAAGAATGTGAGAACTTATAATAAGAGTGATGGAAAATTCCATAAATAAGGCCCGTATTGTAAAAATTCAGACAAATTGCCATTTTTTACAAAAAAACTTAAATGATTTTGAAAGATTGTTATTTTATCTGGTACACGCAGTTTCAAAATTTCTAAAAACTAAGTTAATTTTTAATATACCAAGGTTATACCGTTGGTCGTTGGCAGATTTGTTCAAATTTCAGGCGATAGATTCTATTATGTTTAATAGATTCTATCGTTAAACAAATTTCAAATCATATAAATTACAACAAAAAAAACATAATCTAGTAGACACAGTTTTCATAATTTTAATTTTAGTTAAATAAAAACCATTAAAAAATAAATTCGAGAACGTGTTTTGTGACAAAAATACCTTCCCTTTTCTATTTATTTAACGTCTTACAAACCCAAATATTTAAAAAAAAATTATCACATTTATTTTGTTTAGACATTATTGAAAAATCATAAATGCATATCATCAAAAAATACTTACAAGAAGAACACGATATTTAATAATTCATAAAGATTTTAAAAGTTCATAAATTAATAAATCTCGTGGTTTTAAACAAAAAAATATTTTATAATATTAAATAAATCTTTAATAGATATTTAATTTTTAATTAAATTTTTTTTTTATGGGGAGTAATAAAGTACAAAAAAAGATTTTTTAGTTCTAGCGATTGCAAAACCACCCCTAACCTAATACTACTAAAACTAAGTTACAAAATAAATTTAATACATAACTTAATAAAAGTCACAAATAAATGGGTCCACTAATTTTCCCGTAGGCAACAATTTTTCCTTCTAGGACGTATCTAGTGTATTCCGCTTCGTTGACTAATTAACTTAAAAACCATCATTCCTCCTGATGAACCATTTAAGGATGGAAAGAGAAGGGGATGGGAAGGGGGAGGCTGCGTGAGAGAGGGTTGCGGGGAAGGATGATGAAGGGGGAAACGAAGGCTTTTGCCTTACATGCCAGACAATATTAATACCCGTTTTCACTTAACTAAAACTTAGGGCTGAATTACAAGGGAGACTTTGGATCGGCTCGTCATAGTTTTTAGTTATTACTGTTCAATCTAATACAAAAAAGTAAAGGAAAACAAAATATAGGAAATACATTTATAGCGACCTGCCTATATCTACCTTTGCACTGCCCGGTCGTCATGTAACTTGATACCGCTGCACCTACCTACCTCGCCACGCCGAATTATAATTTCGACCACCTTCTCGAAAGGTCTCGCTGCTGCGATACACAATACGCAATGGAAATAGTAAATATTGTAAAAACACATCATCATCACGCAATCATCACCCAGTGTTATTATTCCGACGAGCAGCATCTGGAGATATAATGATTCACCGATATTTCTCCTCTTCAATGGGAGGCCCAACATTTCCTCTCTTTCAACCGGAGGCCCAATATTTGCTTCCAAACATTTATTTCCAGATTAGACGAGTGAACTATGCAGGAGTGTTCTGCGATTTTACTTGTGATTTTCACGATATTCCAGAACAAAAAGTTCGTTTTAAAAATAAAATGCTAATAATTGTGAATTAATGTCTGCTATTTTTTTTACCTATTGAAACAGTTGGCCACCAATTTTCGCATGGTTCACAAATTACAATTGACACGCTTTATAAAAATAAATAAAAAATATCAATAGTCGATCGAAATATCTCTTACTAATTGTTGACTGTGATCGGAAATTGGTGTCCTTGAATGACTCGTAGTTTCAGTTGTTTTAGAGCTTATATCAAGTTTAGACAGATATCCAGCAGTTGGAGTAGGCTAGGCACATCCGGGCAGAGTACACCTGGTCGACGATAGCTCAAGCTTTCCAATTCAATTCCCAGACAGTTATTGTCGGTCATGAGACCCAGCGGTAAAATATATTGTGAACATGTAAATATTATTAATAAACCAGTTTTTAACAAGGACATATTCTGATTCTTGAAGAGCCCCAACACAATTACTAATGTCTGTCGGTTGATAAGGCAAACATAACAATAACTGAACAATCATTGAACGAGTTTTATCGATCGTGCATGCTAGGTACCCAGGACATAATATACAGGGTCTTGAAATAGGGACTTCCGAACTTTGACAGTTGATAGCGGCCATATTGTTGAAGCGACATCCGTCAAATTGGCTGTCATTTATTCAGTCTGTTTTGCCAAATCACCACGGACGGATATAGCGTTCAACAACACGTGCAAATGATAAAATTGTTTTATCAAAATTGATGTTCTGTTCGGGCAACGCAACGTTACGTTTACGGTCGCCATAGGCGTCCTACCGAGAGGTGATGTGAACTGGCCACCGAGATCGTGCGATTTGGCACCGTTAGATTTTTACATAACCCATGCCATCGCTTAAATTCAGCCTGATTTATGCTCCAAAGTCATGGAAAATTAGACATTTCGGATGCGCTCCACCCAGAGAAGCCGTGGAGAAAATTTGAACGATGTTATAAAACTAACTAACTAACTAACCATCACGCCGTTTCCCCACAGGGGTAGGCAAAGAGGACGGACCGCCAAACACCTCGGTCTTGGCACACACTCTTTGCCTCATTCACATTCATACATCGTCTCATACATACTCTTCTATTTTTCTGACCCTTGACATAGCCCGACTCAAGTATCTGATTCACTTGATCGTGCCATGTCTTCCTCGGACGTCCCCTACTTCTTATACCATTCACACTTGCATCATATATTCTCCTTACGCTCCTTTCTTCGTTCATTCGCTCTTCGTGCCCAAACCATCTGAGGGTTCCTTTCTTAATTTTACTCATTACGCTTACATCAGCCTTGCATTCTTTTCGAATCTCCACATTTCTCACACGATCATACATGGTTTTACCACACACACGCCTCAGGGATCTCATTTCAACAGCATTCAGTCTACTTTCATCCTTCCTCTGCCAGTTCTATGCCCCACTACCATACATCATGGTAGATACAAGCACTCCATTGTGGACTGATAACTTCGCTTCTTTGGACAGCTTTTTGTTAGCGCCAACGGCATTCAGTCCTCCATTAATGGAGTTACCTGCATTTACCCTTATTTCAATATCTCTATCAGCCTTCCCATCTCTCGTAAACATACTACCCAAATACACAAACTCATTCACCTGCTCCAAGCATTTATCGTTCACAATTATATTGCACACTGTTTTCGTACTCTCTCTTTCAAAGTGTGATGTTCAAACTATGTTATATTCCATACATAATGGTATCGATAGGCCTTTCAAACAAATAAAAAAAATCGATGATGTCTCACACACACTTTGTTTTATTGAATTTAAAGATAGGAAGCGCTTAATGAAAAACACTGTGTAACGGCCGCTGTTTCCAATCCTACTAATCAATTACTAAGCCAAAATTTTGCCTTAGTAATTGATTAGTGCACAACTACGCTTTTTCCAACACACAAGTATCGCTTAAGCATGCCTTAAGCATTTATCTTAACCCAAGGAAGCCGGACTAGTGGATTAAACTCGTTCCAGCCGCCTCAGTTTTGGACTAGTTCTTAAAAGTGTCAACAGAGTAGAAAAAATACCGCGAACACAATGTATGGTCAATGAAATATCACTTTGACAGAAGACACAGTTTCGCGCTCATTTCACTTCTGTTGTATTGCGTTTATCAATTATCATTTTAATTAATATGGATTGAGAAGTTCGGATGCGTGCGGAGCAGAGAAGAAAAACGGTTAATTTATGCGAAAAACTATGTTGTTTTCGAATATTCGCCAAGCCAAGTGTCAAGTCCAGTACCTACGGTCAAGCTGACACTTTATTTTATATAGGTACGTTTGTTTAAAAAATATAAAATGTCAGTTTATGGATAAAAATATTTTAAATGAATTACGTGTATTAATAATAAATACAACAATTAACTCTATAATATTAATTTAACTTCGAAAGTTCTTATTTGATGTCATTTGAGGACATAACATAAGATGTTTGGGAACAACATAAATCGAGCGCTACCCTACAAAATGCTTGGCTGATCGCGGCCTCAGATGAATCGATTTAAAAGTTAGGAACAGCGGCCGTTAGTCTCGTAATTCGAGCGATGCGAGTTGTCTACCTTGACGCATCGATATTACATTATCACAGGTTAGTACCAATTAGCAGGAGGTAGGTAAATGTACTGCCTATGTTCCCACCGCGATCCCGACATGGAATATGTTTTACCGCGGACGTGGGGAAATTATAATTAATTACTAAACTACCGTGATACTATTATTTATGTTTTCATGTGATATAGGTTGTGTGTTCAATTCCCGCACTAACCCAACAGTGTATTGATTTTTGATTTCACCAAGCTCTTCATAAGCACTACCCATAGGATGACGTATTTATTTCGAAAAACGATTTCATAATTATTTATTTATTTAGAAAAATCATATAATCTTTGTACCACAACTGGCCCCGTAGCTCGATCGATAAGGATTGATAGGATAACCATCAGCAACTTCTTATCGTTCCCTAGCACGGCTACAGATTACATCATATATATTCGACATCAACTGTTGTTTGGACGTTAGCAATCTGCAGTTTTCCTAGGGAACGATGAGAAGTTACCAAAAGTTATCCTATCAATCCTTATCGATCGAGTCTGATAGGAGGCCTGAGTCCCTAGCACACTCGCTCTTTAACGATCGATAGGACAACTATCGCTATCGGATAACTAGCCAGATTGCCTGGTTGCCAAGTTGTGTCAGTTTTGTTGTCAGTTCTCAAATTTTTTTTTTTAGTCGCCAGCGCTTATACGACTGAGATGATAGCTGAAATTAAGAGAAGTTTGGTAGGCAACCAACCAGTTTTAGCTTGGTTTCAGTTTATCCATGAGCGAAAGGCCTTACACATAAAAATACCTTTTATAGCAAAGGTTCGCGTCGTACATTTACCAAAGATATACATACACTATTGTTCGGTTTTTAAATGTGAATATGTTTAGTTTCTATCGGGATGTCAATTATTCAATTCATACCTTTTGTTTTGAAGAGTTTTAATTTTCAATGTACTATCGTTACTTTAATTTAAGTAACGATAGTACATTGAAAATTAAAACTCTTCAAAACAAAATGTCTAGAAATTGTTACATAGTTAATGCCCAAGAAATACAAACAATTCATACCTATTCCCTAACCATCACCTTGCTGGAAAAGTATTTGAAATTCGTAAAAAAGGCAAGAAACATTGTGGAAATTCGAGTGCATTTAAACAGAAGAAGTTTTGGAGCTACCTTGGAAGCAAGTTGTTGGTGTTGTAATCTTGTTTTTTACGCCAAAAATAAGGAATTTGACCATCTTGGAAGTAGTACCTATATAATATTGTATTGTACTTATTCGTTTTGTTGTAGCTGTAATTACCTCGAGATATCGCGGTGGAACTATATAACCATTTTGTTTATTTATTTATTTAACGCCCAATGGCATGGGCGTTAAATAATAAATAAACACAATTTGGAATTATTCACAATTTGGTGGATATGATTGGCGAAACTTAGTTTTTCTTGCGCAATCTCTCTCATTTCCGCTTTCTAAAGCTGTGTTGTTAACAGAATATTCGATGGAATATTGTATTTGTGTCAGAGATACAGTGGTAAGTGATTGGTTATCCCTTTTACTTGCATACCTTGTTTTTCCTACACTTATTATCACCCAATTCCAGCAAATACTATTTCGTCTCGCTTCATTTTACAGTGCATTACAAATGCACCTAAAGCATGCGTACGCAGTTTTGAACGCAACATCTATCTTTTATTCTAAAATCTCCGGCCTAATTTTCATTACAATTATTATAGTGATATGTGCCTAAAATATCAGAACGGGTTATTAAATTTGAAAGCCTTCGTATAAATTTCCGATAAATACTTAGCGTTGTTGTAGACAGCACTGTCTATGCCGTTATTGACGAGAAATAAAGCTGTTTTGTATCCTAAATAATGAATTTCCCAGTAATACGATAAATGCAAGGCGGGTCTTAGAAGCTCTCCGCGTTCTGAAAAGCTCTCACAACGTTTGAAAAGCTCTCAATTTAAAAACGCCGATGACGTACTCAGAGGTGGACTGGCCTAATGAACTGCAGATAATTTTCAGGTAGTGGGCCGATATTCCAATCTTAATACATCTTCTGTATTTATTATTTGTATCTATTTTATGGTTCACGGCGAGTTCATCGAAAACGAGTTCATCGACAACGAGTTCATCGAAAATGAGTTGAACCTCACCTAACCTAACCTAACCTAACCTAACCTAACCTAACCTCTCGTTGTCGATGAATTTGCTTTCGATGAATTGATCTTCGATAAACCCTATTTTACCTACCCAATTTTATGTGTGAGTGAGTCCCAATTCCGACTTTCTTTCCTCACATTTTTGTCCAGTGTACCTATAATTTTTTGGGGTACCAGAGGCCCAAGCACGTTTGCTCTATAACGATCGATAGGATAACTATCGGTAACTTCTCATCGTTCCCTAGGACAACTGCACATCGCTAACGTACAAACAACAGTTGATGCTGAATATGTTAAGGACACTTAGACCTATTCAGATACGTTTTTAGATTTTCACGGCCAAAAGCATTTTCGTTGTTTGTTTTTGGGGTGTTATGCCGTGTTGTGCTACCTCCTTCTTTAGCAGACACTTCGGACAGCGTTGCAGTGTCCATCATCAGGGCAGATCCGGCATCATATCACATCAACGGATCACATCGACGGATCTGCCGGATCTGCCCTGATGATGGACACTGCAACGCTGTCCGAAACGTCGGCTAAAGAAGGAGGTAGCACAACACGGCATAACACCCCAAAAACAAACAACGAAAATGTTACCTATTCGTTTGCGATCTGCAGTTGTCCTAGGGAATGATGAGAAGTTACCGACAGTCGGTCAGTAACTTCATATCGAGCGACCGTGCTAGCACACCAGAGGCCCTAGCACGCTTGCTCTATATCGATCGGTAGGATAACTATCGGTAACTTCTCATCGTTCCCTAGCATGACTACAGATCGCCAACGAATAAGTGACAGTTCACAATGACTAAGTGTCCTTAACATATTCGACTTCAACTGTTGTTTGTACGTTAGCGATGTGCAGTTGTCCTAGGGAACGATGAGAAGTTACCGATAGTTATCCTACCGATCGATATAGAGCAAGCGTGCTAGGGCCTCAGGAGTGCTAGCACAATGAAATCGATAACTTTACAATATCGAATAGACATAGGCAACTACCGATAATATTATACCGACTGACATTGGGTAGATAAAGGTTTGGTAAAACACGCTAGCAACACTGGAAAGATTTTCTATATTGTCTATGTACATAAAACGTCAAACATATTGTGTCAAATGTCAAATTATTTTATTCAAACCTTAGCGGTTAGTATACATTAACAACAAAATGAAAATCATCAAATTTCCGTTTTGATATATTTTAAAGATCGATTTAGATACATAACAAACACAGAATATTTGAAGTGAGCATAATAAACAACGATTCTGACAATCGGCTAGCACGAACGGGCAATAGGCAACGAACGATTCTCCAACTGTTTTCACATTTATTGGAGTTTTTTTTTATTTACAAAAGATTTGAAATTATTATTCTTTTTTCTCATGGAATTTCGTTGAGATGGACAAATACGTAACGGCAGGTTATATTCACCACAAATATATTTTATCATTTTTCTTGTTTTTTGTTTGAGCAAACATTACAGCTTTTTGTTTTTTATCCGTTGCGGGTATAGGTCACGGCATATGTTTAGCTAGCATTTTGGCAGATAACCGTAATGTAACATCTTGTGACGCACGTGGACCAACTTCAGGGTGCGACGAAATATGACATTTTTCTAATAATTGTCTTATAACATATACTTAATTGATAATCAGGAAAACTAATATCTTTTGAACTAACGGTTTTGGGCATTATGTATGAATTCGGTAAATTTTAATATGTAGGATGAAAGAAAACTTTTTTGTACCACTTAATTGATTTTCGTAGGGCATTTACACTAGTTATATCCGATTTATCTCTTAAGCCCATATTTTTGTTATAATCTTCGATACAATTTGGATTTGAAATTATTTCTCCTCTTCTAAAATTTATTTTCCCTGTTGGAGAAACTGTATCATCGTGAAGCGTTGTTAAAATACGCATTTATCCTTTGTCGTGCCATTTTAATACTATCAGTGAACCAGAATAATGTGAGGCAATTTACCCCTTCTTCGATTTATTGAATTTTGATATGTTTTTACGGTTTTTTCGAACTGTTCCACATACGTAGGTTTGGTAGTCATGCAGAAATTTAAATGATATTTTATTAGTGTACCAATTATCTACATACAATTTGTGGCCTTTACCTACCTAGTCTTTTAATAGAGTGGTGACAACAGCTCCGGAAGCCCCAAGACATTGTTCGTCAGTAACATCCATCACTTCACCACAATAAATAATTACATCTAAAATATAACCGTCTGCACGTTGCACAAAACAAATATTTTTATTCCAAATCGTTGGCGTTTGGATGGAATATACTCCTTAAACTTAAGACATCCTTTGAACTCTATAATGCTCTCGTCAAGCATAGATTTTCATACGGCACCACTGAGTCCTTAAAAATGTATCCATTGTAATTGATAAGAACTCCAATTTCATTTAATTTTTCTCCAGCAATTTGAGTAGCAGGATCTGACACATGCATACAAAACTAAATGTAAAAATAGAAGAGCAAACTTTCAATTCAGGTATAAAAACACAAATCCACATTTCAAAAACATTAAAATAAACTTTTAGAACCACTTCACTTACAATGAGCCAACGCGTCATTTCTACAGACTCGACAAAGCGCGGGATTTTGAAACAAAATGGGCGAAGAAAAATGCACTCCTTTTTTGTATGCTGCTTTGAGTAATGTAAACAATATAAATAATCAACTTTTTTGGGTGATCTCGCTAATAAATAGTTTATTATATTTTTACGAAGTAATATTTAGCCCCATATACAGTTAGAGCTTTGAAATATCATCCTTCGAACATTTACACCCGTGATTTACATCTTCCGTTGTATTATACCGTTCCGACAGTTTATATCGAATGTCCTAGCACGCTTTCACCGTTGCTAAAGAAACCGATATCGGAAGGAAAAAAATACTAAGTCGGTATAAGATGGCAACACTGGCACCTTTTTGATGGATTTACGTTACTAAATTTCAAATGAGATATTTAAAAATTTAAAAATACTAATAAATTGACAATTTCAAATTGAAATACTAACTTTAATATACATCGGCGCTTCGCATTTACTTTTTGCGATCTCCGGGAGTTAAATAGTTGATACGATCCAAAGACATCAAAGTTCGTATCTCGAAGCTAAAATGAATAAATTGATCTCGTCTTAAATGAATGCATGTAAGTTTATGGGTCGCATATACGATTTCTTTAAATACTAGGAGGTTTTTAGGTTAACCTCCATTGATTAATAAGTCAGTTAACTTGCATAACGAACGACATTATTTAAATAAAACTGCATATTGATATCTTATCTGACACTACGGAAGCCGCGCTAAAATCAGTGACCTTTATCTACCGACTAACGGAATAATCTTTTCACTGTGCTCGCAATTATTGCTAACTGACCATAGACAACGAATTTAATGAATTTCATATCTATACTTGGGTTTTATCGATGGACCGTGCTAGGGTCACAGCCAAGATCGCATACGATTTGGCGAGCTTTTGTCAATCGTCGGTTGGATTATGTCTTATCAATAGGTGACTGTGCTAGCACATATTGATAAGTGACCAAAGATGACGGATTTTGTCAATGTAGTATAGATATAGGGTTATATCGATGGACCATGCTAGCACCCCAGGAGCTTTTGCACGGTGAAATTGATAACTTTAAAATATCGGATCGATAACTTTCCATGATTTTATATCGATGTCCATAGCACAGTTTCACCATTGACAGCCAAACCGATCAATAATATCAGATAATTTTCGGTTAACTATGAATATACGCATTTATTTGGATAATGATAATGTCGTTCGTTATGCAAAATGAATGGTTTATCTAACGAAAGTATTAAATTAACAAAGCTTTTAGAAATTAAAGAAGTCATATGCGCCAATATAGACTTAAATAATGCATCTAAGACGCAATCAATTTATTTATTATTTTTGTAAAACGAAAATTAACTAATTATATCAAAGAGTTAGTTTGAAATCAACATTACCAATCTATTATTATTTGTACGTTATTGATGAGCATTTGACGTCTTGGAATGTGAATTTATAGACAGAAATGCCAGTGTTGCCAGCGTATATCGATTTTTTATTTATTACCTGTCAATATGGAGGCCGGGCTAAAAGTTATCAATCGTCGCATCGGTTGGAATATCTCTTACCAAATGTTGACTGTGATCGCAAATATTGATAATTTACCATAGATGACGGATTTGGTCAATATCGGATTGATGTAGGGTTTTATCGATCTTCCATGCTAGGAACTCAGATTGATTATTATTTTAAAGTCAAAAATCTTTGCAATTTCTCAGTAGTGGTAGGCTGGCAGACATGAATTTCACAGTGGTGCTTAATTCAATATATATATTCCGGTTATCATCGTTTATTTCTACTTTAATATGCTTAATAAATAATTATTAATTACACGTTGCATTTCACCTATTTAGATTTTATCATATCTATAATCTGTGGTTCGCTTGCATATGAACCATTTTCAGCCCTTTTTTGTTTGGCAGTCCGTCCCTGTTAATATCGAGTGCCCGCCCGTCCGCCACCGTAACTGCCATTAAGGGCCAAACTACTTAAGATAATGAATTTACGGTGGCTCGTGCATTAACAGTGGCGGCCATTTGCATCTCCTTCCACGAAGGTTGACATTGATGTACTAAAATTCTTTAAAATTGTAATACAAGGAGAGTGCAAAAGATAGACACGTCTAACCAACCTGTAACTAACCTAACCTAACATGTAACCAACCATGTGAAAACCTAACCTAACATGTAACCAACCATGTAACTAACCTAACCTAACATGTAACCAACCATGTGACTAACCTAACCGAAGATGTAACCAACCATGTGACTAACCTAACCTAACATGTAACCAACCATGTGACTAACCTAACCTAACATGTAACCAACCCTGTGACTAACCTGACCTAACATGTAACCAACCATGTTACTTGCCTAATCTAACATGTAACCAATCATGTAACTAACCTAACCTACTTACATAACTCGACTGAAAAACAATTCTACATTTTATTTTTCACATTTTCTTCTCTTTCTTTTAACCTAATTTTTTTTAAACATTAACAAGTTAGCTAAAAGAAAATGAAATTGTTAATAAAGTAATTTTATGATACGTTTTTAGATTTTCACGGCCAAAAGCATTTTCATTGTTTGTTTTTGGGGTGTTATGCCGTGTTTTGCTACCTCCTTCTTTAGCCGACGTTTCGGACAGCGTTGCAGTGTCCATCATCAGGGCAGATCCGGCAGATCCGTCGACGGATCGACGGGCTGTTCGAAACGTCGGCTAAAGAAGGAGGTAGCACAACACGGCATAACACCCCAAAAACAAACAACGAAAAAGTAATTTTATCATTGAAACAAGTTAATATCAAAGATTCTCAAGAAAACATGAAGGAAACAGAGACACAGAAAATAAAAAAGGTTACGGTCGCAACTTGGACTCAAATCCAGATAGTCAAGTATTACCGGAACTAGCTGATCTACTGCCACCTCTAATGCTATTATAAATTTGGGAACATTCGGTCCTTTCCCATAATTTGTTGCTCGGCTCGCAAATTCGGCTCGCTTGTGTATACGCAGCTCAATATTATTCGGATGTTGTTTGTATAATAATTACTAGACATCGGATTATATGCACTAACAAAGTGCCAAAATATGCATGCAAATAATATGCACTAAAAAGGCCGAAATATGCACTAAAAACCCTTGATATGCCCAAAAAATGCATAATGCAAAATCAAAAAACCATTTTTATTATTATGTATTTTAATTAAATACGGTACAAAAACAGCGAAATGTTCTAAAAATTATGCATAGTTTTTGTGACCATATATAATCAAGTATTTTTCCAAATTTTCGGTCGCAAATTTGTGACGTTTGTCACCCAGTATTAATTTTGTACGCCGAAAACGACCTCTCGAAAAAACGAAACTTTCGTCATTTGTCAAAATTAAACATTTGGCATATTTCTGGAGTTATCTGTTTAGGCAGAGTATGGATCTGTGCAGTTGTTGTAGGCATTAATGTTTTTCATTTCTTCAAGATACTTTTTACGAATTTATTTTCTAATATTCAATTACTAAGGAAGGGCGTTGGTGAGTACGATTATTGTTTCCAGTATTTCTATTGAAAATAGAGGAAGATTTTTTGTTTCTAATTTTTTTATGGCATCTGGTAACTTGTGGAAATGTGTTGAGATGGAGGCGATATTCTTCAGATGCGTAATCAAATGCTAGCTTGCTTAATTGAATTTAAAAGCCCTCAGAACTGTCAAATTGACCAGCGAAATATGCACGATTGGGAAAAAAAGGCTAAAATATGCATTAACGCCGTAATAAGAGAGTTATATGCATTTGCATATGCAAATTGATTGATTACAAAAAAGAGTTTTAAATTCAGTTAAGTATTTTAGTCTAAAAGCCAAAATTAAATATTTTTTTATGAAAAAGGCCCCACAGTCGTTCCCAATAACATTCCCGATAAATATATCAGTTACAACCAAACTTTTGCTAAAAGGAGTGATATTTGAAACTGGCCTACGACTAAATCGGGTTCCCTGAAGGCTAATGAAGCAAAATAGGAAAAAGTTGCTCTCATTAGACATTTGAACTCATATGTAAAAGTCACATCCAAAAAACTCTCATGTTATTAAAGGTTTTTGGCACACTCGAACCAGGTATCAAATATGCACATCCGCTGCCCCTTCCGGCACTTTGGATCTAGATAAGTTGGATTAAAAATGCAATTTGAACGTTAAGATAGTGGGCGAAGTTTCCCCAAGTGCCCTTCCCCTTCTACCTCGAGGTCGGGCCGGGTTTTATTAGGGTGGAGAGAAGATAGAACCGGTCTGTCCATGATTTTTACACTTAACTACTGCTAGGGTTGTGCGATTCTTAGCTAACGACTGATTAAAAAAACTGTATTGTTTGTTTAAATATACAAATTATTTTACATTTTATAAATAACTAGCTGACCCGGCAAACTTCGTACCGCCTCAGAATCAATAATGTTGTGTTTAATTTATTAGCTGAAATAATTTTTTTTTTTATTAAGTTAAAATAAATAGGTACCTACTCTAAGTTCAAAAAATGAAATTGAGCGATTGACTAAGCACGAACTGTTCGGCACACTACACCATTGACAGTTCGAATTGATTCAAATTATGTCGACCAACGCACATTATATGAAAATCCGTTCCATACAAAATACATGAAAAAAATCATTTTCTTCATAATTATTTTTCCCGTGATTTTTTCCGATGTTTTAATAGTTATTCTGTTAACCGGGACAGAGTCAAATCCAACAAATCAAAGATCATGAAAATCGGTTTAGCCGTTCTTGAGTTATAAATGGTGTAACCAACCCGACTTTGTTTTATATATTAAGATGTATAATATATGTATAAAAACAAAGTAAATAAATAAATAAAATAAAATTACTTACTATTTCTGAAGAAATATTTGTTTTGATTTATTAAGTAAGAAAATTATGGAGAGTTTATGGACGCAAGGTCTATTAAATTGTCGTACTAATTTTATCTTTTTACCAAAGAGTACCCCTAAAAGTTAGAATTTCGAAAAAGGTTTTTTTTCTGTTTTACTTACACTATCATGTAGAATCACTTTCCGAAGTTTAGCACTTTACCACCGAACACCCTCCTGTATATACATATTTAAAGAAATGGAAAAAAAAAACTTTGTTATAAGTCACTTAATTTTTATTTTATGTCTACCGGTTTCAGTACCTCCGTACCATCATCAGGACTGTTACAAAAATAATGTCTACAAATACAGAAGTACACATATATATAAATAATGTTATGAAAGAAAGGGTCAAAAATGTATATTGATTCTATTCATCAGAAAATGATGAGTCAAGTGCCAGCGAAGATTCTGACCTTTCGATCTTTTATCGGCTTATTATGAAGTACGTAATATTATTGTTTCGTACAATAATGCAAGTTGTACAGTTACTTAATATGGAGTTATATGTAAAGTACTAGTAGTAATAATAACTCTGAACTTCATAGAATATTTTTTATAATGTTTTATTTTTTGGGTCGTACTCACTGAAGTTAAGACGATAGACTTCGCTTTTCGGCCCATACAAAAAGAACGCCCGGGAAAAAACACTTTTCTACATCGAAAATTGCACAAAATGAATATATTTTTTTTATACTGCCTTCTAGAGGGTTAAAAATTTGTCGGTATGTTTTCTAATTTTCGATGCGTTTCGTATTAACGTAAACATTCACTGTCAAACATGTACGATTTATCAAAAAATATTATTTAAGGAAAAAGTGCTGCTAACTCAACTCTCATAAAGAATTATAAAATTATAAAAAGTTACCGACGTAGCTTCTTCTTTCTAAAAAGTATATATTTTTTAAAATTTCAATTTCGTGAAAGTTTCAGTGTAGAAAAGTGTATTCTCCATAAACCTCTTTTCGAGCGATTTCTGTAGGTAAATTTGAGCGTTGTCTCATTCGCACATTTCGCATTCGCATGTATTGTAAGTGTGCGTGAGCTTATTGTGAGCGGGACAGAAAGACAGACGCGGGTGTTCCGCGTGTCGTTCAAAGTCTAGCCTCTTAATATTTCAAATGAAGCAAACACATTTCTGTATTTGTAGACATTATTTTTGTTACAGTCCTGATGATGGTACGGAGGTACTGAAACCGGCAGACGTTAAATAAAAATAAAGTGACTTAAAACCAAGTATTTTCTTTTCATTTATCTAAAATGTCAAGCACAATGTGTTTGCTTCTTTTAAAAAATTGAAGAAAAAAAAACCAAAAAAAAATTTTAAGTTTCAAAAATGTGTGACCCTGTTTCGATCCCGCTCATTTGGAGTCTGTGAAGAGAATGGTAGAACCAAAAGGAGGGCATTGAAAGACAATTAGGAAGGTTGAAGATGACACTCGAAACTTTTGGACGGAGCTCGTATTAAATGAGACTTACTCCGGGAACGTGGTGCAATATTCAAAAATCCTCCTCAATGTACCCGATGTAAAAGACTAGTTCATTTTCTGTACAGCATGAAATTCTTTTCAAAATGCCTTTTCAAAGTTGAGAGAGCAGTTTTAAACATTAAACTGCTATCGAAGATGTAAAACTTTTAACCGTTTTTTTCCTCGTATTATCACTCCCATTTTTAAGGCGATGCACCACGTCGTGTAAAATTCAGAATTAGGCCGCTAACAATAACACGCTTTATGTACACGGCGATAAGGTTTAAATTCCCGTTTAACATCTGCCGCATGTTTTGATTTATTCAAATAAAAAACATCGTCAAAAAGAGTTTTTTTAAGCTTTAATTTATTTCGAAGCTCAGGCGCAAATGTTTTTCGCGCATTTTCTAAAGAATTTAATTTTTCACATTATCCTATAAAACCATAACCGAAAAGGATTTGAACCGAAATTTTGAACTTTAAAGCAGTTTTTATAACCCTGATCTGGACTTATAAAAGACTAATGTGATTATTTCGAAAGCTATTATAATAATACGTTCTACTAGTAGTATTTAATTAAAGTATCTGAGATATTTCTAGGCGATATAATTCGTAAACTAAAATCATTCAGTTAACTTATAAAACTGTACACTTTCATTTCAGGGCATACAACTAGGATATCTTTTAGATTTTATTGATTTATTTTTTATTTAATTTTTTTATTATTTGATTACAGCACAATAATCACAACTGCTCCCAACCGTCTGGAGCCAGTGACATTATTTCATCCCGAATTGGAGGATGTTGTGAAGTTGAAAGTAGTGAGGAGGAGATTGAGATGATAAGAGAAAGGTGGGTATAGGGATGTAACTGGCTATTCAGATCTATTCGCTGAACACGGCTAAAGCCATTGAATTGTATAACCCATTCAAGTAACTGGTAATAAAACTTTTTATATTTCTTCAATCTTCGGAAAGTCATTTTGTAGCATCATTTTTAATTATTATGCATACCTTGCTGACCAACACACCTATACTACAAGGACAAAATCTTCAAATCTACTAAACATTCCAAAATTAAATACAGCTTTCGGCCAGAAAAACCATTATTTCCATGCTACAAAATTATATAATGCCCTTCCGATTGAAATAAAAAATACCATGAATATACAAAAGTTTAAAAAGGACATCAAATTATGGCTAACGAAACATGAAGATGAGGAACTAATTAAAATTATTAAGTAACCCCAACGCAACCTACAGATAATAAACATAAACACTTTTTAAAACAACGCAAAATAATAAACATAAACACCTTTTGCTTTATTTATTTATATTTCGTGGAAACCAACAAAAACCAACAACAATGATGGGAAATCATGATCAACACCATACAACAACCTGCAGTCCACCTCGGAACAGGAATACCTAGTGAGGAGGACTGAGGACAAAATACTTAACTTTATATTCTTAATTTACTTTATATTGTATTTTCATTTTAATTTGTATTGTCATTAAATAAAAAAAAAAAAATTAAAAAATTAAATGAAACAAATAACTTTGTTTACACCACTATATAATTATTGACATGTTTCGAAACCGATGGTTTTTTATCAGTATTATAAGAATGGTGATATATTAATGATAATATAATATACATAATCATGATCTCACTATCCTGTCAAAGAAACCATCGTTTTCGAGACATGTCGATAATTGTGATTGGGAGTGGAGAAAACCAAGTTGCTTATTTCATTGAACTACTTATTTTAAGGCACTGATGTAATTTACTAAGGCTTGTTTTGTAAAAGCCCTAAGGGCTTAAATAAATACATATTATAATGATTACTATGAGTGTATGATTATAAGTCAAATGGTTGCAATCTTGGCGAATTAAAATAATCTGACGACAATACGAGCATTTCATGGCGACATTTCTAAAGACAAACTTTGTTGACTATATCCGTCTTTTTGAGATAACACGTGTCTCTACTAAGAACGTACGCGAGGGAGTAGGGGCTAGTTAGCACACAGAAATACAAAAAAAATTGCAATCTGTAAAGTATGGTGACCGGGAAACATGCGACTTCAACACCACCTTTGAAAATTCATTAAAAGTGATGAAAAAATAAAAATAAACATATTTGGTTACATTAGGTTATTAGGTGTTAAATTTATTTTTAAAACGTTTGGTGGCGTTTTAAAGGGATGTGAAAATTGAAAAACTTTTAAAATGCGACTTTGTTGCGATGTCGTATAACCGTTAAGTATACATAGAATACGCATGTTGTGAATAGTAACTGTTTAAATTTTTTTTAAGGCATAAACTCGGCTTCAAAAGTATTTTTAACCGTTAGTTATCTAAAAATAGGAAAAAAATATCGTAAGGTTTAGATCGAAAAAAAGAGATTATTTGGGTTTTCCGTGAGGTAGATTCCCCAGCTTCTTTCGTATACTATGAGGTGCACCGTGGGTATAGCGTCTCCCGAAAATATTTGCATTAAAAAATCTAGATGTCATTTTGCTGTTCAAAAATGTTTTTTCCATCACACGACGCAATAATCTGTTATAACCTAGCAGGTCACGTGATAAGTACCCTGTCTATTTTTGACAGCACGTTAACACACGAAACAGTGTGACAAAATCACATCTATACTTTTTGTAAACCAAATATACTCAGGAATCGCTGATTAAAGGACGTGCTGTTACATCCTGTGTATAATACACCCTAAAAAATGAAACCAACGTTTGCGTAAAGGAAATTGTAATGTTTTTGCATGATAATCCTGTTACCGAGTGATCATGCAAAACAATGTACATAATTGAAAAAATGAATACATTTATAGATTATTGTGAGCAATGTGGACTCAACATGCAAATGAAAGATGTTATTTGAAATACATAAGTAAATTGTAAGTTAAAAAAATATACCTACCTGATTCCACAACCTTCTGGCATAAAGGGCTTGCTTATGTAAATAGTTGATGGTGATACCGTGATGAATCGTAGCGAAGCTGATGAGGGTGTCTTGTCGAAAACTCCTCGACTTGGAAAATAATCTCACATCGTGAGAATGGAACATCTGCAGATTATTGGCAACCAGCCAAAAAAAAATCCAGAAGCAGGATAGGCAGATGTTTTCAGATGCCGATCATCAGCCCAGTATGACCTCTAGTCAATCTCCACGATGGTGAGAGTCACTTCCAAGATGTAGAATCACAATCATCGCAATTTTAAATTGATACGTCGTAGGTCAGTTCAGAGGATCGCCCAATGTTCTAAGCTGCCGCTCAAAGAAGTAAGAATGCTTCAATTAAATTAAACAAATAACTTTGTATTAAACCACTATAATATAATCACAATTACCTACATGTTTCGAAACCGATGGTTTCTTCGTCAGGGTAGTAAAGACATTAAATAACAAAAGAAACAAACAAGTATAGTATATAACAAATAAGTATATAATATATATAGTAGATATATATAGTCTATACTTGTTTGTTTCTTTTGTTATTTACTGTCATTACTACCCTGACGAAAAAACCATCGGTTTCGAAACAAGTAGGTAATTGTGATTATATAATAGTGGTTTAATACAAAGTTATTTGTTTAATTTAATTCAAAATGACGCCACAAAGTGATTTTGCGAGGTTTGAAGAAATAAGAATGCTTCATTTCTATTCTGCAAATTTGAAACCTGCCTGCAGGTTTGACAACATATAACTCCAAAATATTCCAGGGCTGGTAATCTGACCAATCACAATTGTCAATATGCAAGTACTGGAGGTGCCACACACCGAAACCATAAATATGGGGTGGATAAAAGGGTGCAAACACCTTGTTACAATTGCTTTTAAGTAACAATCCTTCTATGTTAATGAATCACGAACTAAAACAGGTAGTATTTAAAGTTACCACCTAGGTATAGATACGTTTTTAGATTTTCACGGCCAAAAGCATTTTCGTTGTTTGTTTTTGGGGTGTTATGCCGTGTTGTGCTACCTCCTTCTTTAGCCGATGTTTCGGACAGCATTGCAGTGTCCATCATCAGGGCAGATCCGGCACCTAGGTATAGTTTAAGTTACAATGTAGTTATACTGACGATACTGCATCACATGTTTGTTAGTTCCTAATTAGAAAAATGCAATGGATATTTTGGTTTTGAAGAGTTTCTTTCAGAATGTATATTTCTTACTTTTTACAGATTATTAAAGCTACCATTTTCGCAACGCATCCGTGTAATAAACTCAGCATTTTTTTTAAATAAGAAACAAATGAACAATGTGAAATAAACTCTTCAAAACAAAAACGTACATAAAATGTTAAATGCTAAATGCCCAAGAAACACAAGAAATGTATATTAACCGAGATGCTCGGATAAGCAAATAATAATTTTCATTTAAATTTACAGTAAATGTTTTTCAGATGTAAAACTTATCGCAATTATTCAATCTAACCGAGGGAAAAAATCACTCCTCATCATCGATACCCCCCCTCGGGTGTCAACATTTAACACTGTTAATAATATATTCCATTTTACATCGGCTGCATTCTGCCCCAATCTCCTCCATCTGGCATCAATATCTGAAATGAGAAATCTCAAGATGTGAAGAAGAAGTAGCAAAACTTACCTCTGGCCCTGGGATTGTACAAATGTCGAGGATAGAACGCTGTGATTTAAATTGTTTTAAAAATTTTAGTAGTAAAATACGTAAATTATTACATATATTTTTGTCAATTTAATATTTTTGATGTTTTTCATATTTTCGTTTAGATTATTAGTACTTATTATCTTTTTTTTTTTAAATTTATTTATTCAAACATGAAAAATTAATAATAATTAATGATTAATTATATAATTAATTAATTAATAATAATTAATAATGATTTTTTAATAGTTAATAACTAATAATTAATTAATGCTGATTAATAATTAATAATAATAAGTAATTAATTAATAATAATGGATGATTAATGAATTAAAAATTAATTAAATTAAAAATAATTAATTAAAAATTAATATTAAAAAAATTAAGATCATATTAAATTAAATTTGTCATTAAAAATAAATTTAATTAAAAATAATTAATTAAAGATTAATACAGGTCACATTTTTCAGATAGATAGTCCCACTAAGCTGTTACAAGAATTCTTGTCTGCAGCATCGAACAAATGAATCTGTCATGTAAATGAGTAGATAATATTTGTTCGAAGTACATAGAGTTTTAGATACATTTAATTTAATTGTAGAAATTGGTATAATACATTGCGTTATTATAAATATATAGTATATCTTAATGTGCCTACCTAAGAACAGTGAATTTATTCATTCAAATAAACGTAGATTAATCATTTATCTATTATCAATGACAACTTTATCATTTTTGTGCAGAATTTTCTCAAATTTAAAGTTTTTTATAAAGTTTTTTTTTTTACATATTTTAGGTAGTTCCACAAAGCTATCACATGACGGCTTGTCCGTAGGTTCAACCAAATAATATTTTTTAAATTTTGAAAACATGTACATATAATAAAATATTAAAATAATATATCTCAATGTACCTACCTAAATACAAAGTATAATATTTTAATTAATTAAAATAATACCTACTAGCGAAACTCAATCGAAAATCTTGAGTTTTTTTTTATTTGTTTGAGATTTATGATTGAATTTCGCTAATATTATCTTCATTAATTAAAATATTATAATTTGTGGTTTAAATCATTAACCAGTTGAGCGACAGACCAATTTAAAACTTTTTTCTCGGATTGCTAAAGGAAATTTTCCGCCCACATTAAAAAAATCACACCTCCGAATTTGAATATGGAGACATAAAAACTGATTATAGTTCTATATAGCCAATGAATTCACCTATATTTTCTTTATCATGACATATTCGTAGGATTTAAAAAAAAAAATTATTAAATCTTTAATCTTAAAACATTTTAAGGAATCCAGAGAATATTTAATTTGTTATATTTTAAATGTACAATATATTATAAAGTCCTTTATATAAAAATTGCCACATTTTGGCAACAAAGCAATTCGTGGTTTTATAAATAGTGCCATAATGTGGCAAAAAGCACTCGAGTGGTTAAGTAAAAAGTTAAAAATTAATACAAAGTATTTAGGCAGATACGTGGAGATGTTTAAAGATACATCGATTCGTCATTTATTAGCCAACGCCTTGTGTTTTGTGTCATTGTCGTCAATGATATATTGAATTGATGGAATAACCTTAAAAGGTTATGAAAAGACAGACTTTCTTATTAAAAAAATAGGTATTCAGTTTGGTTCGATATTTTGGCCTCAAATTCAAATTTAAATTATGTATGAATGCTCACCAGGACACACGGAGAAAAATGTTATTCTAAAATACGATCATTTTATTCGTAAAAACAGTTAAAAACGGGACTGAAGTTCTTACGAACAAATTAATAAGGTTTCAATGTTTATTGGCGGGAACATGTAAGAATAATTTGTTGGTATACGTAATTTCATACGTATACCAACAAATTAATCTTACATTTTCCCGCCAATAAACATTGAAACACTGTTAATTTTTCGTTTTTATTTTTTCGTATGTGCGGGAACATGTAAGAATAATTTGTTGGTATACGTAATTTCGTACGTATAACAACAAATTATTCTTACTTTTTCCCGCCAATAAACATTGAAACACTGTTAATTTTTCGTTGTTTGTTTTTGGGGTGTTATGCCGTGTTGCGCTACCTTCTTTGCTTTTGGCCGTGAAAATCTAAAAACTGTTAATCTGTGCGTAAGAACTTCAGTACCGCTTTTAACCGTTTTTACGAATAAAATGATCGTATTTTAGATTAACATTTTTCTCCGTGCAGTACTGAGAGTATCTTCCATTTTAGCGGCAATTTTCTTTTATTATTTCTTGAATAAGTAGTTACTTAGTTAGTGCTGTCCACTAGCTCTTACATCATTAGGTAGAGGCGATGGTACCCCCAGTCAAGTTGATGGAGAATGTTCAATTTTAAATGGATGCCATTCTGGGGACAGTGGTGACAGCCCCTTTCCAGGGTGATTGATTACGTGTTTGCTGTGTTCTGGAAATTCTCGAATATTCCAGAGCGAGGATAGATCAAACAAAGTTACGATGGGTTTTATGACGTATTGCAATACTACCTACCAGTCCTGCTACTAGACTAGTGGGTAATGTAGGACAGGGTCGTCCATTTTAAGGATAACTTGTTTGTCCCAGCTCACATAAGTCTCCTAGAAATCGTTGTGTCTCCCTTACCATCACAGTGAGAAGTAAACGGTAATAAACTAAACGGTTCTGGATATAGAAAACAACACGCTATATATTCAAATAAAAAAATTAACTTCAAAATAATAAAAATTTTAACATTTAAAAAAAAAAATATATTTAATAAATAATAATAATAATACAGATTTAGGAAATGAAATCAAAAGAATTTGGCATTCTCAGACTATAAAAATATTACCTTTTGTTATTTCGGCTACTGGCATTATACCTAGCTCTCTTATTAAAAATTTAGGCATATTAGATTTGTCAAAGAATTTGTATATAAAAATGCAAAAATCAGTCATTTTAAATACATGTAGAATTACGAAAGATTTTTTAAAAATATTTATATTGAGGGATCAGTAGGATTTATCGGTCAAATTAGGAATTCCACAGAGCCGAACCCTCTGATATGAAAATATCTGGAGACGGTGAATTATATTCCCATTTAATAGTTTGGTAGATTAACGTGTTGTTATTGTATTGTTTTGTATTAATTATACGTATATAATACACTTGCATAACGTGGATTTACTAGATGATCATTTATATGGAAAAGTTCCTGTAAATCGGGTGAATAAAAAAAAAATATATATTATTATTTAATTTATGAAAACAGTATATTTTTAAACAAGTTCTGTTATGTAATTATTATAACGCCTGACAGCTATTCTGAAGGCATCAAACTGTCGAGAGCCCACTTACAGACGATACGTTTACACTATTTATAAATAACATTAACATTTTACTAAGAAATCAATAAGAGTATTTATTAGTAATTGAAATAAAAATACCTATCTAGAAATAGGTGGGCTCTTCACAGTTTGATAATGCCTTCAGAAGGCGAAATAGCTGTCACACGTATTATTATTATTATTAAAATGTATACATAAAAAAATAATAATTAAAATACAGTTCCACAAATTAAATTTGACAAAAATAAAAAAAATTTAAAAAAATTCTCTTTTGTGAAACCAAAGATTCCGATCGCAATTTGAAAAAAGATTATGAAATTTTGTGATTTTTTTAAGAATTATTTTTACATGAAATGACAAAAAAGGTAACAATTATCAATAATTTTTATAATTCATTTTTCTCATAAAATATGTTAAAATTTGCATTAAAAATTAGTTATTTCTAATAATAAACTTTGAAAGCGCATTTCACCACCTTTCGAAAACTGTTTTAGTTTGCGGATGGGTTCACAATTATTCCATTTTAAAGAATTTTATTACAAGGCGGAGATATTTTTAACGTCTGACAAAATACGCCCAATTTTGTAGGGGCAAATTACCCGAGTTTTTGAGTTTTAATGTTGGATCATATCCGTAGGTCGTATTTATGTTCAATCTATACATCTGTATATCTATCTTCTATCAATTATTAATATTATACATTCAATTTGTGAAGGAGGATGGGTACAGCCACTCCAGGAATGACTTATTTGATAACAAAAACAACTCCTATAGGTTACCCCAAGTGGTTCGCTACGTTTGATGATTTAGCAGGGGTGTCCGGGTTTATAGGGAATCAGGGCGAGGTTTGTCTAGGTCTTGGTGGCACGTCTATCAGCTACTGGAGACTTTTTAACCTCTCGCGCCGAACTCTCTCGACCCATCGCCTTGTCCGGCAGTGGGAGCGATGGATTCATTCGTCCGTCACGCCTGGATACAGTGACCCTCAGATTCCTACTCACCCCGTGTACCCTTTTCCTTCTTAGAACTTCCACTTCTTCCTTTCCCGAAAAAACCCTCCACAAATTGTAATTTTATTTTTTCTTTTTAAAATGAAAAAAATTGTACTTCTATCATATCTCATGTAATATAGCAAACCGCTTTTGCACTATCCTACCAGTACTGCTGGATTAAAAAAAAAAAAGATAATAGTGAGTGAGGGAATTTTTTCCTCAGGGACTATTATGTGGAGTTATGATATTGTAAAAAATAGACAATTGTGTTGGGCTATTGTAAAAAATATAAGGTTTCCAAACTTCTAACATCGGACAAAAACAAGTCTTGATGTCAAACTTTTACCAAATCTATACCTTAGCCACTTTATGCATGTGTAATTGTGGCGATATCATAATATTTATGTAAATATTAGTTCTTCTCCCCCTGGAATACCACAACAGTATCAATATACATACAATGATGACCTGATTTTTAGTAAGATTTCCTTAAAGACATTCCACTCCAAACTTGTTCTTCAAAAGAGAAGAAATTTCAAAGTGAACTTTGTACAGCCCTGATGTATGGTAAGGTATGTACAAGATTTGACTTTGAAATTCTTCCCTTTTCTTGCAAAGTTTCACGTTGTACTAGCACATATAATTTTTTAAAATTAAGTTGATATATGACTTTCACCAGGACGATACTGATAAGATCTTCAACGATTTAAATAATTCATGCAATCAAATAAAATCAAACAAAAATAAAGGAAATGAATATATTTAAAACAAAAGTAAAAAAACGGCTGAGAGAACAAAGTGATAATCAACTTACAAATATTATGAAGAAGATGCAAGGCAACCTGAAACTAAATATAAAAGGTTAAAAAAATTACAGGCCACCTTAGAACAGGAAACCCTTGTGAAGAGGACTGAGAAAAAATTGAATTTATTCTTTATATCTACATCGAGTACAAAATTTGCCATTGAAACTAATAAAAATGGATCACACGTAAATAAAATAAGACCGGACAACAACCTCTTTTGAAATTATAAAAAAATAGTTAGGTTAGGGGCTTTTTAGTTTTTTTTTCATAACTTTGAATGACTTTTCAAAAGGAGGTTGAAATTGCATAATTCCGAGTTGTCATGGAACCAAATATATGTTTTACACACCAATTTTGTAGAAAAAATTTAATACTACCTTTATTTTACATTTCCATGAACCGTCAGTGGCTAAGTTGGCATTACGTCTGTTTCTCACCCAGCCGTCGTGAATTCAATTTATCGGCTGGATAAATACCCAATCACAAGTAACACTAAACGCTTACTGTAAAGGTAGTAAGAAATTTTTAAATATCTCAAGTTATTCGTAACCCGGTAACAAAGAAAAACATCTTTAAAAAATTCTGAAAAATTCAAAAGACACCCTAAACACCTCGTCTCAACTTCCTCGAACTTAAAAGTCAAAAAGACGTCACGTCAAGTTTTAGCCTCACCTTATCCTATTAATATAATAACAAATGCCGCCTTAATATTATTATTATAAAGACGCTGTTCCGGCTGGGGTGGCTTAAACCCTTTGATCAAAACTCAACTGTAAATTCTCTAAGCTTCAGTTTTCAGGAATTTCAGTTGGAATTTTCAGCTTTCCTGCTCTTGTGCCCTCGGAGGCACTTGGGAAATTCGGCGAGTGCTTCTCGGCATTTCATGTTTGTCATAACAGTTCGAAATAAGACCCCTTATGAAATTTTCAGGCCTAGAGTAGCGCAGATTGCTTTTATGACCTGATGGTCGAACGTTGTGCATTGCGCTACATTAACTTTATGTTAGGATAGATTTCAATAAGTGCAGGCAATATAAAGTGATGCGAAATAATTATTTAACTTTGGGATAGGTTTGAATAAATGCAATCAATAAAATAGATTAATTTTATAATAAATATTAGGATTGAATGAGTAAGTAATACTTGTACAATTTTTTTAATTTGGGAGGCGTTTTTGGGTACCGCTGCCCCAGGAACCATTTATTGGACGACCAACACCTCTGCCACAGGTCATCCCAAGTGGTTCGCTACGTTTGGAGACTTAGCAGAGGTGCCCGGGTTCATGGGGTTAGGTTTTTCAGGGACTTAAGGGCGGATGCATCTGCCGACTATCTGCGTGGCAGGCCGGATCGGGAGGGACTGGTTGAGGGAGATTTTTTGATCTCTCTAGCCGGACCCTCTCGACCCATCGCCTTGCACCGCAGTGGGAGTTGGCTTCACACGTCCATCACTCCTGGACATATTTATCCCCAGATTCCTACCTACCCCTCAAACCTTATTCCTTCCCAGGACTTCCTCTCATTCCCTTTCCATTAAAAAACCCTCCACACATCATATTCAAAGATGACATAGGCCCCGGGGAATTTTTTCCTCAGGGCCCTTTTATGTTGTTATTATTAATTAAAAAAAAAAAATTACTCCCGACTATAAGTAAAATAACTACTACTAACCATTTTTTAATTTTATGTTTTAACATTAACTCCATACAAGAGGCTCTGAGTAAAAGAATTTCCCTCAGGGATTATACCATATTTAAGGGTGCCGTGTGAAGGGCCTTTATGAGGGAAAGGAAGGAGAGCAAGTTCTGGGAAGGAAAATGGTATGAAGGATGGGTAGAAATCCGGGGTTCGGTGTATCCAGGAGTGATGGATTTATGAATCCATCCCTTCCATTCCGGTGCAAGGCCAAGAGACCAGCCTCTCCCGATCCGACCAGTTGGTGGGCAGACGCATCCGCCACCAAGACCTAAAAAAATTTCACCCAAAGAACTAAGTCACCAAACGCAGCGAGCCACTTGGGGTGAGGTGTTGGATCAGAGGTGTTGGAGCCGCCCTGGCACCCCCAATTAGAGTACGTTATGAAGAAGGTAGTGACGAGGGAAAACAGATGATGAAGGCAAATATGGGAAAGTATCTGGCTATTCAGATCTGGTCAACAAACACGGCTTCAAGCAAAGCCAACTTTTCTATTGTGAATGGTGGTTTCTCACCACACGGAGAAAAATGTTATTCTAAAATACGATCATTGTATTCGTAAAAACGGTTAAAAACGGGACTGAAGTTCTTACGAACAAATTCAATGTTTATTGGCGGGAACATGTAAGAATAATTTGTTGATATACGTAATTTCGTACGTATACCAACAAATTATTCTTACATTTTCTCGCCAATAAACATTGAAACACTGTTAATTTGTTCGTGAGAACTTCAGTCCCGTTTTTAACTGTTTTTACGAATTAACGTTGCTCGTTCTGGTCAACAGATCCCGCTCTATCACTCAGTGTTGAAAACCCTCAAAAACAAAAAAAAAACCACAGCTTACTTTTAGTACACTTACTTTCTGAACATTCTTAATAAAATAGTAGATACCATAGTCTTTTTTACGAAAAAATTGATCAGATATTAGCTAATGTCCGGGGGTATCAGTTGTCCAGCCTTAGACCCCTCTCCACTAAATAAACCCACCTAATAATCACATGAACGAACTGAGCCGCCAAATCACATTAGACGATCGCCTCCAAATCGAATATTCATCTACTTTCAAATGGAGAGAATCTCAACCAGATTACCCAAATGACTTTATCTCACTTTTCTGGCTCCCTGGCACTTATCTGTAAGTCGGGATGAAAGTGTTTCGTTTCGTTCCGTTTCGTCTGGATTCGTTTCGTTTCGTTCCGTTTCATCTCGCGAGGCTCTGTTCCAATGCGCGCAGTCATTGAGTATTCTTTTGATTGCCGCAGTGAGCTTAGATTCAATTGTGGACTACCCTTTTCCGGTCTTACCCTCCCGGGGGCTCAGGAGTAGGGACGGCTAACTTAAGGGAGAAAATAAAATTGTTTATTTAAATAGTTTTATTAATTTATTTATTGTTTGAAACATTCAAACACTGTCGCCTGAGTGTTTAATTGTTTAAACGAACATTTTAGTTTTCGTTAAAGATTGAACGAAATGGAGATCTATTTTAAAATTAAAAATTAAATATAATAAACGATAATTAATCATTTCTTCAAACTTCGCAAAATCACTTTGTGGCGTCATTTTGAATTAAATTGAAACAAATAACTTTGTTTAAACCACTAATATAATCACAATTACCTACATGTTTCAAAACCGATGGTTTCTTCGTCAGGGTAGTAATGACATTAACAAAATAAACAAACAAGTTATTATTTATTAATTATTATTTATTACTTATTTTATTTGTACTTTTAAGATACCAAGGTTATACCGTTGGTCGTTGGCATATTTGTTCAATTTTCAAACGATGGATTCTATTAAACAACAAAAATTTCAAATCATATAATCATACGATAAAATAAATCAATACATAATCTAACCAAAACAGTTTTAAAAATTTAAATTTTAGTTTAATTAGTATCATTAAAAAAAACCCGAGAACGTGTTTTTGTTATAAAAATACCTAAGTTTTTCTATTTATTTAAGGTCTTACAAACTAAAATATTTAAAAAAAAATTTTACACACTTATTTTGTTTAGACATTATTGAAAAATCATAAATACTTATGATCAAAAAATATTTAACAAGAAGTACACTATATTTAATAATTTATCATCGTGCGTTTTAAGCATTTTTATTGCTTACTTGAATGTAGGTATATATTAAAGGAAGTTTTGAATGAAATAAATCGATATCAAATTTTTAATTTTAAAAATTTGATACGGGGAATAATCAATCATTCTCATCAGAACCTCCCTGTACAGTTGCAAGCATTTTTCGTCCTCTTCAAGTATTGTTTGAAAACAACAAAGACAAAATATACTAGAACAATGACGTCACGTATGATCTCTCGTTTAGACGTGTATAACCCCTACATGGTAAAAATAAACAACTCAGGGCTGTTGTAAACATACTTACGTAATACCGTGCACGGAGAAAAATGCTATTCGAAAAACGATCATTTTAATAGTAAAAACAGTTAAAAACGGGACTGAAGTTCTTACGAACAAATTAACGGGGTTTCAATGTTTATTGGCGGGAACATGTAAGAATAATTTGTTGGTATACGTAATTTCGTACGTATACCAACAAATTATTGTTACATTTTCCCGCCAAAAAACATTTTTCTCCGTGTGGCAATAAGTCTACTATATCAGTGTACTATTTACGCCACGATTATAAGTAAGGGGAAAGGAATATATTTCAATATATTTCCACAAAATGTATCAAAAAAATTATTTAAAAAATTGATGGTTGTCGATCGCTCCTTTAATGGGACCCCGAGGGAGAAAGGGTCCCGAGACGTGACCCGTGGAACCACTATAGCTTTGTAAGAAGCTTCTCCTTACTAATGTAAAAAGTATTTACTATTCGACTATTTACAGGTGAATTGACGATTCTGCTGCTATATTGGGCTGCCAATCCAAAGCCTGAGTTTTGAACCAGCTCAACTGCAGACGAGACCTGATGATATCCATTATTGACCGCTCAGGCCTCGGCATCATTCTTTCAGAATGCTTTGCGAATACAAATAAATGGACTGTTTCTTAACGTATCCGAAATCTAAAAACTATTTTTAGGTGATGAAATATGCTTAGGTAAAAATAATTAATAATATTTCACAAAGATTCATACATTTTTTCAAATTGCAGTCGGAAAGTTTGTATTCGTTAACGTGTAGGTACATTTTAATTTTTGTGGTTATAGTATTATAGGTGTGTTAGTCAGTAAGGTACTTCTCATTTTTGTTTTAAATTGAAGTAGAGTTGTCTTCATCACGTCTCTCCTTAGATTATAAGTTGATAAATCTCGTATTCGTCCCCTTCATCTCTTTCTAAGACAGTTCCCAAGAAATGGTCTTATATTGTACTAAACTATAATGTTTCTTTAGTTTTCAGGTGTCTACCGGCTTAGTTTTCCTAAATATTTGATGAACCGGAACTCCGCTCCGGTTTGCTTCGTTTGTATCCTTGTAGAGTTAGTGTGTGTGATTAGTCTGTACATTATAATATGACGATGTACCCTATTATACAGTGTGTCATCATCTCACGTCTCCCTGGCAGGTACCTATCGTGATACTTGCGAATAGTGCTGGAAATACATAATGGAATTCGAATATTCAGGGATGGGAAATTTCTGAAATAATTTATATAAAACTAGCTGACCTGCCCATGCGTTGCTGTGGCTTAAGTAACACAACGCCATCTACTGGATGGTTGCCAAACCTAGATAACGAAGTGTTGTTTCAATAAACTAACTTACACTGCCATCTGCCAGAAACTTATGGAACTTACAAATAATTTCAAATCATTGCCCCATAACAAACATTTAGTGAACATTTATTTCGAATAATAAATATTGAGGTCAATAATCGAGATAAAAACTATCGTATCTTTTAAGTTGGACAGAAAAGAAAGCCAAATTTTATCAAAATCGGTTAGTTAGTTTCGTGGTTTATCTCGGACGAACATTGTGCCGTGAGATTTATATATATATAAAGATATATATATATATATATATATGCCTCTACCTGAATACAGGAAACAGGCTACTTAATATGATATTAAAATTAAAAAAAATATAGTTACTATTTATATGCTTTATACCAAAGTAGAAGTATGTAAGAACCTAATTACAAATCTAATGATGTAAAATAAAATTTTGGTTATAGTTTATTTAAAAAAAATTTTTTTTTGATACACCCTGTTTGAAAGCGAGGAGTGCTGTTCATAGAACTAGCAGTTACAATTGGCATTTTATTTATTTATTATTTATTGAGTTAGTTTATACAATATAAACAAGATTATATTTCAATTTGTTGTTAAAATATTTTTACAATCACATAACATTTCTTTTTAAATACATTCATTCTTCAGACTTTCAGGCATTTCATCATAACATCTTTAGTCCTCTGTACATTAATTAGGCAGTTCTGTGATTTGGATTTGGTTCATATGTGGCAATCTAATACTATTTACTCTTCTGGTATCGTAATTATGTATATCTCTATTAAAAACTATTTCATCCTTAAAATATTTTGGCATTTGGTTGTTCATGACTAATAGGCGGCTGGGCGGTGGCAAAACGAAGAATTCCAAGTTGAAAATTCGCAAAAACATCATTCGGAGATATTGAGGTTTGAAGTTTAGAATTGATTCGTTATTACAAAAACATATCATTTCAAAAATTCAAATTTCAATATCTCCGAATGATGTTTTTGCGGATTCGTGACTTAGAATTCTTCGTTTTGCCACCGCTTAGCCGCCTTCTACTCATGACTATAAGGACAAAAATTAAAATATTAAATAACAGTGTCTTTTTTATTGGAATCCAATTTAACTGCTCTCTCATTTGATTAACCCTTGCGTATTTGCCTTATCCCAGTAAACATCTCATAGTTCTTTTCTGTATAATATCTAGCCTGTTCCAATTTCCTTCATTGGCCAAATATAGAGCAATAATCGTAGAGCAATAATCAAAATTTGGAGCAACTATAGTTTTATAAATGAGCTCTGTAGTGTTTGGTGTGTTGCTAAAATGGTTGCCAGCATTGTCAAAGATAAAATGAAATGTAACAGGTCTTATATTGTAGAAGATAACTATGGTAACGCATACAGACGTAACAGAATACACTTAAAACTGAGATATCATGCAAACGTCAATGATCACCATCTGTCCATACGATCCGATCCGGCACTCGAGGAGGCAGAGGCTGGAGATGAGGGACAGGTGCGAGAAAATAACTGGAATAATCCTTACGTTACCAGATATGGTAGAGTTGTCAAACAACCGGATCGTCTAATGTAGAATGTCTAAAATCTAACGTATAATGTCTAAAGTCTAAAGTCTAATGTCTAATGTCAATATATTTTTAATTCTTTTGCATTGTATAAATTATGAAAATTAAATTTATTATACAATTAAAGAAAGGGGATGTCACATCACTACTGTAAAGTAGGTCACATCACTAGTGGAAAGTACTTGTGATCATTATGTCTATGGTGTACGCACACTCTGTGTCTAAGTCTGATCCAGCAAGTCGTGAATAAATCTTCATTATAAAATATTAATGAAAGTGTTCTCAATAAGATCCTCAACTATTTACCCAACAAAACATGGTGGTCACAAATTCAGTATATTTCTTAGTCTTCTAAGAAAATTGACTTTTTTGGTAATTTTTTTATAGCACATATTCAAAATTTTGCTGTGAACGTTAGTTTTGAATCTAGTATTACACCTTAAGCTTGTGCCATCCTTGTATTTCATTAGTTATAGGTAAACAGTATCGAGGCTGAAACAAACATTCGATAATTCTGCTATGAATAATCTTCCTTAACTAGAGACACCTGTGTGTACTCCATACTAACTTGATTGGGTTATGCAAATCTCAGACTGTACAGTTGGTAGCCCCCTAGTTGCGATACGGGAGGAAGACGTGCGCGGGATTCTCAAGTTAAGTGTTATCAAAATAATTGATATTGTATAGCAGTACGCGATTTGTAGTAATTTAGTGAATTATTCGAGAACTTAATCAATAATGTTGAAAATTTTCTAATATTGTACAAATTTGTTGCCTAATAGAATAACAAAAACGGCCTTTATCAAAAGTGTTATGTATGTAGTTTTAATGTCATTCAACATATGGCATTAGTATCTACAGGTAGTTGTCTGTAGTTTTAAGGTATCTCAATAGATGTCAGTTAAGTAGTATCTTAGTAGAGTGGCAACTGTACATAAATAATCGCGGTTCCTTCGTGGGTAAGGTAAGGCTCTCCACTAGTGATCCGGAGGTCGTGCGCAGTTAAATTTTTTTAATAGTTATATTAGTGGGATGTTCCAGAGAGGAAGATACTCTCAGTAAAGTCCTGGTATAAGGACACCATTCAGAATTGAAATGTTTCTTGAAATGGCTTAGCCGTGTTTGGTGACAAGATCTGAATATCTAGGTACTTCCCTTCCTTTCTCTCCCCCATTTCCTCCCCCTCCCCACTTAATTTCAGCTTCACAACTGGGAATGTTTAGAATTTGGAGATGCTGTAGTCTTTCTGGATTCAGACGGGAGCAGTTGGAACTCTTGTGAGGTATCCACGTAAAAAAAATACCCTAACGGTTACGGAAATATCTGATGATAAACGATCGACAGTTGTGCACCTTCAGTGTCGACTTCTCTTGCTTCAGAATTACAAAGAGCATCCATTAGAACGGACGTTTGGTCCACTTAAATATTCAATTAACGTAAACTAACTTGTAATCTCGACACGTAATCACAATCACTGATATTGAAGAACTTTACAAAAACCACATTAAATTAACTAATTGTTTTACTAAAATACCGACCATGAGAGAAAAACGCGTGCAGTTCGCAATCGTAAAGAAACACATAACTAACTTTTTTAATTTAATTTTTTTTTTATATGTTTCTTTTTCTCTATAGTTATTTGTTTATTTTGTTATTTTTATTCATGTTATTATCCTGACAAAGAACCAATCGGTTTTGAAACATGTAGATATTATAACATTGATTATAGTGGTTTATACAAAAGTTATTTGTTTCATTTACATGAATAAATACTTCATCACAATCAACACATCTGCCCTGATGATGGACATATCAGCTTAAACCATCTTCAGTAATCTCCTTCTTTTTGAACCCTTACTAACAAGTCATTGCGTTCAAAAGTCTGATTATCCACTCGAGCGCTTTTTGCCACATTATGGCACTATTTCCAAAACCTCGGATTGCTTTCTTGCCAAAATGTGGCAAATTTTTTGTGTTTTTTTTTTATTAAAACGACTATATAATATATTGTACATTCAAAATATAACAAAATAAGTATTCTTTAAAATGTTTTAAGGTTAAAGGTTTAATTATATATATTTTTTTTATAAATCCTACAAATATGTGATAATAGACAAAATATAGGGGAATTCATTGGCTACATAGAACTATAATCAGTTTGTATGTCTCCATATTCAAATTCGGAGGTATAATTTTTTATAATTGGATAATTGGTATATCATCGTTTTGGTGAAAATAATATTATGAACCAATCAAACGATCATTGCTATCTTTTTCTGATTGAAACACGCTTCATTTGCAAACCTTGAAACGGTAAACTGAAAAAACGTGAACTGCAAAAGGATAATTCAATTTCCTCTCTTGTCGCTAATGAGTTCTACTTCTTTGCAAAGCGGAGGAAAATAAATACAAAAAGTTGGTAAAAGCTCAAATGATCGGACGGCAAGTCGAACGGACGAATCGGATGCCCATTGAGAAAGAAGTAACTAGATTAGTCTCGCCGCTTTGAAATAATCGACCATATTTTTTTAAATTTCGTAGAGAGTAGAGCAGTATAAGACAACACAGTGAACAGTGAAATTAATTAATTAGAGCACGCTGAAGATATATATATATATATATATTTTTTTTTAAGGCGGAGACGGTTTACAAGCAGTTCCCGTGAGCACTTAGGCCATAGGCCCATTGTGCTATCTCCCATTTTACCTCAATCCTTTAATAACAAACCAGTCCCTTTAATAAAGTTCAACAGGGTTGTCATTGGATATGTGGCTATGTCTTCTGGTTCTACTGTATGTCTCCCCTGGTATCTGAGCCTAGTTCCCACCAGGGCAGGACATTGGCACCATAGGTAAATTGGAGTCTCTTCATCCTCTTCACATTTTCTGCATATATTAGTGTTTTCCACTCCCAATATCTGCATGTGTCTCCTGAGATGGCAGTGTCCCGTTAATAGTCCTACCAGTTCCCTCAGCGAGTTTCTGTCCATATCGAGTAGTTTCCTGGTTCGTCTAGGGTCCGGTCCTTTTATGAGAACTTTGGATTGTCTCATTCCGGGTGCCCTCTCCCATTCTTTGCAGTATTAAAGATATAACTTTTTGAATTTATATTAGGTCCTTACACATGAAATTGGCGTTTTGCCGTACTGGCAACTTTGATCTCAAATATCTTCTCTTTGGTTAGGAATTCCAAATTCAAATTTATACAGCTATTTACTCATGTATTTGTGTTTCGAAAATGATAATTCATTTGTATTTTTCTTAATTGTTTTTTTTTCTTTGTGTCACTTAGTTTACAAAATGGAAAACTTGAAATATCGCGCTATTTACGAGTTCCACCGTGGTACCTTGTTGCATAAACCGGCACAATAATGAATGGATTTTAAATCGAATCAATCACCTGTGATGAAAAGTGGATCCTGTACGATAATCGGAAGCGCTCATCGCAATGATTGAACCCTGCCAAACCAGCCAAACCATGCACCAAGCGAAAATTGACTCCAAAAAAGTTACAGGAAAATACATGAAAAATATTAACAAGTAGGGTAAATTATTGATTTTTACTTACAGGTCCCACCTGGCAAATTCTATTTCGGCAAAAGCAAGTTTATTTCAATAAGAAAAACTCTATAACGTTTTTATAAGACAATTAAAAGCTACTTTGAAAAATTCTAACCAGCCAGGTTAAGATTTAAACGTATAAATGTGGAGAAAGAAGTTAATCTATCAATAATATATGAACAAATTTAACAATTGTTTTAGCCGTGTTTACGCAGTTTCCAAATTGATTCAATAAAAAAAATAAAACAGACAGACGAAAGAAATTAAATTTTTTATAAGAAAAACTACACGGCACTCAAGTTTATGTAGTATTTTTAAATAAAAACATTGTTTAAGAGGGTATTACCAGAGAATACCGGAAATTAGTCCATTTTAAATCAAATTCCAGACGTATTGACTCTGTTTTCCAAAAAAACTTAAATTGATTTTGAAATATTGTTATTTAATCTCGTACACGCAGTTATAAAATTTTGAAAAACTAGGTGTATTTTTAATATACTAAGGTTATACCGTTGGTCGTTGGCAGATTTGTTCAATTTTCAAACGATAGATTCTATTAAACAACACAAATTTCAAATCATATAAGCATATATATCAATAAATTGATAAATATGTTTTTTATCTTCGTCTAAAACCTTTGTTCACCCCGAGTAAGGTTCTTTCTGTTCATCCAGTTTCTATATCTTGTCCTGCTGAGCAATTTTTTTTTGTTATCTCATCAAATCTCTCATCCACCACTAATTATTGATGAAATAAATTTAACATAACACGTCCTCTAAGATTATTTTACAATCGAAAAAATAAAAACCATGATTGCTTCTTATTTTTACAAAAAAAAGTGTTGGAGGTATTTTTTCTTTAATGGCTCTCGTTTTTAATGAGAAGTGAAAAGAATTTCCTTCACGAACGTGATTTTGAACAATTGCATTTAATTTGACTCTATTACGTGCTTTTTCGTGATTCCATGAAAATGTTTTTGGGAGTTGAAGTAGTCATTATTACAAGTGAAATGTGGGGACTATGCCACGGTATTAATTTAAACAACGTCGTTATTTTCATAGATATGTTTTTCCTTTCGGAACTCGTTGGTTAACGAACGTATAGGTTATAGGTATCTACTGTAAAAAAATAAGACGAAAAGCCACATTTTTCAGTATCGCCTAGGTCTAGGTGAAAGTTAACCAATCAGAATCAAAACTTTTTTTGAAATGGCTTTATTTAGCCGTGTCTGGTGACCAGATATGAATAGCCAGGTACTTTGAAACATTCCTCTACTCTATCTCATTCTCCTCCCACTATCTTCAGCCTCACAAAATATCCCAATCGGGGATGCCATAATCTCACAGACGGGTAGTAGGAGTTGAGACTCTTGGGTAGTGTTCACATAAATGGGTTATAATATTGCGTGTTCGGCTGACAATGTCTTCTGAAGGACGATTCTTCTTCTACTTAAATATAAAGAATTGTATCATTGAAGAAGAAGATAACAATGATAATATATATTTTTTAAATATGAAAATGAACAAGACACAGAAAAATAATAAAAGATAATGATCGCAACTGGGACAAATACATTCTTTGAATACTTGTTTCCAATAATAAAGGTAGCTGCCAATAATATGAAAAAAACATTAGTCGAAGACTAAATGTAATAAATAGCTTTATAATAAATCCGTTGCGACGTTTTCAAATTTATTTTAAGGAAATCAATGTTTAGCTCGATTTAATTGAAAGTGAAAAAATTAATAATTGACGAAGAGAATAAGAACAACAAAATAAGAAAAACTCTCCATGAAAATATGAAACAGACCGGCTCACTGGGACTCGAACTCAGATCCTCTAGGATTAAAGGAACCGGCATTTCTCTACTAATTGAACTATAGCTACCTTATTACATTATACCATTTTTATCGATGTCATATTTTGAATTACTAACATTATGTTAATTAAAATAAATAAAAAAAATACAGTATATTTGCGGCACGTTCCACAGTGGATGATACTCTCAGTATCGCCCTGGTGTAAGACCATCACTGAGAATTGAAACGTTGCTTTGAAATGGTTTTAGTAGTGTTTGGGGACCAGATTTCTTAGCCCCCTTCCTCTTCTTTATCTTCTTTACTTCCCCACTACCTTCAGCCTCACAACATACTCCACTTGGGGATGCTATTGTCTCAATAGCTCCAGACGGGAGCACTTGGGACTCTTGTGCGGTTCGAGTATTCATGTAAAAAAAAAATAATATTGATATACCATATTACAGACGTTATTCTCCAAAAGTATTTTTTTTTTTTAAATTTCCTATACATCAGTTTTCCAACACTTGGTTACCGAAATCAAATTTAAACTTGCGGCCTGGTTTGCAGTTTCCAAGGGCTCCCCACGATCGTATGATCTCACACAATTAGATTACTTTCTTTGGAGGTATGTGAAGTCACTAGTCTATGCTGATAAACCAGAGACGTTGGACCACTTGGATGTCAACATTCGCTGTGTAATTGCTGATATATAGTCCCAGTTGCGCGATAATGTTTTCGAAAATTGGACTTCACGATTGCGCTTCTTTCGAGCTAACCGTGGCGCTCATGCCCGATATCACATTTATTAAATAAAGCCAATATCATAGACCATATTATTTTAATGTTTTTTTTTCGTTTTGAATTTGTATACCTCTAAAAATACACTCTTTATAAGCACTTTAGTATATTCCAAAGTGCAGTAACGAATAGCGAATTGACAAAACCAAAAAAACATTTTAATGCATTTTTGAAAGGTGTCATTTTGGTTATAGTTCGGCAGGTTTACTTGACGGTACAGGGTTGGTTGGTTGGAGTAGAAAGGTAACCCCTCTCCCTGCAGTGGCTTTGGATAGAGAGCGGAGTGGCTGATTCAATACAAAGGCTTTAAGGGAGGTCCCTGCCCGCGTGTACTTTCAACAAATTTATGGCACTGAAGAAAAGTAACCCCGACGTGTGAGGAGGGTTTTCTCAAACGTAGTTTCAATAAAAGAGTAAAAAAAAACGAGTGTGCTTTAGATCACACGACGAAGTAAAACTTCTATAGAGAAAGAAAATGTGCGCGGGCACTGCTCTCTCTTGCTCCTACAGTGTGATACAGCCCGTTCGCCTCGCCCGACTACACTTTTTGTAACATTCTCGTCTGGAATTCGCCAGCTTACCCCCCAAGTAAAGCGTGCATAAAGAATTTTTACTTAAAAAATAATTGTATAATTTATTATCTAACATGTCTTGATTAAAAAAGCTTTTTAATATCAAAATTTTAGGAGTTACTCTTACGTCCTACCACGAAACTGTATGGAATACACTTTTTTTTTCAATACAAATTTAATAATGCCAGAGCTCACCACCCCATTACATAGAGAGAAATTACAAATCACAAAAGTTTCATCGTAATCGGATGAATGGTATAGGAAATAATTTCATAACCCCTGAGGTCACCATTATACATAGATACCTTTGGGGGAATAACAAATCACCAAAGTTTCATCGCAATCGAAATAATGGCATAGGAACACATACAGGACAAACAAAGAAATATTCTTTTTTTATGTACGTATTAAGATATGGAGCCTTGAAAGTTTCTTCTCTTGTCAATCTCCCGCCATTTTACTTTAAGTTCACTATAGTTAAAGATACGATGTTCACCTCAACATCATCCAGAAACCTTATTTTAAACAGAGGCGTACCGCCGTGTGTACCCTACCCTCCCTAACTCGTATAAACATATCTATCATGAATAAAAGAAACGAAACGTAATTTTCAAAAATTCGCTCAAGTACACAACCCCGTAACGCAACTTTGCCGCGTCACAACGACCACATACAACGTTGGAGCTAAATATGTATAATAATATTCCTTTGAGTCATATTCATTTTATTTTTTCATAAAATACATTAAAACATTTACATATATATGATTCAATAAATCACCATACTTGGCGACTGACTATTTCATAGTGACTAATGGAATATAATTATTTTGTGGGGTCCAGTGAAGACATGTGGATTAATTATATAAACATGTTGAAAATACGAAAAATTGTAGTAGAAAAATTGTAATGGAAATAAAAAGTATAATTTTAGTTTTCGAAAAAAAAAATTGTGTGCGGCATGCCCGTCAAGAGGCGAATAGTTTGTATTGTCTAATGGGTCAGTAGGGAATCGATGGATGAATGACTATTTAGAATCATGCAACCACTTTAAAATGTCATTCAAAGTTATTAAATTTTTTTTTTAAATTGCCCATAACGTAACCTAACGCAATTTATTTAACCAATTTTTTAGGTGTCCGGTCACCGGAATAGGTATTGCATGAAATAACAAAAGTAAAAATATGTGCCTTGGGAGTCATTACTAATGAATCTGTTTTGATTACTTGTGCAAAAAATAGCTGCATCCGTAGATAAGTTTTATAAAACTGATAAAAAAAATTTTTTTTTTAAAAAATTATTTAAATTAAATTCAATAATGTTATGTCACGTTTTTAGATTTTAACGGTTAAAAGCATTTTCTTTGTTTGGATCTGCCGGATCTGCCCTGATGATGGACACTGCTCTGTCCGAAACGTCGGCTAAAGAAGGAGGTAGCGCAACACGGCAAACACCCAAAAACAAACAATGTTATTATTAAATTCTGCAAGTATTTTGGTTTTTATTTTTGTTACAGCTGTTTCGGCTATTTTCAAATTGTGGTCTTAACCACATTTAGACAAAGTACTTATACAATTTCAAATGTCCATTTTGGAGGTGTGTAAATTGATTTATAATGGGTTAAACCGATTTGCCGAGAAAACAATTCTCCAGATTCTCCCCAAGGTATTTTGAAATCTGTTTTCCCCGCACTAAGTATGCACGCGTTCTTAATTGTTTCGTAATGAGTAATGACGTTACTGCTATGATTTATTGTGGTATGTTATATTGCTTAGATTTTTTGAATATACTAAGAAGGGGGGAATGGATTATTTTCCTTACTTTATTAATTAATGTTAAATTAGGGTCAATAATAACATTATTAAAGTACATAAAAAAATGGTGTTCTACGAATTAAACACAAGAACAATAAATGAATTTTTTTTTGTCTAATTTTCAAACGGCCTTCGACAAAAGTGGCCAACTCCATTTTTATTGTATCCACTTCTTTCGTCAGCTAGTGTGAAGGCTTTTGTAAGATCGATCGGGTGGCAGCCCCTTCTATCGCTGCACCCCCCACCCCCACCCCCTCCTCACAGACCCGAAGTGCTCTCAATTACCAAATTGCACTGCTTAACACTGCGGCGCCTCGCGCTCCGGTACATATTACCTACCCTCTCTACTAATGCACCCTAATGACAGTTGGTCCTTTCTTTTGATTGACTTTTGTGGAGAGGGTAATTGATTGGGTATTGAATTAAACACTTAGATAATTTGGTCTCCGGTGACCCGAAAACATTAAAAAATCAGTAGGTATTGTACAGTTAGGATTGGGGTGAGTGTTTGTTTGGTTACTCGTCTGCGTGACCAGTGATGACACGTTGGAGGAAATTTTTTTTGTTAGATTTTGAAGAAATAAAAAATGAAAAAAAAGTCACGGGAGACCAAAATTTCTTCAACAAATTTTACTTTCATTTTCAAACAGAGATACACCGTTGTTGTTTCAGAGTGCCAAAATTTTACCTGTAAAGGCTATACTATGGCAGAAAATAATAATTCTGCATATATTTACCCCGCAGCATAAAGAAAAAATAGAACATAAATACAGCACTAGATTCACGCGCAACGACGGGTTAATAGTACCGAAATTTAATAATAAGTACTGACAGAGAACGTTTGAATACAACATACCGAAGATATTTAAATTATTACCTGACACTATAAAACAATGTAATTCTATGAATAAGGTTAAATACATGGTGAAAAATTGGCTATCGGAAAAAAAATATTTATGTTGTGTATGAAAAAAGTATGAAAAAATGTTATCTGTAGATATAAGATGTAAATTATGTATATGTTACTAAAAAAAAAAACTCAAATAATGTCAATTACTGGTTAAAAAGTCAACTATGTCCATTAACACCCCATATATATCATATTTTTTTATATAAAACTTCTGTGTTTTAATAAAAAAAGAGTTGGTAAAAATATCCTCAAATATAACCACTTAATACCGCTTTATAAAAGAATACAGTAACGGTCGGCTTACGTTTCAATTTTACCGATATTTTACATTATATATAGTTTCACTCGCACCGCGAATTGCGGTTTTAATTGGAACTGATGGATTGCGATTTCCTTTTAATCCAAATGTATTTCCAATTTACACTTTTTTCCATTGGAATAAGAATTGCCGGGATAAAACAGATTGCATACAAGTATCCGCTTTTGATTGGATTCTTTAAAGGAATTTCGTGGACGAATTCTACTTTTTTAAATGGCTTTGATTGAATTTTTATCTGCAGATTTGTTTGAGATTCGGAGAAATTAAATACCAACATGGACCAAAAATCCATACTAAAATTTTAAATGTTTAAAAATATTTTTCTTTTTTAAAGTGTAACGTTAAAATAATTATGTTTTAATTAAATGGAACAATATTACTTTGTTAAAACCACTGATTTATTAAATTAATGCCGACCGGTTTCGGAACAACCGTACCTTCCTCAGGGCAAAAATATAATGGTTTGACAATCACAAAAGAGTGAGAGTGTACAATTTATTACTAAGTGTTGTGGTAGGGATGGAGGCGTGGTTAGGAATTAATGGAAAGTTGTGGGAGGGAGCAGAACGGACATCGAAAGGGAACAGATTTAAGATTGGGCTATAAGTTAATGTTTGCCCTGAGGAAGGAACGGTTTTTCCGAAACCGGTCGGCATTAATTAAATAAATCACTGGTTTTATGAAAGTTATATTTTTTCATTTAATTATAATGGAAAATCACAAAGTAATAGCTAGTATCAAAAGTAATATTTTATTCATAAACAATTTGGAGAGCGGATATTTTATTCATAAACTATTTCACAATTTAATCACTTAAAATAATATAAGAAATTTTTATTTTAATTTTATTATTTTATTTTATTTGGGAGACCAACAGTATACATACATTATTAATAAGGCAAAATTAATTAAGTTATATTAATTGTACCATTTACAGGTTTCCACATGGGTTTTGTATGTGAAATGATTTAAAAGATGACATGAAAAATTACATAAACAAGTTGATTGAAAGGGATTTGGGAGAGGGTAGGATGGGGGCGGGGGGGGGGGGGGGGATCGGTCAAGTTGAGATATAGTATGTAAGATAGAGAGCTTTAATTCTGTATATGATTGCGGGAAGTCAGACAGATTTTTAAAATAGTTTGTAGAACTCATTCTTTCTTTTTTTAAACTGATTAGTAAAGTAACAGTGCGTATATCTGAAAGGAGAAGGGGGAATGGAGGGTGTAGAGGGTGAGGGAAGGTTGCGGAAGAGATACATAATAAGTGCAGCGAACATATGGGAGAAAAATAATTAAGAGCAAAATATTTTTAAGAAATATATTCAAAAGAAAAATATTCAAAGGAAAAAAAAAATATATATATATATATTTAAAGGAAAAACATTTAAAAGAAAAACATTTTAACATAAAATATATAAAAGTTAAACATTTAAAACGAAAAATTTAAAAGAATAATATTTTTTTTTGGAAAAATATTTGATATAGTAATTAATCCATAAAGTAAACATTTTTAAGATAAACATATTTAAAAGAAAAATAGACGAAAGAAAATAAAAAGAAGTATGAGTTCCGGTTCAAGTCTCGCTGATTTTACGTCTGAAGTATGTTTGGGGTACGTTCCAGAGTGGTCGTGTCAGTATCGTCCTGGTGTGGACCACTATTCAGAAATGAAACGTTGCTTGAAATGGCTTTAGGCCGTGTTTGATGAGTAGTTTTGAATAGTAAAGTACATTTTCTCCACCTTCCTCGCCTCCCCCTTACCTTCAGCTCCAGAATATACTCCAATAGGGGATGCCATAGACTCGTTGGCTACATGCGGTTGGGAGCAGTTGGGACTCTTGTGCGGTATTCACATCAGAAAAATGATAAAAAATTATAAAACGGCTATAAACACTCGGGCCCTCTTTGCCACAATATGGCACTATTTCCACAACCACGGATTGCTTTGTTGCCAAAATGTGGCAAATATTTTTTTATGAAAGCGACTATATAATATCTTTTACATTCAAAATATAACCAAATAAATATTGTCTAGATTCTTTAAAATGTTTTAAAGTTAGCGATTTAATAATTCTCCTTTTATAAATCCTACGAATATATGATAATAAAAAAAAGCTAGGTGAATTCATTTGCTATGTATATAGAACTATAAGTTTAGTTTGTTTGTCTCGATATTCAAATTTGGAGGTATGATTTTTTTAACGTGGGCGGAAAAATTCCTTAGGCAATCCGAGAAAAAAGTTTTAAATTGCTGTGTCCCACGGCCGGCATAGTCCAGCGGTAGGGCGTTAGACTCCCATTCCGAAGGCCGCGGGTTCAAACCCGGCGTGCGCAAATAAATTTTATTTAATTGATTTGTGTTATTTATAGTATATTTGCGGCACGTTCCAGAGTGGAATATACTCTTAGTATAGCCCTGGTGTAAGATCACCATTCAGAATTAAAATGTTGCTTGAAATGGCTTTAGTGACTAGATCTGAATAGCCAGGCACTTCCCCACCTTCCTCTACCTCGTCTCCTTCCCTTCCTAACTTACCTTTAGCTTCATAACATACCCCGATTGGGGATGCCATAGTCTCGCTGGCTCCAGACGGGAGCAGTTGGGACTCTTGTGAGGTATTCACTATAAAAAAAGTGGTTATGACAACAAAATGTAAACCAATTACTACCTTTTTAAAAAATATTATTCGATCCTTAAACACGTTTTTAATTCTTATTTAAAAAAAAATACTCACGTGAATAATTGAAAGCACTTTAATTAAAATGCAACTTAATTAACAGCTTGTGCAGTGCAGTCTGTTGCGCTCCCCATCGCACAGTGCATACCCGCACAGTGGTACAAGTCATAATTATTCCGCACCAGGATCTTCCCCATGGAAATCAGAAGTCAGCTTCTGTCTGGTCTGACTGTGTCCCAGGAGGTGAATGTGGTCACTGATCCTATATTTAATTATACTACGAAAGAGCTTTGAAGTAGCGATGAAAGTGGCTTCTTTGCAGAAAGCTTTTCGAAAGTTAATGGAATCATGTATAAATAAAAGCTATAGTGATTGTTAAATAATTTTTAGTTAATCGAATCAAGTATAAATAAAAGCAATAGTAACTGTTAAATAATTTTTAGTGAATTCAATCATGTATAAATAAAAGCTATTGTTAAATAATTTATAGTTATTTGAGGGCCGTCTGTTTCAACGCTAGCTACAGTAAATGTTAAACTGGCTAGCTTTACACTTGCGTTTAAATGCATATTGCACATGCAATGTGTCAATTGGCCAGAAGTCGTAAACTTACAAGTGTAAAGCTAGCCAGTTTAACTTTTACTGTAGCTAGCGTTGAAACAGACGGCCCTGAATCAAGTATAAATAAAAGCTATAGTAATTGTTAAATAATTATTAATTATAGTTTTTTCTCTCATAAAATATTTTTGTATACAGTTTTTTACATGATTTTGACAACCACACTAATGAATTAAATCAATTGTAAATACAAGCCATAGTAATTGTTAAAAGCGGCGAGCTAATTAACCTAGTTATCTGTAAAAAAATTGCACACAAAAACTTTAAAGAATCGAACTCCCTTAACGACTACAAGATATTTCATAACTACGGAACTCAATGTAAAAAGCTGTCAAAAAAATCGTACTTTAATTATATAAATGGAATCGAAAATTCTATACCTTCTAACATACAAAACTTTTTCACTCATATTAACTCTCTTAGAAAAAACAAACAAGGTTTACCCATCTCAATGCACTTCAAAGAAAATAGTAGTACTGATATGAAAGTGAAAGTTAACTATTTTGCTGATTTTTTCAAAAGTGTCTATGACGAAGATATCCCAGATAATTATATACCACCTTCGTCCCTAAACGAGAGCATACATATCCCTGCCGTACACATCAAAATAGACGACGTGAAATCTAAAATCAAATCTCTAGACAAAGACAAAAAGGCCGGTCCTGATAATGTACATCCTAATATCCTGATAAATTGCGTTGCTTCACTGGCTGAGCCGATTTGTTTATTGTTTAATCAATCCCTTGACACAGGTTGCTTCCCTGACATTTGGAAACGTTGTTATCTAACACCTGTATTCAAAAAGGGAAATAAAAGTGATATTACTAACTATAGACCAATATGTAAGCTATCTGTAATTCCGAAACTTTTTGAAAAACTATTACTTGATAAAATTTCACCGTGTATTAACCATATCATTGTTCCGAATCAACACGGATTTCTGTCAGGCAGATCAACTCTGACAAATCTCTCGTTATATGAAAACTATATATCGGACGCATTAGCTAACAGAACTCAAGTCGATTCCATATATACGGACTTTATCAATGCCTTTGACAAAGTATGCCATAAAATTCTCCTGGTTAAACTACGCAAGCTCGGTATAGATGGAAAACTTTTAGAATGGTTTGCTAGCTATCTGTCTGATAGAGTTCTATTTGTAAAAATCAATTTGTTCATTTCCAATCAATTTATAGCTACCAGTGGTGTACCACAAGGGTCTCATTTAGGTCCAATATTATTTTTACTGTTTATAAACGATATTGTTAATATATTTGATAAAGACATAAATGTACTACTTTTTGCTGACGACTTAAAAATATTTAAAATAATAAAAAGCGCTGAAGATTGTATCTGTCTACAAAATAATCTAAACAGATTAATTAATTGGTGTTCTCTTAACAAACTTTATCTGAACATAAATAAGTGTCATTCAATCAGATTTTACAGAATTAGTCAACCAATTATTCATTTATATGAACTTAACAACTCAACCCTTACCTCTGTCGAAGAAATTAATGATCTGGGCATAACGTTCGACTCTAAATTAAACTTTATATCCCATATAAACACAATCAATAATAAAGGAATGAAAATGCTTGGCTTCATTCTTCGAAATTCTAGAGGTTTTAGGAATATTTCAACATTAAAATTTTTATATACATCCCTAATTCGTAGTCAAGTCGAATATAACTCCTCGATCTGGTCCCCCCATTATAAATTACATTCAGATTCAATCGAAAGAATTCAACATAAATTCCTAAGACACATTAATTTTAAACTCGGTATTCCCATTGAAAACATTAACTATAATTATTTGATGAAAAGACTAAATTTATTAAAACTCTCAGATCGAAGAATTATATCCGACTTAATATTTATGTTCAAAATTGTAAATGGTAGTATAGACAGTTCCGATTTAACTAACCTCATTGAATTTCATATACCTACGAGAGCAACTCGTTCCAAAGTTCTGTTTAAATGCAACAACACCAGGACTGAGTATTCCAAAAACTCACTTGTACCTAGGTTGCATGCAGTTAGTAATAGATACGCAGATGTGGCGGATATTTTTAACTGCACGGAAAGTAGGTACAAGAGGGCTATGCTATCATATATTTTCAACCAATATTAATTTAATCTAAGTTTACCTTATTTGTACTATAAAATTTGTTTGTACTTGTATCTCTTGCTCATATCTCGTATGTCATTTCACAATCAAATGCCACAATCAATTGTTATTCTCTTTTTTGTTTTTAATTATTCCTAATATATGCTTTTGGTTTTTAATGTGAAATGTAAATATTGTTTATGGTATGTTTATACCGTAAAAAAAAAAAAAAATTAAATTAAATAAATGATTTTCAGTAAATTGAGTGTATTTTGTTTTAATGAATGAACAGGTATCAAAAACAGCTAATTATAGATTTCTTCATTAAATACATCATTTTCCTCAGGGCCTCCTGTGTGGAGTCCTGTTGGAAAACTTATATCATATTAAGCTTTGTTTTCACCACTTTCATTATTTAACAACAACCGACCTGTTTCGTATGCAATCCTTACTTCATCAGTGTTTACTAAATGTAATGTCTCTCTTTCTCTGTAATTCTTTATAGTTATAGAGATATTATCTTTAGTATTAGCACCTACTGGACCTTATTTATTTATTTACGTCTATTAAGGCTTTTACATATATATATATATATACATAACAATATTTAAAAAATTATACTCGTAAAGAGTGAAGGAAACGACTGTTCAAAACACTTGTAAAAAATTAATATAAAGTAAAAATTATTATTGAATTTGATCCACACGGTATTAAGGTACAAACTATAAAAAAATCAAAATAGTTTTTTTCTTTCAGCTGACAAAATACTGTTAATGTGTTAGTCAATTTAAATAGCTTTATCAAAATATTCCCCTACTTGATGAAAAAAACTTAAATAAGGTATGCCTACATATTAACATCGATGTACTAAATATATCAACAACATCGGAGTATTTGTTTCCCAGCTGTTAAATCCGTCGCATAGGAGTGTAATATTGGGACGTTGATATAGAATTGTTACAATAATTTGGTAGGTACTGTCTTATAATTGACCTGCCTGGAGTATGAAAAAGATTACATATAATAAATCAGGGGTATCAAACATTTAATTAATTATACAAAATGAATTATACACACAGTTTCAATCAGAAAATGATTGTGCGATCAAGATGATTTTATTAAATTTAATGAACAAAGTACGCTATCTAAATTTAGGCATTCTCAAAATTTTATTTTAGATTCTTTCAATTGCATGTGAATGAACCTCATAGTTTGGGGACCAAACCGTGGAATTATATTCTAAATGACTCCTTACTAGTGTCATAAAAATATAATATTTTTACAGTATTGACATTATTGAAATTGTCAATACTGTAAATTTGATTAAAAGACTTTGGTTATTTGAAATCACAGTACTGTTTAATGTTTTACGCACAATATAAATATAGTTTAAGAGGACACACGTACTTATAACTCGCTAGCTAGATTTTGTCTGGAGAGCTCTTGCAAAAGGAATGAATCTCTCAGATCGGCTGTGCTCGGCACGCGTCGTAACCGACACCATGTGATCCAAGCATAGCATAAACAACAGAAAAATTATAGAACTAATCATAACTAATTTTCCAATATATTACACAAAATAAAAACTAAATTATAAACACAGACATAATATAAGAGAAAATTATCAGAAACATACTTTTTGGACGCGATGAAAAAAAAAAAAAAAAAATTAAATCCTCGGGTCCAGTAAATGCGAGTTGGTGCATTGCATTTCCCATTTCATTTAAAAAAGGTTTAATTCGTTCAGTTCTTTTTCATTCATCAGGTGTTTACGTAAAAAATCGGCGCTGGACCCGAAAATGAAATGATTTGATAAAATCTGCGCTCTTTATACCACTAAGCTACTCTGCGTACAAGTGAGAAAATAATATTTTTCAAATTAAAAAAGCGAAAAGGATTAAAAAAATACGTGAAATTAAAAGGCTTCAAACAATTATCACGTTTTAATAAATATTAAGGTGGTTCAAAACCGAACTCTCGGAAATGTTTATGGACTTCCATGGGACACTCATGTCAGGGAAATCTATACAGTTCCCGGTATATTTCCAATCACAATCCTTCCTAAAAATGAAATCACAAGCATCATCCTACAAATTACCCAATAATCAACTTACACTAACATCAAGCCACTTTACAATCAAGACATCCACAACCACAATACCCGAAATAACAATAAAATCCGCGTTCCTCAAACACACACTACAAAATATGGGATAAAATCTCTGAACTATATTGCCGATATACTATATAATTCGCTTCCAGATATGTACAAAAACATCCAGCATAATAAAAAATTGCAAAGCAATGCTTTAAAAGAATATATTTTAACTACATTTAAAAATGAAAATATGTAATTGTCTTGTCATTTTTTGTTCTATCTTATATACTCGTATCAGTTTTTCCCTCTCTTTACTTGTTTTCTCTGGTTGTTTGTTCTGCTTAACCTGTCATTATTTTTATTTTTATGCTGTACTGAATGTAAAACTTATATTATGATATCAAAATACCTTTGTAAAATTGTAACTACTACCTCCTACCTATTAATTGTAAGTTCCTCCTGTCCTAAAATGAGTTTTGTAACTCATCGGGATTGCTCTGGCAAGAAATAAAAATAATGAAAAAATTATTATATTTAAGTGCGTAAAGGCAGGAAGAGAATCACACGAAGAGCAAAGCAAGATATTATCTTCCATCGAAAATTAGATTTCGAATCTCGACATGCCCCGGTAAATTTTATTAAATTAACATGACATGCGTTAGTTCATATTTAACCAACGAAAAATCGTATCTACTAGTGCAGACGCGTGAAAAACCATGGGATATCATTTTTGTAGAATTTGTGATGCTGAAAATATTAACACTTATTTGCCTTTCAAAAACAAATATTGTCAATTTTAGAGACGATAATTTTTTTTCTTTTCGAATGAACATCGTTCATAATTTTAAACTTACTAATTTTACAAATTTGGAATTATTATTAATTCATTCACAATTTTATTTTATTTTTATTTCTGGTTTATTGGTTGTTCCGATACCATTCATACAATTGCGATGAAAATTTGACGATTTGTTGTGCGCACGCCCGCGAAGGACTATATATTATTGTGAGCTCTGGCGTTATAAAATTTGTCTTCAATTTTTATAAAATGTGTGTATTTTATATAGTTTAGCGGCAGAAAAGGAAAGCGGGAAAGTGAGTAGAATGCGGGAAGGGAGGAAGGCGGGGAAGCTGGAAATGGAACGTGGGAGAGGAAGAGGAAGAGGAACGGTGACGCATTGGAAAAGACACGAAGGAGATGGGTGGGATACGAGGATGGGGCTGAGGAAGGGATTGAAAAGGAGATTGCTGCGGATGGCAAGGGATAAGTTTGGAAAATCAATGCTTCTCACACGGACAGGTGTAAGAAGTATGTATTTCATATGATTTAGGGGGAAAGAAGAAGAACAAAAGAAGAAGAAGTTCGCGGGACGGGTGACGTCAATGGGGAAGGCGTGTATTCATTTAAAAAAATCTTTAACAAACATAATTAAAACACAAGCATTTTTTTCTTTTATTTGTTATTCGTGTAATGTTTGATTCGAAAATAATAAAAAATGTTAACGTTAAAATAAATAACGGTAAGGTAGTTTTCATAAAATAAACATCATAAAATTAACTTCAGGAAGTGATTCTACATAAATCTAAAGGTAATAATTTTTTTTTCGAAATTTCAACTTTTAGGGGCACTTTTTGGGTAATAAGATAAAACTACTCCGGCGTGTACGGCCAGCACTATTACTTTACGCTGTTACGATACAGATGAATCACAACCATCCAACGTCACCACAAGCGCGCCCAGCAGGCACATAGCAAATTTATTGGGTAAGTTTGTACCTTAAAAAAAAAAAAATACATGTACATTTACATTTTTGGGCAGAACCGCGCTGGTTGTTCAGATGCATTGTACATATAGTTTTGTATCGCTGATCAAAGAACCGGTGGATTTGCATCCATTGTTTTAGCCATAGGTTTTTTATATTTTCTAGTTAGAAGTAAGATTGTAGAAATTATTGAAATTTGTACAGCGCCCTTGAGGTGATTTTTCACAAAAACGGCGCTATACAAGTCATCCAATTATTATTATTATTATTTATTATTTTTAATAGGTACATACGTCTTTTTGTTTGGGAAGAAAATGTTGGAATTTAGGAAAAAATTGCTAATCTTTTTTACTCCCATGATAGTAAAAATAAGAAAGTATACATATTTAGGAAATGAAATTAAAAGAATTTGGCATTCTCAGACTATAAAAATATTACCATTTGTTATTTCGGCTACTGGCATTATACCTAGCTCTCTCATTAAACTCAATTAGCATTTATTGGGTAAGATTGTACCTTACACCAAGGATTTTTAATAGGTACATACGTCTTTTTGTTTGGGAAAAAAAAGTTGGAATTTAGGAAAAAGTTGCTAATCTTTTTTACTCCTACTATCATGTCCACATCCCAAAGTTATTGCACTATACCCCCGGGCACCCTGTATAGGGAAGGTTTTGAAATTCTTAACCAAAACCACCGAATTTTCAAAATCTATATAATTGATTTCTCCTCTAAAGTTCTTTAGTCCTCTCTCTTCTAGCGTTATGTAAATATTCATATTCGAGAATGCGAAAAAAATTCATCAAAAACTTTTTTAATACGGGCGAATAAAATTCATACAAACCAATGAAAAATGGAGCCCGCAAATATTGAAAGTGAACCCGGACCTATTATTATTAAAGGGGGTTAGAAATACACTGAATGTTCCGGCCGAGGAGGTCATACCACACTGGAGGTCGCTAGGGGAAGAGGCGATACTGAGAGTTCTGCCAATCTGTACAGTTGGGGACGTCGGTATTGGAGATATTGAAACTACCGGTGCAAGAATTTTGGGAGGCGGGAATGGGTACCGCCACCCCGAAAACCATTTATTGGCTAACCAACACCTCTACCATAGGTCACCCCAAGTGGTTCGCTAAGTATGGTGACTTAGCAGGGGTTCCCGGGTTTATGGGGTGAGGTTTGTCTAGGTCTTGGCGGCGGATGATCTGGATACACTGAACCCCAGATTCCTACCCAACCCTTAAACCTTTTTTCTTCCCAGAACTTCCTTTCCTTAAAACACCCTCCACACAGCATCCCCAAAGATGACATAGGCCTTGATGGAAATTATTTTTGTCAGGGCCTCCTGTGTGGAGCTAATGTAAAAAAAAATAAAAATAGGTCGTTTGTATGTATAAGGGTGTTAAGGGGTAAAGTGCATTAACTTCGGGAGGTGATTCTACATGATGGTAGGAGTAAAAAAGATTAACAACTTTTTCCTAAATTCCAACTTTTTTTCCTATACAAAAAGACGTACCTATTAATAAAATTGTTATGAGCCTTCCGGGCGCGATTGTGGCGACGTCGATTGCCCGTATCATAACAGCGCAAAATATGTAATAGTGCTGGCCGCACACGCCGGACTGATTTCATCTTTTTACCATAAAAGCACCCCTTTTTTACTTTTATCATCACGTAGAATCACCTCCCTTAGTTAATGCACTTTACCCCCGGACACCCTGTATATTCTTGTAACATATAATAATTTTCTGAAGCTTTTAAGTCTTAAGTAATTAGTTGACGGCCTCCGTGGTCGAGGGGTAAGGTTTTCGACTAGCTATCGAAGCGCGCGGGTTGGAATCCCGGCGTGCGCAAGAAATTTCATTTGATTATTTCACAATTTAATAATTAAAAATAACATACGGTATATTTTGTGATACATTCCAGAGTGGAAGATATTCTCATTATCGTCCTGGTGTAAGACAACCATTCAGAATTGAAACGTTGCTTGAAATGGCTTTAGCCGTATTTGACGACCAAACTGAATAGCCAGGTAATAAACTGAATAGCCTTCATTAGGGTAAGTGGGGAGCCGAAGGAGACGGGGAGATAAAGAAGTACCTGGCTATTTAGATCTAGGCACCAAAACCCCTAAAAATTCAGAAGTTAGGTTATTGAAGTTTTTTATGGCCTGGTAAGTATAATGGTTTTGCATTTGTGTTATTTTAAAATAAGTGCAATAAATTGATATCCATTTCTCAATAGTGTTTAAAATTCTTCATATTATTTTTTTTTTCTTTAGACTTTTTTATAATGGAAGCTTGCTTAAATATGTGATCGGCGTTAGGTATTGGACACAATTTAAATAGTGATTCTGTTGAGAAGGTAGTTTCTTTTTTAAAGTATTACTTTTATGATGGTTCTCTGTGAAACTTTTACTGAGTTTAGATTGTTTTTGTAAGATCCTCCCTAACCTATAATTCCGTAGATAAGAGTGATCAAGGGTAGTACACATTTTATATTATTTTCCCATTTAAAATATTTCTTAATCTAATAAATATAGATATATATATGTTAACGGAAATGTATGTAATCCGTCATTGTATTCAATTCCTGGGAAATGTATGTAGTTCCTAAAATCGCCCTGAAATGTGTGAAATAAATTATATAAGACACATTTCCAAGGAAATCTATACATATCCTAAATAGCAAACGGAAATGTAAAACATTTAATAATAACATAACTATAAAGGGAGCACTTTTTTTCTATCACAAACCACGTTAATTACTTAAATAACAGACTGATTACTTACCAAATGAAAGATTCACTTTATAAGAATATAACAAATAAAACAACGTGTTTTATTACAGAAAGCATTCTTTTATAAATTTCCTAATACGATATTGGGATTATATACATGTATGTATTAAATAATTTTTAAATCAATCTTCTATGCATCTATGCATTTCCTAAATAGCTTCGGAATTGTATACATTTTCTAGAAGTTGTATATAATTTCTAGATTTCATACATTTCCTTATTCTCTTAACTCTCTCTAATGTGACTATTCCACTTCAAGTTTTGATCAATAATAATTACACCTAGGTATTTTATTTAGAAGGAGAGTATATTACAGAATATTCCTCCAATACATAAGTTTGGGAGAGATAATGTACACGAAAAAATGCAAAATCTTCTTTCCAAAGTTGTTCCAAATCCTCTTTTTAATTTTAATTACCAAAAATAATATTTTAAATCTGACAGTTCGTTTTTCAATGGTCCTTACTGTCCCTGCAATTTCCATGTTCTGTTCAATGTTCATGTTGGAGAAACTTTTCCAACGCGGAATTTACACACCCGATATTATGTAGCATTGAAATATGTCAGATTCAATAATTCACCCATTGGGGATTTTTTTAATACACTTCACCTCCACAGGTATAAAAATTATTCAGCGTAAAAAAAGTTGTGCGTTTTTTCGATCTGTTTTTTTTTTAAATAAGGATCCAGTCCATTTTTTTTTAAATTTTTAATAATGTTATGAAATTCTTACTTACATAACAGCATATTTATTTTAATTTTTTTAGTTAATTTTAACAATTAGATTAATTTTGGAAGTTTTAATTTAAATTAAATTTTGGATAAATATTATTTATTTAAATATATAAATTTTATTTTCATTGTTTTTATTTATTTTTTAAAAAGAAGGACAAACATTCGCGGTTTACGAATTCCTAATATTTGAAAATCTCTTACTACCACCGCAGTGAGCGGAAAATGATGGTCGTGTCGTGATGGAGGACTTAGCCAGCCGAGGAATTAAACACACGACGCTTAGGTGGGAGCCAAATGCGATGCCTCTTTCGGGCACTGATCGGTCAAAATACTGTTGTTCTCAGAAATACTAGTATAGAACTTAAAGAAGTTAAATAACCTTTGACCTTTGACGGCCGGCGTAGTCCAGCGGTAGGACGTTAGACTCCCATTCTGAAGGCCGCGGGTTCGAACCCGGCGTGCGCAAATAAATTTTATTTAATTGATTTTTGTTATTTCACAATAAATTATTTAAAAAATATTTTTTAGTATATTTGCGGTACCTTCCAGAGTGGAAGATACTCTTAGTATCGCCCTGGTGTAAGACCGCCATTCAGAATTGAAACTGACTTTAGCCGTGTTGAGTGACTAGATCTGAATAGCCAGGTACTTCCCCACCTTCCTCTTCCTCGTCTCCTTCCCTTCCCCACTTACCTTCAACCTCATGATATACCCCAATTGGGGATGCCATAGTCTCACTGGCTTCAGACGGGAGCAGTTGGGACTCTTGTGAGGTATTCCCTTTAAAAATAAAAATAAATTCCTAACTACCATCATAAAATTAACAAATTTAGTATTATCCCTGCGATAGGTCACCCTAAGTGGTTCGCTACGTTTTGAGACTAAGCAGGGGTGCCCGAGGTAATGGGGTGAGGTTCGTCTAGGTCTTGGCAGCGTTTGACCATCTAGTTTTAAAGGACTGGTTGAGGAAGACCTTACCAAAACCTCTCCAGCTGGACTCTCTCGCCTTGCACCGCAGTGAGAGGGATGGACTCATACGTCCGTCACTTTTGGACACTTTGACTCCCAGATCCCTACCCACCCCTAATACCCTTTTCCTTCTCAGAGCTTTATGTCCTTCCTTTCCCCAAAAAGGCCATCCTCAAAGATGATGTAGGTCCTGAGGGAATTTTTTTCTTCAGGTCCTCCTGGAGCTAATCTAAAAAAAGATAAAACATTTCTAGTATTTTTTGTGGTAGCATAAAGTGCGTATTTTTGAATGCGAATGAGGCAAGGAGTGTGTATCAAGACTGAGTTGTTTGGGGGTCAACCCTCTCTACCTAATGAAACATCAGATATCTCCAAGTACAAAGTTTTGAGATAACGAGAAAGTAATAATGGAATTCAGTTCACAAATGAAATGTTATTTACACGTGTCTCTGTTTTACACATTGAATACGCTATGAAAGCGGGAGGCATAACGGCCCGGTACATTAGTACGACATTTTTAAAATATATTTTTATTTTGGCTATATTACTCATGTACAAACAGAAAAATTGTAAATTTTGATTTCCCGAAAATGAATAAATAAATATGTGAAAAAATCAAAAAGTTGATTTTTTGTGATTGGGAGAGGCTGGTATTTTTTTTTACATTAGGTCCACACAGGAGGCCCTGAGGAAAATAATTTCTCTCAGGCCTATGTCATCTTTGGGGATGCTGTGTGGAGGGTATTTTTAAGGAAAGGAAGGAGAGGAAGTTCTGGGAAGGAAAAAGGTATGAGGGTTGGGTAGGAATCTGGGGTTCAGTGTGTCTAGATCATCCGCCGCCAAGACCTAGATAAACCTTACCCCATAAACCCGGGCACCCCTGCTAAAACACCAAACGTAGCGAACGGTATAGGGATAATCTTTGGTTTATATTTTTTAACCTCTCTGGTATCTCTCGACCGATCGTCTTGCATTGTGGCAGGAAGGATGGATTCATACGCCCCCCACTCCTAGACCCACTGATCCCTAGATTCCCATCCACCCATCACATATTTTCCTTTCCAGAATTTCCTCTCCTTCCTTTACTTAAAAATATCCTCCACACAGCATCCTCAAAGCTGACATAGGCCCCGAATTAAAAAAATTTCTTCTGGGCGTCGTGTATGAAGCTAATGCAAAAAAAATCAAAATATTAAACCCATATAAATTTAACAGGTTATTATTACATGAATTTTCAGATAAGCCACATTTTGCAAAGACTATGCGCTTTAGGGCCGAGGTCACATAAAATGCACTGAGAGATAAACTGTTAGGGGAGAGATTTACGAGCGTATTTCCGCACACGTTGTAAGATTTCCTTAGCAGGCGTCTGCTTTGCATGTAACGTGGAGCCATCTAGCGAACGACGCTGTAAGTTGTGAGATGATACTCACTGCGCCTTAATGACTCGTCATATCTGCCTGGTTTCTATGGAAATCGGTTAAGGCGGTGATTAACATAATAATTATTGAGTTAAATATGGAAATGTATAAAAATATATGGTTTCTAATAGAAATCGGTTAACGCGGTGATTAACATAATAATTTTTGAGTTAAATATGCATAAAAGTAATTTCGGGACAATCAGTAATGTTTTTTTTTTCAATAATAATTCTAAGCCCTCTATCATTGCTTTGGGTGAGATGCAGCATATCTGAGTTCAGAGCAAAACTAAAAACTCAATTTCGTAAATTATCGTTTTTAGAATAATGACCGTATTTCTTCAATACCTACTTTATTACTCAGTCCGAAGGATTTACTAGAACAATTTATCTTTCTCCATGACTGTAAGGTTTAACATTTTATTATAAGCAATAATTATTAAGGTTTCTGCCCACTATACCGTTCCATACCATGACCGTACTATGCACGTATCAGCCACGAAATAAATACGCTACGCCCTACTATGCCCACCAGAACGTGCTAACACCGTATGATACCGGTACGTAACGTGTTTAGTGACCGTATGATACCTGTATACACCGGGTTGGTGTCCGTACCATCTCCGTTCAATAGGCGTACGGTTCTAAAAAAAATAAAAATCGAGGGAGAATACTGGACGTTATTTAAGCAACTAGTCAATCCAATGTAATGAATTATTAAGAAATATAGAAAATATTATCGTTAAAAGAATAATATCACTATTAGAACGGGGTTAGAACGGGGATCTTACGCGTATGATCCCCGTTATAACACCGTCGCGTGCCATGCATAGAGCGGACCGGCAACTGCAAAATATTGTCATCGAGAATTCGCCGTCAGTCCGGTCATGGTATGCGACGGTGTTGGTCGGTGACGGGACGGGCTAGTGGGCAGCGTTTCATACTGATCGATAAAAAGACTATTTTTTTGCATGCGCCGCTACGGTTACGGTCATGGTTCGGAACGGTGTAGTGGGCAGAGACCATTAGCCTGAAACACTCATCCACATTGAAAAAATCTCTCGAGAAAAAATACATGATGCCGACGGGATTCGAAGCCGTGTTCTTCTGATTTCCGGTCAACTGCTCTTATCAATGTCAATGCAAATGCCACTTATATAAATAAAATGTTTCTGCCTTCGTGTCCTTCGTGTATAACAAATAATTTCATAACGCCAGATCTCACTATTCTATAACCATCCCATACGCGCACATCATATTCCCAAAGTTTCATTGCAATCGGATGAACGGTATGGCTGCGCATAACATACGAACAAACAAACAAACATTAATTTTTATATAATAGAATCGTAACCCAAGGATTTTCGAAATTAAAAAAACAAATCCACCATTAAGAATCGATACGTTAATTTTGCTTAAAATGGTCTTAACTGAATAGTTACGTACTCCCAAACTTTCTTCTTCCCTATCTCTTTCCCTTCCCTACTATGAAAGGTTACAGTTATACTGGCTCCGGACAGCTTGTATTTTTGTAGGGAAATAATTTTTTATAAATATCTAATAAGGCGGAACTGCTATCTTTTACCTAAAAAACGTGAATAAAAATGTATGTAAACATTGACATATTTTTGAATAAAAATATATGAAAACATTGATATATTTTAAAATACAAAAATGTATGTAAACATTGATATATATTTTTTAATAAAAATGTTTGTTAACATTCATAATTTAAAAAAAATGTATGTTAACTAAGATATATTTTTTAATAAAAATGTATGATAAAATTGACATTGTTTGAATAAATATGTATATTAACATTGATATATGTTTTTAATAAAATGTATTTTAACATTGATACATTTTTAAATAAAAATTTATGTTAACATTGATATATTTTTTGATAAAAATGTATGTTAACATTAATGTATATTTTAATTAATATGTATGTTAACATTGATATATTTTTTTAATAAAAAAATATGTTAACATTAATATATGTTTAAATAAAAAATGTATGTTAACATGATATATTTTTTAATAAAAATGCATGTTAACATGATATATTTTTTAATAAAAATTTATGTTAACATTGATATATTTCTTAATTAAAATTTCTGTTAACATTAACATCTATAGTCAATGGTTAACATTGATATATTTTTGATTAAAATATATGTTCTTTGATATATTTTTTGTCGCTAAACTTTTGATAAAATTGCGGTTAAACTTCTCACGTGGAAATAATTTTAGAAATGTGCGTTCGATGGCGGTCCTTCTTTATGACATGCTGAACCGTTTATAACATTCAGAATCCTTTTTAACATATCTGAGTGCTTTTATGTGGCGAGAAGGGATTATAAAATGATTTAAGCATTCAACGGCACTAAGGGTCGAAGACGCACATAACTAGTACGGAGGTACATGGAGAATTATGTTCTTAGAAATGCTAACAGGAATACTTAGAGCAGGGTGTGAAGGACCATACAATTTAGTTATTCGATAGTTTTTTTAATAATAATATGTCGTCATCATAACAAAATACATGCTCATAAACAAAAATAACGCAGTTGACTTGAATGACAATATTTATATTGCTGGAACGAAACTAGAGAAGGTACAAAGTATTGTATACTTGGGCTGCAAATTAAATGAAAGATGGGATCCTTCGGTTGAAATCAAATGCCGCATTGAGCAAGCTCGTGCAATCTTTATCCGCATGAAAAAGATGTTCTGCAGTCATGATCTCAACCTTGGATTACGAATGCGAATGGTCAGATGCTACGTGTTTTCAGAATTATTTTATGGAATGGAAGCCTGGACACTTACTGAAGAACTGTTAAGGCGACTTGAGGCATTCGAGATGTGGATCTACAGAAGAATACTAAAAATAAGCTGGATGGACAGAGTTACGAATGAAGATGTTATGGTTCGGATGAATAAAGAAAAAGAAGTTATTAAAACAATAAAAATCAAAAAACTTCAAAATCTAGGACACGTGATGAGACATCCGGAGAAGTATGAGATCTTGCATCTCATAATGCAGGGAAAGATTGCCGGAAGACGGGGTCCTGGAAGAAGGAAGACATCGTGGCTGAAAAACTTGAGACAGTGGTTTGGCCGGTCTACTGTAGAGCTGTTCCGGGCCGCAGTAAACAAAGTCCGCATAGCCAACATGATAGCCAACGTCCGTTGAACGGACAGGGCACGAGAAGAAGAAGAAGAATGTCGTCATCTTTGTAAGTTAAACAAAATATAACAAATAATTAAACAGAACAATCACAAGTCAAAGAACACGTTATATTACTTTTGGACAAATGACACAGTTCTTTCTACCAAGGACCGAAATTGTATTTAAAAAAAAAAATTGTTTACATTAACCCCACACAAGAGGCTCTGAAGAATAAACAGTCCCTCAAAGCCTATGTCATCTTTGGGGATGCTGTGTGGAGGTATTTTTAAGAAAATGAAGGAGTTGAAGTTCTGGGAAGGGAAAGTGTACGTGAGTGACGGACTTATGAATCCTTCCCTCTCGCTGCGGTGCAAAACGATGGGTCGTAAAAACCATCTGGAGAGGTCAAAGGGTCTCCCCAAACCGAACTCTCCCGATCCGACCTGACACGCAGCTGGTGGGCAGACGGATCCGCCGCCAAGACTCGGACAAACCTCATCCCATAAAAAGAATAATTCCCCTCCGAGCCAATGTCATCTTTGGGGATGCTGTGTGGAGGATTCTTTTAGGAAAGAAAATAACTTCTGGGAAGGCAAAATGTATGAGGGGTGGGTAGGAATCTGGGGGTCAGTGTTTCCAGGACGACGGACGTATGAATCCATCCCACTTTTGGGACTCTTATATTCAAATAAAATATATCCTTCTGTATTATTATTATATCTTACTTAATATTATAAATGCGAAAGTTTGTTTGGATGTATGCGTGTTTGTTACTCTTTCACGCAAAAACTACTGAATGGATTTTAATGAAACTTTACAATAATATACCTCGTACATCAGAATAACATATAGGTTATAGGCTATAATTTATAAAGCTTGCTTTTTTCCATATATTACAATTAATAATTATTGTTTAATAGAATATGTCAAAATTTGAGAATGAGATTTTGCAAAACAATGATTGAAAAATCAAAATTCTATTTTAGAAAATGTTAAAGTTAGTGAATTTATTTGAAGTACTCGCCTAATACTTTGAATCGAATCAAGAATTATTGATATTTTAAATAAATAGGTAAAGAAAATAGGCTACTCGAGGTACTAATCGTGCGCGGACGAAGTCGCGGGAATAAGCTAGTTAGAAAAATAATTGTGATTTAACTGTTATTAGAGTGCCATTTTTTTAATAATATCCCATTCCTCACATATCCCCACCATGTTATATCCATGGTCCCATCCATACGTCGTGTGAACACAATGCTAACGGTAGGGTTAAGACCCTGATCGGTTTTTTTGTGACAAATTTGGGTAGGGCCTTCTAGATAGTAAGCTTCGTGGGCAAGAAGTTCAGCTTTATTACGCAGATGTAGGTCCCGTTATTGAAGGGTTTTGGGATTTATCATTTGATCCAATAAGATGGCCGGGACATTAGAGGACCCTTAATGTTGAAAGGGTTTTTTTTTTGGATTCAAATATATGAATCTAAAGTAGTTTTCTTTGCATGGGGAAATTTTCATCTATTTTATAATTTGAAATCTTATCTTCTTAATATATAAAACAAAGTCGGGTTAGTTACACCATTTATAACTCAAGAACGGCTAAGCCGATTTTTATGATCTTAGATTTGTTGGATTTGTCTCCGTCCCGATTAACAGAATAACTATTAAAACATCGGAAAAAATCACGGGAAAAATAATTATGAAGAAAATTAATATTTTATAATGTGCGTTGGTCGACATAATTTGAATTAATTCGAACAGCTAATGAATTAAACACAACATTTATTGATTCTGAGGCGGTACGAAGTTTGCCGGGTCAGCTAGTTATTTATAAATTATGCGAATTTGTTATATTAGATTCATTGTGTGTTCAATTGTCTCCGATTTAAAATCATGATTATTTTATACAGTGAAGTTTACTTAGCGACAGCACTGACTTTGTAATTTGGATAGAAAAATGTAGTGCACGTTTTGTTGTTCTTCTAGTGTTTGTAAGAGCAAATGCTCTTAATTCTTAGATGAACTACACTAAATGGGAAGGGGAAGAGGGGGGTTGAAGTTTTTTTTTTTTTAAAAGAAAGACAAACATTCCCATTTTCCAAGTGTTGTGATGGAGGACTTAGCCAGCCGAGGATTCGAACACGGGACGCCTGGGTGGGACCGAAGCGCAATGCCCACTCAACCACTGACCGGTCGTATTTGTATTATTTATTTAACATACGATTTTTTTTTCATAATACAATCTTAAAAATGCTTCCAATTTGAAAGGAACAACTTACATACTAACTTACTTACAGACACACCTAAAATATTTTATTCTTAATTAGGTTGTAACTGTATACACTCAGCTTGACATTGTACTTTTTCGTTACGTTCATAATAAATTCATCAAAATTCATAATAAACGTTACTAAATTGTAATAGACATGGGGATAAAAAAATCATTTTTTTAAATAAAACAATCGTAAATATGTAGGCTTATTACAAAATCGCACGTATTACAAAAAGATGAGTAAATAAAGACTTACCGTTTTGTGAAAAAAGGCTATAATATTTCCTGTCTCGAAATAGTAGTCTCACTAAAGAAACACGTTGTTACTGATTTTAACAATGAATGTTATGGCGGATACGTCAGACCAACAATTAATCAGATTGAAGCTAGTGTTGCCCGTGTAAAAAATTAACGAATGGATCAGAAATTACGGTGGAAGTAGAAATAAAACGTAACTAAAGACTAGTAACTAAAAAGTAAATGAATACGTCTCATTTGGATTTTTGGAAATAAATTATTAATTTATTATGAAACCCCATATAGAAAAATACTTTGTACAGAAACTACATTTAATAAAACATGCAAAAATTCACACATTATAACGATACTATCGCATTTTATGAAGTATAAATACATGAGGTAGTAGGGTGGTAATTTTATTTTTTGTGAAAGGAAAAAAACCCGAATTAATACGATTTTAATGTTTATTCTGAGTTATTTTAAAGCCTAATATTTATTCTACAAAATTGTGCAATTTTTTTTGTATGAATAATTAAAATCATGTATAATTTTTTAACTATTTCCACGCACACTTTATTTTTTAAAAATGTACATTTATTTTGAGAAATACTCAGTGCCTTTGTAAAAAAAATGTGTATTCCGATCTAATTCATTTAAATTCTATTGATTGAAATTACCAGTTTTGATTTAATTTAGAATTTCACAAATGTTTACCTAACTTAGAGCGATTAAACTACGTACTCACGTTATCACATTCAAAATTATTATGATATTTAATTATGTCCTTATACCCGGTAACGTGAGTTCACACAAAGTTTAGTATTACCCTAGCCCAGATAGAGGGAGATTGAAAGCGGGTATAGGGCGAAAAGGGTGGAGAAGACGAAAGGGGGAGGGGGTTGGGGGATTACCGCAAACGATTTGCCGCCAAAACTGATAAAACCATTCCGTTACGCTTTCGAGTCACGTCCGTTAGAACGCTGGTCGCTATCCGTTAGGCGGCGTTACACGGTGCTGCGGTGGACTAACGGCGGATAACGGCGGTGAAAGAAAGGGAGAAAGCCTCAATTGAAACAATAATTATTAAAAAAAAAAAAAGTGATTATAAATATGTTTTGCGGTGATGTCTATTTATTTACTATTTTATACACCCATGGGGCTTTTAAATTGGGTATATTATTTTTTTAAAAGTAAATACTTCTTTAGACACGCTTGACTTGAGGGGTAAACTGGCGAATGTGTAACGAAAATTGAAATGCGTTACGAGGCGAACGGGCTCACTGTAGAAGCAAGAGAGAGCAGTGCGCGCGATTTTCTTTCTCTCTTCCTCTCTTAGTGCATGAAATATTTTTGGTAAATATTAGTCAGTATTTTGAAATACCAGTGACGCGCCAAATGCGGGGGGGAGCGGACGTCGATGCGAATGATAATAAATTTAAATAAATATGTGTAGAAAATTAATATATATGTATATACATGTATATATTTTATAGATATAAACATATATGGACATACATATAGATAGAGCTAAAAAAGTATTTACTTCAGTCGTGTGGTCTAAACCACACTCGTTTTTTTTCACTTGTGTTATTGTTATTAATAAACAAGAGGTTGCATAAAATAATTTCGTACAGTACGGTGGTTGGTACAATTGCATAACATTTAAAAGTAAACTAAAAATAATCTGAAAATATATAATAATATACAATATAAGGACTGAATCATTTTGATACTTGCTGATACCTAGAGTAGGTACGTGTAATTCTGTCTCAGAAGTAGTATATAATAATAATAAATAATAATAATATTTGGCTAATTTATATAGCGCCGTTTTCGTGAAAAATCACCTCAAGGGCGCTGTACAAATAAACTAAGATTTATAATTATAACTTGGACTTGCATCTAAGACTTATAGCTAGTGACTTACGACTAAGACTTATAACTACTGACATAACTAGTGACTTACATTATTACATATTTACACCTGTGACTTAAAGTTAGAGATTTACAACTAACATAGGTACTTATATTTAAAATTACGTGTTTTGGTTTTTGCCAGGATTGTCACTGATAACAGTGATAACATTAAAAACCACATAACAAACAAAACTCTGTAAGTATAGGCACAAACAGGTAACGTAGAAGTATTTTACACATACATATTAAATTATACATTCTACACATTATATACATATTATATATTACATACACTTTTTAATATTTTTTAGCGCCAGAAGAAGAAGGAAGTTCTTATATAATACATTACCATTTTTGACACGGTTGTAAAAATTAACTTAATGGGTTAGCTAGATTTATAGGCAAGTTTGAATTCGTGGACATCGGCAATTATTAGAATATAATTAAACAATAATAAAAAATAAAAAAATAGGAATGTTTCAATAGAATGACGAATTTATGGAAATGAGTGCCTGAAGAGATGAGTTTTTAGTTTTGATCTGAATTCTGTTGGGCTTGTTATGCATCTCAATTCCATAGGAAGTTTGTTCCAAGCTTCAGGGCCCGATACTCCGAATGCACGATCACCAAACTTAGTGTTCGGATTTCGCTTAGGTTCTTTTAACCTTCCAATTGCAGATGTTGTCGCTGATCTAAGAGTTGACTGCCTTAGACCAATATTTTCTGGAATGCAAAGTTCAGAGATATAGATTGGAGCCATTTCATTGACAGCTTTAAACACCATCCAGCAAAGCTTGTACTGGATCCTTTCAGGACACTTCAGCCAGTGAAGATTTCGGAGGTGTTCCGAAATGTGCGAAAACTTGGGTACCCCAGTGATCAGCCGTGCTGCGGCGTTGAACACTGATTGCAGTTTATCAGTTTGACATTTAGGAAGACTTGCGTAGATGCCATTGCAGTAATCAAGACGTGATATTACATATGAGTTCACAAGAAGCTTGGTTGCCTCTGTTGAAAGGTTCCTACGAACTGACTTAAGTTGTCTTAGGTAGAAGAACCCCGTGCTAACGGTCCTATTCACCTGACTTTTTAACGAAAGGTCTGAATCCAGGTAAACTCCTAGAAGTTTGACGGTTGTTTTCGCAATTACGTCGCTGCCGGAAATGGCAATTGGTGAGTTATCTATTAAATTTTGACGTCTATTCGTGGCTGCCCACAGAAACTCGGTCTTTGAAGGATTAAGCTTCAGTTTGTTTGAGGACATCCAGAGACTGATTGCTTCTAGACACTCAGTTATGCGAATTTTAAGGCCTGTGATCTCACTCGGTGAGCAGTAAAAGTAGACTTGCTGATCGTCAGCATAACAGTGAGATAGGAGACCAAATGACTCGATAATTTTTGCGACATCATTTGTGAAGAGAATGAAAAGAAGTGGACCCAAAACGGATCCCTGAGGTACCCCTGATGAGAGTTTTGTGAAGTTAGACTGTTTATTTCCAACCTTCACTGCTTGTGAGCGATTAGATAGATAGGATAGTAGCCATTTTTTAACGATCGAATGTAAACCAAATGTTTCATCGAGTCTCTTAATGAGAAAGTCGTGATCAATGGTGTCAAATGCGGCACTCATATCTAAAAGTGAAATAAGTGCTAACTTACCTGACTCTATGGCAAGGGTTATGTCTGATAGGACACGAAGTAATCCGGTTTCTGTGGAATGGAACCTCCTATATGCCGATTGATAATTGGAAAATAAATTGTTCTGGTTTAAGTGGGAGGTTATTTGAGAAGCAGCAATCTTTTCAAGTAGTTTTGCTATGAAAGGCAGATTTGACACAGGTCGATAATTACTCAAGTTATCGGCATCAAGCTGTGGTTTTTTTATAATTGGGGTAACTACTGCAGACTTAAGTGGTTCCGGGAAGTCACCTGTGCCTAGAGACTTATTAAACACGTGAACCAGGAAGGGGGCTAACACGTTGCAACATTTCTTGAGAAGCCACGTTGGGATAGGGTCAAGAACACATTGTTTATTTGGCGAACTTAGAATTAATTTTCCTACTTCTTCTAGCGTTGTTATATTAAAAGATGACAGTGTCCCTTCTATATAATGTCCCTTCTATATATGATATGTGTTCAGCTGCACAGAATATAGTTCCAAACAGGCTATAATAACATACCTTGATAATAATAAACAATTGTTAGCATACTACCTACTATTCTTTTGCATGTATATATAATTTAATTAGCGTATTTTTACTTCATGATTACTGTTCCACAAAATTAATACGCATATCACATGTTTAATAATAATAATAATTTGATAATTTGTGAGAAATCACCTCAAGGGCGCTGTACATTTTGTATAGGCGTATAATAATGTAATAAACTAGATGAACCGGCCACGTGTTGCGGTTCCCGTTCCCGTTCCCCTTCCGCTTCCTTTTCCCCTCTCGCATCTCTTTCCCCTCCCGTATTCCACTTTCAACTTCCCTTTCGCCTTTCCCCACTCCCGCTGTCCCCATTCTCGCGATCTCCCCTCACGCATTCCTCTTCCACCTTTTCCACCTTCCCCCTCCCGTGTCCATCGTCCCCCGAACCCCCCTTCCTTCCTTAATTCCCATCCGCCCTTCCCGGATTCCACTCCCACCTTTTTTCCCTGCAGCTAAACTTTATAAAATACACCCATTTTTCAAACAACTCGCGTTTGACCTATTTCATATATAGTTTTTTTATAGAGGATACCTCACAAGAGTCCCAACTGCTCCAGTCTAGAGCCAGTGAGACTATGGCATCCCCAATAGGGTATGTTGCGAGGCTGAAGGTAAGTGGGGAAGGGAAAGAGATGGAAAAGAGGAAGGTGGGGAAGAACCTGGCTATTCAGATCTAGTCACTAAACACGGCTTAAAGCCATTTTAAGTAACGTTCACCTTTGAATGGTGGTCTTACACCAGGGCGATACTGAGAGTATCTCCCACTCTTGCAAATTATATAAAGCTAGAGCTCGTTATTCAGGTTTTCGGGACGGAGACAAATCCAACAAATCAAAGATAATAAAAATCAGTCCAGCCGTTCTTGAGCTTACCTCGAACAAACATCGTGACGCATGATTTTTATATATAAAGGTAACACAAATTAATCAAATAAAATTTATTGTGCACGCCGGAATTTGAAACCGTGAATTCTATATTCGGAGCCAAGGATCGTACCATCAAGTTGCCATCAAATTTCTACAGAAAACATCGATTATTACCCCTTTTTGGTAACCGACGAGTTCATCGAAAGCAAATTTATCGACAACGAGAGATTAGATTAGGTTAGGTTAGGTTAGGTTAAATTAGGTTAGATTAGGGTAGGTTAGGTTGAACTCATTGTCGATGAATTCGCCGTGAACCCCCCTTTTTACATTATTTGGATAGGTTTATGAAAATATCAGTAACATTAGATCCTGTCGAAATAAAATCCCACAACGCCAGATAATTGCATAAAATTCGATGGGTCCACATTACGGAAAGGGGCACAAATCCAAATATAATGCCTTTGCCGCCAATGCGACCAAATCCCGCGGGACAATCGCTAGACTTTAGTAAGGGGCTTCCTTTGTAGGCACAAATAAAAATCCTCGCAATGAAAATGGACTTACGATACTAAGTCCATTGCAAAGGGAACGAGAATCTTATTTCTGTTTATTCTTATCCTATTTTGGAAATTTATCGAACGATTTTTGTGCACTTATTTGTAATATCGTTGATATTATTATCATTTATACATATTGGCGTTGTTTTCTACATGGGAAAGTTTGTGCAATGTATCATAATTAGTCTATGATTAGTTATTTAGTTGCTTTAGTGCCGAGGGGATCTTCGGGCCACTTGGTTGCGTTTCCGAGATGTGTCGAAGGTAGCCGAAGGTAGACGAACCGAGACATATATATAGACATTATAATCCTAGAGCTCTGCAAACAGAATCTAGCCTCCGGGCCAGTCCTCCAAGCTACGAACAATTCATAAAATTGAATTTAAGTTCTGTGAAAGTTCTATTCAAGTTCTGTGATTATTTCAGTTTAATATAGCAACTGGCCATTTTTATATGTATACCACACAAGAGTCTGCTCCCGTCTGGAGCCATTTAGACTATGGCATCCTCAATTGGGGTATGTTGTGAGGCTGAAGGTAGGAAGGAGGGAAGGAGATAGGGAAGAGGAAGGTAGGGAAGTACCTGGCAATCAGATCTGGTAACCAAACACGTCTAAAGCGATTTCAAGCAACCTTTTAATTTTGAATGGTGGTCTTACACCAGGGCGATACTGAGAGTATTTTCCACTCTGAAAGTGTTATAATAACAGAATCAATCTGTTCTTAATTATTAATAAATACAAATAAAGCTTACTTGCTCTTCACAGGATTTGAACCAGCTATCTCCGAATTCACAGCCGAGGCTCGTAACCACTCAACCAAGAAGGCCGTCTTTCACAAGGGTGATACTGAGAGTAACTAACATACTTATCTGTCAAAAAAATTATAAAATCAATTAAATAGGTTTTATTTTTTCGTCCAATTCTGCCGATACAGTGAAATAATAATAGTAATATAGGGAAGGGGTGGGGGGGGGGGGGGGGGGGGGGAATCTCCCGAGGGTCGAGGGCGCGCCAATCGCAGAGGATGGTTAGGAATTGATGGAAGCAGAGGCCTAATGCGAAGGTAAAGATCAGACATAAATAAATGATAGGCATAACTTTATATTTCACCGTAAATCTAATGTCTCCCCCACCCGCTCGCCTAGTTCTACCCTGGCAGGGCTGAACTAGGCGAAGAAAGGTCTTATATTTATTAAAATATTTTTTTAAGATAGACTAACTACGCCAGACAGCGTGAGACACACAGTACCTATTTATATGTTATACTAACATACTGCTACCAAATGTTAAATTTCTAGTAAAAGCTTATCAGGGCGTTAACAAATAATAAATTGTAGTGTTTGTAAATACACTCGTATATGCAGTTACAATGTCTCTCCACAGTTGTCGTTAGAATATGTAGTTTCAATGCCTCTCCACAGATTTCGTTAACAACTTGAGCGCTTTTTGCCACATTACGGCACTATTTCCAAAACCTCGGATTGCTTTGTTGCCAAAATGTGGCAAATTTAATTTTAATTTTTTTTTTATTTAAACGACTGTATTATATATTGTACATTCAAAATATAATAAAATAAATATTCTCTAGATTCTTTTAAATGTTTTAAGATTAAAGATATAATTATATATTTTTTATAAATCCTACAAATATGTGATAATAAACAAAAGATAGAGGAATTCATTGGCTACATAGAACTATAATCAGTTTGTATGTCTCCATATTCAAATTCGGAGGTATGATTTTTTTAATGTTGGCGGAAAAATTTAGCAATCCGAGAAAAAATATTTTAATTGCTCTGTGGTTAAAGAATGTTGTTTCAATTCCTCAACAGATCTCGTTAGTGTATGTAGTTTCAATGCCTCTCAACAGATGTCGTTAGAATGTGTAGTTTCCATGTCTCTAAATAGATATCGTAAGAGTGTGTAGTTTCAATGCCTCTCAATAGATGTCGTTTAAATAGGTAGTTATATGTATGTATTTGTATGTATGTCTCAACAGAGGTCATTACTAGATGAGAGAGACAACTGTCGCTCGTTCGGGTTCAAAACCCTAAGGGTTACGAAGATATCTGATCATATCCGAAAGACAGGCGAGCAGCTTTCTGAACAGCGGTCCGCGTTGCAAATCAACAAAAATGATGCGATATGAATGATAAAATACCAATGCATGTATCGGTGGAAAAGAAATGCTCACTCCAGTTTCTCAGAAAAATTATTAAAAAAAACTCCATGATTGATTCTGAAGGGATCTCTGTAATAAAAATATTGAAAAATTCCCCATAAAAATAACCACCTAATGAAGTTTCAACAAGTATCAAGAGTGTTTTACCAGAGAATACCGGAAATTAGTCATTTTTATATCAAATTGACTCTAGACGTATTGACTCTTTTTTTACAAAAAAACATAAATTGATTTTGAAATATAGTTATTTTATCTGGTACACGCAGTTTTGAAAATTTGAAAAACTAAGTGTATTTATAATATACTAAGGTTATACCGTTGGTCATTGGCAGATTTGTTCAATTTTCAAATCATAGATTCTATTTAACAACACAAATTTCCAATCATATAATCATACAACAAAATAAATCATCATACAATCTAGTCATACCTCAAGATTTACATTTTAGACAAATTAAAATCATTAAAAAATAAATCCGAGAACGTTTTTTGTGACAAAAATACCTCAGTTTTTCCATTTATTTAAGGTCTTACGAACTAAAATATTTCAGATTTTTTTACACACTTATTTTGTCTAGACAATATTTAAAAATTATAAATTATTTTGATCAAAAATTAATTTTAAGAAGTATATAATTTTCATTTATTTACTATCTCCCGTTTGATAATTTTTATGGCAGTTCGAGGCATAAATTCTCACGATTCATTAGATGCTGAGATGCGGCCGTGCAAGGTTCTGTGTTCGCGCCGCTCTTCATTACAACATTTTGCATTAATTTTAAAACTAATACATGGTTGTAAAAACATCCGCGGGCAGCGCTGTTAACAAAAACGAAATAATGGATTGCTGGATATTGACTATATTTGACTTCTTACCCCTTTAGAATTCCGTGTGTTTTTGGTATTATCTGCACGAGGAAAGTAGCGCCAAATTTGTTTATATTTTTTTTATGAATAATTTTACAAGAATGAAAAAAAGTTAGTCAATTGATTGCGTCGAAAATAATCTTAGCCATAAAGAAGGTTATTTCTTATATAACTTCATATTTATCTAATGAAAAAACAAATTATTTAGTACCTTACGTTTATATTTTTTGTAACGTAATTAATAATTTTATCGTAATTCCAATAAATGTAAAAGGTAGAAAAAGCTTTAAGAGGCTAGACTTTGAAGGACACGCGGAACACCCGCGTCTGTCATTCTGTCCCGCTCACAATAAGCTCACGCACACTTACAATACATGCAAATGCGAAATGTGCGAATGAGACAACGCTCAAATTTAACTACAGAAATCGCTCGAAAAGGGGTTTATGGAGAATACACTTTTCTATACCAAAACTTTCACGAAATTGAAATTTAAAAAAAATATATATTTTTTAGAAAGAAGAAGCTACGTCGGTAGCTTTTTATAATTTTATAAATCTTTATGAGAGTTGAGTTAGCAGCACTTTTTCCTTAAATAATATTTTTTGATAAATCGCACATGTTTGACAGTGAATGTTTACGTTAATACGAAACGCATCGAAAATTCGAAAACATACCGACATAGTTTTTACCCTCTAAAAGGCAGTATAAAAAATATATTCATTTTGTGCAATTTTCGATGTAGAAAAATGTTTTTTCCCGGGCGTCCTTTTTGTATGGGCCGAAAAGCGAAGTCTATCGTCTTAATGTATCCACAGCATATTTTTTCATATTCATAACGTAAACCGATTCGTAGTAAAGATAAATCTAAAGAGTGATTTGGCGTATAACTTCATCGTAAGTAATCACTTACAATTGTATGCTAACCCAATTCCTCAAGACTCGCATTCTGAAAGTTCACCCCCTAAAACAAGAGATAACTACCCCACCAGTCTATCACCCCATCAACCTACTTTTACAATCCGTCTCTGGCCTCCTACTATAACCCACTTTATTTAATAAGATATCTCTTCGCTCTCCGCTTGTCCGTGTAATCCCGTTAAATCCTGCCAAATCCTCAGCATTCAATTCGACATGGAGGATAATAATTCCGATATAAAAGGCCAAATATTTTTCGGCAATAAAGAAATAACGACAGATATTAATGCGGATGAACGGATTTTGTCATATTTTTTTTGGCTTTATCCTTTTCCGATTTATTGAGTTTTTAAATCCTAGGGCGCGTACCTACGTATTTGAAAATTAAAATTAGGTATCCCCTTTCCCTTGCAGATAGCCTTTAATTTTTTGTTTGTTCTTACTCTACTAAGATGCCTCTCAACAGATGTTCTTAAAGTATGTAGTACTGCCGTGATATTCACACTTATCACTTGCGCAACTTGCGATGTGCAAACGGAAGTGGCGCCATCTATAATACTATATTTAAGGAAAAAAGTATGAAGGGTGGATAGGGATCTGGGGGTCAATATGTTCAGAAGTGACGGACGTATGAATCCATCCCTGCCATTGCGCTACAAGCCGATGGGTCGAGAGAGTCCGGTTGCAGATAAAATGTGTACCATCAACCAGTCTCCCCATATCTGGCTCGCCACGCAGTAGGTCTCATGTGCCGCCAAGACCTAGACAAATCTCACCCAATGAACCTGGGCACCCCTGCTAAGTCACCAAACGTTGCGAACCACTTGGGGTAATCTATGGCAGGGACGTTGGTTATCCAATAAATGGTAGCGATTTAAGTCCAAATTTGGACCCCTTTTTTTGTGCGATTGATATCGGTCCAAAATAGGACCACACTTAACGAACCTACAAATATGGGATAAACGGTGAAATCTAGGAGGATTCATTAGATTTAAACCGCAGTGAACAATTTATATGTATCAATATTAATATTTTGAGGAATGATATTAATTAAATCGAGTGGCCAAATGAAAAACTGAACACAAAATCGCTCGAGTAGTTTTTATGTATATTTGCAATATTTATTTATGAACGCCCTACTGGGCTTTTAGAGTTAACATTTTTATGGTATATGGTAACAGCCTTACTTATGAAAATACTTTCCAATGGTTAAACGGTGTTTTAGTTTTACAGTGAAAAATGACTGTTGTATTTGAACTATTACTACTAAAAGATGTCTTTTATTGTCCAATTTGGTTGACGCATATGGGTACCGCCGCCCCGTAAACCATTTATTGGATGACCAACACCCCTATCACAGGTCACCCCATGTGGTTCACTACGTTTGTTGACTTGAAGGTGTGCCCGGATTTATGAGGTGAGATTTGTCTAGGTCTCGTCTAACCCATCGTCTCGCACCGTCTTGACACATTGAGCCCAGATTACTACCCACCCCTCGTACCCTTTTACTTCCCAGAACTTACTTTCCCCAAAAAACCCTCCTCACAGCATCCCCAAAGATGAAATAGGCCCTGAGGAAAATTATTTTAGTCAGCGTGGAAATAATGTAAAAAAAACTGTTCTGCGAAAGAACCGGCAACATTGTATTTTGGTACAATGGTGCATGCGCCTCGCGCATGAGTTTCCCGGCAAAATGTCAGTTTATGTGCTTTATGGTATATCATATATATATATAAACTAAATGTGATGTTTCAAATCATGTTTTATACTATATGTGATGTTTAATTCAAATCATAATTTCTATTCTAATGATCAATTTACTATTTAGTATATTGTGTTATTTTTGTGAATTTATTTTTATGTTATCTTACAAAGTTAGGTTATTTCTGACACATTGAATTTAAAATCACTTATATCGAGTTATTTTTATAATACTTTAATAAAAGTGATTTTTTTAAAGACATAAATGGGTTGCATAAACCATTGCATTAGCGCTCAAGGATAAATGCAAAATGTTATATATTTTTTAAAATTATTATAATTTTTTATTCTATGAACGAGATGAAAGTGACGGTTTTCTTGCGATTTTTTTGAATAAAATTTTAAATATTCTGAAAATTTTCAATGTTTTTTGAAACATTCAATAAAACATAATATTAATGTAGGTATGTACCTAGTTTAAAGTCTTGTCGAGATCTAGAATTTTTATGTATTTTAAAAATTGATCGATTTATGCAAAATACTATTCCATACAAATTTGAGGTTAACAAATCTCATACGCTGCGCACCCGCGCAGCGATCAGAATCCTAGGATTCGCACGATCGCATGGTTTACCGCTGAAGTGCCACGAGTATGATTCGTATGAGCTATTTCTTAGAAAAGAAAATTCCATAGTGGCTGAATTCGTAACGCACGTATGGGAAACAATTCGGACTCCCTATCGGACAGTGTTAATATGGAGGGTTGGATTTTTTAGCGTTGTAATACATAACACAACTTTGCCTGTTATGTTTTTTTAACACATTTTGGAGAAAACCGCTACTGACAACAGAAAACCTTACCGGTCTGGATCCATTTTCAAGCCCAGTCTCACCTGGCATTAGTGTTTTTAGTTAGCGAAAACGTGCACTTGGATTTCCAGGAATATTTCCGTGGCGCTGCAGTATCTCGGTAGGCGGAATAGGTGGTGATAAGCATTATTGTAAGTGACTTTTAGCTTATGCCATGGGATACAGTGTAACCATCCCACAGTTCTGACGTATTGTGCAGAATACGTTGAATATTATCCTTTTGACGTTTGTACTGCAAAGGTGAAAACGTCTTGACAGCATACTTACTCTAGCAGATATTGTCCTTCTTTGTCTTTCCATATCCTCGGTGTCTTTCAGGTCGTCTGTGATAATATATCCCAGTTTTTTGACGCTACGACTAACATCAATTTTCCTACCGTCTAACCATATTGAGGGTGTTTGCATGAGTTCGCTTTGACATTTGAAAACCTTTACTATTTTTATTTTTTTTATACATTAGCTTAACACAGGAGGCCCTGAGGAAAATAATTTACCTCAGGGCCTATCTCATCTTTGGGGATGCTGTGTGGATGGTATTTCTAAGGAAAGGAGGAGAAGAAGTTCTGGGAATGGTATAAAGGTTGGGTAGGAATCTGGGGTTCAGTGTATCGTGTGCCGCCAAGACCTAGACAAACCTCACCCCATGAACCCTGCTAAGTCACCAAACGTTGCGAACCACTTGGGGTGACCTATGGCAGAGGTGTTAATTATCTAATAAATGATTCCCGGGGCGGAGGTACCCATACCCGCCTCCCAAATTGTAGTTGTATTAGTAGTATTGATTTGGATGAAGAGGGTCCCGATTTGTTGCGAAATATTTTTATTTGGTTTAATTCTAATATGGCGTTGAATATACGAGCATACAGAACTCAAAGGGTTTTTTTATTCACAAATATTGTAGTTTATTTATTGTCGTATTTTTATCTGTTACAAGGGAAACAATTTGTAACAGCAGTTTGTTACGTCATATTTCCTGGACGTAAAACGGGGCGTTCTTAAAGTTAACTACTGGACCAGTACAGTACTTATTCGATAGAGGATGATCATTTATTTAAAAAAAATCTGAATTGATGTCATCGCCACGGAAAGAATACAGAGTTCTGGGAAAAAAAGGATTTAATAATGTTAATGGTTTTTGTAAATATATGACAATAATTTAGCTACCCAGAACAATCAATGCCTCAATCATAAATGTCCAAAGCCAGTGAGACAACGTGTAAAGTTAAGATAAGTACATACTACGCATAACGATGTTCTGGACTATTTAAAAACCTTACATGTTTTATGGAAATATATGCTGAAGCATCTATTTCCATAGAAAATTTATGGTTGCTAAGTAGTTCAGATATCATGCGTAGCGTAGCGTACGCACGTCGACCCAGCATGTTACCTTAATTGTTATTTATTTATTGATTTGTTTATACATACAAAGTACATTATTGTAGAAGTTATAAGTATATTAAATTAAATTATTATATGATTATAATACCTATCATGTAAGTCAGTAATATTACTAGGTAATTTTGCCTGATATAAGAACGGTTCTTGAATTCTGATGATTGTACGAGTAATAAAAATGAAGAAAGTGTGTGGAGAGAACCATTTAAAATTTAAATTTAACAACCCAACTCCTGGTAAATCACTGACGCCACACTGTATGGAAACCGTTCGGGCCCGTCCGTGAACGTGCACTTTTTAACGGAGCTGCTGCCATGATAGTCACACTTATTACTCGCTAAACACGTGATATGCAAATGGAAGTGGCGCCATCAACAATTCTATTGAAGTTTTCATATTATTATTTTTCCCGTGGAATTACATATGATAATCTGACGTAATTAGTAGCCTAATTAATGCCCGTACGGTTCAAATTTAAGAACCCGACTCCTAGTAAATTTCTGAGGCCACACTGTATGGAAAACGTTCTGGCCCGTCCATGAACGTACGCTTTTTAATGGAGCTGCTGCCGTGATATTCAAACTTATCATTCCGCTGAGTTTGTGATCATTCTTAACTCATGTGGCAGTCCATTCCAAGCTTTAGGTCCTGACACTCCGAAAGCACGCTCACCGAACTTAGTATCTGGTGTGCTCTTTGGTTCCTTCACTCTTCTGATGATGCTACTGACCTGAGGGTTGATTGTCTAAATTGGAATTTTCAGGAATATACGATCCCGATAAGTAAGCCGGAGCCATTCCGTTAAGGGACTAAATACCACCCAGCAGAGCTTTTACTGGATTCTTTCAGGGCATTCGAGCCAGTGAAGATTTTGGAGATGCTCTGAAATATTGGAATATTTAGATACGTTGGATAAAACGAATTAAAAACTTTGAAAACAGAAATTAGCAAATAAAATTATAAAATGTATGTTATAATTGTATTTCTAGACAACTCCCTGTATGTTTGGGTAGTCCAAGACAATACCGAGTTATTTAACGCCGGTCGTTTCGTCTCGGCCGCTATCAAAATCCAATAAAAGCATATCTCGCCGCACTCCCAAGATTAAGCAGTTGTTACTGTGCTGTGTGTATGTGTGTATCTTAGTATGTATTATGTCTATAATATGCCACGTGTATAATAAATATGCTATGCGTATGTGTCATAAATCATAACATATTGTTTCTTCAAACTTCGCAAAATCATTTTTAAAAATTAAAAATTAAAAAATTTACTACACTGACGAAGAAATCATCGGTTTAGAAACACGTAGGAAATTGTAATTATGTAATAGTGGTTGATACAAAGTTATTTGTTTAACATAATATATTGTGCTATAGCGCCGTAGAGCGTTGTAATATATCCGGGGACCGATCTCATTAAGAATGCATTTAGGATTCGGTCCATACATTATTCATTGCAGGGAAGTGTAATAAAACAATACGTTGCATTTTGTTAACAATCGAGCACGTAACTGTCACATCACTACTGTAAAGTAGGTCACATCACTAGTGGAAAGTACTTGTGATCATTATGTCTATGGTGTACGCTCTCTCTGTGTCGAAGTCTGATCCAGCAAGTCGTGAATAAATCTTCATTATAAAATATTAATGAAAGTGTTCTTAATAAGATCCTCAACCATTTACCCGACAAAACAGTAATTACAATGTATGAATTATATATATATAAAATTTTACATATGCAGTAATAATAAAAAAAAATTACTAGTTTTTTTTTCGATCTTGGCACTCTAGCCCACTGAAAACTCACAGACCGTTACTGGTATGTACATATATTTTTCGCTAACCTTACTGTTTTCCTCTGCTGTTTCTTAGGTAATTACCTATTACAAATTAAAAATACACCAAAAATATTTTATTTGTTTTTAGAATAACCTAAAAGTAAAACCTCAAATTATATTATAACAACTGAACACATTATTAGCGACTCTCAATCGAAAATTCGAAAGAAAACTGAAAAAAAAGGTACGGTCGTATCTAGGAATTAATCCCAGGTGGTAGGAAGCCATACCACTGAGATTATTTGATCCTGAAGGGATAGGGTCATTCGGTCATATTTAACCGTATTATACTTCGTCTAAGATCTACCAACATTATCTTTACTTTCTTAACGAATATCGAATACGGTGTAAGACCAACATTCAGAATTGAAACGTTGCTTGAAATGACTTAGCCGCGGTATGTGACCAGATCTGAATATTCAAGTATTTCAACGCCTTTCTCTCCCCCATCTCCTCACAACATACCCCAATTGAGGATGTCACAGTCTCACTGGCTCCAGACGGGAGCAGTTGGGACTAATATAAAAAAATTAAAATATTAATATAAATAGTGTATGACCGAGGGGACAAATTCTAGGGGACGTCCACGCCGAGAGTACCTGAGGCCCTAGCACACTTGCCCTATATCGATCGGTAGGATAACTATAGGTAACTTCTCATCGTTCCCTAGCATGACTACAGATCGCCAACGAATAAGTGACAGTTCACAATGACTAAGTGTCCTTAACATATTCGACATCAACTGTTGTTTGTACGTTAGCGATGTGCAGTTGTCCTAGGGAACGATGAGAAGTTAGCGTGCTAGGGCCTCTGGAGGACCTGCTGGTGGACATGCGCTGCTCATCATATGCAGACTAAAAAAGAGCCGCACAAGACAGGGAAGAAGACGAATCCCAGGATTGAAACCAGAGAGAGAGAAACACTGTATTAACTATTAATATTTAAAAAAAACTTAAATAACTCGTCTGACCTAAAAAGCTGTTTATTTCAGATGTATATCTTCTAAAAATGATACCTTCATAATATTTGAGGGCGGCCTTACGTGATGAAATTATTTTATATCCAAAAAAGATGACCGATAAAAGTAAAAATATGCAAAGAGAGTAATAACCCAAGCAGTATTCAATCGACCTCCAGAATATGGGTGTGGGAGATGCGATAGAGCCGCTGTTATGTCGGGAGAAGTTTTATTGCCATTATAAAAAATGTTTTCGCCAATCGCGCTACGGAGTTTGCCCGCGGCCATAGGGTTTATTAGGCAAGCGGGAGGTGGTTCACGCTTTTCCCTCGCTTTTTACTGTCATCGCGGTAGGGCTGCCAGTTATTTTATTCGGCATTTTTTTACAATTTTATACAACAGAGGAGGTCCTGAGGAAAAAAAATTCCCTTAGGGACGACGGTAAACACAAGCTTTGGACAGACACTACAAATATTAAGGCATTTTTTTTATTTTTATTTAATTTATTTATTTATTTATTTTTTTTTTTTTTTCACCAGATTTACAGGAACGGGTTTAGTTTTTCCCTTTAGTTTTTTTTAGGAAAAACTAAACCCTTTCATACACTTTTCCATATAAATGATCATCTAGTAAATCCACGTTATGCAAGTGTATTATATAAGTATAATTAATACAAAACAATACAAGAACAACACGTAAATCTACCAAACTATTAAATGGGAATATAATTCACCGTCTCCAGATATTTTCATATCAGAGGGTTCGGCTCTGTGGAATTCCTAATTTGACCGATAAATCCTACTGATCCCTCAATATAAATATTTAAAAAATCTTTCGTAATTCTACATGTATTTAAAATGACTGATTTTTGCATTTTTATATACAAATTCTTTGACAAATCTAATATGCCTAAATTTTTAATAAGAGAGCTAGGTATAATGCCAGTAGCCGAAATAACAAAAGGTAATATTTTTATAGTCTGAGAATGCCAAATTCTTTTAATTTCATTTCCTAAATCTGTATACTTTCTTATTTTTTCAGAAACAGATTTTTGAATATTACAGGAATTTGGAATAGCTACATCAATAATATAAGTTATTTTTTTAATTTTGTCATGTAAAACTATATCAGGTCTATTATGACCAATTGGTCTGTCTGTTAGTATAGTTTTATCATAGTAAATTTTAAAGAAATTATTTTCTAAAAATGAATTTGGTTCGTATTCATAATATGGTACTATATTATGACAGTCAATCAAGTTATGTTTAATTACCAAACTTTGGTGAATTATTTTTAAAACCTGATTGTGCCTAAATGTATACTCAGACGGCGCTAATATAGAACATCCTGATATAATGTGTTCTATAGTTTCCGGAAAAGCCATACATTTTCTACATAAATCATCTATTTGATTTGGATCTTTGATTATATGCTTCCTATAATTTTTGGTATTAATTACTCTATCTTGAATAGCAAGCATAAAACCTTCTATTTCTGCGCTCAACTCTCCAATACTCAACCATTTGTTTGACGAAAGTTTGTCAACATACGTTTGGTTGAGATAATTGAAGTGTTTTGCGTGAATAATTTTATTTGACCAGGAATCTAATAATTCCTGGTTGGTATTTATAAAAATGTTGGCATTCTCGTCGTATAAATTTAAAGGTGAAATATTTCTGTCTGCCTTGCAAATTATTTTATGCAGCTCTGAGCTATTAGCTTTTCTATGAAAAAAAATTCTTAACATTTCTATATTATTATTTTTTTTTTTATTCACCAGATTTACAGGAACGGGTTTAGTTTTTCCCATAGAAAAAACTAAACCCTTTCATACACTTTTCCATATAAATGATCATCTAGTAAATCCACGTTATGCAAGTGTATTATATAAGTATAATTAATACAAAACAATACAAGAACGACACGTTAATCTACCAAACTATTAAATGGGAATATAATTCACCGTCTCCAGATATTTTCATATCAGAGGGTTCGGCTCTGTGGAATTCCTAATTTGACCGATAAATCCTACTGATCCCTCAATATAAATATTTAAAAAATCTTTCGTAATTCTACATGTATTTAAAATGACTGATTTTTGCATTTTTATATACAAATTCTTTGACAAATCTAATATGCCTAAATTTTTAATAAGAGAGCTAGGTATAATGCCAGTAGCCGAAATAACAAAAGGTAATATTTTTATAGTCTGAGAATGCCAAATTTTTTTTATATTATTATTATTATTTATTATTATTATTTTTTTTTTTTTTTATTTTTTTTTTTTACATTAGGTCCACCCAGGAGGCCCTAAGGAAAATAATTTCCCTCAGGGCCTATGTCACCTTTGGGGATGCTGTGTGGAGGGTATTTTTAAGGAAAGGAAGGAGAGGAAGTTCTGGGAAGGAAACATATATGAGGGTTGGGTAGGAATCTGGGGTTCAATGTGTCTAGATCATCCGCCGCCAAGACCTAGACAATGAACCCCATGAACCCGGGCACCCCTGCTAAGTCACCAAACGTAGCGAACCACTTGGGGTGACCTATGGCAGAGGTGTTGGTTATCCAATAAATGGTTCCCGGGGCGGCGGTACCGATTCCCGCCTCCCAAATTATAGCAATAAAAGCATTCACAACACACAACACAATTTTTCACTCGGATATGATTCAAAACTTTCACGGCCAAAACTGCAACGCTGTCCGAAAGGTTGGATAAAGAAGGAGGTATCGCCACACGGCATTACACCCCAAAAATAAATAACGAAAAAATAAAAATCTTCCACTTGATGAAATGACGGAAATAAACAAATTATCAGTTATAAAATTAAGATATAAATTAAAAAACAACACAGGCAATATAACAAAAAAATTCTAATAAAACATGGTATATGTTATACACAATATGAAACACACATCATTATGTACAACCGTACCTCGTAATATTTGCCAATTTTTTGTATATGTATTTTTCGTCTTAGTCTTTTTTTATTACTAGCGAATGCCACACAAAGGTGGTGAATGAATAAATTAGAAGGTTTTTTGATGCGTGAGCAGGTGACTTTTTTTAAGTTTTACCCCCTGCTATCTCCTATTGCTACTATCTCTCCTTTGCTATCCCTCCCGCTGCCCCTCCCTCGCCCCCCGTCACCACTCCTATGTGTGTCCTTTGCAGTGCGTCCCCATTCACGACCCCATTCTCCTTCCGCACCCCCTTCCCCTCCCGCGTTCCCCTTTCATCGTTACCGTTTCATCTCAATCGGATGAATGGTTGGAAAGGGACAAAGAAAGAAATATTCATTTTTATATTTTAAGATAATTTATTATTTCATAATTTGTTGTATTTTGTATTGCGAAATGGGGGCCTCAGCACGGGTAAGGTATCCAGTGAGACCCAAATTATGAAATAACATTTTAAAATATGTTAAGTTATTGACCAACGATCTTGAAATTTTTATTTTACATGTAACATTTTTTGATGCATACAATAATATAACAGGTATATTTCTATTGTCGTTTGTTTTATTGTTATTATTACAATGTATTAAGAGGAACATTTGCGCGACCGGTTTCGGCCCGTTTCACTTGATATCAAAATACCCAAAATAACTGAAAAATTATTTTTGTAAAAAATAGTAAATATCTAGTACGGGTATGAGCTTCTTTATTTATTTTAATTTAAATTATAGCCATAAATTTTTTTAATGTTTCGTGATTTTGGAGTCAAATTTGATTATTATTAATTTTAATTAATTAGGTTATTATTATTAGAAAAATAATTCTATTATATTTATAATAAAAGTATGACGAAACATAAAAAAATAATAAAATAAATCATTTTATTGGGTTTAAATTTAAATTACAAATTACATTATTTTTATTTTCTTCGGAAAGAAATTTGTCGTTTATAAATTAAAATAACTACATAAAAGACGCAATTTTAACGTTTTTATTTTTTATTTAATAAACACATAAGGCAGGATTTTTTTAATAATTATAAATAACTCACAAATAAATTCCGAAGTTGCTTCAAAAATTAAGCAAAACTGAATTCTTTAATCATTATATATAAAAAAAAATTAATAAAATAGTACACATTCGTACTAGATAATAGATTAAATTAAGATTATGTTCTCAAATCTAAAAGTAAGTTTAGTTCGAGACGGGCCGAAATGGGCCACGTAAACGCTCCTCTTAACCATAAATTGTTTAATGTACTATGGGCCACGTAAACGTTCGTCCCATAAATTGTTTAATGTACTATGGGCCACGTAAACGTTCCTCTTAACCATAAGTTGTTTAATGTACTATGGGCCACGTAAACGTTCCTCTTAACCATAAATTGTTTAATGTACTATGGGCCACGTAAACGACCCTCAACCATAAATTGTTTAATGTACTATGAGCCACGTAAATGTCACTCTTAACCATAAATTGTTTAATGTACTATGGGCCACGTAAACGCTCCTCTTAACCATAAATTGTTTAATGTACTATGGGCCAAGTAAACGTTCCTCTTAACCATAAATTGTTTAATGTACTACGGGCCACGTAAACGTCCCTCTTAACCATAAATTGTTTAATGTACTATGGGCCACGTAAACGTTCCTCTTAACCATAAATTGTTCAATGTACTTATTTTGTGCATATTAATAAAAAAAATAAAATACAAAATTCGAGCAAATATTTTAAAATTTTGTTCTTAGGTGGCAGCCCTAAGTTAATAGGTTCACATCCAAGACAGGACATTGCGACGTCACCAAAGCGTGGTGACATCTATCGACGCGATGAAAAGCTCCGACTTGAAATGGCGGTAATATTATTGGCTTTGTCAAAGCGACAACGACCCAACCCTTATTTACTCCGGCGTGACTCGTGACGCGTCGTGACTCGTGACAGGGACTTTTCGTGTTTTACTCTTTTAGTCTCGGGTTGGGGTGGTTAAGGGAAGGGTGCCTTAAATCATAACTTTTACAATTTATGGAAGGAGGCGTTTCATTGACGCGGTAATAAGAAAGGATTATATATTTTTAGTGTTTTTGATTTTTATCCCGTTGGTTCACAATTTGCTTCCTTTAGATAAAGCATAATCTAAGGGGTAAGGCTCTTTAGTCGATCCATCAAGTCAATCCATGGTCGATTCGAAAGTTGCGGGTTCAAATCCCGGCGTGCGCAAATAAATTTGTTTAATTGATTTGTATTTTCACCAATTAACGTGTTTGGCTTTTTCACGTGTTTCGTAACTAGATCGGAATAGCCAGGTACTTCCCCACCTTATTTTTCTCCATCTCCTTAGCTTCACGATCACAACATACCTTAATTGGGGATGCCATACTTTAACTGATTGGAGGGGAAGAAGATAGGTAAGATGAAGGTAGGAAAGTACCTATCTATTTAGATCTGGCCACTAAACACGATTAAAGCCATTTCAAGCAATGTTTTGATTTTGAATGGTTGTGTTTCACCAGGGTGATACTTAAAGTTTCTACCACTAAATATACTACATATTATTTTTAATGGATATTTTATGAAACAATCAAATAAAATTTACTCACACACGCCGGAACCTCTTAGCCAAGGATTTTAGCCACTAAACTACGGAGGTCTTCTTCTATCTTACACAATAATATTCTTACCTGCATTATAATTTTGGTATTATCGTGCATATAATTCTCATATTGAAAACCAGCTGCATTCCAGGAGAAATCCTGAATTGCAGCTGCTGGGCACTGACCTTTTCATCAATAGAACCAATGTTTAATCAAAAATTGCCTAAAGTAATCAATCAATGCCTAAAGAAGTCTTAGGTACTTCAAAAAACTATTTAAATTATTATTACCTACTTTCTTTGTTTTCTTCCCTCTGCAATCTGAAATTCGAAGCTAGCTTCTGATATGTACAAAACAAAAATAAAAATTATTTATTGTCTTGAATTTTGCTCTTTAACGGTACTGAAAGTAATATGGCCGACAGGTGTGTGTTTCATATTAAAAATGTATCCGTACAGTTACTTAAAAGCAATTTTCTCCGTTGCAGTGCTCTGCGCCAGTGGACAAGTACCAATATATTAACTGACTTTCCTGGAGATTTCTAAAGGAAACGAAACAATGTTATGATAATAATAATTTTTTGAAGCATAACTTCTTTAGAGGCATTACGACGGGTAACTCAAATCTTTTTTGGACGGAAGTAACGTTAGAAATGACGTTCAATTTATATTTCATTATATTAATATCATAGGTATGGCAAAAAAGAGTGCGAAGCCTAGCTATGAATAACAAAACGTCAAAGCAAACTCAAACGTCAGACGTCACCCGTTTATTTTTTTTTTACTAATGTATAAAGTAATTTCAACAGGTTTTTAATTTGTTTTGTTGATTATCATATGATTTAACTAAAGATTTTAGTTGAACCTTTTGATTTGTATTATTCTTTACGATGAATATTAACCCCTTTTCTCTCTGATTCTTGTGAATTGTAGATATTGAAGTAAAAAGTGGAAGTAGTGTGACAATAAAAATAGTCAATAGATGTCGCATATTAGTAAAAGTGATAAAATTTATCCTGACACTATCTAGAAGGCATTTAATTCGAGTTGAACCTTTCAATCATACATAAAGATAGCAGCCAATAAAAATATGCGTTGAGAAAAATGTAAATAATGTTGGTGGTTCTAAGTCGAAGATACAGTTAAGAATGACCGAATCGGAATATGTTGGCGCTGTGGATAGCGCGTTGGCCCGGATTGTCAGAGGTCCTGGGTTCAAGCCCCAGATGTATTCGTATCTTTTTCTGATTTTTCTGTTTCGGAATTTCGATTGACTTTCGCTAATATTATCTTCATTAATTAAAATATTATAAAAAAATATTGTCGTTTAGTATTCAAATGACTGAATCGCAGGAAAATTTTACCCCTTTGTCTATAAATAATTACAAACGAAAAAATCAACAACCTAATCATCCTTCGGCGCCTAAAAAATGTAAGTTTTTATTTAGTGTTTAGTCAAAGAAGTTTTATTTCAACCGCGCGTAAAGGTTAGACGCACAATTTATTTTTATTTTTAGAGACTATGGCATCCCCAATTGGGGTATGTTATGAGGCTGAAGGAGGGGAAGGAGATGGGGAATAGGAAGATGGGGAAGTACCTGACTATTCAGATCTGGTCACTTCAAACCATTTCAAGCAACGTTTCAATTCTGAATGGTGGTCTTATTATTATTTTGTTTTGAAGAATTTTATTTTCCTTAGTTATATTTTATTTATGTTACATAGTTAATGCCTCGAAATACAAAAAAAATATATTTAATTAATTAATTGTGTTATAACACAAATTAATAAAATAAAATGAACATTTCTAAATATTCGTATAGCCGAAAATTAAAAACGAAATGTGATAGTATATGCTCAATAAACATGTAATTTGTGATATATTAAAATTTTAAAAACAAAAAAATAGTTTTAAAAATGGCTCAATACCTAAAATTACATCAATACAATATTTCCTACAATATACTTATATAAGATTAACATTTTCGGGTAACACCAATTTTCTCACAGCTACCTTCTTCAAGTACTATGGACTCAAGTATAGCATTATAATCCTATTATTGAGTTCAGTTCTGATAATTTTTAAAGAAGCTTTCATGTTTCTTCAAAATTTTAACGAAACTTTCATATTATTTCAGTAGATGGAGTGAGTTCAAAAAGTCTTTCATCTTGTAGAGGTAACTAGAGCGCAGAAGTTTGCAGGAATTGTTTTGAATAAATTTGCCATAAAGCCGTTAATGGGAGGTGTTATTCTTTAAATTGTGTAAGCCTTAGGAGAATATAGGTAATTGCTTTTTATCAAATTTCTTCCAAATACTTATAATTAAAAAAAAAAATAATGAAAAACTGAAAAGGTTTTATTTATAAATATTATACACAAGCTTCTGCCCGCGACTTCGTCTGCGTAGGATTAGTACTTCGAGTAATCTATTTTCTTTTCCTAGGTCCTATCTAAGTTTATACCAAAATTCTTAACCTATTTATTTAAAATATGTATAATTCTTGATTCGATTCAAAGCATTAGGCAAGTACTTAAAATAAATTCACTAATTTAAATATTTTCCAAAATAGAATTTTGATTTAACAATCATTGTTTCTACTACCCAGCCCTGATCTTCCTCTCCATCCTTTCTTCAATATTTGAAAAACTTTACAATCATCATACAAAATATTGCTTTTGCATGTATGAATAACAAATCTAGTACCTCGCTCAAAGCACAATACTCCATGACGGAAAATCGTCGGTGCGACCTGAAAAATGCTGAATTGACCCAAAATTAAGATAAAAATTTCTGTGCAATTTTCAAACTTTCTCGTCGTGCGGGAGTTTTTTTCTTGCCTTAGACAAAGTGATTTTCTGCCTTGTAGTTAAGATTTCTTCCTTTCTGTAATCATCAAGGGATATGTAGAGATGATGTAACACTAGATATAGTGTTTCTAAGTCATAGCAGGCTCCCTTAGATTCAATCTAAGGGAGCCTGCTATGCCTCAATACAAAGGACTATCTCATAAAAAGCGTGGTTCCAATAATAATAATAATTATTATTTTTTTTATTTTTTTTTTTTATTTACAAAAGAAAATCATAAGTCTTTAATATTCTTTGGCTAAATACAATAAAAATAGTTTTTTAACGAATCTACCCAATTCAATAAAGAAAAACATTTCCTGTGTTTGAATTGGGGAGTAGTGCCATTACAAAGGTAAGAGACAAAATAAAAAAGAAGAAAAAATTTGAGGTAACAAAATACATAAACTTATATAGGATTCGTTTATTCGAATGAGAATTAGACATTAATCCATTCCTCCTAACCTTTTTCAAAGTCACATCCTTGACTCCCCAGATTCTGTGGTCTAGAAATGTGAACTTTAGATCACAATTTTTTTGGTTGTCTATCACTAAGCAAATATACTCTCTGTTATATAAAATTTCCTCCCCTTAATTCAACATTTCATCTCTTCTAAGTATGAACTTGACTACAATCTTCCATGTAATTGTGGCAATCGACCATTTAAATAAAATTAATTGGTATGTTTAATTTCCCTTTCCTTTCTCCATAATTTTAAATGATAGCCTAGAATCCTAGAACATCCTTGAAGGGCGAAAGTAAGAAAAAATGTAATAGAAAACGTTTGATAAAACCAACCGTAGAATAATTAAGAAAGAGAAGATCGAATGAATCGCATTGCCGATTTGAGCATGACAAGAGATGGACCCGTCGATGGTTTTGACATGTAAATCAAAAAGAAGGATTAAAAAGTGAGACGAGAGTAAATTAATGACGAATAAAAAGAAAACTTAAAGGAGAATCACTAATTAATGTGAATGACGAAATGTGGCCAGTGATATGTGGCGTTATAACCACCCTGCCTATCTCTGCACGGAAATTGCTAGATGGTTACTTAGATTGGATCTGTTTTTGCGAATGATATTCATGAAATATATATTAAATTTTTAATTAAAACACCCATATTTTTCACGAATTTTCGTTTTGGATGTTTGTTAAAACTAATAAAATATTTGCATGGTTCAATTTTATCAGCGGGCCTTCTTTCTCTTATTGAAATATCAAGGGATTGTAAGTTTCAGAAATCCAGTTTAAATTAACTGCACATTGCGCGAAGAGGCTAGAAAATGTACAGTTCTGACCCAGTATATTGAAATAATTACATTTTTCTTTATAATATAGCTTCATAATGTAATAAGAACAAACATTTTATTGAAATAATAAAGTTAGAATCATTGTAGATTTTAATATGTAATATAAACATAAATCAATTTTGGTATACACGTCGATGGGACCTTGGAAACGAAAATAGATTACTCGAAGTACTAATCCGACGCAGACGAAATCGCGGGCAGAAGCTTGTATATATTATAAAAGAAAGTAAAAAAAAACCTGCGGACCACAAAACTCAGAAACAAGTCCCGGTACGACAATGGGACTTATATGGTGTGGTAAATCTCTATCCCCCCTCCGGAATGAGGGGTCCAGTTTTTTCCTAAATGGCATGCTTTTGAAGATATGAGAGCTGGAAGTTTTGCCCTTTAGAAAATTCAAGAACAGTCTTCCGGAAAGTTCTAGAAGTTTAGATAAAACTCTGGAAAGAGTGGCAGAATAGCATCCCGGAATATTCTGGAATGTTCGGTAATAGGGAATCAGGAACATCAATGTTGTCCTGAGCGAAGCCGGGTACCCCAGCTAGTAGTTTTATAAAATAATAAACCTCTAAAAAGGTCACCAGGTTTTTTCCTCAGAGTCTCATGTATTGCCTACAGCTATTGTAAAAAAAATGTTGAATCGAATTTAAAATGAGTTTTTGTTCCGTCAGAACAAGCTGTGAAAAAGGCCAATTTCGACGTTCACTTTTGTGCGGGAATTATTCAACAGTTGAATGCGAGCGGGCGCGCACTTTTATCTTCCCCTTTTTCATTATTTTAGATTTATTTTTCAACTGCTCGCACACTTACTTATCTCTTATTCAACGGCTCGGAGTCGGCGGAGATTTGCAGCGAGAGAGGAGAGTGGAAGAAACAGCCCAGGTGAATGTTGGATTGGTAGAACCCTGGGTTACATATGGAACGCGTTGATTAGGCACATAGCGATTATTTGGTTTCGCTAAATTGAACGACGTACCTGGAATATTGTATGGAAGATTGTAAGATTATATTATCATTGCAATTTTTTTATTTATTATTTTGGAACATTTATTAACATGGTGTTAACATTAAGCAAGTTAAGATTAACTCAGGCACGGGACATACGTCATTCCTATGTCTACCTACGTTAAATTATCGTGAAAACAAGCTTATGTGTCCAAGCGGTTAACAATGTAAAAAATGTTTTTTTTTTTACAACAGCTCCACACATGCTTTAGATTTCCATTCCGAAGGTCGCGGGTTCGAACCTGGAGTACATAAATAAAGTTTATTTGATTAATTTGTATTATTTCACAATTAATTAATTAAAAATAATATATATTAAATTTTCGGCACATTCCAGAGTTAAAGAAGATACTCTCAGTATCGCCCTAGGGTGCTGGCATGGTGGATCGATATGAAGTTACCGACCGATTGTCGGTAACTTCTCATCGTTCCCTAGGACAACTGCAGATCACTACCGTACATACGACAGTTGATATCGGATATATAAAGAACACTTAGTCATTGTGAACTCTGGCTGACTAAGTGTCCTTAATATATTCGATATCAACTGTCGTTTGTACGTTAGCGATCTGCAGTTGTACTAGGGAACGATGAGAAGTTACCGACCGTCAGTCGGTAACTTCATATCGATCGACCATGCTAGCACGCCTGGTGTAAGACCACCATTCAGAATTGAAACGTTGCTTGAAATGGCTTTAGCCGTCTTTAGTGACTAGATCTGAATAGCCAGGTACATCCCCACCTTCCTCTACCCCATTTCCTTCCCTTCCCCGGTTAATCAGCCTCACAACATACCTCAATTGGGGATGGCATAGTCTCACTGGCTCCAGACGGGAGCAGTTGGGACTCTTGTGAACACATGAGGCCCTGAAGATAATAATTCCCCTCAGGGCCTATGTCATCTTTGGGGATGCTATATGGAGGGAAATTTTTAGGAAATGAAGGAGAGAATGTTTTGGGAAAGAACAAGGTATGAGGGTTGGGTAGGAATCTCACCTCACCACATGAACACAGGCACCCCTGCTATGTCACAAAACGTAGCAAACCACTTGGGGTGACTAATAGCAGAGTTGTTAGGTATCCAAAAAATGGTTGCCGGGACGCGGTACCCATACCCGCTTCCCAAATTGATTGTGCATTTAAAAATATTATCATAAAATATTAAATGCTAGAGATTAAAAAAAATCGATTAGGTTTTTAGCGAAAATCAAGTCATAAATACCTTACTCTAAAACTATTATCGCAAAACTTTGAGATGGTCAGAAAACTCATCCTTTTACAACTAGTCTAGAGAGACAAATTTAAGGGTGAATAATACTCATAATAAATAATAACATATCATTTGTATAGCGCAGTTTTATGCTGTTTCACTTCAAGCGCGCTTAACTATAATAAACTTAAAAACAATCCTATTGTGCTCTTTATGAGTCCATTACAAAATGTTAATTAAAAAATCATTATTAGTAAAAGTCCATTACAAAATAGTATAAAGAATATACTGCAAACAAAACAAAACAAAAACGGAGATTAAAATTTAACAATAACAGTACTTTTATAGCACAGAACAACAGTAATAAACAATAACGGTGCAGGACGAAACAAGAACTTTAAAACTAAAAAAACTTTATCATATAAATTAATACTAAAAAAACCTTATTATATAAATTAATACTAAAAAAAACTTTATTATATTAAACAGAAAAACACTAAAATATTAATTATCATTTTTTAACTGTTAAACTAATGTTTAAGACAAGATTTTTTATGCATAGCACAAAGGGTAACATTAATTATTATAAGCAATAATTATTAACCTGAAATCCTGAAAAACTAATCCTTAATCCACTTACTTACAATAAAATGCTCTTAACCGGAAATCAGAAGGACACGGTTTCGAGTTCCGTCGGCGTCATGTAACTTTTCTCGGGAGATTTTTTCAATGATGAGTGTTTCAGGTTAATAATTATTGCTTATAATAATTATTGTTACCCTTTGTGCTATGCATAAAAATCTTGTCAAAAATTGTTACTAAAATATTATATAAAAAGTGGACACATAAAAGTACAATATGGAGGAAACCGAAACTAAGCAATTTCCGGAAACTTGGGAACCTGGCTTATTATAGTATATTGAAAGAGGCTAAAAATATGGTTTTTTAAATAATTATGTTTTTAAAGCCCGTTTAAATTCAGCAAAATTTTGGACTACTTATCAAAGTAAGAGCTGAGGGAAGTTTATTCCAAATTAATGGGCCAGTTACTAAAAAAGAGCGATCATAGTAAACAGCTCGATTTGACCGAGAAAGTTCAATTAAATGATTAGTAACATCTAGATCTGCTGACCTCAGAGTAAGCTGTAATACTAAATTTAAGTTAATTAAATTAAATTTAAATTACGTAAAATAAATTGCAATCCATTTAATTCCAAAATCTCACAATTTTCAAAAAAAAACACCCATTTCACACTAACCCTTCAAGTAATTCCCCTCGCCAACAACAAACGTCATCTTCCAACTCGATTTACGGTCATCTTGAAAGTCCACTCATAACTCTAAGAGTTCAAACATCTTCTGGCGTCCCCGACCAACCCTCCCCGTGCTCTTCTCCCTCGCCACCTTACTCCTACCGCCACGCAGACGGAACCCTCGGGGGACAACTGTGAAGTTGAGAATGGCGTGTAGCTGTGATGTCAGAGAGCGAAAACCTTTTACAAGCAACAAATAATATATTATTTAATCAATCCACAATGAATATATCAATACATATAATCAAACGTTATGTTTCGGTCTGGATTAAAAAAAAGGTATCTACATTTTTTTACTTAGTGTAAACCACTATAATCACATGTTGTAGTATCTACAATTTCAAAACCGATGGTTTCTTCGTCAGGATAATAACAATAAAACTACAATATTACTAACAACAACTCGAACGCTTTTTGCCACATTATGGCACTATTTCCAAAACCTCGGTTTGCTTTGTTGCCAAAACGTGGCCAATTTACAAATTTTTTTTTTTTATTAAAACGATTATATAATATATTGTACATTTAAAATCTAACAAAATAAGTATTCTCTAGATTCTTTAAAATGTTTTAAGGTTGAATATTTAATCATATATTTTTTTATAAATCGTACAAATATGTGATAATAGAAAAAAATAGGGGAATTCATTGGCTACATAGAACAATATTCAGTTTGTATGTCTCCAAATTCAAATTCGGAGGCATGATTTATTTAATGTGGGCGGAAAAAATCCTTTAGCAATCCGAGAAAAAATATTTTAATTGCTCGGTCGCTCCAGTGGTAAATACTAATTCATGTTATTAGCCTGACGAAGAAACCATTGGTTTTAACATATATGTAGATATTATAACATGTGATTATAGTGGTTTACACAAAGTAATTTGTTTCATTTAATTAAAATGATGCCAGAAAGTAAAAAAAAAATATATTAATTAATATTAATAATATAATAATATAATTAATATAATATAATTATTTAATGACACCAAATTTTCAAACATGATACAATAACAATAACATTAAATAATTTTAATTTTTTCTTTCTTCTATTTGGGTGGTGGGTTAGGGTACCGCTGCTCCAGGAACCATTTATTGGATTACAAACACCTCTGCCACACTACAGGTCACCCCAAGTATTTCACTACGTTTGTTGACTTAGTAGGAGCACCCGGGTTCATGGAGGGGGGTTTGTTCGCATCTTGACGGCGAATGCGTCCGCACAACAACTACATGGCAGGTCGCATTGGGAGAGACTGGTTGACGGAGACCTAGTGACATCTCCATCAGAACTCTCTCGAAACATCGCCTTGCACCGCAATGGGAGGAATAGATTGATAAGTCCGTCACTCCTGGACACACTGACACCCAGATTCCTAATCACCCATCAAACCTTTTTCGTCTCATTCCTTTCTTTAAAAAATCCTTCATAAAGCATCCCCAAAGATGACACTGGCCTTGAGAGATTTATTTTCCTCAGAGCCTCATATGAAGAGCTGGTTAAAAAATAAATATCCAACTTAATTTATGTTGATTTTTAGTATCTATTGTTGCACGACCCCTCCAATACACTTCAGTCATAAAGCCTTACCACCCTTAGCAGAACACCCCCCTGTGTTAGATACCACCCGCCAACAGATGGGGAGGTAGGCAGAGACTACTCGAGGCTCTCAAGCATATCGCGATGGTCGTAAACTGTGGGTATGAAGGCAGAAGACGCGGGTCAATTGGATTTTTTTAATATCATTGTTCAGATTTTATTTGATTTAGTAACTTCTGAAATTGTTTAGAGAGGAAGTTCTGGAAAGGAAAAATGTATGAGGTATGGATTGAATCTGGGGGTCAATGTGTCCAGAAGTGACGGATGTTTTAACCTATGCCTCCCACTGCGCTACAAGGCGATGGGTTGAGAGAGTCCGGCTAATATCAATAGGTCTCGCAAAGGCATCAAAATTACAAAAGCAACAAATTTTAAAATACGTTCATTCACAAGGCCCTTAGAATCAAAAGTTTGCTTGTTATTATTTATTTTTGGGGTATTACTGTTGTTACTTCTTCCTTCTTCAGCCAACATTTCGGACATCGTTACAGGGTTCATCATCAGGGCAGCTGTGTTAGACACTGTAATGCTGTCTGATACGTTGGCTAAAGAAAGAGAAAGGGTAACGCGGCATAACACTCCAAAAAGTCAATTACGATAATAATTTTTACCTGTACAGTTGTAAGCATTTTTGAACTTTTATTCTCGGCCGCTGGTCAACCGCTCTTAACTTGTCTTTAAAAGAATTATAGACTTATATCTCACCAAAAATGATCACTCTTTGATAATGAATTTTAAATAAACAGATTCCGTTGAATGGGTTTCGACTTTCCACTAAAGTAAGTAGAATAATTTATATATTGACTTAGAAACTTTCCAACATATTCAAATCACAAGATTGGATTACTCTGATGGTTCAATAATTAATTGGAGAGTGAAGGGTTGGTCGGCTCGAGTCCGGTTTAGTTGATTTTTCTCCCGCTAGTTGGCGCCATGTGTCTGGGTGGATGTGTGGGTGTGTTGCCAGTTCCGGGTCCGAATGCAGCGGCCATTACTGCCGGAGCCGGAAGTTAACTCTTGTTTACGACTGACCAACAGTGACGCGGCTTTTAGCCTGATTGGATGGCGGACAATGCGCCGATAGCAACGGTCAACATTTTAATAAATAATTTATTATTTAATTTATAATTATGACAACATCCTTCCGTTTTAAAATATTAATTAGATGAGGTTATTGATTGGATTAGCACAAAATTATCTGAATATAAAAACATCGTTTTGAATAAAAACATATTTTTAATTTCAGAATTAATTTCATTTTTATTTCATGTGATACAAGCACAACTATTGGCATATATTATGAGGCTTAAATTATAAGATCAGATTTTCTGCAATTTTTTTACGGTGTTGGAGCTTGGACGCTCAGAGCCAGCGATAGAAAACGGATAGATGTTCTGGAAATGTGGTGCTGGAGAAAATTGCTCCGGATTCCATGGACAGCCAGACGTACAAATATGTACATCCTGGAAGAGCTAGACATCAACAGTAGGCTTTCAACTGTCTGCCTACAACTTATCTAAAGATACTTTGGACACATTGTACACCAAAATTAGGACTCTAACTAGGAATAACTCATAGTCACTGCCAAAGTGAAGACAGCACAAGCAGAGGAAGGTCAGCAATACGCTGGAGTGACCAACTATCATTAGCTTCTGGTACATCGGTGTCATTGGCTCTCCACGCAGCGCAGAACTGCGAAAAGTGGAGGAGCCTTGTCCACCATAGGAATTGAGTTAGGGTCACGATCCTCAGAAATGAGAAACCGACTGAAGAAGAAGAATAAGGCTGAAGGTTGTGGAAGAGGAAAAGAGATGTGGAGGAGGAAGGAGGGGAAGCCCTTTCGTTAAATTGAACTAAATTAGATAGACGTAGAAAATAGTCAATATTGATCGTTCGACCACCGAATAATATTTATTGTCCTTTTTATTATTAATTAATTAGTTTATTGTTTCATCAAAAAAGTAGACTTTACGAAGAAATAAAATGAACACCCTAAAACTAAACGCCAAACCGTCAAATACCGTCAACGCAAAAACACGTAAAAAACGTGACAGATCTTAAAAAAATTGCAATAGAAAAAATAAAGAACCCCGTTCTCGCATACAAACAAAGTTAATTAACCACTGGAGCGACAGAGGAATAAAATATTTTTTCTCGGATTGATAAAGGAAATTTTTCCGTCCACATTAAAAAAATCATACCTCCGAATTTGAATATGGAGACATACAAACTGATTGTAGTTCTATGTAGCCAATGAATTTCCCCATATTTTGACTATTATCACATATTTGTAGAAATTAAAAAAAACATTTAATTAAACCTTTAACTTCAAAACATTTTAAAGAATCTATTGAATATTTATTTGTTATATTTTGAATGTACAAGTTATTATATAATCATTTTAATAAATTTTTTTTTTTTAAAAATTTGCCACATTTTGGCAACAAAGCAATCCGAGGTTTTGGAAATAGTGCCATAATGTGGCAAAAAAACGCTCGAGTGGTTAAATGATAATAAATAATTAAATTAAACAAATAACTTTGTGTACAACACTATATAAATATTATAAATATATCCTTTATATATTTTATATTGGTGTACACAAAGTTATTTTTTCTTCAATCTTCGCAAAATTACTTTGTGGCATCATTTGAATAAAATTAAACAAGTTACAAATTAATTTATATACCCCAGATTTGTCAAATCAAATCAAATCAAAGGGATGTTTATAAATTAATTTGTAACGATTGTAACTTTTTTATATACGGAAGACTTCTAGAAATTTTAATATTAGTAGCATATGTAGTAGCGTATGCATAATGGGTTACTATATTATATCTAAAGACAAAAACTTCATCTGAACAGGTTTACCAAAATGTTAATAGTTACATCGCTTTTCCGTCTTCGTCTCCGCATCTACTAACATAATACGTTTTTCAATTATCTCCCTATATTTTTCAGCTTTTATAAAATTACTAATACAATTTCACTGGATCAGAGTAAGTCTGTACCTTTACAAAAATAGTAAAATAATAAGTAAAAAAGTGAACAAATCATCACACAGAAATATGTAAATAAATAATTAATTTTAAACAAATAAGATATATACCCTGCATCGACGCACATTTCAATCTTAGAAATAGCAGGACATCAATAGCGTATGTCTTTACCGATCACGAGTGTTGGAGGATCCGAATCGTTACTTAACACGTTAAGTCACAGTCAAGCCATTACTAAGTATTTCTTAGTACGAGTATGTTCTCAACTGAGGTACTCAAATGAAAAGCTATATATATATATATTATGTTGCTAAATGAACGTACATGGATTCAAGTTTTTATAAATTGCAGTTTGTTGACACCCCTCCAAGTTATCACAACGTTGAGAACCAGTGTCTTACTTTTGTTTATTTATTAAAAAATAATGTATTACAATAAATTCACGAGAGAATCATCTCACTAAAAAAATCCAAAAAAATATTTGCGAACTTTATAATACAAAAATTATTACAAACATTTTTAATAATAGTTATTCGAACTAAAATTACAGCTGGGCAGTAACTACGTCGGCAACAATAACATTGTACTGTAAACTAAAGTATTATTACAATTCAAAAAGGAATCTTATCCACTCGAGCGCTTTTTGCCACATTATGGCACAATTTCCAAAACCACGGATTGCTTTGTTGACAAAATGTGGCAAATTGAGATTTTATTTTATTTTATTAAAACGACTTATAATATATTGTACATTCAAAATATAACAAAATAAATATTCTTTAGATTCTTTAAAATGTTGTAATGTTAAAGATTTTTTTTTTTTTTTTATAAATCTTACAATTATATGATAATAGATAATTCATTGGCTACATAGAACTATAATCAGTTTGTACGTCTCAATGTTCAAATGTATGATTTTTTTAATGTGGGTGGAAATATTTCCTTTAGCAATCCGAGAAAAAATATTTAAATTGCTCTGTCGCTCCAATGGATAAAGACAATACTGAAAGTATCCATTAGAACGCCTTCCATTGAAATTTTCAATAACTTTGACGTACCAAATGTACAACGATTACATGCCAAAAAAAAATTGAAACTATTCAAAAACACCAAATCCTTTACACAACCGTGTATCCATCACACTAGATCGAATAAAAATGACATAAAAAACATTCCGAGTTATGAAACTATATTTGGACAAAGAAATTACTTTTACTTTTCAACAAAACTCCACGCAATATCCTTCCCCAAGACATAAAACTAATAAATCAATAATGAGTACAAATCAAGAATACAAATCTGACTGAAAGAGGTCGATGAAAAAACCGTAAAAAAGACACTAACAACGACATACAAGGCAATTAAACTCTGATTAAATAACTAGTCCGCCTCAGCACAGGATCTCCTAGTGAGGTGGACTACGAAATACTTAATCATCCATACTTGATTTGAAACGTTGAGTTCCAAAACCATCCCTAATGGATTTTCATACTTTTGAGTAAATCAAGAAACGCGTGTGGGCTGATGAGTTTTCAAGATTGCAGTTTTTTTTGTTTTATTGAAAAAATTAATAGAATAAGCATGACAAAAATCAACCAAACGACCAAAATTTGTACGGAAAAAACTGGTGATCATTTTGAGTTTGTTGAAATACTGACTTCTGATTCAAAATATCCCGTAATTCGTCTCAATTACGGAGTATTCTGGGATTGAAAATTTTGGAAGGTCGATATTTAAACACGATTTATAAAGAAACTAGGAGGAATTTGGAAATAATAACAACAGCATTACGTTCCTGGTTAGAAGATATAAAATATGTTATTCACAACTCACTTTCAACAAAAAATCAATATTGTAACTCAAACATTCATTTCACCATTATATTTTGTTATATTTGTACAATATTTAGTCGCTTTAATAAAAAAAAATCAGATACCTAGTTTTTTGGTAGTTTTCAGCCACAATCATTTGTAAAGTACGTATGGGTACCCCCGTTCCGGGAACCATCTATTGGATAACTAACACCTCTGCCATAGGTCACACCAAGTGGTTCGCTACGTTTGGTAACTTAGCAGGGATGTCCGGATCCATGGGGTGAGAGTCTTGACGGCGGATACATCTGTCCACCAATGGGTCGCAGACTGGATCGGAAAAGACTGGTTGAGGGAATCCTTTTGACCTCATCATCAGTACTCTCTGAGAACATCGCAGTGGGAGGGATAGATTCGTACGTCCGTCACTCCTGGGCACTCCTGAACCCTGTGGTCTGAAACTGGATTCCTAACCACCACTCTACCCTTTCCCTAAAAAGTTCCTCGACCCAGTCCATCCGACAGGCGACAGGCGACAGGCGACAGGCGACAGGCGACAGGCGACAGGCGACAGGCGACAGGCGACAGGCGACAGTCGACAAATAATAATATTGTGTTGATCTGTTTTTTGTGAGACAATATTGGATTTACTTAATAACAAAAAAAAACCGTAATAATTTATGAAGTTTTTTGGCCGGGGGTCAGTGGGTTAACTCCCCAGTGAGGAAGAAGGCTTTAAAAAAGGGTGGAAGGAGACACCGCGTCAAGTTAGCGGGTAAATATCCCCGTTTATTACTCTCGGGCATATTAAACCTAACTTGGTGATACTTATTATCGGCGATCGAATGGTTGTACTCCCATTCCCGATATCTCCGTGTTGACATCTTCAATTTTACATACGATTTATTGCTTTGCTCATAAAAATGCGTTTTCAATCGATTAAATTTTTTTATTCATTGTTTGAAACGTTTGCGGAGTGTTGACAATTTTTTATATTTATGATATTGCTGTTAAAATGTGCACAAATATTAATACTCCAATTAAAAATGTTCACAGCACGCGAAATAAAGTTTTAGTTATTACTATCTGTAACGTTTAGGAACTGGATTGGGATAATATCTTCAATCTTATCTTCAGTACTACACACTGCGTATATGTAATTAATAAAATAGAGGTTCGTTATACGAGATCGTCGTTTATTGAATACAAATGGTTACAAAGTAAACGTCCAGCCTAGTTGGCGGTAAGATTATTAATGGAAGCCCGGAGAAGCGCTCGCTAACGCGCTGCCTTGAAATGACCCACTTCGGGTCGCAACTCCGTCAACGTTCGGGACGTTGCTCGGCGGTAAAGCCCCCCCATCCAACACAGAGTAAGAGGCAGTGTTGCGTACACCACGCTATCGAATAGTTAATGTCATTGTCATGATGCTAATGATGATGAAAAAGGCAAATATTATTCAATATTATGTAGAGCACGGTTGATTGGCGAATCAATTGCTGCATTTGATTTGGAATTAAGCATGTGGAATAGTGCTGCATGGCGTGTACCGTGTACCTCTTAAAACCTATTGACCAGCGGCTGAGTATTAAAGTTCCAAAAATGCTTGCAACTGTACAGAGAGGTTCCGATGAGAAAGATCGCTTATTCCCAGTATGAAAATTTTCAAATGAAAAATTAATATTGATTTATTTCATGCAAAATTTGCTTTAATATATATCTACATTCAAGTAAGCAATAAAAGTGCTCAAAACGCACGATGATGAATTGTTAAATTTCGTGTCCTTCTTGTAAGTATTTTTTTATCATAAGTATTTACGATTTTTCAATAATGTCTAAATAAAATAATTGTGTAGAAGAAATCTGAAATACTTTAGTTTTTAAGACCTTAAATAAGTAGATAAACTGGGGTATTTTCGTCACAAAACATGTTCTCGGATTTATTTTTTTATGATTTTTATTGAACTAAATTAAAATTCTGAAAAGCGAGTTTATTGGATTATGTATTGATTTATTTTGATGTACGATTATATGATTTGAAATTTGTGTTGTATAAAACAATATTTCATTTGAAAATTGAACAATTCTGCCAACGACTAACGGTTTAACCTTAGTATATTAAAAACTAGCCGACCCGGCAAACTTCGTACCGCCTCAGAATAAATAAATATTGTGTATAATTTATTAGCTGAAATAAATTAAGTTTTTATTATGTTAAAATTAAAATTAAGTTAAAAATAATAGGTACCTACTCTAGGTTCAAAAAATGAAATTGAAATGTTGACTAAGCACGAAATGTTCGGTACACTACACCATTGACAGTTCGAATTGATTCAAATTATATCGACCAACGCACATTATTTGAAAAGCCATTCTAGTACGAAGCCTAATCGAACATAACTCAATAGTCTGGTCGCCCTTCTACAAAATTCATATCCATAATATTGAAAGAATTCAAAGAAAATTTCTAAGATTTGTAAATTTTAAACTTAACATCCCATTAGAGCACATAAATGACTTATCATTAATGAATATTTTAAATATTCCAACTTTAGAAAACAGACGAAAAATAACTGACCTAACCTTTTTATTAAAATTATTAAACTCTAAATTTGATTGCTGTGAACTCTTGCATTTAATTAATCTACATGTACCTACACGAACTACTAGACAAACATTAACATTTTATATACACACATCTCATTCTAACTATAAATTGCATTCCCCAATACAACGATTACATAGTCTTGGTAATCAATATTTAAACAATATTGATGTATTTGACAATAATTTGAATTTGGCAAACTTTAAACGCCGTATGTGCGAACTATTTTTACTTAATTCATAAACTATTGTAAATACCAATTTTATACATTTTTATTAATTCCTATTAATATTGATTTGGAGGATATTGGCAGCCTATCTATTTTTACTTTATTTATATTCTGTATTACCTACATTTTGTCAACTCATATTTTATCTAACCTATATTATGTGTCTTTATATTTTCTGTTACTTACCTTTATTTTATTCACTTCTAACTCTTCACTGTAATTAATCGAAACATGTATTGCTTTATGTATGTAAAAGCCCTTTGGGCGTTTAAATATAAATAAATACAAAATATATGAAAAAAAAAACATTTTCTTCATAATTATTTTTCCCGGGATTTTTTCCGATGTTTTAATAGTTATTCTGCTAATCGGGTCGGAGACAAATCCAACAAATCAAAGACCATAAAAATCGGTCCAGCCGTTCTTGAGTTATAAATGGTGTAACTAACCCGACTTTGTTTTATATATTAAGATAAACTTAGGTTTCAAAATTTAAAAAGTGCGTTTACCGGATAAAATAGCAATCTTTCAAAATCTTTTTCTACAAATTGCATATATCATTGTTATTTTTAAATTGCTGTCATGTTTGTTACTTTTATTAAATTATTAACCCCGATACAGGCGAACCCTAGTGGGGTAAATAATTAATGCTAAAAAATGTATTTTAATTGAAAAGAAATAATAAAAAATAAAATACCAAAAATAAATCAATACATAATCTACCCAGTTTTCAGAATTATAATTTTAGTTAAATTAAAATCATTCAAAAATAAATCCGAGAACGTGTTTTGTGACAAAAATACCTTAGTTTTTCTATTTATTTAAAGTCTTACAAACTAAAATATTAATTTTTTTTTTTAACCGTTAATTTTGTTTAGACATTGTTATTAAAAAATCATAAATACTTTTGATCAAAAAATACTAACATGAAGTTCACGATATTAAATAATTTATCATCGTTCGTTTTGATCTTTTTTATTGCTTACTTGAATGTTGGTATTTATTAAAGCAAGTTTTGAATACAATAAATCGATATTAAATATTTAAAAAAATTGTTACGGGGAATAATCGATCTTTCTCATTGGAACTTCCCTGGACAGTTGCAAGCATTTTTAATTTTTTATTCTCAACCACTGGTCAATCGCTCTAAAGCAATAATTGTAAATTCACTTAGCGGCATCATTTTAATTAAATTTAAATAATTTACATCGTAAACCACTCTAACAAATTTTGTTTTGATAATTAAAATAAAACTATTATATTTTGTTGTTTTTCATTCATTAAAGATTCAACATGAAAAATATATAGAAAAATGTCTTACTTTTCTTGTGCAAATACATTCATACTCCTAATGCTGGCGACGCATTTGATTTTGGTACTTACTTACTTTATTTGTATTTGTCGAGAGCTGAAACAAGAGAATACCCTTTTGTTCAAAGACACCCTTTGATCGGAGGCTCTGTTTTATGGAACCTACTTCGCCTGAATCTTCAAAAGGCTTCTCGATTATAGTTTATTCCTATAGCAAGGATGTACTTGTATAGAACAACTAAAAATACTTACTCAAATGGAAATAAAAATGTTTTTTTAATACTGTAGAAATATTTTTAATAAAAAGGACAATACTAGTAACAGCAGAGTGGAATATACTATCGGTATCGTCCTGACAGACCGCCAAGTATAACAAAAAAAAAATTAAAAGTTTAAATAAAATATTTTGTAATAAAGTAGTTGTACTTGGCACTTACCCCTCGACGGCTTCCGTAGTCGAGGGGTCAGGCTCTCGACTAGTTCAAATCCCGGCGTGCGTTAATCATTTTTTTTATTAAATTGTGTTATTTCACAATTTAATAACCACTCGAGCGCTTTTTGCCACATTATGTCACTATTTCCAAAACCACGGATTGCTTTTTTGCCAAGAATTTTTTTTTTCTCTTAAAGTGACCATATATCTAATATATTGAACATTCAAAATATAACAAAATAAATATTCTCTAGATTCTTTAAAATGTTTTATAAATCGTACGAATGTGCGGTAATAAACAAAAGATAAGTGAATTCATTGGCTATATAGAACTACAATCAGTTTGTATGTCTCCATATTCAAGTTCTAGGGTATGATTTTTTTAATGTGGGAAATTTGTGAAATTTTCCTCTAGCAATCCGAGAAAAAAGATTTTAATTGCTCTGTCGCTCCAGTGGATAATTTATAAATAATTTAAGGTGTATTTGCGCCACGTTCCAGAGTGGAAGTTACTCTAAGTATCGCCCTGGTGAAAGAAAAATATTCAGAATGAAATGTTGCATGAAATGGCTTTAACCGTGTTTGGTGACCAGATCTTAAAAACCCAGTTAAACTTCCCCACCTTCCTCCACCCCATCTTCTTCTCTTCATCCTCACAACATCCCCCAATTGGGTATGCAATGGTCGCACTGGCTCCAGGCGTTTGGGAGCGGTTGGGATTCTTGTACGGTATTCACACAAAGAAAAAAAGGCAATATTAAATTTAAACAAAAAATAACGGAAATGAAAATACTTAAATACAAGTATACATTTAGGCACAATCAGGTTTTAAAAATAATTCACCAAAGTTTGGTAATTAAACATAACTTGATTGACTGTCATAATATAGTACCATATTATGAATACGAACCAAATTCATTTTTAGAAAATAATTTCTTTAAAATTTACTATGATAAAACTATACTAACAGACAGACCAATTGGTCATAATAGACCTGATATAGTTTTACATGACAAAATTAAAAAAATAACTTATATTATTGATGTAGCTATTCCAAATTCCTGTAATATTCAAAAATCTGTTTCTGAAAAAATAAGAAAGTATACAGATTTAGGAAATGAAATTAAAAGAATTTGGCATTCTCAGACTATAAAAATATTACCTTTTGTTATTTCGGCTACTGGCATTATACCTAGCTCTCTTATTAAAAATTTAGGCATATTAGATTTGTCAAAGAATTTGTATATAAAAATGCAAAAATCAGTCATTTTAAATACATGTAGAATTACGAAAGATTTTTTAAATATTTATATTGAGGGATCAGTAGGATTTATCGGTCAAATTAGGAATTCCACAGAGCCGAACCCTCTGATATGAAAATATCTGGAGACGGTGAATTATATTCCCATTTAATAGTTTGGTAGATTAACGTGTTGTTCTTGTATTGTTTTGTATTAATTATAATTATATAATACACTTGCATAACGTGGATTTACTAGATGATCATTTATATGGAAAAGTGTATGAAAGGGTTTAGTTTTTCCTATGGGAAAAACTAAACCCGTTCCTGTAAATCTGGTGAATAAAAAAAAATGTAAAAACATAGCTGAGAGAACAGAGTGATAATCAACTTGCAAACGTTATGTAAACTAGGTCAAGACAAATAGAAACTAAATAAAAAAAATATTTAAAAAACTACAGGTCGCGTCAGAACAGGAAAACTTGTAAAGAGGACTGTGAAAACTGTGATATAATTCTCACTTTATGCTTTATATGAACAAAATTTAACACAATAATAACTTCAAGGGCGCATGATAAAAAAAATGTGGAAAAAATATCAAATCTCCGATATTTAGATGACATTACTCTTTTCGCCTCTTCTGAAGAAGAAATGAACCATCTCCTTACTAAAATAATAATAATAATAATAATAAAATCGTTTATTCATCAATAGATGTTTTTTTACATATATATACATTTTTGATTAAACATTGGTTCTATTGACGAAAAGGTCACCGCTCAGCTGCAATTCAGGGTTCCTCCTGGAATGCAGCTGGTTTTCAGTAGTGCCTCCAATAAAAGACAGAAAATAAATACAAATAAATTAAATTAAATAAAAATAATCAAACCAAATCTCAAAATAACACACACAATATAAATAATAAAAAAAGAAATAAAAATATATAAATAATTTAAATTGGAATTAAAAAGCTAAATCAATAAATTCAATAAAATCAATCCAAATAAAATATAATAAATAAATTTAAAATAAAACCAATTCAAATTCAAAATAAAATCGATTCTAGTATAAAATATAGTCAAAATAAATAATGAAATCAAATCAAATAAATAGTAGTATTCCTTCAATTGTAAATTTTATTAATTAAAAATTAAAATGTTATGCGGCTAACTGTGCAGTCAGCAACCATTCGCCGTAGAGCCTCTTGAAACTCTGCAAAGATGTCAATATTCTAATAGACAGTGGTATTTCATTCCATAGTTTTGATGAGGAATAACTTAAACTTCCTTCAAATACAGCCGTTTTATGTTTTGGGAGAATTAGTAAATGGTCCCTTTGGCGTGTTAAGGACAAATAATGCTCTCACTTTGAAAGGTGATCGACTTTATAAACCTAGACTCGTCTACAAGTGATGTAGGAGATTGTAAAATAGAAGCGAGAAGAAGAATTTGAATGACAAACGATGCCATGAGTAAAATGCAAAGAATATGGAGTGACGTGAGTGAGAGAGGTATAATGAAGACCACAAAGATGAGACCCGTATTTGTGTACGGTGTGGAAACATGGTCACATAGAGCCAGCGATAGAAAACGATAGCGACGTTCTCGATATGTGGTGCTGGAGAAAAATAATCAGGATTCTATGGACAGTCTTACGCATAAATGTAACCATTCTGGAAGAGCTACAAGGAGAAAAATGTTATTCGAAAAAACGATCATTTTAATAGTAAAAACGGGACTGAATTTCTTACGAACAAATTAACAGGGTTTCAATGTTTGTTGGCGGGAACATGTAAGAATAATTTGTACATGTTCCCGCCAATAAACATTGAAACCCTGTTAATTTGTTTGTAAGAACTTCAGAAGTTGACAATTACGACAGTCTCATAATAGATCGCAGTGGCCCAATTGGTAGAGGTTTATGTCCCGGTAAGACGTAAGGTTCTGGGTTCGAGTCCCAGTTGCGACCATTATCTTTTATTATTTGTCTGTGTCTTCTTCATTTTCAATTTTTTTTAAAATTAGATTATTATTGTTATCTTCTTCTTCAATGATATCTTAAGATACTTTGGACACGTTGCTCGCCAAACTGATTACTGCAACTTGGAGAAACTCATTGCCATTGGCAAATTGGAAGGCAGAAGAAGCAGAGGAAGGTCACCAATGCGCTGTAGTGACTAAGTATCGCTGGCATCTGATACGTCGGTGTCCTTGGCTCTCCACGCAGCCATGAGGAGCTGTGGTGCCTTGTCCATCGTAGAAATTGTCGTAGGGGACCCGATCCCCAGCAATGAGGAACCGACTTGAAAAGAATCTTACTATAATATTATAAATGCTAAAGTTTTTATGGATGTATTTGTGTTTGTTACTCTTTCACGCAAAAACTCCTAAATGGATTTTAATGAAACTTTACAGTAATATAGCTCATATATCAGAATAACACATAGGCTATAGGCTATAATTTATAAAACTGGGTATTTTCCATATATTACAAATAATAATTATTGTTTAATAGAAAATGTAAAAATTTGAGAATGACATTTTGCAAAACAATGATTGTTAAATCAAAATTCTATTTTAGAAAATATTAAAATTAGTTAATTTATTTGAAGTATTCGCTTAATACTATTAATCGAATAAAAAATTATTGATATTTTAACCGCTTGGACACATAAGCTTGTTTTCACGATAATTTAACGTAGGTACACATAGGAATGACGTACGTCCCATACCTGAGTTATTTTAAATAAATAGGTAAAGAATTTTGGTAAAGAAAATAGGCCACTTGAAGTACTAATCCTGCGTGGACGAAATCGCGGGAATAAGCTAGTACGAACATATAAAAGAACAACATTGGAAGGTAAAAGCCAAACATAAAAAGAAAAAAGTTAAAGGTTTCTTTCCAGCCCTATAACAGAAAAATTTCAGCATGATTAAAAGCGAATATTTTTCAATATGTAAACTATATACCAAAGGCATGATTAAGTACCTTCCTGTTGGTTTGAATCAATTCATGGTTTGATTTTGTTTCACTTTTCACGATAGCGACGTCCTCGATATGTGGTGCAGGAGAAAAATAATCAGGATTCCATGGACGGTCATACGCATAAATGTAACCATTCTGGAAGAGCTACACGGGGAAAAATGTTATTCGAAAAAACGATCATTTTAATAGTATAAACGGTTAAAAACGGGACTGAAGTTCTTACGAACAAATTAACAGGGTTTCAATGTTTGTTGGCGGGAACATGTAAGAATAATTTGTACATGTTCCCGCCAATAAACATTGAAACCCTGTTAATTTGTTTGTAAGAACTTCAGAAGTTGACAATTACGACAGTCTCATAATAGATCGCAGTGGCCCAATTGGTAGAGGTTTATGTCCCGGTAAGACGTAAGGTTCTGGGTTCGAGGACCCGGTTGCGACCATTATCTTTTATTATTTGTCTGTGTCTTCTTCATTTTCAATTTTTTTTTAAATTAGATTATTATTGTTATCTTCTTCTTCAATGATATCTTAAGATACTTTGGACACGTTGCTCGTTAAACTGATTACTGCAACTTGGAGAAACTCATTGCCATTGGCAAATTGGAAGGCAGAAGAAGCAGAGGAAGGTCACCAATGCGCTGTAGTGACTAAGTATCGCTGGCATCTGATACGTCGGTGTCCTTGGCTCTCCACGCAGCCATGAGGAGCTGTGGTGCCTTGTCCATCGTAGAAATTGTCGTAGGGGACCCGATCCCCAGCAATGAGGAACCGACTTGAAAAGAATCTTACTATAATATTATAAATGCTAAAGTTTTTATGGATGTATTTGTGTTTGTTACTCTTTCACGCAAAAACTCCTAAATGGATTTTAATGAAACTTTACAGTAATATAGCTCATATATCAGAATAACACATAGGCTATAGGCTATAATTTATAAAACTGGGTATTTTCCATATATTACAAATAATAATTATTGTTTAATAGAAAATGTAAAAATTTGAGAATGACATTTTGCAAAACAATGATTGTTAAATCAAAATTCTATTTTAGAAAATATTAAAATTAGTTAATTTATTTGAAGTATTCGCTTAATACTATTAATCGAATAAAAAATTATTGATATTTTAACCGCTTGGACACATAAGCTTGTTTTCACGATAATTTAACGTAGGTACACATAGGAATGACGTACGTCCCATACCTGAGTTATTTTAAATAAATAGGTAAAGAATTTTGGTAAAGAAAATAGGCCACTTGAAGTACTAATCCTGCGTGGACGAAATCGCGGGAATAAGCTAGTACGAACATATAAAAGAACAACATTGGAAGGTAAAAGCCAAACATAAAAAGAAAAAAGTTAAAGGTTTCTTTCCAGCCCTATAACAGAAAAATTTCAGCATGATTAAAAGCGAATATTTTTCAATATGTAAACTATATACCAAAGGCATGATTAAGTACCTTCCTGTTGGTTTGAATCAATTCATGGTTTGATTTTGTTTCACTTTAGTTCAGGAAGAAAGGTATGAAAATAAGGGTTGTTTAATTTCTCACGGACGGATAAACAAACTTTGAAGAAATTCAAGAAACTTACTAAATTTCGATTCAATTCACAATCAGGCATCAATCCATTTTAGTATTTTCTAATGGAGAAAAGTTTTTTGAATCTTTACCGAATGCCATCGAACCTTTTTTAGATTTTTTTCAAGTGACCAATTAACTCCATTTCTAATGTCAACAAGTACCTATTTTGAACAGCTATTGTATATATTATAAAAAATTAGTATATTTCAATTCAACATTATTAATTTATTTAATTATTGAAATCCGTTCATAAAGAGAATAATTCTTTTCTTAATTAAAGAGATTAATCTATTACTAGCGTGTTCCCGGCAAGCCACTTTTCTCCCCTGTGTGTCCTTTCACATTCGTCCGCGTTCCTCTTCAACCTCCTCTTATCCTCCCGCATCCCCTTCCCCTCCCTCGTTCCCCTTCTACCCTTCACGCTTTCCCCTGTCCCGCGAACCCCTCACGCGTTCCGCTTCTCCTCTCCCGAGTTCCCCTCCGCCTTCCACCCTGTATCGTCCTCCTTCCGCGAACCCCCCTCCTTCGTTCCCCTTCGTTCTAATGGATACCCCTCCCCATCCCGCTTTCTCTCCTTGCCGCTAAACTATATGAAATACACACATTTACAAACTACTCTCGTGCTACCTATTGTAATTTTTTAAATACAAATTTCATAAAATCAGAGTTCATTCGTGGGCGTGCGCTGAACAAATCACCACAGTTTCATCGCAATCGGATGAATGGTAAAGTAAATAGTTTGCTTATCAATCTAATCTAACAATACTGAGAATTCCATAACTGCTACGTATTATCGTAATTGAATAACGTGTGAAATAATTCATGTAAATTAATTTTAATAAAAAGAGATAATTATATTATTTTATTATTAATAGGAACAGAGCGATTGCGACAACCCTAAAATATTTCGATCGTAACAAATGTAGGCGTTTCTGGAGTGTGCTCCACACTGTTTACTGGGGTAAGTAAATTATAAAACATTTGTAAAAGTGTCTTAACTAATTACAGCAACAAAATGTTCGACTCTGAAAACAGCTATGAACTTTACTTTGGTGTATTTGGACATCGCAAGTTTGTACATAATGTGGCAAGCAATTCGCGCTCCCATGTAAAAAGGTCTATTCATTCAAAAGCAGATTTTACTTTTAAAAACTAAATGGTGGTATTATTATGCGAGATGCCTATATACTGTCAGATGGATTTATTAACGAATCACAGTCAACTCAACCCTCTGCGCCCCGCTATATTTTGTTTATACTTCTCTCCTATCGGTTCTCATCTATATTATAATATTCATATGTCTATGGTCAACACTGTCTCTGGTTGAGCAGTTAATACACTTCGGCGGTGCTTACATAAATAAAAAAAAGCTCAAATAAATGTGTCTTTTACAGCCCTTATAGTTTCTTTATCATTGCGATATCCGGATACAGACTCATTTCGGGATTATGAAGCTTTGTATTGCGAGACACAGATAGCCCCAGGCGTCGCATTTCCTAAAGGGAGCTTTTTTATCCCCTGTACTCGTAAGAAAACTCCGCTTTGTGACGATGAAAAGGGGAAAAAAGCTTCGATTATTTATACTTATTCAGACTGTAACACTTTGAAACACATTACCAAATAATCCAGTCAGTTTTCAGATGTTTCTACTGTTTTTTACACAGATTTTACCGTTTCGGTTGGTAACTTTAGTAACTAATTCATTGTATAAAAATTATCATATTGTTTGGGTTCGAAATGAAAAATGAAAATGCTTAGTTCCTAACGGGATGTTGTTTATCCAGTTCTTACCTCTTCCTAACTTCATCATCTTGCTGAAAAAGTATATGAAAATTCAATCAATGGCAAGAAAAATAGTAAAAATTAGAGTGCATTTTATATGAAAATAGACGAAGGATTGGAACTACCTTGGAAGCAAGTTGTTGATGTTTTTACGTGAACCTAATATAGTTTTTAAGTAAATATAACGATTTTGGCCATCTTCGAAGTACTTACATAATATCGTTTCATACTCATTCGTTTTTTTGTGACGTTAATTACTTCGAGGTGTCGCGGTGGAAATATATAACTATATTGTGATTGTATTGTGTTCCTATTGTGCTCCTTTGCAGTGGTAAGTGTTTGATCATTCCATTTTCCTTGCAAACCTTGTTTTTTCCTACACATACTATCACCCAAGTCCAGCAAACACCATTTTGTCTCGTTTCGTTTTTAGTGTTTATAGTCCATTACAAGTGCGTCTGAAGCTCTAATTCAAAAACAGTTTGGGACGCAACACCTATCATTAATTATTTTAGAAAAAGTTGAAAAGTCATTAAAAGTGAAGAAAAAAATATTTTAAAAATGGGTTAAATAGGTTACGTTAGGTTAGGTAATGAATTATTTTTAATTATATTCGTAGATTTTAATGACTTTTTAAAGGGGCGATGAGTTATCATGGAACCAAAAACATCTTACTATCTTACTAATATTATAAACGCAAAAGTTTGTATGGATGTATGTATGTTTGTTACTCTTTCACACAAAATCTACTGGATTTTAATGAAACTTAACAATAATATAACTCATACATCAGAATAACATATAGGGTATAATTTATCAAGCTAGCTATTTATTTTCAATAAATTGAAAATAATAATTATTGTTTAATAGAAAATGTCAAAATTTGAGAATGACATTTTGCAAAACAATGATTGTTAAATCAAAATTCTATTTTAGAAAATTTTAAATTAGTGAATTTATTTGAAGTACTTGCCTTATGCTTTGAATCGAATCAAGAATTATACATATTTTAAATAAATAGTTTAAGAATTTTGGTATAAACGTAGATGGGACCTACGAAAAGAAAATAGATTACTTGAAGTACTAATCCTACGCAGACGAAGTCGCGGGCAGAAGCTAGTACACTATAAAGCAAATATTAACCCCCAGCGAAAGATTTCTTAAAATTTTACCTCACAAAATTAATTTTTCTAATCGATTTACTCGAAAACTAACACCGTTCTTCCATGGAGCTACTTTCAAGCGACGCGAACGTCGCTCGTCTGTATATTCCATACTATTATTAGTGTTTGTAAACGCCGCTTGGGGCAGCACTAGCAAAATAGTATGACAGTTTAATTTAGTCGCTTGTAAGTAGCGAAGGGCGTAAGGCTTAAAATATATCGCAAAATCGACTCCAAATGTGATGAAGATTCTTCAGTTTTTGGCTTTTACTGGAAGCTTTCGGACACCGTGTATTTAAATATTTTTTCACAAAACTTAGTAATAAGATTGCTATAGTTAGAGGCATTAATTGCAATATCTCAAAATGAATATTATTATTTTATGTCATTCTTTTAATATTCGCTTGGGAACCTATTTTAAAGACAATCTCCGAATTCCGTTAATCCACGCTTTTGACAGTGTTGCACCCCCCTGCTCAAAGGGGACTTTGAGACTGCTCAAAGATAAATAAAATTATTATTTTTAAAGATACGTAACAGAATAACGTAGATAAAGAGCTGCAGATGTTTCACAAGAGGCCTGAGGGCCACCTAGCTGTGGTTGAGTTCGTTAAAAATATATCTTTAAAACGATAAATATAATTAATTGTTCTAACAAAGCCAAGCCTCGAGGAGTTCTTTTTAAGACGTATTTTTGTTTTTGTGGAGAATTTAAAACATCCAATCGAATTAAAATAATAAAAAATCAACAGTATTTGCAGAAATACATAACATCGTATTTAAGAACTATTTTTATAAAACATATTTTTGCTGAAAATATATTTTATCAAGAAACATTGCGAAGTCGATTTAATTGCTCCTTCATTTGAGATCATTACAAATCTTCATCAAAGACTTACATCACAAACAAATCCCACAAATTCCCAAATTTTTTATTTTATTAAAAATTACAGGTATAAATAACTTAGCATGCAATCGATATTATCCATGGATTATAATACACCTGCCTCTACGGAAATGAGTAGATTTGACTCCTATTTCCGGTAGGCTTTCAATTAGCGGCGTCGGTTGATTTAGTAAGCGATACAGACGCCGGAAGTAATGTCAAAACGCCGGCGCCGGTAGAACCCACTACGTGGAAACACCATATCCAGTGAACTGCACAGCCTTTAAATAAAGTGAAGTTTACCATGTTTTAAGGGGGAAAAAACTATATGAAAAGGTGTACTATATACTGATGATTGATAATGTATGATTGTTACCGTGCAATAGAATGTGAACACTAAACTCTTAAACAATATAGTAGCCTAATAAGCAATTATAATTTGAAAGTGAACACTAAACACTTTCTTAAACAATATAGTAAGCCTAACGCCGTTCTTCCACGTAGCTATTCACAAGCGACGCCACCGCTACCTGTCAAACAAATTTGCTAGTGTAGCACCTAGCGGCGTTTTCAAACACTAATACTAGTATGGAAAACACAGACGAGCGGCGATCGCGTCGCTTGAAGGTAGCTCCATGGAAGAACGGCGTAATAAGCTATTATAATTTGAAAGTGAACACTAAACACTATCTTAAACAATATAGTAAGCCTAATAATAGGCAATTATAATTTGACCTTTTTTACAATCTCTAACGTTCTTCAATCCCTGTTATCGATATTGCTTGACATGTTCGGGAATCTCCAATGAAGATCGAGGTTCGTCGAGATTATAAGTTATTTTGTTTACGTAATCGTGTGGTTTACAATCAATATTAAACTGGAACAAATTTCCGCTCTATTTGAAGCTCTGAGAAAGTCGGTAAACTCGACATTGACGTAGACAAGTTGTCGATCGTATATCATCGACTATTTCCTGAACCGTTCGCGCATTAGACAAGAAGGGCGACAGTTGCTACTGACATCTGTCGAGGCACCTCAAATGTTCAAGTTCCCCTTGTAAAATATGCCCTATTATCCCCTCCTCCTTCCCACTCCCACCTTTCCATTGACATCATTAAGTATATTATTGTAATTAGTTTTAAGTAAACACTGCCAATATTCAATTTAGGAGGCGGGAATGGGTACCGCCGCCCCGGGAACCATTTATTGGATAACCAACACCTCTGCCATAGGTCACCCCAAGTGGTTCGCTACGTTTGGTGACTTAGCAGGGGTGCCCGGGTTCATACGGTTAGGTTAGTCCGGGACTTGGGGGCGGATGCGTCTGCCGACCATCTGCGTGGCAGGCCGGGAAAGGTTTATCTAGATCTCGGCGGCGGATGATCTAGACACCCTGAACCCCAGATTCCTACCCAACCCTCATACATTTTTCCTTCCCAGAACTTCCTCTCCTTTCTTTCCTTAAAAATACCCTCTACACAGCATCCCCAAAGATGACATAGGTCCTGAGGGAAATTATTTTCCTCAGGGCCTCCTGTGTGGACATAATGTAAAAAAAAAAAAAAATAAGCATTGCTTACGAAACATGTTGATTTGTTAAACAATAAAAGTAATTTCAAAAATTTGAATTAATTCAAATTAAATAAGTACCTACTTTTGTTATACGGCCGTATACCATCTCTACATACACGAGAAAATAAGTACATCAGAAAATTATTTGGGGTGTCCGAGGAATCAAGTATCGGGGAACACGAGTCGGGTCACCATACAAACCATTGAAAATGAGGTTTGATGTGCCTACATCAATTTTACAGGGGCTCAAAAAATCGATTGAAAAAACATCACTAGAAGACCTGAATATGAAATTACATATATCTTATTGAAGTTTTTTTTGATATTAACCAAATTTGTGACCAACCAGTCAATCTACCACTCCTCGAAAGCAAAAACTGCCAGAAATAAACCATCAAACAATAAAAGAAATATGTAACATTCATTCCGATTCCTTCGTTAAGTTCGTCAAAAACTTTCACCGTTTCTAAATAATTCATCTCGTTGGCGGAGGGCGCAGAAGTTCCGGGAGATTGGCGGTTAAATAAATAATAAAAGTCAAACCGAACCGTCCCGGCCCTCCCCAGTTCCCCAAATCCCCAGTTCCCTAGTTCCCCAGTTCCCCATGGGCCGAGACGTCCAACAAAGTATTAGTGGAACTTTTGATTGAATCAACCGACCCACTGTGGGGGTTGGCCAAACGATGGGAATGCTTCCAGAACTTTCGTGTTATAGGAAATGTTTTTATTTGACTTATGCTAGGTATTGTGTTTTATTGTTGTCGTATTTTTAATTTCGTCGCATTATATATATTTTTGTATTTTAAATATATCGTAGAGGAGACCCAGGCAAAGCGGATGTGTTAAGGGAGATATTAAATAAAAGACACAATTTTTGCATACAATAAAAAAATGTATAAAGTGTAATGTTAAGAAAACGTTTGTCTACAAAAGTAAAATAAATGAAAAGGTAATATTAATTAGAATTATATAAATAATGTAAATTTAAAAAAATCTTCGTATTGTTCACTTTGCCCGGGTACCCGGGCAAAGCATAATCCAAAGCTGGGTAATATTTGTGAGCTTCATGATTGTCCAAGAGAAGTAAAACCTTGCTTATAATAGTTTTAGCCACCGTTGACTTAATCCTAATTGCCTGGTTTATTTTTCGTACGTATGTATACACCATCTATAAAAATAATAACATTGTAAATATGTTATACCTACTCGACAAATATTCACTGTCATGGCGTCGGTAGTGATGCGGTACACCGATTGTGAGACTATTAGCGCATTCTAGTGGGAATTTTCGGAAATATTCAATTTATTCGCTTTACCTGGTACATTCGCTTTGCCTGGGTCTCCCCTATTTAAAATGTTTTCATATTTTTAATAATAACGTATTATTTATACTGTGGTATTTTCAATGTTGTCACATTTTTAATGTTTTCATATTTTTAATGTTATCGCATTATTTATATTGTGTTATTTTAAATATATCGAATTTTCAATGTTTTCGTGTTTTTAATGATGTCGTGTTATTTGTACTATGGTATTTTTAATGTTGTAGTAATTTTAATGTTTTCATATTTTTAATGTTTTTATATTTTTAATGTTTTTATATTTTTAATGTTTTCTAATTTTTAATGATGTCGTTTTGTTTGTGCTGTGGTATTTTTAATGTCTGAGAGACTTACTTATCTTACTTACCAGAAAATACCAGTAATTAGTCATTTTTATTTCAAAATCTAGAAGGATTGACTCCTTTTTACAAAAAAACATAGATTGATTTTGGATGATAGGTTATTTTATCTGGTAAATGCTCTTTTTAAATTATGAAAAACTAAGTTTATTTTTAATATACTAAGGTTGTACCGTTGGTCGTTGGCAGATTTGTTCAATTTTCAAACGAAATATTGTATTACACAACACAAATTTTAAATCATATAATCATACGGCAAAATAAATCAATATAATAATCTACTTTTAGATAAGACATTTTTCAGAAATTTAATTTTAGTTCAATTAAAATCATTAAAAATAAATCCTAGAACGTGTTTTGTGACGAAAAACCTCAGTTTTCCTATTTATTTAAGGTCTTACAAACAAAAAATATTTCCATTTTTTTTATACACTTATTTTGTTTAGACATTATTGAAAAATCATATATACTTATGATGAAAAAATATCGTAACTGAGGTGGCTTGGGCATGTACTAAGAATATCTGATGACCGAATTCCGAGGAAAATACTGAGTGCTATTCCAGAGGGTAGACGTCCAGTAGGCCGCCCCAGACACAGTTGGGCGAGGCAACTCCAAAAACTGTGCGTGGAGAGGATAAGTCTGCCATGGACGGAGGCCGAACAATCGGCGCAAGCCAGGGACGTATGGAGGAGCCTTGTCGATGCAGTGGGTCCCCGACCCGAATCCTTCCCCGGACAAGGGGAAGAAGAAGAAGAAGAAGAAGAAGAAAAAATACTTACAAGAAGTACACGATATTTAATAATTTATCATCACGCGTTTTGAGCATTTTTATTGCTTACTTGAATGTAGGTATAAATTAAAGCAAGTTTTGAATGAAATAAATCGATATTAAATTTTCAATTTAAAAAATTTGATACGGGGAATAATCGATCTTTCTCATTGGAACCTACCTGTACAGTTGCAAGCATTTTAAAACTTTTTTTCTCAGCTGCTGGTCAATCACTCTTAATACCCTGTGTATTATTCAAAAGAAAGAGACGGAATGCCAAGAAGGGAGGAAGGGTTTGCAATTTTTTAGGATTTAAATGAAAACAAAACAATTTAAGGACTAAAGGACAAAATGCGTTGATTGAATTTAATTATTTAAAGCGGTTGGTAAATTTAAATAAATAAGTGGTTTAAAAGAAAGTGTGTGTTTCGTTTAATAATAAATCAAAATCACAAACTTACGAAAATTATTTTTGGAAAAATATAATATTTTGGAACATTTGTAGAAGCTCTGAAGTAAAGCAGAAAATTCACAATAGAAAGCGACTGTACTGGGTACATTGCTTCATACTAAGAAACTTGTATTTTTATACAAAAATGGCGAAAACCGCTAAAGGTCTGAAGTTACTGCGGAAAGACCTAACTTTCTTCTCGTCTTATGCCGTCGTGGGAAATTACCGAACTAAATATCACGTATGCGTTCCTGTAGTAAGTTATTGTGTTCTTTTCTGATAAATCTCTACTTCTAATCACCTTCATATTATTTATCAAGAGCTATTATTTTATTTTACTATGTAAGTAATAATTTAAAATTTAAAATTTTTGTTTTGGTTTGATCGATTATAAATATATTTTTTTGTATTTATTTTGAAGAGTTTTAATTCGTATGTACATTTTTTTTTTTATCTGCTGCCGGTTTCGACACATCCGTGTCATTTGCAAGCAATCTTAAAACTAACATAAAAATTAATCACACGCAAATTAAGTAACAAATGTACCTACATGTGAAATAAAACTCTTCAAAAACTAAATAAATAATTATTATAAATAACATGTTTTCATAGTGGATAGAATAACTTGCACAAAAACTTGACTCAATTTAAAAAAAATTGAAAACCTTCAGTCCACTGCCAAACATAACTTCTTAACCAGGACAATAAGCCAACATAAACTGGTTATTCCCAGTTTTAATACATCTTTTGGACAGAGAAATATTAGTCTACCAAATCAAACAAAAAATAACAGTGGAGAAGTTCATGAGGTGAGCTTTGTTCGGGTCTTGACGGTGGATATACCTGTCCCACAGCTGCGTGGTAGGCCTTATTGGAAGAAACTAGCCGAGGGAGACCTTTTTACCTCTCCAGTAGGAGTACGCACCGCAGTGGGAGGAATGGATACGTCCGTCACTTCTGGAGACACTGATCCCACCACTGCTACCCACCTCTCATATCTTTACCTTCAAATAACTTCCATTCCTAAAAAGATCCTCCACATAGCATCTCCAAAGATGAAATATGCCATGAGGGGCATTGTTTTACTCAGGGCCTCCTGTGTGGAGCTAATGATACAAATTCGCCCTAGTTGTTTTGTTGACGTCTATGGAAACAGAACCTGAAGTGTGCGAATACAGTATATCAAAGGGCTTAAGGTGATTGTCAAAAGAATTCGTATTCTACTTTTTCATAGATGGCGCGCGAATAAACGGATAAACGCGTTTTTACGTATAAACGCTTTTTACAAGTAAAGCTTTGAAATATTTAAAAAAAAATTGTTTGCGCACGTACACAAGCAATATGAATATATATATATATATTTTTTATATTAACTCCATTCAGGAGGTCCTGAGGAAAATAATTTCCCTCGGGCCCTATGTCATCTTTGAAGATGCTGCGTGGAGGGTCTTTTTGAGGAGATGAAGGAGTGAACATGGGTCTTGAAGAGACCCATGTTGTAAGAAGGAGGAAACACAGAGGCCGGCAAATCGTTCCACAGCCGAGCTCTTGAACTCAAGAACGAGTCGTAAAAACGACCAGTTCTTATGTGACAAATGTCAACCATGTACATATGTTGGGCGAGCGTTAGGCGTGTTTCCCGACTATGCACCGGTGCAAAGGAACTAGCGTCATTGCAGGAACAATGACGCTAGTTCCTCGGAGCATCTTCCATTGAAATACCGGTAGAACAAGGATATCATTCCCACCCGACGCCTGTGCTCTAAAGATTGCAATCCGTTTGTTAAGACGGGAGAATCCATCAAACGGACCGCCCGTTTCTGTACAGAGTCGGGGGTGTTTTTCAGGTACTTTGGGGCTCCAGACCAGAGGTGGCTGCCAAATTCAACCGTGGGGGGCAATTGCGATTTGTACAGGGTTAGCAGTTGTTTATATTAATTAAAACACTCAAACCTTTCAAGAAAGGCTTACAAATACAAAATTGGATTGAATCATCGATTTGTGAAATAACACAAATAAAACTTATTTACGCACGCCTGGTTCGAACCCGCGTCCTTTGAATTGTCGAGAGCCTTATATCCTTTGACCACGAAAAGCCGTCAAATATGAAACGATGCAAAAGTGAGGTAAAATGTTGTACTTGTCTAATAGAATAATAATATAGATATATGTATGTGTTTTAATTTTTTTCGTACAGGTAATTTTAGTTTGAAAAAAACGTAATATGAACCATTTTTAAAACTTTTTAAGGTTTGTTTATTGCAATTACTTGATTATTTCTAATTATACTATTTGAAAGCGTATTTTACCTTTTGAAAACTTGTTTTTGGATGCGTTCACAAATATTTTCATTTATTTGGATTTTATTGCAAATTGGAAATATTCTGACGTATTGACTATTATGGTCGAAGCCTGAAGCTATAATATTATTTTTTATTGTAAATTTCCAAACCAGAACTCATATTCCATTATTTCGCGTCGGTTCCATTAGGCAGCTCGTTCCAGAAGATTGCGTGTTCGAGTCCCGAGAGATGGCGAATCCCATCAACCCATCGTGTCCTTTGATGAAGAAAATCGTGAATGACAATTGACCGGACCAGATGTGAAAAGTCTCTAGAACAAAGGAAAGAATTCGGAGAGAAACGGACGGAGAAAGGAAAGGAGAAGGGTGTAGCAGAGCGCAGTGTGTGATTGTCTGCTTCCCGCAGTGGTCGGGAGATGTCACTGTTTGTGGTGTTAGAACGCTACTAGGAGGGTTGTTCAATGAAAAATTAAAAAAAATATTTTAATATTTATCCAAAAAATACTTTGAATATGTTTTGCATGTATTTGCGTGGAGAAATATAGGGACACGTACATATTGAGTGTCAGGCACGCCCAATCTGCGGTCAAATTGAAAATTAATTTTACAGCTATCTTTGTTTTGGATTTTGGTTTTCGTACAAAAAATTATGCTGTTGATATTGATTATACATACCGATATACATTACATTATTTCTGCATTATGTAAAATATCGACTTGTATTATGTTTGTAAAAGCTATACGGCCGTTAATCACTGTAGCGACAGAGCAATTTAATTTTTTTTTCTCGGATTGCTAAAGGAAATTTTTCCGCCCACATTAAAAAAAATCACACCTCCGAATTTGAATATGATTATAGTTCTATATAGCCAATGAATTCACCTATCTTTTGTCTATTATAACATATTCGTAGGATTTATAATAAATTGGATTTAAATAATCTAGAGAATATTTACTGTGTTATATTTTGAATGTACAAAATATTATATAGTCGCTTTAATAAAAAAATAAAAAATTGACATATTTTAGCAACAAAGAAATCCGTGGTTGTGGAAATAGTGCCATATTGTGGCAAAAAGCGCTCGAGTGGTTAACAAATACAAACATAAATAAGTAGGTAGATATATACGTACCAACATAAATTTGTTATGGTATCGGAGGTAATTATGATTTTGATTTATTAAATAAAAGTAAATTATAAATATTTTTATATTTATTTTTAACTTTTTAACTTAATGAGATAAATCTCAAATTATAATATTTTAATTAATGAAGATAATATTAGCGAAATTCAATCGAAAATCCGAAACAGAAAAATCAGAAAAAGATACGGATACACAGATGTATCCGTATCATCCATATATATGTAATAATATCTTCATTAATTAAAATATTTGTATTTTTTTTGGATACAAGCTCTAATATCTGTTTAACAAAACTACTAATATATATTTGTATAATATAATATAAATAATGCGATTGTAAAATAAGGCAATTACAAAATTATTATCTCTTTAGACGTAATTTGGCAGTTATAACCTGAATTTCCCTTTAAAGAGAAAGCTGCACTGGTCCGTTGGGTGTCAAAGAAAGGGTGAAGTCTCCTCTGGGCAGCAAGCAGCAACCCCTTGTAATAAAGGGGTGGAGGGTGCTGGGGGTGGAAGGAGCCCGGACCAGGGGTGGGCAGAATCACATTCTATGGACAACTTCACTTCTCTAGTTATCTTCTCGATTCGAAGCGACAGCCGAGATTACGACTGTCCGATTTATAGACGGAGTTACACCAAGTGATAAAGAAGATTTTACAGTGTGCAGTGTGTACTTGCCGTGTGATTGAAATGCGTTGTTTTCAATTGTTTTTAAAACATTCCTTCTACCTTACAACATATTACAATTGGATTTGCCGTAGACTCGCTGGTTCCAGACAGCAGGGCATGGTTGGAATTCTTGTGCGGTATTCATAAAAAAATGGACAGATTCGAAATAAAATGAGATTTAAATGTAGATTTAATCTTTATATTAAGCGATTATTCATTATTATTATTTATTTAAATGTTGGGCGTGCTAGCGTCATGGATTTGATATTCATAAAAATCTATAGTTTTATTACGAGATTGATGAATTTTTGCATACATTACTTGCGAAACAAGAGAAAGGTAAGTGTTTGCATAATATTTCGAAAAGCTATCCCTATTCTTTCATCATCACCTAAAAGCAGATTTTTTATTTTGTTTTTGTTGAAATTTGACATAATTGACGTTCAAAATAAAAGGAGTAACTTAATTTGTTAAACCTCGAATTGTAATATTTAATTATTGAATATAAAATTAGTGATTCTCAATTGAAAAATGGTTAAACGAAAATTTCTGCCCACGTCTGATTTCGAAAAATCTCTTACTAAAAGACCTACCGAGGCTGGGGACTTCAAGATGCAGATCAAGCTTCAAGATCAAGGAACGGAGATGTTGATAGTGAATTTTAATTATAGTGAACTTAAAAACGCAGATGGAATAGAAACTGTCCAAATATTAATTTGTAAAGCCAGAGCCGTCATTTAATCAATAATTCTCGATGAGAAGCAAAAAAGCTCAATCTTTTTCATCAAATATAAATAAAAAATCTTTTGGCAATCTTTGCAAATCTTCCGGCGAAAACTCTTAAAGTTGTGCCCACGTCTCGACTAACGGCAGTGTTCTTTTAATATGAACCGAAGTGTCAACCCGGAAACTATGACAGTTGGAATCCAGTGTGAAAGCTGCCAGGAAAACTGTCCAAGGGGAAATATTTCGAGGAGACTTTTAGAAAGTTTAAAAGATATTTGAAATATGGTTGCCATTTAGGAATGACTTTACAGTTCGAGCTTTTGTAGATTATATTATTATTTCTTAGTAATGCGAACTGTTGTAGAGAATCTTGGAAAAACTGTTGTAGTCATGGTCTAAAACTATAATTATTTTAAAATTTAAATGAGTTAAAAGGATTTGTTTTTAAGTTAACATTAATATTATAGAAAAACTCTCTTTTTTTACTTTAGCTCCAAACAGGAGTCCCTGAGAAAAATAATACCCCGCAGGGCCTATGTAATCTTAGGGGATGCTGTCTGAAGGGTATTTTTTAAGAAAGGAAGGCGAGGAAGTTTTGGGAAGTAAAAGGGCATGAGAAGGAAATAAAAGGTAGAAATCTAAGGGTCTGTGTGTCCGTATGAATCCATTTCCCAAAATGCGGTGCAAGGGGATGGGCCGAGAGATTCCGGCTGGAGAGGTCAAAAGGCCACCCTCAAACAGCCTCTCTTAATCCTGCCATGCAATCGGTGGTCAGACCCCTCCGCTGCTGCGAACTAGACAAACTCCCCCCATGAACCCGGGCAACCCTGCTAAGTCCTCAAACGTAGCGAACCACCTGAGATGACCTGTGGCAGTGGTCTTGGTTATCCAATAGATGGTTCCGAGGCATCACACCCGTCTTTCAAATTGAAACCAATCCGTACTTATTGTAGAGGCGTAGCAAGAAATGGTCTTGTAATTCAACCTCTTCCATTTAATATTTTTCTTTATAATAGTATAATAAAACAAATTTAAAACTTTTTCCACTTTTAATTTATTGACCGTAACCGGTTTCAGCTTGTCAAAGCCATCTTCACCATTCTGAAGATGGCTTTGACAAGCTGAAACCGGTTACGGTCAATAAATTAAAAGTGGAAAAATTTTAAATTTGTTTTATTATACTATTATAATGGAATTCCACCACGAATTATCAGTTTCAAAAATAGAATTATAAAATTTTTCTTTCTCTCCGATTTCTTCCCACATCATAAATTAAATCAATTTGGGGTTGCCACAGATAGAATGCCACATCCATATCCAATTAGCATGTACAACTTTAAAAGAAATATTATTCAACATCTAAGTACTTATAACATACAATTATCTAAGTAAAATGCTCCTGAGGTGATTTAATTTTATTAAATGGCGTTGAAATTACTAATAATATTTATTATTACAATTATTTTCACGTTAAACTGACAAGCTTTTAGCAAACGGCAATAGTTTTGATGGCCTTCGTGATCGAGGGTTAAAGCTCTCGACGACTGAAGATCGTGGGTCCGCATCCGGCGTGAGAAAATAAATTTTATTTGATTAATTTGTGTTATTTCACAATTAAGTAAATAATAATTATATATAGTTTATTTGCGGCACGTTCCAGAGTGAAAGGTACTCTCAGTACCGCCCTGGTGTAACACCACCATTAAGAAATGAAACCTTGCTTGAAATGGCTTTATCCGTATTTGGTAATCAGACCTGAATAGCCAGGTACTTCCCCACCTTCCTCTTCCTTATCGCTTTCCTTTCCCTACTACCTTTAGCCTCATAACATACCCACCCCAATTTGGGATGTCATAGTCTCATGTGCGGTATTCATATAAAAAAAAGTTTTTGGACTACGCTCAGAAATCTAGTTATAACCGAGGTTAGTGCAAATATTTTATATATAATTAAAGAATTTCATTTAAGGAATTGGTAGGTATTCTAATTTGATATTTCTTTTTTGCGTTACCTTTTATTTTATAATATAGGAAACTTATTAAGAAACATTGGATATATATTGAATTAGGGGATATGAAATTGAAGATAGGGAATTATTCTAATAGAAAACATTGTTTTTGTTTTTAATTTAAATATTTAGAGTAGATACCAAAATATATCAAGTTGATATTTAATTCTTTGATAGATGGATACATGTCCAAAATAAAGAAAAATCTCGTGATTCTTTGAAGCACACTTCCAGATAACTAGATAAAAATATACAGTACAAACTTTATTTAACTTTGTCCCCGTCTCGTGAGCAATTCTCCAGCGATGGTTCATTGTTTGACTTCGCTAACAACCCTTGTAGGGAGGAGTGGTCAAACAAAGAAATTAATTTAACATCCCCCGACGCCATTTTATTTCCGGCACCCCCAACTTAACAACTTCTGAACACTGTCGAGGCAAATATTTAATTATTCCTTTGTGAATCGATAAAACTGTCAATATTTAATTGTGTGCTTCGGGGAATTCCTCAGGGATCTGAATATTGACCTGTTTTGTTGGATATTTGATTTTTAATTAAAATTGTCATTCTATTAGACCCTAACGCGCTTGTTATAGTAAAATCTATTGGAAAATAGGTTGAAAATAATAATAATAAAAAAAAACTTAAATTGCATCTATCATAAGCGCAAAATTACGCATTATATTTTTTATCCCACACGTAGTATTTTTGTCATTTATCTAAATATAAGCACACTTTTTAGATGTTCCTTATATTTGTGAATTCCAAAAGCATGCATAAAAAGCGTGAATATTGGCTACAGAAATAATTGACGTATTTGAACCCCAATAAACATGTTCTTAAAAACACTATTCGCAAATTACAGCATGAATTCGTCAAAAGGTGAAAACATTTTTGCTATTTTAAAGAAGCAATTATAAACAATTCACTCAATAAGGTGTAAATGAAGAATGATAAATGATTGAAGAAGAACATAATGCTAATAAATCTGAATGAAAATATGAAGAAAAAAAACAAGACACAGAAAAACAAAAAGGTAACGGTTGAAACAAGCTCTTAATCTTAACCTCACATAACCTTGAAAAGTTATTACAAAGATACTTATTTTAATTATAAAATGGAGTTTAATTAATTTATACACATTTATGAACAGTAAAAATGTTTTTAATACAGGTCCTACTCGAAAATATACGTAAAAGCGTTATAATTTTTTTCCTTTTTCTGATCAAAATGACCATATATTACATGCCGAAATTTTTTCAGGAAACAGATCATCAAATTCATTGTCCCGATCTGTGTTCACTTTTTAACATGACTTTTTTACAACATTCCAGTACAGTTTTATAAAATTTCTTTAGCTTAAAATAATATAACGTAATGCCAGGTCAGTAGGTCCACGTCATATTTACCACAATTTAATAAAATTTTAAATTTCTCTTTGGACAGGGTCTGCGCGAATGCGAAGACAAAGGAAGCGACGTCACACACTGTCGTAAATAAAGTAAATAAAATAAGAAAGACGGTTCCAGATGGCAGGAGATGCTAGTATCAGATCTGCTGCGGAAGATAGAGGTGGGCAGACAGCACAAAGGATGCGAGGGAAAGAAAGGATCCTGTGCACTATTTTATTTGCTCTAAGACGTTCGGCGAAATAGAGTATACTAGAGTCATGTGAAGAAATTGACTTCATTCAATCCGGCATTTGATTGATTGCATTACATGACGGCTGGCGTGATCGAGATGTAACGCTCTCGACTCCCAATGCGAAGGTCGCGGGTTCGAACCCGGCGTGCGAAAATAAATTTTATTTCAGTAATTTGTGTTATTTCTAAATTAATTAATTACCGGCGTGCGAAAATAAATTTTATTTCAGTAATTTGTGTTATTTCTAAATTAATTAATTAAAAATAATATATATACCTATATATATATATATTATTTTAAAGTTTTTTTTATTCCAGAAAAAAGGAAAATAACATTTTCACTGAATTAACTAGAATTTGCATAACATTATATTATCATACAACGTATTGTCATACATTATATTACAATACTATTCATTCATTTCAATATTATTCACTTTCTCTATATTGTTTTTTGTGAATAAAAATGAATAATTTTTTTTAAATTTACACACACTTTTTTCGTTTTTAATATCATCTGGAAGGTAATTATATAAATTTCCCCCCTCATAACTGATGGATTGCTTACCGTAGTTAATATGAATAGTGTTTAAATGTATGTAATCGTGTTGTCGTGTAAATGTTTGTGTAATTGGGACGTTTTAATGAATTCTGTGTTTGTATGTATGAGTTTATTATTTATTTTGTATACAAGGAGACATATATTGTATTCGTATAGTTTTCTTAATGTTAACAGTTTGGTTTCCAAATACAGTTTTTTTGTGGATGTTTTGGATTCGTAGTGAAATAGTTTTTTGATTAGTTTATTTTGAATTATCTGTAATTCATTAATGTATGTTTCATACGCATTTCCCCAGATTTCAATTAAGTAATTTAAATGTGAGTGTACGAGACTATAATATAAACTTTTAAAAAATTTAATTGGTAATAGATAAGATAATCGGCTAAAAAACGTTGATTAAGGGTGTGATTTTATCTTTAACATCTTTTATATGGTTTTTAAAAGTTAGATGCTTATCGATGCACAGCCCAAGATATTTTTCCTTTATCAGGATTTGCAAATCATTTTTTTCAATTTTTAAGGGTACGTGAGGAGGAATTATCTTACTGGTTGAGCTTAAAACCATGTATCCTGTTTTTTTTATGTTCATTGTTAGGATATTTGATTGGAGCCAACTGCAATTTTTTTCTAGGTCACTTTGTGCATTTTCTAGTAAGATGATTAGGTCTTTACCCCAGTAGAATATTGCAGTGTCATCCGCATACAGGAGGATATATTAACTCCATACAGGAGGGCCTGAAAAAATAATTTCTCTCGGGGCCTATGTCATCTTTGAAGATGCTGCGTGGAGGGTCTTTTTGAGGAGAGGAAGGAGTGAACATGGGTCTTGAAGAGACCCATTTTCAACCGTGTACATATGTTGGGCGAGCGTTTGGCATGTTTCCCGACTGTGCACCGGTGCAGAGGGGATCGATGACGCTAGTTCCTCGGAGCATCTTCCATTGAAATACCGGTATAACAAGGATAGCATTCCCACCTGACGCCTGTGCTCTAAGGATTGCAATCCGTTTGTTAAGACGGGAGAATCTATTAAACAGAATGCCCGTTTATGCACAGAGTCGAGGGTGTTTTTCAGGTAAATTGGGGGTCCAGATCAGAGGTTGCTGCCAAATTTTGTACAGGGTTAGCAGTTGTGTACTAATTATTTATATTATATTTTTTCAGCACGTTCCAGAGTGGATGATACTGTCAGTACCGTCCTTGTGTAAGACCACCATTCAGAATTGAAACGTTGCTTTAAATGGCTTTAGTCGTATTTGGTGACCAGATCTGAATAGCCAGGCACTTCCTCATCTTCCTCTTCCTCATCTCCTTCCCCTCCTTACTACCTTCAGCCTCATAACATACCCCAATTGGGGATGCCGTAGTTAGTCTCGTTCCTGGCTCTCTCTCTCTCTCTCTCTGGCTTCCGTAGGGAATCTTGTGCGGTATTCACATATAATAAAAAAAAACATTTAATAATCACTGATGTATCGATGCAACCATTCAACACAGTGAGAGCCAATTATTACCAATATTGCGAATTTACTTCTAAAAATCGTTGAAGAAAATTCCTGCTGATATTGTCTAGGGATTAGGTAGATACTTGTATGATGCAGGCTTGAAGTTGCAATATCACACAAAGAAAGAAAGTTTTAGTGTTTTAATTATATTTATTGAAGTATATATTTTGTGCGTACACGAATAAATCCGAAGGTTTCCGACGCGTGAGTAGGCTACATACAGAGCTGTCCGTGTGAGAGGCTTGGATTTTCCAAATTCACCCCATATCGCCACTACGTCTCATTTGCAATCCCTCCATCTGCCTCTCACAAACCCCCCTCCCACCAACAACTCGCGCGCCACCTTTTGTAAAATTTTTATACAAATTTCATAACGCTAGAAATTAATATCAAATACAGAAACCATCGCGGGCGTGCTTACAATAAATTAACAATTTCATCGTAATTGGATGAATGGTATAGGAATTAATTTCATAACCACAGAGCTCATTATTATATAATATAAACCTTCACAGGTGTGCGCACAATAAACAACCACAGTTTTATCGCTGCCGGATGAATCGTATAGAAACGTATAAGGGACAAACAAAGAAACATTCATCTTTATATATGAAGCTAAATGTATATTATGATCCAACAGAGAAAACTGATTTGACGAAGAACTAAACATACTTATCAACCTAAATTATTGATTTCAACCTGAAAAATTAATTATTTCAAGGGTGTGAAACTTTAAAATGAAGATGGCACTTGATATATGTAGTGTTTGCCTTATCCACATGCAGACACTGTGTTAGGCTTCTAAAATAGTAATTATAGGTCCTTGTACAATACTGTTTAAAAAAATTTATATATTTATATTTTTATTTTTATACTATGATAAAACTATACTAACAGACAGACCAATTGGTCATAATAGACCTGATATAGTTTTACATGACAAAATTAAAAAAATAACTTATATCATTGATGTAGCTATTCCAAATTCCTGTAATATTCAAAAATCTGTTTCTGAAAAAATAAGAAAGTATACAGATTTAGGAAATGAAATTAAAAGAATTTGGCATTCTCAGACTATAAAAATATTACCTTTTGTTATTTCGGCTACTGGCATTATACCTAGCTCTCTTATTAAAAATTTAGGCACATTAGATTTGTCAAAGAATTTGTATATAAAAATGCAAAAATCAGTCTTTTTAAATACATGTAGAATTACGAAAGATTTTTTAAATATTTATATTGAGGGATCAGTAGGATTTATCGGTCAAATTAGGAATTCCACAGAGCCGAACCCTCTGATATGAAAATATCTGGAGACGGTGAATTATATTCCCATTTAATAGTTTGGTAGATTAACGTGTTGTTCTTGTATTGTTTTGTATTAATTATACTTATATAATACACTTGCATAACGTGGATTTACTAGATGATCATTTATATGGATGAATAAAAAAAATGTAAATCTGGTGAATAAAAAAAATACGTGTTTACAATAATGATGCTTTTGGTTCTTGTGTCCGGCTTCTGCAGTCTAGGAAAAGAATCTGCTCTCTTTGATCGGCTATATTCGCCGGGCGCTACTCCTATAACTTCCCGACATCTGTCGGTAACTGGTGTAAGCTTTAAGCCTACCGACATCTATTAAAATCCACTGAAACTATATGCCATTGAAGGACACTACAATGTATATAATGGAGAAATGGAGTTGGCGTGGAAGTGCATCGACGAAAACATCACGTATTAAATTTTTCAAAATGTCATATTTTTTTGAAGTAAAGCCAACCTAGGTTTTACCGTATCCCAGTCAAGATGGCATTAGCCGAATGAGTTTTGATGTTTGCGGACATAAGAGCATCTCAGTGATGATAAAACAGAACAGAACAGAAAAGAATGTAGATTTTACTTACTTTACAGAAAGAAATATACATTGAAGAGGAACACTGACCTGAAATTTGATAAATAAAATAGACAAAGTCAAGTTTCAGAATAAAGTTCGTAGTTCTTCGCAAAGAATGTCTTTGAAATATTTCCAAAAGAACAAAAATATTGAGAATTTTACTCTTTCACAACCATATTATAAATTATCAGGTTCATTCACATGCTATTGAAAGAATCTTACTAATATTATAAATGCGAAAGTTTGTATGGATGTATGTATGTTTGTTACTCTTTCACGCAAAACCTACCGAATGGATTTTAATAAAACCTTGCAATAATATAGCTCATATATCAGAAAAAAATATTGACTATAATTTATAAAGCTAGCTAGAAAATATTAATATTGTTTAATAGAAAATGTCAAAATTTGAGAATGACATTTTGCAAAACAATGATTGTTAAATCAAAATTCTATTTTAGAAAATATTTAAATTAGTGATTTTATTTGAAGTACTTGCCTAATACTTTAAATCGAATCAAGAATTATAGATATTTTAAATAAATAGGTTAAGAATTTTGGTACAGACGTAGATGGGACCTAGGAAAAAAAAATAGATAAGGTATTCGAAGTACTAATCCTTCGCAGACGAAGTCGTGGGCAGAAGCTGGTCCAAAATATTTTTTTAAATATGTAAATTTTAAAATGGGCATTCCTAGAGAATGCATAAATTACGATACTGTTTACTAAATTTAATAAAATTATCGAATCGTAGAATCATTTCCGATTGTATAAAATCATTAATTCGATGTTTGATTCCCCTGATTTATTATATGTAATCTTTTTCATACTCCAGGGGCCCTAGCACATTCGCTCGATAACGATCGATAGGATAACTATCGGTAATTTCTCATAGTTCCCTAGCTTGACTACAGATCGCCAACGAATAAGTGACAGTTCACAATGACTAAGTGTCCTTAACATATTCGACACTAACTGTTGTTTGTACGTTAGCTATGTGCAGTTGTCCTAGGGAACGATGAGAAGTTATCGATAGTTATCCTACCGATCGTTATAGAGCGTTATATCGTTATAGAGCGTGCGTGCTAGGGCCTCAGGGGTGCTAGCATGGTCGATCGATAAGGATCGGTAGGATAATTGTCGGTAACTTCTCATCGTACCCTAGGACAATTGCAGGTAGCTAACGTACAAACAACAGTTGATATCGAATGTATTAAGGACACTTAGTCATTGTGAACTGTCACCTTTTCGTTTGCGATCTGCAGCTGTCCTAGGGAACGATGAGAAGTTACCGACAATTATCCTACCGATCCTTATCGATTCACCATGCTAGCCTGCTCCAGGTATTCATCATTCGCAACTATATTGCACACTGTTTTCGTACTCTCTCTTTCAAACACCATGACTTTAGACTTACATCATTCATCATTAATTCATTATTCATAAATACTTCGTTCATCCTAGAGACGAGAGACTGCAGATCTTCTATACTGTTAGCAATCATCACTCCATCAATCATCACCGCATCATCAGCGAACAACAGGCAATATACTATTATATTGAATAACCGCTGTGACATTACCTTGCTTAACACCTTTTATAATGTCAAACCATCCCGTAAAACCACCGTTTACCCTTTTTTTTAAATATATACATACTGGAAAATACGTTCCAGTATAAGAACCAAATTACTGTATTATCTGAAGAGAATACCAAGAGACATTACAGTGAACATCCCGTACAATAATTTATCACACCATCTAGCGGATAATAATATTATTATATTTCGATAGCTACCGTAAAATGAATGTAAGAGTATTAATGACAGTTTCAGTTTTATCTCTGTGCGCAAAGTAATTAGCCGAATCCGAACATTAATTGAGCAAACGCAGCTAGTTTTGTTATTATCGCATTAGTCAGAGCGCTAAGCTTAGTGTTCATAATGAATAGGGTGTTACTCCTACCTCCCACCCCCTGGCGTGTATGAGCAGGACCATTAGCCCGCTGCAATTAAGAATTATGCTGATCCCTGCAGTGTCCTACCCTTTTGAGATCCATACTGATAAAAAACCAAGGCACCCAGATATTTTAATAATCGTAATCGCTGCAAAACTTATTTTATAATTTATTTATCGTTTTTTCTCATACAACTTTTTAAAACGTTTTGTTTGTATTGACAGATCATAGTCTCAACCGTCATTTAGTGGGCGGTCTGTTAAGGTTAAATGTCAAAAGATTAACCTACTTTAAATCCTTTCCTGTATGTGATCATGTACCCTAATATTAGTATGAATATTTTCCTTAATATGTATGCCATATATTAGTATTTTCTTCTACATATATGAATGATTATACTTAATATAAAATCTTATGAATCTCGACTACCATAATACGGGCATTTGCCTAGCTTCGTAGATGGCGTGCGTAAAGTGTTTTTTTTTTTTACGTATAAACGCTTTTTACAAGTTATGCTTTGAAGTATTAAGAAAAAATTATTATTCGCGAAATTACACAAGCAATATGAAAATTAATAAATAGTTTTGTGAATTAAATAATTCAATTTTTTCAAGAATTTATTAACTTTTTAACATTTTGAAAATTTATTAACTTTTTTGTTTTATTTTTACATTATCACACATACACACACACTCACACACTACGCACATCACCCGGTAGTTACTAATTATACATTCCACTCAAGACATTACAAAGAAACATATCAAAGGTACCCACCATGAAATATTACTTAATATCTGTAAACTCTGTCATCACACTGTAATCAATGTACTGTTTGTTTCTATAAAATAAATAAATAAATAAATAAATAAATTATCTTCACATAAAAAGTCAGAAAGTCCTGTGGAACAAAAAATCTCTCAGGGCCTATGTCATCTTTGGGAATGATGTGTTGAGGGTCTTTTTAGAGAAAATAAGTTCTGGGAAGGGAAAAGGTATGAGGGGTGGGTAGGAATCTGGGGTCAATGTGTTCTGGAGTGATGAACTACGAATCCATCCCTTCCAAGGCGATTTGTCGAGAGAGTCCGGCTGGAGAGTTTAAAAACAAAATTATATTTTAAATTGGAAGTAAATTATTTCGAATAAATTCATTGAGAAAAAAATCTAATTTATTTTAATAAAAATACTAATACTTTATTTTATAATTAAAAAGAAAAAACTAATTAATTAAATTAAATTTACTTTCGAACGCTTGGGATTTGAACCCACGGTCCCAGATCACTAGTACACGAAGAAAAATGTTAATCTAAAATACCTACAATCATTTTATTCGTAAAAACGGGACTGAAGTTTTTACGAACAAATTAACAGGGTGTCTATGTTTATTGGCGGGAACATGTAAGAATAATTTGTTGGTATACGTAATTTCGTACGTATACCAATAAATTATTCTTACATTTTCCCGCCAACAAATATTAAAACAATATTAATTTGTTCGTAAGAACTTCAGTCCCATTTTTAACCGTTTTTACGAATAAAATGAACGTTTTTTAGATTAACATTTTTCTCCGTGTAGAGAGCCTGAGGTCTCAGAGTACCACATATAATATTTATAATAATACTTGGATGAGCTATACAGCGCCGTTTTGTGAAAAAATACCTCAAGGGCGCTGTAAAAATATATTTCTATGAAGCTCTATCATAAACTATATCAACTAAAGACTTGACAAACAATTAAAATACCGTATAGCTAACAGATTGCATCCCCCGGTTCGTCGATTACTAATACAAAATTCACGTAAAACTAAAAATACAGAAGCTTAACGCTCTTTCAAAAAATAAAAATAAAATAATTTCTTATTATTTACTTCACGATTTCAGATGGAACTGAAAAGCCCTAAAAAAATATTAAAAAAAAAAATAGATACACTCCCAAGATTCACTCCGCTTCGATACTTTAAAAAGTTTTAGGATTTTTTCAGAGTTTCCGAAAGATAAATTATCTCCATGATCAAGTGTGACGGGCCGGAGGCTTCTCGAGTCAGGGAGGCTGTGGGGCAGCCTTTCTCAAAGTGAGCGATAACGCACTGTTGCGGGTGCTGGAGGCTTTCAGGGGGGCAGTAGAAGGCTTAAAGAAAATTAGGGGGCGTTAATGAAATCTATGGGCGACGGCAGACAAATTCTATCTATAAAAATCCGACGGAATCTAGGCACGACACAATTACTGTAGAGTCACTTATGGATGTAATAATGTGAATGCACCTTTTAATTTCATGTACGTAGTCCATGGTTAAGTTAATTAAATAAAATTGTTCGTGATTTCAGTTTTTTTTTCATACAAAAATTTTTGGTCGACCCCTCTCCGAAATTCATGTGGTGCGATTTTATGCTTGAATGCTAGGAGATCCATATAGACGAGAAAACTATAGTCGCTTGCACATGCACTAATAATAATAATGTACGTTTTAATATTGTATTTGCAATCATTGTTTTTAAGATACGCAACAGATCGTCGCCCGAGTGCTTAATTGTCAATTTTTTTTTGTTACTTTTTGTTCATCTCCATTTTAAAATTAGAAATAAAGTATCGAAAACGATAAACTTTACTAAGAATTATTTAAACTAATGAGATCTTTAATTTTACGGAAATGATTTCATCTTAAACACCTTCGATAACATCGACGGATCTGCCGGACCTGCCCTGATGATGGACACTGCAACGCTGTCCGAAACGTCGGCTAAAGAAGGAGGTAGCACAAACCCGGCATAACACCCCAAAAACAAACAAAGAAAATGCTTTTGGCCGTGAAAATCTAAAAACGTTTCTGACCTATCATAATGTTTAATTACTACAAATTATTATTTTATCTGTAAACTTCGTTGTCATAAATTCATTGTTATATTATATGTAAACTTCATTACTATCAATTATTATTTTATCTGTAAACTTCATTATCATCAATGATTATATTATATGTAAACTTAATTATCATAAATACATAGCTATATTATCTGTAAACTTCATAATCATCAATTATCACATTATATGTTAACTTAATTTTCATAAATTCATTGCTGCGTTAACTGTAAACTTCAATATCATCAATTATTATATAATCAATATACTTCATCACCATAAATTATATTATCTGTAAACTTCACCCGCCATAACACAGGGACATCCCTAGCATGGCGGATGAAATAACACATATCTATACAATGTACAAAATTCATTCAATAAATAAATTGAAATAATGGAAGAAACTTCTCCTGTAAAATTTGCTAATGGTCCTTTGGACACTTAAGCACTCGGGCGATGAGATGGTGATGTAAAAAGGTGAGTTAAAAATATGGGGGGACTAGATTTTTTTTAAATCTCAAAGTGGGCGGCAGTCGAAAAGTTTGAGAACCTGTGCTGTAGGCTGTAGGTGCCCATAAACCTATATTTCCGTATATCCTGGCAAAAGATTAAAACTTTGTGTCTTTCTTACCGGCTCATGAATATTTTTACCGCTGCCGAAGTTCGGGCCCCGATAAGCTTATTGAGTTTGTACGGGATAAAGGTGAGCTTTTGATTTTGGTATTTGGAATACATTTTTAAAGTTATTTAAATATGTTTAAAGTAGGACTTCCGAAGCTTTTGAAAACCGCGACAAAATTTTTGGGAGGACAAACTTTGTGTCCTACGCAGTTGTTTTAAATAAATAAGGAGATTATAAACATCATAATTTATATACTTTTTGTTGGTAGAAAGCAGTCACGTTGTGGTTTGACATATTTAATGAAATAAAACAATTGCTTTTTTTATAACAACGATGTTTTTTTTTAAATACCGACCGGTTTCGCTTAACACACGCATCATCAAGGGTAAAAAATTAAACTGATTAAAAATATAATAAACACAATAATACTTTGTTTTAATTCAACTTTATTATTTCTTTATCCAACCAGTTTCCATTCAACCTAAACCTTCCGCAGGGATGAAAAAAAATATATTGAACATAATGCAGATATAAATGGTATTTAAAAGAAAATTAGAAGAGGGAGAGAGAACATCATCTTAGGTGGGGGTGATGGGGGAGGTGGTTAAGAGGGAGGGGTAAAAGTGGGCGGGGGTAACAGAAATATTTAAAAAATGGGGCTATTCGACAAATCTAATTGTTTATTAAGTAAATTTGTTTTATTTTTGATCTGTTTTATATGTATATACAGAAAGCGACAAAATGTAACATAAAATAAAGAAAAAATTATAAATTATGAAATTAAAATTTTACATAGTAACAGAGAGAAAGAGACACAGATGTGTACATAATGGGTTACTATATTATATCTACATGGAGTAAACGTCACATGAACAGGTGATAAAGGGATATGGGTTTTAGGAGCTTATGCGAAAAATCCCTAATATAGGGCTCGATTGCGACACAGTTGACAAATTCAAGTTGAGTTTAATACGTATTTGTCATCGAATAGTCATTAGAATTGTCATTGATTTATGTTGTAAAATTCTATTAGTAAAATTAAAACTCTGGAAACTAACTGTGCAAAAGAAGGTCGATTGCTGATAACTTTAAAAAAATCTGTCCATCGTTCTCGGTATTTTTATGAATATATTGTATTGTTGTGTATGTTTACGAAAGCCTAACAGGTGAGAAATTTATAAATATCTCACCCTAATTGGAGATTCCATAGTCCCACTGGCTCCAGACGTTTGGAAGCAGTTGGGATTCGTTTGCGGTACTCACATAAAAAAATCATTGAAAATACTCGAATTTTCAGAATACAATTGATAGATGCCAGAAACGATGCATGCAGAAAACCAACTGATTATTAATAGAATATAAATTTGAAATTAAATCCTCAATAAGTTTTCATTGCATTATTCCTAAGTACAACACTTCTCATTTTCCATTAAAATTGAAACAGAAATTTCAATAAGCCTCATAAGCTGAAATCATAGAACCAATTTGCAAAGTAGCCCCAACGAGGCCCTCGGCGCTAAACGCGTTCGTTAAAAGTAAAATGTTTATTTCCAGTGCACTTTGGGGCGGGTAATCTCGGTTCATATTCTCCGGCGCCCAACTGGAAAGCGACAAACACTTCTTGCGCCATCTACATCCCCTGGGAAGATGCAGGGATGAATTACACATATTAACAACCGAAAACATCGATATTTATTTGCACTAAATCTTCATAAATAACTCCGTACATACAAATATGAAATTTTTCATTGAAGAAGAAGATAAGAAGATATGAAGACACAGAAAATAAAAGAAAACGGTCGCAACTCGGACTCCAACCCAGAACCTCTCGTCTTACCGGAAGAAACGCCATTCCAATTAGGCCACTGCCACCAGTTATTTAAATGTCATATTTGTCAATCTCATATTTCAAATTTAACAATTTACAATATTATCTTCGACTAATTTTTCTCAGTTCAGTTCTTGGTACTGTTCTGTTTTGTCTCTATTTTATTTTGTCACCGTTTCGTTTTATCACTATATTATTTTGTCACGGTTCTCTTTTATCACTGTTTTTATTTTATCACCGTTCTCTTTTACTATTGTTTTATTTTGCCATGGTTCTGTTTGGGAACTGTTCGGTTCTATTCTATTTGGTCACGTTTCTGTTTTATCACTGTTTTGTTTTACAACGGTTCTTTCTTATCATTGTTTATTTTATCTCTTTTATCTCTGTTTTAATTAGTCACGGTTCTATTTTATCAATGTTTAATATTGTCTTTTTTTTCACGGGTTACTTTTATCACTGTTTAATTTTATCATGGTTCTGTTAAGTAACTGTTCTTTTTTTCCATCATTCTTCTTTGCCACGACTCTTAGGTTATATTACTGTTTTATTTTGTCACGGTTCTCTTCTATCACTGTTTTATTTTGTCACAATTCTCTTTTATCACTGTTATATTTGTTCACTATTTTATTTTGTCACAATTATCTGTTATTACTGTTTTATTTTGTCATGGTTCTCTTTTATCACTATTTTGTATTGTGACGGTTCTGTTTGGCAACTATTCTCTCTGTCGCGGTTCTGTTTGTTAATTGTTCTATTTGGTCTCTAGTCTATTTTGTCAAGCTTCTGTTTTATCACTGTTTTATTTTATAACGGTTCTGTTTTATTGTTGTTTTATTTTGTCACGATTATCTTTTATCACCGTATATCTTTATCAAGATTCTCTTCTGTCATTGTTTTATTTTGTCACGGTTCTATTTGGTAACTGTTCTGTTTTGTCACTGATTCTTTGCATCACTGTTTTATTGTGTCAAATATTTATCACAAACATTTTATCAAAAACAGAAAGTTACCAAACAGAACCGTGACAAAATAAATTCTTCTCATTCTTTGCCACGATTCTTTATTAGGTTTTATTAGGTACTGTCTTTTTTTGTCATGGTTTACTCCTATCACTGTCGTATTTTGTCACGATTCTCTTTTATCACTGTTTTATTAAGTCACGATTCTGTATGGTATCTGTTCTGTTTTTTGACATCGATGTTTCCATCGCCAAAATCTACCCCTACTAAGGGTGCAGTATCTGTACCTAGGGGTAAGTGTAGGTTGGTTGACTGCGGTAGTTGACGGTTGAAGGTCTCCATTTCCTGTGTAAATATAATCTACATCGGGAGGGAGGCAGGAGCCATATTCACAGCCTCCCAGAACTAGCTGCCACCCGCCCAGGGCAATCAAATCTGCACTTTAATTGAATTCGGGTAAGCGATACTTGATGTCGATGTTTTTAATTGATTCGATAATAATGTTTTAAGAGTGATTTTACAATGGACTGTTGAGGTACGATGGACTTTTGTAAAATTGCAATAATTAAAAAAAAATATTTATAAATGTTGTTTTTACACTTGCTCTTTTATTATATTCGTATACGTAATTTTATACGGATACGTTTTTAGATTTTCACGGCCAAAAACATTTCCGTTGTTTGTTTTTGGGGTGTTATGCCGTGTTGCGTTATCTCCTCCTTTATCTCGTAGTGGATTGTAGTTGGCGACACGGTATCGCTTCCAAGTAAATAAGCACACACTTAACACTGACAACCACACATCGTCGGATCTGCCGGATCTGCCCTGATGATGGACACAACGTCGGCTAAAGAAGGAGGTAGCGCAACACGGCATAACACCCCAAAAATAAACAACGAAAAAGTAATTTTATATGTTTCGTCGTTTCTTCAATAGTTTTAATTAAGAATTGAAAATAGTGGAAAATTTAGTTTATTGATTTCTTAAAAGCTTCGTACTCATGACAAAAATGACTTATTGAGCTGAGGATAGTTGTATTGTAGACATGGATATTGGATAATCCTGAATAAACGGAAAGTCGTGCAAAATTTCATGAAGCCAGGGCCCACAATTCAAAAGTTATTACTGCCTCTTATAAACTTTTTTATTTTGTTTGTTTAAAAGTTAGTTCGACTGGAATTATTTACGGTATTTCTATCAGATATTGTCGTATAATTAAAGGATGTAAGTAGAAGTTAGCAGGTGGAGAAGGGGAGGAGAAAAGTTAAAAAGTAACCTATTATTATATATTTAATTATTTATTTATTACCACACAAAGTTACATAATACACTCCAATTTATTCCAATACGAAACTATAATATTGGACGCGGGTATGGAAAACCAATGCCCCTGCAATAGGTCAACCCAAGTGTTTGTTACATTTGGTGACTTAGCAGGGGTACCCGGGTTCATTGGATGAAGTTTGTTTAGGTCTTGGCGGCGGATGCGTTTGTCCACCGATTGACTGATTGATGGAGAGTTTTTGACATCTTTAGCCGGATTCTCTTCACCCATCGCGTTGCACCGTAGTGGGAGTAATGGATACATACGTCCGTTACTCCTGAGCATACTGACACCAGGTTACTACCCACCCCTCCTACCTTTTTCGTTCCCAGAACTTCCTCTTTTTCCTTTCCCTAAAAGAATCCTCCACACAGCATTCCCAAAGAAGACAGAGACCCCAAGAAAAATTGTTTTCCTCAGGGTTTCCGTGCGGAACAATGTTAAAAAAAAAAATTTACGTCCTCTTAAAAAAAAAATTATGAAAAAAATACATGTGTACTTTAGACCACACGACTGAAGTAAATACTTCTTTAGCTCCATCTATATGTATGTCCATATGTATGAAATATATACATGTACATGAATATATTAATTTTCTACAAATATTTATTAAAATTTATTATCATTCGCCTCACACGATCAAGCTGTGCGCATCGACGTCCACTCCCCGCCGCGTTTGGCGCGTCACTGGTATTTAAAAATACTGACTGAAATTTATCATGCACTGGAAAAGAGAAAAAAAATGTGCGCGCACTGCTCTCTCTTGCTTCTAGAGTGAGCCCGTTCGCCTCGCAACGCATTTCAATTTCCGTTACACATTATATATATAGCCACCAAGTCAAGCGTGCGTAAAGAAGTATTTACTTCAAAAACCAAAATAAAAAATAACACAACTTTTATCACAATCATAAGTAGTTAAAGTAAGTTCGAAATATACGTATATTAAATATATTATTTAACGACTAATCGTTGAAATTTATTTTATATTATGCGGTATTCAATCTATTATCATAAATTCCAAAAACAAAACAAAACATCACTCTATAGGAAAACGATAGACTGTTTATCCCAACACATTATTCAAACTGCAAAACTGTAACCCAATCGCTTACCATGAGCAGAAAGCTCTACCGAAGGCTCTATTCGGAGGCTGTATCTCCTTCAGGAAGCGGATAGGCCAAGGAGCCTGCGGGGGATAAGCAACCAATTTGCAAATTGGCTTTTTATGGGATTCGAGCGCTTCTCGGCACCGGGTTTCTATCACTTATATCCCTTGGGATGATGCTAGTCACCGGTGAAGGAATGCATTCAAAATAAGTAAAACGTTAATTTCCTATCAGTTTTTTTCAGTTACAGTGACGATAAATCAACGTTTATTGAATAGGGTATATATATATATTATTTTTTTAAAGAAAGACAAACATCATCGGGTTACGAATAACCCAACAAAATTTGAAAATCTCCTACTACCACCACACTAAGCGGAAGATGTTGCTTATGTTGTGATGGAGGACTTAGCCAGCCGAGGAATCGAACACGGAACGCCTGGGTGGGACCCAAACGCGATGCCCACTCAACCACTGACCGTTATTTTTAGCCACGTTATTTTTATTGCTTAAAAAAATTACGATTATTATGACATTTTAATTTAATTTTTATGTTGACGAATAAATTTTCTATAGCGAGAGTCTAAGTTTCCCATTTTTGTAATGCCGCCAAAACGATATTTTTATCGTGTGACGTCATAAGCGTTGGTCGGCTTTGAAAAAATTCTGACAGTAGTACTTTGTTGTTTGTTGCTATGAGTATTTGGTGACGTTGCCAACCACGGGCCGTTTTGGTTTTGTCGGTTTTTTAACGTTTTTAAAATGAATTAGTTTGAATGAAAACATGAAAATACATAGAAAAATCAGAAAAATATTCGGTCACGTTCAGGAAATGAACCCAGGACCGTTAACCTTGCAATTATCATGCTTCGACTAAGGATTACCATCTAATTAATTTTTGTTGTACGAATACAACATATGCTTATTAATCTACAAAATTAAAAATGGCTTTATACACACAAATACTACATTTATGAAAACATCACAAGTACATGAACACCACACAAGACAACGTAATAAATTATACACAAATTCAACAAAGACAGAGTGTGGCAAAAGAAACATAGGCTATGAGGGTATAAACATATATAATCTCCTTCCTGAGCCTAACAACCGAAAATAAAATAAGTATATTTAAAAAAAAACGGTTTGCTCTCAAAATTAATGAGCAAAATCAAAATGTTCTAACTAAAAAAAATGTGTTACTTGGTATTAGGTAGTAAACCATCATTATTAATATTATTTGTATCAATGTATTAAGTTAACAAAGCGAAATATGTATATTTCTTTTAACTTAAAAAAAAAAAAATGGGTATATTTATTGGCTGCTACATATTTTTGTACGCAAGATTCTATGCGTTTGTGAGGCGGGTATGGGTACTGTTACTTCAGGAACCATTTATTGGATAACCAATAACGCTGCCTTAGGTCACCCTAAGTTGTTTGCTACATTTGGTGACTTAGCAGGAGTGCCCGGATTGGGTGATGTGTGTTCAGAACTTGGATCAGGAGAGGCAGGTTTAGGGACAAAAGTCCCGTCGGCGGCATGTATCTTTTCTCGGAAGATTTTTCAATGTCGATGAGTGTTTCAGGCTGATAATTATTGCTTATAATAATTAGAATAACTTAATCCAAAACATGCGAACACCTCAGCACAGTTTCTCCCAGTGACGTGTTCACAAAATGCTGCTTCTAAACTTTTTACACCCAGTTACTGAATATAAACTTTTTTTTACTACTATACAAACCACTATAATCATTTGTAAAATGTATATTCAAGAATAGAAATAAATAAAAAATAAAACGTTATTACAAAAATGTAATATTCAATTTGCACCGATGAATAGATCAATAAATTATGGTCCTTTTTGGTTTGGGTATTGTTTGACGAACTTTAAATTAATGCCTACCTTCTAAGAAACTCCTATTTCTATTTGTAAAGGCATGCAAACATGTTTGGGCCCTCTGGCGTGAGCAGTCAATCAATCAAACGTAAACAAAAATCATCAAAACAAACCAAAAAGTTTTCCAATATCTGGTACAGATATTCACTTGCCACAAACAACCCCATGTATCGCCAATTCCTCCGGGGTTCGCTGAAAACTGTAGAAGTTATAGTTACTGCTTTTATTATACTGGAGAAGAAAAGGGATGAACCAGAGAATTCTAAAACACCTAGATAGCCTATTACCTAGTTTTCGCTTGCACAACTATTAACTGCTTGGGCACATAACCACTCGAGCGCTTTTTGCCACATTATGGCACTATTTCCAAAACCTCGGATTGCTTTGTTGCCAAAATATAGCAAATTTTCAAATTTTTTTTTAATTAAAATGTTTGTATAATATATTGTACATTCAAAATATAAGAAAATAAACATTCTCTAGATTCTTTAAAATGTTTTAAGGTTAAAGATTTAATTATATATTTTTTATAAATTTATTTATTTATTTATTAAAAGAATTTTATACATAGTGTAGATATTGTGTTATTTTGCCCGCCATGCTAGGGATGTCCCTGTGTTATGGCGGGTGAAGTATGCAGATTATATAATTTAAGAGGCTAGACTTTGAACGACACGCGGAACACCCGCGTCTGTCATTCTGTCCCGCTCACAATAAGCTTACGCACACTTACAATACACGCTAATGCGAAATGTGCGAATGAGACAACGCTCAAATTTACCCACAGAAATCGCTCGAAAAGGGGTTTATGGAGAATACACTTTTCTACACCAAAACTTTCACGAAATTGAAATTTTAAAAAATATATATTTTTTAGAAAGAAGAAGCTACGTCGGTAGCTTTTTATAATTTTATAATTCTTTATGAGAGTTGAGTTAGCAGCACTTTTTTCTTAAATAATATTTTTTGATAAATCGTACATGTTTGACAGTGAATGTTTACGTTAATACGAAACGCATCGAAAATTCGAAAACATACCGACATAGTTTTCACCCTCTAGAAGGCAGTATAAAAAAATATATTCATTTTGTGCAATTTTCGATGTAGAAAAGTGTTTTTTCCCGGGCGTCTTTTTTGTATGGGCCGAAAAGCGAAGTCTATCGTCTTAAGGTAATGAAGTACGTTTACTGATAATATAATAATTATGATAATGAGGTTTAATTAATTTAATTAATTAATTTTAATCCTATTAATATGTGATAATAAACAAAAGATAGGGGAATTCATTGGCTACATAGAATTATAATCAGTTTGTATGTCTCGATATTCCAATTCGGAGGAATGATTTTTTTAATGTGAGCGGAAAAATTTCCTTTAGCAATCCGAGAAAAAATATTTTAATTGCTCCGTCGATCCAGTGGTTATGCGTGTTTTCACGACAATTTAACGTAGGTAGACATAAGAATGACGTATGCCCCGGACCAGGGTTATTTTAATAAAGTAAATAACATTTGAGTATGCGACGAATATTGGTCCAATGATTGAATTCCAACAAAGTAAAATATAGAGAAGTAGGTATTTGTTTTTCATTTAAAAAATTTAAACTGCTTTATATTTTATTTTTATCTGATAAACTAATGTTTAAGACAAGATTTTATGCATAGCACAAAGGGTAACAATTATTATAAGCAATAATTATAAGCCTGAAACACTCATCCAGTAAGAAAGGTAGCACTTACAATGCCTTTCTCATATAAAATAAAATTGGTTGTTTGCAGGTGAAAAATTAAAAAAAAAAGAATGAAATTGTTGAATGAAACATTAGCATATTATATTGAATCATTTGGCGGGTAAGAGGTAACGCGCCGTAGCTCAGTGTATTAAGAGCACTTGGCCGGACATCAGAAGGGCGCGGGTTTGAGACCCGTCGGCGGCATGCATCTTTTCTCGGAAGTTTTGATGTGGAAGAGTGTTTAGGCTGATAATTATTGCTTATAATTAGTAGGCGGCTAGGCGGTGGCAAAACGAAGAATTCCAAGTTGAAAATTCGCAAAAACATCATTCGGAGATATTGAGGTTTGAAGTTTAGAATTGATTCGTTATTACAAAAACATATAATTTCAAAAATTCAAATTTCAATATCTCCGAATGATGTTTTTGCGGATTCGTGACTTAGAATTCTTCGTTTTGCCACCGCTTAGCCGCCTCCTACTTATTATAGTTCTATGTAGCCAATAAATTCCCATATCGTTTGTCTATTATCACATATTTGTAGGATTTATAAAAAAATATATAATTAAATCTTTAACCTTAAAAGATTTTAAACAACAAAGAGAATATTTATTTTATTATATTTTGAATGTACAATATATTATATAATCTTTTTAATAAAATAAACATTTTTGAAAATTTGCCACATTTTGGCAACAAAGCAATCCGAGGCTTTGGAAATAGTGCCATAATGTGGCAAAAAGCGCTCGAGTGGTTAATAACCAAGATAATATTACAATATATTTTATACAAATAAATTTTCTTGGTATATACCACCTCACTAGGCTGCACCTGTTCCGAGTTGGCAGGAATTTAAACTAATTTTAATCTTGGAAGATAAAATAATATAAATTTAATCCATAAAATAAAATATAATATGTATTCAGCTGTTGATTTCCCAAAGATTAATACATTAATAAATATCATCCAAAAGAAAATCTCGTGCAATTGAAGAAGTCATATTGTCTGAATGAATGGATTTTGGCTCGGCGATCGCACACGCAAGGCGAGCCATTGGCTTGGCTCGGTGGATTTTGAACTCGCTAAAATCAAGCGTAGTCTGCCGTAATACGTATTTATTTTATTTTTTCATTATCCGTAATTTTAGTTATAAAAACGTAAGGTGATCCATTATTAAAACTATTTTATATTTGCATGCAAAAATTTTATATTAAAAAAAAATTTATGTCTGTTTCAAATTACAAAAATTGAAAGCGTATTTCACCTTTCCAAAACAATTTTTAGTTTTTGGATATAAAGAAATATTCCATTTATTTGGTTTTTATTGTAAAACGGCAATACTTCGACCATCTGAAAAAATACAGTCGAGGCCTGAGGCCTGAATTAATAAACCATAGGAGCTACCGTTGAATTCTTTACTATTTTTTTTATATACATTTTTTTATATTGATTCGCTTTACTAATATTTTGTGGAAGACTTCTAGGACATTCTCTGTTCTGTGTTTTCAGGATACTGCACGATACCCAGAAAGAAAGGGAAGAAGCAGTGTATGTATCGAAGGGAGGCCGGCCCCGGGTAGGAGGGTGAAGACTGATTGTATTACCACCCCCTACCAACAGTCCTACCTGCACCCTTAATGCCCGAGGGCCTGGCTTATTGGCTAACTTCATCAGAACGAAACCAGCTATTTGGTATGTCTACAGGGGTTTGGTTTAACCCCTTAATAATGCCGATATCTTAACGAAGTGGCATTTTACTACGTCGTGAATAAGTTTTTATTTAATAAATCTGTTTAAATACCCGGATAATCAGATCATATCAGCAGTAAGTCTAAAGTCATGGTTTTTGAAAAAAACAGTATGCTATATACTCTTAGTTGTAAATGATGAATACTTGGAGAAGGTGGATGAGTTTGTGCATCTGGGAAGTATGTTTAGGAGAGATGGAGAGGCTGATAAAGATATTGAAATTAGGGTAAATGCAGGTAACTCCATTAATGGAGGATTGAATGCCGTAGGCGCTAACAAAAAAAATGTGCACGGAAGCGAAGCTAGCAGTACACGGAGTGCTGGGGTGCTAGCATGGTCGATCAATATAATATATCAATAAGTTACCGACTGATTGTCGGTAACTTCTCATTGTTCACTAGGACAACTATCAACTGTGACAGATCGCAAACGAATGGGTGACAGTTCACAATGACTAAGTGTCCTTAATATATACCATATCAACTGTCGTTTGTACGTTAGCGATCTGCAGTTGTCCTAGGGAACGATAAGAAGTTACCGAATTTGATTTTTAGAATACCAATTTAATTCATGTTTTATAATAGTAATAATTTGGTATTATATATTTGATAACATTATTATGCAATTTATAAAAAACAATTTTTTTGGTAATCATTAAAAATCATCAGTGAAAAATTCTGCTGGTTAATTATTAAAAACCATTATAAGAAATAGTAAGGGTCGGGGTGAAGGGTTAGGCGGTTACTCGGCTGAGTGACCAGCGATGACACGTGGAAGATCTTTATTGTGGTAAAGTTTTGAAGAAAAGGACAATGGAAAAAAGGAGACTATTTACATTTTTTACTCCAAATAATGTCAGGAATCACTAGTTGAATTACATCCCTTAACAACCTGTGTAATAGATGGAAGACAAATTCATAGATATATGATTAATCATCGCAGTTGAATATTTTGCGATTTATAAAATTAATTTATAAAATTAACCTTGCTGGCTTTTTTTACATCAAAAAATTGGGATTAGTAAATTTCATATCTAAATTAGTATTTTATGTTCTTTGTTTTTGGCAGACTCGCGTATTTAAATTTGTGGATTTCTTTAATTTTCTCAAGCAATTTTTACGTGTAATTTCTTTTAACAAGTAATTTCTTTGATATGTCAGCCCCGGGCATTTTCTGCTGCTGAGATATCATTATAATTTCGTCAATTTATTCGGCAAACCACGAAATTTCATCTTATTCCAGCTTACTTCGTTATGAAAATATTTTTTTTTGTCTTTACCTCATGGTTCTAAGAATCTGTGTGGGTACCTATTACGAGAATTGTTTTCAGATAACCAAGGGAAAATGTTAATTCTGATTCTATTTTGGAGGTAAAACATTTCGTAAATATTTTTGTTAATGAAGGATTTGATATTTGAAAACTCTTCTATTTGATTTGCGAGAAGCATGGATATTATAAATTAATCCGCTGTTATCCCCTACGGCTACTATGTCTCCCTTGAGATCCCTTCCTCTGCCCCTCTATCCTCCCTCATCCCTCCGTCACCGCTTCAGTAGTTTAGTTTTGTATTAAGTTGGTTGCTCCTCATGACGCATCCAAGATATTGAAGTATTTGTCTACATACATTATATTTTTTATGCGAATAGCGCACAAGAGTCTTAACTGCTCCCGTCTGGAGCCAGTGAGACTAAGTGATCCCCATGTTGTGAGGCTGAGTTAGTAGGGAGGGGAAGGAGATGGGGAAGGGAGAGGTGGGGAAATACTTGACAATTTACTGGTAAAGCTATTTCAAGCAATGTTCTGGAACGTGCCGCAAATTTATTATTAATATTATTTTTAATGAATAAATTGTAAAATAACGCAAAACAATCAATAAAATTTCAATCAAAAAAGTTTTAAATTTGTTTTATTATACTGTAATAAAATTTTCTTGCGCACGCCGGGATTCGAACCTGCGCCTTCGGATTGCTAGTCAAGAGCATTACCCCTCGACCACGGAGGCTGTCAAAGCCACTTTCGCAATTATTATTAGTTCTATGAAGTACTTACACATGGTTACCCTACCATCTACGGAATTTGAAGACAGCTCCATTACCTAAGGCATCTTTTTATAGTATCTAGGTCTCCATAGCAGACATATATAAAGATAAAATAATGTAGCCTATGTATATTTTCCAAAATAAAGGCAATCGAAATAACTAACAAACAATATTATTTTCTTCACAGGTGTAGTCAGTTAATAAATTTAAAAGACCCCATCGATGTAAAATAACAATAGCTTTGCTCTCATATATCTAATTTATGTCTAAAAATTACACCACCTGAGAGTAATTTCATAAAGCAACTCCCCTTCTTGGTGTTAGCTTGTGCTTCTAAAAACATACGCAAAACCAGTGAAGGTCGTTCATTTTGATAAAAAATAAATAAAATTCAATCCCTTACATTAGTAGATCATATTCCGTATGCACGTGTACTGTAATTATTCTGCACCTCACATGCAATCTTGTTACCATGGAATAATTTCTGTGAAGGTTGGAACGTCAGTCGGAATATAAATTTCATAAACAGGCGACGTTGTGTAAATAGATGCTCTGTCCAGTACAAAATCATCGGTTAGTCTGATTTCTTGACACATCAGTCACAATTTTAAATTTATTTTATTACCAGAAAATATTAGAAACATGAATACCAATATAAAAGAATTTAAAACTCACCTTAAAAAGCACACTCAAAACCTGAACTAAATCATAACAAATAAAAACTATATAATAACACCCATATATATATAATACACACAAGCCCTGCTTTTTTATGGGGTTACATCAAACATATATGTTATATAATTAATTAGTGTATAAATTGTATTTGTAATTTATGTATCTTTTTTGAATTATTAATAAAAATAAAATAAATAAAAAAAATATTTTCTGTTAAAAATTTATAATAAGTATTGCTTGTCTGAATTCTTCACACAATCAGGTCCAATTTTGAAAAATACATTTAAATGTAAAGCAAATCCGAGTTCATTGAATCAGAGTTAAAGACCCACAACCGAAATACCTATTTTTGACATTGATAATTATATTTAAGTCAGTTATGATTAACGCTATAATTGTGTTTTAAGGCAAAATTGAACTGGAATGTAGAATATCTAGTATTTTAAATGTAGAATATCTAGTATTTTGAATGTAGTATACCTAGTATTTTAAATTGATCAAATGAATGTAGAATATCTTGAATATTAAAGTGGTCAATCGAATGTAGAATTTCTATTATTTTAAAATGATCGTATGAAACTAAAATATCTAGTATTTTAAAGAGATCACATGAATGCAGAATATCTAGAAATTTAAAGTGGTCAAATGAATGTAGAATATCTAGTATATTAAAGCGATGAAATGAATGTAGAATATCTATTATATGAAAGTGATCAAATGAATACAGATATCGAGTATTTTAAAATGATCAATTTAATGAACGTAGAAAATCTTGAATATTAAAGTGATCGTATGAAGAAAGAATATTAAGTATGTTAAAGTGAATGTAGAATATCTAGTATATTAAAATGATCAAATAAATGTAGAATAAAGTAGCGATGCTTTTATTAAACATTTTGTCGCTAAATTAGAAACTAACAATATTAACTTTAAAATTTTTCACATGTTGTTAAATATTTTACAGATCGTCATACCTCTCTAAGCAGTTAGAGGCGCCGCTAACGCATGAATAGATTTAAAGAGAGTTCTTTCGTTGGTTTGTTCCGCCTTTGGTTATCTGCGAAGATGATGAGTCTCAAAACTTTAAAATTAATTAATTTTGATTGTTCAGAATTGTGTTAAAGGATTTTAAAAAATTACCAAAGCAAATAGGCGGGAAACGGGGAGCGGGAAACAAAAAAAAAATGTGAAAAAAACAGCAGCAAAAATTGCGTTTATTTTCGTTTTCGCGAACAACATGTAGTCTAAAACATTCACGCCAAACTTTTTAATGGTACAGGGTGTGAAAAAAAGCTGTCGCGTTGATCCCCCCTTGTTGCGAAGTATTTTAATGGAGCCGGCATACCTGAGCTTGTTCTTGCCTTTAATTACAGCCGCCGCAGGAAGTTGCCCGACTTTTTACACCCCCTGTATTTCCTGTCAGCGATCTGTGCGGGGAAATTATAATGAAATGTCGCTTCACGTTGTTTATGATTAGGATATACAAGGTGCAATAATGTCAAACTCATATGAAAATAGAAAAGATTACTAAGGAAACGTGGGTCAAAAAATATTATTTATACATGGTGTATCAGGACGTAGTCAAAGGACTTAAGAGCTATTGACCAGCGACTGAGAATAAAAGTTTAAAAATGCTAGCAACTGTACAGAGCAAGTTCCGATGAGAAAGACCGATTATTCTCCTTATCAAATTTTTTAAATTAAAAATTTAATATCGATTTCTTTCATTCAAAACTTGCTCTTAATATATACCTAATTTCAAGTAAGCAATAAAAGTGCTCAAAACGCACGATGATAAATGATTAAATATCGTGTACTTTTTGTAAGTATTTTTTGATCATAAGTATTTAGTATTTTTTAACAATGTCTAAACAAAATAAGTGTGTAAAAAAATCTGAAATATTTTAGTTTGTAATACCTTAAATAAATAGAAAAACTGGGGTATTTTCGTCACAAAACACGTTTTCGGATTTATGTTTTAATGATTTTAATTGAATTGAAATTAAATTCTGAAAAGTGTGTTTGTTAGATTATTATTTTTATGTATGATTATATGATTTGAAATTTGTGTTGTGTAAATAAATATTTCGTTTGAAAATTAAACAAATCTGTCAACGACCAACGGTATAACCTTAGTATATTAAACATTGAGTTAGTTTTCAAAATTCAAAAAGTGCGTTTACCAGATAAAATAACAAACAATCTTTCAAAATCAATTTATGTTTTTTTTGTAAAAAAAAAGGGTCAATACCTCTAGAATTTGATTTAAAAATGACTAATTTCCGGTATTCTCTGGTAATACCCTCTTAAACTAAAGAAACTAGGGGTAATTTGAAGTAAAAAATGTTGGTTCTGCTGCATTAGACAGTAAGTATATATATAACTATATATATATATATATATATATATATATATATATATATATATATATAGTTATAGCATACGAGTATAACGGGGTAAATCGTTTGGGATGATATTGTTAACACCTCGGGCCTCGGGTCCAATCTTTCCAAAGGTCAAAATATTTCCGCTTTATCCAAATAAATTGATTTATTATAAACGCACCCTAAAACTAATATTTCTTTTTGAAAGGCGATGAATAACATTACCGAATTTGATAATTCCAAATAAACTTTTTGAAATATAAAAATTTTGAATGCAAACATAAAAAAGTGCAGAAAATTGTTAACACTACCTTTTTTTAAACTTAAATTACTGGGAATGAAAAAGTATAAAAACATGTTGTCTTTAACTCATTTTTTGTTGTTTCATGTAAAAATATCAAATATCAGTATCAAAAATAGAAATATTAAAAATAATTAATGCAAAATTTCCATCGTAAATTTTTTTTTTTCAAATTTGCTCGGAATCGTTGATTTCATAGAGGTGTACATTTTCATTGTTTTGTGCTTAACTTTTAGATTTGCGTATAAAGCGCAGTGTTTTCTAACACCATTTATATCATATTTATAATCAGGGGGTCACAACAATTTCTATCAGACCGAGTTGTTCCGAAAAGCGAATGCGAAGCCTGAGGGGTTAATTGAGATTTTGACATGTTTTTAAGAACTTAATTCCATCACGCTTGTTTTATGTGATAAATAACCTCCTCTTCTCACATCATTGGTCTGGAAGGGAAAGTACATATTACGTGGTACAGTCGTATTCGCATTAGATTCTTATCATCTTCTTAAAGTCGCTTCCTCATAACTGAGGATCGTAACCCATATTCCGATTTCCATCGTGGACAAGGCTCCTCCGCTCCTCGTGGATCTATGCTGCGCGGAGAGCCTCGGACCCTGACTATCGGACGCCAGTGATACTTGGTCACTCCAGCGCAGTCTGTTTCTTCTGCCATCCACTTTACCAGTGACTAAGAGTATCTCCAAGTTGGAGTCCGCAGTTTGGCAAGCAACGAACTCAAAGTATATATGGCAGATAGTTGAAAGCCTTATGTGGTTACCTACCTCTTCTAGAATGGAAACATTTGTTATTCTGGCTGTCTAACCACTGGAGCGATTTCGGTCCAAATTTGGACCACATTTTCCTACTATTTCCCATTTTTTGAATTTTTTTCAAATGTTCCCGCGTCCTGCAGAAAATGTTGTTTGAGAACTGGAATTGATTATTTAAATATAGGTGAATTCATTGGCTGTATAGCACTATACTTTGTTTACATGTTTACATACACACATGTGGACTAATAATTTTTTTAATGTGGTGAGCGCTCAAGGCAAATTTATTATTTCGCGTGGAATTCTGAGCATTTTTCTCCAGCACCATATTTTGAGGACGTATTTTTGATTTCATTCGCTGAATTCTTATAGACTATCAAAATATTAATTGATATTGTTCGACCTAAACACTTACTAACAATACTGATATCACGACACTGTCACTAAACTAATGTATCTACTTCTGTTTCCTACTGATCTGCGCAAAGGACGTAGAGGCAATTCATTTGCTCATATTCTACTGTCGATCTCATTTCGCCGGGAATGGCTTGAGAAGTCGTTTAAACTTTACTGGTTGACCTGTTTTATTTGCGCCCCACTGTTGGCTTCTCGTGATATAAAATACGTCATACCTGTTAACATACCTAACATGTAACGAAGTATCTACGAGCTATGTATAATATTTAAAAAAAAGTGTTCTCGAGGAGGCATGCTGATACTATGTACCACCGAATAAGAAAGTTGACTTAGCAAAAATTTGATATACATGCCTATATAAAATACAACTAAGTGTCCCCGAAGGGGTAAGCAGATAGGATAGAAGGCTGAAAAATCAATAGTGGACATTTATTTGGCCTTTAAATTAACTGTGATATTAGTTACTTCTGAGAGTCATTTCTGTTCTCTATTTAAACAATAACCATGAATATCTAACTGAACTCAACGTCCGTTCTAAAGGTTGATCTGTGGTAATCTGAAGCAGTGTAATTACTTACTGAATGTGCCCGCATGTAGATCAGTTACGATCGGCTAAATTCGTAACCGTTCGGGTATTAGACCCAGACGTCAGACATACAGTTTTGTCTGTGCTATACTATTACCAATGACATCTATTGAGACACCTTTAAACTACATATAACTTAATATACTAACGACATCTGTTGAGAGCCATTGAAACTATATACATATTCACAAACATTAAATACCTATCTACGAACTTTCTAAACAAGGCCAATGGCATAAAAATAACCCTGACAAAGTGTTACTTTGGAACATTTTCACAAAGCATTTACATGCATTTGAAATAAATATTAAAAAACGTACAAGGTCTTGCATCGAACAATTATTTAGGTGCATATTTCTCCGAACTCCACTAAAACTTTGAGAATTCAATATTAATTACATTATATTGTAATACGCGTTCTTTCAGTTCTAAGAGCTTCGTTAGGTCATATGCATTCATTAATCAATTAATTGAATTGACGATATGAAGTTGTTTAAGGTCATTAATGATGCGTACGACTGTATAATCTTGCAAGAGAATCTTAACAACTTTTTCAAATGGTGTTTTAGTAATAAACTCCAACTAAATATTAACAAATGCCAAGTTATGAGGTTCCACAAAATTAAACATCCAATAATGTATAATTATTCATTGTGTAATGTTGACTTAATCTCTGTAATCGAAATACTCGACCTAGGCATCATGTTCGATCAGAAACTCTGCTTTGTATCTCACATAACTACTATCGCTAACAGGGCTATGAAAATGTTAGGTTTTATAGTAAGAATTTCCAAGGATTTTAAAAATATCAATACATTAAAACTTCTGTTCACATCTCTCGTTAGAAGTATTCTAGAATACAACTCTTCAATTTGGTCACCTGTCTTTAATAATCACATTAATACCATTGAAAGAGTCCAACGCAAATTTTTGAGGTGTATTAACTTTAGACTTGGAATTCCTTTAGAAACAATAGATTATGATTTTTTATTACATTCATTGAAATTGCTTAAGTTAAGTGATAGAAGAAAAATTTTTGATCTTATATTTTTATATAAAATTGTAAATTATCATTTGGATAGCCCTGATATATTAATGTTGATTCAATTTCATGTACCTACCATTAGATCGAGGTCCTCTAGTATGTATTATTGTGACAATTATACCACAGTCTCAGGATATAACTCAGTTATAAATAGGTTGCAAACACTTGGTAACTTTTATGCTAAAATCGCCGATATTTTAATATACCCCTTGTGAAGTATAAAGCTACACTAATTAAACATTTTAATGAGGTCATTGTATAACAGGTTTTTGTTTTTGCTTCCGTCTTTCTTAAAGTCATTATTATTTTATTTGTTATGTGTTTCAATATAATTATATAATTTTCACTCATCAAAATGTAATACTGTACTATTTATGCCTGTGTAAAAAAAAAAAAAACTTATGTATGTAAATGGCACTAGTGCCGTAAATTCTAAATAAATAAATAAATAATTATTCCTCGTAGAACGGATTTTGCCTTCGTTTTACGGTATCAGAATTCCCCACCTGGAAAATGAGTTTTTCTTCGTTTCAATGAGAAAGAAAACCCAATTAATAAAGAATAAAATCAAGCGTTTTCCAGTAACAATGGAACCTTGAAATTCATCACCTGAAAGCCTTTACTCATCCGATAAACCACCCTTCTTTCTTATCTGGCCGCATTGTTTTTAATTCCTACCCTTAATAAAAGAAAACAATAGTAAGAAACGGCGGTAACCCCGATTCATTGCGGCTAGGGTTGTTGGCTGTTGGTCCAGTATAGGCATAGATGGGAGATACGGATACAAACAGGGGTGGTTTGGTTTAGGGGATTTTCCGTTAGGCCCATTGTTGTGTCCTTGAATGACACTAGTTTTAGTTGTTTTTATAGATGTCGATAGCTTTAGAGTAGAGCATAAGTCAAGTTCCGGCAGATGTCGGGCAGAGTCGATTCACCCGGCGAGTACTCACGGTCCACGAGAGCTCGTACTCTCAGATTCAATTCCTAGACAGCTATTTTTGGTCGTAAAACTCGGAAGTAAAATATATTTGAAAGACGTAAATAAATCAGTTTATTACAAGGACCTATTATTGTTGAAGAACTAACCACAATTACTATTCTTCCCGTGGATAAGGTAAACACTATAGCCCATCGATTGGGCCCAAAACAAAATTTTTATATTAGATTTTGACTAGTCGTGCAAAACATAGATGGCACTCGTAGCATAAATTCAGAGCTATAGATATTACAGAGAACTACAGGATTATATCCAAAGCATAATGCCAGAAGTGCTTATGTCAAATTTGTATATGATTCATGAATGAAAATTTATAATGAATTTCTATGTTTAAATTTTGACCTCCACATTAGATAGATTACAATTTTTTTAAATCTAGATATGACTACATGGGTATCATAGCATTTAAATAAATTAATTTTTATAGTACTTTATGGTACCTAAGTCAAGTCTAACAAAAGCACTTCTAGCATTACCCTCAGCTATATACCATAGCTCACCAAGGTGGAGTGGAGAGAAAGATTCCTACCGACCCTATAGAATTTTTAATTTTCTTAAGATTCCGTGAGATACAACAAACTGGCGCAGCCGGTAGGATAGATTCTTAAATTTTCTTAAGATTCCGAGAGATACAACAAACTGGAGCAACCAGTATGATAGATCGTTAAATTTTCTTATGATATCGTAAGATATAAAAAACGGGCGCAGCCGGTAGAATAGATTGTTAAATTTACGATGTAAATATAAAACTGGAGCAGCCGGCAAGTTAGGTTGTTAAATTAATTCAACATTCCCAGAAATACAACAAACTGGCGTAGTCAGTTTTTTTTACATTAGGTCCACACAGGAGATTAGTTCCACATTTGGATAGATTATACATTTTTATTATATTGATTATAAATTAAAACTCACTCAACCTAGTTAAATTATCTTAACCTCTCCGCTAGTGAGTTTTGGCGAATATAACTAACTGTACGTGGGGGGTGAGTTTTTTTTATTTTTGAGTTGATTTTTAAAATATAGAATAAATAATTATAATCATACATTTTGAATAAAAAGGTCATCGACATCAATCAATGCAAATAAACCAACACTGAAAAACAACAACAACAAAAAACTGTTTACTTCCTCTGACGACCGCTGAAAGACGCAACAAGAATTTTAAATCTAATACTATGAAGTTGATATTGTAGGTAAGAGTTCCAAAACTTCGACAAACCATGCACAGTTGACCATAGATGCCAATACAAGTCAAACATTTTCAATAAATATGACGGAGTTTGAAATTATAACCAGGGACGCAACGTTGCGGCCCTCTTCTGGCCCGTTTTTCACTTCGCCACAACGCCAACGTTGCGGCCATACTCGTGGAGAGATTAACATACCGAGAGATTAACAAAGTCGCGCAACAGATAGGAGGGTTTTTAAATTATCCTAAGATTTCGGGAGATACAACAAAGTTGAGCAGTCCGTAGGATGGATTGTAAGATTCCAGAAGACACATGGAAGGGGTAGTAAGAAAGATTCTAAAGTTTTCTTAAGATTCTAGGAGATACAACAAACTCGCGCAGCCAGTAGGCTAGATTGTTAAATTTTCTCAAAATTCCAGGAGATGTAACAAACTAGAGTAGCCGGTATGATAGATTGTTAATTTTTCTCAAAATTCCAGGAGATGTAACGAACTGGAGTAGCCGGTATGATAGATTGTTAAATTTTCTCAAAATTCCACGAAATGTAACGAACTGGAGTAGCCGGTGTGATAGATTGTTAAATTTTCTTAAGATTCCGGGAGATACTATAATAAGTAACATTCAGTAATTGCCTTGCAAATTAAAATAGTGATTGAAATATATTAATTTACCAATCAGACACTTTGGAGGTAATCATGGGAGGGTAAAAGGAAATGGCTGTATAAAATACCCTAAGAGAGGACTTGGCATACCAATTAAACACTCTGTCCAAACGAATATACAAAAATGGTGGCTTGACTTTTGTTGGCAATTACAAATTAACACGACAGACAACGACGGAAAATATTTTTTTAATTTTTTTTATTATTTGAAATACATACCTATGACAGATTTAGAGCATAAAACACATGGTTCTAAAAAAACTAATTACAATAATGTGGTTTCTTTTTAACGAAACTACCTAATTCAATAGCCTTGCATTGCAAAAATTTGCAAAACCCTTGAATTGGGGAGTAAGTGCCATTGCGGTATACATAGGGTGAAGAAGAAAAATAGATTTTTTTTAATGAAATTCTGTATAGTAAAATAAAAGTAATATTATGACATTTCAATTAATAGGTTATTATTTAAAATTCGGTATGTATTTGGATCAGTATGTCAAAACCGTCCCTTGGTTATTTTGTTTAGTCATTGGTAAAAGGTAAGAAACCACGGGTCAAGAGAAAACAATCAGTTATTTTTAACAATTAAATCATAATAAATAAGGTATTTGATCGCCAGTCCGGCCCTGAACGAAAGGAGTAATGGAGGGTTGTGGGGTGGTTGCTTTCTTCTTGTTGTTCTCCTCAGCGCTGGAAGAGAATTAAGAAGGAAAGCTGGTAAGAAAGAAGTAAGACTTGTGGAATTAGAAACAGTGGCGGCGGATTTTACATTCACGATGGAGATTTATACACGCGCACCTTTTAAGAGCAGCAAAGTAAGTGAATAATTGTTTTAATATTTAATAAATATCTCGGAAACGGAGTGCTGATTGAAAATTATGGTCTGAACTTTGGAAAACTTTAAAATGGAAGTTTTTTCTCTACATAATAGAACATTCTGGTACTTAGAAAATATATTTACCACTGCTATGATCCAAATACATGCATTTCAGTGTCACTGAGTCATTTTGCTGCACCAATAATACAGAGATAAATATAGATAGAGTGACTAATGACAAAAAGGTAAGATGCTAAGCTCCAAAAATTTTGGTATCGAAACATTGCTTGAAAACTTTATAAATTCAATAGAAATACTTAGGTGTTGAGTAAAACCTCAAATTGTAATATTTAATCATTAAAGACAATATTCAAATATTGAAAAATGTGAAACAGAAAAGATAGAAAAATATTCATATTAAAAAAAATATATAATAACATAATGAAGATAGTTTTAGTAGTACTCAAGTCGAAGTATGTTACAGTTAAAAATGACGGAAGATTTTTTTATTTAATATTTAAAGGTTTTTTTTAACAATAAATACACAATTTTTACATTTTATACAGTGGTAAAATAGTAGATAAGAATAGCTTTTCCTCACCATAAAGAGACAAGGCTCTTGTGTTTGGTGAGGGAATTTTAGTTCAATTATATAATATCATGTGTGAAAGTAAATAATACAATATGGCAAAAAACAAGGGATAATTAAGAAAATGCAAGATTTATCAATAAAGGATTTGAAAGAAATAATAATAATAGTGAGATATGGACTCTTATAGTAGTTTTAGGTATTTTTTTAATTTTTGCTGAAATTCCTGAATATTTTTGATAACTTTCAGATATAATGGTAATTTGTTATAATATGTTATACCTAGATAGAGATAAGTATTTTGTGTGTGCTTTGTACTAAATTTAGGGATTTTGATAGTATTCTGATATCTTGCTGATTAATGGAATGGTAGATGTAGGTAAATGTAGATGGTGTGGTCGAATCATCTCAGTGGTCAGAGCAGAGCATCTTACCCGTTTTCTTTTATACCCTTTTTTATCACAGAACTTCCTCTCTTCCCTTTCCCTAAAAACACCCTCCACACAGCATCGCCAAAGATGTTCCTTCAGTGTGAATCTAATGTAAAAAAAGTATACGCGATTTGACTTAATTTGATTTAGCTAGATCATAATGTGATTTTGATTGAGAAGTAGATACAATAAGGTTTTTATCAATATTTCTGGCTTTCGAGAATTAGCTTTAAAATTATGTACTTTCATTGCGCGAAGTATTCTCGAATATAGATCCACTAATTGGTCTCCTAATATTATGAAATTCACAATTATAGAATCGAATCCAAACAAAGATAATTAACACGTATTTGCTTGTCGCGAAGGTTTATCTGATCAATTTGGAACGTGCACTATAAACTACACATCCTGACAGCCAGATGTAAACTTTCCAATTTATTGCTTCTACAAAAAATTATTCATGCATCAGTTGATACATCAAACATTTAAACACACCATTAAGAAAACACAACCAGAAGGATGCAAGACATTTTCTATATTAAAGTCTACCACACAAGTACAGGGTAGTTCTCTCCTTTATCGCGAACGTTAAGACATTATAAAACTATACACTGCTCTAATAATGAAATACACTTTTTTTAAACTTGAAAATTCACCCCAATCACAATATCAAGCTGATATTTTGATGGAGCCCTTCATTTAAAGATAGGCTTTACCTACTAAATCAGTGTCCCACCAGTACCGGTGCCAATAATCTCATTCTTGTTTGTCATTTAATTTTGTATATAATTATTAAAAAAAGGATGGAAGGCGATTAAAATAAAAGAGGGCTAAATGATCTTCAAAATTAACGCACTTTCCAGATTTTGAAATAACAAATCATCACGTGACGCCTCTGCAAGGGAGGCTGTGATTTAAGGGGGTTGTATCCAGGGGAGAATTAACAATAAACCGCCAAATAGGCCCTAACACCGTCTTTTATAACACCACCACCTTCCACTGTTCATGAGGTTCTACTGTTAGACCGGTCTTCTCTCTACTGTTCCTTTTCTGCAACCTCAGAAGGCAATTGCTAAAATTCAACCGGCAACGAGAGGAAGTGATTTAGTAATTTTCTTAGGAAGCGTTCATTAAAATGACTTAGTTGGTTTTAATCATATAATCATATAAATTTAATGTACCATCTATCACAGAATTGTATAAAAGAAACGCCTTATATCAAATTTATAAAGAATATTTTATTAAAAAAATTCACGCTTCAGATAACATAAGCAATAGATTCAAAACTAAAGGCTTAATAACCATCCCTATGCTTAGAACCACCACGGCTCAGCATCACTACCTGTATTTAGGTGTGAAATGGTACAATTTATTATTGTCCAAAAACAAAATTAGTATAACCGAAACTTTGAAATATGAACAATACAAAAAACAAATTAAGTCCCTGAAATTGGATAATGATATATTGTAACCTTAATTTATACTTAGTTTACGCTTTTACTAAGTTTAATCTGCACTATTCAATGTAAAAAAAATATATACATATTGATGTCTTTCAATAAAAATTTCTTTCTAAATTGTAAACCTATGTTTGTATTTATCTTATAAGTCTTTGATTATTGATTACAAATTTAATTAGAACGTTATTTTTTGCATGTAAATACTCCTCCCATAAACACGAGCTCTTAGAGCTCAACTTATGGAGTAGTAGAATAATTATGTATAATTGTACAACTTTGCATAATGTAAAATCTTTTTCTTATTAATAAATAAATAAAAATAAATAAATAAATAAAAATATATATCCGGACACAAGCATCATTTGATGAATGGAACAAAAAGGATTTTCACGAATTAACTCATTAATATTAATAAATAAAATAAATTTTAATCTTCATTAGAGAAAACAAATGATGTAAGGAAGTGTAGCACGATCAAATTGATAACATATCCGATTAGGCTATGGACTACAATAATAAAAACTAAAACACTTGCAGAACCTAATAATAAACACTATTAAATATAATTTAAATTGAATTTCGTATAAAGGTAGAAGGTACTTACAGTGGATTTTGTTGGTAGGATGCTTGTATGAAGGATGTGATGCATAACTAAACCATTCACTCGATTCGATGCGTGTTTGTTTATGTAAGATACAACATAATAAAAAATGTGCGATTATGATTTTGACCGTCGCGTTACGTCGCGGTCGCCTCACGGTGGCGTCGTAGACACTTAAGGCTCCGTCAAACAGGAGGCGTACTTACGCGCGTCAAGGCGTTAAAACGTCCTGGACGTATAACGCTACGTTGTGTTGTACTGAACATGCCTAAACCGGTCAAACAGAGCGAGCGTGTAGCAAAACGCGAAACTCTGCCGCAGCGGCAGAACGCCACGTTGTATTTTTGTTACAAAATTTCCTTTGACGCCGTGAGTTCTTGCTTGACTGTGGTAAAAATGGTTGCCGAAAAGTTAATTGAATGTGTCCAAAAACATCCTTGTTTGTATGACATGAGGAACAGTGCATTTTTGGTGCATTTGCTTATTTGGTGTTGCAGAAGGAATGCAACTTCGAAGCACTCTCGTGACATACGTAGATAAGTATTGAAAGAAGCGATCTTCATTTGATGAAAGCTCCCGGAATAAACCATGATATTCTCCAAATTCTTTCCTCTTCTTATTAATATCGTGCACCCATATTCCATTACTACGGGAACGTGATAATGCACATAGCAGTAACAGCTTATCTTCATCTGAATCGCTGGACATCGTGGCCAAGACCGACTGACAGTGATTGACGCCGAACGCTCTGGATTGCGCGTCGAAGCCGTTCAAATAGAAAGTACGCGACGTTACGCTGACGCCTCGACGCGTGGCAAGTACGCCTTCTGTTTGACAGAGCCTTTAGAGCCCAGCTCGGAGAAACAGGAAAACAGGGAAAGGGGGACGGGAACAACATTCATTGCCAACAACTAAATTATCTATTAATCACACAAAAAGCCATTATTGGCATAAACAATATCAATATCAGATCGATATACTCAACTTCTGACAATTTTATATCTGATAGGGAATAAATTAGAAATCAGTTTATAGATTTACATTCCTAAACGTCAAATAGCTACTTAAAAATAATAAAAAAATACGAATAAATGGACAATTTCGAATTATATTAACTTTAATAAACTTTGTTACTAAGCATGTATTTTTTGACACTTAAAGGAAGTTTATTAGTTAATGAGGTCTTTAGTCATACATGAACAACATTCTAATTAATGAAGAAAATATTAGCGAAACTCAATCGAAAATGTAAAACAGACAAATTAGAAAAAGATCCGTCCACATCTAGAACTCGAATCCATGACCTCCGGCTGTCCGACTCCCAGATGTGGCCGTATCATTTTCTAATTTTTCTGTTTCAAATTTTCGATTGAGTTTCGCTAATATTGTTTTCATTAATAAAAATATTATAATTATTTGCGGTTAATATTTAATTTGCGGTTTAACCAATTAAGTTAAAAATAAAAATAAAGGAATATCGTTTCGTTTCTCCAAGCTGGAACGAAATCAATTGATTATGTCTTAGATGTATTAATTATTTCTATGGATCGAGTATAAAATTTATTTCAATTCTAAGAGCTTCGTTAGTTCACCTTTACTTATTAATAAGCCAGTTATTTTGCTTAACCACTCGAACGCTTTTTGCCACAATCTGGCACAATTTCCAAAACCACGGATTGCTTTGCTGCCAAAATATGGCAAATATTCTGTAAATTCTTTAAAAAGTTTTAATGTTAACGATTTTATAATTTTTTTAATAAATCCTTCGAATATGTGATAATAGACCAAAGATAGGTGAATTCATTGGCTATACAGAACTATAATCAGTTTGTACGTCTCCATAATCAAATTCAGAGGTATGAATTTTTAAATGTGGGCGGAAAAATTTCCTTTAGCACCCGAGAAAAAAGTTTTAATTTACTCCAGTGGATAACGAATGCCATTATTCAAAAATTTGTGTATATCGACAGCTTATCTGACGCTTTGTCAACCGACTGTCGGAATCAAAATATATGTTGTGCTCAAAAATATCGCTAAGTCATCATAGATGACGGATTTACTCAATATCGTGTTGGTGTAGGGTTTTAAAGATTTGAATGAAACAATTACTTTTTCACACGTTTGTCCGAACGCGCGCCGTTAGCGGGCATGTTTCAATGTTGTAAAAAATAGTAGGGAAAAAGGAGGAACCTTGTTGGGAGATGTTGGATATTCAGACCTAGTAACAAAAGCAAAGATATCGTACTTAACTGCCATTTGTCCGTGTCGGGATATAGCAAAACTTCGTATTACTAACTATGCTATCGACATCTATTGAAGGAAGCTGAAACTACGCGATTAACCTATACACACTACAACTGGCAAACCGAAGGTTATTTATTGTTAACCAAGATAATTTTATGTTATAAATTAGCGTTATTTCACAAATAATTAATCTTAATATATAAAACAAAGTCGGGTTAGTTACACCATCTATAACTCAAGAACGGCTGGAGCGATTTATATGATCTTTGATTTGTTGGATTTGTCTCCGTCTCGATTAACAGAATAACCACTAAAACATCGGAAAAAATCACGGGAAAAATAATTATGAAGAAAAATAATTTTTTCATATATTTTGTATGGAACGTCTTTTCAAATAATGTGCGTTGGTCGACATAATTTGAATCAATTCGAACTGTTAATTGTGTAGTGTGCCGAACATTTCGTGCTTAATCAACAGCTCAATTTAATTTTTTGGACTTAGAGTATTTATTTTAACATAATAAAAACTTAATTTATTTTAGCTAATAAATTAAACACAACATTTATTGATTCTGAGGCGGTACGAAGTTTGCCAGGTCAGCTAGTTAAAAATAATTTATAGAATATTTGCCAAACGTTCTATAGTTGAACCACTCAGAATTGAAACGTTGCTTGAAATGGCTTTAGCCGTGTTTGGTGACCAGATATGAATAGCCAGGTACTTTCCCACCTCTCTCTTCTCCATTTCCTTCCCCTCTTCACAATATACTTTGATTGGGGATGTCATAGTCTCGTTAGGCCCAGACGGGAGCAGGAGAGTTAGAACTCGAAAAAAGAGCTAATTTAGGTTTCTTGAGATTTTGATAGGGTAAGAGTATTGCATGTAAAAATGGCCCTCTGACCTTTTTTAGCTACCGAATCTGAATAAACAGGATTTTCCCACCATTACTATACCTATTTTTTCTTACCACACTTTTCACTAGCTCCGGTCAGTTGAATCAATTGACCAACATAAATGTGAAATGCTAACATCGTAAAATACATCGAAAATTCTAAAATATCAACACAGTGTCACCGTCGACCAAACAACCTCGACTTCCGTCCTCAACCTTTGGGAAATCAAACGCATACATCAACCGGCGGGAACCATAGGCCTTAGGCCGCCTCGTATTTCCGCTTCCGGTACCTTTACAGACCGGAACTGCGGCCATCTTAACAACTTCTGTGTGTTGAAACAAGCAAGTATTTATTACACGGCTGGACTACTCAAAGCACCCACTTTGCATTTTTGTCAAAGTACTTTGAATAAGTTAGGGTAGATATTATAATTTTTTTTGTTTCGATTTGATACTTCAGAGTAATTTTTGATATTTTTAAACTCCTCAGTATAATTCACACAGATCTTAAAGAAATTTTGTTCTCCCTTAGTCATGGTGAGATCTATGAGAATCTATCATAGAGAAATATGATCCAAATGATGTTCTGCAGAGAAAACACCACGCATTATGTTTAAATCTAAAAATCATTCACAGAAAAACTACTTTATGAAACCAAAAATTCAGACCGAAATTTATAAAGGTCCATGATACTTTGTGAATTTTTTAATAAATATTTAAATTTTTATGTCACAAAAGTGAGGCAATAAATACGTTTATAAAACATTTCTCTAATAAAATGAGTACTTATAAGTATTATTTTTTTTCGTTTTCAGTAATTTTAGTTACAAAAACATAATATAAAATAGATACGTTTTTAGATTTTCACGGCTAAAAGCATTTTCGGTGTTCGTTTTTGGGGTGTTATGCCGTGTTGCGGGAGGTAGCGCAACATTTTAAGACTTTTTTATGTTAGCACTAAAAATATATCATTATTATTTTTTTAATTGACATACTAATATTTAAGACAAGATTTTTTACGCATAGCACAAAGGGTAACAATTATTATAAGCAATAATTATTAGCCTGATACACTCATACACGACCTTAAGAACACGGGTTCGAGTCCCGTCGGCGGCGTGTATCTTTTCTCGGGAGATTTTTTCAATGCGGATAAGTGTTTCAGGCTAATAATTATTGCTTGTAATAATTGTTACTAAAAATATATATATTTATTTAAAAAAAATATGTATATTTTAATTAAATGAAAAAAAAACTACTTTGTGTAAATCATTATAATCACATGGTATAATATCTACATGTTTCAAAACCGATGATTTCTTCGTCAAGATATTAACATGAATAATAATATAACAAAAAAATTAAAATTTACGAAATTTAAATTGAAATTAAAAATTAAAATTAAAAATTACGAAAGATTTTTTAAATATTTATATTGAGGGATCAGTAGGATTTATCGGTCAAATTAGGAATTCCACAGAGCCGAATCCTCTGATATGAAAATATCTGGAGACGGTGAATTATATTCCCATTTAATAGTTTGGTAGATTAACGTGTTGTTCTTGTATTGTTTTGTATTAATTATACTTATATAGTACACTTGCATAACGTGGATTTACTAGATGATCATTTATATGGAAAAGTGTATGAAAGGGTTTAGTTTTTCCTATGGGAAAAACTAAACCCGTTCCTGTAAACCAGGTGAAAAAAAAAAAAAAAATCTTTGTCAGGATAATAACATGCATGTTATTATCCTGACAAAGAAACCATCGGGTTTCAAACATATAGATATTAAAACATGTGATTATAGTGGTTTACACAAAGTAATTTGTTTCATTTAATTATAAGTATAATTTCAATTTTTTTTCCATTTCTTTTTTCAATGGTTTTAACAATGTTTTAGAAATATCATTCAATAAAACCATTCCTCTTGTCATACTATCATATTTGTGGTACTTTTAAACGTCGTAAAGACGACTACAACAATGGCTATCATCGCATCTGGGTCACTATTGTTATGTAAGCGACATCATAGATGTTTAAAAACAAAAAAATAAATATACCACAATGACGATAATAATTTCACCTTCTACTTATGTCGATGTTACCGGAAATGTATGAAATTAGCAATTGTATACAATTCCAAGCTATTTAGGAAATGTATAAAATAATGATTTAAAAATTATTTAACAGCTTGGGCACATAAGCTTGTTTTCACGACAATTTAACGTAGGTAGACATGGAAATGACGTATGCCCCGGACCTGAGTTATTTACACACATATCATTTGTATACATTTCCTAGGAATTGTATATAATTCTAATATCGTACTAGGAAATGTATAAAGACAATGCTTTCTGTAATAAAACACGTAGTTTTATTTGTTATATTCTTATAAAGTTAAACTTTCATTTGGTAAGTAATCAGTCTGTTATTTAAGTAATTAACATGGTTTGTGATACAAAAAAAGTGCCCCCTTTATAGCACCTGCTCACATCAAGGCAAGAAAAACATCCCATTCAAGTAATTTAGCGGCTACGCTAGGTTTGTGTAACATGATTTGTGATACAAAAGAAAGTGCTCCTTTATAGTTATATTATTATTAAATGTTTTACATTTGTGATTGCTATTTAGGAAATGTATAGATTTCCTGGGAAATGTGTCTAATATAATTTATTTCACACATTTCCGGGTGATTTTAGGAACTACATACAATGAATTGAATGCAATGACGGATTACATACATTTCCGTTAACATCGATATGTATTAATTATAAGCAAGATGTCCAATTTCTTATTAAAATATTTTTTATTTTTCCATACAAGTTATGAACCTCGAAACTTCCCCTTCTATACAAACATGTGAATCGAAAGCTGTCGAGTTCAGTTTGGGTGTTTACTTAGAAATCACTTATTCTGTATTCATAGAAAAGTTTGAAGACAACTTCAACTAAGAGGGGAAAGGATAAAAAAAGATTTTAAAAGGAAGGCTCCTTTAAGGGTTGTGTTTTCCATATGTGAACTTAAAAACATGATTATTTTTAATTGATAAACTAATGTTTAAGACAAGATTTTATGCATAGCACAAAGGGTAACAATTATTAGAAGCAATAATTATCAGAATGAAACACTCAACCACAATGAAAAAAAAATGTGGATGAGTGTTTCAGGCTGATAATTAATTATTGCCTATAATAATTGTCAAAAACATGAATTTACATCTATTTTAGAACATGGATTATTTTTTTTTAAATATTATATTTATTTTCCATCGATTTTCCCAAGCACGGTTTCACTATTGACAGCCGAACCGATATTGAGTTAATTGGTTAATGAGGTCTTTATTCATATTTCAACTATTTTAGTTTCTCAAAGATCGAGGCATTCAAGATGTGGATCTACAGAAGAATACTCAAAATAAGCTGGATGGACAGAATTACGAATGAAGATGTTATGGTTCGGATGAATAAAGAAATATAAGTTATTAAAACAATAAATATCCGAAAACTTCAATATCTAGGACACTTGATGAGACATCCGGAGAAGTACAATATCTTGCATCTCATAATGCAAGGAAAGATTGCCGGAAGACGGGGCCCTGGAAGAAGGAGGACATCGTGGCTGAAAAATTTGAGACAGTGGTTTGGTCAGTCTACTGTAGAGCTGTTCCGGGCCTCAGCAAACAAAGTCCGCATAGCTAATATGATAGCCAACGTCCGTTGAAAGATCGAAGAAGAAGAAGAAAGATCGAACCTAATGCACTGATTTCGTCTGAGACGCATTATTTAAGTCTATGGATCGCATATTAATACGACTTCTTTCAATTCTAAGAGCTTCGTTCATTCAATCCGTTCATTCAATAAGCCAGTAATTTTGCATAGCAAACGAAATTATTAAAAAACTTGTGTAAATTGACAGATAACCGAAATTTATCTTATACTATGGAGGCCGCGTTTAAATTTATCAATCGTCGGTCAGAATATCTCTTACCAATTGTTTAAAATTTTGTTAACTGACCATAAATGACAGATTTTATATAGATTCGCATTGATATAGATTTTTTTTATCGATCTTCCATTCTAGACCTCCAGAATTGACCAAAAATAAACGCATTTTATGATTTATCTGGTAGTGCGTAGTGTAGGCATTCTCAGTAGCGCCCTAGTGAAAGTCCGAATTCGGAATCGAAACTTGCTTGAAATGGCGTTAGCCATGTTTAGTGGCCAGAAAACAGCCAGGTATTTTTCAACCTTCCTCAACCTCAAATCCTCACTCTCCCAACTCCCATCAACCTAACTTACCCCAATTTTGGATGCCATAATCCCTTTGCTTGCAGTCCTTTTGAAGAGTTCAAATAAAAATGTGTACACTTCGTCTTCAATGATATATTACATTGATGGGAATAACCTTCAAAACTTAAAAAACAGTTTTTCTTAAAAAAAAAAAAGAATATTCTTTTAGACTTTTATAAAAAGTCAATAGGTGTTCCATAAAAATAAAATCGGATATATTTATCCGAGACCCTATCTATGTAACAAATACATTCTTTGAATACTTGTTTCCAATAATAAAGGTAGCGGCCAATAATATGGAAAAAAAAAACATTTTTTTTTTTTTTTTTACATTAACTCCACACAGGAGGCCCTGAGGAAAATAATTTCCGTCAGGGCCAATGTCATCTTTGAAGATGCTGTGAGGAGGATAATATTAGTCGAAGATAATATTGTTAATCCTGAAATTTGAAATATGAAGTTGACAATTACGACAGTCTCAGTGGCCCAATTAGTGGAGGTGTATGTCCCGGTAAGACGTAAGGTTCTGGGTTCGAGTCCCAGTTGCGTCCATCATCTTTTATTATTTTTCTGTGTCTTGTTCATTTTCATATTTAAAAAAAATATTGTTATCTTCTTCTTCAACGATGTATTACATTGATGGGAATAACCTTCAAAAGTTAAAAAGAGAGTTTTTCTTATAAAAAAAATAAAATAGGTTAGGTTAAGTTGGCTGACTACTTATATTTTGATTTTTATTTATTAACTTTTCTAGAATCTTCTGCTTTGTCATGGAACTATTCGAAACAGAAATTCCGATTAGTAATCTTACTAATATTATAAACGCGAAAGTTTGTATGGATGTATGTATGTTTGTTACTCTTTCACGTAAAAACTACTGAATGGATTATAATGAAACTTTACACTAATATAGCTCATACTTCAGAATAACATATAGGCTATCATTTATAAAGCTAGCTATTTATTTTCAATATATTGAAAATAATAATTATAGTTTAATAGAAAACGTCAAAATTTGAGAATGACATTTTGCAAAACAATGATTGTTAAATAAAAATTCTATTTTGGTAAATATTTAAATCAGTGAATTTATTTGAAGTACTCGCCTAATACTTTGAATCGAATCAAGAATTATACATATTTTAAATAAATAGGTTTGGAATTTTGGTATAAATGTAGATGGGACCTAGGAAAAGAAAATAGATTACTCGAAGTACTAATCCTACGCAGACCAAGTCGCGGGCAGAAGCTTGTATAGATATAGTCGTCATTTAAATATATCGTTTTAAATCTCATTTGATAAACCCGCTCTTTTATTTTTTTCCAGGAAAACTCTAAGGATGCAAAGTGTGAGTTCCTCTCCAACTGCCCTTGGGGTCTGAAGGCTGAGCCTTTTGTAGGTACCCCCTTTCATCACCTCCCGCGGCGTGGGCCTGGAAAGGTCCCGAGGGTCTGGGGTGGCAGCGCGTGAGGAGAAAGCTAAGGGACCCGAAATGGGTCCCCCGTTAAATAAAACTTAATAGAAATCAGCTTTTTTCATTGTGCTAAAGTTTTAAATAGGAGACAGAGCAAGAAGACGAAAAATAAGCTAACCAAAACTAACTTAACCTAACAGTGTATAAATATACTTAATTTTTCTCATCACGTTAAGCATTTGCACGCGATGAAAATGGACTCGTCGCGTCGTTTAATAAATTCATTTAAATCATTTCTTCAAACTTCGCAAAATCACTTTGTGGCGTCATTTTGAATTAAATTAAACAAATAACTTTGTATCAACCACTATTATATAATCACAATTACAATCGGTATCGAAACATGTAAGTAATTGTGATTATATAATAGTGGTTGATACAAAGTTATTTGTTTAATTTAATTAATTGAAATCAGTTTAATATTTTTTTTTTACATTAACTCCACATAGGAGGCCCTGAGGAAAATAATTTCCCTTAGGGCCTACGTCATATATGAAAATGCTTTGTTGAGGGTCTTTTTAAGGAGAGGAAGGAGTGAACATGTGTCTTGAAGAGACCCATGTTGTAGGAGGGAGGAAGCACAAAGGCCGACAAATCGTTCCACAGTCGAGCTGTTAAACTCAAGAAACGACCCATTCTTATATCACAAATGTCAACCGTGTACATATGTTGGGCGCGTGATTACGTGATTTCACCGTACTTGACATAACCCCACACAAGTAATTGATTAATTTGATCTTGCCATATAATCCTCGCGCGTCCCTGACTTCTTTTTTAGCGTCATAATATATTCTCCTGAAATCCCTTTCTCGTACCATCCTTTCTAAGTGCTCAAATTGTCAAAACACTCTTTTCATTGCAAACAAGAGTTAATTTTTTTTTTAAATTTAATATTTTATTATATCTATTAAATAATATTTATTCATAAAAAATAACAATTTTTCACTTTTTTTTTATTAGGTCTTTTTCCTTTAAAACGATTAATGTTGTTTCTACACCTCTCTATATCAAAATCAATTTAACAGTTCCACTGTTATTGTCTGTCAAAGTGTTTGCAATTCAAGCCACGGTCCACCAAAGAAACTCGTAGAAACTGGTACGAGTAGAAGCTTACTTGTACCTCTGGACGGGTGATTCTCGAATCTGTATTTCTTATCACAAAAGTAATTATTTCTAATTGACTGAACGAACTGTAATATCTGGGATTTGTAGTTAATAAGAAGACGGTTGACTTAATACGACGTTTATTGACACTCCGATACATTGCATATCACTACTGACTACCGAAACAACAATACATCACAAGAACGAAGTCCTGTTTTAACTGAACCACTTGGAATTTAATCTGTCTGTAAATATGTTTTTCAATTAATTAGATAGATATTTAAGGACCTACTTACAAATCTTATGCTTTCGGAAGAAAATTTGGTTTCGATTAATTAATCGTATAAATTAAATAAGAGAAACTTAATTAAATTATCTTAATTAATTGCGGAAAAGAATTATGACTTTTTTGCGTAGGGTGTTTCAGTAACTTGACAGAAGTGTATATATATATAATTATAATTCATATATATCTTTTCAAAAAATTAAAAATTTGTTATAGTAATTATATTTCAAATGTCCACTTATTCAATCATGTGAACCATTCATTGGATAACCAACACCTCTGCCAAGGTGGTTTGCTAAGTTTAGTGACTTAGCAGGGGTATCAGGGCTTATGTGGTAAGGTTTGTCAAGGTCTTAGAGGCAGATAGGGCTACCCACCAACTGTGTGGCGGGCCGGATCAGGAGAGACCGGTTGACAGAGACCATTTGTTCTCTCCACCCATCGCATTGCAAAGCAGTGAGAGGGATGGGTTCAAACGTCGGTCACTCATGGGCACACTGACCCTTAGATTCCTACCAACTTTAACAAACCTTTCCCACCTTACTTTCTTTAAAAATACCCTCTACACTTCATCCCCAAAGATTACCCATGCCCTATGTGAAGCCAATGCAAAAAATGCCTAATTTATAATGTTAACATGTTTAGAATTTTTAATTAAATAAATTTCATTTCTTACTTTTTTATATAAACCGATTTTGGATATCGGTTTATATTTACTAATAAATAATTGTTCAAACTTGTGCGTTTGTTCCCTGAGAGCGTGCAAGATTCCGAATGCTCGACATTCGAGAATAGGACACTAGCTGACCAGTCCATTAGGAATTCATGGCAGCATCCGACAATTCTTCTAATACAATAGCCGAGAGGACAAAGGACTGATTCGGTTAGTAGTTAATATACTGTAAGACGTGCGATAAGCTTCTGATTCAAATATAATTAACAGATATAAAACTTTTTCACGATTTATAATTAATTATCTTTATTTTTTTTAATAAGAAAAACTTTTTTTTGAACTTTTGAAGGTTATTCGCATCAACGAAATATATCATTGAAGAAGAAGATAACAATAATAATCTATTTTTTTTAAATATGAAAATGAACAAGGGACAGAAAAATTAATAAAAGATAATGGTCGCAACTGGAACTTGAACCCAGAACCTTACGTCTTACCGGGACATACACCTCAATTATTCAGTGCTTACATATAAACTCTCAATTATTCAGTGCTTACATATCAAAACAATTTTAAGAGATAGGTGTAGAGAATAAATGTAAATTTTAATAATATTCAATAAAAGAGAAAGTAAAAGGAAAGTAAATATTAAAAAAAAAAATTTAATTGCAGATAGCATAAAATATAACAAAAAAGATGTGAATTCTCAATACATAATTTACAAATGCAAAATACAAAACAAAGTAAACATAAACACAAATAACCGCTTTACACAGCTCTAAAATCAATTAGATGTCTAACTAATCGATAATAATGGACGACCGATATTTTTAATTTAAAATTTGGCCCTTTTTGTTTTTATTTAAACTATTTTATTATTTTTTCCCGCATGTGTTCGGCCATTTTTTCACAATAATAGTTATATGTAGTTATAATAGGTTAATGATAATTATGGTTCTTATTTATTTTTTTTTGGTTTTTAATTTTTAATTTTTTTTTTTTTATTAGCTAACTCTCTCATTAAAAATTTAGGCATATTTGATTTGTCAAAGAATTTGTATATAAAAATGCAAAAATCAGTCATTTTAAATACATGTAGGATTACGAAAGATTTTTTAAATATTTATATTGAGGGATCTGTAGGATTTATCGGTCAAATTAGGAATTCCACCGAGCCGAACCCTCTGATATGAAAATACCTGGAGTCGGTGAATTATATTCCCATTTAATAGTTTGGTAGATTAACTTGTTGTCCTTGTATTGTTTTGTATTAATTATACTTATATAATATACTTGCATAATGTGGATTTACTAGATGATCATTTATATGGAAAAGTGTATGAAAGGGTTTAGTTTTTCCTATGGGATAAACTAAACCAGGACCTGAAAATCTGGCGCGTAAAAATAAAATAATTGGTAATTAAATATTTGTAATTAGTAATTTTTTTTTTTTTTTTATATTAACTCCACACAGGAGGCTCTGAGGAAAATAATTTCCCTCAGGGCCTATGTCATCTTTGAAGATGCTGTGAGGAGGGTCTTTTTGAGGAGAGGAAGGAGTGAACGTAGGTCTTGAAGAGACCCATGTTATAGGAAGGAGGAAACACAGAGGCCGGCAAATCGTTCCACAGCCGAGCTGTTGAACACAAAAACGAGTCGTAGAAGCGTCCCGTTCTCATGTGACAAATGTCAACTGTGTACATATGTTGGGCGCGCGTTTGGCGTGTTTCCCGACTATGCACCGGTGCCGAGGGGATCAATGACGCTAGCTCCTCGGAGCATCTTCCATTGAAATACCGGTAGAACAAGGATAGCATTCCCACCCGACGCCTGTGCTCTAAAGATTGCAATCCGTTTGTTAAGACAGGAGAATCTATCAAGCGGACCGCCCGTTTCTGCACAGAGTCGAGGGTGTTTTTCAGGTACATCGGGGCTCCAGACCAGAGATGGCTGCCAAATTCAACAGTGGGGCGCACTTGCGATTTGTACAGGGTTAGCAGTTGTGTACAATTAAAGTATCTGCGGGCCCTGTACAGTACGCCCAGTTTCTGAGAGGCCAACTTAACTCTGGCCTCGATGGAGCCCCCGTACCTGAGCTGGTCACTTAGAGTTACACCGAGCATATCAATGGAGGACCTGTTCGGAAGAATGCTACCGTTGAAGGGGACTAGATTGTCATTTAGATCCCTTTTAGACGTAATCAGACATGATTGGGTCTTTGAAACATTGAATTCGACGAGATTATTCTTACCCCAAGAGAAAACACTCTCGAGGTAACCGTCCATTCTTTGCTTCAAAGCCCTCCGATAAATTGATAATTATTAATTGGTAAATACATATTTGTAATTAATAATTGGTAATTTATAATTGGTAATTAATAAGTGTAATTAATAGTTTGTAATTGGTAATTAATAATTGGGAAATGATAATTGGTAATTAGTAATTGGTAATTAGTAATTGGTAATTAATAATTGGTAATAAATAATTGGTAATTAATAATGGGTTGCTACGAATTGGTAATTAATATAATATCTACACACATACATTTTAGAAATTTCGCTGTGGCAGAATACTTCATTGCCATTATTTAAATAATGTTTTCACCAAGCGGCGTTACATCAAAATTGGTAAATTGTAATAATATTATTTGTAAGTGTTCAAATAATGCTATCAATAGAATTCTCACTAGGTATTTTCGAACACTTGCATATTATCAGCTTTCAACACTCCTTTTATATTGAAACCTCTGCCCCCGGATGCGAGGGGGTGGAGGGCAGGGGAATGGGGATGGAAAGGAGGTAGGGACAGTAAATCTAGCCTTCCGGCGGTAATGCCCGCCAGCCAAGAGCCGGCCCTAGGTTCCGATTTAGTCCGAGACGAATAGTTGTATAACATGCCACGATATACGATACCTACAACGTACTGGTACATGTACAAACCTGCATGTTACTGTAGGACATGATGGCAATGTATAATTATGTATGTACTTCAACACTATAATACACAACACAACAATAACTATAACTTATTTAAAACCCTTCGGAGAAAAATGTTATTCTAAAATACGATCACTTTATTCGTAAAAAAGGTTAAAAACGGGACTGAAGTTCTTGCGAACATATTAACTGGGTTTCAATGTTTATTGGCGGGAACATGTAAGAATAATTTGTTGGTAGACGTAATTTCGTACGTATACCAACAAATTATTCTTATTTTTATTTTTAACTTTCTAACTCAAAGTGTACTCCTGGGTTCGAGTCCCAGATGTATCCGTATCTTTTTCTGATTTTTCTGTTTCGGATTTTCGATTGACTTTCGCTAATATTATCTTTATTAATTAAAATATTATAATTTGAGGTTTAACTCTTTAAGTTACAAAGTTAAAAATAAAAATAAAAATATTTCATCCTAGACTTGCAGATAAAGTCAATAGATGTCGAATATTAATAAAAGTGATAAAATTTATCCTGACACTATCTAGAGGGCCTTAGTTCGAGTTTAATCTTGCAATCGTACATAAAGATAGCAGCCAATAAAAATATGCTTTCAGAAAAATGAAAAATAATGTTGGTGGTTCTCAATCGAAGTATGATACAGTTAAAAATGACCGAATCGGATAGGGATACGTTGGCGCAGTGGATAGCGCGTTAGCCCGGATTGCTAGAGGTCCTGGGTTAGAGTCCCAGATGTGTCCGTATCTTTTTCTGATTTTTCTGTTTCGGATTTTCGATTGACTTTTTAATATTATTTTAATAATATTACATTCGCTAATATTATCTTCATTAATTAAAATAAAAAATTATTCTTACATTTTTCCGCCAATGAACATTGAAACCCTGTTAATTTGTTCGTAAGAACTTCAGTCCTGTTTTTAACCGTTTTTACGAATAAAATGATCGTATTTTAGAATAAAAAATTTCTCCGTGCAGCCAGTACCCGTCTTGCGTTAAAATGCCACTCATAGAAAGAAAAAAGTTTGTATTTTAATTCGGTTTATTGAAATGCTTTTGGATACAAAATATTTTTTTTTGATTTTTCGTCTGGTGCGTATACGAACTAATCAGAAGGTCTCCGTATTCAAATATTAAGTCGGATATAATTCTTCAATCTGAGAGTTTAATATAATTAAAGTCAGTTTTTTTTTTTTTTTAAAGGTTTGTCAACAGTGATTCATATCAAATCTCTCAAAAAAACAATTACAATAAGCATGGTTGATATTATCACTAATTAAAGACAAACAAAGCATTGGTAACATAACTTATCTTTACAAATATTTAGATATCATTTTGGTGAATACATTACTTATATTCGGCAAGTTACTATCCCATTACATACATATAAACATTACAATAATATCTTTTTATATCAACACGGAGCTTTAAATCTCATTAACAGATGTTTTAAAAGTGGCCAATGATGATATTGTTAAATTAATGGAATGGTTTTTATATGTCTCGTTAAAATGACGGCACATTCTCGGCAAGGCAGTGTCATACCCCAGCTTGGTTCGATATTTTTTTATATTTAGAAGAATAAAATGTACATATCGTGAACCGATTCTAGGAATATTAAACCTAATTTGATGAAGTAGAAAAGAGCAGTTTATTAAACCATTAACAATTTTGAAAAGAAAAGTTAAATCCATATTATGTCTTCTCTGTTCAAGGGTAAGTTTAGTTTAATATAATAAACAAATAAGAAGTACTGAGTTAGTGAGATTAAGACTGTGCAAGTCTGCATTTGAACGGGACAGACTATACGATAGGAGCACATGTGGATTATTATATTAAGTGCGCGGCATTGACTTGAAGGCATTGTTTACAGTCAACAATTGATTACCGATAATTTACGACAACACTATTGTATGGAATGGACTAAGGTTTGTACAGGGTGGTGAGGAAACAACTGCAAAACCATCAAAAAGTGTGAAAATAATTATAGTATTCTAGCCAGTAGGTAACACACTGGAAGTCAGCCGCTGAGGACAGGAGGAGTTGGAGGCGAATGTTGCGGGAGGCTAATGGGCTCTGCACACCATGCTGCGAACAGCCCTGTTAGCAGCTGGCTATTGTCTCCCTTTTCCTCGTGCGAACCCGTAACATTCTGTTTCACGTTGTCTTCTGTCTCTTTTATTAACACAACAAATTCAATATCACCATCTCATTTCACTGCGGCGCATCGGTTGGTACTAACGGCAGACGATTTCTTGCAATTTGCAGTCAACGTGAAACAGAGTGTTACGGGTTCGCATGGGAAAAAATGAGACGGGAGACATCCTCCAACCTTCGATTTTTAGCCAGCTGCCAATAGCTGCTGTTCGCAGCATGGTGTGTAGATACTATTAAGCTCTTTATGGACCGAAGCGCCATCGAAGAGAAAGAGAGAGACCCAGTTCCTTCACATAAAATGTGGTGTTACGATTAATGTGGTGGTTGAAAATTTCTACTGACCTCTGATGGGAAATGGCGAAACGCTAATTTAACTCTTTCTCTCACCAATAAGTTGTCTTCCTCTTTTCTGTTTGTATATCTTTCTCTCATAACATTATTTTTATATATAATATATTATTTACGTACAGAAAAAAACTTTTCAATATTCAATGTACCTACAATAGGCAAAACATATTTAAAAAAAAATCAAAACTACAAACTTTCAAAGAAATACAGCTAAATAACTTACATTTCAATATATCAGCAAGAATAATATTAAAATATCAAAATTTAATACCGAACACGTTCAAAATACCTATCTGTATCTAGGTATAACTTATTTCAACAACCTCGCGTTAAATCTAAAAATTATCGAAAATAAGCACTAATTCCAACAATTGAAAAATGACCGAAAATTACGTTCATATCTATAATTATTATTATTTTAAATATTAAATTGTTTCTGTATTTATTGATTTTTTATGTTAATATGAAACTTTATTAATTAATTACTTATATGATACATTATATAAATGAGCATGAATTCCTTTACTAAACACAAAAGCCTTGTCTCTTTATGGTGTGGAAAGGCTAATTTTATATTCATTTGCAACACTGTATAATAACATTTAAAAAATGTATACGTATTGTAAAAACCTAAGAATATTAAATAAATATAAAAAATATGTCTATATTAAATTATTTTTTGTTGATATATTAGCCTTGCCAAAGGTTGAAATAAGTAAAAAATGATTGTAATGTATTGATTCATTAAAAGCGTTTTTTATTTACTTATTGAAGTTTAGTTACACGATTGAAGAAGAAGACAACAATAATAATCTAAATTTATTAAAATGAACAAGACAGAAAAATAATAAAACAGCCGAGACACTATCTAGGTAACAAATACATTCTTTGAATACTTGTTTCCAATGAAAAAAGGTAGCTGCCAATAATATGGAAAAAAAATTGTCGAAGATAATATTGTTAGGTAATTCTGAAATTTGAAAAATGAAGTTGACAAATATAACAGTCTTGTAATAGATCGCAATGGCAGAATATATGAGAGCGCCCGTACCGCTAAGACGTGAGATCTGGGTTCGAGTTCCAGTTGCAACCATTATGTTATATTATTTTTCTGTGTTTTGTTCATTTTCAAATTTTGATTGAGATTATTATTGTTCAGTTCTTTTTCAATGATATATTACATTGATGGGAATAACCTTCAAAAGTTAAAAGGAGAGTTTTTCTTAAATTTTTTTTTTTTTAATTATAGCGCCGTTCTTCCATGGAGCTACCTTCCAGCGACGCGATCGCCGCTCGTCTGTGTTTTCCATACTATTATTTGTGTTTGAAAACGCCGCTAGGTGCTACACTAGTTTATTTTTGTATGATTATTATTATATTTGTATTAAATTTGTATGACAGGTAGCGGTAGCGTCGCTTGTGAATAGCTACGTGGAGGAACGGCGTAAGTTTTTTAGCGATGCCTGTCTCACTAGAATACACCCGTGTCGAGATAGACGTATTACAAAGTGTGTTTTTTATTTAATATATAATTACACATCCCTAAGTATATATTTCCTTCGAAAAACAAGAAAAAAATATTCCCCTCTTTCCCCCTTCCCTGACACCTTTAAGTCTATATCAATGGTTGTAATTAGTTTTAAGTAAACCCTGGTAAAGTAAGTATTGCTTAATGGACATGTTGGTTTTACAATATACAATGTTAAAACTAAGAAATCTATTAATTTTGAAGAGAAAAAAGTTATTATTTTCAGTGTGAAGTGTTTTTGTAACCATGCGGTATGGTTGCTCGTACGATATGTTTGTTTACGAAGATTGATAGAGTTATGCACCATGGAACATGCATTATATCGCCCAGGATAATAATTGAAATAATTCAAGCCATATACAGATCAACAAGAGCCACTAAATCAATTCTAATGAATAAGGATTTATATTAAGTATATTATATACATTATAATAAATAACTATAAAAAAAATCATTCAATAAAGTTAGGCACAGGTTTTTTAAATCCCATCACGTGTGCCGTTGTATATATATATTTTTTTAAGAATTGACGGTTATGGGGGTTCGTTTGGATGTCAACAAATTAAACTGATGATATTTGACGATTTAATGACATTTGACAGGATTTCAAACCCCTAGGCCAGGGGTCACCAATTACTTTCATTAGGGATCCGTTTTTTTAAATAACATTACCGTCGCGGTCCGGAAGGGAAAAACAAATTAAGTAATTACTAACAGCCTTACAAAAAAAAACACTCAGCGGCCGTTAAACGGTGTTTTTGTGAATCTTTAGATTTGACAACGCCGTATTTTCTTGTTTAAATTGGAGTTTTCATAATAATCCGCTAGGTGGTGTGATTGATGCGCCTGCGCATTGCTTTCCCGCTGAAAAAAAGTAGCCGCGGAAATGCGGAAGAAAGTCGGTCGCGAGTGTGTGTGTGATTAAGATGATATTTTCGTTAATGATTTCAATACTTGACTAATTCGCAGTTTTATTCATTTACGCAATATATTTACTATTAATTTGTGTTGATTTTCGTTAGTTTAAGTCAAATTGTGACACTAAAATCGTGTGTTCTAAATTGATCTGTCAGAAAATGGTTCTATAGGTTATATTCAGAAATAATTTGCATTTTAAGATCTTTATTTTATTATAAATTCTTGAAAGTGATGTTTTTTGGTGACTAAAATGTCTAATACATATTTTAGTTAACGTATCAAAGAAATTAATGTCTTAAGATGTGCAAGCAATGTATTCAAACGTGAGTTTTTTTATTGTAAATTTTTGGGAATGAAAAGCTAATTTCAAGATTTTTTTATATTTTTTTATTGTGTGAAGGAGTAAATAGTGAGGTGACAGTTTTATTTCAAAATCATTAGATAAAAGGACTGTGTTTTTTGAATTCTGAATTTTTCCAAATATTTCAATGTTTTAATAAAAAGTGTTTGGGGTAAGTGAGGTTTTTTTTTTCAACTTGATGTTTGAAGCTTAAAATACTACAGTTTTTAAAGATTTAAGTATATTTTAGATATGAAAATCTTAAAGGTAATTAAATTTTGGTTCTAAAATGATATTTGTTTTTACGACATCTCAAAACATAATAAATATATAGGACATTAAAAAAAGAAATTCGAAATTCGTTGAAAATTACAAATGGAACAAATATATACAACAGATAAACTACCCTCCTTGGCCGTGTAAGCAATGTACATATCTTTCCATGAACAATTTTTTTTTTAGTTCTTAAGTAGTAAGGATTCTTCATACATGGTTGTTTGACCCCTGTACAAATTTTTCAGAAAGTTTATTAGTAAGGCTGGTAAAATGGCGACGTTGTCAGATCAAAACCATATATTTTGTTTAGTAAGAATTTGAAAAACGAAATGTACAGACTTTACACAACGTGCTACAGAAACACCGTTTAACGGCCGCGGAGTGTTTTTTTTTAGTAAGGCTGTAAGAGTTAGGGTTCTGTTGAAACAGGGCTTTCATTTACAATCATTTATAAATAATAATTATTGTAAATGAAAGCCCTGTAATAAATAATTATTGTAAATGAAATGTAAGAGTTAGGGTTCTGTTGAAACAGGGCTTTCATTTACAATAATTTATAAATAATAAAAAAAAATATTAAATTTAATTATTATTACCATTTATTATTTCGGCTACTGGCATTATACCTAGCTCTCCCATTAAAAATTTAGGCATATTAGATTTGTCAAAGAATTTGTATATAAAAATGCAAAAATCAGTCATTTTAAATACATGTAGGAGATTACGAAAGATTTTTTAAATATTTATATTGAGGGATCTGTAGGATTTATCGGTCAAATTAGGAATTCCACCGAGCCGAACCCTCTGATATGAAAATATCTGGAGTAGGTGAATTATGAGAAAAGTGGGAAGACCCAGACTGAGGTGGGAAGACGAAGTAAGAGGGGATGCAGCACAGCTTCTCCAGATAACAAACTGGAAGTCAGCCGCTGAGGACAGGAGGAGTTGGAGGCGAATGTTGCGGGAGGCCAAAGCTTGATATGGGCTGTAGCGCCATCGAAGAAGAAGAAGAAGGTGAATTATATTCCCATTTAATAGTTTGGTAGATTAACATGTTGTTCTTGTATTGTTTTGTATTAATTATACTTATATAATACACTTGCATAACGTGGATTTACTAAATGATCATTTGTATGGAAAAGTGTATGAAAGGGTTTAGTTTTTCCCATAAATCTGTTGCGTAAAATAAAAAATTATAATTTAAAAAAAGATTATGCATTTATTAACTAACACCCTTCTGTCTTATAGTTTAGCAATCTGGTGCAAGTAGTTAAACTATAATCTGCAGTAAAATATAAATTAGAAGAATAATAACATGCTTTTAGAGATCACCATTTTCATATCATTGGATCAAGAAGATAAAAAAATTTATATAATAAATCTACCATTTTTACCATTTTTACAAGTAGCATAATTAATTCCTTCAACACCGGTGCACAGTTGGAAAACAATCCAAACCCACATTTGTTATACAGTTGACATTTGTCACATGAGAACGACTCGTTCTTGAGTTCAACAGCTCGAAAGATTTGTTGAAAGATTTGACGGCCTCTGTGTTTCCTTCCTCCTCCAATAGGGGTCTCTTCAAGACTCAGGTTCACTATTTTCCTTCCACAAGACATTCCACACATTATCCCTAAGATGATGTAGGCCCTGAAGGAAGTTATTTTTTCTGGAGTAGTACGTAGTAGTAGTGGAATTTTAAAATTTTCTTTAACCAACTTACAAGATATAAAATTGTACAAGAACATAACCAAAATAATAAAAAAAAAATTTTCGTAGTTAGATATTATTTAAAAATAATACCAGGCTTACATGACTTTATTTTCACAGAATAGAATCAGATTTTATAACTACAATAGTTTAAAATAGGTAGTTGTCATATTTTGGAACCAACACCGATACCTAATTGTAAATTTCAATTTGGGAGCGGGTATAGGTACTGCTGCCCTGGGAACCAATTGGATAACCAACAATTCTGCCATAGGTCACCCCAAGTGTCTAGATCTTGGTGGCGAATGCATTTTCCCAAATACTGAATGGAGAGCCGGATTAGGAAAGACTGGATGAGAGAGACCCTTTCTCCATCCGGACTCCTCAATCCATATGGATTCATACGTCCGTCATTCCTTGATACGTTGTCCCCCAGATTACTATCCACCTCACATACCTTTTCCCTTCCAAGAACTTCCTCTCATTCCTTTCTTTAAAAAGACCCTGTACACAGCATCCCCAAAGACGACACAGGCCCCGAGGGAAATTATTTTCCCCAGGGCCTCCTCTGTGGAGCTACTGTAAAATGTCATGAATAGTTTATATCACAAGTCAATGATATAAACTATTCAATGCACATACACTTCTCACACCTAAAAACATACTCACACATACACCCACGCACATATACACTACGCACATCACCCGGTAATTACAAATAAGACATTCAAAGAAACATATCATAGGTACCCACCATGAAATATCATTTAATATCTGTAAACTGTCTCATCACTGTAATCAATGTAATGTTTGTTTCTGTAATATAAAATATATTAAAAAAAAGAAAAATAAAAAAGAATGCTATTAGGTTCGTAAGGAAGTAAGTAAATATTTCAAATAGTTGTTATTTTCAGTGGAATTTACAAAGTACGATTGAGAGATGATTTATTCGTATCATGTTTTTTTTAATATATCTAATACCAAATTGCCATAACTCTATCGTACACTTGAACGCACGCTCTCCGGTCGCTCCTGGTAATCGCAAAGGTAAGTAACTCGTGGTTGTTGTGGGGTTGGTTGCGCCGGTTATGGTTAAACGGAAATTTAACAACTTACACTCGGGAACAGGGGGAGGGGCGCAGATAAGGTTTACGAGTCAGAAGTCAGACGTAGTCAGCTGTTTCAATTCTGGAAAATCAAATGTTTCTTTATCAAATTTTCGAATGTTTGGATGTACTTTGTGTCACAGAGAGTATGAAAAAAGAGAGCGGTACAATGCAGCATGATGATAGGTTCGTCATCTGGTCTGGGGAACCAGATACAGAGAGGGCTTGCCAGGGCGTTGCAGCGCTACTGTCTCCCAGAATGGTTGAATGTATGTTACAGTATGAATGTGTAAGTCCGAGAATAATGTGGATCAGATTTAAAATTGGTTTGAAAAGGGTGTTTCTTCTTATTTGCTATGCCCCTGTCAATTCTGAAAGCGACGAAGTGAAAGATGATTTTTGGACTGGAGTGAATGATGTAATGAGACAGAAAAAATTGAATGAAAGGATTATATTGGCGGGTGACTTGAATGGATGGGTGGGAATCAGACGTGACGGATTTGATTCAGCCTTAGGTATGTTTGGGGATAAAAGAACGAATGACAATGGGAACAGAATACTTGAAGTATGTTTAGAGTGGAACCTGTTTGTGTCGAATACTTTCTTCGATCATAAAGGTATCCACCAATATACGTGGGAAAGAGGAAATGAGAGATCAATAATTGACTTTGTAGTAATTGACTCTAGGTTGAGAACCGTTACCGAGGACACAAGAGTTTTTAGAGGGGCTGAGGTTGAAACTGACCACTTTCTGGTAATGTCGAGAGTAAACCTCTTCCGTGGCTGGCGCTCTAAAGTGAAAAAGGTAACGACTCCAACAAGAGTCAAAGTAGAAAAACTACAAAACGATATTATCAGAAGTAAGTATGAGAATTGTGCAGAGATGAGACTGAATGAGAAGGAAATGGACGGTCTAAGCATAGATGAAACATGGAACCACATAAAGTTAAGTCTTTGTGAATCTGCTAGAGACGTGTGTGGAATAAGTACGCAAGGTAGGAAGAAAGGTGATGCTTGGTGGGATGACGAGATCAAAGCACTGGTCTCAGAGAAGAAGAAAGCATGGTTGTGTTTGATAGCGTCTGGTAGTGCTTCTAGTGAAGAAAGAGACCGAGCGAAAGAAGTATATAAGAGATGCAAGAAAAGAGTAAGTGTTGGAGTGAAAGAACGAAAGAAACGCCTGGAAGAGGAAGAGGGAATTAAAATGACCAACCACTTCCAAGAAAATATTAAACTGTTTTGGAAGGAGGTCAAAAGATCCCGGAGTGGTACAGACAACGGAAGCATGAAAGTGATAAAATCAAAAGATGGAAAAATGTGGACGAATGAGGAAGAAATAAAAGAAAGATGGATGAAATATTTTGAGGAAGTCTTCGAAAGCGACCTGGGTGACGGTGATTCCAGTAGCGAATCAGGTATGAACGACGACGGAGTGAATGTTACCAGAATCAGCATGGATGAAATAAAAAGTTCGATTAAATGTATGAAGAATGGTAAGGCTGTTGGTTTCGACAATATCGCTGCCGAATACTTTAAAGGAGATAGCCGTATAATTCTCACATGGTTGTGCAAACTTTTTAACCAGTGTTTAGAGGAGGGTTACACACCATTAGATTGGAGAAGAGCTGTAATCATGCCGTTATACAAAGGTAAAGGGTCGCGCATGGAATGTGGGAATCATAGGGCTATTAGCCTGCTCAGTTCAGTCGGCAAGCTGTATGGTAGAATATTGATTGAAAGGGTAAGAATGGAAACCAAAAATAAAATATGGGATGTGCAAGGTGCTTTATGAGTGGACGGGGGTGCATGGACCAGATTTTCTCATTGCGGATGCTCACTGAGAAGTTTCTGGCAAAAAACCAGAAACTTTTCTGTGCTTTTGTAGATCTACAAAAAGCATACGACCGCGTCGACAGGAAAAAGCTATGGAAGGTGTTGTCCAAGTATGGAGTGAATACAAATCTCATACAGGCAATCGCGTCTCTGTATGAGGAAAGCGTTGCATGCATTAGGGTAAACGGTGGTTTTACGGGGTGGTTTGACATCATAAAAGGTGTTAAACAAGGCTGCGTAATGTCACCGTGGTTATTCAATCTATACACGTATGCAAGAATTGAAAGAGGCGGGATTGGGCGCGAAATTGAATGGTCTGAAAGTATGTTGTCTGTTGTATGCTGATGATGCGGTGCTGATTTCTAACAGCATAGAAGATCTGCAGTCACTCGTATCTAGGATGAACGAAGTATGTATGAAGAATGAGTTGATGATGAATGTAAGTAAGTCAAAAGTAATGGTTTTTGAAAGAGAGAGTACGAAAACAGTGTGCAACATAGTTGTGAATGATGAGTACTTAGAGCAAGTTGATGAGTTTGTGTATTTGGGAAGTATGTTTACGAGAGATGGGAAGGCTGATAGGGATATTGAAAGAAGGGTAAATGCAGGTAACTCTATTAATGGTGGACTGAATGCTGTTGGCGCCAACAAAAATCTGTCCAAAGAAGCGAAGCTAGCAGTTCACAATGGAGTGCTGGTACCTACCCTGATGTATGGCAGTGAAGCATGGAACTGGCAGAAAAAGGATGAAAGTAGACTGAATGCTGTAGAAATGAGATCCCTGAGGCGTATGTGTGGTAAAACCATGTATGATCGTGTGAGGAATGTTGAGATCCAAAAAGAATGCAAGGCCGATGTGAGCATCATAAGTAAGATTAAAAAAGGGACGCTTAGATGGTTTGGACATATAGAGCGAATGAACGAAGAAAGGAGTGTCAAGAGAATATATGATACTAATGTGAATGGTAGAAGAAGTCGAGGACGCCCGAGGAAGACATGGCACGATCAAGTGAATCAGATACTTGAGTCGGGCCATGTCAAGAGTCAGAATAATAGAAGAGCATGTATGATAAGATGTATGAATGTGAATGAGGCGAGGAGTGTATGCCAAGACCGAGTTGTTTGGCGGTCCGTCCTCTCTGCCTACCCCTGCGGGGAAACGGCGTGATGGTTAGTTAGTTAGTTAGTTAGCAAACACTTTGTGGCTTTACATTATACAAAATGAAACAAATACTTTGTTTTAAACCACTTTATTCTAATTCATATGCGTCGACCGGTTTCGGTTGAACTTAACCTTCTTCAGGACAATAAACTAATGCTTCTAAAATATTCAGGCGTATTCCTATTCTATTTTTATGGATTATTTGGACTCCTGTATTTTTATTAAACGTTTAGTTAGTATAAATCTAAACTACCAGTCTCTGATGTTCTCTCCTTGTTGTCCTGAAGAAGGTTGAGGTCAACCGAAACCGGTCGACGAATATACATTAAAATAAATAGGTTTAAAACAAAGTATTTGTTTTTTTTTTGTAAAATGTTTCTGCATTATTTATTGAGAAAAATCACGGAATATTATAATAAATATTGTAGGATTTGAGAAGCTGAAAGTAGATATTTATAAAATATTTGCCTATAGATCATTCGCATTTTAAACTACACTTTTATTGTCACACTACTGCTACTTTTTACGTCAATAGCTTGAATTCACAAGAATCAGAGAGAAAAAAGGGTTAATATCATAAAAAAATAACACGAATCAAAAGGTTCAACTAAAACCTGTTGAACTTATACATTAGTAAACAAAATTAAACCGGTGACGTCTGACGTTTGAGTTTCCTTTGACGTTTTGTTATTCGTTGCTAGGCTTCGCACTCATCGTTGCCATGCCAACGATTTTGATAGGATAAAATTTGAATCGAACGTCGTTCCCGTTTTAAAAAAAGGTTTGAGTTACCCGTCGTAATGCTCCTAAAGAAGTCTTACTTCAAAAAAGAAACAATGACCAAATTCAAACATGAAATATAGAATTGGATTGCTAAAATAGGTCTTCCCACTATTGCAAACCTTGGCAAAACATAATAAACGTAAATTTAAATATTAATGTACATAAAACCTAACATAAATAAAATAAACAAAGTATGATATTTAAATATATTATTATTATTGTATTTTTTTTATAAGAGAGAATATGTCCTTACTGGAGTACACGGTTCTAAGGCACAATGTACATGTACATTGTAAGTGATTAAGTTAAAGTAAATACTATGATAAATATGTATGATAAAAGCTAGTATTTAGCTATAGTATACAATTATTTAATGTGTGTTACATGAAAAAAAATATAATTGTGAAATTCTGTTAAGGTGTAGAATATTATTATATGTTCTAATAACAGAAAACATTTTATTTAAACATAATAAAAATATGTAGAAAAGGCGACTTGTTAGCAAGTAGAATCGAGCCAAATTTTCAACATCAAGTAGATATATTATTCATACATTCTCATTTTTGTTTGCAAATCGTTTAATTCAGGAGTTGGCTTATAAATAGAGTAATTTAGTATTGAGATTATTGTTACCTTCAAAATTAACTTTACTTGAAATGGCTGTGCAGGTATTGGAAGTTACCTCTGTTAAGTCAGGGCTGTCAGTTAGAGATTTTATTTTTACGCACCAGATTTTCAGGTCCGGGATTAGTTTTTCGCATAGGAAAAACTAAACCCTTTCATACACTTTTCCATGTAAATGATCATCTAGTAAATCCACGTTATGCAAGTGTATTATATAAGTATAATTAATACAAAACAATACAAGAACAACATGTTAATCTACCAAACTATTAAATGGGAATATAATTCACCGACCCCATATATTAATATATATCAGAGGGTTCGGCTCGGTGGAATTCCTAATTTGACCGATAAATCCTACAGATCCCTCAATAGAAATATTTAAAAAATCTTTCGTAATCCTGCAACATAATCCCGTAACATGTATTTAAAATGACTGATTTTTGTATTTTTATATACAAATTCTTTGACAAATCTAATATGCCTAAATTTTTAATGAGAGAGCTAGGTATAATGCCAGTAGCCGAAATAACAAATGGTAATATTTTTATAGTCTGAGAATGCCAAATTCTTTTAAGTTCATTTCCTAAATCTGTATATTTTCTTATTTTTTCAGAAACAGATTTTTCAATATTACAGGAATTTGGAATAGCTACATCAATGATATAAGTTATTTTTTTAATTTTGTCATGTAAAACTATATCGGGTCTATTGTGACTAATTGGTCTGTCTGTTAGTATAGTTTTATCATACTAAATTTTAAAGAAATTATTTTCTAAAAATGAATTTGGTTCGTATTCATAATATGGTACTATATTACGACATTCAATCAAGTTATGTTTAATTACCAAACTTTGGTGAATTATTTTTAAATTGTGCCTAAATGTATACTCAGACGGCGCTAATATAGAACATCCCGATATAATATGTTCTATAGTTTCCGGAAAAGCCATACATTTTGTACATAATTAATATTGTTTTAATATTTAGATTTAATTTCATTACAAAATTTATTAAGCTTGGTATTGCCAACACCTGGATTTAAAGCAAGTGCCTTAAAGCCTAGTTGTTGAGAGGTATGATTACGGTGGGCAGCAAGTAATGTATTGAAACGGAACAGGCGATGTGCCGATTTACATTATACCCTCCTTCGAAGCTTTCTGGCTACGCCCACAGATGTACTTTGATCGCTATCTGATTCATTTAAATAAATATCTACATTATTTATTGTCTTTGATTAAGTAATGTAAAAAGTTAATTCGTTATTAAGTTTTAGTTTTACGTAATTTTTTAATAAAAAAATACTATTTTCGGATGTCTGTCTTGTGTAATTCCGGTTCAACGAAAAGTAGTACTTGAATTTGGTTTGATTTTGAAACGTATCTTATTTTAAAGAATGAATTCATTAATCTATACAGAGTGTTAAGAGACATACTTGACTAACTTTATTGTAATTCCTGACAATGTTTGGACTAAATTGAAGTAAATGATTCTTACGAGCGATAAAGTAGCTATCTAAATGTAATGACACTAATGACCTAAGGTTCCAGACTTTGTGAACATATGTATGACTTTGAATTTTTTTTTAACCATGAGGTATCACAAATCATGTATCGTTTCATAGTGCTTTCACACAAACGAAGTATTGAATTTCTTAAGTCTAAACTTAAACTTTAGGGCATAAATACAAATATAATATTGATTTTTTTGTATACATATAAAATAAAGCTATTGATTTCAATAATTTTTTTATTCTTATTTTGTTTTATTTTAAATTTTTTGTTTGTTTTTTTAGGTTTTTAATTTATTTATTTAATTTTTTTACCATCCTTCTGAAGTCACTATCAAACAGTTTAATAATGCTTTCAGAAGGCGAAACAGCTGTCACGCGTAATAAAGCTATTGATTTCAATAATTTTTTATTTTTATTTTGTTTTATTTTTAATTTTTGTTTTTGTTTTTTTGGTTTTTTAATTTATTTATTTAATTTTTTTACCATCCATCTGAAGTCACTATCAAACAGTTTAATAATGCCTTCAGAAGGCGAAACAGCTGTCACGCGTAATAAAGCTATTGATTTCAATAATTTTTTTATTTTTATTTTGTTTTATTTTTAATTTTTGTTTTTGTTTTTTTGGTTTTTTAATTTATTTATTTAATTTTTTTTACCATCCTTCTGAAGTCACTATCAAACAGTTTAATAATGCCTTCAGAAGGCGAAACAGCTGTCACGCGTAATATTAATTACATAGCAGAACTTGTTTATAAATAAACTGTTTTTATAAATTAAAAATAAAAATTAAAACACGTTTAGCAGTAAATAAATTTAGTTTATTTATCGTTTAGATAAATCCCCTTTTTACTTCCGTACACATAACATACCTTACGTCAGATATAAAATATCACCAATCAAATTATTTAACGATCCATACTAAAATGATAACTACCACCCATAAAAATGATTGGCTAAAATTTCATATCGTTTCCTGGTATTAATAATTATAATTACTATTGTGGGTTTAGCAGAAAATAAAACAGCCATAAATAAGATTGATTTGGAGACGTTTTGTGTTGAGTGTGTAGTAATTCTGCGCTCGAGCCCGGACAGGCGACCACCATGAACCACCTTTGTAATCACGACGAATTGCCGACTATTAATTTGAGTCGCTTTACTGTATAAGACTAGATCCACAATCGCCCTAAAATTGAAATAGTGAAAAAAAGTGATTTTTGAAATTTTATACATTTTTTCGACTGCTAGCAAAGATTTTTGAGGTATTTCAATCTTCATCACATTTGGTAGGCTGTATGGGTACCATTTATTGGATAACTAACACCTCTGCCATAGGTCACCCCAAGTGGCTCGCTACGTTTGGTAAATTAGCAGGGGTTTCCGGGTTCATGGGGTTAGGCTTGTCCGGGTCTTGGCGATGGATGCGTCTGTCAAAAAATTGCGTGGAAAACCAGATCGGGAGAGACTGATTGAGGTAGACCTTTTGGCTTGTTTAGCAGAGCTCTCTCGGAACTTCACCTTGTACCGCATTGGGAGGGATGGAATCATTCGTCCTTCACTCCTGGGCACACTGAGCCCTAGATTCCTACCCATCCCTCATACCTTTTTACTTCTCAGAACATCCTCTCCTTTCTTTCCTAAAAAGAACCCCCCTCACAGCATTCCCAAAGATGACACAGTTAATTGTTTTCTTCAGGGTCTCCTGTAAGGAGCAATAGTAAAAAAAAAAATTGATGGTCGTTCGAACGAAGTTCAGCGAGGATTCGTAAATCGAACGGTCCCGTTAAAAGAAAATTATTTACCCTGTTCATTTTTTAATCAAATTCAAAATACCCCTTACCGATCAATTATATTATAGATGTTAGCCTTTTTATTTTGAGTGTCTATAATAATTGACTGTTTTATACATCAACTCCACACAAGAGTCCCCGAGGAAAATAATTCCCCTTAGGGCCTATGTCATCTATGAAGAAGCTGTTTAGAGGGTCTTTTTGAGGTGTAAACATGGGTCTTGAAATGACCCACGACATCTCATTTCTTTAATAAAAGTGAGGGAGATGTAAAAAAATTATCATTTTATTGCCTCTCCCTAACCCGTATTAAAAAAATGAAACGACACAAGCCGTTTCCGTCGCCGTGCCGTTTTCGCGGGTCGGCACGGTAATAATAAAACCACTCATTCAGTTCTAATTTTTTAAATATATTTCTGATAAAATTTTCTATTTGAATTCTCCAAATAAGCACTTTATATCAATAAGAAAATTACACTAATACTGGGGTCGCACCTGCGTGTATCGCCACGAAGCTTCGTGCTATCGTGCTTCGTGCAAATGTGACCGGCCATTATCGGCTATCGTAACAAACATTCGCAATTCAAAAAAAATATATAGTTTCAAAACTTACGAAGTATCGGCACGTATTATTACTTCGTGACGATACAGATTGTCACAACCAAAGTTTTATTTTTAATAATAATAAAATTGTTATCAACGTAAGCACGATTTTTCTACTGTGTGGCAATGTAAAAAAGAAAATTATTGAAGATTCTTGGCCATTGTGAAACGGTACGCTTGTCCAGCCGCACCAGTGGCGGATTGGTATTAATGCCCTACCCCTCACCCCTCTTACCAGTGTAGAGTGTAGAGTGGTATGGGCTGGGCCGATCCATCAACCCGCGTCACTTAGGGGACGCCACTGACTTGATGGACGGAGTGCACTGCTTACTGCTATGGGAGAATTGGCGATAATGGTGATGACGAGACGAAGCCATTTTTAACATATTTTTATTGTTGCAGATTGCAGATGATTTTAGATGGATTGGAGATGTAACTACTCAGAATGCAAGAAAACATACATGTAGAAAACTCATTAAAGAACATGACTCAAACTAGATCAAAACATGATCGTTCAATCTACCGTCCCTTATATTACCGTCCTTAGTCTCTTAATCCTGTGCCCCCCCCCCCCCCTTCTTCACATATTGTAACTAAAAAATAAAATGAAGACAATATTAAATAAACTCAATCGAAAATCTGAAACAGAAAAAGATCGGGTCTCGAAAGACAGAAAGATATCTGGGACTCGACCCGGCTTTCTAGACTGCTGCTCTGACCACTGAGCTATCCGATTCGTTAAATCACCAAAAGTAGCGAATCACTTGGGGTGATCAATTTAAAAAAAAAATGAATACAAGAATCCCAACTCCCCCCGAGTGGAGCCAGTGAGACTACGGCATCCCTTATTGGGGTATATTGTGAGGGAAGGGGAAGGAGATGGGGAAGAATAAGGTATGGAAGTATCTGGTTATTCAGATCTAATCTCCAAATACGGCTAAACCCATTTCAAGCGACGTTTATAATTCTGAAAGGTGACCAATGGCAGAGGTGTTGGTTATCCAATACATGTTCCCAGGGCGGCGGTACCCATACCCGCCTCCTAAATTGGCAAAGTTAGTCAAGAATTTTTAAATACAGATTTTTTCTGCTTTGGTCTAAGGGTCGAATATACATACGATTTCATACACATCGGTTTAGATTACACTGCCTAAAGTGGATCAAAGACCAAAACCTTGTTGAAAAAAGTTTTGTGGGCAAGGTTTTGGTCTTCTGAGTTTTATTTTAAAAATAATAAAACAACTTGCAATTTAAATGCACGCAGTTGAAATACCGGTAACTCAGACAAAAAGTGCGAAACCGAAGAACGTGTAGTCCATTTATCAACATTTTCTTAGATGTTTCTAACACCTCTCGAGTGGGGCACTTCGAAGGGAGGTTAACGAGGGGTGTGATTTAAGGGTCGAATAACTTTTCAGAATTTTTTTTTTTCCTTGAATATTGTGGTAGAACGGTAAGGCTACTAACGCACAGGCAGGCGGCTTGCTTAGCGCCTAGTGCCTAGCGAGTCACCTAGCGAGTAGCTTAGTAAAACGAACGTTCTAGGATGTTCGCGACCGGCCGCATTGCACGCTTGGCGCCTAGCTAGTCGCTTAGCGTGTATCGAAGTAAACAAACGTGTTGGTTTTTTGACACTAGGCGCCAGGCATTTTAGAACAAAAAATGGATGAAATATCAATTGCATCAGTTTTTAAAATTGACCTCTGTGAAATGCAACTAATGAAATCCATAAAAATGCAGTTGTTTTAAAGAAACTATGGACTATGGGTTTAAACAAAGCAGGCAAAACATAATTTATTTTTATTCCTTATCTTTATTTTCTACCTTGATTGCTGTGATTTATATACTAATAATTCCTTAAATTTCTATTTTCCAATAATTCTTTAACTTCTTCATCTTATTCTTGTAATCCTATCTAACTATATATAACTTTTTTATTGTAGAAGAATTGTGTGCATAGTATTAATTAATGAAAATTACCAACCAATAATAATGAATGTATATCCCCAAACTGTAAAATTCACCCGCCATAACACAGGGTCATCCCTAGCATGGAGGGTGAAATATCACAATAAACTGTGTGTACTTTCAATAAATCATGTATTTAAATAAATAAATAAATTCTTATAATTACAAGTGGAAAAAATATTATCAAGATATAATTACAGAATTAGCCATCGTTTATACAGAATTGTTTATAAATAATTACTTTGTTTTTTATATTGAGACTTGCGAGTAGGTACTCAACACGCGTACCAATTCCACTCAAACAAATAAATGTCGAGCCTCAAATAATTCCTGCGTCCTTTTATCTTCCCTCGCTCCCCTCCCCATCCCACGGTTATTTTCCACCTTCCCCGCTCTCTCCCCTCGCGACCACCTGTCCCTCGTTTCCCCCTCCTCGTGCGTTCCCCGCTTTCCCTTCTCCCTCGTCCTCCCTAACAGAACCTTTCATTCCCTTCCCCTCCCATCCGGGATCCCTCCCCCCTCCCGCATTCGCCCCCCTCCTGCTACTAAACTACATGAAATACACACATTTTCAAACAACTCACCCGCTACCCAATGCAATTTTTTGTACAAGTTTGCATAACGCTTGAGCTCACAATTACACATAGAATAGCCATTCGCGGGCGGGCCCGTAAAATTAATTGGTATTATAATCTTCTTCAATAATTATTAATAATAAAAATCATGTATAATTTGTTCATTTTTTTATTATCTCTCTTATCTGAGGTTCGCTAACATCGGCAAAATCTTCATTCTTCGAGCTGCAGCCCAAAACTTCGCGAAAGAACTGCACTCGTGGCATTTAATTGGATTCAAAGCCGTAAGAGCCTTATTTCGATACTGTAGTGTAAGTGAATATGTACTACTTTCATATATCTCTCGACAGATATCTTTAATATAGATTTAACGTGTCTGAATACAGGTCAGCAGTTATTCTATATGAGAGAATCGTTTTCTTTTTTAAACCTTTTTTATATTAATATTAAATTAAATTAATTAATTAAATTTAAAAAAAAAACCTATTTAAGAAATACAATTACATTTACATATTTAAGCAAAACATATAAATTGGTTGAAGCTGACTAAAATAATATTCACCAATATGTTCGTATTCAAATCAAAAAATATTTTTTACACATAAAGCACACGTCCTAGAAAAAATGCTAAGGCTAGAGGCTTGCTTTACGTCATTTGCTAGAATATTATAAAGTTTTTGCCCTTTATAAAACACGTTGTTTTGTGTGCACGAAAGTTTAGTTTTGGGAAGCCTAATATCTCTGCGTCTTCTCGTAGGATAAATGTGAAAATTTTCATGGTACATGATATACTTTCAAAATAAATGTAAAATTTGTAAAAAAGCACACAATTTATGATGTCACGAGAACCTAACTAAATAATACATATGTATTATTTTTCATACATATCGGTATTATGAAGTTAACCACAGCAGTTGTAAACTCGGAGGCACTAAATAACCAGCTTATCTGACAGGGGGACTTTTACGCGAGTAGGACTTATACTACTTATGAACCTAGTTAAAAGCTTTACGTTCATTTGAGCTTTTGATGACAGCACGAGTCATAATTAATATTAATATGCCGGACAGGAAATGCGATATGTGGAGACTACAACGATTTTTTAAAAGCTTTGTGTTATTTTATTAATGCATTGTTTCTCTTGTTTAATTGCGTAAATAAATTAGAATCAAAGGTTGGAAATTAAAAACTTTTTTTTATTTACGAGAAATAGAAAACCACACCTCAAAATAACATTACTTGAAACGGTATTCGATGATAGTAATTGTGGTGTTTAGAGACCAGATCTGGATTGCCATTTACTTTTAAATCTTTTTTCCTATCTTCTTTCCTTCCTCACTTCCTTCAGCCTCACAATGGTTAGAAGCAGATAGGAAAATTGCGCAGTATTCACAATTAAATATAACAAAAATTATGTATATATACATACCATTCAGTAACAATGCAAACATTTTTTGCAGTCAATTTCTATTTTTTTTTTTATTTATAAGAAAAACTCTCTTTTTAACTTTTGAAGGTTATTCCCATCAATGTAATATATCATTGAAGAAGAAGATAACAATAATAATCAAATTTTTTAAAAATATGAAAATGAACAAGACACAGAAAAATAATAAAATATAATGGCTGCAACTGGGACTCGAATCCAGAACCTCACGTCTAACCGGGACATACGCATTAACCAATTTTGCTATTGCACCCTATTATGAGACTGTCGTATTTGTCAACTTCATATTTAAAATTTCAGAATTAACAATATTATCTTCGACTAATGTTTTTATAAATATATATAATTTTATATATCTAATTTTTTATATTTAAAAAAAAAGATTATTATTGCTATCTTCTTCTTCAATAATTTATATTCTATTCAAAACTGTTCTTAATTTTCCTATTTTGAAAGAGGTTAGCTTTTATGTGCCCACCGATGACCGGACAACTCAGAAACATGCAACTTTAACACCTCCTTTGAAAAGTCGTTATAAGCGATGGAAAAAAAAATGGTTAAATAGTTTTATGTTATTGGCTATTTTTCATTTCTTTAAATTATTTTTCAAATAGGTGTTGAAATTGCAAGATTCTGAGTTGTCATGGACCTGTGCCTAACAATTACACTCGTGGGAGATCCCTAAAATTTTTTTTATGCTTCGAAAGCGTGGACTTTGAGAACGCGCCAATCAACTTTTTAATGTTTCTGCGTAGACGCCGTAGACCATCGATGTTTTCAACGTCACTTACATACAGTTCAGCAAATATCTTTAGACGCATGTCACAAAATAGTAAAACTGCCCCATGACCTTTTTTATCGTAATGTATTAGTATATAGCCGTTTTATGAAGAACATGAAGAAATAAATAAATAAAAAAATCTTTATTTTATTCCAATAATTTAAAAATATAAGTGCACATATTAAAAATAAATAAATTACATACTTTTAAATTATAAAACAAATTTAAGTAATTGGAACCCATTCTAGGCATTGCTTTGTGTGGGCATTATGACAAAAAATACTAATAAAATACAACAAAAAGCAAGTTTTTATGTTAGTTTATATCTTTGTATATAAAAATATCGCGTCACGATGTTTGTTCGAGATAAACTCAAGAACGGCTGGACCAAATTTTATGATCTTTGATTTGTTGGATTTGAGAGAGAGTTTAGAGGAAACAAATTATATAAATAATCAAATAAATTATTCTACGGAGATTCGCAGTATGATCGTAGATATATATTTTTTTAATTCTGTTACAGGAAAGGTTTCATCTATTAGCAGACAAATGAAGTAAAAATCTCTTTTATATTGGTATATTTTTCTTGTTTAATCGCCCTCATTCTGCAGCTAACATGGTTTCATGGCATCAACCCTTCCTAACCTTCATAAAATACAAATAGAACAACCCTTAGGCGAGTTTCATTAAACTATTTAGACCCCTATATAAAAGTAGCTTCGCATCTGCCGGCGCCCTTAACAAGAAGTTAATTGCGAGGTTTGTGAGAAGGTAAAAAGGGTTTTGTGACACTTTGCTAGCGAAGAATGCTGAGATCTTCTTTGTTATAAATTTAAGGGTAGTTTTAAAAGTAGACAAATTCTTTTCTAGATTTGTAAACGAACACATTTTATTGAAGAAGAAGATAAAACTAATAATCTAAATGAAAATATGAAAATGAACAAAAAAAAAAGATAACGGTCGCACTAGGACTCGAACCCAAAACCACTCGTCTTACCGGGACGGGCACCTCTACCATTTTGACTTTTTTTATATAAATAATTTAGAAATATGAGATTGACAAATATGACAAATATTGACAAATATTCGACCGGTCAGTGGTTGAGTGGGCATAGCGTTTGGGTCCCACCCAAACGTTCCGTGTTCGATTCCAGTGTTCGTTAGTGCGGTGGTAATAGGAGATTTTCAAATGTTGGGTTATTCGTAACCCGGGAATATTTGTCTTTCTTTAAAAAAAAAAAATAGAAGTTAAATACTATTAAATCGAAATTCCGGGTCGTGATCATGACAATCAATCATGACAAATATTGAACGTGTGGCCTACGCATCAATATTTATCACGATCCGTGGGTTTACGGTAAGGATTCCAGTAATCTGACATCTGCGATAAATATTGCGATCCGTCAATATGCTAGCTTCACATTCAATAAATATCATGATATTTGATAAATATTGACGGATCACAATAAATATTGAACGACTAGGGTTCGCCATCGATAATTAGGATATGAATGATAGATTCTATTAAACAACATGAATTTCAAATCATATAATCATACAACAAAATAAATTAATATATAATCTAGTAAATATAGTTTTCATAGTTTAAAAATACTTACAAGAAGTACACGATATTTAATAATTTATAATCGTGCGTTTTGAGCATTTTTATTGCTTACTTGAACGTAAGTATATATTAAAACAAGTTTTGAATGAAATAAATCGATATTAAATTTTTAATTTTAAAAATTTGATACGGGGAATAATCTACCTTTCTCATTGGAACCTCTCTGAACAGTTGCGAGCATTTTTAAACTTTTATTCTCAGCGGCTGGTCAATCGCTCTTAACTTTATTAAATTTGACTTTATATAAATTTTAAAAAAATCCTCATCAAATATATATAATATATATTTTTTATGTAAATACCAACTGCTCCCTTCTGGAGCCAGTAAGCCTATGACATCCCCATATGTGGTAGGTTGTAAGGCTGGAGGTAAGTGGGGAGGGGAAGGGATGGGGAAGAGGAAGGTGAGGTTTTTTTAAAAACGTCTCCCTCAACCTGCCTCTGCTGATCCACGCAGTAGGTTGGCAAGACCTAGACAAACCTCACTCCATGAACCCGGTTCCCCTGCCAAGTCACCAAATTTAGCGAATCACTTAAGTGTCCTATGGCAGATGTTTTGGTTATCCAATAATTTTTTCTCGGGAGTTACTCAACATAGTTTTGTAGATGTCAAAATGTGATTAAGCAGACAATTTTAAACCTTCCGCTTTCTTTTTTTCTTTCTCCCACTACTAACAACATCCGAATACACCTACCGACGATTGCTACTGACTCTGAGCTGTTTAAAGTCTGATATCACATGACATTTAAAAAAACCTTCGCAGCTAAATAACGTCCAAGTAGTTCTTCTCTTAAACTGAAATTTCAATAGATTTACCGCCCTTAAAATGAACGCCATAGATATTTATGTAGAAGTGTTCTCTCCATATAATATAATATAACGTAGATAGAAGTGGTTTCCGAATAGATAAATAACGTATTTGTGGTCAGAATCAATTTCCGTGAGTTGACCGGCGCGCGCAATCAATATTCGTTGAAGACATTCGAATTGCAGTTCCGTGTTCCAAATTCAAACTGTTCAAATGCAACCGCTTCCGTTCGTTTCTTGAATTTACGGTGGGTTCCGCTAGTGTTGACAAGAGAGACCGTTTTTCAGTTGACTTTTGGAAGGTGGACTTCAATCTCATAGAAAAATTTAAAATACGAAATACATCATTTTAATAATAAAATAAATATCCGTTGAGTTGTATAGCACGAATCACTCGAATGGCGTTCAAATTATGCAATTTTAAATGATCTTTGGAGGATACATAACCTAACCTAACCTAACCAAACCTAACCTAACCTAACTTGAAGTAACTTATCGAAAAAAGCGAAACGTACCGACGTGTTTCGTTTTGTATGGACAAAACGCGGCCAGGTTTTCACGCGTTAAAAAAAAAATAATGAGCGCTTTTATTTTTACCGTGACGATTCGCGGGAACGTCCACGGCGTGGCGTCGGTAATGGCTCACGCCATCTCATTTATCGGAGACGCAAAAAATTTATAATTTTCATGCATCTCTTTCAATTGGGTTCTTATTGCCTCGCAAACTCTGGTCCGCCATCAATAGGATAAGGTGCACCCATAGCCGTTGTGCCCACAAGATGCATAGATTTTACCTTTAAACGCGGTTTGGTGCAGACAATCAAACACGCGGGCAACTAATGCCCGCTCCATCCATTCCCCGGCGGGATTGATGAGGTGCATAGGGCGACGCCTGAGGCTCTACAATGGCTCCAAGACCTAGATCTGACCCTCTGACCCCCCACCATACGAAATAAATAAACTTGTTTTGTTTGCCGCGTGACGTTGCCGTCGCCGTGCCTTTTCCGCGTGGCGTTACAGTAATAATAAAAGCGCTCTGTAGCGCTAAAAGTTGTTTGTCGACTTTGTCATATATGTGAATTTCTGCGAAACAACTGAGACTAAATATTTAAGTTCCATGGCAATTTCTTGTATTTTTATATATATAAGAAAACAAATGGCGGATAATAAAATTTGCAAGCAGTAGGGGAAGAGTGTCTAAGACGGCATAAATTAATAAAAATATTTATATTTTAAAAAAGTACAGTGAATATGAAGTTAGTGGTAATAGAACACCTTTCTATGACCAATTAACTAACATAAATGTTAATAAAAATGCTAGAACGCACGATGATAAATTATTAAATATCGTGTACTTTTTTAAAGTATTTATGATTTTTCTATAATGTCTAATCTGAATAAGTGTGTAAAAAAATTGAAATATTTTAGTTTGTAAGACCTTAAATAAATAGATGAAAAACTGAGGTATTTTTGTCACAAAACACGTTCTCGGATTTATTTTTTAATAATTTAAATTTAACTAAAATTTAAATTTTTCAAACTGTGTTGACTAGATTATGTATTGATTTATTTTGTTGTATGAATATATGATTTGAAATTTGTATTGTTTAATAGAATCTATCGTTGGAAAATTGAACAAATCTGCCAACGACCAACGATATAACCTTAGTATATTAAAAATACACTTAGTTTTTCAAAATTTAAAAACTGCGTGTACCAGATAAAATAACAATCTTTCAAAATCAATTTTTTTGGTGTTGTAAAAAACAGTCAAAACGTCTAGAATTTGATTTAAAATTGACTAATTTTCGTTATTCTCTAGTATACCCTCTTAACTATAATTAAGAAACATTACTTAAAACGAATATTTGTACAACGTGGTTGATATTTAATGTTGGTGTAATGCACAGATAAATATTATTCATATTTTTATAACGCCCATTTAAAACAAAGTTGAAAAACGCAACTAAACCAAGTTAGCAAGAATAAACACAGTACCCACACAGAGTATACAGGGTGTTTTATTGTAATCCTAACGATTGCGAGGCCATTTCGTGCGACAAGTTTGTAGGGGGACGTAAATCTAAGCAGGCTACCGAGTAGCGACCACCTCCTACCTACTTGCAGTAGTAGACAGGACGTCGCGACGAAATTCGGCAGTCCGAATAACGACATTGGACGGTGTTTCTGTGTTTCGTCGTTCAAAAAACACGTTATTTTGGTTTTATTACGGTCAGAGGCGTAAAGCTTTCAGGAAATCAATTGTTTTTTTCTTATATCGTTTCTTTTGGAATATGTGTTTGCGCTTTAGAATTTCTGTTATTTTATAGAATTTTTGATGCTTTGGATAAATGGAAATTCTTCCTAGACGTGATAATAATAATTGGATAATTTGTAAAGCGCCGTTTTTTACAAATTATTTAGATTTTTTAGGCTCTATCTAATTTTAGCAGTTATTTTTTTATATGCATATTGTATATTATTTGCATGAATTATTATGCATTTCATATTCAGAAAACATAATTAACATAACATACAGAAAGTTTGAAAAAATACCTTAATAATAAAATCTCTCATAAAACATTTTACAAAAAAATATAGTCAATAGGAAAACCGGGGAAGAGGTGAATGTCTCGCGTAGAAAAGGATTGGAGAAGTAAAAGACGATATGAATCGGTTTTTACCGAAAATTTTATTGCGTCACCAACATCATTTCCAATTTCGGATTCCAATGGATACCTCTGCCACACGTGCCAAGTAATTCGCTTCATTTGGTGAATTAGTAGGCGTGGCCGGGGCCACGGGGTGAAGTTTGCCGGGTCTAGCGGCGAATGCATCTGTCCATTCTGCTGTGTGGCGGGCCGGATTTGGAGAGACTGGTTGAGGCCCTCTTGATCTCTCCAGCAGGACTCTTTTAGAATACTGCCTTGCACCGCAGTGGGACGGTTGGATTCAAACGTCCGTTACTTCTGGATACACTCATCCCTCATACCTTTTTCCTTCCCAGAACTTTCTCTCCTTCTTTTTCTAAAACTACCCTCCACGCAGCATCCGCAAAGATGACCCAGGCCCTGAGGAAATTTATGTGGGAAAAAAAATGTTAAGGGATGGAATTGGAATACATGTGAAGCACTTGTTCGCAGCATCCTGGAATACAGGGATATATATATATATATATATAATATAATACTCCATTATTTGGGCCCCTTCTAAAAAAACCATATCATAGAGATAGAAAAAGTACAAAAAGGTTTACTCGTTACCTGGATATGGCGAAATGTTTATACTATCCATTCCTGTATCCATCCTTGTTCTTAACAGGAATGCTCGATTTTAATACATTAGAAGGCCTGTAGAAAAACATTTTTAGGTAAACCCCTTCTTAAGCTAATCTCTGGTACCATACGCAATCTGTCTATGTTGAAAAAGGTTAACTTTTATATCCTTAACAAGTATACTCGTGGGAGATCCCATGCATTTTTTTATGCTCCGAAAGCGAGGACTTCTGAACTATCAGAACGCGCCAATAAACAGAGCGACTCAACTGCTTGACCATCAACATTTTCAATGTCACTTCCAGACAGTTCAGCAACAACTGTCTTTTGACACATGTCACAAAATAGTGAAACTGCCCCTATACACTTTTTAATTTGGAATCTTCACCATGATATATTGGTGTATCACTGTTTTACGGAGAACATGAAAAATAATAATAAAAAAAGTGAATACTCTATTTAAATAAATATTAAATAGAAAAAAACACATCGAGTTTAAAGAAGCTAGGAAATAGCGTTTGCATTGCAACACTACCCTTTGTATCCTCTCCTTCAAAATGATGTTTTTAGTTTTCAGAAAACAGAATCGGAACTGGCGAAGATCCTGAAGGGATGAGATTGGTTTCGCTAGGCCATCAAATGGTTTATGAAGGTTTTGCGACGGTCATAATATGGATGGGGTGCTAAAATTTTATTTAACGTTTCAGAGCAAAGGAGGCTTTCGGCATTCAGGATTTTCGACGAGAAAATTTATACCTAAAGGATACTTGTTGATTGGTTGAAATATTAATATATTTTCAAAATTATTATTATCATGTTCGTAATAAGCATTAACTTTGTGGCTCGCCATAATTTACAATAAAATATATAAATTTGTTTTAGACCACTTTAATTTTAATTACACTCTACCGGTTTCGGAAGAACCCTTCCTTCGTCAGGAGAATATAAAAACTAACCTATGATTCAAAATATTGATAGATATATACTTGGTAGATTGTTACATTGACTGACAAAATATTGATAGATATATACTTGGATAGATATATTATTGATAGATATATACTTGGTGTATATATCTATCAATATTTTGTATCATAGGTTAGTTTTAATATTCTCCTGACGAAGGAAGGGTTCTTCCGAAACCGGTAGAGTGTAATTAAAATTAAAGTGGTCTAAAACAAATTTATATATTTTATTGATAATTATTTTCGTTGTTTCGTTGCAAGAGGGATGTATTCGTACGTCCATCACTACTGGAAACATTGACCCCAGATTCCTACCCACCTTTCATACTGAAATGTAAGTGTGAGGCTCAGCTCAGGATTATGGGATTAGTAGCCTTTCTGTCAAGTAGGGGAAAATCATTCAATGGAAAAAGATGTACTTTACAAAACTATATTCTAAAGTAAAACAAACAGGAGAGAGAAAAGTTACAACAATGTAACATCAAGTAAACAAGACACAAAACATACCAGATGGACTCCGGGAAACGCTACCACTATCTAACGAAGCCGTACGTCGTAGAAAAACGCCGCGCCGGGTGACGACGCAAACTTGGTTCGCAGAGAGTATCAGTCCGGGGACGAGTCTTCCGGCTCCAACAACCGGGGACGGCGCGAAATTCAGGGATCCTAGGTCTTCCTTCTACATGGGAAGGAGGCCGCTATGCCTCCAAGGAAGTTTCCAGTCAAGATTGACTCTGCAATCTCCATCCGAAAGGCACGTGGCCCAACCAGTCTACAAGACTTACGGAACTCGGCCAAAACTATCCGCAGTCCGTGGCTTCGTGACGCGGGGTCAAAAGGACATAATAATCCAGTCACAACAAGGACCAATCACTTATCAAATTACTGTTCCATGAAACGTTTCCACAAAATGGTTGCCTGCCAACACTGGAAAAGTGGAATTCACATTACCACTAAAAAATAATAAAGTACACGAACTACTCGTGATACCAAAAAACACCCGCGCCCTTTTTAAGCTCAAATAAAACTCGATCTACATTATTTATGTCGATTAAAACACCTCCATGGCGAGTGACCAATTCACAAGACCGCCGGCTCAATCGCTGTCTCGAGAGGAAGTCACCATCGACAAAAAACAATGTGTCTTCACAAAAAAAATTGCCAGTCTCCAAAAAAAATACCGTAGACAAAACATCCAAATAGGCAAGAACTGCACTAGTCACATAATATTTATGTGACAATACCTTTCTATTTCCCAGAACTCATTCCTTTCTATTAAAAAACCCTCCACGCAGCATTCCCAAATATGATATAGGCCATGAGGGCTTTTTTTCTCAGGGCCTTCCGCTAATATATAGAAAAGTCATTAAGTTTGTAATTTGGCCTGCACACCTACTGTAAATGTTTTTGAGAAATTTTATAAGGCGTGTTGTTTGACGGTCCATCTTCTCTGCTTACGTAAACGACTACTACTTAGAAATTCACCTGGTTCCACAATGCGTCTTCCCAGGTATCTGAATCTTGTTCCCATCAGGGCGGGATATAGGCACCCTGGGTGTATTGGAGTCTCTTCATCTTTTTCACATTTCCTGCATCTATTTGTGTTTTTCGCCCCCAACAATCTTCTGAGATGGTAGTATCCTAACTAACTAACTAACTAACTAACCATCACGCCGTTTCCCCGCAGGGGTAGGCATAGAGGACGGACCGCCAAACAACTCGGTCTTGGAATACACTCCTCGCCTCATTCACATTCATACATATTATCATACACGCTCTTCTATTATTCTGACTCTTGACATGGCCCGACTCAAGTATCTGATTCACTTGATTGTGCCATGTCTTCTTTGGGTGTCCTCGACTTCTTCTACCATTCACATTCGCATCATATATTCTTTTGACACCCCTTTCATCAGTCATTCGCTCTACATGTCCAAACCATCTAAGCGTCCCTTTTTTAATCTTACTTATGACGCTCACATCGGCCTTGCATTCTTTTAGGATCTCCACATTCCTCACACGATCATACATGGTTTTACCACACATACGCCTCAGGGATCTCATTTCTACAGCATTCAGTCTACTTTCATCCTTTCTCTGCCAGTTCCATGCTTCACTGCCATACATCAGGGTAGGTACCAGCACTCCATTGCGAACTGTGGGATACTATCATCTCAGAAGATTGTTGGGAGCGAAAAACACGAATAGATGCAGGAAGTGTGAAAAAGATGAAGAGACTCCAATACACCCAGGGTGCCTATATCCCTCCCTGATGGAAACAAGATTCAGATACCTGGGAAGACGCATTGTGGAACCAGGTGAATTTCCAACCTTGATAACCTTGATGAACTTTATCAATGGATTACTATCAAAAGAATCGGATAAAATGGGAGTTAGCACAATGTATTCATGGCGCGAGTGCTCATGGGAGGAGCTATGTAAACCATTTCCTTTTTTATTAAAAAAAAAGTTGTCCTTCTTCTTCTCAAGTCAGTTCCTCGTTGCTGAGGATCATGGACCCTAGTCTAATTTACATGATGGACAAGGCTACTCCACTCCTCACGGTTGAGAGCTGCGGACACCGACATACCAGACGCCAGTGATATTTGGTCACTACAGTGCATTGGTAACCTTCCTTTGCTTCTTCAGCCATCCTCTTTGCCAGTGACTATCAGTTTCTTCAAGTTGGAATCCTCAGTTTGGCGAGCAACACAGTCATAGTATCTTAAGATACATTGTAGGCAGATCGTTAAAAGCCTATTGTGGACGCCTAGCTCATCCAGAATGAAAACATTTGTGCGTCTGGCTGTCCATAGAATCCTGGTCATGTTTCTCCAGCACCACATTTTAAGGGCTTTGTTCCGCTTTCTTTTTCTAGCTCTAAGTGTCCATGTTTCTACATCGTACAGAAATATCAATCAATGCCCGGACGAGTCTCATCTTGATAGTCTTCGTTATGCCTCAGTCACTCCATAATGGTTTTTAGCCGGAAGGAAATTACAAATGAGATGGAGAAAACGAAGATTACTAATGGCTTGCTTAGATTGACTAGTAAGTGGTTGAGTTGGCTAAGGCGTCGGGTTCCCGCAGAGGCGTTGTCAGTTCGATTCCTCGGCTGACTCTATAATTGAGCCCTTGCCCGGAATAATGTTGTATCCAACAATATTCTTGTTCCGAGATAAATGGAAAAAACGAAACTGGTTATGTTTTATAAAATTTTCTATTTAAAATACAATAAACATACAATTCTTAAGACTTTTAAAGGAAAAGTCGTGGAAAAAGGCTATTAAATTAAAATTTATTACAAGAATTTGTGCTGATTTTGTGGAAAAATGTTGTATATAAAAATTTCGCAGGCAACATTATTCCACAAAATGGATTTTTTTTAACTTTTCATACCTTCAAGAAAGCACCATGCTCTTCTAACATCTATTTTTATATGTCTTTGATGCATTCGAGCTTAAAAAACAAAAAAACGATATGAATAAACAAAACTATTTACATTCGAGATTTTGTCTTCAGATCAACATACAACATTATTCGTCAAAACTGTTTCAACGGCTAAAAAGCAGACTTAACAATATTTTTTCTGGAGAAATTCTACTTTCCTGCATTCTTCAGCTTCTTGGCTTTAAAGTCTTTCTAGATGAAGCCATAAAACATTCATTTTCTCCATTTATTCCCAAGAATTAAACGACGATCCGTGATTTTGATAAACGGCCTTATACAACATTCTTCCACAAACCAATCTTTAAAATGCTGCCACAAGCCTAAAAAAATTTTCGCTACCATAATCCCTATCTTAAAAGATGGGTAATAATATGCCCAACATTATGTCATCATTAACTCAACATTGATAGTTTTGTTGGATACAACATTATTCCGGGCAAGGGCTCAATTGTACAAGCAACATTTCCTATGAGATTTTCTAATTGTAACCCGGGAATTTTTATTTCGTTTAAAAAAAATGTAGGTACGTAATGTACGTGTACATCCTCTATGGAAAGCTGGCAACTTAATACAAATGTACTAACCTGCGTCTCGTATTTCATTTTAAAGCTTATTGCCATAAATCAAAAGCGCCATCAAAGTGCACAATTTTATGAGACCATGAATTCATTCCGGAGAGTGTAACGAAACTTTTAATAAAAACTATAAAGCTCAAACATTGACCCCTAGAATTTGGCATTGCTGAAAACTGTAAGCCTTTCAGTACATCTAGAAACGGTCGCATGAAAACATGTGTTTCAATTTATGGTGGGCGATAGAAGGGTGACTTTGGGGCAACAGGGGTGGCTGGAAGGCTGTTGTTAACCCAAAGCCATTCACACCCTTGCTGGCTTATACTACCCCAGTTTACAGCCGAATATATTGACGACATAAGCTTTGAAACGGACCTTTTTAGTTTGAAAGATCGAAAGGCCGAAATTGAAAGTCGTACGGCGTTGATCGTTGACTTGGAATGTGTATTATTTCGCGAATTTATTTTTAGTGTCAGGACACAATCCGCTTCTAAGGAATTTTATTTAAAAGGTTTATTCCGTTTTGGAAAGAAATTGGTAGAGTAATGTAATGTGGACGAAATTGAATTAAATAATTGAAGAAGAATATAATACTAATAAATCTAAAGATAACTTTAAATAGAACACTTTGGTCTTGTTTGGTATTTCTTGGGAGCTCTTTACCGCTTAGGGCCTCGGCCAGAGTGAGGGGCTTGCGCGTTAGCGACAGCGGGCAATTATCGTACGTAAAAACCACACTGCGGAAGGCGCGACTAGCGACTTTCACGTATAATCGCCACCGCGCAAGCACCCGCCTGTTAACTCTGGTCGAGGCCTTGGATAATTTTTATTTTATTTTTTTATTATTTAAAAATACATAAGTACATATATTTACAAAAAAAAACCATGGGTCTTAAAAGCTAATTACGGTACATAATTTGTTGTTAACGAATCTACCCAATTCAATAAAGAAAACATTTCTGAAGCTAAAAATATTTCCGCTTTAAAATAAAATTTAAAAAGTGGAATATTTATTTCTTCAAACTTAGCAAAATCACTTTGTGGCGTCATAAATTTATCTCTTAAATTTATTTTCTTATTAATAATTATATTTAAAATAATTTATTTTTGTTGTTTAAACATCTTTATTATGTTTTGATAATTTATATAATGTAATCTTTCATATTTTAAAATAATTTTTATATTTAATTTTAAATAATTGTTTTTTACGATATTTTTTAATTAATTAATCACCTCTCTCTATAATATTTTTGTCCATAGTTCTTTTTAATCTGTTCTTTTTAGTCTATACTTGTTTGTTTATTTTGTTATAATGTCATTACTACCCTGACGAAGAAACCATCGGTTTTGAAACATGTAGGTAAATGTGATTATATTAGTGGTTTAAACAAAGTTATTTGTTTTAATTTAATTAGTGGAATATTTGTTAACGTACCTGAAAAGAAAAACTGTTTTAGAAAGGTATTGAAATAAGTTTTCAAATTTTATTATTAGAATTATTTTTTATTTTTTATTAAATATAAAAATTTTAAATACACAAACATCATACCAAGAAGTCGCACCATGCCATAGTACGTGTTGAGAACAAAAGACAAAACACAGTCGCTTATGCACGCCATTAACACATTCCAGTTTTACACAACACCTACACGTACAATGGAGTGGTGTGGTTTAATCAACTAGAGACAGAGCTAAGATTAGAACCTGAGTACAATAAATTAAAAAATAATCCAACAATTATGTTCTCAATAAATTAGCTAAATAGAATCACTTAATATCTTATTAATTTCTTATAGATACTATCATATATTATTTTTCTCACTTTTCTGACGAAAGGTTATAAACTCTCATAAAGGTTATATATTATATATTTTTAAAAAGGGTATCTATTTTTCATTATACATATATATATTCAATAGGTAGAATTCCGGAAATTTTTTAACTCTGAAAAAAAAAACCCTTCCTAAACACGAGTATTAATTAGGGAGGTATTTATTTATATAAAGAAATCTTATCTTCTTACTAATATTATAAATGCGAAAGTTTTTATGGATGTATAAGTGTTTGTTACTCTTTTACGCAAAAAACTACTGAATGGATTTTAATGAAACTTTACAATAATATAGCTCGTCTCGAACATCAGAATAACATATAGGCTATATAATTTATAAAGCTAGATATTTTTAATATATATTATGAATAATAATGATTGTTTATAGGAAATGTCAAAATTTGAGAATGACATCTTGCAAAACAATGATTATTAAATATATATTATAATATTTTTGAAAATATTTAAGTTATTGGATTTATTGAAGTACTCGCCCAATACTTTGAATCTAATCAAGAATTACAGATATTTTAAATGGATAAGTTAAGAATTTTGATGTAAACATAGATGGGACCTAGGAAAAGAAAATAGGCCACTCAAAGGAATAATCCTGTATATTAAAAGCTAGTATATTATATATTTTCAAATAGATATTTATTTATTAAAATAATTTTATACACAGTGTAGATATTGTGTTATTTCACCCGCCATGCTAGGGATGTCCCTGTGTTATGGCGGGTGAAGTATGCAGATTATATAATTTAAGGTAATGAAGTACGTTTACTGATAATATAATAATTATGATAATGAGGTTTACAGTTAATGCAGCAATTAATTTATGATAATGAAATTTACATATAATATAGTAATTGATGATAATGATGTTTACAGGTAATAAATATAACAATATACATAATAATACTTTCCCACCTCCCTCTTCCCCATCTCCTTCCCTTCCCCACTTACCTTCAGCCTCACAACATACTCCAATTGGGGATGCCATAGTCTCACTGGCTCCAGAAGGGAGCAGTTGGGACTCTTGTGAGGTTTCTCTATAAAAAAAAAAAAATTCTTACTTAAAAAATTGTAAACAAGATGATATATTATTTTAATGTTTTCTTAAACTTCTGTTTCTAGAAACATACCATCATGAAATAATATTTAATATCTGTAAACTGTCACTCTAGCCGATGTACTGTTTGTTTCTATAATATAAAATAAAAAAAATAAAGAAAAAACATTAAAATTCTCCACCAAACAAAAAAGATTACGTACAAAATCACTTCTCCATCGTGAAGTTAATAATAATAATGATGGCATCTCGTTAGGGGAGGCCTTCCAGAAGAAGTCGATTTATTCCCATCTCCGATAATGGATAGATTAAGAGCAGATAAGCTCCCACGTGGCTTCTCCGTCCCTAATACCTTAATGCAGGATTAACTGGAATTAAGGTACAGGATTCTTGAAGATTTCTTCAGACTTATATATTGGGGACATCCCTTCTTAACTTCTTGAGATCGTACTAAAAAAAAAAAACAGTTATAATATAATGTATTTTATTGTTCATTTAAATATCGTATGGCGAACCTTAGACGTTCAATATTTATTGTGATCCGTCAATAGTTATCAGTAGACATCGGATTATATGCACTAACGAAGTGCCCAAATATGCATGCAAATATGCACTAAAAATGGCCGAAATATGCACTAAAAACTCTTGATATGCCCAAAATATGCATAATGGAAAATCAAAAAACCATTTTTATTTTTATATATTTTAATTGAAGACGGTACAAAAACAGCGAAAAAGGCTAAAATATGCATTAACGCCGTAATTAGGGAGTTATATGCATTTGCATATGCAAATGTGCAAATGCATATAATCCGATGTCTAGTTATCAGTTATCAGTTATCAAATATCATGATATTTTTTTAACGCGAAGCTAGCATATTGACGGATCACAATATTTATCGCAGATGTCAAATTACTGGAATCCGTATCGTAAGCCCACGGATCGTGATAAATATTGATGCGTAGGCCACACGTTCAATATTTGGCATGATTCATATCACGACCCGGAATTTCGAATTCGTAGTAATCCATACTTAAATCTAAAAATTCTATTTTTCATATTGTGATAAATAAATATTGAAGGTGTATGGTAGATCCATCAATATGGATCGTGATAAATATTGAACGTGTAGGCTACGCCTATGGAGTATCTTCAAAAACTATCGACACAAAAGATTTAAAGTTAATTTTTCTTTTTCTTATCGTTGTTCTAAAATGTGTGTTTTTATTGTAGATTATTACTTGTGTAAAATAAGTAAACCCGCACATTCTTAAACGATGCCAACGTGAGTATGACGTAGAAAAGGCTACTGGCTGGTACAGCGGCTGTAAACAACGTTGGCCGGCATGACGTCAACAACGCCATATTCACGCACATAAACGAATATGTTGTTTTAAGAATGGCAAATCAAAAATGCTCGCATTACATCTATATACAACTGTCTATTAAATCTGTCTATAAAAAAATATATTATTTTGTATGTTTGAACCGTTATTCCCAGGAACTGGTCAACCATACTACAAACTGAGCCAAATGTCGAATGGACATAACAGACATTTATTTCGCATATTAAGTGCTGTACCTAATGTCATCAAAGAAATGCGTCCATTTATGTGAGCGTGATTAATGGAAGTTAATCAGTCACTAAATTACTGAGATAATCATAACTTTGCGGATAGTATTTTGTTTGACTTACTTCATGGGCAAATTGTGTGTGATGGGTGCCAAGGTGTTAAACGAATAGATGGATATTGACTTAAGTCATCCAATTTATTGCGCCGGAATTATCTACTGAGATTTTTATCCGCCTTGATTTGAGTCGAGCAACCAGCAGACTTGACTTGATTAAAGGAATTCGTGTTTCTGTCATCAAGGAGGATTCTAACTCCTAATAGACTAGAGAAAAAACTCTTTAAGAGAAGAAATTGTCAGCAATTCGTCTTATTTTTATTCTAGTGGTATGTTCTTCTCTCATTTTGTGGAAGGATTGGGTGGGATGGATGAGATATTCGGACATTTAGAGGGGAATGGTGTTGTAAGTTCACTTATAAACTATTACAAAAAAGGTTAAGTGATATATTTATATATTTTTTAAAAATTGGTTTTATTTAATAAATTTTTAAATTTTACAGTTTTTGACATTTTTTTAACTACTATATATGTAGTAGGCTAATGCCCGTGTTGTGATAGTCATACATAATACATATAAGAACTAAACAATATTATTTTATAGAAACAGATAATAAAAACTATGGTAATAAATAATAAAAAATAAGAAAGCAGAGGAGAAAGAAAAATATTTAAGGATAAATAAAACTAAAAAACAAATACAAAATTAATGTTGAGCGGATAAATAAGTAAATAAAAATATTTCCTAGATAGAAATAAATTTTTTAAATATTAAACATTAATATTATAATCCATATTTTCTAGATAGAAATAAAAATTAAAAAATTTAACATTAATATTATAATCCATATAATTTTATTTTTATTATAATATTAATGTTTAATATATATTTTTTTTAATTAAAAATATTAAACATTAATATTATAATAAAAATAAAATTATATGGATGGTTTTAAACGCAGGTTAAATTATGATACGTATTATTTACAAGACTATTATGTTTATGGTCACATTTATTTTCGGTGTTATGAAACAAGCTGTGACACAATAATTTTATAATTTTTAATTTGTTTTTAATATTGTTCATAGTCGAAGTATGATACAGTTAAAACTATGAATGGAGGGGAAAGGGGCGAATTAGCTCAGTAGTAGAGTAGAGATCCGGCAATGGATACAATTCCTAGATGCAACAGAAATATTTTCTGATTTGCTCTAATATTGTATTCAATGTTTCTAAATAAATTAGCAGCAGATATGTGCGCACTTCTGCCTGATGATGAACACTGTAATGCTGTCCGAAACATTGGCTAAAGAAGGAAGTAGCGCAACACGGCCTAATAACCCAGAAATAATTCATCAAATGGTATTTAACTTGTAATACGCCACTCACTAATTTACTATACTACTCGACTGTAATGTGACCGCATTTTGGTAAGTTAATATGCAAGTTACTCGCCACTCGAGTAGCTTTCTATCCTAGTCCAAATCAGCCTTAGCCGAAGTGCCCATGAAAATAGCATATAATTTTTTAAAGTTAAGGCGTACTTGAAGTTATATCAGTTATTTGTGTTATATAAATGTAATGTTATTATAATTAAGAAGTTAACAATACATACACTATACATAATTTATAAAATGTTTTAGCTGCCCAACTAGGAAGAATCCTGTTTAGGGCAGTCAAATTAGGATGATATATGGAAAATATGGAACGTGTCTTGTACAAACAAAAATAAATGGAAGAAATGAAGAGATAGAATAAAAATAAAAAAGATAAAAAATAAGAATAAAAAAAAAAATAAAAAAAGTAATAAAAGAAAATAAAAGTTTTAAATACAATAACTGTTGTTTGTTTAGCACAGATATTGAAATAATATAAAAATAATAATAATGGTTATATACTTAATAACAAATTATAACAAACCAACATTAAAAACAAACTAATGTTTGCATTGCACGTAACTTTTCAAACAGTCCTACATAAATGTGATGGATAAATTATGTATATTGATAAATTTCCCAACTCCTATTAGTTTTTTCTATTCGAGTTGAATCAATAGTTTCGGGAAGGATGTGTCCATTCCGGTACATTAACATAAACTATCGTCCTTTTGACTTTCGAATATTCGAAGCCCTGACAATTATGTAGATCCTAAATGCTCGGTTGCATAGCAAGATGCATTCCTGCATCATTCCATGATGGCCTGTACAGTCCTGTAGTACTCAATAATATTTAGGGAGATACCGCAATACCTCGTAGCCGCCAAATATTTAATTAAATCAAACAAATATTATATATCATTCCATTAACCCCTAAAAAAATTGGCGTATTTTGTCAGAGGCTAAAAATATTCCCGCTTTGTAATAAAATCCAAATAAATGGAAAATTTGTTAATGTATTCAAAAAATAAAAACTGTTTTCGAAAGGTGATGAAATAGTCTTTCAAATTTTCAATATTAAAAATTACTATGTATTTTTTTAAATATAATTTTTTTTTGCGAAAACTTTAAAAAGTTTTAAAAATGGCTCACTTTACTTATTTTTCTAACTAAAATTACTGATAATGAAAAAAAATAAAACACGTACTCATTTCATTAGATAAATGAATTATAAACCTTACTGTCACCTCACTCTTTTTCGTTTCATGTAAAAAAAAATCTTAAAAAATTCACAAAGTTCCATACATTTTTTTCAAATTGCTATCGGAAACTTTGGTTTCAGAAAGGGGTAAATTTTAATTTTTTTTGTGGTTTTCTTTTAGATTTAAATATATAGTTTGTTGTATTCTCTTTCTAATACCGTTTAGATCACATTTCTGACTATGATAGTAAGGGAAAAACAACGATTTCTTTGAGACCTATGTGAGCTGGGACAAATATGGTCTCCTGTGATTAAACGGGTTTTACTCCGAAAATTCATGCATTATAAGACAAAAGTAAAATAATTATTTTAACCCGACGCACGTCATGGGGGATGGGTCAAAATGACCCGCTATGTTTTAAATTGCTTCTGGTTTTATAACTAAAAGTCGATGTTGCCGCTCTTCTCAGAGGCTGGAGATGTTGACTTCCTTTAAAGATTTTTAATGAGAAATCAATTGGACGGGCATCGACATGAGAGTTGCACGTGTCGAAAACTGAAAAGTGTGAATTTGATTCTTCCTCGTTGACCCTCTCTTGCGCCGACTGCATTCATGATGGTGATTCGAATTAAAATTTTGTTATTTAGCTTTAAGTAAAAAAGCATAAATATAATGAAATATCTGGTGTTGAATAAGTGGGTAATAATGACCCAATCCCACGTACTTTTATCATATTTCCACCTCCATGAAGCCGGATTGGTTAGGCATCATAATATGTATGTATTTGTTTTGATCCCGAAGTAATTCAAAAAATTAATATCATAAAAAATGATGGGCGGTTTCCATGTATTTTCAAGGATATAAAAAATATATTGTGCACGTTGACTGCAAGCAGACCACAGACGGCGTTGAAGTGTCCTTTTGGACACAAAATTAAAGTTATTAAAATGTTATTGTGACATGTTACAACGTAATGCAGCAGCAATGTGGCCCACGAAATGTGGTTAATAGTTCAAAAATAGTTCACGAAATGTAGTTAATATTAAAAAAATAACGGAAATAAGTATAACTTGGTTTCCTGCGGAATTGCATGGCTTCAACGAAATTTCATTGTTAACATTAGGTTCTAACATGTCTTATTGGCAGAGATAAGTAATGATTTATAAAGTACAATTGTTACTATGTTTTATTTGTTTTAATAATATTTACAACGTAATGAAGCAGCAATGTGGCCCACAAAATGTGGTTAATAGTTAAAAAATAGTTCACAAAATGTGGTTAATATTAAAAAAATAACGGAAAAAAGGTATTAGTTGGTTTCCTGCAGGATTGCATGGCTTCAACGAAATGTCATTGTTAACATTAGGTTCTAACACATCTTATTGGCAGAGATAAGTAATGATTTTTAAAGTACAATTGTTACTATGTTTTATTTATTTTAATAATATTTACAACGTAATGCAGCAGCAATGTGGCCCACGAAATGTGGTTAATATTTTAAAAATAGTCCACGAAATGTGGTTAATATTAAAAAATAACGGAAATAAGTATAACTTGGTTTCCTGTGGAATTGCATGGCTTCAACGAAATTTCATTGTTAACATAAGGTTCTAACATGTCTTATTGGCAGAGATAAGTAATGGTTTATAAAGAACATTAGTTAATATGTTTTATTTGTTCTAATAGTATTTACAACGTAATGCAGTAGCAATGTGGCCCACGAAATGTGGTTAATAGTTCAAAAATAGTCCACGAAATGTGGTTCATATTAAAAAATAACGAAAATAAGTATTACTTGGTTTCCTTTGGAATTGCATGGCTTCAACGAAATTTCATTGTTAACATTAGGTCTAACACATCTTATTGGCAGAGATAAGTAATGATTTATAAAGTACAATTGTTACTGTGTCTTATTTGTTCTTATAACATATACAACGTAATGCAGCAGCAATGTGGCCCACGAAATGTGGTTAATAGTTCAGGCTCAGATGCTGGGAATTACTGCCACAATTTCCTGTGAATCCTCCTTCCATGTTAGATGTAGGTGCACCGAACGTCGTCGTTGATATTCAGAATGCATTTCCTTTGGCATGCATTTGAATAATGTAGCCGCGACAACGCCGTACCGAGTACATAATATTGGGGAATATCCATTATTCGAAATACCAATAATTCTGGGGAGGTTTAGCATAATTTTTTAAGTGGCAGTTCAAAGGTTAACAAATTTTTGGTCGAATGTATTGGTATGAGAATAATTGTTAAGATTTTTTTTTAAGTTTGCGAATTAGAAAATTTAATAAAAACACTATTTTTGTAATACATGTTTATTTATTTAAATGAAAGCAAATAACTTTGTGTACACCACTTATATTATCACAATTATCGACATGTTTCAATACCAAAGGTTTCTTTATCTGAATATTTTTTTCTCCCAACTGCTCCCGTCTGGAGCCGGTGTATGGGGTATTTTGGTAGGCTGAAGGTATGTGGGGAAGGGAATGAGATGGAAAAGAGGAAGGTGGGGATGTACCTGGCTATTCAGATCTAGTCACTAAACACCGCGAAAACCATTTTAAGCAACGTTTCAATTCTGAATGGTGGTCTCACACCAGGGCGATACTGAGAGTATCTTCCACTCTGGAACGTGCCGCAAATACAGTATACATTATTTTCAATTAATTAATTGTGAACTAACAATCATAATCACTCTGTGACGTAGATTCACCAGTTTCTTGCTTTACCAATTTAAATAAATGCGTAGAGCCTGATGGTTCGTCCTTCAGAAAATTCTGGAATTAGAAAAATTAGTGCTTATTTATGAAGTAATACAATCTTTCACCGCATGGAGTCCTTGAACAATGAAACCAAATTTGTATCTCGCTGTGCTCGCGTGCACGAACACTTACAGAAGGTACAATATTGTCGTATGGCGAAGATAATTTCAAGAATGAATTTTAGGTAAGTTTCATCAAAAGAACTCGCAAGAAAATCAAATTATGTTATGCCTGATTGTCGTTCCCCAAATTTTTAATATTAACACATTTTGAAATTTTTGTATATACATACGTAGTGGATGGGTTATTTCTTTATTATTTGTTAGATTATACACATTAGCTCAGTGGTCAGAGCATCTGCCCGCAAAGCCGAAGGTCCTGGGTTCAAGTCCCAGATGTAGCCGTGTTTTGTTATGATTTTTCTGTTTCAGATTTTCGATTGAGTTTCGCTAATATTAAATATTCATTTTTTATTTAACGCACCAGACTTTTAGCTCCTGGTTTAGTTTTCCCCATAGGAACAACTAAATCCTTTCACACTCTTTCCCATAAAAATGATCATCTAGTAATTCCACGCTATGCAAGTGTATTAAATAAGAATAATTAATACAAAACAATACAAGAACAACATGTTAATCTACCAAACTATTAAATGGGAAAATAATTATATTTTACCTATGAAGTTAAAAATAAAATAAAGTGACTTTTTAATTTTTTTACAACTTTCTTCCATTGTTTTTGGCAAAAATCGAGAACTCTATGAGCAGGGTCTAAGTTTTGACACATTTAAAATACATCAAACAGATGACTTTAACCCTCGAGCGATCGATCTTTATCAAATTTGAACCAACAGATTCCAACCTCGGACTTCATTTACTCGAAAATGAAAATCAAAATTAAAAAAAAAAATGTATAACCGATTCTGTAGATACACGAGTTTTCAGATTGTAATATGAGTTTCCGGGCACCGTTTATAGCATGGTTGCGGCACTATCAGTGTCCATTTTCAAATCTGGCGAAAGACCACCATTGCCAATCGAAACGGTTGCTCGAACTGGCCTTTTCCATGTTTAGTAACCAGATCTGAAGAGTTGGGTATCAACTTCCCTATCCTTCACTAACTTCTTTCCTCATATGGGATTCCATAGTCTCACTGGCTCCGGGCAGAAGGGATTCGTGGAAGGCACACACGCAAAAAAAAAATTGACATAAAATGTGCAACTTTAGAAGCAGCCCAGGGAACCATTTATTGGATAATTTACACAGCCACAGGTCAACCTAAGTGGTTCGCTACGTTTAGTGGCTTGGCAGGAGTGCCCGGGTTCAGGGGGGTGAAGTTTGTTCAGATTTTGTCAGCAGATGCATCGGACTAGTTGAGGGAGACTTTCTCGACCCATAGAAGTGGGGTTGGATTTATCCATCCATTACTTCTGGACACACTGACCCCCAAATTCCTACCCACCCATTGTACCTTTTTCCTTCCCAGAACTTCATCTCCTTACTTTTCTAAAAATACCCTCCACACAGCTTCCACAAGTACGTTACACCGATTAACATAAATAGTAATCTGTATTTTATGGAACATAAATTCTTCGCTTAGCCACTGGAGCTATTCAGGTCCAAATTTGGACTGCTTTTATTTTTCTGCGATTTATATCGGTCAAAAATTGGACCACGTTTAACGAACCTACTAATATGGGATAAACGGTGAAATCTAGGTGGATTCATTAGATTTAAACCGCATTAAACATTTTATATGTTTCCATATTAATATTTTGAGGAAAGATATTAATTAAATCGAATGGCCAAATCAAAAACTGAACACCAATCGCTCGAGTTGTTCTAAGTACCCATTATTTCAAAGTACCTATTGATGAAAATTCTCCCACGTGTAACGATCGATGACAGCGCACATTTTTTGCCCTAATGATGTCCCATGTCCAAAGTAACCCCAAGTTTCGCTACTTGATGACATTATACTGCCTTAATCAGGACGCGAGTAGGTAGTAGGGGAGAATGGGGATACTTGTTCCAGCCGAGGTAAAAAATGTTCTCGGCAATAAATCAAGGGTGCTCTGTAAAGACAAGGCCCGGTAGAATGGGGTAAAAAGTATGTTTTGGGGCAAAATGACCATAATCTCTTTGAGTAGATTGTTAATGAGCTAATACTGTACTATACATCTACTATAGAGTATGGCGTAATTTTATTATGAAAATTGGGCCGAAATTAAGCCTTTGCAAATATTTTTTTATTTAATTAAAATTATGACGGTTTTATAATCGGACGCAATGGCTGAATTGATAGAGCGCCGTCCCAGTAAGGCGTGAGATCCAGTTGCGACCATTATATTTTATTATTTTTCTGTGTCTTGTTCATTTTCATATTTTAATTTAGATTATTATTCTTATCTTCTACTTCAATGATATATAACATTGATGGGAATAACCAATAAATAAAATCCGATATATTTATCCGAGACACTATCTAGGTAACAAATACGTCCTTTGAACACTAAACAAAAGGTAGCTGCCGATAATACGGAAAAATAAAAACAACTTTTTTTTTGTAACTTGTATATATTACTATAATTACAATATATTATGTCACTGTGTAGCGCAGTCCAGTAAAAAATCACTTTTTATTATAATTGTAAGACAAAAAGGATATAAAAATTGACGGCCTCCGTGGTAGAGTATTTAATCATTTAAAATAACATAAAGTATATTTGCGGCACATTCTAGCGTGGAAGATACTCTCAGTATCGCCCTGGGGGCCTAGTCTCGATCTTTCGGTTTCACAAACAAGCACGTTTGCCGTTTAACCTTTCTTGACGGTGCTGTCAACTAAGCGGTCACGGTTTGTATTTACTGAAATATCTTTGTAAATATACTAAACATAGAGTTAACATTTTAGGTATTCCTCCACAATACATTTATGTATTGGATTAAATAAATACATTACACTAATATTTACTGAGTGTACAGCATCGGAGCGCGAGAAAGTTTTTAGCACGGTCAGAGGAGGGTTAATACGGATTCGTGACGTAGCTAAACCCGCGTTACGGGCGCTGTGAGAGATATAGACTAGGCCTCCTGGTGTAATACCACCTTTCAGAATTGAAACGTTGCTCGAAATCGCTTTAACCGTGTTTGGCGACCAGATCTGAATATCCAGATTCCACACCTTTCTCACCCCACCTCCTTCCCCTCTCCACTATTCAGCCTCATAACATACCCCAATTGGGAATGCCATAGTCTCACTGGCTCCAGACGGGAGCTGTAGGAACTCTTGTAAGGTAATTTTATTTTAATTTAATTAAAACAAAAAAAAAATGACACAAAGGACTTCTGAAGGATTTCTGAACATAAACTGCCTTCTCCTTTACGTTATATTTTAGTTTTAATAATCATATTTCGTCCTCTACTAAAATAGCACTGTTTTTGTTGAATACTATTGTCCTGTGCTGATGCCACTGTTATTATTAATTTTTTGTTCTCTTTGCATTGCTTTTTATATACTGTACATTTCTTTGTTTAATTTTGATTCTCATACTCAGATAGAGCTGTAAATGTCGGTAAAATATGTGTGAATAAATGAGTATATGGGTATATACACAATAGGACAGTTAAATCATAAATATCTCGGAGTAAAATTCTTTAATTCATTACCAGAAAATATTAGAAACATGTATACCAATATAAAAGAATTTAAAACTCACCTTAAAAAGCACACTCAAAACCTGAACTAAATCATAACAAATAAAAACTATATAATAACACCCCTCCCCCCCCCCCCATACACACAAGCCCTGCTTTTTTATGGGGGTACATCAAACGTATATATTATAAAATTAATTAGTGTTTTTTTTTTTTGTAAAAAAGAGTCAATACGTCTAGAATTTGGTTTTAAAAGGACTAATTTCCAGTATTCTCTGGTAATACCCTCTAATATTGATAAGGAAAGATACTGGCATTATAAAAACTTGGTTTACATTTGTCAAAATACACTGACACTTTTTTCGTAATATTTGATTTCCCCTTTTTCATTCACTTTTTTTTTTTACTTTTGCTCATGGAAAACCACCTCTTGAAAATGAAAATGCTTGTTTATTATTTTTAACCCTTTCACTGCATCAATGTTGCGGTTAGAGAATTGTACGTACCGGAGGGTTACAGGGTCTATGATACAGGAAATGAAATTCAACCCGTCCGGCTGTGGTCGCGATAGGGTTAACCCAGTAATATCCACAGAACCTTGGATATAAAGTACGGTAGGTTGGCGCACGTAAAAAGAAAAGAAACTTAATTTTTTTTTAAATGCATTTGAACAGAGGGAGATATGAGTGGAGGAAATGTAATTTAAATCGTGAGAAGCTTCTATTGGTTGAGGTTTTAAGATATTTTTGGTATTTAACATTTGCTTTAAAAAAGTGTTAACAAGCGAACAAAGTTAAAAAAATTACTCTAAAATATTTTTAAATTTTTTTTTTTTTATTTAACTTTTTTTTATACATAATTTAACATTAAGTCCCGTTAAACTGATTTATATCAGTTTTTCAACGGGTTCTTTTAACAATTACTTTAAAATTTAAACAGGTAAATAAAATATACACATTATTACATTATATATACATACATCCACATATTTTTACAAATATAAAATAAAGAGCAGAGAAAAAACGAAAGAAAGAAAAAGAAAAAAGATTGTAATGAAAAAAACATTAAAAACAAAATTTATAAAAACGGAGGTTAGTACAAAAAAATTCTTTCTCATAACCATTTTTTTAGCATACATTTCCTTTTGAAAGTCAATTCACAGCTTTTTATTGAATTGGGTAACATGTTGTAAATTCTTTGACCGTATTTATTTAGGTATCTGGGAATAACAAGTCCATCGTTTGCAGTTAGTCTTGTATTATGAACATGTACCACTATTGCAAATATGACATAATAAATATGTAAAAGATAATAAAAATACATAAACAAGAAAGGAATTTAAATAATCTCAAGGTTAACCGTTGGTCGTTGGCGGATTTGTTCAATTTTCAAACGATAGATTCTATTAAACAACAAGAATTTCAAATAAAATCATACAACAAATCAATACATAATCTAGTCAACACAGTTTTCAGAATTTTAATTTTAGTTAAATTAAAATCAATAAAATATAAATCATAGAACGTGTTATGTGACAAAAATACCTCAGTTTTTCTATTTATTTAAAGTCAAACATTATTGAAAAATTATAAATACTTATAATAAAAAAATACTTACAAGAAGTACACGATATTTAATAATTTATCACAGTGCGTTTCAAGCATTTTTATTGCTTATTTGAATGTAGGTATATATTAAAGGAAGTTTTGAGTGCAATAAATCGCTATTAAATTTTTAATTTAAAAAAATTGATACGGGGAATAATCGATCATTCTCATTTCTCATCTCCTTGTACTTAATTGTAACTTTTATTCTCAGCCGCTGGTCAATCACTCTTAAGTTATGTGGGAAGTGCATCGGAATCCCATCCTAGCTTCGCGAGATTAAAAACTTTCCGACAGCTATCCAACATTATTGACTAACTAACTAACCATCACACCGTTTCCCCGCAGGGGTAGGCAGAGAGGACGGACCGCCAAACAACTCGGTCTTGGCACACACTCCTTGCCTCATTCACATTCATACATCTTCTCATACATACTCTTCTATTATTCTGACTCTTGACATGGCCCGACTCAAGTATCTGATTTACTTGGTCGTGCCACGTCTTCCTTGGGCGTCCTCGGCTTCTTCTACCGTTCACATTCGCGTCATAAATTCCCTTTACACTCCTTTCTTCATTCATTCGCTCAACATGCCCAAACCATCTAAGCGTCCCTTTCTTAATCTTATTTACTACGCTCACATCAGCCTTGCATTCTTTTCGGATCTCCACATTCCTCACACGATCATACATGGTTTTACCACACATACGCCTCAGGGATCTCATTTCCAACATTATTGTACAAACAAAATCTTCCGCTTATTATGATGGAAGTAGAAGGAAGCCAACTATTTCCAGGTTATTAAAAATATCTGCCTATCTTTGAGACATGCGCAAAAATCACTAAGAAATACTAAATTGTAATTGTAAGTTAATTTCAAGCAACACATAGGACCAGTTGTTTCGGAAAATTTCACGTTTGAATTTCATTCAAATCGACATTCACCGAAAAATTGGGTTGTTTCAACCTCCGTCAGAAGAAATTTCATAGAAAATTACATAGGACCAGTTGTTTCGGAATTCCCTTCATATTTGAATTTCATTCAAATTTGAATTTCCTTCAAATCGTCATTCACCGAAAAATTGGGTTGTTTCAACTTCCGTCAGCAGTAAATAGCAACAAATAACGTTCGATAAATTTGAAAGTTTTATTCAAGTGTTCCCCGCCGAATCACAATTTTGACGTCTGCGCATGCGCCTCCCATTATTTCGCTAACCGTCCGGACTCAGCTGATCACATTCACATCACATTTCTATAGTATTTTCACTGCTGACGGAAGTTGAAACAACCCAATTTTTCGGTGAATGACGATTTGAAGGAAATTCTAATTTGAAGGAAATTCAAATTTGAAGGGAATTCCGAAACAACTGGTCCTATGGAATTTTCCATGAAATTTCTTCTGATGGAGGTTGAAACAACCCAATTTTTCGGTGAATGTCGATTTGAGGGAAATTCAAACGTGAAATTTTCCGAAACAACTGGTCCATAATAATATAATGGTTTACACAGATACATAAGAGTTCTCATTCTTGCAAGCACCAGAAAGAATTTAATTTAACTGCCAAAACTTTAATTCAAAATTTGTTTAAACATTTTGTAAATACTCACATATTTATTTTATAAGTGGGGGACTCATTGATTTTCCATCTCAATGGACTGACGATATTATTTGATAAATTCGCCCGGGGATGGATGGATGCGAATATTGCTAATAACAAATTGCGCCAATGTTTTTTATGCTATTTTTTATTTATTTAATATGAATGCTAGTATTATTACCCGGCATATTCATTTTAAAAAAACTCACTAAAACAAAATTTTAAAAAGATTCCCAACAAATGAGATCATCGACGATCGATTAGTTCATTCAATATCCCTTTTTCTTACCCAACCCACCTACCCAAGGAACTCGAACTCTCTGAGACTCGAATCCAGTACCTTCGGCTTTCCGGGCCGTAGCTCTACCGATTGAGCTAATGTGTCCCTATTCGATTTGGTAATATTTAACTGTATCATACTTCGACTGAGAACTACCCACATTATCAGATGTGACCGTATCTTTTTCTGATTTTTCTGTTTTAGATTTTCGATTGAGTTCCGCTAAGATTGTCTCCATTAATTAAAAAAAATTAAATTGAGGTTTTCAACATAATTCAGACACCATACGTTTGGTTTTTTTTTGTATTTAATTTAAGCTTATTTATTTTTAACCATCTTGATACATTATTTAGTTCATTATCTTACTAATATTATAAACGCGAAAGTTTGTGTGGATGTATGTATGTTTGTTACTCTTTCACGCAAAAACTACAGAATGTATTTTAATGAAACTTTACAATAATATAGCTCATACATCAGAATAACATATAGGCTATAATTTATAAAGCTAGCTATTAATTTTAAATATATTGAAAATAATAATGTCAAAATTTGAGAACGACATTTTGCAAAACAAAGATTGTTAAATCAAAATTCTATTTTAGAAAATATTTTAATTAGTGAATTTATTTGGAAGTACTCGCCTGATGCTTTGAATCGAATCAAGAATTATAGATTTTTAAATTAATTGGTTAAGTATTTTGGCATAAACGTAGATGGGACCTAGGAAAAGAAAATAGATTACTCGAAGTACTAATCCTACGCAGACGAAGTCGCAGGTAGGAGCTAGTTTTAAATATTTATTAGTTCTTCATAGATATCTGAAATTCAGATGGGTGGTCTTCAAATTCTTTTGTCTCCATGGTCGAAGGGCAAGGCTAGTATCTGTAGGACTTACGATCAAATCCCGGCGTGCGCAAGAACTTTTTTTTTTAAAATCACGTTTCAGGATTGAAGATACTCTCATTATCGCCCTGGTGAAAGATCACCATTCAGAATTGGAACGGTGCTTGGAATGGCTTTAGCCGTGTTTTGTATTCAGATCTGAATAGTTATGTACTTCATCTCCTTCGTTCACCCCATCCACTCCCCTCTACCTTTAACCACACAACTTACTCCAATTGAGGATGCCGTAGTCTCACATGCTTCAGACGGGAGCATTTGGAACTTGGTGAGGTATTAACATGGTATTAACAAATAAAAATTACAAAGTAAGACTTAATTTTCTTTTCCAAATGTTGTGTTTTTATGTATGTGGTTTTTTATTGTAGCTTAACTTAAAATGTAGAATTATCCAAGTTCACAATATTTTAAGTATTTTATTGTGTTTGCACACGGAGAAAAATGTTATTTGAAAAAACGATCATTTTAATAGTAAAAACGATTAAAAACGGGACTGAAGTTTTTACGAACAAATTAACAGGGTTTCAATGTTTTTTAAAGGGAACATGTAAGAATAATTTGTTGGTTTATGTAATTTCGTACGTATAAAAACAAATTATTCTTACATTTTTCCGCCAAACAACATTGAAACCCTGTTAATTTGTTAGTAAGAACTTCAGACCCGTTTTTAACCGTTTTTACTATTAAAATGATCGTTTTTTCGAATAACATTTTTCTCCGTGCTATAAAGAAAATTTTGAATTAGAAATTGAATTTTTTATTAATATTTATTTGTGCTCTCGAAAAAATAATATTTCACAAAGGGTCGATGCACGAACACCCAAAAACAACCCTTAAATAAATGAGGCCCCAGTCTATCACCCTTTTATCGCGCTCCATCGCAAATAGATCACCCTTCGTTTATGTAATATTATATTTTGCGCATAAAAATATATATCGCCGCATACATAAATTTGGATGTAAGATATTATGATAAAGTAGGCTGATGGCCGGGGAAGTTTGCTCTTCGCTTCTTGAGGCTTTTGAAATATTTCCAAGAAATGTTGCATACAAGATACAAGGCAGAGCCGCATATCTCAATATTGCAGAGTGGTATTCGGGAAAATAAATTAAGTAAGTATTTATAAACAATATTGCATCATATATGTTTTTTTTTTTACATATATTATCATTTTCTAAAATTGTTTTCAGGTTTAATTTGTAGAAATCCATTAAAAAAAAATCATAATTGAGGTGTGTAAAAGCAAAGGCAGCAATCTCCATTTCGGCCAAACTGGCTTTAGAAATTACATGGAGATTGGTATCTCTGCTTTTATAAACAATATTACATACAAATATTGTAATCACGTATATTTCATACAAATATTGTAAACACGTATGTTACAAACAATATTTGTAATATTGTACGTAAAAGCAAAGACAGCAATCTCCATCTCATTTCTAAAGCAAACATAACAAGTCTGGTCGAAATGGAGATTGCTGCCTTTGCTTTTACACACCTTAATTAATAATATATTAAACTGTTTATGTATAAATCAGTTCTGCGGCGTAATTGTTATTAAGCATGACAGTTGCTTCGGCTTGCAAATGCATTATCTGTTTGATAATGCTTTCGGAAGGCGAAGCAGCTGTCACGCGTAGTAAAAATGACCCCGCAGAAACGTATATTTATAAATAAACACAGTATTTAAATTTTTTTTATTTATTTTAGAAGTGGGAAGGAGTCTGGGGGTTAATGTGTCCAGGATTCAGAATTAACGGACATATGAATCCATCCCTCCTACCAAGGCAATGTTACGAGAGAATCTTGCTTTCAAAAAGTATCTCTCAACCAGTCTCTTCAGATCCGGCCTGCCACGCTGTTGATAGGTTGACACATGGGCCGCCAAGATCCGGATAAACCTTACCTTAGAACCCAGGTGTTGGTTATCCAATAAATGGTGCCATTGCAGTTTTAATAAGGTTTTTGGACATATTGGTTTAATGCCAATCAAAAACTTTAATAATTATATTTTTGTAAGTCTTTTATGCTGCAAAATAATTTTGAAAATATGGGAGAAATATGACGTTTTGGATTGCTTCGTAAACAGATCAATAAGTCTACATTATTTATGATCAAAATATTGTTGTGAAATCAGCAGTAGACTTATTCAAAACGCCAGAACACAGCGTTCAGTAGTGTTTAGTGGATCGCATGTTGGAGATCTTTCGTTTTCTAAAATGAATATTTTTTAGCTCATTTAGTATTTGAATTTATTGTTTTTTTTTTAATTACCAAAAAAGCTATATATGAAAGTAAAACTACGGCGTTTAATCGACTACCCATCTTCAAAAGTACCGCAGACTGATACACATAGTAGTAACATTGTTGTTCAACTTTGCGTATCAAAGTATCCCTAGTTTACTCCGCAGCCGTTCCACTGCCAGCCACTAGTAGCGGTGGCTTGTAGCAAAGTTACCCCGGCTTGTTTCGTAACTTGGAGCAACCAAGTAAACGAAGAAAACCGTCATAAACAAGACGCCGAGACGGCGGTCTTCATTCACGACTTAATTCAAACGGATGCTTATTTTCATAGTAGGTACAAAGTGTGCAATTTTACATTACAAAAAATATTTTTTTACGATGTAAAATAAATACATACATTAAAAAAATTATCAAATTTATATTCTACATCTAATTGGTGCCATTTCCTAACGGGAGTTGGCTATCACCGGGGAAAACTTAACCTTGCAGGTTCCAGCCAGGAAAAAACTAAATTAAACTCATACTTGTTTAAACTACGTGGCATAGCCCGAATCGGGAGTTAGGTTCACTTGGATATCATCAAAAATACAAATTTGTGTTGCGTTAGTGTTATTTTCAAAATTGGAACATGTTGCCAGAAAAATTCAGAAAAGCGATAGTATTCTATACTAGCTGATACCCGGCATGCGTTGCAATGCCAATTAAATAAATAAATTGTTTCTCCCTTCGTGTCGTTTCCCATTCGTCCCCGTTCCCCTTCCGACTCCTCTTCCTCTTCCCCTCCCGGGTTCCCTTTTCACCTTCCCATGTTCCCCCTGCCTCTCCCGCTCTCTCCTTTCTAGCGACCCCCACCCCCTCACCTCTCTCCCTCGTCAACCCTCCCGCGAACCCCCCTCCTTAATTCCCCAACCGACCCTCCCGCATACCCCTCCTTCAACTTTTTTTCCCTGCTGCCTAACTCCATAAAATACACCTATTTTTTTCAACAACTTGCGTGACCTATTTAATTTATTTTATGCAAATTTCATAATGCCAGAGCTATACATAATATTCACGGGCATGTACACAATAATTTAAAAAAAATTAATAGCAATTGGATGAAATTTAAATCGCAATCGTATGAATAGTATAGGAAATAATTTCATAATGCCAGAGGTCACTATCCTATAACCATCTCGGGTGTGCGCACATCATATTCCCAAAGTTTCATCGCAATCGGATGAGCGGTATGGCCGCGCGTAATGTACGAACAATCAGACAAACAAACGTTAATTTTTATATTATAGATTTACGCTTAACATGTAGTTAAACATTTTGACATATTTTGAGATTAGGTATTTGATATAACTTTCTACATACAAATCGTATATTATATATAAACATTCATATTTCAAGAATGGTTTGATAAGCGTGAAAAATTCAGAAAAGCGGTAATATTCTATATTTAAATTTGATGGTTTAAACTTTTTACAAATTTTGTAATTTTGCGTGTATTTTAAATATATTCCGAATTTAAGTGTAAAACAAAAATATTTCAGATACGGAATTATAAAATTTCTCCAATGAAAATCTTTTTCTAAATGACGATTTTATTTTTTCAAACTTCATGCCCGTGTTGTGGTGGTCCATTTGAAAAATAACCTTTATTGAATCTTTAAAACGGCCACCATTATGAAACGAAAACGCAACTTACTAACAATTTTGACAGACGAAATGTAAAACAGTATAGTTTAAAAAAATAAATTATTTAGTAAAAAATTGTTTGTATATTATTTATTATTAATAAAATGTTTTGACTGCCCAACTAGGAGAAATCCCGTGTAAGGACAGTCAAAGTAGTTAAAACAGGACTTCGCTAAGGTCTGTTAATAATTTAGCTTTGTTCTCTATATTTATAATTTTGAAATAAGTGTCAAATGTGTTTGTGGGGTAGAACGATGGTGGCGCCACTTCAACTGGGCCAGGGTAGGAACATAGCTCATAATAGAACATACCCTTCGTGCACTACGCCATTGATCATCTGTGGTTCCCAACGAATTGAATGACACCCAATACCACCAGCGGAGTATTTCAAAATGGTACTTGTGGCTGGTAATCTGGCGATGTCTTTTTTAGGGGCTAACACTTGGTTTGCACTCAAATAATTATGGTTTGATCACAATCCCTTGTATAATTTGCATGATATGGATTCTTGAATAATTGACTCATACAAAAGTCGATTGTTAATTATAACATCCTGATCCATTAGTTGTTCACGGCGGACGTCATGATTTAAACAACCATTGAATATGTGACGGCGGAAATTGCTGCTCGCGACTAAGAGACCAACTTGGCTTGCTGGAGCCCTTTATATAGCCCAACCTGCCAGTTACTTGAACAGTAGGCTAAAATCGTACACTCGCTGGAAACTTCTCGACTTTTCGGCGCAGCGCTATGTATTGTGCGTCGCAGCAGCGAGACCTTTCGAGAAGGTGGTCAAAATAATAATTCGGCCTAGCGAGGTAGGTAGGTGCAGCGGTATCAAGGTACATGATGACTACGCAGTGCAAAGGTACTAGGTATGTTGCTATACATTTAATAATAATAATTTGATAATTTGTAGAGCGCCGTTTTTGTGAGAAATAACCTCAAGGGCGCTGTTATTTATCTCACTAGAACACTTATTTTTATTAACATTGGCGGAAAGCAGATCAAATCCAACAAAAACCGGAGCGCCACAAAACAGTATTTAAAAATTAATAATATAAAAATAATAACTTTATTACAAAAAAAATCTAGTTGTGAACATGAAGACATTTACAAAACGGACAATTTTCTGATTGAGTTTTGTGTTGGCTATAATAATCTGCCAAACAAGCTTAATTATTAGTGTTGCATGCATTTCAATAAAACCACAAAACGGCAAACGAATAATCATCATTTTTCAATTAGTACAAAACCAAACAATCGTTGGGCAGAATATGTTTTGTTGGGATTTATTTCAATCCCAGAATGCACATTCATTTTGGATCAAATTATTGATAAGCATCTCGCTCGTGCAAATATGATTTACACCGCTTTTAAATATGACGTATGCGGCGGTGTTGCCAGATTTACATTTATTAAAAACGCAATGGAGGAAAAATATTGATGATGTGGTGTTTCTGTCATTATTGTAAATATTATATTTTATAAACGAGTTTTTTATTCCACAGAATTTGTCTTTGGGTATTTTTTTCAATTTAGTTTAGAGTAAATAAAGCAAGGATAGTACCATATATTAGGTTAGTTATTTATTATCGAACATGACAAATCAACAAAGTGGCATTTCCCCTTTGAAAATTCACTAAAAGTGATAAAAAATAACCCATAACCTAACTTAATGTAACCCAACTAACAGAGATTTTTTTTTCATAACTTGACTTTTCGAAGTACTGATGAAGTTGTACATTGTTGAGTTTCCGGTCACCAATATTTCGGTTGTGAGTCTTGTATCAAATATTAATCTTGCGCAATTTTTTTTTAACGATTATATTTGCCCCCCTCATCTTCTAACCCCTCTCCCTATGTTAATCTATGAAGATAACCTTGTTAATAGATCTCTAGAAATATATTATTCGAAACAAATATTCTGTTATTGGTAAAAAATATGTCGAGCTAATTAAGTAATGTATTACTCGTGTCTCTCTTTGTGTCTCTCGTGTCTCTTGTGTCTCTTGTGTCTTTTGTTACTCTGACGTCTCTTGCATCTCTCGTATATATTGTCCCTCATGTATTTTGTGTCTCTTGAGTCTTTTGTGCCTCTTGTGTCTCTTGTGTCACTTTTATCTCTTGTGTATCTTGTGTCTCTTGTGTATCTTTGGTTTCTTGTGTCTCGTGCGTCTCTTGCGTCTCTTGCGTCTCTTGCGTCTCTTGCGTCTCTTGCGTCTCTTGCGTCTCTTGCGTCTCTTGCGTCTCTTGCGTCTCTTGCGTCTCTTGCGTCTCTTGCGTCTCTTGCGTCTCTTGCGTCTCTTGCGTCTCTTGCGTCTCTTGCGTATCTTGCGTCTCTTGCGTATCTTGCGTCTTTTGCGTCTCTTCCGTATCTTGCGTTTGTTGACTCTCTTTATATTAATTTGTGCTTTATATAATTTTTCAATTTTTTAGTTCTTTTTAGATATTATTATTTCTTTGGCTGAGTTTTTTGTAATTTTATGTACCTATTTATTTATTATAACTGGATTATTCTCACGCATGTATTTGAGTACATTTTTGTTGCCTTTTTTATATTATTTATCATTTGATTGCGCTTTTACATATTTTTATGTATTATAAGCAATAATTATTAGCCTGAAAAAAATGTAATAAACAGTAATTGTTGAATGAAACACTAGTATATGTTGAATTATTTTGCGGGTAAGAGATAAGCCGACGTAGCTCCGTGGATAGAGAAGTGGACCGGAAATCAGAAGGACACAGGTTGACGCGCCGACGCGCCGATGCGCCTACGCGCCGCGGTGGAATGTATCTTTTCCGGGAGATTTTTTCAATGTGGATGAGTGTTTCAGGCTAATAATTATAATCTGATAAAAAGTAATTTGACTTAATTTATTTATTTTTTATTTAAGTTTCCACTTTGATATGCCTACTGCATCCCTTACAAATCAAAAATATTTCAAAAAAATATATTTACGAGTTTGGTTTGTGGTGAACAGGGTTCGTCAGGAAATTAAAATTTCATTATCAACGTTGGAGGAAGCCACATTCAATTGAGTGTTTTTTTCTATACCGTTTGCCCAGCGAGAGCCAGACTCTGAATAAATATTAATAAAGCCGTACCTAACTAATATTGATGGATTTCTTTTTAATTAACTTTTTTATTAAATCGCTTTTCGATATAAAGTTTTTATCACCAAATAAAGTGAAAAAAATCAAGTTGATTGCTTCCGGCATCAAAAAAATGTATTTGGTTAAAAATGTATTCTATTTAGAATGGTAGATGGATAGTTAATTAGAATTTTTAAATTGTGAAAATGTGTCCCAAGTGCCCGGAATAAGTAGGACTATAATCACCCAAATATAGTTTTTGGCTAGGTGCAGATAGTAAGAAGGGGAAGGAGACGGGGATAGGAAGGTGCGGAAGTACCAGTAAAGTAACCAGTAAAGCAACGTTTCGATTCTGAATGGTGCTCTTTCACCAGCACTATACTGAAAGTAACATCACTTTTCAACTTGCCGTTAATATAGGTACTATAAATATATTATTTTAAGTAAATATATTTTGAAATAAGAAAAATGAATCAAATAAAGTTTAGCATTTTTAATTGATAAATTAATGTTTAAGACAAGATTTTTATGCATAGCACAAAGGACAACAATTATTATAAGCAATCATTATTAGCCTGAAAAAATTTAATAAGCAGTAATTGTTGAATGAAACACTAGTATATATTGAATTACTTTGCGGGTAAGAGATAAGCCGACGTAGCTCCGTCGATAGAGAAGTTGACCGAAAATCAGCGGCGGCATGTATTTTTTCTCGGGAGATTTTTTCAATATGAGTGTTTCAGGCTAATAATTATTGCTTATAATAATTGTTACCGTTCGTGTCAAAGGATCGTAAACACCAAATATTAATTGTTTGCTTAAAAAACCCTTAAATACTATTTATTTTTTTACATAAACTCCACGGAGAAAGGGAAATAATTTTCCTCGGTTTATACATTATTTGGAAATGCTGTGTTTAGGGTATTTTTGAGAAGAAGAAGGGATGACGGCAAATCATTCTACATCAAAGCAGGTCGTAAAAATGAGCCGTTCTCATCTAACTATAAATTCCCGACTATGCACTTTTTTTGCACTTAGCCGAGTTTTAAACTAAATCTATCATCCCATAGTCGACAATTCTACCACTCTGCTACGTAAATTTTAATCATCCATGTTTATAACAAATAAAAACCCTTCAAAATAAAAATATCGTTATTTTTTTAACGTTTTAATTGACGCTGTTCCTAATCACCTGAAAACCGAAAATAAATTAATGGATAATAGAATTTGAAAAATAAAAAGTTTAATTCCTTTTCATAACAGATTTTGAACGGATTATTCTATATTTTCATGAATATTGTACACGGTGGCCCAAATCACACAACTCTTTTTAAGTTACTATTTTCGAATTTAAACAAATTTGTTTTTTTTTTATCGCATTATTTTTTTAGTTTATCTGGTTTGTTTTATTTACAAGTAATATGTATGAAAAAGAATCACAGTGATTCTTTAAATGCTTCTTAAGGTGTTGAAGAGAGATTTTTGCTCTATTGTAAACGAGTCGTGTTTTATTAAGGCCATTGGGTGCGCGGCGAGTTTCGAAATACCCAACCAGACTGAAAAATTATTTTTGTAATCAAAAGGTATGTCAAATGTCAATATCGCATAGGAGCTTTTTTATTTATTTATTTTTGCTTTAATTTTTAAAATATAGGCTTACTATATTATGATTTTAGAGGCAACTTGGACAATTATTTGAGAGTAAATGTAAACATTTAAAAAAAGTAATTTTTGCTACATTTTTTTTAAGTATGATGAAATGTAAAATTTAAAATATTGTTCTGTATTAGAAACAATTTTGATAGGTGTAAATTACCTATTTACATCGGAACAAAAACTTGTCTGTTATATTTTAAAATTACTTTCCAAAGAAATGCACTTTTAAATTTTTTTATTTTTTTTATATTATGTTTTATTATTTTAAAACCAAGGATTAGGTAGACTTTTTTTAATAATTATAAATAACTCACAAAAAATTCCAATGTTGCTTCCAACTTGAACAAAAACTGATTTATTTAATTACTGTACGTCATCATTTAAAAACCAAAAAAAGTAGCTCCTATCCGAGACCGAAATTAAAGCTACCTTTTTATTACAAAAATAATTTTTCACTTTGGTTGGGTATTGTGGCCTCAAATCCAAAACTACGTTTTGTATGAAAGCGGCCGCGCAGCCGGTTCTCTTAAACATCTATAACATAAACTACAACATTCCCAATTTTCGCTCGAACTTTTTCGCTTGTGTTCGAACCCAGCGTGCACAAATTATTTTATTTTATTTTTTTATTATTGTTTTTGTTATTTTCTTTTTGTTTTGTCTTTTAAATTAAATTTAATTATGTTATTAAATTTAATTATGCACGCGCGACACATTCTGACTCCCAGCTTACGCCGACCCTAATTGAACGACGGCTGGAGAAAGATGAAGGAGATGGGGAAGATGTTTATTGTACATTTGTATGATAAAATAAGTGGTTTTTACGTTGTCTGTGATTTTAGTACCGTTTTTACATAAAAATATCACAGGTGTGTCATTTTAACATTTTTTTAATGTTGCTTTCGAAAATTTTAATATATACAAAACAGCGTATTTTATAACCTTTCACAAACAGTTTTTAGTATTCGGCTACGTTTATAAAAAAATCGTTTATTGAGCTTTAATTTTTATCAATCTGACAAGTTCATTAAGACCAAAAACCTACACAAAGGCGATGCGGTTAAAATAATACAGAAATTCAAGAATCAAGATTAAGAAAGGGACGCTTAGAAGAAGTCGAGGACGCCCAAGGACGTGGCACGATCAAGTGAATCAGATACTTGAGTCGGGCCATGTCAAGAGTCAGATTAATAGAAGAGTTTGTATGAGAAGATGTATGAATGTGAATGAGGCCAGGAGTGTGTGCCAAGACCAAGTTGTTTGGCGGTCCGTCCTCTCTGCCTACCCCTGCAGAGAAACGGCGTGATGGTTAGTTAGTTAGTTAGTTTATATTAATTCTTAACAACTTTTTGGTATTACTTCTTCAGCAACTATCAGCGACTCTTTGGTGAGAGCTCGACTCTATTTGATTTTTTGCTGAAAGTTTTTTAGAAACAAATAAATAAGTGTGCATTCTTTTGTGGTCACCGTGTAAGGCAGATCAGGGTGAGGGCAGTTAATACAGATTTTTATGAATTTCATCTCCAAACCGAGTATTAATTTCACGCCTGCTGCCCAAATTAAAAGGGAAATTCGGATTAAAAATATTTAAAAAATAAAATATCTCTACACAAAGTCCAACAAACAATGATGGACGTCAAATAGAACCCAAATAAAATTTTGATGGACGTTGAAAACAATTAATTATTAATTTTGTGAGTTAAATCACAAACAGAAAAATCATGGGTCTCGAACAGGCACATCTGGGTCTCGAACCCAGGACCTTCGGCTCTCTGGGCCGCTGCTCTACCATCTGGGTTCGAGACCCAGATGTGCCCGTTCTTTTTCTGATTTTTCCGTTTCAGATTTTCGAATGAGTTTCGTTAATGAGTCTAGTCTTTGCACTTTGTTCCACTTATTTATTTTCACCAGGACCGGTTTCATTCTGTTACGGATATTTTCAGACTGGTAGTTGAAATTTTTATGCTACGGAACAAACTAGGCAGGGGTACACAATATTGTCTCATAAATTCATTACATATGTGCCTTTTAAATATATAATAGATATTTGTTTATTTTTAAGTCAATGCAGAAATAACTGAAAAACATCATTGATAATATTAATAACCGTCAAGAATTACTCCGCAGGGGTAGGCAGAGAGGGTGGACCGCCATCCATCCTCATGAGAATATGTATATAAACAGTTTCGGGCTATTGCATAATGATAATAAATTACATTGAGAACAACAATATAATATAAATAAAAAAGATTTTAAAAAATTTAACATATAACCACTCGAGCGCTTTTTTCCACAATATGGCAGTATTTCCAAAACCATGGATTGCTTTGTTGCCAAAATATGGCAATTTTTAAATTTTATTTTTCTATTAACTGCTTGGACACATCAGATTGTTTTCACGACAATTTAACGTAGGTAGACATAGGAATGACATATGCCCCGCACCTGAGTTATTAAAGCGAATAAATAATATATTGCACATTCAAAATATAAGGAAATAAATATTCTATAGGTTCTTTAAAATGTTTTAAAGTTAACGATTTAATAAAACTTCTTTTTTATAAATCCCACGAATATGTGATAATAGACAAAAGATATGTGCATTCATTGGATATATAGAACTATAATCAGCTTGTACGTCTCCATATTCAAATTCAGAGGTATGATTTTTTTAATGTGGGCGGAAAAAAATCCCTTTTAGCAATCCGAGGAAAAAGATTTAAATTGCTCTGTCGCTGCAGTGATTATTACAACATTTTCGTTAATTTATTATCACACTACTTTAAAAAACCCACACCCCACATAAATTATGAACAAGTAATAAAAAAATAAAAAATATTGGGAATACGTAAACATATGTATTACTATAACACTTTTAAATAGTATGAAAATTAAATTGATAGGCAGAAAGATTTTCACTGACCATATATATTTACCATAGAAATACATTGTTCTGATCCTATAATATTAAATGCCACTAAGTACAGCACAGATCTGTTGATCCTAGAAACGATCTAAATGCCAAAGCTATTCGTCAAATCCCATCCAACATTATCTCTAATGCTTTTTATAGTATGAGTTCAAATCTCGCTTAAACTTCGCCCTTTGATATTCTTGCAAAATTCAAAATGTATCTACGTTTGATCAATCTCCTTGTCGCCATTTTTCTGTCGTTACGCTCGTTCAAAATTGTAAAAAAATACATTAATATAATCCACGGACGTCAATGGTTCGTTTGATTAAAATCCGGAATTTCCTTTGTCCGTTTCCACATCTCAAGGGGGCCGGACTAATATATACTTTTCACCGGGCGGAGGCTATTCCATTAATATTTTTTCTCGCGTTTGTTAAAATATTTATACGCTCCAACGCGCCCTTTCTTCTGTTCAAATGTAAATCATATGTCAGCAGGGTTTTTTGTCCAGTGCTATTTTAATTAAGGTTTTGACAATGGCGAAAGAATTTAAGATGATATGTCGTCGGTTGAATACGTTATTACATTTGGATGTTAGGCTTCTTTCGTTTTTGGTAAAATGTTGTTATCAATCTATTTTTACGCTATGGGACCGTGTTAAGGCTATTGGGTGCGCGGCCGGTTTTATACAAAACGTAGTTTAGGATTTTAGGCCAAAATACCCAACCAAACTGAAAAAGTATTTTTGTAATCAAAAGGTATGTTAAATGTCGACCTCGGATAAAAGCTACATTATTTATTTTTGCTTTAATTTATAAAACATAGGCTATTAAAGATTTTAATATTTTAGAGGCAACTTGGACAATTATTTGCGAGTAAATATAAACATTAAAAAAAATAATTACACTTTATATTTTTTTTAAATATGATGAAATTTAAAATTTGAAATATTGTTTTTTTTTTAGAAACAATTTTTATAGTTGTAAATTTAAATTACAAATTACCTATTTACATCGAAACAAAAACTTGTCGTTTGTATAATAAAATAACTACCCAAAGAAACGCATTTTTAACAGTTTTTAATTTTATTTTTCATTAACTACATTAAAACCAAGGATTAGGCAATTTTTTTTTTAATTATAAATAACTCACAAAAAAATTCCAAAGTTGCTTACAAAATGAACCAAAACTGATTTCTTTAATTACCTTTCCGTCATCATTTAAAAGCAAAAAAAGTTGCTCCTATCCGAGATTGACATACCTACATATTTGACCTACCTTTTTATTGCAAAAATATTTTTCAATTTGGTTGGGTATTTTGGCCTCAAATCCAAAACTACGTTTTGTATGAAAGCGGCCGCGCAGCCGTTCCTCTTAATCTATCTGATAAACACTGAACCCATAGGGGACGGACTCCTGCATTTGCAGTGTTAAAAAATGGTGCCCAAGCACGGTCTAAGCACCACAATTGCAGTGCAGTTTTTTTTCTAACAGTAGGTCTATCTAGGAGGCTCTGAAGAAAAAAATCCCTCAAGGTTTATGTCACATTTGGAGATGCTGTGTGGAGGGTCTTTGTGAGAGGAAGTTCTGGAAAGGAAAAGTAGTATGAAGTGTGAGTAGGAATCTGGAGGTCAATGTGTCGAAGAATGACGGAATTATGAATCCATCCCTCCCACTGCAATGAAAGGGATGGATCGAGAGTCCGGCTGGAGAAGTCCAGGTTAGGTCTCCTTCAACTAGTTTCTCCCAATGCATTCGCTGCCAACATAGCATACCACTTGGGGTGACTTATAGCAGAGGTGTTGGTCATCCAATAAATGGTTCCCGGGGCGACGTTCCCCATAACCGCCTCCCAAATTGAACCACACTGTCGACCTTATCCGTTAATTTTGTCTTCAGATATTAGGTTCATTCCTGGGTTAGTTGCACACAAAATAAAATAATATACGAGTGTACTTTAGACCACCCGACCGAAGTAAATACTTATTTAGTAATATAATCTAATTTTCTTTCTGGCACCGAATAAAACCATTCCAATCATCAGTGTATAAGAATCTTTACTGAAGATTCGTTTGGATTTTTACCAATGATCATGACAAATCAGTCGTTTCGATGCAATGAGTTCGCACAATCTAAACGAAAATTAAATCAACAATCCCATTCTAAGCGTAATTACCAAAATAAAATTAATCAAATTTTCGTTTAGAGTGTGCATTGAAACGACTGATTTGTCGTGAGGATTGGTAACAATCCAAACGAATCTTCAATATAGATTCTTATACACTGATGATTGGAATAGTTTTATTCGATACCAGAAAGAAAATTAGATTATATTACTAAATAAGTGTTTACTTCAGTCGTATGGTCTAAAGCACAATCGTTTTTTTTTTTATTGATGTTTAGTTTTGTTTCGGCCTTTACACAATCGACTCACCAAAAATGATAAATAAATATATATTAACATGTTTTTCATCGTTTGACAAAAATGCTGCATTAGATATTTTACACCGTTTACATTGTTTTTATGACGTCATCCAAGAGATAGCTATTTTGAAGTTTATAAGACTTAATGTATGTAGGCAGGTGAAAAAGATTGGTATTACAGAATAATAATAATTTAATTTGCTTGGGTAGTGGTGTACTGTATCGTAGGACTATGTTGGGGGATGTGTGGGGACTGCAGGCGTTGAAAACTATTAAGAACCAAATTGAACACACTGTCCGTCTGTAATAATAAATTCAAAAGTGCGCTCCTCAAAATGATTTGCATACATAAGCAGAATTGAAGGGTGATTTATTTATTTTTACGTCAGCGTAACGCGTGTTAAATTGGCCGTATGCGACACATTTTGACAGTTTTCTTAAATTCAGTATTCCGTATCGCGCTATCGAGCTAAATACTGTTCTTATGTTAAGGCACAAAAACTTAAAGTACTTAGCCTAACTCCAGATACTACGGTGTTTTTTGCGGCGTAATCCTCGTTAAGAGATGTCAGATGCGAGAAAATTTGCAAATCCAATGTCAGCGCGTACAAAAATCAAAATAATACGATTAACGGATGGTAATTTATGGACGCTTGTTACTTGTGTAATACTTGTTTTTAAGTAGGTAATTAGTCCATTTAACACACAACAGGCAGCCATTGAAAACCACAGAAATTTGACAGCTGATAACGCGCGACGGACGACTTCAGATATTCGACGAATTTTGCATTTTTGTCTTAATTGTCTCGTAACGCTGTCTTAACACAAACGATAACACAAAAGATACAGAATAACCCTTCTGGCTCAAGCAACAATAAAGCAACTTCAAGAAACGCTTGAATTTTGATTATAGGTATGTACGTATATTTATTCACAAACTGATTGTGAAATCAAAGAGGACTTAATTACCTTGCTGATGGGTGATCCCACAATGTTCTAAATAAATGCTTCGAAACACTCGGCTACAAACTGATAAATAAAATGATTTCAAATATGTGCATTAATCATCATCATTATCACAATTGGCTCGACAACCATAGGTGGGTCTTGGCCTCCTCGAGTCTTGATCCACTCATCTCTGTTTTGTGCTAGTTCTCTCCAGTTTGGAATCTCCAACGTAGTAAGTCTTTGAGGACGTCGTCGTTCAATCTTAATTTTGGTCTTCCCAGGCTCCTTCGCCCTACAGGTCTAGATTTTAGCAGGGACTTTGGTGCTTGATGCTCTGTCATTCTTTCCACACGACCCAGCCACCGAAGTCTTCCCAACTTTATAAATTGTGTCACTTTTGGTTCCTTAAACAGAGTGTAGAGCTCATCGTTGTAACGTCTACGCCAAAATCCATTTTCTAGAATCGGTCCAAAGGTACGCCTTAAAATTTTTCTTTCAAAAATGTCCAGCGCTTGCTCATTTCTCTTAGTAAGTACCCATGTCTCAGCTGCGTACGTGAGCACTGGTCTAATAAGAGTTTTGTACACAAATATCTTGGGGTTTCTGGACAACAGTCTGGATTTTATCTGCTTTTGTAGGCGGAAGTAACAGCGATTTGCGCTCACTATGCGCTTCTGAATCTCCTCTGTAGTATTATTGTTCTGAAGCGATCTACACACCATGCTGCGAACAGCAGCTATTAGCAGCTGGCTAAAAATCGAAGGTTGGAGGTTGTCTCCTGTCTCTTTTCTCCTCATGTGAATCCGTAACACTCTGTTTCACGTTGACTGCAAATTGAAAAAAACCGTCTGCCGTTAGTACCAACCGATGCGCCGCAGTGAAATGAGATGGTGATATTGAATTTGTTGTGTTAATAAAAGAGACAGAAGACAACGTGAAACAGAATGTTACGGGTTCGCACGAGGAAAAGGGAGACGGGAGACAATAGCCAGCTGCCAACAGCCCGATATGTCGGGCTGTTCGCAGCATGGTGTGTAGATCGCATTAGTTATCAGGGATCCTAGGTATGTGAAGCTTGGTACCGTTTCAAAAATTTTGACTTCCACATGAGAGAGTTGGTGTTCGTTGGGTGCATCCTACGGCCATGTATTTGTTCTTTTGCTGGTTAACTACGAGACCCATTTTTTTGGCAGAATAAAATAAGTGTGCATTAATAAAAAATATTATTAAAGAAAAAGATACCACTAATAATCTAAATGAAAATATGAAAATGAACAAGACACAGAAAATATAACGGTCGCAACTGGGAATAAAACCCAGAACCTCTCATTTTTGCGGGACTCTACCAATTCTAAAAAATATTGTTTTCATCTTCACGCCCGTCCTCTAAAGTCGTAACATCTTTTGTATTGCGGTAGGTGGCAGTGCGTTGAATGGAATTGAAATTCTGGATTTCAGTGATTAAAATATGTGTAATTCAGTGTTTTACATTCTGAATAATACTGTTACTTTCAAATTTTTGATAAATATACCGTTAAATCTGAAATATGCTTTCATTTGAATGATCTTTCAATACGGAGCCTACACGGAGAAAAATGTTATTCTAAAATACGATAATTTTATTGGTAAAAACGGGACTGAAGTTCTTACGAACAAATTAACAGGGTTTCAATGTTTATTGGCGGGAACAAGTAAGAATAATTTGTTGATATACGTAATTTTGTACGTATAACAACAAATTATTTTTACATTTTCCCGCCAATAAACATTGAAACACTGTTAATTTGTTCGTAAGAACTTCAGTCCCGTTTTTAACCGTTTTTACCAATAAAATGGTCGTATTTTAGAATGACATTTTTCTCCGTGTACAAAACATAGCAGGTATTTTCAAAAATGTGTTGCGTAAAAGGAAAATAATAAGATTTACAATGGTAGAATTGGTAGAGCGTCGTCCCGGTAAGACGTGAGATCTGGGTTCGAGTCATCCCAGTTGCGACCATTATGTTTTATTATTTTTCTGTGTCTTGTTCATTTTCATATTTTAATTTAGATTATTATTGTTATCTTCTTCTTCAATGATATATTACATTCGAAAGAATAACCAATTCAAAGAATTAACCTTCAAAGTACCCGTAAAAATTTTTCTTATAAAAAAAAAAAATAAGACGTAAAATGAAAAATGTCATATCCTAAAATAAATGTCATATCGAAAATGTCATATCCTAAAATATTCGAGGCGGATAATTTTTTTATTTTAGCTCGCTATGATAGGACTATGACGGCCGGCGTAGTCCAGGGGCAATTCTTTGGGCTCCCATTCCGAAGGCCATGGGTTCGAACGCAAATAAATTTTATTTGAATTATTTGTGTTATTTCACAATTAATTAATAAAAAAAATAATATACCTACACTTTATTTGCGGCACGTTCAAGGGTGGAAGATACTCTTAGTATCGCCCTGGTGTATGACCACCATTCAGAATTGAAACGATGCTTGAAATGGGGTTAGCCGTGTTTAGTGACTAGATCTGAATAGCCAGGTACTTCCCCACCTTCCTCTTCCCCATCTACAGCCACACAACATATCCCAATTGAAGATGCCATAGTCTCACTGGCTCAGTACTCTTGTGAGGTGTTCACTATAAAAAAGCTCCACCCAGGAAGCCCTTAGAAAAATTCTAAGAGTTTTGTGTCATGTCCATCTGTGGGGATGCTGTACGGAGGGTTTTTCTGAGGAAAGAAAGTAGATTATATTTTGGGAAGAAGAAAGTCAACGTCTCCAGGAGTGACCCAAGGTGATATTCAGGTAGGTCAAATGGTCTCCCTCATCCAGTCTCTCTTAATAGGTGGATAGATGCATCCACCGCTTTTAACTGAACCATGTCAAATGGTCCAGTTAAAACAGTACTTTGCTACGGTCAGTCAATAAGGTTTTTAGAAAGCGCGACTAGAATTCTGAAATTTGTTCTCTTTGTTGTTAGTTAAGATTTTTCCAAATATCTTCTGATATGATTTTTATCAAGAGATAATAATAAATTGTACAAACAGTGCCCCTAATAATAACGATGATTCGTGTCTATTATTTTTCTAGTAAGCGAAGAGATCGCGAATCTTACGTCGTTGTTTTCATAGGGATTGTTAAAAATACAGGCATTTGGTACGATGATATGTAATACTAAGACTTAATACCATAGTAACGTTGATTAAACATTTACTTCAAATGTAGGTATTTATAAAATGAATGGAAAATTAAGTTTGTGATGCAGGCTGAAAAAATAGATTGCAGAATAAAATTTATTATTTACATAATACATTTTATATTTTTACTCGACTTAGGTATGTTTTTAACTACAGCAGAAACTTGCTTTTTATCAATAGGAGAAAAAATCCCCAACCACCAACGCTCTTCGCTCATGGAGACACCGAAACCAAAGTAAAAGTGATTGGGAAATGCATCGGACTAGCGACTAGCACGACGAGTTGCGAGTGACTGGTTGGGTTACCGTTGACAACGGGTTTTTGAGAAGTTGTGTATTGTGCGGACCGTCACATTGAAATACACAGGATAGCGACTTGAGTTGCAAACTGTTTTTTTTTTTTGTTTTTCAGTTGCCCGTGATCGAATGCACACAAGTTAATTTATATTTGTATAATTCCTTATTTGAAAATTTAAAAAAAGTTACTTAAAAAATTGTCGTTTATAAAAATTTTGTTCTTACCGCACAAGAGTCCCAACTGCTCCCATTTGAAGGCATCCCCAATTTGGGTATATTGTGAGGCTGAAACTAGTAAGGAGGGGATAGAGATGGAAAAGAGGAAGGTTAGAGAGTACCTGAGTATTCAGATCTGGTCACCAAACACGACCTTCTGATTTATAAAAAAAAGCATTTTCAATGATAAGCTTTATGTTATTTCAAAAGAAAATGTGTTAAGAGAAAGAAAAAACACAAAAAATAAATTAAACCTGTTTGAAGTTCGGAATCTTTATTACTTCCTCTGAGTTCTAACTTCCATTAACTTGGATTCGTCTGTTTACCTTTACAAGAAACACGTAGCCCGACGAGTAATTAAAAGTGTTAAGAGAGGGTCTCTTACTTTGAGCAGGAGTTAAGCGAAAGTTATGAAGCTAGTACCTTTCCAGAAGTGACTTGGATTGTATAACTGTAGAAACGAGACTGCGCAACTGCACGATGGCAACGCTGATTTTAACTGGCTGATACCCGGCATGTCAATTAAATAAATAAATAAAAAATCCCTTCGTGTCATTTCCCATTCGTCCCCGTTCCCCTTCCGACTCTTCTTCCTCTTCCCGCATTCCCCCACCCCTATCCCGCTCTCCCCTTTCTGCGACACCTTCCCCCTCACGCATTTCGCTTCCACCTTCTTCGTCTTCCCCTGTCCCTCGTCCCCAGTCACATGAAGCCCCCCTTCTTAATTAACTCAATAAAATACACCTATTTTCCAACAACTCGCGTGACCTATTAAATTTTTCCATGCAAATTTCATAATGCCAGACCTCACTAGTATATATATATATATATATATGCAGAAATATTGACGGGCATGTTCACAACAACTCAAAAAAAAATTATAGCAATCGGATGAAATTTTAATCGCAATCGTATGAATAGTATAGGAAATAATTTAATAAAGCCAGAGTTCACTATCCTATATCCATCCCGGGTATGCGCACATCATATTCCCAAAGTTTCATGGCAATCTAATATTATATCGCAATAAATATTCATACTAACTACGGTAAGCAATCTATCAGTTATGAGGGCGGCAATTTATATAATTGCCTTCCAGTTGATATTAAAAACGAAAAAAGTGTGTGTAAATTTACAAAAAAAATTATTCATTTTTATTCACAAAAAACAATGTAGTGAAAGTGAATAATATTGAAAGTGAATGAATAGTATTGTAATATATGGTATGATGTTGTATGATAATATAATGTTATGCAAATTCTAGTTAAGTAAGTGAAAATGTTATTTTCTTTTTTTCTGGAATAAAAAAACTTTAAACTAAAATCGGATCAACGGTATGGCCGCGCATAAGGTGCGAACACACAGACAAACATTAATTTTTATATTATAGATTTGGGAGGCGGGTGTGGGTACAGCCGCCCCGGGAACAATTTATTGGATAACCAACCTTTCTACCATACGTAACCCTAAGTGGTTCGTTACTTTTGGTGAGGAGTGGGACCTCTGCAGCCGGACATTTTCGACCCATAGTCTTGCACCGAATTGGGAGGAATGTCCAATTATCCTGGACACATTGACCCCTAGATTCTTAACCAGCCCTCAAATTTTTTTCTTTCCAGAACTTCCTCCGCATCTTTCCCTTAAAAAATATCCTCCATACAGCATTCCCAAAGATAACACAGGTCCTGAGGGATTTTTCTCTCATGGCCTTTTGTGTGGAGCAACTAAAGCAAAAAAACTATATATTAAAGTTTGTTACACCTAAATCCTAACAGTTTCCCACATAGATCGGTAAGTGGCTGAGTTGGCATCGCGGTTGAGTCCCACCCGGTTCGATTTCTCGGCTGGCTAACGCCGTTCTTCCATGGAGCTTTTTTTTTTCTTTTATAGAGAAACCTTACAAGAGTCCCAACTGTTCCTTTCCGGAGCCAGTGAGACTACGGCATCCCCAATTGAAGTATGTTGTGAGGCTGAAGGTAAGTGGGGAAGGGAAGGAGATGGGGAAGAGGAAGGTGGGAAAGTACCTGGCTATTCAGATCTAGTCACTAAACACGGCTAAAGCCATTATTAAGTAACGTTTCAATTCTGAATGGTGGTCTTACACCAGAATGATACTGAGAGTATCTTCCACTCTGGAACGTGCCGCAAAAATTACATATATTTTTTTATTAATTAATTGTGAAATAACACAAATTAATCAGATAAAATTTATTTGCGCACGTCGGGTTCGAACCCGCGACCTTCCGAATGGAAGTAAAATGTCTTACCACTCGACCACGGACGGTCGTCAAGCTACTTTCAAGCGACGCGATCGCCGCTCGTCTGTACCTTCCATACTATTATTAGTGTTTCGGAAACGCCGCTGCGCGCTGCAATAGCTAAATAGTATGACAGGAAGCGGGTAGCGGCGATTTAGTCGCTTGTTAGTAGCTGCGTGAACGAAGGGCGTAAGTCTTCCATCATAACCTAAGAGTATGGATATTAGAGAGACGGCATGTGCAGTGTGCCCGCGCGCTCCAAGTGTGCCTTTTCGAGAATTTACCCACACGGCTGACGGTTTCTGGCCGTTTAATACGTTCCGACATTTTTACGACAGCAGCCATTTTCCATGGTGACAGCCAATGTCGACCATATGGGTAAACTTCTCGAAAAGGCACACTTGGAGCGCGCGGGCACACTTCACATGCCGTCTCTCTAATATCCATACTCTTAGATCATAACACAAGCAATATTTTTCGCTTTTTGTATTGGTACTTGGAGATTTTCAAATATTGTCAGTATATTCCTAATCCGAGAATGTTTGTCTTTCTTAAAACAAAAAAAATGAATAAATAAAAGATAATAGAAACAATGAGAGATTTGGCATGGTCATCTGTAGGTAGAAACAACACTGCGCAGATGCGATTTTAAGCAGTATGAGCGAACAATGTTGGCGACACATTAGTGCTAGTACTAGTTCACAGCCCATTTTTTTTTATCTATGAATGTAACACGTCCCATTTTAGTATTTCATTACGACGGAAGCAAGATCAAGACAAACTCAAGTGGAGACGTCTGTCAAGACATCGCAGGAAGGAATGTTTACTGAGTTTTACCTTATTTTAGATTGAGAACATGACTAATTATTAATTATAGGGAGCAATTTGTTAAAGATTAAAGTTCCGGAGTCAAATATTTACGTCAAACTATCAAAAGAAGAAAACAAAAAAAAATTGTTGAGAGAATTGGTCATCTACTCCATAGTAAATTCTAAATAAGTTTCTTAAATTTGAGGTAAGCTCAATTGTTCCTTACTTACTTAATCATATGTTTTCATATATATAATATATTTATTCTGTCTCAGCAGATGGCCAAATTTGTACCGGACGAGGTCGTGGAGGAAATCGAAGACGAGGATGTTACAGCTACAACAGTCTTCGTTTTCTATTTCGCCGCAGTAGTACGTCGCTCAATGTTGTGTTACTCCCTCAAGCCGCATAATAAAATGACGATGAAGGGAGTCAGGGGATCTTAAATTTAGAAATTTCACTATCTTGTATGGGGCCTAGGAGTTGTAAGATTGTATTAATTGGCTACATTATTTTTTTTCCATTTCATTTCAGGGCCCACGTCATCTTTGAGGATGCTCTGGAAGGTCTTTTTAGGAAAGGAAGGAGAGGAAGTTCTGGGAAGGAAAAATATGTGAGAGTTTGGCAGGAATTTAGGGGTCAGTGTGCCTATGAGTGACAGACGGCACACTGCGGTGCAAGGCGATGCTCCAAGAGAGTCCTGCCGGAGAGGTCAAAAGTCAACCAGTCTCTCCAGATCCGGCCTGTCATACAGTTGGTAGGCCACCGCGAAGATGCGTACAAATTTTACCCCTTAAACCCAGACATCAGTGGCGGTCCGGGAAGTTTTCAGTGAGCTAGAGTGCCAAGTTTGAAAAAAAAAATCGACGTTACTGACGTTACTGCAGCTGAAAATGATTTTTTTTTTTTTTCAAAATTGCTCTGTTTTGTATGAAGATTTTCAGGATTTTTTCAGTTTGGATCCATAAACCGAAAGAACTTCATACAAGAAGTTGAAATTTTGAAAAAAATATATAATCCATTTTCAGTTACAATAACTTCAGTAACGTCGTTTTTTTTTCAATTTTGGCACTCTAGCTCACTGAAAACTCATGGACCGCCCCTGCCAGACTCCCATGCTAAATCACCAAAAGTAGCGAACCACTTGGGGTGAACCATGGCAGAGGTTTTGGATATCCAATAAATGGTTCCTGGGGTGTGGTTACCCATATCCATTACCAAAATTGAAGTTATTATTAATTAAAGTTATTTCTTATGATTTGGAAGGTAAGGTGAAAGGTACAATTTATTATGTTGCTTCTATTCACGAGTTAAAAAATAAGAAAACAAATTAAAACTTAGATTAAATTTCTCTCGAATCATATCTCCATATTAATTTCAACGCGTAGATTTGCTTTAATAACCTACATCTTCTTGAAACTAAACAAACTCAAACGGAATTTAGAAATACGCCAATGAGTAGAAAGCAAATAATACTTGTAGGGGAATTTTAAGAACGAATGTATAAACAAAGTGACCTTTTTACATGTGTGCTTATATTGCTGGTATTTGGACTATTTGGAGATCTACTTTAATCAGATGCGACCGAAGATCTTGAAATGCAGTCTGCGTATTACGGGGATAATCAAAAAAGGTATTCACAACCATTGGTGTTCGAAATTTATTTTACTTAATTATTTTACTGAAACTAATTCGATTCAGATCGGTGATTTCTTTCTTGGGCGTTACTGATATGGTCCATAAACCTAATTAATAAAAAAAGCACAATTTCTTCATAATAGATAAAAAGATAATTGAAAAAACACTCATGCAACCTCCTTTTTTCAAATTATTTCCAGGTGATGCGGTCAACAGTCAATACCGACAACATCATTTGAAAAAAAATTACTCTACGTATATTTTACAAAAACAAATATTAAAATTTTGTTATTGGACAAATTAGAGACGTCAGAAATTTATCTTCAAAATGAATAACCATTTTGTAAATGTCTGAAAATAATATAGAAGATATCTAGCAAACATTTTAACAAATGAAAAACAGGTTTCATTTATTATAATAGGTTTGGACCGATTTCATCTTTGAGGATGCTGTGTGGAGGGCTTTTTTAGGAAGGAGAGGAGTTCAGGAAAGGAGAAAGGTATGAAGTGTGGGTTGTAATCTGGCCGTCATTGTGTCCAGGAGTGATGGACGTATGAATACATCCTGATGTGCAAGGCGATGATTTGAGATAGTCCTGCTGAGGGATGTCAAAAGGTTTCCCTCAACCAATATCTCCTGATCCGTTCTACCACGCAGTTAGAAAGCTGACATACAAAAAAGGACACCTCACCCCATGAACCCGGGTGCCCCTGATAAGTCGTCAAACACAGCGAGAAAACTATTAGATAATTATTTCAATTTTAAAAACTAGTAATTATTTCACTTGCGATATGTAGGTACGTGTATGTTTACATCTTATTACGAACCGAATGAAAATGACACCCGTAAGTGAATTATTACTACAACCATACAAACTTGTCGTCTTTTCTACACTAGTTACAATAAAAAGCGTAAGCAAGACAGACGGCCGTTTTGGATAACTTGGCTACACCAATACATTAATTCTAAGCAGTTGTATTGCTTCCAACTCCAATCGCGTCACCTATACCAATAAATGGTTTTTCAAATTAAAACCAGTATAACCACTGGAGCGACAGAACAATTAAAATATTTTTTCTCGGATTGCTAAAGGAAATTTTTCCGCCCACATTAAAAAAATCATACCTCCGAATTTGAATATGGAGACATACAAACTGATTATAGTTTCATGTAGCCAATGAATTCACATATCTTTTGTCTATTATCACTTTGTAGGATTTATAAAAAAAAATATAATTAAATCTTTAAATTTAAAACATTTAAAAGAATCTAGAGAATATTTATTTTGTTATATTTTGAATGTACAATATATCATATAGTCGTTTTAATAAATTTTTTTTTTTGAAAATTTACCATATTTTGGCAATAAAGCAATCGGTGGTTTTGGAAATAGTGCCATAATGTGGCAAAAAGCTCTCGAGTGGTTAAAAGAGTATTACTTGACTATAAGATGAATTAACCTGGTAATCAGCTCATCTCTGATCAAGCAACCATCATAGTTGGCACATCCTATAAAGAACAGATTTTTTCTGATGGCCTCATGTGTGGATTTATTTAAAAAAAAAAAACAAATACAAAAAAATGTTTATTCCCCCATCTCGAAGATGACACATGTACACCATCCGAATACTTGACTATCAGATGTCAGGCGAATACCGCCCCTCATTACAGTATGCGGCGCATGCAGACTTCGCGGTACAGTTCCCAATACTGGCAAACACCGCATAACCATAGTTATTATACCATTCTAATTAGTCCTAGCCGAGACAGAGGTTAGTATTATGATTAACAACCAGCGGGAAACAGACGTCTGAAGAGGTAATGGAAATATAACCACATTTGAATAAGTTTTGAAGATTTTGATGGGATTCTTAGAACTTCTATGAGTTTTGAAAACTTGTTTTAACTGTTAGTTCTGTGAACAGTACACCTCGCGTTCAAAAAAGTATGTTTAATCTAATTTTATATTATTTAATAAATCAAAACCAAATTTTCTTCTGATAACTTGTTACATAACGTCTGTTGGGGACAGAAATCGGTCCCGCAAAGCGGAAGGAAAATGGATAAGACGGGATTGTCGACTTACCGCTTTTCTTCCTTCGCTTTTCAATATCCGCTGGTTCTCACTTCAAATTTAACTCACTAGCATACGATTGAATTTTATTTTCATAAGTTTCCGACACGGTCGAATAACAGCTCAGTATTCAACACTGAGATGTTGACAGGAAGAGGTGATAATTTGAACTGATAAATACTGTGACATTTTATTGTACCTATTCAGTCGACAATGAGGCTTGTTAGACCCGCGATAAAGTATGGCTCCGAATGCTGGACCATGTACAACTTCTACACCAGACTATTGTTAGACCCGCGATAATGTATGGCTCCGAATGCTGGACCATGTACAACTTCTACACCAGACTATTGTTAGACCCGCGATAATGTATGGCTCCGAATGCTGGACCATGTACAACTCCTATACCAGGCAACTTGAATCAGCAGAAATGCGAATGCTTAGATGGTCGGCAGGAGTGTCACTAAAATATAAGATTAAAAGTTCACGCATTCGTGGTAGCCTAGGTGTCACGGACATAAACAATAAGCTAGAGGAACGACAGTTGAGATGGTATGGTCACATAAAACGGAGACCACCAGACCACACAGTAAAGCAGGCAATGTCTATGGAGCTTCATCGACAGTCATCCAGAGGAAGACCAAATAACTCCTGGATGACTCAATGCTCCAAAATTCTACGTAGATGATGTATGAAAGTAATACCCAGAACCAAAGCAGCTACAACCTGAGAACGAGGAGAACCGACCCCAACAGCCTGCGTAGGCAATGAGTTGGGACAGTGTAAGGAAGAAGAAGTCGACAATGAGGGTAAGGAACAAACGGATTTTGTGGGTAGAATTTATTTTGGGAAAAGCTACAAAAGGATGAATGCAACAAGCTCCACACAGGAAACTCCGAGGGAAAATCTTTCAGCGCCTTTACATGTCATATTTGGGGATGCTGTGTGGATGTTATTTTTAAGGAAAGGTACCATAGGAAGTTCTAGGAAGACAGGCGCGAGGGATGGTAGGAATCTGGGGGTTAATATATCCAGGAGTGATGTACCTGTGAATCTATTCCTCCCACTTTTTTACATTAGCTTCACACAGTAAACTCCGAGGAAGAAATCTCTCCATGCCTTTTAACCCGTTTAATCACAGGAGACCATATTTGTCCCAGCTCACATAGGTCTCACAGAAATCGTTGTTTCCCCCTTACTACCATAGTCAGAAATTTGATCTAAACGGTATTGGAAAGAGAATACAACAAACTATATATGCAAATCTAAAAGAAAACCACAAAAAATTGAAATTTACCCATTTCTGAAACCAAAGTTTCCGATAGCAATTTGAAAAAAATTATAGAACTTGGTGAATTTTTTAAGATTTTTTTTTACATGAAACGAAAAAAAGTGAGGTGACAGTAAGGTTTATAATTCATTTATCTAATGAAATAAGTATGTGTTTTATTTATTTTTCATTATCAGTAATTTTAGTTAGAAAAAAAGTAAAGTGAGGCATTTTGAACACTTTTTGAAGATTTCGCAAAAAAAAAAATTATTTAAAAAAATACGTAGTAATTTTTAATATAGAAATTTGAAAGCCTATTTCATCACCTTTCGAAAACAGTTTTTAGTTTTCGAATACGTTAACAAATGTTCCATTTATTTGGATTTTATTGCAAAGCGGTAATATTTTTAGCCTCTGACAAAATACGCCAATTTTTTTAAGGGTTAATGTCATACTTGGGGATACTGTGTGGAGGGTATTTTTTAAGCAAAGAAACAATAGGAACTTCTGGGAAGGAAAAATGTGTGAGGGGTGGTAGGAAACTGGGGGTTAATTTGTCTAGGAGTGACGGACGTGTGAATTGTGAATCCATCCCTCCCATTTTTTTACATTAGCTCCACACAGAAGACCCAGAGAAATACAATCTCTCAGGGCCTTTCTACGTCAAATTTTGAGATGGAGGGTCTTTTTAAGGAAAGGAACGATGGGAAGTTCTGGGAAAGAAAAAGGTGTGAGGCGTGGGTAGGAGTCTGGGTTCAATGTGTCCAAGAGTGACAGACGTGTGAATCCATTCCTCTCACTGCGATGCAAGACGATGAGTACAAAGAGGCCAGCTGGAGAGGTTAAAGGGTCTCCCACAACGGTAAAAAAGTTCGCAAAAGTGTACAAAATAACAAATCACAAAACATTTTCTCATAAGTCTCTTATAAATGCACGAGTTAATGGCCCCTTCTGAAACATCGAAACTGGTACCGTACCTATACTTAATGTACTGAACCTTATTTTTTCGGAATAATAATGTTTATAAATCACGTTTTGTACCCTAAGCTATACTAATCTTGACGGATACACCAAAACTAAACGCCGGAAACTATGTAAATTTGACTAATTATTGTATTGAAATAATTCGTAAACACGCACTTCACCACAATCTACACATCTGCCCCGATGATGAACAATAATTTCCGTTCAAAAAAAATACGTAAGAATTCTAGCTTACAAATCTGGAGTACATCGCAATCTCGGTAACTATACTAAAAGACTTACTTTCTTTAGAGAAGTCTCACTCGCCAAAAGAAGAAACGTATCAGATATAATCTCTCTGTTTAAAATCATTAACAATGTGTATGATTCATCTTTAATTAATCAAATTAATTTTAATATAAGGCCGAAATCCACAAGAAATCCGGCAACCTTTTGGATCGACACATGTCGTAGTAATACAAGTTTTTTCAAACCAACATCAAGAATGACTCGATTGTACAATAGGTACTGCAATCTTCAAGACTTAGATATATTTTCAAACTCAATTAATACCTTCAGAAGGAACTTACACATACTTTTACCAGATGATCTCCTTACTTAAGCCATTTTATTTTTTTTAATTTCTAACAATTACTACTTGTGCATTGGCTCCGCAAGAAATGTATTTGTATGTCCAAGTGTAAGTACATGTATGCATATACATATATATATGAGTACGTTGTGCACATATATTCATATATGATTATGTGAGTATATTTGTGTGTGTATGTATGTATGTATGTGTGTGTAAGTATGTATATATGTATATGTATATTATATTTATAAGTATGTATGCATTTTTCTTCCTAATAACTGATTTCGATCCTCCTTATTTTTATATACATATTTGAAATTAAATTTATCACTCTTGTAACTAACCAATCATTATTACGTAAAGAATATTGAGATGAATGTTGTGCTCACCTATAATTAGAAACATCATTACAACCATGTATAAATGTAAATTACTGTAAAAATTATGTGATGTATTCTGTTGGCGAGCCAATAAATAAATAAAAAATATAAAGCTGTCCGAGATCTTGGCTTAAGAAGACGAAAACGCAACACGGCAATAATATCATGGTAAGCATATTATTGCACTCACTAGCAGGTAAAAACCCGCTTCCACGGGAAAACTATAGTACGAAAACTTCAATAGTTCTATTTGACAGTTATAGATGGCATCACTTCCGTTTGAATCTAGTACGTGGAGCGAGTGTGTACAAAAGACGTTAGCGTATTAATAATATCGATTTTTAGACGATCTTAGACTTCGGCCAAAAAACAGGTCCTAAAAATAATTCTGGTTAGGGGTTTCTTCGTATAAAAAACAATCAACGAAAACAGGGGCTTCAAAGAAAAAATATAGGCATCACCCTTAGGCTAAAATGCCTTACAGACAGTATTTCTTTCTCGTTAAAAATTGTAAGGGCGCTGTATTTTATATTTTTGAATATAGGGTATAAATTTCCTTTAATTATTCTGGGTAGAAATATATTTTTTTTAATACCGCTACTGTCAAAGAAACCTGTATTGTTCGGTTGTATCGGTAATTATATCGTGTAAAATTATCTTTATTTTAAGATGTTCTATCCTTTAGAAATTGGCATAATAACTGAATCGTACATTAACGCAACAAAAGGCCAACCCCCAAAAAAATTTCAACCTAACTTTGAAGGGTTGAAAATTAAACAAAGGTAAAAAAATATTTTTAAACAATTTATTTATTTTCGTATAAGTACTATTTAATTGATAAGGTTTCATAAATAGGCAATAAAACACATATAAAAGGATTAAATTTTAATTTAATTTAATTTTAAATAATAATGACGAAAAAATTGAAAAAGTAATTCAAATCAATAAGTTGATTCAAAACTAACTTTTACAGCAAAATGATTCACATGTGCTAAAACTGATAAAAAAAAAGGAATTTTCTTAAAAGACTGTGGAATAAATTACATTGAATTACCTACTACAGAGCTCTTTTTTAAAACTATAGTTGGTCCACATTATTTAGATTACTACGTTGTCCAATGAAGGTTACTTGAACAAATTAGAAGTTATACAGAACAGAGCTGTGAGATAACAAATAAGCAGTAAAAGCCGAGATAAATTGGATTCCAATAAAAAAAGAGACCGCTATTTTTGAGTACAAAGTGTGAAAAACCAAATGCTAAATACTTTAAGGATTGAAGAAAAATACATAAATAGCAGTAATTGTTGAATGAAACACTAGTATATATTGAATTATGTGGTAGGTAAGAGATAAACCGACGTAGCTCATTGGATAGAACAGTTGACCGGAAATCAGAAGAACATGGGTTCGAGTCCCGTCGGCGGCATGTATCTTTTCTCGGGGGATTTTTTCAATGTGGATGAGTGTTTCAAGCTAATAAATATTGTTTATAATAATTGTATAAACTAACTAAAAAAAAAACCAAGACAATCTAGCCGGGAAGTCAATTTTCTTTGGTCTATAACGAGTAGAGCTACTCGCTACGGTTTGATTAATCGACATTGAGAGGGTAAGCGCTGGACCTACATTAATCTCTATCTCGACTAGCCGCAGGAAGGGTTAAAAATGGAAAGAAATAGTTCTTGCTATTAAAACTAAGTGTCTGCGTGTATTGGGGAAGATTTATTTAAAGTGGAATGAAGATATTATTAAAATTGGGTAGGTAATTTAAAAAAAACCGAATGAAGTAGGTGTAGAGTTAAGAATCCATTTTTAAAAAACGTTGAAAATTGTTAAGAGAGGAATTTGGAGAATACATTTGGATGGACCAAATGCCACCGGGTTTCCTCTTAAGAATATGAAGATAATTTTTTATTAATATGGTCGAGTTATCTCAGTAGACAGAGAACTTCTTTGGCAAGAAAGAGGTCCTGGGATCGATTCCTAGATACGACTGAATCTTCCTCTCTCTTCTGTTTTGCGTTTTTTTGTTAATATTGACAGTCGTTAATATTGATTCAATGATCAATGATTTATTTGTTTTCTCCCACGTCTCTTGTATACAATGTGTTGCCTAAACTCTGCTTTTTATGTGACACCTCACAAGAACTATTTCTTTTTATGTGACACCTCACAAGAAGTATTTATTTTTATGTGACATCTCACAAGAACTATTTCTTTTTATGTGACACCTCACAAGAACTATTTCTATTTATGTGACACCTCACAAGAACTATTTCTTTTTATGTGACACCTCACAAGAACTATTTCGCCACCCGGTTGGGCAGCGTTGTGAGGTGGGTTAATGTAGGAACTGTAGTAAGGGATTTACTAATGCTAAAAGAAACGACCTGATCATAAGCAGTGTTTACACAAAGGAACGAAAAACAGCAATAAACAAAAATTAATAATTATCATTTCTTACCTCTCGATCAGCTGTTCTATTTAAGATTTGAAACATGAAGGTAGCCATTTTGAAATCCAAACATGTGCATTACTCGCAAAATTAAAGCTACGATTACACCAAACAATTTTTATTTTTTTTATTATTTAATCAAAGTTGATCTGTTTTAAAAATTTTATATGCAAGTTTTTCTGAGATTATTATGAATGGCACCGCCGAAGTTTCTTGGTATAAGCGTAAAATAAATATAAGATCGTATATTGCGGCTTTTTGTATGTGGCCACAGTTATACATAATTTGCTTTTCAGCGAAAGAATAGGTACTCAATAAATCCAATCACTGTTAAATCGGGTAATCTAATCAACCCTTGTTCTCAGCATCATTAAACCACGTTTACAGCGGTTTAACTCATTGTCATATATATCCAAGTATTCCAGCATTATACTACTTACTGAATTGCTGACATACTGTACTTACGTTACTCACAATAAGTACCTACATGATAATTCCGACTATTTACACTGCTAGAGAAGTCATGTTAACTGTTGGTTAACGACTAACAACGGTTCAAAGCTGTATAATGGGAAACAAACACTTTTCATGGCAATTCTATGGGTTGATGTTTATGTAATAAAAATATATTTATGGTTTTTTGGGGGTGATTGAATGAATGGTTTGGCGGTTTGGTATTGCATTTTTATTCAGTTTTATTTTTGACATAGTCTACATCTTAACTATCTAGAAGACTTAAAATATAATTTCTTATTAAATCAGAAGACAGACGAAAAATAAACGCTTTTTTTCTATTAAAAATACTAAACTATAAATTCGACTGTTGCGAACTCCTGCAACACATAAACTTACGAATATCCATAGTAACCACACGTCAAAATACCCTATTCTACTGCAGCATTCATAAGCGTACACAGAGAAAAATGTTATTTGAAAAAAACGATTATTTTAATAGTAAAAACGGTTAAAAACGGGACTGAAGTTCTTACGAACAAATTAACAGTGTTTCAATGTTTATTGGCGGTAAAATACGTACGAAATTACGCATACCAACAAATTATTCTTATATTTTCCCGCCAATAAACATTGAAACCCTATTAATTTGTTCGGAAAAACTTCAGTCCCGTCTTTAACCGTTTTTACTATTAAAATGATCGTTTTTCCTATTAAAATGATCGTTTTTTCAAATAACATTTTCTCCGTGTAACTACATTGCCCACTCTCCGATTCAACGATTTCACACTATGGGAAATCAATACTTAGGTGAGGTTGACATATTTAATATCAACTTGGCGAGTTTTGTGGATAATGTGAAATATTTATTCCCACACACTATTCCTAAACTGATCTTGTCCTTTTGAAAACCTATCTAATCGCTGCATTTTTCAGTTTTTGTTCTTGTTTTTTTATGACTTGTATTTTTTACCAAAAAAATGTACAAAAACAAAAATTACAACCACAAAATATATCAAATGCACTGTACCAATACGGGACGTTATATAAATAAATAACTAACAATCACACCACACAATTTTATTTAATTGCTTTCTGTTCTTTCACAATTAATTATTTAAAATAATATATAGCATATTTGAGGCACGTTCCAGAGTGGAAGATACTCTTAGTATCGCCCTGGTGTAAGACCACCATTCAGAATTGAAACGTTGCTTGAAATGGCTTTAGCCGTGTTTAGTGACTAGATCTGAATATCAAGGTACTTCCCCACCTTTATCGTACTTGTCTCCTTCCCTTCCCCACATACCTTCAGCCTCATAACATACCCTAACTGGGGATGCCATAGTCTCACTGGCTCCAGACAGGAGCAGTTGGGACTCTTGTGAGGTATTCACTATAAAAAAATAAATCGATAATTGTGATTATACATATAACGGTGTACACAAAATTGTTTATTTAGTTCAATTTAAAATGACGCCATAAAGTGTTTTGCGAAGATTGAAGAAGTAATTTAAATATTTTACTAAATGCTTATACACATCTCATACGTCGATTCTCAAGGTCAATGTAAAAATATAATGATAGTATGCTTTTTCAAATGGGTGGTTATTGGAACAAGCCGTGGGAACGTATTTTTCGTTTAATTTTGTATATTTACTACCTTCAGTAAAAGTCTAAATTTCGAAGCATAATTTTCTGAATTCGGTCCACGAAGAATGGTTCGATAGATTCAAAGTCTTTAAATATCAATTGCTGAATTCCAGGGAATATTTTAATTTATTCATCCCCATTTCGACTAAATACATTTTTCTTTGTTCTTCCTCTCCGCACAATACAGAAACCCATAAATATTCCTTCGAATAAAACAGCCCCCAGAAATACAAAGGCGTAAAAGGAGTCATCAATTTTATTGGATTTCCTCAAAGTTTAAGGGTGGATTCGGATATCTGAAAAGCCTATCCGATCGTGAATTTAAACACTTGTAAAATAATAAGATTTAAATGGTTTGATGTTTTAATACTGGAATTTCGGTTTATTGTTTTATAAAAGCGGTGTAATAGAGAACATTTTTGTGGTAAAGTGGTTAGAGGTATCATTAGGGGTCTGATAAAAGACTTGGAAGATTCTTACCCCTTGTATACTGGCCGGCGTATACAAGGGGTAAGAATCTCGACTCCCAATCTGAAGGTCGCGGGTTCGAACCCGGCGGCGTGCGAAAATAAATTTTATTCGTACTCGTAAAGTGTATTTGAGGCACGTTCCAGAGTGAAGGATACTCGCAGTATCGGCCTGGTGTAAGACCACCATTCAGAATTGAAACGTTGCTTGAAATGGCTAAATTGACCTAAATATTTAGATAATTCCCCACCTTCATCTCACTCATGTCCTTCCTCAATTGGGGATGCTATAGTATCACTGGCTCCAGACGGGAGCAGTTGTGACTCTTATGTGGTATTCATTAAAAAAAAACTTGACTTCGTAATCTAAGTGCCTTATAATATGAGTGCATTTGTAGATGAATATTACTCAAAACTACCAATTTTATCGACATCTGTTGAAACGTATATATTCCTACACACTACACAGAAATAATCTTTTTATTTTATGACGGATCCTTGAAATATTAATATAATTTTTTTTAAATATTAGCTTTACAATTCTCGAGAAAACAGTAGGTTCCTGCAATTTATACGGACTGTAAAATATTATAACTTTGAGAAACAGATGTGGATGATTTCGTTTTTATAAATAAAGCACTTTTCGAACAGTTGAATTCATCGATTTATTACATTTTATTTTATTTTATTACATTTTAACTAAACTTTCGGTGATAACACTCACCAACAGACAAATGTATAAAAATACTTGTTGCCTACTCAATAAGTTAACGAGGAAGAGAGGGTTTTGTTTTGGAACAGAGTTTAAACAAATTTATACCCTTGTTTATTGGAGGGGAAGACCGCACTATAAAAACATAATATCTCAACACAAAAGATACTAGCGCCGTCTTTGAATCAAATCGATTAGCTCATATTTAGAATTCATAATAGGTTTGAGACTTACATAGAGACTAAGCTAAAATTCGAACATGGACATTGTGGTTCTGGTAAAGAGACGACCATTATCTATAATATTCGGTAAAGTCCAAATATAAGTGGCAAACAGTACGTCGAAGTGTTTGCAGACAATTATTTCTAACCATTGTGTTTCTTGCTGTGTGTCGAGAAATCTGTTTGTTATTGGCACAGTAGGGCGTTGAAGATGTCAAATATCGAAGTACAGGATGCTCATCTATATCTTTTTTTATGTGAATACTGCATAAGAGTCTTAACTGCTTCCAACCGTCTGAAGCCAGTGAGGCTGTGATATCCCCAATTGGAGTATGTTGTGAGGCTGGAGGTAGAGGGGATGGTACGATGATTGGGAAGAGGAAGGTGGGTACATTCTGAATGGTGGTCTTTCACCAGGACGATACTCAGAGTATCTTCCAAATTTTGGCGTGCCGCAATATAACCTTGTTTTATTTTGAATTATTAAAATGTGAAATAACACAATTCATTAAATGAAACTCACTTGCGCGCGCCGGGATTTGAACCCGTGATCTTCAGATTTGCTAGTCGAGAGCCTTGTCACTCGACCACGGAGGATAAAAATGAACAATGAACCACTTAAAACTTTTTTTCGCCCATTTGATCCTTAATCTCGTGTTCGTTTTGCTCAATCATACTTTAGAATAGTAGATACTCTCAGAATCGCCCATTTTTGCATTAATCCAATAAATAATTTTCCTCAGGGCCTAAGTCATATTTGGGAATGCTGTTTGGAGGGTGTTTTTAAGAAAAGGAAAGAGAGGAAGTTCTTGTAAAGAAAAATTATGAGAGGTGGGTAGGAATGGAGGGGTCAGTATGTCCAGTAGTTTTGCACCGCAGACGTGTGAATCCATCAGGAGGCATGGACTCATACATCTGGGGTGCAAAACGGTTCTGAAAATATCAGTCATCAGTTAGAACCTTTTCCAACTGAGGTGACGGTATTGTGTATCTAATACATAAAATATAATAAAGCGAAGTTTCAAAATCACAATACCTGTGGCTTATTTTTACGTGGGCTAATTAAATAGATGATTTTTTGTGACGTTTCCCGCTTCAATCAGCAATCAGCATGGTACAAATAGTACATAATAATTTCGCGTTGCATTTTTTTTGGAGTCAATGCACTATTCATGAAATTACATAGAACTCACCGCTGAAAACCAACTGTTCTCACATTGGAGCTTTACAAAGGTCGCGGAATGATTTTATTTATATTTTTTATAATTTAAAAAAAAATAAGACATGCATAGTAAATTAAATATAAATTGTAAGGTACGTTAAATAAATTACACGCTTTTATAACTATTACGTAAATCTGTTAAATGTCATTAAGAGTTAATATCCAGCAATCCATTATTACGTTTTTGTTAACAGCGCTGCGCGTGGATGTTTTTACAACCATGGAGCTAAACGGTATTAGTTTTAAATGTAATGCGTAATGTTGTGAAAATGAGCAGCGCGAACAGACAACCTCACACGGCCGCATCTCGGCGGCTAATGAATCGGGAGAACTTATGTCTCGAACTGCCATAAAAATGATCAAACGGGAGATGGTAAATGAATGAAAATTATATTCTTCTTAAAATTAATTTTTGATCAAAATAATTTAAAATTTTTCAATAATGTCTAAACAAAATAAATGTGTAAAATAAAATCTGAAATATTTTAGTTTGTAAGACCTTTAATAAATAGAAAAACTGAGGATTCTTGTCACAAAACACGTTCTTGGATTTATTTTTTAATGATTTTAATTAAACTAAAATTTAAATTTTATTTATTTAATTTCTACGGTAAATAAACCATAAACAGTAGTTACATGACACAAAGAACCGTAAGAAAATATTAGCAATCATTTTAAATAAAGAATAACAAATGAAGTGTGGCATTTGATTGTGAAATGACATCAGAGATATGAGCAAGAGAATATATCAAATAATAACAAATATATCCAAATTCCATAGTATAAATAAGGTAAACTTAGTTCGAAAATATAAGATAGCATAGCCCACTTGTATGTACTTTCCGTGCAGTTATACAGTTATGCTTTATATTACAATAGACAAAAGATAGGGGAATTCATTGGCTACATAGATCTATAATCAGTGTGTATGTTTCCATATTCAAATTGGGAGGTATGACTTTTTTAATGTGGGCGGAAAAATTTCCTTTAGCAATCCGAGAAAAATATTTAAATTGCTATGTCGACAACAAAGTAAACACGCTGCTTCCGAAATCAGAGTAAGAAATCATGTACCAACAATGTGCTACGGAGGCAGTCCTTCAATATATTACTCATCTTGTATTTTAAGCTAAACTTAATATCATGTATGGGAGAACTCCCTAATTAAATTCTAACCTTGCCATGGCTCTTAATAATAATTTCATCGAAGAAAGCATCTTGCTTAGAAGATACTAGAGGATGTTCTTAAATTGGGTGTCTTTTAAATTTGTAATTTTTAATACATTTTGATAATATTTTTTGCAAAATAATAGGAATAATTTAAATGTTATCTCTTTTACAACCCCTTTATTTCAATTTATATTTAACGTTTTAAAGGTACAGTGGAAAATATCAATATCTCTTAGGGCCTTAGGGCATTAGATAAGAGTTTTATGCGCATTTAAATTTGAAACGTTGTATACAGAACAAGGTATTCGATCTGGCATTGCATTCAGGGTAACGAAATGGTTAAATAAATAAATAAGTCCCAATTGCGACCATTACGTTTTATAATTTTTCTGTCTTGTTCATGTTCATATTTTAATTTAGATTATAAATTATAATAGTTATCTTCTTCTTCAATAAAATAAATAAAATTTGACTGCTCTAAAACGGGATTTTTTCTAGTTGTGCAGTCAAAACACTTTATAAATAATGTAAAATATAAAAAATAAAAAAAAGTGAATTAAATTATGCTGTAAGTAGCCCTTGAGGTGATTTTTCCACGAAAACGGCGCTATAGAAATAATCCAATCATTATTGTTATAATAAAGACACCTATATATAAAATAATCTATTTCCCGAGCATATGGAACTTTGTTACTTATCTTTTCGATGAATCGGTGCACTGGGTGGTCTTAATAATGTCGTCAGGTGTTGAAACGAGACAAAGTATCCATTATTACTTGCATTTGATGAAAAAAAAAAAAATTTTTTGGTGCTTTTTAATTTGGAAAGATAGCGAAATATATATTAAATTTATTTATTTATTCATTTCGCAATTCACGCCCAGCTGGGCTTTTACATGTTATTTATTTCATAATTTATTTAAAAATAAAAAAGCAAAAACACAATCTAAAACAAGATCAAAAACATAATCAAAAACACAATAAAAACTAAATAGATAAATATAAGGGAAAATTACAGTACGTGGATAAATTGAGTCGAAGCAGAGCAATGTGGATTGATAAGTTAAATATTGTTGTTCTTTTTTCCGATATATATTCTACTATGGCTTGTTTATATTAATTAATTGGTGTATTAAAAAAGTCAACAACATCTTTATACTCATTTCCCACATTTTGTATACGTCGAACTGAAGTAGATATACAATTATCATTCAGTGTTGGAGTTGTTACAATAAAATTCTAAACATTGCCTCGATGTTGGTGTGCGAGGTATATGGAAAGAAATCAAGTACAACGGTTCAGGGCTGTGAATTATTGGATTTAGGATTTTATGTAAACATGTTAAGTTATTAACTATTCGACGTTTGGATAATTTTGGTAAATTAAGTTGACATAAAAGAAAATCATAGTTGATACATTCCCTTGTAATAACCCATTCTGAAATTAACAAATCTTAAGATTGTATTTTGGATTTTTCCTATCGTGAGTGAATGACTAGCATAACCAGGTGACAACACTATCGAGTTGTACTCGATTTGACTCCTAACTAATGACATGTAGACCTTTTTATAGGTTTTGAATATTTTTTAATTGGCTGCATATTCTTATTACAAAACCCAACATTTTCAAAGCTTTATTCGATGTATTTTCAATACGATTTATAAAATTCAGTTTTTGTTCAAAGTTTACACCTAAATCATTCACCTCGCTTACAGTTGTTAGCATTACATAATTGATGGAGTGTTCATAAATAAACGGATTTTTGATTCCATGAAATCCCATACTTAGAAATTTGCTTAAATTTAGTTGCCGACAATTCTCTTGGCACCAAACAAAAAGTTTAAACAAGTTATTTGACAATATGTGACAGTCATTAATGTTTCTTATAACTTTGTATATTTTCATATCGTCCGCAAACGTTAAAACTTGGATATCGTTATCACATCATTCACAAATATCAAAAATGAAATTGGTCCCAAGTGTGACCCTTGAGGAACACCACTGCTAGCGATGAATTTATAAGAATAAAGCCATCAATTTTAACGGCCAATTGCCTGTTACTTAAGTAACTGCTAAAACACATGTATAGACACACTGTTATTCCTGTTTGTATTATTATGCAGCAAACAATGATTTCAAAATTAATGAGTACTAAGTCTGGACTACTTTTTTGCTTAAAAAACCAACATGTTTCGTAAGCAATGATTTCGTCAGGGATTACTTTATATATGTATTTCTATTCTCTTACTTGTAGTTTACAGATGTCAGCAGACATGATGACACAGATGTGTGCAGTTTATAAATATAATAATATGTACCAGTAATATAAACAAAATATTAAAAACCTGTAATTGTATATAAATAAGTTGGTAGACGTATTTTGTAAACACCTTACTAGGAAAGTCTGTGCTGATGTGTTCGTAACTTTAAACGTTTGGTTTTAAGTAAACCATCACTGAAATAAGCATTGTTTAAAAGACGAGTTCAAAACAATAAAAGTGGTTAAAACTAATTTAGATTTAAAATTGTGCCATAAAATAAGTTTGTTGTGGTTGAAGAGGAAACAATGAGCTGTTGGGTTAGTACAGGTTTAGATACGAAAAATTTTCCCCACACGAGACACGAGCAACTACTTCTGCTGATGTTCGTAAATTTCCCCTGTGCAATGTGCACATATGTAGTAGATTTTTAAAATTCTTCTTGCTTGTTACCTAATAATAGGAATGTTGTATTTACCTACAGTGTGTAGTCAAGTGGTCCAAAACGTCTGGTTCAATCTTCAGCATCAAGAATCATAAAATGTTTACTTAAAAATAAAGTTTCGTAACCTTAAATATGCCATCATTACTTATTTAATTTTTGTTTGAAGCATTGAAATACTGTCAACATTGTCAACAATTATCACATTTTAATGAAATTGCCATTGGGATGTGAGTAGACATGATGATAGACTTCGCTTTTCGGCCCATACAAAAAGGACGCCCGGGAAAAAACACTTTTCTACATCGAAAATTGCACAAAATGAATATATTTTTTTATACTGCCTTCTAGAGGGTGAAAACTATGTCGGTATGTTTCCAAATTTTCGGTGCGTTTCGTATTAACGTAATCATTCACTGACAAACATGTACGATCTATCAAAAAATATTATTTAAGGAAAAAGTGCTGCTAACTCAACTCATAAAGAATTTTAAAATTTAAAAAGCTACCGACGTAGCTTCTTCTTTCTAAAAAAAATATATTTTTTAAAATTTCAATTTCGTGAAAGTTTTGGTGTGGAAAAGTGTATTCTCCATAAACTCCTTTTCGAGCGATTTCTGTAGGTAAATTTGAGCGTTGTCTCTCATTCGCACATTTCGCATTCGCATGTATTGTAAGTGTGCGTGAGTTTATTGTGAGCGAGACAGAATGACAGACGCGGGTGTTCCGCGTGTGGTTCAAAGTCTAGCCTCTTAAAACTACAATTAAAAATGTTTACAGCATGCGTAATCAAGGTTTAGTTGTTAATAGGTGGAGATACTACTAGTGAAATAACAGAAATAATAATAAGCAATATAAAACATAGTAAGTATACGAAAGAAAGTGAAATAACAGAAATAATAATAAGCAATATAAAACATAGTAAGTATATAAGAAAGAAAGAAATAATATACATAAAGCACAATAAAGCAATGGCATAATTTTTACATAGTTAATGTAGATGTCTTATATCTTCACATCCAAGTCATCATTTAATCTAGACATTCGTAACATTGGATTGAATTTTTTTTTAGTTCTATTTATTTATTTCGAAGAAAGACAAACATTCCCGGGTTACGAATAACTCAAAAATATTTGAAAATCTCCTACTACCACCACACTAAGCGGAAAATGTTGCTTGTGTTGTGATGGAGGACTTAGCCAGCTGAAGAATCGAACACGGAACGCCTGAGTGGGACCCAAACGCGATGTCCACTCAACCACGGACCGGTCAATTTTATATTGGATACAAACACACAAGATTAATAAACAAATTAAGCGCACCACATTTAAATACAAACTGTATTAAAAACAATTTAAAACAAATAAAATTCGCTCTAACTAAATTAAAATTTATTGTATTATGTAATTTGTAGATATTCTTTGCTAATTCAAATTATTAGCATTTCCTCGAAAATAATCAAAATTAATGTCTCATTCAACGAATTCAAAATAAATATAAATCAAATTAGCTACACCCTGTAAAAGATAGAATATGCATACCTTTTAGACGAAACAAAAACACGGTATCCATCCCTGTTGCTTGCGAGCAAACACAAATACCAACTGAGATACCGTCTCGCTCGCACACACAACGATTAGACCTTAGTAATTAACAACCCACTCTACTAAGCTTTCGAAAAGCTTTAGAAGAAGGTGGGATTTACAAAACCTGCTGGATTTCAGGGGACATTGATATAAAATTCTTATTCTTCTTCTTCCCCTTGTCCTATTCGGGTCGGGGTACGTCCCTGTTTTGCGCCGACTGTTCGGCCTCCTCAGTAATTGTTGAATGAAGTGTTTCATTCAACAATTACTGCTTATTAAATTTTCACCTGCAAAAAACCAACTTTATTTTATATAAGAAAAGCATTGTCATGGCGTCATCTATCTTTTCTCGGGAGATTTTTTCAATGTGGTACAGAATAATAATATCTTACTAATATTATAAACGCGAAAGTTTATATGGATGTATGTATGTTTGTTACTCTTTAAATCAAAATTTAATGAATGGATTTGAAACTTTACAATAGAATAACATATAGGCTATAATTTATTAAGCTAGCTATTTATTTTCAAAATATTGAAAATAATAATTATTGTTTAATAGAAAACGTCAAAATTTGAGAATGACATTTTGCAAAACAATGATTGTTAAATCAAATTTCTATTTCGGAAAATATTTAAATTAGTGAATTTATTTGAAGTACTCGCCTAATACTTTGGATTGAATCAAGAATTATACATATTTTAAATAAATAGGTTAAGAATTTTGGTATAAACGTAGATGGACCTAGGAAAAGAAAATAGATTACTCGAAGTACTAATCCTACGCAGACGAAGTCGCTGGCAGAAGCTTGTGTTACATAAAACTCATTAATAATTAAATACCCAATTAGTAGAAAAATAATCCCGAGTCTAGCTTATATTATGTTGTAGCTATATTTCTATATGTTGTAGCTATGTTGTAGCTATGTTGTAGCTATGTTGTAGCTATGTTGTAGCTATGTTGTAGCTATGTTGTAGCTATGTTGTAGCTATGTTGTAGCTATGTTGTAGCTATGTTGTAGCTATATTGTAACTATATTGAAGCTATGTTGTAGCTATGTTGTAGCTATGTTGTAGCTATGTTGTAGCTTTGTTGTAGCTATGTTGTAGCTATGTTGTAGCTATGTTGTAGCTATGTTGTAGCTATGTTGTAGCTATGTTGTAGCTATGTTGTAGTTATATTTTCCATAATGACCGGAAAAGTGCCAGAGCAAACCAATAAATGCTTTCGATTTTTATTTTTTGAAAAGTCAGTGTATTTGATATATTACTCCAGTATCTTCAATGTACTGGTATAATTTTGGCATCTAGCCGGGGCCCCCTCCGAAAAGTGGACCCTAGGAAAGTTGTTAAAATATTTGTCAAAATTTGTTACAATATTATAGTTGGTACGCTCAAAATAATAGTATTTGAGCACTAAATGATTGTTAAGATTAGATTGCAATTTGGGAGGCGAGTATGGGTACTGCCGCCCCGGAACCATTTGTTGGATACTCAACACCTCCGCCATAGATCACCCCAAGTGGTTGGCTACGTTATGCCAGGGTTCATGGGGTGAGGTGTGTCTAGATCTTGGCCGCGAATGGGCTTGCACACCTACTTGCGCGTCGGACCGGGAAGGGAGAGAGTGGTTGAAGGACACCTAACCTAGACGATTCCAGCAGTACTCTCTCTACCCACCGTCTTGCACTGCGGTGGGAGGGACGTATTGGACGTAAGTGGATCCTGGACCCCCAGATTCGTACACTTTTCATATATTTCTCATACATTTTTCCTTCCCAGAACTTCTTCTCCTAGTCTTTACTTAAAAAGACCCTCCGTACAGCATTCCCAAAGATTGTCAGAGGTATTTTTTTTCTGGGTGGAGGGGAGGCTAATGTAAAAAAATAGAACTCACGTAATCCAAAATCTAATCTGCTTTGTAAATCCTGGAAGCTTTCTCAGCCGCCTTTACGCCCGTAGGTAGTGCCTTCATAGTTCGGTAGCACCAATTACCCCAGGTAAATGAATAATAATTGCACAGAGATGGCGCTTAAATTGCCCCCTCTCCCTTCCTTCACCCGCCTCTCTGCACAGCCCCACGGTCCCGGTCGTGACCCACGGCGGGTAATTTGTAATTAACGAGGAACCTCCGTCAAACAAATTTCAGGCGCGGTGGTATGCTGTGACGAAACAGTTACAGCTTTCATATTGCTTAGTCCTTCTTCGTACACTTAAACTAGCTTTGCATGGTACTTATTTTCTTACCGATATCATTTAGAAACCATATCGAGACCCATTTGAAAATTCTTTGAAAAATCATTATTTCTATACCTACGATTTTTTTTCCAATTATTTTATATCTTACAACAAAAGGTGCATGCATTAGAAAAAAAGTAATATATACACACGCATATAAATTATAAAATAAATATAACTAATGGGACCTAATAAAGGCATTGCCTGTGTGTGGGTAATATAACACAAAATAACTACTAACATAAAAATAAAAATTAACAATATTATTAACGATTTGAGATGATCTAAGCATTGAACCACTTATAGAAAAATCGCAACTAAGGTGGCTTTGGCATGTACTAAGAAAGTCTGATGACCGAATTCCGAGGAAAATACTGAGTGCCATTCCAGAGGGTAGACGTCCAGTGGGCCGCCCCAGACACCGTTGTGCGAGGCAACTCCAAAAACTGTGCGAGGAGAGGATGGGTCTGCCATGGACGGAGGCCGAACAATCAGCGCTAGACAGGGACGTATGGAGGAGCCTTGTCGATGCAGTGGGTTCCCGACCCGAATAGGACAAAGGGAAGAAGAAGAAGAAGAAGAAGAACAATATTAAATTAATGAAGATAAGATTAGCAGCACTCAATCGAAAATCTAAAACAGAACAATCAGAAATAGATTCGGTCCTATTTAGGAATCGAGCACCACAGCCGCCAAGGCTAAGATCCTGGGTTCGGTTTCTAGATGTGACCGTATCTTTTTATGATCTTTTCAGTGTCGTTAAAATTGTCTTCATTAATTAATAATACAATTTGAGGTTTTACTTAAAATTTACGTTAAGTTAAAATCTTAACATTTCCACATCGTACGTAAAGAAATAATAGTACATTAAACAATGACAGCGCTGTCAAATATTCCACGAAAAAATGTCAAAACTTTTATTTCTTTACCGAATCCATATGGAGTACGATGGACTAGTGTTAGACTATAATTTAGTGTAAATAGCCCATTTTTGGGTTGTTTAGTACTCTTGTCACATTTGAAAGCGTTGATTGGCACCATTTTAATTTATATTTACATTAAAATGGTCTCCAAAACATCGATTCTCGACCATTCATTTTACCAAATTTTGATTAGCTAATTGTTAATGTGAATACCATACAAGAGTTCGAACTGTCCGGAGCTAAGATATCAGTAATTATTCAAAAGATAAGAGCTAAGATATCAGGCTCAATTAAGTGGGCAAGTGAAGGATATGGAGAGAGGAAGGTTGGGAAGTACCTAGAAGTAACATAAAATGTATGCATGACAACATTTATGGGACTGTTGAAATTTCATAAATTTGCGCTGATTGACGATTTGAACATTAAATGTGACGTGAATTTGAAACACCCTAACGTTAATTTCCCTTACATATTTATTTATTCCTTCATACATAGGCAGTACTTTTGGCGGAACAGTCAGGAAGTTGCAGGCATTTTTTAAGAGAGTTCTTTGAGTGTTTCTTGTTTAAAAGTTTTAAACAAAAAATAAATATCAGAATAGTTTTCAACGTGGTTGTGACGTCGGGAAATTAAGATGTTTGAAACGTCGCTGGTGCACTTTTAAAGCTTTGACTAAATAACTATTTTAACGACATTTTCAAGTAGGTGTGCAGAGATATGGAACTTCAAACAATTTGGTTTTGAAATACACTCTTGACTTCAATCACAATTGTTAAGTTTTTAGGATACTTCAGTAGAAAAAACATTCCGGATAATGAGTATTGTGATTTTTATTCAAAATAAAACATTAAGAGGCTAGACTTTGAACGACACGCGGAACACACGCTTCTGTCATTCTGTCCCGCTCACAAAAAGCTCACGCACACTTACAATACATGCGAATGCGAAATGTGCGAATGAGACAACGCTCAAATTTACCTACAGAAATCGCTCGAAAAGGGGTTTATGGAGAATACACTTTTCTACACCGAAACTTTCACGAAATTGAAATGTTTAAAAATATATATTTTTTAGAAAGAAGAAGCTACGTCGGTAGCTTTTTATAATTTTATAATTCTTTATGAGAGTTGAGTTAGCAGCACTTTTTCCTTAAATAATATTTTTTGATAAATCGTACATGTTTGACAGTGAATGTTTACGTTAATACGAAACGCATCGAAAATTCGAAAATATACTGACATAGTTTTCACCCTCTAGAAGGCAGTATAAAAAAATATATTCATTTTGTGCAATTTTCGATGAAGAAAAGTGTTTTTTCCCGGGCGTCCTTTTTGTATGGGTCGAAACGCAAAGTCTATCATCTTAAAGTGATCATTTGTACTTATTCAATTTAATATCAGATCGGCCCCCTGTGTTTCTGAACTTAAGTAACTCTAAAGAATTTAAGTAACCCCATTGTATTTATAAAACAATGGTTTAAAAAAATATCATCACAACAAACCAACTGACAAGTGTATTTACAAATTTAGCTTATAATAACACTCTTCATTACCGACTGAGAGAGAACTGTTTGATTGTATATCATGTAACTAACTTAATTGACAGCAGGGTTTAGTCAAGCTCCGAACCCAAGGCCTTTGAGTTTTATCCCATAGAGGGCAATGGTGGTTAATTTTTAAACATATTGTTTTTTTAAACAACAATAATAAATATCTCGTCTCATAAGTACTCTTCTATTATACCGACTCGACTCAGAAAATGGGTCACATAATCACGTCACGTGTTCTTGTGGCATCCTCGACTCTTCTTATTTTCACTTGCGCGTCAAACATACTCCTGAGACTTATTTTTCCAATCTGTTTTTTTATTGTTACGTGACATTTATTGTTGTCGTATAACAAAAGCCGATATACTTATGTCCGCTATACATTTTTTATGTGACACCTCACACGAGCGCTCTTGACTGTACAGTGTAAATACAGCGTAACTATATTATTATTAATTATTATAAGCAATAATTATTAACCTGAAACACTCATCCACATTGAAAAAATCTCCCGAGAAAAGATACATGACGCTGACGGGACTCGAACCCGTATCCTTCTGATACATTATTATTATTATATCGCCACCCGGTCGGACATCGTAATGAGGTGGGTTAAGGCTGTAGGAAGAGATTTGTATTTGCGGGTCTATTTTCCTTCATTTGCCATTGGTCACTCCAAGTGGTTCGCTACTTTGGGTGACTTAACAGGGGGCCTCTACCAATTCATTATAAAAAATGGAATATTGATTAAGACTTTTACAAAATGGTCAATAGGTTTTATATATAAATAAAATCGGATATATTTATCCGAGACACTATTTAGGTTACGAACCAGTTCATCGAACATTTGTTTCCAATGAAAAAGGTAGCCGCCAATAATATGAAAAAAATACATTTAAACAAGAGGTCTCAATAGTTTAATTGGTAGAGGCGTTTGTCCCAGAAAACCGAGAGGTTCTGGGTTCGAGTCCCAGTAGTGACCGTTATCTTTTTATTATCTGTGTCTTGTTATTTTTCATATTTTCGTTTAGAATATTAGTGTCATCTTCTTATTTAATGATATATTACATTGACTGGCATAACATTCAAAAGTTATAAAGAAAGAGTTGTTTTAATAAAAATAAAAAGTTAAATAATTAATAAAATCAATTATTTTCATTGAAAAGGAAGATTATTGAATCCTGTACCATATGTCCAGCGCCCTTCAGGTGATTTCTCACAAAAACGGCGCTCTAAAAATTATCCCTTTTTACGTGTTAGTGCGGGTAAAATCTTCCCCACAGGAAAAAAAAACCCTTCCACACACTTTTCCACAAATGATCATCTATTCAATCCATCCTACGCAATTGTACTATTCAAGCATAATACATACAAAACAATACAAGAACAACATGTCAATTCACCAGAGACCAAATGGGAAGATAATTCACCGACTCCAGATATTTTCATATCAGACGGTTCGGCTCGGTAGAACTCACAGCTGGATTGATAAATCCTACTGATCCCTCAATATAAATATTTAAAAAATCTTTCGTAATCCTACATGCATGACAGATTTTTACATTTTTATGTATAAATTCTTTGACAAATTTAATAAGCCTAAATTTTGAATGAGAGAGCTAGGTATAATGCGAGTAGCCGAAATAACAAATGGTAATATTTTTACATTATAAGAATGCCAAATTCTTTTAATTTCATTTCCTAAATCTGTATACTTTCTTATATTTTCAGAAACAGATTTTTCAATATTACAGGAATTTGGAATAGCTACATCAATGATATAAGTTATTTTTTTTTAAATTTGTCATGTAAAACTATATCGGGTCTATTATGACTAATTGGTCTGTGTGTTACTATAGTTTTATCATAATATATTTTATAGAAATTATTTTCTAAAAATGAATTTGGTTCGTACTCAAAATATGGTACTATATTATGACAGTCAATCAAGTTATGTTTAATTACCAAACTTTTGTGAATTATTTTTAAAACCTGATTGTGCCTAAATGTATACTCGGACGGCGCTAATATTGAACATCCCGATATAATATGTTCTATAGTTTCCGGAAAAGCCATACATTTTCTACATAAATCATTAATTTGATTTGTATCTTTGATTATACGCTTCCTATAATTTTTGGTATTAATGACTCTATCGTGAATAGCAAGCGCTCAACTCTCCAATACTCAACCATTTGTTTGACGAAAGTTTGTCAACATACGTTTGGTTGAGATAATTGAAGTGTTTGCGTGAATAATTTTATTTGACCAGGAATCTAATAATTCCTGGTTGGTATTTATAAAAATGTTGGCATTCTCGTCGTATAAATTTATTATTATATATTAATTATTATTATATCATTTTATCTTGTCGAAACATCAACGATGAAGATGCTTTAATAAGGATCTGCAAGGATTACGTCCCGATTTCCCTCCATCGGAACCTTCTCCATACCTGCAAAACTATATCAGTTTTCATAAATACACTCGTAAAGCCATTTCGCTACTATCCCCTGAAAATTCCAACTTGAGCAGGTTAAGACGGGTATAATGACAATATACGAGTTTTGATTATAACTTAAGGCGTGCTGTAGACGGAGCTCAGGGACAAGGTGCCATCTACACGTGGAACGTGTTATTATATAGTGTTTTCTGAAAGGTGCTGAAAAGGTGAACACTTTACTTTATTCAGACTACTCGAATTTCTGCAAGAATCATGACTAAATAATAATTATTAGACTTAAAACTACTAACCTAGGTAATACAGGAATAACGTTTTTTTCCTAAGCGGACTTCACATACAAACATGTTGTATTTTGTTATTCGGTGGTATTTCTTCCCTACATTCTCCTTCGGGGACACGGATTTCTTCTTAGATTAAAGATACTATCACTAAATATCCGAAATCTTATTGGATGATTAATGGATGTTATATTATTGTATGCCGATGATGCAGTGCTGATTTCAACAGTATAGAAGATCTGCAGTCACTCGTATCTAGGATGAACGAAGTATGTATGAAGAATGAGTTAATGATGAATGTAAGTAAGCCTAAACGTCGCCTGAGTACTTAATTGTCCAATCTCCATTTTAGTTATTTTTCAATCTTCATTTTAAAATTAAAAATAAAGTATCATAAATGATAATTAATCACTTAACTAAGAATTATTTAAATTAATTATCATAATGTTTCATTCAAATCATGAAAGAAAACCTCCTCCTCCTGTAAAACTTGCAAATGGTCGTTTGGACAATTAAACACGCAGGCGACGTAAAGGTGTTTGAAAGAGCGAGTACGAAAACAGTGTGCAATATAGTTGTGAAAGGTGAAATTTTGTTCGTAAGAACTTCAGTCCCGTTTTTAACCGTTTTACGAATAAAATGATCGTATTTTAGAATAACACTTTTCTCTGTGCACCCTTGAAATGTGGTGCTTTAGTTAAATGCTCAAGATTCCATGGACAGCCAGACGTACAAATGAATCCATCCTGGAAGAGCTACGTATCCACAATAGGCTTTCAACTATCTGCCTATAACGCATTTAAAGAAATTTTGGACACGTTGCTCACCAAATTGAGGACGCCAACTTGGAGAAAGAAATGGTCATTAAAAAAGTGGAACGCAGAAGAAACAGAGGAAGGTCATTGAAGGTGGAGTGACCAAGTATCACTGGCATCCGGTACGTCGGTGTCTGTAGCTCTCCTCGCAGTGCAAAACCATGAGGAGTGGAGGATTTTTGTCCATCATAAAAATTGGAATAGGGGTTTTTGAGTTGGCAGCAATGAGAAACCGACTTAAGAAGAAATGTAGAAGTATAAGAAGCTGTATAAATGGGAATGATGTAAGGAGTGTATGCCAAGACCGAGTTGTTTAGCGGTCCATCCTCTCTGCCTACTCTTTCCAATGACAATGACTTTCTCCAAGTTGGCGTCCTCAATTTGGCGAGCAATGTATCCAAAGTATCTTTAAATACGTTATAGGCAGATAGTTGAAAGCCTATTTCGGATATCTAACTCTTCCAGAATGGATTCATTTGTGCGTCTGGCTGTCCATGGAATCCTGAGCATTTTTCTACAGCACCACATTTCAAGGGTGCCACAGAGAAAAATGTTATTTTAAAATACGATCATTTTATTCTTGGTCTCCCGGCCAAGGGGAATCATTAAATATAGGGGAACAATTAAAAATATTGTCCCTGAATATAGAGGGAACATCTCTCTCAAAGGTTGACTTTTTATTAAAAATACTCACCGACAAAAACATCGATATTCTGCTTCTTCAAGAGACGCATGTCGCAGAAAACGACTCACCACGCTTGGATATCCCCGGCTATCTCCTAGCTGCAGTGAGGGGACACCCAAAACACGGTCTTGCGACTTACATTAGGCCGGAACTGCAGAATATTACCCGAAAAATCACTGATGGATTTCACGCGATCGGAATTCAGGTTGGAAAACTTGCTGTATTCAATATCTACAAACCTCCCAATGAAGTATGGCAATCACCAGCACTCCCTGCACACAATCATCCGGCGGTTTACGTGGGAGATTTCAACAGCCACCATTTTCTTTGGGGCTACCCGACGGCCGATAAAGCTGGAGAGCAAATCACTGATTGGGCATCAGCACAAGATTGCCAACTTATTTACGATGCTAAGCAAAAGGGGACATTCTTCTCTGCTCGATGGCGTCGTGAATACACGCCTGATTTGTGTTTTGTCTATAAAGCGCCAGATGGAAAACCTATGAGGGCTTCGAGAACTGTACTGAATAATTTCCCACATAGCCAACATAGGCCAGTCATGCTAAACATTGGTATACAGATTCCGTACGTCTCCACTAATCCGATGCCGCGGTGGAATTTAAGACGAGCAAAATGGCGAGAGTTCTCGGAATATGTTGACAGGGTTGTGGATAACATACCACCGAAGCCGAATTCTTACGACCGATTTTCAAACCTTTTGTTTGTAGCTGCGAAGAAATTTATTCCTAGAGGCTACAGAAAAGTGTACATACCAACATGGAGCTCGGAAAGTGAACGCCTTCTAGCTGAATACGAGAGGACCAACGACCCAGACATTGCTTCTGACCTTCTCCAGTCTCTGGATGACGGGCGCATGAAAAGGTGGAACGAACTGATGGAAGAAATGAGTTTCGAACACTCGAGCAGAAAAGCGTGGCAAACACTTAGGCGACTCGGAGCTGCAAACCAGCCAATTAAAACAACCCCTAAAGTGTCGCCAAATGCTGTTGCTCAACAACTACTCCGCAATTCGAAAACGACATCAAGATTCAATATAAGCCACCAGATCAAAAAATCTCTGAAGGCGGCGCGGCTAAAATGGCCGGTAAACCCTGACACTGTGGTCGCCGTAACAGCTGATGATATACACATCGCCCTCAATTCAACTAAAGCGGGGAAAGCAGCTGGATGCGATGGAGTCCTTCCCGACTTTCTGAAACATGCTGGACCACGGACAAAACTATGGATCGCAAAACTATATACTGAAATTTTTAAAACTGGAGAAATTCCAAATACCTGGAAAAAAACTAAAGTTATTGCGATCCTCAAACCCAATAAACCACCAGAGGATCCAAACAGCTACCGACCCATCTCGCTTTTAAGTACCATGTACAAACTCCTAGAGCGAGTGGTGCTCCGCAGGCTTACTCCAATTCTGGAGAAAGTGGTTCCACAAGAACAAGCTGGCTTCAGACCAGACCGTAACTGCTGCGACCAGGTGCTAGCTCTGACAACGCACATCGAATCTGGTTTCCAGAAACGGCTTAAGACTGCAGCAGCGTTCATTGATCTCTCTGCGGCCTACGACACGGTGTGGCACAAAGGCCTCCTTGTCAAGCTCTACGACACCATAGAGGATGGCAATATAGTACGACTTATTGAGCAACTGCTAACTGGCCGTACTTTCAGGGTTTTTCTAGGGGGACTAAAAAGCAAAAAAATACCCCTAAACAATGGCCTTGCCCAAGGCTCAGTGCTGGCCCCATCTCTTTTTAACATCTACACGAGAGATCTTCCTCACACTGAAGGCAGAAAATTTGCCTACGCAGATGACATCACCGTCGCAGCCCAAGCCAAAACCCTTAAAGCAGCAGAAGAGATCCTTAATTCTGACCTTAAGGCTATGGAAGAATATTTCCTCAACTGGCGACTAAAGCCAAATGGGTCGAAAACAGTTGTGACAGCTTTTCATCTTAGCAACTCGCAGGCAAACGCCAAACTCTGTGTTCAGTTTGATGGAAAAAATATTTACCATGACCCCTTTCCCCGCTACCTTGGAGTTACTTTGGACAGGAGCCTGAACTACCGGCAACACATGGAAACAGTTGGCAAAAAAACCAGGACAAGACTAAACATAGTCAGTAAGCTAGCTGGAACTAGTTGGGGATGCGACGCTAATACGCTCAGAACGGCATCCATTGCCCTGGTTTTCTCAACAGCTGAATACTGTGCTCCAGTATGGGCCAGAAGCGCCCACACTTCCATGGTCGACGTTCAGCTTAATGCCACAATGCGAACCATCAGCGGGACCTTAAAATCTACTCCTCTCCCTTGGCTCCCCGTACTTGCAAATATAACCCCGCCAAGCATCAGGCGAGAGATTGCAACACTGAGGGAATACAAGAAGGCGCTGCGAAAAAGCGCAATCCCTTTGCACGACGATGTCGTCTCCCACCCAGCATGCCGCTTGAAGTCCCGAAAACCCTTCTGGACGGAAGGAGAAAGACTCCTCCAATCACCCCTCAACCCTGAAGACAGGTGGAAACTTGAGTGGCAATCGGCCAACGTGGAAAATGCCCATCTCGTACAAGACCCCACTGAGAGACAGCCTGGGTTCTCATTGCCTCGCAAACTCTGGTCCGCCATCAATAGAATAAGGTGCTCCCATAGCCGTTGTGCCCATATGATGCATAGATGGGGCCTTAAAGAGTCGGCGATGTGCGAATGCGGTGCGGTGCAGACCACCATACATGTGGTCAACGAATGCCCGCTCCATTCATTCCCCGGCGGGATTGATGAGGTCCACAGGGCGACGCCTGAGGCCCTGGACTGGCTCGCAGACCTAGATGTCCCCCTCTGACCCCCCCACCATACGAAAGAAGAATTTTATTCATAAAACGGTTAAAAACAGGACTGAAGTTCTTACGAACAAATTAACAGGGTTTCAATGTTTATTGGCGGAAAAATGTAAGGGATTGGGCGTGAAATTGAATAATCTGATAGTATGTTTCCTGTTGTATGCTGATGATGCGGTGCTGATTGCTAACAGTATAGAAGATCTGCAGTCTCTCGTATCTAGGATGAACGAAGTATGTATGAATAATGAATTAATGATGAATGTAAGTAAGTATAAAGTCATGGTGTTTGAAAGAGAGAGTACAAAAACGGTGTGCAATATAGTTGTGAATGATGAATACTTGGAGCAGGTGGATGAGTTTGTATATTTGGGAAATATGTTTATGAGAGGTGGGAAGGCTGATAGGGATATTGAAATAAGGGTGAATGCAGGTAACTCCATTAATGGAGGATTGAACGCCGTCGGAGCCAACAAAAGGTTGTCCACAGAAGCGAAGCTAGCAGTCCACAAAGGAGTACTGGTACCTACCCTGATGTATGGCAGTGAAGCAAGGAACTGGCAGAGAAAGGATGAAAGTAGACTTAATGCTGTAGAAATGAGATCCCTGAGGCGTATGTGTGGTAAAACCATGTATGATCGTGTGAGGAATGTGGAGATCCGAAAAAATGCAAGGCTGATGTGAGCGTAATAAGTAAGATTAAGAAAGGGACGCTTAGATGGTTTGGGCATGTTGAGCGAATGAATGAAGAAAGGAGATCACACTTTCATCTAAAATTGTTAATTTTAAATATTCTAGGCGTTTCATAAAATCACCGTCCCCTATACATTGACTGCAAAAATGCATTAAAAGCTAGGTTTACGCACGTGGAGTTGGTTAATGGGTTGAAAGCGTCAGATAGCGATGATAAAAGGCGGGCCACGGGCCTGGGGCCCCTCAGCGGGCAATAAGGGCAAAGTTGCCCGGGCCTAATCCAATCGTATTTTCAGATTTCTACCACTAATTACTTCGGCTGACGGAGATGATGAAAATTCCACAAAGAGAACTTGTTGATGCTGAAATGAAATTTTTATTTGAACAAATAGGAATCAATAAACGAACGAATGAACTTAATTAAGTTTATCATTGAAAAAGAAGATAACAATAATAATCTAATTTTTTTAAATATGAAAATAAACAAGACACAGAAAAATAATAAAAGATAACGGTCAAATAATTATTATTATTTTATATATATATATATAATAACTTTAATAATTACGGTAATAAATGTTAGTTTGTTAGTTTGTTAGTTGGTTAGTTTGTTATTTGTTAGTTTGTTAGTTTGTTAGTTTGTTAGTTTGTTAGTTTGTTAGTTTGTTAGTTTGTTAGTTTGTTAGTTTGTTAGTTTGTTAGTTTGTTAGTTTGTTAGTTTGTTAGTTTGTTAGTTTGTTAGTTTGTTAGTTTGTTAGTTTGTTAGTTTGTTAGTTTGTTAGTTTGTTAGTTTGTTAGTTTGTTACTTTGTTAGTTTGTTAGTTTGTCAGTTTGTCAGTTTGTCAGTTTGTCAGTTTGTTAGTTTGTTAGTTTGTTAGTTTGTTAGTTTGTTAGTTTGTTAGTTTGTTAGTTTGTTAGTTTGTTAGTTTGTTAGTTTGTTAGTTTGTTAGTTTGTTAGTTTGTTAGTTTGTTAGTTTGTTAGTTTGTTAGTTTATTTGTTTGTTAGTTTGATAGTTTAATAGTTGGATAGTTTGATAGTTTATTAGTTTGTTAGTTTATTAGTTTGCTAGTTTGTTAGTTTGTTAGTCTGTTAGTTCGTTGAATTTTTGGTTTTAGTCTGTTGGTTTGTTAATGTATTATTTTGTTAGTCTGTTCGTTTCTCCGATTCTCAGTTTGTCATTTTTTCTTTTTGTAATGTTGTTAGTTTGTCAGTTAGTTTGTTTGTTGGTTATCTGACTGTTAAAATATCCAGATCAAAAAGAAAAAGTTTTTCCAAAACCTTTATGAAAATCACTTTTTGTAACACTTCGGATTCACTTTTTTAATTTTTTGACTCAATCCCCATACTGGAACCTTTACTATTGTATAGTCTGAGACTATGGATGTAATTAAGTGTTTCACGAGGGTTTAATCGAAGCGATTAACCTCAAAATTCATGGACTCACTTCATTACCTAATGATAGAGTATGAGTTTTATTTTTATTTTATCTCCGAGGGGCGGGGAACGAATGGTCATTATTATTATTGGTATGCAAATCAGAGTATCCTTTAACATTGTATTTTGTGCTGGAGAAAGTATAATATGAACTGGTATTATGGTTTGAGCACAGGGACAGTCTGTGACAGTTAAAGGGGAAAGGTTCTGAAAATAGTGGCTTCGGTTTTTAAAAAAGTGAGCAGTCTTATTAAAAATTGGATTCCCATTTTAGCCAGACGCAAAAATGTGTCCATCTACAATGAACTCTAATATGCCCACAACATATTTGAAGATACTTTGGAAACGTGCTAGCCAAATTTGAGATTCAAGACTCCAACTTGGAGAAACTCATGGTGACTGTCAAAGTGTTTGGCTGAAGAAGCACGGAAAGGTCACCAATGCGATGTACAAAGTATCATTGGCATCTGGTACGTCGGTATCTGCAACTCTCCATGCAGCGCAAAACCGCGAGGAGTGGAGGAGTCTTGGAAATCGGAATAGGGATCACGATCCTCAGCAATAACGAACTGATCAAAAAAGAATACTGTTGGCATCGGTGGAAAAGCCCCTTGTCCCTACCTGGCACAGGTGGTTTCTTGCATTGTCCACTGTGCCAACCTGACGTAGCGGTAGCCGTGTAAGGGAAGGATCTCTTCGACCCTGATCTCCAGTTCCCTTGTGGTCCTGTCGGCTGGAGTGAGTTACTTAGTCCCCAGAGTTCTTCAGACGTCTCTTCTCCACTATCCCATCATCTTCATAGAGGTCACATCTGGCCACTGCTCTGCCGGGGAAGGCGTGAAGGGTTTCAGAGACCACCTTCCCGTCCCACTTCTGACTGTCTCTCGTCGGGTCTGCCTGTGGCTTTCCAGAAGCAATAGATGCTGTTCCTGTGTTGTATGCTGCTTTTTCTTTATTTTTATTTTATAATTTACTTGTATGTTCCTCTATATAAATATTGTCTCTCCGTTAGCTTCAAGAACAAGAACAAACTGCCTTTGATGAGAACGCTTAAAAGTTTATGGTATGTATAAATGTACGTTATGCCGTGTAAGGACAGTCGGAGGCTTTTAGAATCATTTAATACTAGCGTCGTTTTAAATACAAAGTAGAGCCTTGCTGTGAGAATCGATAGAGGGACCCATCTGGTCCTCGCTGTTGGCATCGGTGGTGTTGCACCGGCAACCACCGACTGCAGAGTTATCAGTGTCAAGCAGTAATTTTCTGTATAAGCCGTTGATCGTTTGTGAGAAAATCGGGTCGGAATAGAATAATTTTACCCCATTGATTGCGAAACCACGATTAGTCGCAGTGGCGAATTAACATAGAAACACCATCAGTTTACTAGAGGGGAAAGAAAACCCCTTATTTATTCACCTTGTAGTACTTCATCTAGCCAGCATTATTACTTGCGATTAGTTGTTAACGTTTTCTTTATGTGATTACCGCACAAGAGTACCAACTGCTCTCAACTGAATCCAGTGAGACTATAACATCCTCAATGTATCTAATGTATATGTTATGTTGTGAAAGAAGAAAGATTGGAAAGCACCTGGCTAAACAGATCTAGTTAATGCACAGGACTAAAGTCGTTGCAATTTTTCATTTCGGAATGGTAATCTCTCACCAGGGCGTTTCTGATAGTATTTTTTATAGTCGTACAACTCAAAATGGCTGAAAAGCTACGCCTTTTTTACATTAACTTCACATTGGGTTCAATTTGGGAGGCGGGTATGGGTACCACCACCCCGGGAACTATTTATTGGATAACCAACACCTCTGCCATTGGTCACCCCAAGTGGTTCGCTAAGTTTGGTGACTTAGCAGGGGTGCCCGCGTTCATGGGGTAAAGTTTATCTAGGTCTTGGCGGCGGATGATCTAGACACACTGAACCACAGATTCCTACCCAACCCTCATACCTTTTTCCTTCCCAGAACTTCCTCTCCTTCCATTCCTTAAAAATACTCTCCACACAGCATCCCCAAAGATGACATAGGTCCTGGGGGAAATTATTTTCCTCACGGCCTCCTGCATGGACTTAATGTAAAAAAAAAAACACAGGAAACCTTGATGAATAAAAATCGTCTCAGCTTTGTAGATGTTGTGTGGAGGGTCTTTTTGGGGAAGGGAAGGAGAGGAAGTTCTGAGAAGGAAAAGATCAAAGTGTCCATGAGTAAATCACGTATGAATCTATTCCTCCACTGCGGTGCAAGCCGATGGATCGAGAGAGTTCGGCTGGAGAGGTCTAGGTTAGGCCTCCCTCAACCAGTCTCTCCAGATCCGGTCCGCCCTACAGCAGATAAATGCGTTCGCTGCCAAGAACTAAACAAACCTCATCCCATGTACCGGGCATCCTCACTAAATCACAAAACGTAGCGAACCACTTGGGGTTACCTACGACCAGTGGCGGTTTTCTCTAAAGTGCGGTTGTGCGGTGAACCCCCATTAAAAAGATGATAAAATAAAACAATCTTGTTGTGTGGTAATATAAGCGCATCACAGATAGCTCGACATTAAAATTCCGTCTTTAAAACTCGCGCCACCGAAAAATACGGTACCTATATATTCCCATTTTGTGCGCGTTGTGATCCGCACACATTTGTCCATACGAAAAAATCATAGCCGATACGAATCGCTGTGGCGGTAGAATGGACAAAACTACCCAGCTTGGTGCGCTGCTCACGAGTCAAGATGTTACATGACCTCCGAACTTTGACGAGTCTCGCCCAAACGAAGCCCGAGATTGTCGCAGGATGACCGGCTGACGGTTGACTTTTGCACGACGGATGCAAGTTAAATGTTATATTTTATGGTATTTATTTATTTATTTATTTATTGTTTGAAACATTTACAGAGTGTTAACAAGTATTACATTAATATTATTGCGTTGGGATGAGCACAGATATTAACACTCCAATTAAAAATGTTCACAGCATGCGTAATCAAGGTTTAGTTGTTACTAGGCGGTGATGCTAGTAGTGAAAATGACAGATAATAATAATAATAATAAAAATATATATATAACATGAGATACAAAATACAGAAAGTGTACAGAGAAAGAGAAGATATAAAAAGATAAAGGAAAGATATAATGATAAAACAATAGACGTATCATGGTAGAAGATTGTTAATTTGTTTTTTAAAATATGCGAGACTGTTTGCAAAGATATCTATAAGGTCACATTCAATTGTATTGTATAGACGACACATTCGAGACAGAGGATTGAAGTATGCGATATTGTTATTAAATCTTTCAATATGGAATAAATTTTGACTCCTTAAATTACGTCTATTAGGGACTTTAATATGAATATTGCTCAGACAATGAGTGGTAAGAAGTTTATCACGAATAATTTTATATAAACATATCAAGTCAGTAAATTTCCTTCTTTTTTCCAATGTTATAAAATTAAAGTGATGTAGTCGTTCCTCATAAGATTGGAGTAAGGCATTAAATCCAAGTTTAAATGATAACAGTCTTAGGAATTTCTTTTGCACAGATTCAATACTTTTAGAATATTTTAAATAATGTGGATTCCAGATAACACTCCCATATTCCAATTTGCTTCTGACCAACGAGTTGTACAAGATTATAATAGATTGGGGGTATTTAAATGGTTTCGATATTCTATGAATGAATCCAATCATTTTCAATGATTTACTTATAATATCACTGATGTGTACATCAAACATAAACTTTGAATCAAGAGTGATTCCTAGATCTCTTACAGTGGTGACTTTATTTAATTGAACATTATTAATAGAATATGCGTAATCCTTTCGTCTTCTGTTACGAGTAAAAGTAATAATGTAACATTTTTCAATATTTAAAAACATATCGTTTTGAATGCACCAGTTATTTAGTGTATAAAGGTCTTCTTGGAGCATAACATGATCAGAGTCAGTGGAAATTTTGCGGTAAATCTTGAGATCATCGGCAAATAGAGCAAAATCACAGCGTAACATGTGGCCAAGGTCATTAATGAAGATTAAAAAAAGCAGAGGACCAAGGTTGGACCCCTGGGGTACGCCTGATGTTGCAATTACGGGAGGTGATTCGTACCCATTAATAAGTACTAATTGTGATCTATTTTCCAAGTAAGACTTAAGCCATCTAAATAGATCACCGTGAATACCTATCTGATCAAGCTTTTGTAGTAAAATATAGTGGTTTAATTTTGTAGTCATTTTTGTACATTTTTTATTTTCTTATTTCTGCATATCTCCAACCGTTTACTAATGGCATTTGTAAATCTACTATATAAGTGGACCGATTTTGACTTTGGTTTTCGTATTTTTTTCGTTATAAGTCGTTATATCCCTTATTTACGAGTACATTTACTAAAGTTTCGGCAAACAACGTCGCTAGTTATGCAATTTTGTGTTGAGCTTTCCTAGTATTGTTTCGACTTTCAAATTGAAAGTGGTTGCGTTTATCGGTTGTCGCGAATATTCTGTCCTAATTTTTTCACACAATGACGGAATACAGTGTTATATAAAAAAAACGCTAATGCTTATGAAAAAAGTTTGGAAATTAAATATAATTATTTTTTGTATACGTGTATAATGGATTTTTTGTGTAAGTGAAAAAAACTAATTTTATTTCGTGGCCACCTTTATTTGTGTTTCTTCTTTTTTTTATGTTTTAAAATATCAATTATATTATATTCTACATTCTACGCAATTTTTCTTATTGAAAAAACAATAATAATTAGCAAGGTACATTGAGTGTTGTAAAAACCATTAAACAATTGAAATCCTCTAAAACCATTTTGGTTGTTTAATAATTGTGTCGAGGAGTATCAAGTTATTTAAAAACAATAGTACCTATTTATAATATTTTAATTAATGAAGATAATATTAGCGAAAGTCAATCGAAAATCTGAAACAGAAAAATCAGAAAAAGATACGGATACATCTGGGACTCGAACCCAGGTCCTCCGGCAATCCGGGCCGACGCGCTAACCAACTGCGCCAACGTATCCCTATAGGCCAACCTATAGGGATACGTTGGCGCAGTTGGTTAGCGCGTCGGCCCGGATTGCCGGAGGACCTGGGTTCGAGTCCCAGATGTATCCGTATCTTTTTCTGATTTTTCTGTTTCAGATTTTCGATTGACTTTCGCTAATATTATCTTCATTAATTAAAATATTATAATTTGAGGTTTAACTCTTTAAGTTAAAAAGTTAAAAATAAAAAAAAAAAAAAAAAAAAAAAAGTACCTATTTAGGTACCCCTCCATTAACTTTATTTAATTTGTGTGACAACAGTAAATTTTGATTAGACAAAATATCTTCTCTTGAATTTCTGAACCCCCGTTAAAAAGACCACGAACCGCCACTGCCTACGACAAGGGTGTTGATTATCCAATAAATGGTTCCCGGGGCAATTTGAATTATTGGTAATTCCAAATTACCTTTATATAAGAAACAAGACACGTGAAACGGAGGTCCTAAATGTCACAATTTTTCTTAATTAATTTATATATTTAAATAAATATGATTACGCATTATTATACCACGATAGTGTCAATAAGCTATTTAAAAAATGTGTTGAAAGAATAATAATAATAAAAAAATCTTGGAATAAAAGTAATCAAACGATATCTTAAAACTTTGCACACTCTACCCAATTGTCGATATTAGCAATTTTAAAAATGCAATTTACAATAAAAGTAATATAAATATAAAGGAGTTCTTATGTATTTGATTTGCCGATGTCTGTCAGCTTAGTCTGCCGTAAACTGCTGATGTCGTGAAATCTATTTATAATCATGGTTGGTCTAATTAATGACCCGTGTCAGATACAGATATTTTATTATTATTACAGTTATTAACAGTATCTAATTTTTAAAATATGAAAATGTACAAGACACAGAAAAATAATAAAAAGATAATGGTCGCAACTGGGACTCGAATGGGGACATACGCTTTATCCAATTCAGCCATTGCGATCTATTATGAGACTGCCGTATTTATCAACTTCATATTTTAAATTTCAGAATTAACAATATAATCCTTGGCAAATGTTTTTTTCATAAATTGGATAAAGCGTACGTCCCGGTTAGACGTGAGGTTCTGGGTTCGAGTCAAAGTTGCGACTATTATCTTTTATTATTTTTCTGCGTCTTTTCCAATTTCATATTTTAAAAATTAGATTATTATTATTATATTCTTCTTCAATAATTTTAATATTTTTTTAAAAATATTATTAAGTAGATATTTGGAAAGGAAATGGAGTTAGAGATTTTTTCCAGTCAAGAAGTGCAATTTTTGAATTGTTAATTAGGAGTGTATTTTTAAAATGGATATAAAATTATCATTAACTCGGTAAGATACCACTGAATGTAAGTTAACGATAACAAAAATATGTTTGATATATTTAAAAAAATTAAAATAAGTGTTGAAAGTGACTTTTGGTATTAGAGCCGTTTTACTATTTCTATGTAATGAGTGCAATGACATTCAAATCTCGATTTGATTAAAAATGGAGTTAGTGAGCGTTCACACTTCCGTTTTAAAAACGGAGGCGGGTCCCGTTTTAAAAACGGATGTCCTATCGACTGTAGTGGATGTATGGAGCTGTTCATACTTGTCCGTCTCCGTTTTAAAAACGGATCCGTTTTTATTGTCGGATAGATTGCCAACGCAGCGCATCCGTTGTAAAAACGGATGGTGACTCGCTCGCCCATAGGTTTGTATGGAGCTGTTCATACTTGCCGCCTCGTAGTTCGGGCGGAACCCGCCACGCCCCGCTCCCCAGCACGCCCGCTCCCAGTCGCGAGGAAGCAGGCGAGTTGCGTGGTCGTATCTGATTGTTTTGATGAAGGTATACGCCAAATCACAATTTAGATTTATCTTTACTACGAATCGGTTTCCATTATGAATATGAAAAAATATGCTATGGATACATTGAAGCTTTTCCTACCTTTTCAATTTATTGGAATTAAGATAGATTTATTAATTACGTTACATTACATTCGTTTTTTCATTACATAAATCTGAAGTTATACAAGAAATAACTTTTAAAAAATACCCCTTTATGGCTAAGATTATTTTTGAATCAATCCATTGACTAACTTTTTTTCGTTCTTGTAAAATTATTCATAAAAATCATTTAAAATCATTTCACTTATATATGATACCCATGTGGAAACCTGTAAATGGTACAATTAATGTAACCTAATTAATTTTGCCTTTAAATAAAATCATTTAAAATCATTTCACTTATATATGATACCCATGTGGAAACCTGTAAATGGTACAATTAATGTAACCTAATTAATTTTGCCTTTAAATAAAATCATTTAAAATCATTTCACTTATATATGATACCCATGTGGAAACCTGTAAATGGTACAATTAATGTAACCTAATTAATTTTGCCTTATTAATAATTTATACTATTGGTCTCCCAAATAAATAAAATAAAATAAAAACGTTATTAAAACAGACCCGTCGCTAAAACGGATCTGTTTTAAAAACGGAAGTGTGAACAGTGCCGTGGGGATCCGTTTTTAAAAACGGGACCCACATCCGTTTTTAAAACGGAAGTGTGAATGAGCTCTTAGTGATTTTTGCTCGCATTCTCGCGCTTAGAAACAAGTGGTAGTGGGCAGTGTGCTAACATTCCTTTGCGTTTTCGTTTGGACATTGGACCCACACTTACATGTATCACGGAATGAGATCTGAATTTCTTAGTATTTACTGCAAAATGTTGAATTGCAGATCTAAAAATACATCACGGCTACCGACAATACACACTTTGCACATAAAAAATAAAGATGAATTTTAATATCTAAATATTTCCAGTAAAGTCTTATAGGTACATAAAGAAAAGGTAGTGTAATAAAGATTCCGAAATTGATTTTGCCAACTTTATTTATTTGTAGATACTTTTTATACAATTTAATTTAATTTCCAAAATTGAATAATGAATTCATGTCTTTCGTCAGTCGACTCTGAGTCGAGTAAGGCGCTCCGCCCACTGAGGCAACTGAAAACTAACTAAAACCTGCTGTTTTCTCTGTCTTGATTGGTCAAAAAGCTATAGATGAAGAACAATCAGCTGACAGCTCGCAACCTAGCAACGGCCGCCCAGGTAATCAGCCGTGACAGTCGCAAGATGGTCGCAAGTCACCGCTTGCGTTACCATTGACAACGGGGTTTTGTGTGATTGTGTAGTGTGCGGGCCATCACATTGTCATACAAAGACAGTTGGCAGTTGAGAGTTTTCAGTTGCCTGAGTGGGCGGAGGCGCTTATCGAGTAGATGTACTTTTTTTATGTAGCACGCGCGCGCGTCCGCGTCATCGTATTTCAGTAATCAAGAATGTATATAGAGAAAAAAATTAACGCCACAAGATTCACTAAGAATGAAAATCTATAACCGTCCGTTCATGCAGCTACTTACTACTAAAAACACTCGATTTTGCATAACTTCGTAGTTCTTCGCCTTCATTATGTATTACAGATGTTGAATAGGTGTTAAGGCGTCCTTTCATAGAGCTACTTACAAGTGACTCGAGCGCCACTCGTCAGTATACTATTTTGCTAGTGCAGCGCTTGTAAGTGGCTCCATGAACGGGCGGCTTAATACCTATTCAATATCTGTTATACACGATTAAGGGACCGCTCTGCCAATTTCCACCGATTACTTACATGTTTTCCTTAAAAGTATGAAGTTTTTAAGTTCTTAAAAAAATATATGTCATTCTTTAAGATAGTATCTAAACATTCCCCAAGCCGAAACGGTAATTATTTTAAATTCCCTCGATAGAAATAAATCGCAAAGTATGCTCCGAAAATTATTATTTACACGTTTTTTTCTGTTATTTTACAAGTTATATGTATAAAAAAAATTTACAATGTTTCCTTAAATGTTACTTGACACAGCCCCCACGAGATTTTTGCTCTTTTTTAAACGAGTAGTCTTTTATTAAACATTTTTACAATTTTCGCATGAATTTTATGGTTTTTAATGTTAGCGCGCTCGCTCTCACGTTCGTATTGTCGTATCTCTCCGTCTTCTTCTTTTTGAGCGGGGTAGCGCGGCCTTAAAAGAGGCTAGACTTTGAACCACATGCGGAACACCCGCGTCTGTCATTCTGTCCCGCTCACAATAAGCTCACGCACACTTACAATACATGCGAACGCGAAATATGCGAATGAGTTCAATACACTTTTCTACACCAAAACTTTCACGAAATTGAAATATAAAAAAAATATATTTTTTAGAAAGAAGAAGCTACGTCGGTAGCTTTTTATAATTTTATAATTCTTTATGAGAGTTGAGTTAGCAGCACTTTTTCCTTAAATAATATTTTTTGATAAATCGTATATGTTTGACAGTGAATGTTTACGTTAATATGAAACGAATCGAAAATTCGAAAACATACCGACATAGTTTTTACCCTCTAGAAGGCAGTATAAAAAAATATATTCATTTTGTGCAATTTTCGATGGAGAAAAGTGTTTTTTCCCGGGCTTCCTTTTTGTATGGGCCGAAAAGCGAAGTCTATCGTCTTAATGACTTTTCAAATGAGGTGTTGAGTTAAATTCATTCTGAGTCATACGGTTACCAAATAAACCAATCCCCACCTGTTTAAGTCTATCATCTTAAGGCGAAGAACTACGAAGTTATGCAAAATCAAGTGTTTTTGGTTTAAAAAATTTCATCGCTTAGAAATATTTTAGATCTTTTAAATACTGGGAATAGAACACATCTTGGCCATTGAAATAATCGAGCCCTTTTTTGATAAGTCATTTTATCAGCCCAGAAAAAAATTAAGTAATTACAAAAACTGCTTTATATTTAAGTTACACCAAGTATGGTTTTAGGGGGTAATGTCTGAATAGCCAGCTTCCTCTTCCTCGTCTCATTTCCTTTCCCACTTACCTTCAACCTGACAACATACCCCAATTGGGGATGCCATAGTCTCACTGGCTCCAGACGGGAGCAGTTGGGACTCTTGTAAAGTATTCATTTTAAAAAAAATTGTCAAAATAAATTCTTTAGAAAATAATGGCAAAACAATCACATGTTTATGCCGAAACTTCGTAAAATAAAATAAAACACAATTTTTTTGATGTTTTTATCTTGCGTAAAACAAAATAGGTGGCAGGTGTTTAACGAAAAATTAAACCTTACGCTATCTGCATAAGGAGTGTAATAGGGAAGTTGAGTGAAAAATATTTGAACTTATAAAAAATATTTTCACGTAGATGACGTGCAAACTTAAATACCAGTAATTTTTTTTTTAAAGATCGGTTTCATAATTAAATTAATTCTACAAGGTTGAATTTTATTAAAGCCCGCGAAAACGGCCTGTAAGAAACGGGAGAGTGTCTGACGTGGTCTCACGTCATCTGGTCCCTTGTTTGGGTGAAAAAAAGGGAAAATATTTACAAAACCGAGACACGCTTAATATGGACGAAAAAAATAAATTTAAAAAGTTGTGGTAGTTAGGTATTAACTAGTACTTACTGATCGATTCTGTTACCGGAATTTCAAAAAAAAATTGCATTTCAATGGATATTTTTTAAATTTAAAGGCATGAAATGTCATTTTTCATCGGTTGCTATGTTAGGCACTGTTGCAAGTTTCGTTGAAAAATGACATTGCGTGTTTTTAAATTTAAAAAATAACCATTAAAATGCACTTTTTTCGAAATTCTGATAAATGAATTGATTAGTACTAGTTAACATCTAAATACTACAACCTTTTAAATTATTTTTTTTCGACCATATTAAGCGTGACCCGGTTTTGTAAATATTTTACCTTATATTTCACACAATCAAGGACCGGATGACGTCACGAACTCTCTCACACGATATTCTCTTAGCCGGTGTTTTCGCTTAATAAAATTCAAACATGTAGAATTAATTTAATTATGAAAACGAACTTTAAAAAATATATATATATAGGTACTAGTATTTAAGTTTGCAGGTGAACATTGATAAAAAAATAAATAAAAAAAGGACTCAAATTCCTTATTGTTAGCGGCCCAATTCCAAATGTTACATGAATTGGTGCATCACCTCAACAAATCATTTCTTAATGATGAGATGATTATTTTTTTTAATAATTTTTTTTTAAATTTATTGATACCTACAATATTTTTACATTTTATAATAAAATTTAATAATGTTGGCCTCACTAGGTGGTTTACCCGTGCTTATTAATCTCTTTCACGAAAATTCAAATAATCAACCCAATAAATTTTAGCGGTCGATAATTAAATTTTAGCGAGTATCGACCAACTCACATATTCTATCGATTGATCCGTTGCATAGATCTTTGAATGAATTTCTCTCTCATTTTTTAGTTATACGAAAATGTTTTATATTCAAAGAGTTATTAATGACAGTAAAAATAGTTTTTAGATATCTCGAAAGTGAACATTGATAAAATGTATTCAATTGTGTCTTTTTGAAGGTGCAGTGCTGCCACAAAATCAACACTTTGACGACTTATCGTTACTTTCGTTGGACAGGAGTCTACCTTCACTTTACCTTGCTCTGAGATATGAGGCTTCAAAGATAGAATAATATTAATATTCAGCTACGGCATGATGATTCGTCGCATAAGGTTGTACTTAACTACATTTTCCTAATGCTGTTCAAAGATAGAGCCACGTTATGATTAAATATTTTCATTTGAAATATGCAAACCAAAATACTTTTACTTGCATCTCGAAATCAGAAATCGATAAATAGATTACTAGAAATCGTATTTGCAAACTTTTACACCTCGGAAGACGGAAGACAGAAACTTAAGTGACGAACTACACTGCGCCCCGTAAAAAAACTGTCAAATGTCCAAAACAAACAAAAGGGCAATTGAAAAAGGTTCAAAGTGATGTTGGATTTCTGTAAAGTAAACGGAAGCTTTAAAAACTGGATGTTAAAATTTCTTCATACAATCATCTAAGGAAATATGACACAGATGGCTCTAAAAATTATTTCGGTTACAGAAATGTGCTAAAGAAATGGTTTGGCATTTAAAGGTAATTTTTTAAAAGGTGTGAAAAGTAGGGTGAAGTTGTTATACCTTTGCTACTATTTGATATTTTTCAATACTTCAAAACGTTCTAAGCTTAGCGTGCTGATACATTTGTACAAACAAATGGCTGAATAAATTACTTTAGTTAAGTCATTGTAAAAACATGAAATTTTGTTGAACGATCTTATTATTTGCAATGCTTAGAGAATCATAGAAAACTACATATATATTAAAAAGTAAAAGGTAAAACGTGTATTTTTAAAGTGCAGTTGCTGACTTCATTTTGAAGTAATTAACTGGATTTTATGGCAGGGTTTTTGCACGTTGAGCACGTGTGTTTTTAATATAAAAATATAATGAAAGCGAGCGGTATTTAAGTAAATACCGTTTAATAATACAATGAAGCAGGGTTGCCAGGGATAAAGCGAATACCTAACTGATTTTTTATTTTGAATGTAATTTTTTTTTTTACATTCTCTCATTCAGAAAACCCTTAGGAAACAAAATACCTCAGGGCCTATGTCATTTTTGGGGATGCTGTGTGTTCGGTCTTTTTAGGGAAAAGAAGGAGGGGAAGTTCTGGGAAGGAAATAGTATGAGGGGTGTGTAGGATTGTAGAACCTTTTTTAGGTCTGCGCCAGTACCATTTTTTTTACATCAACCATGTACAATGTGATCTTAGAACGGGGTACCCCAGTACAGACACATTACCTTATAAATAATTGTAAAAATCAATAAAATATAGTCTATATACATCCGACCCGTCACACAGTAGGTCCACACAGAACTTGGACTAACCTCACAAAAAATAAATATCTTAAAAAAAATCAATGAATTATTCTATTTCTTGTACATATTACGCCATTTTATAGCTTTGTGATGAAACTATCTTAATACATTGAAAACAAAACAATGAAATCAATAAAGGTTTCGAATCTATGCTCGAAATTAATAATGATAATTATAAAAACTTTTTTTCATCAATATATTTTTCACAATATTCTATTGACGAAAAGGTCACTGCACAGCTAGGTACAAGTCAGGAGTTCTCCTGAAATGCAGCTTGTTTTCAGTTAAATCCAATATAATTCAAAAATAAAAAAGAAAATAATAAAAACAATTAATTTATTAAAAAAAAAAACATAACTCTAATTCAACAAAAACAATATAATACAATATAAATATAATAAAATAAAAACAAATTAAAATTAATTTATTTCTCTAATAAAAATTAATTTTCCAACTTATGTTAACTAGCCCCGGCCTACCCTACTCTATTGTTTTCCATTTTGTAAAACTCCAAATAATATTTTAACAAATGTTATAAAAAAAAATTTAAGTGATTTTTATTTTACAATTTTTAAACTGAAAAATAAGACTTTTGACAGCCCTGGTTTTGTGGCCATTGTTTTAACAGTAATATAACAAAGTTGCACTTGCTTACCTTATATTATAACAATGCACACTTGGAACATGTTAAAGACACATTAAGATTAGAATTGCATAAATGTATTTATTGGTTAAGTACATAACTACTGACATAACAGATTGTGGAGTTGGTAGTATTTTAAAACTTTTTCCAGATGAATTGAGATTTTTCAACATTTATCGGGTTACCACAGGAACCATTTATTGGATAACCAATACCTCTGCCATATGTCACCCCGAATGGTTCGCATCGTTTGGTGACTGTGCAGTAGCGTGTCGCTCTCCAAAGAGAGAAAAAATCATTATTTTTAATCGCCCGGGGTCTCAAAAGTTGCGTATGATCTGTATGTAGCTTTTTGAAAAAGTAAAAATAAATGAAATTGGTATTCACTATTAGCTCGCTAAAATGGCCAGAAGTTTTGAAAAATATAAATAGATTTCGTGATTCGGGGGAAAAAAAACAAAGGGTCCATATTTTAAATTTTGTAGCAGACTTAATTTTTATTCCATGACTGTAGTACAAATACGCAAAAAAATATTTTTTTAAAACAAATGTAGTGTGTTTGTTAAAAATGTAAAAAGGGAAAATAACACTTTTTTCGGATAAAATGAAGATACTAAACAATAACTACACAAAATTTTTTGAAAAAAAAATATAACGATTAAAAAATAATGGATCCTCGAAATTGAATGATAATATGTTATGACAACAGTAATTATTGTGTAAAAAATATTAATTACCATAATTTAAAAATACATGTTTTGTGTGTTTTTCTGATTTTCAACAATATAACATCATTTTCGTTGTTTGTTTTTGGGGTGTTATGCCGTGTTGTGCTACCTCCTTCTTTAGCCGACGTTTCGGACAGCGTTGCAGTGTCCATCATCAGGGCAGATCCGGCAGATCCGTGTGTCGACGGTGTCGACAGTGTCGACGGATGTCGAATGATGGACACTACATCCGTCGACACCGTCGACACCGTCGACACACGGATCTGCCGGATCTGCCCTGATGATGGACACTGCAACGCTGTCCGAAACGTCGGCTAAAGAAGGAGGTAGCACAACACGGCATAACACCCCAAAAACAAACAACGAAAATGCTTTTGGCCGTGAAAATCTAAAAACAATATAACATCATTTAAAAAAAATAAAAAAATATAGGCAGTTCTCATTTTCTTTGTAAGACGCATCTTTTGAGATACCAGGCGTCTCTGAATTCAAAAGTTGAAATAATTCACATACCCTACTGTGCAAGGGTGCCTTGGAATTTTTGTCTTGGCGGCGGATTCATTTTCCAACCAACTGCCTGGAAGGCCGGATCGGTAGAGACTGGTTGACGAGACATTTTGATCTTTCTAGCAGGACTCTTTCGATCTATCGCCTTGTACCACAATGAGACGGGTAGATTCCTTTGCCCTTCATTCCTCTTATCTTTTTCCTTCGCCGAAAGATAAGAAAAATTGAAGACGATAAATGTCTAATAAAAGCGATTAAAGAGCAATTCAATGTAAAAACAAATGAATGATGAATTTATCATCATAATTAACATATCTAACTATCTATTTATCCACGTATTTTTAAGTTCAAAATTCCTATTTAATAATTTTAAACATCATAATTAATTATAGGTACAAAATATTATTCATTCTGACACTCGCTCCTCTTCTAAACACAAGCGTCCGCTTCTATAGGAGAGACACAAACAAAAATCAAAAAAAAAAATCTGTGAAAACTTATTTTGTAATTTATTGTTATCAACATTGTTATACCTTGTAAACTTATAATTTAATAAAAAAAAAAAAAAAATTGCTTCTCCTTCTTTTTCGTAAAAAGATCCTCCCCATAGCATGCCCAAAGATGACTGACCCCCTTGACAGACAGATTATTTTCTATAGTATATTAAGCGATAAGTGTTGTAATTTGTGTAGGTTAATATAAACTTTTGCTTAGTTTTATAACATTTTATGATTAAAAGTATAATGAACATATGGACATGACTTTTATTTATTGTAACTAACTAACTAACTAACTAACCATCACGCCGTTTCCCCGCAGGGGTAGGCAGAGAGGACGGACCGCCAAACACCTCGGTCTTGGCACACACTCTTTGCCTCATCCACATTCATACATCGTCTCATACATACTCTTCTATTTTTCTGACTCTTGACATGGCACGACTCAAGTATCTGATTCACTTGATCGTGCCATGTCTTTCTCGGACGTCCCCTACTTCTTATACCATTCACACTTGCATAATATATTCTCCTTACGCTCCTTTCTTTGTTCATTCGCTCTACATGCCCAAACCATCTGAGGGTTCCTTTCTTAATTTTACTCATTACGCTTACATCAGCCTTGCATTCTTTTCGAATCTCAACATTTCACACGATCATACATGGTTTTACCACACATACGCCTCAGGGATCTCATTTCAACTGCATTCAGTCTACTTTCATCCTTCCTCTGCCAGTTCCATGCCTCACTGCCATACATGAGGGTAGGTACAAGCACTCCATTGTGGACTGCTAACTTCGCTTCTTTGGACAGCTTTTTGTTAGCGCCAACAGCATTCAGTCCTCCATTAATGGAGTTACCTGCATTTACCCTCCTTTCAATGTCTCTATCAGCCTTCCCATCTCTCGTAAACATACTACCCAAATACACAAACTCATCCACCTGCTCCAAGTATTCATCATTCACAACTATATTGCACACCGTTTTTGGATTCTCTCTTTCAAACACCATGACTTTAGACTTACTTACATTCATCATTAACTCATTCTTCATACATACTTAATTCATTCTAGACACGAGCGACTGCAGATCTTCCATACTGTTAGAAATCAGCACCGCATCATCAGCATACAACAGGCAACATAATGTATTTATTGTAAAAATTTAATATATGATAATCAAACATGGAAAAAACGCAAGCGGTCTCCACGACCGACGACAGGTGGTAATGCAACTGAAAAGTAAGCGTACAACCTAATTCAGGTGGCTTAGGGTTAAAGACGATCATAGACCTTAGATATTATAATTCTTTTCAGGGTAAAAATGAATAACAAATTCGATAAGCATGGGAGAAAGCTTTCATAACAGAACATTGAACAATTTTTAGTATACTACAGAGCCGATATTAATATACGTTAAACATTCAAGGCTATCTAATATATCATAGTAATAAGCATCAAATACTATCCAATCGAATTAAAATTATTTAATAAATGTAAAATGCTCGAAAACAAAAGCATTCAACCATTTTGGTACCGGTCAATGACAAAATATCAATAAAATTGATGATCAATCAATTTTTTCAACCATTTTACATATACCTAGAAACATTTAGCTTTAAAACTTATATGTATTTTATATTAGCGTTAAACACAGCACATCCCTAAAACATTAATTTTCATATTTTAGTAAATCAAAAGATTTAGTAAAAAGGTTTGACAAGAATAAAAGATATTTTAAACACTTATTTGAACTAATCAGCCTTTTTTAAAGCGACACAAATTAGCACGTTTTACAATTATTATTGCAGAATAGCCAATCTACGTCCAATCCCTAATCGTAAGCAGTCGAGGATAGAATGTCGAGTAATACAGTGTGTATTATGCTTCGACGAATTTTCTTATTCTTCATGGTGACATCATACTATGGCATACCTTATGCCACGTTTCAGTAATACAGGTACGAATATTTTAATAAAAACTCTTATTTATTATTTATAACCGTAATTTATAATGATAAATATATAGCTTATTTATATTTCAATTCATAATGATACAGATATAATATGTTTTTATTTAAAATATATTTTAAATCAATTTGGAATTAACTTTTTGTGTGCCACGTTTTAAATTGTGTTGGAACTTATTTTCATTAACTTATTTGTTTCAGTCCTTCCTGTCATCTCTTTCTGTCCTGTCTAAAAACTATACCAGTGAACGGTGTGATTTATAAACTGGTGACTACTTCGAAACGTATTTTGTGGTCAAATCATTCATCTTCAACCAGAAACGAGTCCTCTGCAATCAAGGTATTTATATAGATTTATTTAAATGGTTTTGAGTGATATCATTTTATATTCCATGTTATTACAATAACAGATAATAGTTCTTATTTTAAGAAATACCCGACAATCAAATTCGAGATACAGATCGATCATTTTTTAAAGTTCAGTGAATAAATTAATAATTTGGTCCCATTTGCTTATAAAATCTGCTATAATAATCGATTTTATTAATAATTTACTATATATATATATATATATATATATATATATTGTTTAAAATGGCGTTTATTACTTTATATGTCTGTCTGCAATTATAAAAATCAATCTAGTTCAGTATTGCTACCAACATGACAAGAAATCAAAGCAGGTGTTTTATAAAAAATATTTCATAAAAGCTACAGAACTGTAGGTTTATCTGTTAATACAAAATCGTCCAATTCATTTGCCATAGAAAAAATGGAAGAAAATTGCTTAAAATACAGCTGAAATTTTTTACAAAGTCAAGAAATGGTGGTACGAAAATACTAAATGTGATATTTTCTGTATGAAATGTTCATATTTTTAATAAATGCGCTTACAGTATTTCATTGACAACATTTTACAATAACATATTTTATTAATTTCGTGTTACTGAGATAAATTTTAACATCCAATTTCTTTATTAAATGTTGGCATTTTTTCCGTGAATTCACCGCCATTTGCAATTGCGGGATGCCTGTTTTCAATAAATTTGCAACACTGAATTTACACGCAGCCACATTTTTAAATCTTGATTCTTTCGGCAGATGTCGCTTGTTTATTAGCGTATGCAAAACTGGTCCGTATTGAATTGAAATTTCAAGGGATTTGGACTTAATTTGCTTGGCGAGTTTACGACGTGGTTCTAGAGGATTGAACGCATTATTTTATAGATGTATCAGCAGTTTTGCAAATGCAATGGCTACCGCGCAGAAATTACAGTGGTAATTTTGTCAAATACTTTGCTTTGTGTAATCAATTGGTTTTGTTAAAACAATGGTGGCTTTGTGTTCTGAAACAAACAATAAGTGATTTAAATACGTGGGCAGGAGGCGAGCGTTTATTATTTTAGAAATAATAATAATATTTTGCGATTAGAACGAAAAAGTTTGATGGTAATAATGGCGGACTTGTTAAAATATGCAATTTGCATAATGTGTTCGTACTTTGGACTTTCTGTAAGTTTTTATCTGTTACTTTTATTATTTAGTATAAAAATATCTTTTTCTGATACTGTGTATAATGAACTACATATTGTTCTCACTGCATTCCGTTGAAACTGAATTTCTAGGCGTTTAGTGGCAGGTATTAATTATGTCTTAAAAACACTAATAAGCCAAAAGAATGGCGAAGTTAAAAAGACATTCATATTCACCGGTGCTTAAGTACTTGCTCTGTTAAAGTATACTGTGTATTTACCTAATAATAAATATGTTTATATACCTACATTATCAATGTTACTTCTCGGTGTCGCCTGTATTTAAAAAATATTAATGGACTGAAAAGTATAAAGCTAAGTCGATGTTTTTTAAGTTATTATCAAGTTTAAAAGATATTTAAATGCTCCATAGCTCACAAATAAGATAATACCGTGAGTTACAAAAAGATTTGTCGTCCTGGAAGCTTGAGACAGAAAACTAAGTTCTTCCGAGAGTGGAAGATACTCTCAGTGTCGCCCTGGTGTAAGAACACCATTCAGCCCTGTTTAGTTACCAGATCTGAATAGCTAGGTACTTCACGGTCTTCCTCTTCTCCATCTCCTTCCCCTCCGCACTACCTTCGGCTTCACAACATTATATGTACCCCAATTAGGGGATGCCATAGTTTCACTGGCCCCAGACGGGAGTAGTTTGGATTCTTGTGTGGTATTTACGTGTAAAAAATGAATTAAGCTTTTACGGCTAACAGAGCTTTCGAAGTTATTGCAGACAGACTAACAGATTTCATGCTTGATAATTAAGATTATTAGCAATTACCCGGCTTCATCAGAATCTTAAATCTAATTTAAAAAAAATAGTTTTTTTCGCGAAACAATTAATAAAAAATGAACAAATAAGGAATCATTCATTTCACCTTTCAACAGTTTTTTTTTTTTTTTTTTTTTTTTAAATTTCTTTATTTATTTTGTTTGTTACAGGTTTGTTTTACATGGCTTTTCGACTACCGAGCTAGGCAAACGCCCGTATTATGGTAGTCGAGATTCATAATAATGTTATATTAATTATAAAATATTATATAATTAACCATAAATGTAGATGAAAGTAAAAACATATAACATACATATTAGGGAAAATATTCATACTAATATTAGGTACATGATTACATACAGAAGAGGAGTTAAAGTAGGTGAATCTTGTATAGATAAAAATAAAATAGAATAACAAATAAAATATTAAGGATAAGAAATAAAAATAAGAATAATAGATCTAGCGTAATATCAAGTGTTGGTTAAAATAATTTTTTTTTACATTAGCTCCACATCTATGGGGATGCTTTGTGGAGGGTATTTTTAAGGAAAGCAAGTTCTGGGAAGTAAAATATATAAAAGTTGATACCTCACTCCATGAACCCGGGCACCTTTGCTAAGTCACCAAACGTAGCGAGCCACTTGGGATGAACTATGTCAGAAGTGTTAGTTATCCAAAAAATTGATCCCGGAGCAGCGGTACCCATACCCGCCTCCCAAATTGAAAATGAATTCAAAGTGATATTTTTAAATCGAAAGATGTATGATTTATTAAGTGCAGTATCGTTCGGTTGTACTCGTAAGTTCACTTTATGTAACATACCTGTCTTAGTGTAATTGATCCACTGCATGAATGCATTTGCGGCAGCATGTTGATAAAGGATAACAATTATTATAAGCAATAATTATCAGCCTGAAACAGTCATCCACATTGAAACCATCTTCCGAGAAAAGATACATGCCGCCGACGGGACTCAAACCCGGGCCTTTCTGATGCCCAGTCATGTTTTATTTTTATTTTTGTATTAACTCCACACAGGAGGCCCTGTGGAAAATAATTTCCCTCAGGGCCTATGTCATCTTTGAAGATACTGCGTGGAGGGTCTTTTTGAGGAGAGGAAGGAGTGAACATGGGTCTTGAAGAGATCCATGTTGCAGGAAGGAGGAAACACAGAGGCCGGCAAATCGTTTCATAGCCGAGCTGTTGAACGTAAAAACGACCAGTTCTCATGTGACAAATGTCAACCGTGTACATATGTTGGGCGAGCGTTTGACGTGTTTCCCGACTATACACCGGTGCCGAGGGGATCAATGACGCTAGCTCCTCGGAGCATCTTCCATTGAAATACCGGTAGAACAAGGATAGCATTCCCATCCGACGCCGGTGCTCTAAAGATTGCAATCCTTTTGTTCAGACGGGAGAATCTATCAAACGAACCGCCCGTTTCTGTACAGAGTTGAGGGTGTTTTTCAGGTACTTTGGGGCTCCAGACTAGAGGTGGCTGCCAAATTCAACCGTGGGGCGCACTTGTTATTTGTACAGGGTTAGCAGTTGTGTACTATTAAAGTATCTGCGGGCCCTGTAGAGTGCTCTTAATCCACTGAGCTACGGCGGGTTACCTATTACCTGCCAAATGATTCAATATATATCTACTAATGTTTCAACTACCTCTTATTACATTTTTTTCACCTGCAATGGTTTTCACCTTTATCGGAAAATTGTTTCAATGTGGATGAGTGTTTAAGGCTGATATTGCTTATAATAATTGTTACCCTTTGTGCTATGCATAAAATCTTGTCTTAAACATTAGTTTATCAAATGAAACAAATAACTTAGTTTTAAACCACTTTATATTTATTTTTATATTTGTCGACCGGTTTCGATTGGACTCAATCTTCATCAGGACAATAAAATAAACTAAATCATAATACAGAGAAACAATATAAGGTAAACAAAATAGAGAAAGAAAGTAATATATGGGAGAGGGAGAGAACATCATAGACTGGTTGGTGGAGCGGTAGGGGGCGGGGTAAAGGAAGAGTGGGGGTTACATAAGGAGTAAGGGAACAACTTTAAAATTGAACTGTTGGTTAATTCTAATTGTTTGTTTAAAATTTGGCAATTATTTTTATTTGATTTTGAAATTTCTAAAGCTTTTAAATTATTCATGCGTATTCCTATTTTATCTTTATGTATTATTTGGACTACCGTATTTTTATTAAATGGGTGGTTAGTATTAATTAAATGTTCGGCAAATTCTGAAAAACCCGTGCTTGTTAAACACCTGACATGTTCTTTAACTCTAATATTTATATTACGCACGGTTTTACCTATATATGTTGCTGGGCAATCGTTACAATTTAATCTGTAGATGCCAGAATGGCTTAATTTATCCTCCTTGTCTTTAGAATTAGTTAAAAATTTTGTTAAGTTATTATTAGTATAGAAGGCCGGCCTTATTTCTGATGGAAGGTTAGAAACGCAAAGGGAAGAGAATTTACTTATATACAAAATTTTCCGCCATTGGGTAGCAACATTATTATTATTAATAGATGGTTGGGCATTATATAGAAATTATTTGTTGTGATTCGGCGAAGTTTTTTTGAGAGGATTTTATCAATTAGATCGGGATCATATCCGTTGTTGATAGCTATTTGTTTAATTGTAAGAAGTTCATTAGAAAAAATATTATTAGATAAGGGGATAGTAACTAGGCGGTGAATCATGCTGTGGAAAGAAGAATGTTTTTTTTTATTTTTTTTATTTTTTATTTATTTATTTATAAGAAAAAAAGTTTTACATTACAAGTGAATATTATGTAAAGTTATACAATTATTCGTCATTATTCTACTACTCCATAAGTTGAGCTCTAGGAGCTCATGTTTATTGGATGAGTATTTACATGCAAAAAAAATGTTCTAAATAAATATGTAATCAAAGACTTATGAAATAAATTCAAACATTATTTAACACAGGTATACAATTTAGGAAAAATGTGTTTTTGAATGACAATACCAATATACTATATATTTTAACTTTCAACATTGATAATACAGATTAAGTAATGGTAAACTAAGGGTACAATATATCATTATCCAATTTCAGGGATTTAATTTGCTTTTTAAATTGTTCATATTTCAAAGTTTCGGTTACACTAATTTTGTTTTTGGACCATTTTACCATCTCACACCTAAATACAAGTAGTGATGCTGAGCCGTAGTCGTTCTAAGCATAGGGATTGTTATTAAGCCATTAGTTTTGAATCTATTGCTTATGCTATCTGAGGGGTGAATTTTTTGGATAAAATATTCCTTATAAATTTGATATAAGGCGTTTCTCTTATACAATTCTGTGACAGATGGTACATTAAATTCCCGAAATATCTCAAAAGTAGAGAAGTCGTATGGTTTCCTAAGGATGATTTTTATAATTATTCTTTGTATTGTAATTATGGGTTGCAATGAAGCCTTAAAGGCCCCTCCCCACCAATAATGCCGTACTGCAATAAGGACTGAATTAATGCATAATAGACAATTTTGATAGTATTCTTTTTTTAAATGTTTCGTATGTTATAGAAAACATAGATAAATTTTCTTATTCTTTCTACGGTGAGATTAATGTGATCTTTACATTTAACATTTTTATCTATTAAGATTCCAAGATATTTTACACTAGATTTATGATTTAGCTTAGCACACACAGTCCGTATTACATGTACCGTCATTTGCACAATTTTTGGAATGAATTGTTATGTCAATTAAGTTATTTGGAACTTCTTCTTGTAGAGAGAATGGAATATAATATGTTTTTTGTGTGTTGAGTGATAATAAATTTCTGTCGAACCATTTTTTTATGACCTTCATGTCTTGATTGGTTGCATTGGTAATATCGTTCCATGTCTCTTTTCCGATAATTATTGCAGTGTCGTCAGCAAAAGATATACGTTTACCATTAAGTGATAATTTAAACATTTGGTTAACGTAAATTATAAATAATATTGGTCCAATAACAGTCCCTTGTGGAATTCCAAATTCTAAATTTCATCTATACTTAGTGAGTTATTTAATTTTACTTTTTGACTTCTTTGAGTTAGATAGCTTTGTAGCCAATACCTAACCTTACCAGTAATACCGATATCATTTAATTTATTAATTAATTTTGAATGGGAGATACTATCAAAAGCCTTACGTAAATCAATAAAAATGCCAAGGCATTTGTTTTTTTTATCCAATGCATTGTATATTGTTGAGGTTAGTTCAGCAATGGCATCATGAGTGCCTAGTTTCTTTCTAAAACCAAATTGGCTAGAACTAAGTATTTTATTATTTTCAATATAGTACATGAGTTGCGTTTTTACGATCTTTTCATAAATTTTTGCAATGTTTGAAACAAGAGATATAGGTCGATAATTTGATATTTCTTCAGGGTTGCCTGATTTAAAAACTGGTGTTACAATAGATTTTTTATAAATAGAAGGGAATATTCCACTATTCAAACTAGTATTTATAATATGTGTAATTGGAATGCTCAATAAATTGTTGTATGTTTTCAATATTTCCACTGTGACTCCATCAAATCCTGGTGCAGATCCACCTTTTAAATCATTTATAACATTTTTTATGTCATTTGTTGTTACTGGTTGGAAAATTGACAGATTATTTTGTTTAAGACGGTCCTTTTCGAAATTATCTATTTTATAATTTTCCTCGATCCGTTTAGCTAAATTTGGTCCGACGTTAGCGAAATATTTATTAAAGGCATTAGCACATTTTGTCGGTTCCTTTATGGTGTCAATAGAGTTATCTCCGATGTGAATTTTTTTAATCGGAATTTTTTTGTTTTTCCTACTATTTATTTGATTTATTGTTTTCCAAATATGTTTTACATTTTGTTTAGCCAGGTTAATTTCATTTTTGTAAAAGTTTTCTTTAGTTATTTTTATTAAAAAGGTTAATTTATTCCTAAATTTTTTATAATACGTGAATATTTTTTTATCTAAGGGAAATTTCTTTGTCAAGCGATATAACTCTTCTTTTTTTTCTAATAGACACCACTAAGCCATGTGAGATCCATGGTTTTATTTTTTTGAATTTTGCTTTAATTTTTATAGTTTTAATATCAGTTGATGTTGTTATATAATTGCAGAGAATATTATCAAAATTATTTGCGCTTGTTTCAGCACATGTAGATTCCAATACGGTTTATGTGACATAGGGTGATTGGAAGTATTATGTATTATGGTGTCAGTAAATGTAGGTTTTCTAAAAATGTTGAAGGTTATTTTGTTGTTAATGATGGATAAGGAGAGATCTAGAAAATTTATATTGGAATTTATGCCTATCTCAAGTGTGAACTGGATTTTTGTATGGAAAGAATTAAGAAGTGATAGGAAGGCGTTTAATTGCAAACGCAAAAAATATCATCGACATAACGTCTCCACAAAATAACATTTTTTAATAAAGGGGATTTACATTCAAATATCTTATTTTCGATACTATCCATGAATATGTCAGCTAATACAGGACTGGTAGGTGCTCCCAAAACTAAGTTATTTGTTTCATTTGGTATAATGTCAAGCCACAAAGTGTTTGCTTTCTTCGATAAATTAGTTTATCAATTCAAATTAATTGATAAAGGACGTTGTTTGACAAAGAAGTGTGCATATCGACAAAAAATCTGTTACTATATTATTGATAAAATATTAATTTAAACGATCGGTTTTTTGTTTGTTAAATATTTAAATGTTTTGTATGCATTGTATTGACGTTGGGTCAGTGCGTGTTCAATGAATGTTTTAGAGTTTTTAGACATTTCCTTGGAACCGGGTATATTGACATTACAGATCCAGAATTATGGCCCTGACGAAGAATACAATAAATTCACAACTTGTTTGACCATAAGATTTATTCTGATCAGAAGTTTTACTTTTATTTATCTTATCTTTATCTTAAATTTAACCAGCTACAGATTCATCACCTAAAGTTCAAAAATTCAAATATCTCCCATAATAACATTCACTGTAGCAAGGTGACCAGAAACCGGGAAATATCAGGGAACTTATAAGTATTTTTGGAATATTAGGGATTTTTTTTAGATACTTATACGAAACTTAAAGAAGAAAAAAATTTCGCCCATAAATTGATTAGTATAGATTCTAAAATAAAAAAAAAAATAAAAATAATAATATTACTGTGTAAATCAAAATTTCGCGGCCGATCACCGTCAAATTTTTAGTCTCAAAATAAATTACAATTTACATTTTTTTTGTTGGTTTTTTTTTGGCAATAATTTATTAATTTATTCGAACTTTCTGGTGTGGATGAAAAGTCACATCTTTTCTAAAATAATAATATATCAGGGAAAAATGTAAAAAATATTCTGAAATACCTGAAATTATTAGGAAATTTCGAAATCCGTTTTCTGTGGCCACCCTGTATAGACATATTTAATACATTTCAAATACCAGATGTTTTACAATTCTACACAAAAACCATTTTTTCCGTAAAATTAAACAAGTTAATCTTACGGATTTACACAAAACACACAAAATATAAAATCAACCAACTCTCAGAAATACTTAAAACAAAAATAACATTTCGACAAAGACACTTAAAATTCTTGTACATTGCGCTTAAACTATACTAAACTTACCAAATTGGACAATTATAAAATCCAAACAAATTTGAAATCATAACTAAAAAATTGACTATCATCCTTTTTTGTTACCAATACCCACCTGATTTTATTCTGTGACATGTTTCTGCCTATCCAAGTTAAACTTGTACAAGTAAAAAATGTACATATCAACTGTTAGAATAAAATATTTGTGAAGTAGCCAGTCTTGACACAGAGTATCCCTAGTGAGACAGACACAGCAAAATTATGCGTCAACTTTACGTATATAAATGAACCTAATATTTATTAACAAAATTATTGATCTTCAACAATTTTTTTGCAGAATCATGGACCGACCCTTTGACGATTATGATGATTCAAACCAGTCCACTGAAACATCGCTGAATGAATTGTTAGCGGCTTTATCCAAGTTAGAGACATTTACTGAAACCATGGACATTGACGAACTGGACAGTGATCTGGCAGAGCTCATCAGGGCTGATCATGCTGCCACCAATTATCAATCCATCCATCAGTCTCCATTACCTGACGCTAACAACAACGCAATACCCAGTACAATCAATCATTTGACGCATTCCGAAGTTCAAACATCTGAACAAGAGCAGATGCGTCTGTTTCTTAGAACACCACAGTTCTTACCAAGCTTTGAGAGCTTTCAGAGGAGTGTCAAACAAGCGACTGTTGAAGGATTTGCCCCAAAAGACTTGATGAACATTCCAGCTGTATCCAAATCTTCCGATGGACAGCATAACATATGTGATGGCAGACTCATTTCAACGCTACGAACATCCCAAAGACTGAACGATAAAGATCAGGTCGTCAATGTTAATCAAAGACAATTTTCTGGAGGATCCGGACAAGTTAAAAGTAATTTGACTGGCCAGGTTGAGATGTGTCGGCCGGCCACTCTACTTCTTAATCCATCCACTTATCAGGGCTACCAGCCAAACAAACTACAAATGAGAGCTGATCCCTCACCACAAGAAAACACATCTGCATCACTTTTCTCGAATCAGTCACAAAAAAATTCATATCTGCCAACTACTATATCACGAATTCAAACAAGCACACCAGGTGTCGGTCCATCTTCATCAAAAAATCAAACAAAACAAAGAAGATATTCTCAGTACGAGCATTTGAGTGCCAAAGGAAATCCGCCTAATACCCCACACTCATCATCCACATTATCCGTCCACCATGATTTGAATCGCCCCGGTACACCATGGGTTGGCTCAACAACCCAAAATTATCAATCGAAACAGATACAGGTACCTGTTCATTACCAAGAACACACAAAATTATATCGCAACTATCCTAATCAGCCGTACAAAGTAAGTGCTCATTTCGCGTCGACTTCAAATCTCGTGAATGCCCTCAGAGGCAATTCCGCTCAGACTATCCGTCATCAAAATTCTGCATCTGTAAATAACATGAAAAGTCCAAAAAGTTCGAATCAAGCAAAGGCTTATTTCTACAAAAAGCCTTACTCCCAGGACGGCTCAAATGAAGTAGAACTCAGAAAACGGTTGGCTGCTCCTAATATATACAGTACCCAAGGATTAAACTCTTCCAGAATGCAATTTGCGTCCACGAAAATAACAAATGCAAACAGCACAGCGACTTCGTCGAATAAATATTTACCCAGGGGCTATACCCACATGACAGCTCCATCAAAAAGTGAACATAAAACAATGGCAAGTTACGTTGACTTAACAGATGGAAACGCACAAAATAACACCGCATATTATAAACGACAAACCCAACAGAGTAATGAGATAGCCGTAAAAACAGAAATGCTGGAAGCTGGTTTAACACCAACAGCCGTCGTTCCAGTACCAACTGAATCCATGTATAATTATGGAGCCCAAAACAGCACTTACAATGATTCAAGGATGGCTTATGGTAGATCTCAGCCAATAAAAGCTGAAATGCTGTATAATAATGATAACACCCGATATACATCTCATCAATATAACCTCCAAAGTCCAGTTAATACTACATCATTAACACCAAACCAGGTTATTGAAAATACTGGAAGAGAAAAAAACAACATGGAAGCAGCTAAAAACCAAATTTTTGGTAATGTAGTAAAGCAGCGTTTGCATTACAATCGAATGACTCAGAATACGACGCATAACAGTTATCCAAACTACTATCCAACTACTCCAAATTACCAAAATAATAATTTCGACTATGGCGCAAGTGAAGTTGCAAATCATAACGATACTTATCAAAATTGTGCTGGTCAAAGCAATGCATCTGGTTATGTGCCAAATGGAAATACTTGGAATTATCACCGAGAAGAAAGCAATACATACGACCAGAATCAAAGTTATTCAAACAGCTCTCGGTGGAATCCCAATATTTCTGGGTGGTATCAACAGAATAATGATTTCATGTATAATGCTTCGACTGGATTTCAACAAGCAAATCAAATTGTCACCACGAACAATTCTTTATATCCTGTACATCAAGAGAACAATCTACACATGAATATCTATAACTTCAACAGTCAGCAAGGATATCAACACCAAGAAGCATGGAATGGACAGGCACAACCTGCACCAGAATATGGGACCAACAGCGCTGTCCAAAACCATCGTGTTGAATCCAGTATGTTAATTCTAAACCGGGATATTCTGGATTTGGATCAACACCAAAAGCAGCAGAGAGATTTGCTGATCAAAGTCGGACTGACGAGAGCTATTTACAATGACCAAAATTCTACGGAGGAGGAGAAACATAGGAGAATGGCCGACCTACTGAACAGCGTATTAGCTACTCCAGATGGTGGCAATATAGTCAGGTATTTATTTAACTACTTCATCTTTTCTATGAAACAGAAAATTGTTGATGTGTATAGATCGGTTTTGGTGTCATGACATTTGGACTTATACTATATCGAATATTTCGATGCAAATGAAGAGTCGTTACAATTTAAAAATTGTTGCGTTGACCTATACATTTAAAAAGCCTACATGAATTTCAGGACATTTGATTTCACGGTGGGAGACACAAACTTCACAAATTCTGCATTGACTATCGACATTTTCAATATCACTTACAGACAGTTCAGTAACTATCTTTTAGCACATGTCACAAAGTTGTAAAACTGCCCTTGTGTACTCTGTAATTTATAATCTTCTCCATGATATATTGGTGTATAACTGTTTTATGGAGAACATGAGAAAATAAATAAATAAATAATAAATAAACAAAATTTCTGCTTTCAAGTTGAGATTATTTTTGCAAATATGATTTTTGCTTATTCTGTGAGGTAGGTATATAACGAGTGATAGGTGTTGTGCCTTTAAAAGATATTTCTATTGTCAGACATTTTAACCCAACGTTTTTTATTCCAACATGGTATCACCATACGCCCTTTTTGGAATGCCCTAATATTTTTAATTATTTTTGTTTCACAATAAATTAATTAACGAACATTGCAAACGTACGCAAAACATTTGCACATAGTTGACATTCGTCACATGACAATGGGTCGTTTCTACGACTCGTTCTTGAGTTCAACAGCTCGACTGTGGAACGTTTTCTCTCCCCTATGATTCCATCTTTTCAATCTCATCATTATCAATGTCCAATCCTTCCTCTACTCAACATACCCTCCACACATAACCTAAAGATGACACAGCCCTGAGGGAAATTTTATTTTCTTCACAGTAACATGTAACAATATCTGTTTTTAAACTTTCTTCCAGAGCAATAGGCATTCTCAGTATTACCCTGGCGAGAGATTACCAATCATAAATCGAAACATTGCTTTAGAAAAAGTCAATATTTAGACGAGATCTTAAACTCTAACGCTCCTATGTTCTGAAAATTTATCCTTAAAAGTTTTCTCAAATTTAGGATGCCGTAGATTGCTGGTTTAGGGCAGATATCATATAAAAAACAGTAAAAGCAATATTTTTACAGGGTCGCATTATTTTTTTACAGGGTCATCATGGAAGAGCAGTATCGCAGGGTCGGTTACGATATGAACAGAGTTTTGGAGTCAGGGGTGGGCAAGAAACAAGAATGAAGAACAAGGCTTTCGGTATACAAGGTTTTCTATTATTTTTTTAGCTTATGGATATAAATATATATCTAGAGATCGATATATAACTCTACTATGATTGTACTGTGTCTGGGTTCAGAGGGAGAGGTTTGTACTTGAGGGATCTTGAGGGCGGATGTGTCTGCCCACCAACCGCATGGCGGGCTGGATCGGTTGAGACTGGTTCAGAGAGATATTTTGACCTCTCCAACCGGACTCTCTCGGAATATCGCCATGCACCGCAGTGAGAGGGATGGATTCATACATCCGTCACTCTTGAACCCACTGACCCCCAGATTTTGATACCATTTTCCTTCCTAGAACTTCTCCTTCCTTTCCTAAAATGACCCTCCACACAGCATCTCCAAAGATAATACAGGCCCTGAGGGGAATTACTCTCCTCAGGGGCTCCTACATAAATCTCACCTCTATGGAAAATCTGTTCATCATTCCATTTCTATGGAAATTTCATTGGAAACATTCCACATTCTACTATTTTAGGTCTATTTTGTCGTTATGCCAAGTGTGTGAGACGGGTAAAGATAAATTTAGATATTATAATAATATTATCTGTGATTAGTATGGTTGTGAAAAAAATGCTTTAGCGATAAAATTATTTTTAGATAATTCTACTGCACATAATAATAATATATTCAAAATCAACTTTTTGGTGTAAAATCTGTGATGAAAAATTTTTCCTGTAGTATTAATAATAGGTAGGTTATCATCCAGCATGTTTTTATGATGTATTTTATATAATATGTTACATAACTTGCCATATTATATACACACATTGCATTTATTAAACAAATTTTGCGTGTCTTTTGAAAAAAAAACGGTATAAATATGTATATGCTAAAAACTGTATAGAAATATTGTGTGTAATTGTTTTAAAGCTCTTTAAACAACATTTGTTAAGAAAAACAGGGTTTTATTCTGAATAACAGGAGATTATAATATAATAGAAATAATGATTACAGTATCAAGTATTATAAAAATTAGTAATTATATAATATTTATTAAATATGGAAATGCGATTGATTTTACCACCTTTTACTGCGACTTTTGAAATTTTAGACTAATAATATTTATGTTTATTTAAAAGATATTTCTAAAACTAAACGAAAAAAAATAGCTCATAACATTGTTACAACTTTAGGACTGTTTAAAAAATAAGATTCAATAAACCAATCTTTTCGACAGTTGAAACCAAAGAACATTTTTTGTGAATATAATTATGAATATCTGTTGTGTTTCCAAATGAGATTTTTATAACAACATCCTTTATTTAAATAATATTAAAAAAAATATCAGTCACTTCACTAGATGCTGATAAAAACTGATGATATTTTTAACGGTTTTCAATTTTTTTGAAGGTGTGAATACATAACGCATGCAAATTCACGGGAAACAATTTAAGGTCTCCCAAGACCTTGGATCACTCTAATATGTCCTTAACGACCTTCTGTACAATAGACCTTCTCTACCTAATACTATTTTTTAATGTGAATAGAACACAAGAATCCCAATTGCTCTCAACCGTCTGGAGCCATTGATACTATGGCATCTCCAATAAGGGTATGTTGTGGGGCTAAAGGTAGTGGGGAGGAGAAGGAGATGGGGTAGAGGAAGGTGAGGAAGTATCTGAATATCCAGATAACGCAACAAGAATCCCAGAATTGCATTATAGGCGTGTGTGTCCGAAGAATGGTTATGTTAATGTTACTTCATCTAAATTATCAATGAACTTCATTGTCCTGCCCGTGGCATAGATAAGAGAGCACAAAATTTTCAGTTTTCTGCCAAACCGGTTTAAATCACAACTGTAAGGATGTTCTGTTCAATGTAAAAAACACATACATGTGTGTTATGCCGGTTTTACGTGGTTCATTTTTTTTACATTAGGTAGTTCCAAACAGAGGAAAATCATTAGGACAATGATTTCCCTCAGGGCCTATGTCAATTTTGGGGATGCTGTGTGGAGGGTATTTTTAGGAAAAGAAAAAGAGGAAGTTCAGCGAAGGAAAAAGATAAGAGGGTGGGTAGAATCTGTGGGTCAATGTGTCCACGAGTCATGGACATAAGAATCCATGCCTCCCACTGCGGTGCAATGCGATGTTCCGAGAGAGTCTTGTTGGAGAGGTAAAAGGTCTTCCTCAACCTGGCTCTTCCGATCTGGCCTACCACGCAGTTGATGGGCAGACGCATTCGCTGCGAAGAGTAAGACAAACTTCTCATGAATCCGGGGACCCCTGCTAAGTCAGAAAACTTGGCGTACCAATAGGGATGACCTATGGCAGAGGTGTTGATTATCCAATAAATGGTTATCGGGGCGGCGGTATCCATACCCGCCATACAAATTGAGAATGCAATTAAAGCACTCTGCGTTCTATATCCTTTCACTATCGTCTATTCGCCAATTAACCGTGTTGCAAAAACCACCTACATTTAGTATTTTCCACTTAATATATTATCATGTGAGGAATACTTCGTGTTCTTTCAGTTAACAAAAGTATAATATAAGAAATATTATACTCAATCTCTCCTGTTGTATATTATAAAGAGAGAGAAAAAGTATCTCTCTTTTAACGACTTTCTTCTGTTTTTTCTCTCCCCTCTTCTGGCAGGTACTTTTTAATACGCCTTTGAATCCATTATTCAAATCAAAAATATACTTTCCCTCTGAATATCTCCACCGTCTCTTATATTCAAATGCGAACTTTATTTATACGGTTTAATGATAGCAAAGCGCAGGACCGGATAAAGGTATGTTAATTTTTTAACTTATATTTTTAACATGACAATCAATTTTGGGAGTCAAGTATGGGTACCGCCACCCCAGGAACCATTTATTAGATTAGCAACACCTCTTCCATAGGTCAGTCTAAGTGATTCGTTACTATGTTTGGTTACTTAGCAGGGGTGCCCGGAATCGTGGGGTAAAGATTTTCCAGGTTTTGGCAGCGGATGCATTTGCCCACCTGCTGAATGGCGGGCCGGATTTGGAGAGACTTGTTGAGGGAGATCTTTTTACCTCTCCAGCAGAACTCTCTTGACCCGTCGTTTTGCGCCGCAGCAAGGGGAATCCTCTCATATTATGTCCTTCACTTCTGGATATATTGATTACCAAGAAGGGCTGCCTGGTCGAGGGGTAACGCTCTCGACTCCCAAACGAAAGTCGCAGGTTCGAACCCGGCGGGCGCAAATAAATTTTATTTGATTAATTTGTGTTATTTCAAAGTGAATTAATTAAAAATAATATATAGTATTTTTGCGGAACGTTCCAGAGTAGAAGATACTCTCAGTATTGCCCTGGTGACCCTAAAATGTTACTCAAAATTGCATTTAACCGTGTTTGGTATCCAGATCTGAAAAGACAGGTACTTTCCACCTTCCTCTATACCCCATTGAGTATGCCATAGTCTAACTGGCTTCAGACGGGAGCAGTTAGGACTCTTGTGTGGTATTCACATAAAAAAAATCAAATAATTTATTAGTCTGGTTAAATCAAGGGATTGTAGGAATGTATTAATAAAAATTTAAGAAATTTAAATGTCACTTCAGTCCCGTTTTTAACCGTTTTTACGAATAAAATTATCGTATTTTAGAATATCATTTTTCTCCGTGTACTTGGTATGATTTATAAAATATCTTAAAAAGCATAATGCTTGAGTTAAACATACGGAAATTAAATTATTGTAAAGTTCAACCTAAATCTTTGACTGTGATTTTAAAACGTACAAAATGTATCGAGGGATTCAAAAATGTGTTCATAATTTATAAAATGTTTTAAAAAAGGTGGTTGTGTAATTTTTGGAAATATTTTTTATATTTTTGCCTAATATTACGTGTAAGTGTTCTTTCACTTGTCATTACGTTGTGATTTTATTACGATGTTTTCATGTTCAAATTCTTATTATAGATCTCTAAGTCTTTTAGCGATGTTACTACATATCTTTAAAACATGTTTTTAAAAGTATTTTTTAAATAGGAAAGGAAAATTTAAAAAAAATTATGAAGTATTGGAATTTTAACATTATTAAATAATTATAGATTTTACAAATTTTTTAATAATTATTATTTGTTTTGGTGAACTAATTCGGGCCTGTGTTCATAAAACCAGCAAGCCCTCTTATTGGTCGCCCGGTTACCTTACTTTGGCGCACTTTCAGGGGTGTGTTGGAGGAAGTTGATTTTGTTGTTGCGTTGTTTGTCGGTTCTGTTGGGAATATTAAATTTGATGACCCTTACCGGAATGTTGAATTACGATGACGGGATTGTGCGTCGATGAAAATAATTAATTACAATATAATTTTAGCATAATATTTTACATAATATATCTACTATTTACTGTACCTTAGTTTATTAAGAAATGTATTGGAGAAGCTGATATACGTTTAATATTCTAGAAAACAATAATGCGGGTATGTGTTACGTCTGTAACAAATATATTTTTAATTTTTTTCTTATTTAAAAAAAAATTCTTCTTTTTTTCTTATATAACTACTGTAATGGCACCACTCCCCAATTCAAACACGAGAAACTTTTCTCTATCGAATTGGGTAGTTTCGTAAAAAAGAAACTACTTTATTGTAATTAGTTTTTAAGTACCATATGTATTCTCCTATAAATCTTGTTATACGCATGTATTCCAAAAAAATAAAAAATTAAAAAAAAATAAAAATTTGAAAAAAAAGAAAAACAAAAATATTTTTTTTTTTTTTTAAGATTTCTAACATTTTATTCAGGTAATCTTCTAGTATTGTATTTTTTTTAAATGTTAAAAAATTGTATTTCTTATTTATTACCGTACTTTTTTTATGTAACCATAAATATATAACATACTCCCAGCCAGATACCTGATAAACGTTTTTTTTAAATGCTTCGAAATCATTATATGTTTTTATTATTTAACCCGTTTAATCACAGGAGACCATATTTGTCCCAGCTCACATAGGTCTCACAGAAATCGTTGTTTTTCCCTTACTATCATAGTCAGAAATGTGATCTAAACGGTATTGGAAAGAGAATACAACAAACTATATATTCAAATCTTAAAGAAAACCATAAAAAAATTAAAATTTACCCCTTTCTGAAACCAAAGTTTCCGATAGCAATTTGAAAAAAAATTATGGAACTTTGTGAATTTTTTAAGAATTTTTTTTACATGAAACGAAAAAAATGAGGTGACAGTAAGGTTTATAATTCATTTATCTAATGAAATAAGTATATGTTTTATTATTTTTCATTATCAATAATTTTAGTTAGAAAAAAAAGTAAAGTGAGCCATTTTTAAAACTTTTAAAGTTTTCGCAAAAAAAAATTATATTTAAAAAAATACATAGTAATTTTTAATATAGAAATTTGAAAGCCTATTTCATCAACTTTCGAAAACAGTTTTTAGTTTTCGAATACGTTAACAAATGTTCCATTTATTTGGATTTTATTGCAAAGCGGGAATATTTTTACCCTCTGACAAAATACGCCATTTTTTTAGGGGTTAATATTAATTCTGCGAAACATAAAAATCTTGTACATATCAACATGTTAAAACTTATTTATAATTTAATGAAAATAAATAATTTTGTAAAGATACACCACTATTGTCGATTACACTCATGTCAAATCTTTTTAATAGTGGTATTCACAAAGTTATTTATTTTAATAAAATCAAATATAGAATTTACGATTAATGAAGAACGTATGTAATATATTTTAATTTATTTTGGAAAGCTATATATTTGTTGCTCTTGTTCATCTAATAAAACATTAAAAGAGATTTAGGCATCATTCGACCTGTGGATAATTTATTATAGATTGTACATGGCATATGAATACTTATTCATAACACATGGTAGTTAAAAGAGTGTTATTTTATGTTGCTACAGATTTATTTTACAAAATGCATAATATTATTATATACATATATTGTTAATTTCATTTATTAAAGTTTTTATGACCTTGTCCACGATGCCAAAGTGATGAAATTTTATTGAAAATAATAGACAAAATAAATCATATCAATTGTTATTTACCCATAATACTGTTACATTATAATTAACCATTATTTTTAATTAATTTGTTTCTAGTTCTGTGCTATTCAATTTTATTTTTTATCTTTAACTTAATGATTAAAACTTCAAATTATAATATTTTATTTTTATTTTTATTTTTAACTTTTTAACTTAAAGAGTTAAACCTTAAATTATAATATTTTAATTAATGAAGATAATATTAGCACAAGTCAATCGAAAATCCGAAACAGAAAAATCAGAAAAAGATATGGATACTTCTGGGACTCAGATGTATCCATATCTTTTTCTGATTTTTCTGTTTCGGATTTTCGATTGACTTTCGCTAATATTATCTTCATTAATTAAAATATTATAATATTTTATTTAATATTATAATATTTTATTTAATGAAAGCATTATTAGCGAAACTCAATCAAAAATCTGAAACAGAAAATTCAGAAAAAGATACGGTCACCATTATTTCAATCAGTATCTTTTTCGGTTTCAGATTTTCTATTGAGTTTCGCTAATGTTATCTTCATTAATAATGCTATATTCGCAATTTAACTGCTTTTAGCGTACATTAATGAAGTACTAGCATTCAAAGTATAGAAAAACAGAAGTATTTTTTTTAATATCAATTAATATCATTTATCGAAGTGTTTAAAAAAAATTATTATTTATGGAAGTATTTATGGAAACTTCGATATTTTAACAAATAATTTATAGTTATTTAAAATCTGTTATTTCGTAGTTAAGTTACTTTTGTCTATTTTAATTAATAAATATTGCCATTAAAAAGTATATCACCGCAGTGTTCTTTAATTTTTCCTGAAATTTTTCCTATCATGTAACTGGGGTTAAGGTAAAAGTCTCTGCTGTTTAGCAATTCAAATCCCAGGAGCAAAAAACCTTTAACTCGCAAGGACCACAAAACTGTAAAGGATGAAGATTCGGAAATTGTTGATGGTACGACATCTGTTTAGATTAGTCAATCCCTATATAAGTACTCACTACAAGTAATCACGACATACGCAAAAGTTTTAGCTTTCTATGACGGTAGAAGGATATTTTCAAATATTGTTAAGTTATTCGTTACCCGGGAATGTTTGCCATTTTTTTTTTAAATAATTTAATCTCTCTGCTTACGAGCTTACGAGGAGCGATTTGGGAAACATCTACTTTATTTGCCATTTTTCAAAATTTTCTGTGCCTTTTCATTGCGTTCATTGCTTCCAAAAGACAATTTACTACCAATGGTAACGATACTAGTTGCAATTATTATAAGCAATAATTATCAGCCTGAAACACTCATCCACATGAAAAATCTTCAAAGAAAAGATACATGCCGCCGACGGGACACGAACCCGTGTCCTTCTGATGTCCGGTCAGGTCCTCTAATCCACTGAGCTACGGCGGGTTACCTCTTATCCGCCAAATGATTCAATATATACTAGTGTTTCATTCAACTACTACCACTTATCACATTTTTTTATATGCACTGGACATTGCATGATTTTACATATGCTTCCCCTACCGTTGTTCATATTACATTGATAAGAAGAATACAAAAATAGAGTTAATATTTACTTTGAAAGGCTGGAGATATAGGACTCTTTAGGGCTGGAGAATTTGTATGAAATTACATTTACTAAACATACCAATACGAATTTGCTTACATTTTTATACAATTAATTATTTACAATGTCCTGCGTTGTGAGGGTGAAGGTAATGTTTTTTTTTTATGTTTTTGTTTTATGGATACGACTCTCTGAAAAGGTGAGTTTTAAGTTTAGCTCTAATTTACACGGAGAAAAATGTTATTCTAAAATACGATCATTTTATTCGTAAAAACGGTTAAAATCGGGATCCCGCAAATAAACATTGAGACACTGTTAATTTGTTCGTAAGAACTTCAGTCCCGTTTTTAACCGTTTTTACGAATAAAATGATCGTATTTTAGAATAACCTTTTTCTCAGTGTAGTACATGTTGCAAATATCCCATTTCTCATACAAATAAGTAGACATGTAAACCACACAATTTTGAGTTTTTAAAAATAAAACACGTTATTCACATCATATCTTCCTTAAATATATCATCCTTCATTTCTCCTTCAAGTATAGCTGCTTTATATACTGGAAGTATTGGTTAGGGGAGATTTTCGACGAACCTTTAGTTAAAATTCCCAAAGGTCCTTACCAGCCCCATTCTCAACTTAGCGGTGAGCCACTGCACCGCAGGAGCCTCACGTCCGGTCATTCCGATACGCCACTGGGATTAGTCGCTTTCTGATTTGGAGATTTTCAATTTACAAATTTGTTATATAAAAATAATAACGCATCAGATTTTTAGGTCCGGGTTTAGTTTTCCCCATAGGAAAAACTAAACCCTTTCAGACACTTTTCCATATAAAATGATCTTCTAGTAAATCCACGCTATGCAAGTGTATTATATAAGTATAATTAATACAAAACAATACAAGAACAACATGTTAACCTACCAGACTATTAAATGGGAAAATAATTCACCGACTCACTCAGATATTTTCATATCAGAGGGTTCGGCTCTGTGGAATTCCTAATTTGACCGATAAATCCAACTGATCCCTCAATATAAATATTTTAAAAATCTTTCGTAATCCTACATGTATTTAAAATGACTGATTTTTGCATTTTTATATACAAATTCTTTGTCAAATCTAATATGGCTAAATTTTTAATGAGACAGCTAGGTATAATTCCAGTAACCGAAATAACAAATGGTAATATTTTTATAGTCTGAAAATGCCAAATTCTTTTAATTTCATTTCCTAAATCTGTATACTTTCTTAATTTTTCAGAAACAGATTTTTCAATATTACAGGAATTTGGAATAAATAATTTGTTAATTTGTTAATGGAAGAGAATTATTATTATTAAATACCTATGTATTTTTGTCGTTTACCGGTTTTGCCTATACGATTTTGAAGTGTCAGTGCCATTGAGCAACGACAGTTTACAAATGACGGCGATTGCTGTTGATACTCGTTTTTACTACTGATTTGGGCATTGTTTTACGCAAGCATATTAGAATTGACTATTTTAAACAGTGATCTTTTAACAGTTGGTATATTTTGTTAATTGTTGGTAATTAAAGTTAATATGTCATGTCCATGTTATTTTAAGTGTAAGGCAAATTTAATTATTAATGTAATATTACACTGGCGTAAATTTCACGTACACTGCTAGAATTACACTTTGACGTTTTGGTAAGTGAAATTCACACATGCGTAATTTTGACATCATTCAAAATTATATCTACGAGTGAGAGAGAGATAAAAATGTTAATGACACAGATTTTTATAAATATTTCAGGTTAAAAAAATAATTTTGAAAGCATGCAATTTATTAAAATTTAACTTTAAAATTATTAACTTTAACTTAAGTTTGACTGGGGATTCAACCTTCCTAACCAGGAACTAGAGTCAAACCCGCTACCAACTGAGCCAAATCCCGATTGGGTAAGACCGACATTTATTTTGTATATTAACAGCTGTAATGTCATAGAATTTCAAAGAAATGTATATATGTTTGCGTGTTTTGCGTGCTTGCCACTTAAAATTGACAGAATAGATTGTCATCGACAAAATACCATCTGCTGAGTTTCAGCTTAATCGGATATCGGGATGTGGGTTAATTTTCACTTCCAAGATTCCACTTTATTAATACTCGAATCAAGAAAACAAAAGTGAAATTAAATTCTTCTTCTTGTTCGATGGCGCTACAGCCCATATCGAGCTTTGGCCTCCCGCAACATTCGCCTCCAACTCCTCCTGTCCTCAGCAGTTGACTTCCAGTTTGTTACCTGGAGAAGCTGTGCCGCATCCCCTCTTACCTCGTCTTCCCACCTCAGTCTGGGTCTTCCCACTTTTCTCTTTCCACCTGGGTGTCCAGTCATAATTCTTTTTGGGACGCGTGTGACCGGCATTCTCTGTACATGCCCAGCCCATCCCAACCTGAGGAGTCTCATGTGGGCTGAGATGTTGGGGGGCTGATATATATCGTATAGTTCTTTGTTGTGCCGGATGCGCCACTGTTCCTCCTCTTTCACGGGACCACATATTCGCCTCAACACTTTTCTTTCAAAAGTATCCAGCATTTCAGCCATCTTTGCCGTCAGTGTCAGCGCCTCACATCCATATGCCAATACAGTTCTCACAATGGTCTTATATATGGTTACTTTGGTTTTCCTGCGGACGCTACGTGACTTAAACACTGGCAGCAAAGAGAAGTATGTTTTGTTGGCTGCTGTGATTCTCCTTCTGATTTCTGCGGGATCCTCATTGTTCTCTGTCAGACTAGAGACCAGGTAGGTAAATTGATCGACCACTTCGTATGAGTAGTTGTCTTTAAATTGCGCACTACTTCTTCTTCTATGTGAAGGGTTTCTGCTCTTTATCACCATTTTCGTTTTGTCAACATTAATCCGCAGTCCTACTTCCCGCGCCGCTATTTCTAAAGGGTCGAAGACCTCCTTAATAGCTGTTAAAAAATTAAATTAAATGTATTTAAAAAAAAAATAGTTACGTTCATTGATTGTGGTAATATTGAAATGTGATCCCAACGATTTGATGTGGTAAATTCATGTATCGCGTTACAAAAACGTAAATACATATATGAATATAAAAATAATTCAAAACTGTTGCATTTTGATCAATGTAGAGCCGTTTTTTTTTATTATTAATTTGACGACCGTCCGTGGTCGAGTGGTAAGACACTTGACTCCCATTCGGAAGGTCGCGGGTTCGAACCCGGCGTGCGCAAATAAATTTTATTTGATTAATTTGTGTTATTTCACAATTAATTAATAAAAATAATATATGTTATATTTGCGGCACGTTCCAGAGTGGAAGATACTCTCAGTATCGCCCTGGTTTAAGACCACCATTCAGAATTAAAACGTTGCTTAATAATGGCTTTAGCCGTGTTTAGTGACTAGATCTGAATAGTTACGTACTTTCCCACCTTCCTCTTCCCCATCTCCTTCCCTTCCCCACTTACCTTCAGCCTCACAAAATACTCCAATTGGGGATGCCATAGTCTCACTGGCTCGGGAGCGGTTGGGACTCTTGTGAGGTATAACTATAAAAAAAAAATATGTCACAATAATTGAATCCCAAGATAGGTACCTTTTTACGGCTTGGACATTTAAAGTACCTATTTCTTATGCTAGTAATTCGGTCATACTTCCAGTTTTACCACACACACGCCTCAGGAATATTATATTTTACCATTTGTCAAATTCACTTTTCCTTTGGAAATCTATAAAACAGCCCTCAAAAATACTTAAACTCATCAATGCAAGAATATTATACCAACTTTTACCAATATTTACCTAAGACAAACAAATTTAACAAATTTCGCGAACAAACCATTCATCATTTGGCGGAAAGCAAATTTTCTAGTCTGTAAACAGCGAAGCGATGGAATTTAAAATTCAAACATTTTATTCATTCCTTAATCAAATTGGCATTCCCAATTTAAATATACTTTCACAAATTTATTCCCAATGGTTCGTTACTGCTGCTTTAGCGATAGACTAATTCGATTTGGGATTGATTTTCAATTCAGATTTCATCTTCTTGAATTGACGAATTGAGGAGATTCATAATGATTATTATTAATTATTTTTTGTATTAATAATTGAATCTTTAGGGGCATTTTGAGAGTTGTCGATGTGTGTTAGTTGACACTTAATACGAATCCAATCAAACTTTACATAAAACCACGTATTCTGAAAGTGGTTAACTTCATTTAAAAAAAACTTACACTTCTGACAGTGAAAAAGTGAAAAACTTAAACCTCAGAGTTATGCCTGTTAGTTTGATCATCTCCAGAAAAGTTTCCACAAAAAAACTCAACATCATAGACATATGAATATTCATACACCAGAAAATCAGGAAGAGGGGTAAATACTAACTGTAGCGGGGCGCAGAGGGATGAGTTGACAGTAACGATATGTGATTCGTTAAAAATTCAAACTGACAGTATATAGGCATCTCGCATTATAATATCACTATTTAGTTCTTAAAAGTCAAATCTGCTTTTGAATGAATAGAACTTTTTACATGGGAGCGCGAATTGTTCGCCCGGTTTGAACAAACTTGATTAATCTATATAAAGCTAAGAAAGGTTCGCTTGTTTTGAGAGTCTAATATTTTGTTACCGTGTTTAGTTAAGACACTTTTACAAATGTTTCATAATTTACTTACCCCAGTAAACAGCAACGTGCACACGACGGGACCGGGAATTTCGGTTGCCAACGCTTCATGTTTCTCGGTGTGATAAAACTGATCATAATTATACGATGTGAATAAGCTTAAAATAAAGACAAAAAATAATGCCTACCCATGGAAGGTAATACGACAATTGGGTTTATACTCTTTTTCACTTCTATTTTTACACGTTTTAATAGCACAAGTTTCCATTTTTGCCGTGCTTTTTCGTAAAATGTACCGATGAGAGCTCGACGCTAGTCCGCACAAGAATGATGACGTCATATTTTCTAGATTCACGCGAACCTATACGCCAGCTCGGCCGGTTCCATGGAACCCAGAATTAAGGAGGGGGAAATAATACGCTTTTATCACTTAGGGCAGGTCTATACATAATTTGTCTATGCTCAACATAAACACGCTACAAGGTTCACGGAAAACTTGTTAATTCTGAAAGCAAACAAAACTGTACATCAAAAAGGACCGAACTATATGGCCATTAAAGTATGGTACAACAACCTTCCACTAATTATTTAAACACTAACTAACCGTCCCGCTGTTTCCTCGCAGGGGTAAGCATAGAGGACGGACCGCCAAACAACTCAGTCTTGGCATACACTCCTTGCTTTATTTCTTCATTCATACATCTTTTCATACATGCGCTTCTATTATTCTGACTCCTGACATGGTCCGACTCAAGTATCTGGTTCACTTGATCTGCAACATTAAACAAATAAATTATATACTCAAATTTAAATCATCGCTAAAACCATTTTTTTTTAAAAAAACGCCTTACGATATAAATGAATTCCTTACATGTTTTTTATTTGCATAACATGTATTTATTGTGTTTATAATATAACATGTATTTGTTGTGTTTATAATAAAACTTGTATTTGTTGTATTTATAATATAACATGTATTTGTTGTGTTTATAATAAAACTTGTATTTGTTGGGTTTATAATACAACGTGGATTTGTTGTGTTTATAATAAAATTTGTATTTGTTGTGATTAAAATATAAAATGCATTTTTTGTGTTTATAATATAACATGTATTTGTTGTGTTTATAATATAACATGAATTTGTTCTGTTTATAATATAACATGTATTGGTTGTGTTAGCTCAACTGGAAGAAATATGATGTATCTGTAAGTTATACTTTTGTACATTCTGTATTTTTGTGTAATAAATATATTTTTGGATGCCATAGTTGTTGTAGGAGTTGTTGGGACTAACTTGTTGACGTAAAAAATATGAAAAAAATTACGTTGTAAATCTCAGTATAGTAATAAGTAACAAAGGTCAATGTAAACTAACTGCGTTTCCGCCATGCGTTGCAATTCCAGTTAAACAAAGAAATAGTATCTTCCTGCGTGACCTTTCCCATTCGTCCCAGTTCCCCTTCCGCCTCTCCTTCTTTTCCTTACCCCCTTCTTCCTCCCGCTCACCCCTCCATCTTCCACACCTACCCTCTCCATTTCCGACTTTCCCCCGTCCTGAGAACCCCCCTCTCACTTGTTACCCTTCCGATTTCCCCGCATTCCCTCTTCTCTCGCCACCTCTCTAGTGAACCCCCTACTTCATTTATCTCTGACCAAACCCGGATTTCCCCCCCCCCCCCCCGCACTACTCGAGCGCCACATATCGTAATTTTTTATGTAAATTTCATAATGCCAGAGCTCACCGGTACATACAGATAACTTCGCGGGCGTGTGCACAGCATCTCGCCAAAGATTCAGCGCAATCGGATGAAAAGTATAGAAAATAATTTCATAACGCCAAAGCTCAATATTATATATAGAAACATCATCAAATCCCCAAAATTTCATCGCAATCGGGGGAATGGTTTAGGATCGCATGAGGGACAAATAAAGAAACATTTTTATAGTAAATAACACTTGTTTTCAGTAAAATATTAAATCCATCCCAAATTATAACAAAACATTCGTCTTCAAAACAAACACACACCTTTAACATACATTCAAGCTTCCCCCGACAAAAAAAAAATAATATCCGCTTCTTATTAGCATACTAGCAAGGAAGTTGATTCATCCTCTCATATTCAGTTCAGGGGTGCGCTGGTAATACATTCATTTGCAGGTGGTCCGCGGTATCGCAACCTTCCCCCGGCACTTATCCCGTATGCAAGCCACGTAGGCTGGTCCGGACGCCACCACCGTTCCAGCTATGGAACGGGCGCACAGGTATTTGAGAAAATAATATGCAGTTACTTATGAAGGTACGTGATCACGAGGGGGATTACGTGATCCAAAGGGTGGACAGGGTTGCGAATACTTCATAGAGCGTTATTTATAAATTACCGTTAATTGTAGCATCTTCAATTGATTAGATTTCAATAGGTTTTATAATAGTTTACCGTCAGGAAGTCATCTCGGTCCCGTTCTATTTCATATATTCATAAATAATTTTAAACGTTGTATTTTGTCAGAATGCAGAATGCTATGCAATAAAATCCAAATAAATTGAATATTTTTTTACATATTAAAAGTAATCATGTAATTTTTTAAATATAATTTTTTTTAATGCAAACTTTAACAAGTTTTAAAAATGGCTCACTTTACTTTTTTTCTAACCAAAATTACTGACAACGAAAAAAAATATAAACACACATATTTTATTAAATAAATGAATTATAAACGTTTTTATCACATAACTTTCATGTAAATTATTTCATGGCAATTATTTGCAAACAAACGGTTTTTCTCAGGATACGTTTTTAGATTTTCACGGCCAAAAGCATTTTCGTTGTTTGTTTTTGGGGTGTTATGCCGTGTTGTGCTACCTCCTCCTTTAGCCGACGTTTCGGACAGCGTTGTAGTGTCCATCACCAGGGCAGATCCGGCAGATCCGTCGACATCGACGGATCTGCCCTGATGATGGACACTGCAACGCTGTCCGAAACGTCGGCTAAAGAAGGAGGTTTTTCTCAAATCTCTCCTCAGTTAGGCACATGCCTTGAAAATATGACGAAATAATAAAAATAAAATAAATCAACAATGTCCACACATTCGGCGAAAAAATAATTGCTTACTGACGATAATCTGGGGCTATTAATGTCATGTTTCGACCCAACAAACCTCTTTCTTATCCTTATTTTTATTTCTCATTTCATAACACTAATTTAGGTATGACTACTACAGTCAGGGAACATGAACTCCATTTGTTAGAGACATGCCATAGCTTAAGTAAAGAAAAAAACTAAATTTTGACATTCAATAAGCATATTATGCTTCCTATAATTTTTGGTATTAATGACTCTATCTTGAATACCAAGCATAAATCCTTCTATTTCTGCGCTCAACTCTCCAATACTCAACCATTTTTTTGTCAACATACGTTTGGTTGAGATAATTGAAGTGTTTTGCGTGTAATGTTTCTATCTGCTTAATTAAATATTATTATTTCATGTTTCCTTGTTGTATTATCTCTTCCCACCGTTCTCCCTGTCCCCTTCCCAAATCACGGTGTTGTGTTACAAATGTGTCGAAACCAGTAAAAAATAAATAAAATGATGTAACAAATGTGCATTGTGAAAATAAACGTTTCAAAACAAAATTACAAGCTGCCTTCCCACCATGATTATATAACTCCTAATAGCAAAACAAGGTACCATATTAATTTGTTTTATAATATTATTATGTGCAAATTTGCAATAATAATAATAACGTATTACAATGACTTCACGATAAAACTTATTTTTTGAACAAATATTAATGAAAATCTGCAGCCACAAGTTATCGAAATGTAATTTACACACCCCTGCAAACGTCTTATTCACATTACGCCACTGGCTTAACAAATAGATCAGTAGTTTCGTTTGAATATCGAAGGTTTAGAATAGAGACGAATTGGAAAATGGACAACTCCATATTATATTACCATATTTTAGCAAATATCTAAGTCATTCTAAGTCTTAGGAAGACTTTCTTAGTAAATAGTACTAACAATATTAAATTGTATAAATTACTAATTTCTGCCCGCGACTTCGTCTGCGTATTAGGATTAGTACTTCGAGTAATCTATTATAGTTTCCTAGGTACCATATACGTTTGTACCAAATTTCTTAACCTATTTATTTAAATATCTATAATGCTTGATTCGATTCAAAGTATTATGCGAGTGCTTCAGATAAATTTACTAAGTAAATTTTTTTCCAAAATAGAATTTTGATTTAACAATCTTTTTTTTTAAAATTTCATTCTCAAATTTTGACATTTTCTATTAAACAATAATTATTATTTTCAATATAATGAAAATAAATAGCAAGCTTTATAAATTATAGCCTATATGTTATTCTGATGTATGAGCTATATTATTGTAAAATTTCAAATCCATTCAGTAAATTTTGCGTGAAAGAGTAACAAACACCCACACACACATCCATACAAACATTCGCGTTTATAATATTATAATAGTAAGATAAGATTAAGACAACGAAACACAGTTCAAATCATCTTTAATTTAATCAAAACAAAATTATCTATAAATAAAATGTATAAATTGAAAAAAAAGGAAAATAATTACAAATTTATACAAGGTGTTCGGATCGTACTTGAATCGTAGGATCGTAGGAGAATATATGATGCAGGTGTGAATGGTATAAGAAGTAGGGGACGTCCGAAGATGACATGGCACGATCAAGTGAATCAGATACTTGAGTCGGGCCATGTCAAGAGTCAAAAAAATAGAAGAGTATGTATGAGACGATGTATGAATGTGAATGAGACAAAGAGTGTGTGCCAAGACCGAGGTGTTTGGCAGTCCGTCCTCTCTGCCTACCCCTGCGGAGAAACGGCGTGTTGGTTAGTTAGTTAGTTAGTTAATGAAAAAACTCAAATTAATGAAATAAAATATATGCGTATGCTGGGATTCGATCCCGCAGCTTTCGGATTGCGAGTCGAGGGCCTTACCCTTCGACCACGAAGGCGTCGCCGCTGCTATAGAAACCATTAAATTTTTACGAAATTTTTTAACTTTCTACGAAAACCAACTAGAAAAAGTACATAAATCCCAAGAAGCCTATAATTTTTTCTTTAAAAAATATCTAAATATACATCTTGTAAATACGTCAAAAGGAAAATGTATTCTTAACTTTGGAATAATTTCCTCTCAATACGTATAACAAGTTTCAAAAATTCTGTCTTCAAATTATTGCACATTCGACGTTCCTTTTTCGAATTCGTTCAGGCTGCGTTCGAAATTCAAATGTGAACAGCATTCGATGTAAACGTTTCTCGAATGAAGATTTGGAGATATTTGTAGGTGATTCATACATTCGCCCGTTGGAGGGATATATGTTTTACTCAAAATACAGGATGTCCTGTTTAAATTTTTGGTAGATTGCGTGCAGCGTTCTCTACTTTTGGTATGTTTGATGAATCTGCTAGCAAGTTAACTTACACTGACGTAAGGTTTGTCCAGGCCTAGGTGGCGGATACGTCTACTCCACTTACTGCATAGCGGATCGGATCGAAAGAGACTGGTTGAGGGAGATCACTTGGATTCTCCGGCAGGAATTTATCGACCCATTGCCTTGCACCGCAGAGAGGGCAATGGATTCATACTACTTCCGTCACTCCTAGATACATTGACCCATTCCTACCCACCCCTTATACATTTTGCCTTCACAGAACTTTCACTCCTTCTTTCCCTAAAAAGATCACCCACACAGCATCCTCAAAGATGATAAAGGCCCTGGGTGATTTTTTCCTTAGGGCCTCCTATGTGGAGCTAACATGAAAAAGCAGTTTTCAGAAAGTTTTTTTTTTTAATATAGAAAACATAATAATTTATGGAAACAATCTAACTATACATTTTAAAAATTTTATTATTATAGAAGAATTGGATGCACAGTTTAAACTCAACATCAAGTCTAAACTCATTTCATATGCAGACGACACAGCAATTCTAACCGAGGGATTAACTTGGAATGAAACCCAGAAAACAGCAGAGTTAGACTTAAACATACTAAAAAAATGGTTCGATAAAAACTTGCTGTCACTTAATACGGAAAAAACCTTTGTAATACCGTTCACCATTAATAAACATGCATTCCCTGAAAATTTAAAGATAAGTATACATTCATATAATTGTAATAGAAATTTAAATTCATGTAAACCTGACTGCTCTGTACTCACTGTTAAAACTAATGTAAAATACCTCGGTGTAATTATAGATAGTAACATAAAATGGAAACTACAGATCAATGCAACAGTAGAAAGATTAAGAAAATTATTGTACATTTTTCTTAGAATCCGAAACATTTTAAATTTTAAACTATTAAGAATCATTTATTTTTCACTGATTCAATCTGTATTACAGTATGGAATTGTTGGCTGGGGTGGTGCATTCAAAACTTCTCTCTTGCCTTTAGAAATCATCCAAAGAATATTAATAAAAATAATTTAAAAAAAACCATATGATTACCCCACCATAAGATTATTTCAAGAATTTAAAGTCCCTTCACTACACATTATTTATAAAAAAAATTCACTTTTACAAATACACAAAGATTGTTTCAACAACGATACCTCAATATCTATTTCAAACAGCAAAAGACCAAGTATTCTTGGCTCTATAACTATCCCGCGTTGTAATACCACCACAGCCCAACAATTTTACAAATATTTTGGAGTCAAATGGTTTAACCAATTACCCCATTAACTTAAGATTGGAAACAAACTATAAAAAATTCAAAAGGTTAATTAAAACAATATATCAATAACATATTACAATCATTGTGACGGTGACTTTGGAAATCCCTTTACTTTTATACTCTTTTTTATTTTCTCTCTTCTTCTTCTTTTATATCTTTTCTTTACTCAATTCTGTTTCACGTATAATGTATGATATACATATATAAAAAAATTAAATATTATAATTTTCATTATCCTTACTACACATTTTAAAAATATACGTTGAATTGTTTTTCGCTGCTCCACCTTTTTTACACGAGCATTGCTCAAAAAAAAAGGTGAATCACGACATTTAAAAAATGTATTAAAAATATATATATATATACAATGTATAATAACTGTATTTGTAAAAAAAAAAAAATTAAAAAAAAAAAAAAAAGTTAAAAGCAGGCAAAACATAATTTATCTTTATTCTTTATCTTTATTTTCTACCTTGATTACTGTGATTCATATAATAATAATTCCTTAAATTTCTCTTTTCCAATAATTCTTTAACTTCTTCATCTTATTCTTGTATCCTATCTAACTACATATTTATTTATATAATTTGTACATTTATTTATTAACTTTTTTATTTTAGAAGAATTGTGTGCATAGTATTAATTCATGAAAATTACAACCAATACTAATGAATGTATATCCGCAAACTGTAAAATTCACCCGCTATAACACAGGGTCATCCCTAGCATGAAGGGTTAAATATCGCTATAAACTATGTGTACTTTCGATAAATCATGTATTTAAATAAATAAAAAAAAAAAAATAAAAAAATAAAATAAAAAAAAAATAAAATAAAAATAAAAAACAATAAATAAATAAATAAAAAATAAGATTTCATATTCGATTTGCATCTAAATATCTATAATATTGTTAATAATGTTTCTTTTCAAACTTCCTGTATTAGTGCCTTTAGTATATTAGCCAGAATAAGACGTAGAACTCGAAGTAGGGCCATTCGTCCCCGTCACACGGCTTATGTATATTATGTTGATCTCTACTTTACCGACAGTCTGAGCTATTTATTCCTCTCAATACACCGTCTTTATATCGTTAATGCACCAATACATGTAGGCAGATACTGAGTTAGTTTTTATAGCGCTATTATTGATAAATAAGCATTTTAACTTGCTTTAAAGCTAACAAAATATATTTCATCATTCGTGTAGCGTAGTTCTTACTTTTACTATATTTGCGGCATGTTCCAGAGTGGAAGATACTCTCAGTATCGCCCTGGTGTAATACCACCATTCAGAATTGAAACATGGCTTGAAATGGCTAGATCTGAATAGCCAGGTACTTCCTAACCTTCCTCTTTCCCATCTCCTTCCCCTCCGCACTACCTTCAGCTTGAAAACATAATATGTACCCCAATTAGGGGATACCACAGTCTTACTGGCCCCAAAGAGGAGTAGTTTGGATTCTCGAGTGGTATTCACCTTCAGCCTCACAAATACCCCAATTGGGGATGCCATAGTCTCACTGGCTCTAGACGGGAGCAGTTGGGACTCTTGTGTGGTGTTAAAAAAAACCTTGGAACTTGTTAATACAGGTACTATAATATTAAAAGTTGTCGTTTTATTTTTTGTATTGTTTGAATCAGCTCCGCACAGGAGACCCTGAGGAAAATAATTCTGCTCACTGCCTACGTCATCTTGAGGGATGCTGTGTGGTGGATATTTTTAGGAAAGGAACGATAGGAAGTTCTGGGAAGGAAAACGTTATGAATGGGTAGGAATCTGGGGCACAGTGGGTCCAGGAGTGACGGAGTAGTATTTAACTAACCTACCTTAATAATTGATGATAGGATAAAGTAAGTTGAGAGGCCGACGATACTTGGGAGGCATGAGAAGATGGGGAAGAGGAAGTTGGGGAAGGACTAGGCTATATAAATCTGTCCATGAAACACCGCTAAAGCCATTTCAAGAATCACTACGGTTCTGAATAGAGATCTTTCACTGTGGCGATATTGAGAGTATCTTCCACTCTGGAACGTGCCGCAAATTTTTTGTTGATGATCCGTAGTACTCAATCACGGAGGCCGTCAAAATAAATACTATCGTTTTTATAAATGAAATATTTAGAACTACCCTCTACTATAAAAAGCGATAATGTTAATTATATTTTTTATACTTATATACGGAGAAAAATGTTATTCTATTCGTAAAACGGTTAAAAACGGGACTTTTTTTATCGATTCGAATGCATAAAATGGAGACCACACAGTTGACACAAACTCTGGACGGCTTCGCACATATGCAAATTATAGTTGTTTGATAATAATCAGTTCTTACGAACAAATTAACAGGGTTTTAATGTTTATTAGCGGGAAAATGTAAGAATAATTTGTTGGTATACGTACGAAATTTGTTCTAATATTTAATAATAATAATTTTTTCTTACATTTTCCCGCCAACAAACATTGAAACCCTGTTAATTTGTTCGTAAGAACTTCAGTCCCGTTTTTAACCGTTTTACGAATAAAATGATCCTATTTTTTTTTTAGTTAGTTTTAAAAAGAAAGACAAACATTCCCGGGTTACGAATAACCCAACAACATTTGAAAATCTCCTACTACCACCACACTAAGCGGAAGATGTTGCTTGTGTTGTGGTGGAGGACTTAGCCAGCCGAGGAATCGAATACGGAACGCCTGGGTGGGACCCAAACGCGATGCCCACTGAACCACTGACCGGTCAGGTCAGTCTATTTTAGAATAACATTTTTCTCCGTGTACACACTTGGAAACGAATTCACCTCAAATATCGTCTAATATTTCAATTTGGGAGGCGGGAATGGGTAATGGGTACCGCTGCCCCGGGAACCATTTATTGGATAACCAACACCTATGCCATAGGTCACCCCAAGTGGCTCGCTACGTTTGGTGACTTAGTAGGGGTGCCCGGGTTCATGGGAGGTTTGTCTGATCTGGATACACTGAACCCCAGATTACTACCCAACCGTCATACTCTTTTCCTTCCCAGAACTTCCCCTCGTTATCTCCTATATTACATTTGAAACCCTTTAAACAGCATCCCCAAAGATGACATAGGCCCTGAAGGAAATTCTTTATTTAAAAAATTTGATAAGGGAATAATCGATCTTTCTCATTGGAACCTCCCTGTACAGTTGCAAGAATTTTTAAACTTTTATTCTTATCTGCTGGTCAATCGCTCTTAAGTAATTTTTTTCACAGAGTCGTAATTTAATTTTTTAATTTTTTTATTTATTGAATCTATATTATAAGGTTTACATTTTTTTTGGCCTTGCCTGTCTCACTATGAACTCCTGTGTCGAGACAGACTAGTTTACAAATATTTTTTAATTATTATATAAAGTACATTCTTCAATAAAGCAAAAATATTTGACAAAATTTTCAGGTTGGTAGGTAGTGGTAACAATAATGAGATATACGATTATATTTGGGTGAGGTGACTAATTATTGCACGACCTTTTTCGATGATCCATTGTTTGATCAGGATTTTGTATTTTTTAATATTATTCGATTGTTAAATAAACACTATTAGCATATTAGAAATTAAATTAATTAAACACTATTAGCATATTAGAAACATTAGAGTAATATAAATTAGTCGCTTTTTATTCCTCGATACTACCCTTCGTATTATAGAGAATAAGGGTTGATGCATCTACATCAATACGTCTACCCTCTGAAACCACATTGACCAACTCCATAACTTCTCCAGCCTCAAGTCTTTTTCTGCAACTACTTCAAACAGAATTAATTGACCGGGCCATTTACATTTTTTTATCGTAATTAGAATTTTATCTTGGTTTTATATTGTGTAAACGGGAAAAAATAATTCGAAGGCGTTCGAATAATTTGCTCAGTACCTGTGAAGGCTTTATTGTAAGGTTGCGTGTTAAGAAACCTACATTCCTTCACTAAGCATTGTTCCTTAATGAAATTGATATATGATGTAAAATACTTAATGTTGATGTTGTTTTCGACTACAACAAAACGAATGATTGGATTTTAATCAATATTTGCCAAAAAAATTCTAGATGTCCCTAAGAGTGTTGATTTTCAAATTTTCTTTTGCAAAACCTATATCTATATCTTAAGGCCTTTGCATTATGCTAAATTTGAATATGTACCTAATAGTTAAAATCTATTAATTTGGGAGGCTGGTATGGACACCGCCCTTACATACATAAGACCTCTGCCACAGGTTTTTTTTTTAATCGATTCGAATGCATAAAATGGAGACCACACGGTTGACACAAACTCTAGACGGCTTCTTACATATGCAAATTATAGTTGTTTGATAATAATCATGTTTGTGAATTATTTTGTATTTCTTATGATGGAACCAAGCATTTTAGCTGCTTTGTTTGTTATTTGATTGATATTTGATTGTTTACATTATTTAATTCAGACTTATTCTGTTACCTGTAGTCAGAAATCTTGACGCACACACAACACTGCTTGCAGCCATCCATTTACCTACAACTCCTACCCAATTCCTACCTAACTCCTACCTAACTCCTAGCTAACTCTTCACAATTAATTCCTAATACGAATTTGATTCACAGCCGTAAGTTGCATTATGTCAAAGTAATTACGTTCCCATCAATGCCTGCAGAAGCCAGTGTTCCATACATCAGACTTAGAAGTTAAGCTCAAAGCGGTTTGCAATGGAAATAGAGAAGTTGAGAACAGACTACACGTGAAACATCGCGCACGGTCGGAAATCACGTACAGTAGGTAAACTCTTCTATAGCACATCTGCAGTGTAGCTATTCCAGGTATTAGAATTGATTAATGTATTTTAGTTTATGAGATTTTAATAAATCATTAATACGATTGAGATGAAACTTCGGAGATTTGGTCTGCACCTGCCCGCGAAGGTTTATATGTATAATGAGCTCCGACGTTATGAAATTATTTGCTAAACATTCATCCGATGGCGATGAAAGTTTGGTGAGTTTTTGTGCGCATACCAGTGAAGGTTTATATACAAAAAGGTGTTATGAAATTATGTAGCGCACGAGTCGTTTGAAAAAGGAATGTAGTGAAACATCACAAAACTGCGCTATACAAATGCTTTGTTATTATTATTAATATAGTTTAGGGGCATGGAGGGAAAATGGGATGGGGGGGGGATGAGCGGGCGGAAATCGAGACGCATGGGAAAGGACACGCATGGGGGGGCACCGAGGGATGGGGAGGACGTAGGGGTGGGGGAAGTGGGAGGGGCGGAGTAATGGATTACAAAGGAGTCATAGGAGCGGTACGGGGTAGCAGGGGGTAAATTTTGGAATTCCATGTTTCTCACACGGACATCTGTACGTAGCTTGTTCACACGTCAGAAAAGTACGCACCAGACAGAAAACAAAAAATATTCCCATTTTCCAAAAGCACTTAAACACACAGAATTAAAACACGAACACCTTATTTCTTGAGCGCCATTGAAAGTGTATTTTATGAAGGCATATAACAATTTATTTCTTATTTATTTATTAATTTAAAAAATGACAACCAAAAACAATTTTCAAAATAAATAATGTAATACGTGGTTGATATAAAGTTACACAAATTTATTTTTATTTTTTCATAATTTTTAAAAATTTTACAGTTTTTGTCACTTTTTCATCTACCTCACTCAATAGGCTAATAATGCCAGTGTTGTGGTAGATTAATATAATATTTTATAGAAAATAGAGGAAAGAGCAAGAAAAGAAAAATAATATATTTTTATTTTTATTTTTATTTATTTTTTTTTTTTTTTATTTGTGATAATATATTACAAAATTATACATAATATTTATAATACATTATTCCCATTGAGTTTAATAAAACTCATTTCGGGAAGGACAACATTATACAATTATGAAAATTATTTTTACAAAAGAACACGAATTTAAAGGGCATTTAAAGGAAAATACACAGATGTTAAAACAGACTAGGCACACTTGATACAGTTAGTTGAATATTTCATAAATACATTTAGAAAGATATACAACAGTTAAATAAAAATCGTTAAATATGTCACTGGTTAATAAAGCTGCTAAAGATATATAAGCATTACAAATAAAAATTGCTAAATAAGTATTTATTTATATAACAATAAGAATTTATTTAAATTGCAGATGGCATAAAATATTTAAAAATAATAATCTCTAATTGAAAATAAGAAGAATGTGGAATACGTGGTATATATTCCTATGCGATACCCCCTGTAGCTAGCAGTCCATAATGGAGTACTGGTACCTACCCTGATGTATGGCAGTGAAGCATGGAACTGGCAGAAAAAGGATGAAAGTAGACTGAATGCTGTAGAAATGAGATCCCTGAGGCGTATGTGTGGTAAAACCATGTATGATCGTGTGAGGAATGTGGAGATCCGAAAAGAATGCAAGGCTGATGTGAGCGTAATAAGTAAGATTAAGAAAGGGACGCTTAGATGGTTTGGGCATGTTGAGCGCATTAATGAAGAAAGGAGTGTAAAGAGAATTTATGACGCGAATGTGAATGGTAGAAGAATCCGAGGACGCCCAAGGAAGATGTGGACCAAGTAAATCAGATACTTGAGTCGGGTAATGTCAAGAGTCAGAATAATAGAAGAGTATGTATGAGAAGATGTATGAACGTGAATGAGGCAAGGAGTGTGTGCCAAGACCGAGTTGTTTTGTGGTCCGTCCTCTCTGCCTACCCCTGCGGGGAAACGGCGTGACGGTTAGTTAGTTAGTTAGTCAGTTACCCCCTGTATGATAATAAATGTCAATATTTGAGGTGAATTTGTTTCCAATGTGTGAAAGCGATGAATAGGTACATGTACGTGGTAGTTTCTTCCGGAATTATTATTTCACATTAATATATTTTAGCTAGTTGCGCGTTTTGGTACTTTGAAGTCGATGATATGCAGGAGTTCACAATGAGTGAATAATTTGAAACAAAAAATGAAGTCGTTTCAAGCAATACGCGCAAAATAAATCAAAATAAAATCGAAAACAAAACAAATAAAAGAACAAACATCTGTGATGTGGTTCGTGATGTAAATATTCCTGCGTAACAAACTCAAATAATAATAATTGGATAATTTGTGATAAAATCTCTATCTAAATTTATTATTTCGATCGTGTAGTTGATAAGTCAGACATCTCCGAAAAATTGAAATTTGAGTTGAGTATGCATTTATATTGTCGTTGCATATAGAATATGAACCGTGTGATACTGAGTACATTCTGAAAAAATCGATAAAAACTGTTTAAAAAAAATTACAAAACGGAAAATAACAATTCTATTTATTTATGGACAAAGTAAAAAAATATATTTCATTCATTATAAGTATATATTTATGCCAAACATGAATTATTTTATGCCAGAAAATTGAATTTGAACGCGTTTTTCTCTCTTTTTTAAGCAATAAAACGTGGAATTGCCCTGTTTTCTAGTTATTGCAAAAGATAACAAAAAAAGGTACAGAATCATCCTTCTGGTAGGTCAAATCAGATAACCACTGGAGTGAAATCGGTCCAAATTTAAACCACTTTTATTGGTCCAAAAACGGACCACATTTTCCAACCATTCGTAAAACATTTTTTTGATTTTTTTTCAAATGTTCCCGCGTCCTGCAGAACACGTTTTTAGGGAACTGAAAGTCTACTTCTATTAATGATCAAAAGATGTCATTGTTATTGCCTTTACTTTTGAGGTACTAGTCACTTCAATTCAGTTGAAAGCAAAGTTTTTTTTAAACAACCAACTGTCAAAATCTTGTTCTTTTAAAATGTCGAATTAACGTGTTTTTGTCGCTTTTTATAATATATTTGTATACCAGTGTAATAATCATTGAATTTTCAATGTTTCAATGATTTATTTATTTCGCGTGATCGCTCGATTTAATAAACACAGTTTTGTTAGAAGGTTTAAGTTTGGAGAAGATACAACTTCTCATGCAGATGATATACCTACTATATTAAAAATACTGCATATTGCATGATTTAACATAACCTTTAGCCCTCCCCCTAGCCTTTTTCCCTGCCTCCTAACTACATAAAATACACCAATTTTCAAACAACTTGCGTGACCTATTTTATTTTTTATGCAAATTTCGTAATGCCAGAGCTCACCAATTTATATATAAGTATTCACGGGCATGTTCGCAACAATGAAAAAAAAAAATCGTTTGAATAGTATAAGAAAATACTTCATAACGCCAGAGCTCACTATCCTATTACCATCCCGGGTATGCGCACGTCATATTCCCAAAATTTCATCGCAATCGGATGAACGGTATACGCATAAGGTACGAACACACAAACACACAAACAAATAAACATTATTTTTTTAATTATAGATATATTTCGGGTGATTTTTCACGGATACCTGCTAGTTAGTCCATAAACACGGTTTTGATTCCTGATTCGAATAAAGAACGTAAGGTTCTTAATTTGATTTTCCCGCCCTTCCGTCTCGCGTGATAGTTTTCCCTCCAAAATGGATGGCCGGCCCATAAATAAAGCGGGGAACGCGGGTTTTTTAGTTTAATTGAACGCCTTCTCGGGGGGAAGAATGCGAATTAAAAGTTGCATGTTGGCTGTTGATTAATTAAAAGATTGGGCTGATAAAACCGCAACACAAACCTTCTCAAACTTCCACGAAACTAAATAGACTTTAACAATTATTATAAGCAATAATTATTAGCCTGAAACATTCATGCACATTGAAAAAATCTCCCAAGAAAAGATACGTGCCGCCGAAGGGACTCGAACCCGTGTCCTTACAAACATACATATAGAAAATACAAAACATAACATAGAAAAAGAACCCCCCACGATACTCTAACACAACATCATCAGGGTACAAAAGTAAACAAATCAAAAAATGCATCGTGTGAGCTTATATATATACACGTAGATAACACAAAACATAACAAGAAAAAGAAACAGTGTCAAATAATGAAATTAAAATCTTACATAGTAATAAAGAAAGACACAGATGTGTATATAATGGGTTACTATGTTATATCTATAGAGACAAAACGTCACATGAACAGGTGATTAAGAGATAATTGGCTTTTTTGTGAGTTTAAGGGGAAAATGTTTAATATAGGGCTATGAGATACATTTACTTGAAAATATATGTAATTTTCTTATCATGGTTTGTTCTGTCTTGTGTCTTTTTCCTTCATTTGTAATCATCCATATTTGTATAACCTTGGTTTTTTTCTTTCTTTACTTGTTTTCTCTTGTTGTTTGTTCTACTTAACCTGTATTTTATTTTTTTGATGTACTGAATTTGAAACATATATTTGGGATATCTTTGTAAAATTGTAATACCACTACCTCCCACCTATGAATTGTAAGTTCCTTTCGTCCTAAAATGATTTCTGCAACTTACCTGGATTGCTCTAACATTGAGTATTAAAAAAAAAAATTAAAAATTAAAAAAAAAAAAAAAAAAAAAAAATCAAAAAATACGATTGTGCTTTAGACCACACGACTGACAGACAATAGGTACTGTGTCTTAGATATACGAAACCGAACTGGCTATGAGAGAAAGAGAGACAGAATGTGTGCTCGCACCACTCTCTCTTGCCCCTACAGTAATATACGAAACGTAACTCTCTCTCTTTCTATATTCACTAACTTATCTCCCTCTCAACTTCCGTTCACCTCGCCCGATCACACTTTTCCTAACGCAATCGCCAGCTTACTCCAATCAATCCTGCATAAAGAAGTTTTACTTCATTTAATATGACCACAAAGTGATTATACAAAATATCAAATTATTAAATGAACTATTTTTTCCCTTGTATTGTTTTTTGGCTGGCAAAAAATAACAGAATGGGAAACACTGTTAAACACTCCATTACAAATTGTAGGTGTGATCAATCGGAGCGGCTCGCATTCTCGAATTGGAGAACAAAGCAAACACGCGCGATTTTGGCGCGAATTTATGCCCGCGTATCATGTAAACTGGCGCCAAAATGCTTTTTTCCCGCGCCCCAAAGTATTTCTCGTATTGGCGATGGCGAACAGATAGGTGTAGCCGGTTACCATTGGAATAGTACCTACCCATCCAAATAAATTACTGTTTCGATGTTTGAGCGCGGGAGGCTTGTTTTGTAGTGTATCAATGATCAGTCATTTGTTATAGTCGGTAGTTTTGTTAATTCGTTGATACATGTTTTGAACTCTTTTATTGTAATTACTAGCGCAGACCTCATTGCCTTTCAAAATCATACATTATTTCTGAATTTTCCTTATAAATAGTTTTTGTTGACAAATTAGTTATCAAAGAGATCTAATAAAAAAATAAAAAAATAAAAAAATTACATTAGGTCCACACAGGAGGCCCTGAGGGAAAAAATCCCTAAGTCATCTTTGAAGATACTGTGTGGAGGGGTTTTTTAAGGGAAAGGAAGGAGAGGAAGTCCTGGGAAGGAAAAATGTTTGAGGGGTGGGTAGAAATCGGGGGATAAATATGTCTAAGAGTGATGGACGTGTGAAGCCATCCCTTCCACGGAGGTGCAAGGCGATGGGTCGAGAGGGTCTGGCCGGAGAGATCAAAAGGTCTCCCTCAACTAGTCTCTCCCAATCCGGCCTGCCACGCAGATGGTCAGCAGACGCATCCGCCCCCAAGTCCCGGATAATCCTAACCCCATGAACCCGGGCACCCCTGCAAAGTCACCAAACGTAGCGAACCACTAAGGGTGACCTGTGGCCGAGGTTCCCAATGGTTCCCAGGGCGGCGGTACCCATAGACGCCACCCAAATTGTAAATCATATGTTATGTCAATAGGAGGATAAAATAACAAATGATAAGTTCACATCTGGAACACGAACCCAGGACCTACGCCTTTGCCAGGGCGGTGCTCTACCAACTGAGCTAATGTGATCCTATTCGATTCGGTCATATTTAACTGTATACTTAGACTGAGAACTACTAACGTTATCTTCATTTTCATGACGCATATTTTTATTGGATGCTATCTTTATGAATGATTGCAAGATTTTAACCCGAAGTTAATACTATCTAGAAAGTGTCTTGGATAAATGTATCCATTTTAATATGCCACCCTAGACTTTTCTGCAGGTCTAGGGTGAATATTTAACTTTTGAAAATCTGAAACAGGAAAATCAGAAAAAGATACGGATTCATCTGGGACTCGAACCCAGATCCTTCTGCTTTCCGGGCACTTGCTCTAACCGCCCAGCTAATAATGTATTATGGAATTTCAGGTATAACTAATTAAGTTTAAAAAAATATATGAATAATAAAAATAATTTAAGTAAAAGGAATAGACTTGTTTACATATATATGTAAAAATATATTTTTGTAATATTTTAACAAAAAAGTATTCTAATTGTCGTTTTCAATGTATTGTCCAAGACAAGATGTGACAAGATGTGAGTCGTGAACAACTGCTCCCGTCTGGAGCCAGTAAGACTATAGCATTCCCAATTGGTGTATGTTGTGAGACTGAAGGTAATAGGGAGGGGAAGAAGACGGGGAACAGGAGGATGGGGAAGTACCTGGATATTCAGATCTGAATGAAGAAATGTTGCTTGAATGATATCTATATTTTAATAGAAAATTATTTAAATTGTCATTTTAAAATTTGAAACGTACGTAATGAACCTTGTAAACACAACAAAAGGCTGCTTCTCAGTGACGATTTGCACCAATATAAGCAGAAATTCCTAAATCTAAGTTGTAAAGTCAATACTATTGACAAACTCAAAGCGAATGATTAAGTTAGTTTATATTCAGACTAACTTCAAATACTATTCTATATATTAACCTGGAAAATTGCAAGAAATCTTTAAATATTTCCCTTTTATATTTCAGCAAAAAGTGTCTCCCAGCCAAAAGGACACCTGTACTATGAACATCTGCGAAAGAAACTTTTTCGCATAAAAATCCGAATGACTTAAAGTTCTCTCCGTCTCTTTGTCACATTTTTATTATTTTCTACAAAGTTTTAACTCGACTACTTGCGGACACAGGGAGAAGGTAAACTAGATTGGTGTGAGCCACACCAAAGTGTCCAACAAACGATCTTTAAAATATTTTTTTTTCCTTTTTTAACTGTATAAGAGTCTCGACTCTCCAAAGGAGAGAAGCTAGCAGTTCACAATAGAGTGCTGGTATCTCAGTGATGTACATGAGGCATGGAACTGGCAGGTTGAAAGTAGATTGAATTCTGTAGAAATGAGAACCCTGGGGCGTTTGTGTGGTAAAATCATGCATAATCGTGTGAGAAATGTGGAGATCTGCAAGTAATAAAAGACTGATGTACCGAAGCGTAATGAGTAAAATTAAGAAAGTGACGTTTTGGGAACGTAGAGCAAATAAACGAAGACAGGAGTGTAAGAAGAATATATGACGCAAATGTGAATGGTAGACGAAGTCGGGGTTGCCCGAGGAAGACATGGAACGATAAAGTGAATCAGATACTTGGGTCCAGCCATGTAAAGAGTCAGAATAATAGAGGAGCATTTATAAGACGATGTATGAATGTAAATGAGGTGATCAGTGTGTGCCAAGCTGGGTTGTTTAGCGGTTCGTCTTCTCTGACTACACCTTCACGGAAACGTCGTGATGGTTAGATAGTTCATACATACTGTTAATCTTGGTTGATTATTAGACAATGTATAATAATGATATACGGCTTATTATAATACGGTTTATTGTAACGACGAGTATTTACACATATTGAGTTTAATTGAGAGCTGGAAACAGAGAGAGAGCGATTCTACCTACTACAAAGCTTATATAGTAACTCTGTCTCTATCATCTTCCGTCTCTGCTACCTACTGCGACAATCAAGGTAAAACCTATCTCTCACGTACTCTTCTAATATTCTGACTCTCGACATGACCCAACTCAAGCATCTGATTCACTTGATCGTGTTATGTCTTTCTCGGGCGTCCTCGACTTCTTTTGTCAATCTCAATATAATTTGCCAAATTTTGATATTATACTCCCGTCTGGAGCCAGTAAGACTATGGCATCCCCATTGGGGTATGTTGTGGGGCTGAAAATTGTTTGGAAGGAATGGAGAAGGGGACGAGGAAGGTAAGGAAGTACCTAGCTATGCAGATCTGGTCACCAAACACGGCTAAAGTAATTTCAAGCAAAGTTTCAATTCTAAATGGTGGTCTTACTCAATATATTCCACTCTCCAACGTGCCGCAAATATACTATATTATAATATTCTTATTTATTTAGGATATTATTAAACATCAATTTTATTTAGTGTATATCGCCTGGAGCGACTGATCAATTTAATTTTTTTTTCTCGGATTAAAAAGGAAATTATTCCGCCCATATTATAAAATCATACCTCCGAATTTGAATATGGAGACATACAAACTGATTATAATTCTATATATACAATGAATTCATGTATTTTCTGTCTATTATCACATATTCGTAGGATTTATAAATAAAATATTATTAAATCGTTAACTTTAAAACATTTTAAAGAATTGTGGAGGTATCGTCATGGATACCTTGGCGTGTTCTATAATATTTTAATAGTAATACACGTTTGATAAATAAGTTGTTTATTTATTATAGTAGCGTAAAATTACTACAGCGGAACTCGTAGATACGACACAATGAATGCGAAATTAATGAATCCACTTGGCTTGCTGCATCCTTTATATAGCCGTTCTTGCCACCTCCGCGAACGGTCGGTACGTACGAGAACTTTCTCGACAATATGGACACGGCCCTGAGTGTGCTGTAGAAACCTCCAGACCTTTCCATTAATTGGTTAATAATGCCGGCAAGTATTCGGCGCAACGGCTGGTACCGAATGGTACGGGACATGTATTTAGGCGGTGTAGATAGATATACACAAGTAGGTGCTATCGTACGAAGATAGATCGCCACAGGACCCCCTTCCCAGCGATTAGCGTGAGGGAAAAAAAAATAATAAAATAAAAATAAAGGGTGACGAAGGAAGGCAGGTTGAAAATGCAGATCCGCGGTGGGAGGTGAAGCTTTACGCACGATGGGCGGAGGTTTTGACACTGTCAACTGGCGGTGAAGATGAATGATGTCATATTTGGCGGTGTTAAAGTTTGAAGTGGTCGGGAAAACGAACATGCCTTCCCGAACGCGTGGTCGTGTGAGTCCGATCTTGAATCAAAATCGGCCTAGGAAGTGCAAGTTTGGGTTCAGATGCAGTTTCCTCTGGCTCTTTAGCAATGTAAGCTGGTTTGAGGCGATCGATGGTCACGGTTACTTGCTCTCCTTTGCGTAGGATGGTGTAGGTTCTTTCATTCCTGTGGACGACTTGATAAGGGCCACTGTAGGGTTGTTGTAGCGGGCTCTTGACGGAGTCGTCCCTCAGAAAGACGTACGTAGCTGTAGGAAGGTCCTTGAAGACAAAATAATGTCCATCACCATGGCGAGTACCTTCAACTGGTCTGAGTTTATTGAAGTGTTGCCGTAGTTCCTTTAGGAAGTTGCCGGTGTATTCAAGGGTTGCTGGTCGTGCAGCAAGGAATTCCCCAGGAATGCGGAGTGGCTCGCCGTATACCAGTTCGGCTGAAGTGGTATCGAGGTCATCTCTCCAGGCTGCCCTGATTCCCATCAAAACGGTGGGAAGTACTTCCGTCCAGCGGTCTGTTTGGTGGCATTTTATTGCTGCTTTGAGCTGGCGGTGTAGCCGCTCTACCATACCGTTTGCTGCAGGGTGGTACGCAGTGGTGTGAATTTGAGTCATACCTGCCAGGCAGCTCAATTGCCTGAACAGCCTTGACTCGAACTGTCTACCTTGATCGGTAGTGATTCGGAGCGGAGTACCAAACCTGGTGATCCACCCTTGATAGAATGCGCGTGCCACAGTCTCTGTTGTCCAGGGTACAGGCTGCTTGCCTTTCTGGTTTCCTTTGAGGAAGTCATTGAGCGGGGCTTGCGTCTCTGCGGCTTTGGGCAGGAACCTTCTATAGAAGTTGAGAGCTCCCAGAAATCGACGGAGATCTTTCACAGTTTCTGGTCGGTTGTAACTCCTTATAGCCTCGACTTTTTCTGGTAGGGGTGTAGTGCCTTCACTAGACACCAGGTACCCTAAGAACTTAACCTCTGGCAAACCAAAGTGACATTTGCCAGCGTTGATTACCACCCCATATTCCTGTAGGCGCTGGAACAAGGCTTTGAGGTGAGTCATGTGCTCTTCTTCCGATGACGAGGCGATCAGGATGTCGTCGATGTAGGCGTAGCAAAAGTCCAGTCCTCTGGTGACCTCATCTATGAAACGTTGAAATGTCTGAGCTGCATTACGGAGGCCGAAAGACATGACTGGGAACTCGAAGAGTCCGAACGGCGTTGATATGGCCGTCTTCGGAATGTCTTCGGGAGCTACCGGAACTTGGTTGTAAGCCCTCACTAGATCTATAGTAGAGAAGATCTTGGTGCCTCTCAGTGACTGGGCAAAGTCTTGAATGTGTCGGACAGGATATCGGTCTGGAATAGTCCTGGCGTTCAGACCGCGATAATCACCGCATGGTCGCCATTGGTCATTCTTCTTGGGGACCATGTGCAGTGGCGATGCCCAGCAGCTCTCAGAAGGTCGGGCGATTCCTAATCGGACCATGGTCTCAAATTCCTTCTTGGCCCGCTTGAGCTTATCAGGTGCGAGTCGGCGGGGTCGCTCAGCAATTGGAGGGCCCGGTGTAGTATTGATGTGATGCAGGGTAGTGTGGCGTACCTCCTTCATGGCGCCATCAGGGCGCGTGATATCAGGGAACTGTTTTAAAAGTTTGTGGAAAGGGGACGTCCCTGTGACAGTCTTGATGGAAGCAATCTTGTTGCTGCTTCGCTTCCCTGTAGTTATAAGGTTTGTCACTTGATCCAGCAGTCGACTGTTGCGGACATCTACCAATAAGTCGAATCTTGATAGGAAGTCCGCTCCAATGATGGGCTTGGAGACGTCAGCGATGACGAAGCTCCAAGTGAAATCGCGTCGTAGACCCAGGTCAAGAGTGAGCGTTAGGTTGCCGTAGGTCGCGATGGTGCTGCCATTAGCGGCCGCCAGTTCGTAAGTCTGCTTTGTTGGACGGCCTTGGACTAGACGTCGTGGAAACACACAGAGGTCCGCACCCGTATCCACCAAAAATTGGGTACGAGTTGTCCGATCGGTGACGAAAAGGCGACTTATTTGCGCCGGGCTGCTGGTGCTGGTCGCCATCAGTGTGAGCCCAGGGCGTTTCCCTGGACAAAGTTGCAAGGTTGATTACATGAACGCGCCCTAGCTCCAAACGTACTGTGGTACCAGCACATGCCCTCGAATTGGCGACTCCTGGAACGGGAGCGGGAGGAATTTCTCCGCCAATGAGGACTGGTACTCCTTGACTGTCGGTCTTTTAAACGCAGCGTTGCTATCTCCCGTCTTAGGGTGGTGAGTTCCTCTTGCAATGGCAGCATCATTTTCTCAAACCTGCTGATCAGGCTATCTTCGAGAGTCGACTTCGAAACCGCATTGATTGCTGGTCTGCCGGCGTAGTCATCAATGGCGTCTGCCAGGTTCGCTACCTCATCCAGCGAGGTCTGTTGTTGCGTAGCCAGAACAACCTGCATGCTCCGGGGAAGTCTGCCCATCCACAGAGTCCTCAGCACTTCATCAGGTACGGCACTTCCCGCGAGGGTACGCAGATGACGGAGAAACTGGGAGGGTTTACGGTCTCCCCGCTCTTCGTGCTCCAAAAGCCTTCTTGTCTTTTGCTCCTGAGTAGAACTGAGACGTTTGGTCAGCTCGCTTCTCAGGAGGGCGTAGGCTCCGGTATCAGGAGGTTTGACAATAATGTCTCGTACTTCCTGTGCGTAGGTGGGGTCCAGGGCTCCAAGAACGTATCCAAATTTGGTGGCATCGGCCGTGACTCCTGCAACCTCAAAGCTCCTTTCCACCATCGCGAACCATAACTCCGGATCATCAGGGCAAAAAGGCGGAATTTTAACTGCTATCCGGTTAAGCTCTGGCCCCGAAACTGTCGATGTCGATGATGTAGGCATGTCGTTACAATATATTTATTACACGAAGAACGGACGTCAAATATATTTAATTTTACTCACGTCGGTGTAACCACTGTAGAGGTATCGTCATGGATACCTTGGCGTGTTCTATAATATTTTAATAGTAATACACGTTTGATAAATAAGTTGTTTATTTATTATAGTAGCGTAAAATTACTACAGCGGAACTCGTAGATACGACACAATGAATGCGAAATTAATGAATCCACTTGGCTTGCTGCATCCTTTATATAGCCGTTCTTGCCACCTCCGCGAACGGTCGGTACGTACGAGAACTTTCTCGACAATATGGACACGGCCCTGAGTGTGCTGTAGAAACCTCCAGACCTTTCCATTAATTGGTTAATAATGCCGGCAAGTATTCGGCGCAACGGCTGGTACCGAATGGTACGGGACATGTATTTAGGCGGTGTAGATAGATATACACAAGTAGGTGCTATCGTACGAAGATAGATCGCCACAGAATTTTGAGAATATTTGTCATATTTTGGCAACAAAGCAATCCGTGGTTTTGGAAATAGTGCCATATTGTGGCAAAAAGTGCTCGAGTGGATATACTTGTGTATGTTACTTCGTATTTCGGATGACCTATCCGGTGTAGTATATTCCACTGGCACTGACTTAATTCTTTTGAAACACCTTATTCAATTTCAGGCCTCTCTTCTGTCTGTTGAAATTCAGGAAAGTTTCAGAAATATGTTTTTATGAAGTTCATTACGTTTATGATTTCAGCTTTTATGTTGTTGTTTCAGATAAAGTTAAAAAGAAAGTAGGAATGGGTAGGAAATTTTGGTCTTCTTATTCGGATTACAATGAATCTTGGGCCTGAAATAGGAAAAAAAAAACCACCGATTTCAACAAATAATCAATGAAAATTATGAATAACTAGCTGATACCCGGCACGCGTTGCGATGCTAATTAAATAAATAAATTGTTTCTCCCTTCGTGTCATTTCCAATTCGTCCCCTTTCTCCTTCCGACTCCTCTACCTCTTCCCCTCCCGCGTCCCATTCCCTCTCGCGTTCCCTTTTCCCCTTCCGGCGTTCCCCCTCCCCTCTCCCGCTCTCCCATTTCTCGCATACCCCCACCACTCACGCATTCCTCTTCCACCTACTTCGCCTTCCCCTCTCCCTCGTCCCTCCTCCCGCAAAGCCCCCTTCCTTAGTTCCCCAACCGAATCTCCCGCATAACGCTCCCCCTAGCCTTTTTCCCTGCCGCCTAACTCCATAAAATACACCCATTTTTCCAACAACTCGCGTAACCTTTTTCATTTTTTATGCAAATTTCATAATTCCAGAGTTCACCAGTATATATATAGAAGTATTCACGGGCATGTTCCCAACAATTAAAAAAAAATAATAGCAATCGGATGAAATTTTAATCGCAATCGTATGAATAGTACAGGAAATAATTTCATAACGCCAGAGCTTACTATCCTATAACCATCCCGGGTATGCGTACATCATATTCCCAAAGTTTCATCGAAATCGGATGAATGTGTGGCCGCGCTTAAGGTACGAAGAAACAAACAAGCAAACAAATAAACAAACATTAATTTTTATATTATAGATTAGCATTATAATAAAATTTACGACGACTGAATTATTTTTAGTTACTGACAGAAATAAAATATTTTATATGGGAAATAGTGAATCAATAGCCTATTCAGAACATCAAAACTTGAAGCATTCAGAACAGAAAAGTTGCATGTCATCGGATCACTTGAAATGGGTTTAGTCGCGTTTAGTGACAAGATCTGAATTACCGTACATTCCAACCTTCCCTTTTCCCATCTCTTTTCCTTCCTACTCTATTCAGCTCAAAATATACCATAATAAAATTGGTGTTATCATATTACCATTAGCTTCGAATATCAACAACTCTAGTTGATTCGTGAATTACAAATTTGGTCGAATAATTCGGCCCACCATTGAAACATCTGATTTCGTCGCCTCGCTTTGAAAATACAATATACTCGGTAGACAAATTTAGTCCCTGCAGACCAACCAGAGATGAAAATCAATGCTTTTTGCGATCATTCAACTGCGAATAGAACACATTTTCGCAATCCAATATATGGAACCAAAATTTTTGATTTCGGTGTCATTTTTAACATCCATATGCCCTGTCTAAACTTTCTTAGTCAATGGTTCTGATATTTAAGATTAGTTTGCGCGGTGTATTTTTTTTAATATAATATCAGAAATTAAAAAAAAAAAACTGATACTTTCTGAAAGTTGATTTTAAAATAGAGAATTAAAACAAAAGAAAGGCTAATAAAAAAAATCACCTGGTAAGTTTGTAGGGTGTAAGTTATATTATGAAATAGGGGTTAAGTAAACAGGCAATTTTTTTGTAATCTTCCTTTAATCGGTCCGATTGATACATTTCCTATTCTTAACAAATAGGTTCTGATGAAAATAATTCCCCTAAGAGCCTATTCCATATCAAGGGTATTTTTAGTAAAAGATAGAGAGAAAGTCCTAGGAAGGAATAGGGTGAAAGTGTATATGAATCTGGGTGTCAGTGTGTCCAGGAGTGACGGACGTTGAAACGTATCTCTTCCACTGCGGTGCAAAGCGATGTTCCGAGAGAGTGGAGAGGTCAACAGGTCTCCCCGATCCAGCTTGCCATCAGTTGCTGGACATACCCATCCGCGGCCCAGATATGGACAAACCTCACCCGGCTCCCCTGCTACGTTACCAAACGTAGCGAACCACTTTGGATGACCTATGGCAGTGAAATTTAGAAAGAAATTGACTGATCTAATATGATTTCATAGAATAATTCAGTGTCATCTTGTAACAACATTTGACATGGTTTACATTTGTCACACGAGAAGAGGTCATGTATACGACTCGTTATTGAGTACAACACCTCGGCTGTAAAATGATTTGTCGGCTTCTGCGGATCCCTCCTGCAAATGACTGAAGCACTTATGCACAATCCTATTTCTACTCAAAAGGACCCTCCACGCTACATCCCCAAAGATGATCTGATAATTGTAAAAAAAGTATGGATGTCAAAACATGAAACAGTGATTGACAATTCCAAATTAAACAAATTCAACTACCATAATATGGGCATGTGTCCAGTGTGGTAGTCGAAAAGCATGAAAAAAAAACTTTTTTCAAAAATATTTAAATTTTGTAAACCGCTAATTTATGCTTCATTTATAAATTTTGTAATTTTATTTTATTTATGTTATACTGTTCTATTCTATATGTAAAAGCTCAACAATGCGTCAATAAATAAAACTTTAGAATGACTTTTCCTTTTTAATTCATCTTTTTTAAAAAAGTTTTCTAATACTTTGTAGAAGGTTCTTAAGGAAAGAAAAATTAAGAAAATTGTACAGAAAATTGGATAATTTCAGAAAATTTAACGACTTTTTGAACATCGTTCGTTTGACAGTTCGCGCGTTTGATATATTTAGATATATGACCTATTACTTTTCATCTGATTGCGATAAAAATTTGGTGAGTTGTTGTGGACATGCCTTTGAAGGTTTCAATATAGAAAATGGTTCTATATTGGTGAGTTCCTGAGTTATGAAATTTGCAAAAAAAAATTGCAATAGGGCACACGCAGGTTGTTTGAAAAATGAGTGTATTTTATGGAGTTTAGCGGCAGGGAAAAAAGGCGGGAGGGGAAAGGGAATCTGGAAGGGTGGAGCGGAATGAAGGAGGGGTAGTTCGCGGGAGGGAGGATGAGGGAGGGGGAAGGCGGAGAAGGTGGAAGGGGAATCCGTGAGGGGGGAGGTTCGAGAGAAAGGGGACAGCAGGAGAGGGGAGGGCGAATGTGGGGAAGGTAAAAAGGGAACACGGGACGGGACGGGGACGAATGCGACAGGACACGCAGGGAGAAATAATTTATTTATTTAAGCGCAACGCATGCTGGGTATCAGCAAATAATATAATAAAACAAATATAAAACTTATTTCCATTTTAATTTATTCGACCGTAACCGGTTTCAGCCTACTAAAACCATCTTCAGACTGGGAACCAAAAGATGGCTTTAACAAGCCGAAACCGGTTACGGTCAAATAAATTAAAGTGGAAATAAGTTTTAGGCGATCCGCTCACTGAGGCAACTGAAAACTGTCAACTGGCAACTGTCTTTGTATGAGAATGTGATGGCCCGCACACTACACAATGAATCAAAAACCCGTTGTCAATGGTAACGCAAGCGGTGACTCGCGACTCGCACTGCTGATTGCCGTGGACGGCCGTTGCTAGTTGCCAGCTGTCAGCTGATTGTTCTTCGTCTATGGTTAAACAAGCTTTTTCACCAATCATGACAAAGAAACCACCCGGTTTTAGTTTGGTTTCAGTTGCCTCGTCAGCGGAGCGAGCGCCTTATATTTATGAATAAAGAATAAAAAACAATGTAATTGGTTTTTTAAATAAAATTCACGTGCTAGAAAAAATAAATGTAATTGCTTCATTAAAAATACATTACAAATAAACATTAAACTACTTTTTAATTCAACTTTCATTACATTCATGAAAATCTCTTCCAGATATTCATTAAAAGTTGAAATTTTAATACACGTGAGCCAGATTCAGGTTTCCAGTAATTTCTTTGTGGAAATCCGTTTGAAACAAGGTCAGTTTGTAATCTTCTGAGGAAATCTCCAGCCCGTGGGGCCTTTGCCTCAATAATAAATGAACATTTTCACCTTTCGGTTCTGCGAAGCCGGGGGCTAAAAGTTTCTTTCAAGACGCTCGAGTTCTTCAGGCCGATGGGAAGACAAACTTGTTTGAAGTCAGTATAATTTTATTTTAAAATTTAATTTTACTTATTTATATGACATTTTTATTTTATCTTACAATTTGCTATCTTATTTTTTAAAAATTAATTACCGCCGCCCCGGTAACCATTTTTTGGATAACCAACACCTCTGCCATAGGTCACCCCAAGTAGTTCGCTACGTTTGGTGACTTAGCAGGGGTGCCCGGGTTCATGGGGTAAGGTTTGTCTATGTCTTGACGGCGGATGATCTAGATACACTGAACCCCTGATTCTTACCCAACCCTCATACCTTTTTCCTTCCCAGAACTTCCTCTCCTTCCTTTCCTTAAAAATACCCTCCACACAGTATCACAAAGATGACATAGGCCCTGAGGGAAATTATTTTCCTCAAGGCCTCCTGTGTGGTCCTAATGTAAAACTAACTAACTAACCATCACGCAGTTTCCCTTCAGGGTTAGGCAGAGAGGACGGACCGCCAAACAACTCGGTCTTGGCATACACTCCTTGCTTCATTCACATTCATACATCTTCTCATACATGCTCTTCTATTATTCCGACTCCTGACATGGCCCGACTCTCGTTCACTTGATCGTGCCATGTCATCCTCGGGCGTCCACACTTCTTCTTCCATTCACATTTGCGTCGTATATTCTCCGTACACTCCTTTCTTCGTTCATTCGCTCTACATTTCCAAACCATCTGAGGGTCCTTTTCTTAATCTTACTCATTAGCCTTGCATTATTTGCGGTTATCCACATTTCTCACACGATCATATCATAAGTGGTTTAATCACGCATTCGCCTCAGGGATCTCATCTCCACAGCATTCAGTCTACTTTCATCCTTGCTTTACAGCACATACATCAGGGTAGGTACCAGCACTCCATTGTGGACTGCTAGCTTCGCTTCTTTGGATAGGTTTTTGTTGGTGCCAACGGCATTCAGCCCACCATTAATGGAGTTACCCGCATTCACCCTTCTTTCAATATCCCTATCAGCTTTCCCATCTCTCGTTAACATACTTCCCAAATAAACAAACTCATCCACCTGCTCCAAGTATTCATCATTCACAACTATATTGCACACTGTTTTCGTACTCTCTCTTTCAAACACTATGATGTTAGACTTACTTACATTAATCATTTTTACCAAGCTCACATTGAAAGAATCGAAAAAATTCAAAAAAAGTTTTTTAAATACATAAATTATAAAAAAAAAATAAACTTCTCAAATTACACCGAATCTATTAATTACCATAACTTCGACTACCTTCATACACGACGTTTAATTTTTGACCAAATCTTATTATTTAAAATTCTTAATAATGGCCTGGACTCGCCAGAACTAACCAACTTAATAAATATTCATATTCCGACAAGATCAACACGGCAATCTTATTTGTTTCATTTGCCTACACATAGAACTAACTTTAGAAAAAATTCACCAATTCCCCGTATATGTGCACAATATAACACAAAATTTCAAAATATTGACATATTAATGTATTCGGAGCATCTCCTATCCTCATCCTATATTCCTCTTCCTCTCCTTCTCACCCAAAACTAATTGTATGTAATAAAACTCCATCTCCATTCAACTTTAACATAGGAGACTTTTTTGGCTTGACTTCATTTAACAATGTATATATTTATCTTTATATTTTATGTATAAGCTGTCTGTCTCTTACCAATAAATAAATAAATAAATAAATCATCATACATACTTCGTTTATCCTGGCGTCCTAACATGGCCCATCAAATGAAGTTACCCACCGATCGTCGGTAACTTCTCATCGTTCCCTAGGACAACTGCAGATCACAAACGAATAGGCGACAGTTCACAATACCTAAGTGTCCTTAATATATTCGATATCAACTGTTGTTTGTACGTTTGCGATCTGCATTTGTCTTAGGGTACGATGAGAAGTTACCGACAATTATCCTACCGATCCTTATCGATCGACCATGCTAGCACCCCTGGAAACTAGAGACTGTAGATCTTCCATTCTGTTATAAATCAGCACTGCATCATAAGCAAACAACAGGCAACATTCTTTCAGATAAATTCATTTATTTAAAAAAAAAATTTAAATCATCTAATTTTTTACACATTTTTTTAAATCATCTATTTATCTTAATAGTACAAATAACATTAAATTATACATTATATAAAGTTTATTATAATTTTTTTAGAGCATTGCTTGTGTTAAAAAGGCGGTGAAACCGTTTATATTGCATTTAGATATAAAATTTTCAGAAAGAGTAAATAACAAATAATGGTTATGAAATAGAATGAAAATTTTAGAAAAAAATTGAAGAAAGGATGAAAAAAAGAATCAAATATTATTTTTGAGAAATATTATATTATTTTACAAAGTTTAATTTTTTTATTGTATTTTTTAATTTAGTGTAATTCGATTCCAATCTTATGTTAGCAGTTAACCAACTTACCCGTTATCTTTTTCATTTTAGTTTTATTTTTTCCCCTATAGATAACATCGTACCCACATATGTCAAGCAATATGGCAGACTGGGATTGCACTATCCTCCGAGTCCTGCTGGACTAAAAACGTAAAGGTAAATTATTTATTTTGCTCATTTCCATAACCAAAGTAATTTTCATAGCTGTCTGTGTTATGTTAACGAAACTTTAAGAACAGTCTTTTAAATATTCCAATTGATCACTGTGAACCTTTTTCAATCGCCATTTGGTTTGTATCTGACTTTGGGTTCTAACTTAGACATGTTTTAAGGTGTCAATTTGCAAAGACGTATTGTCGTAATCTATTTAACAATTTCTGATTTTAAGACTCAATCTTAAGTAAATTAGTTTAGAATATATTTAAAAAATATAAATTAAAATAGGACGTGACTTTTACTTGGATTGGCATTAGGGAAATGTAGTTAGAACCTTATGAAATGAATAATAATATCCTAGCTGGTTTCATATTGTTCTATCTGCAAGATTAAGTATATTAAAAAATGGTTAGTTTACGTCGTATTTAAATATTTTCCTACAAAATATGTTAGACTAAAATACTAACACAAGATTCAACTTCACACTCAATCAATCAATCTACTAAGTCTTCGCAAACTTTGACAACTCACATCTCAGAACAAGGTAAAGTGAAGTTAGAAACGTGTGCTACCAAAGTGATAAGTTGGATCGGTCAGTGGGACCACAGTGCGTTGTCTCTACTAATTGGATATTAAGGTTTTTGTAGATTTCAATATAATTCGTAATTAGGCGTACTCTATCTATTTTTCTTCTATATGCTCGTATATTAATACTTACTTCATTACAATCTACAAAATACTGGTACCGCTGCCCCGGAAACCACTTATTATGGATAACTGGGCATACAGTACAAGGCCCACAAATACTGTAGTAGTATACAATTGCTAACCTTGTACAAACTGCGCCCCACGGTTGAATTTGGCGGCTACTACTCTTGTAAAAAAAAATTATACCTCTTCCATAGGTCACCCTAAGTGGTTCACTACGTTTTGTGACTAAGCAGGAGTGCCTGGGTTCATGGGGTGTTGTTTGTCTAGTTCTTGATGGCATATGACCTGGACATACTAAACACCAGATTCCTACCCACCCCTCAAACCGTTTTACTTCCCAGAACTTCCTTACATTTCTTTGCTTAAAAAGTCCCTCCTCACAGTATCTGGAAAGATGAAATAGGCCCTGAGGTAAATTATTTTCCTCAGGGCCTCCTGTGTGGAGCAAATTTAAAAAAAAAACACCGTGATTATGTACAATGTAATGCTGTTAGCTATAGACGCAAGAAGCGCAACATAACAATGACCCAAAAAAGTAAACACTAAACTATTGATAACATATTATTAAATCGATTCATTAAAAGGAGTACTGGTACCTACCCTGATGTATAGCAGTAAAGCATGGAACTGGCTCAGAAATTGTGAAAGTAGACTGAATGCTGTAGAAATGAGATCCCTGAGGCGTATGTGTGGTAAAACCATGTGTTAATCTTTGAATGATTATTAGATATTTATAATGATGGTACACGGTGTATTATAAATGTTGGTTTATTGTAATTACGAGTATGTACAGTATATTGAGTCTAAACTGCTAGCTGGGAACAGAGGGCGCTAATGATCAGTTCAAGGCTTATATAGACACTCCGTCTCTCTTCATCTTCCGTCTCTGTCAACTACTACGGAAGTCAAGGTGAATCCTATCTCACATCCTCCCCTACTTAACTTAAAGCCTCCCCTAGCTATATATTTCATATAAATATATATTTCATATATATATATATTTTATATAACTCACACCATGAATGATTGTGTGAGGAATGCGGAGATCCGAAAAGAATGCAAGGCTGATGTGAGCGTAGTAAGTAAGGTTAAGAAAGGGACGCTTAGATAGTTTGGGCATGTTGAGCGAATGAATGAAAAAAGGAGTGTAAAGAGAATTTATGACGCGAATGTAAATGGTAGAAGAAGCCGAGGACGACCAAGGAAGACGTGGCACGATCAAGTGAATCAGATACTTGAGTCGGGCCATAATAGAAGAGTATGTATGAGAAGATGTATGAATGTGAATGAGGCAATGAGTGTGTGTCAAGACCGAGTTGTTTGGCGGTCCGTCCTCTCTGCCTACCCCTGTGGGGAAACGGCGTGATGGTTAGTTAGTTAGTTAGTTAGATGCATTAAAAGACCAGGCTTCTCTAGTATATCTTTTATCAATGTACGGTGCTAAGAGGGTAGTAAGCTACATTGGCATGATCCTTGCATGACATGAACCTAGCATGGCATGAAACTAGGACGGCATGAAATGAAGTAAGACGACGACATGAAGCTTAATGGCATAGGTATTAGAGCAACGAAGCTGCAGAGTTAGGCAATTTTGACATTTTCAGGTTTGTTAAAGTTTTAATCAACGATGCATAATTCTCAATATACAACGATAACACTAGTAAACCAGGGAATAATGGGACTACGAAAAGTATATTTCTTATTTAATAAATCAAAACCTGGTACTTAAAACCACCCTACCTTCGGGTTATTTCCGCAAAATCCTCATACCTGATAAGATTTTGTCAAAATATATGCACTTAAAATGGGTTTATTAAAATAAAATTTTATAAAACATTAATAAAAAAAACGCGTACGAGATTGCGTACGTGATACGGGATAGCGCAGAATGGTACAATCAACATGAACGTATCACGTACGTTCGTAGGCCTAGGGCGGTTAAGACGATAGACTTCGCTTTTCGGCCCATACAAAAAGGACGCCCGGGAAAAAACACTTTTCTACACCGAAAATTGCACAAAATGAATATATTTTTTTTATACTGCCTTCTAGAGGGTGAAAACAATGTCGGTATGTTTTCGAATTTTTGATGCGTTTCGTATTAACGTAAACATTCACTGTCAAACATGTACGATTTATCAAAAAATATTATTTAAGGAAAAAGTGCTGCTGACGCAACTCTCTTAAAGAATTATAAAAAGCTACCGACGTAGCTTCTTCTTTTCAAAAAATATATATTTTTTAAAATTTCAATTTCGTGAAAGTTTCGGTGTAGAAAAGTGTATTCTCCATAAACCCCTTTTCGAGCGATTTCTGTAGGTAAATTTGAGCTTTGTCTCATTCGCACATTTCGCATTCGCATGTATTGTAAGTGTTCGTGAGCTTATTGTGAGCGGGACAGAATGACAGACGCGGGTGTTCCGCGTGTCGTTTAAAGTCTAGCCTCTTAAGAGCCTTTGACCAGCGGCTGAGAATAAAAGTTTTAAAATGCTTGCAACAGTACAGGGGGGTTCCGTTGAGAAAGATCGATTGTATCACGTATTAAATTTTATCGATTTATTTCGTTAAAAACTTGCTTTAATATAGATACATACACCATAGACATATGTCTATGATATATACCAACATTCAAGTAAGCAATAAAAATGCTCAAAACGCACGATGATAAATTATTTAATATTGTGTATTTTTTGTAAGTATTTTTTGATCATAAGTATTTAGGATTTTTTAATAATGTCTAAACAAAATAATTGTGTAAACATTTTTTTAATATTTTAGTTTGTAAGACCTTAAATAAATATAAAAACTGAGGTATTTTTGTAACAAAACAAGTTCTCGAATTTTTTTTTTAATGATTTAAATTTAACTAAAATTAAAATTCTGAAAAATGCGTTTACTAGATTATGTATTGATTTATTTTGATGTATGATTATATGATTTGAAATTTGTGTTGTATAATACAATAGGTCGTTTGAAAATTGAACAAATCTGCCAACGACCAACGGTATAACCTTAGTATCTTAAAAATATACTTAGGTTTTCAAAATTTTAAAACTGCGTGTATTAGATAAAAAGACAATCTTTCAAAATCAATTTTTATTTTTGGTACAAAAGAGTCAATACGTCTAGAATTTGATTTAAAAGGGACTAATTTCCGGTATTCTCTAGTAATACCCTCTTAATAAATCAAAACCTGAGGTATATACTGACTAATTATATATTAAACCAAAATGAATTTCATGTTTTAAATCCCAAGTGTAACGATGGTATGATGTTATGCTGCAGCGAAAGCTATTTATATATTCACTCCTTCGTCTACTTAAAAACCCTCCACACAGCATACCTATGATGTGTTCTATGACAGTTAATCCATCGACAATTGACAGTCCCGGCAAACATACGTATATATACAATATGCATTCGGTTTCGGGAAAGTATGGTATACCTACTTACACAAAATATAACTAAGGTCCGCAGAGGGAATAGACCACACGACTGAAATAAATACTTCTTTAGCTGTCTGTCCATGTATGTCCATTGTCCATATAGCTATATGTTTATGTGTATAAAATATATAAATGTATTTTCATATATTAATTTTCTACAAATATTAATTTAAATTTATTATCATTCGCCTCGCCAGATCAAGCCGTGCGTATCGACGTCCGCTCCCCCCCCCCCCCCCCCGCATTTGGCACGTCACTGGTATTTCAAAATACTGACTGAAATATTTCATGCACTGGTTATGAGAGGAAGAGAGTTCTTGAAGAGACTCTTGCTTCCACAGTGAGACCGTTCAGCTCGCAACGCATTTCACTTTTCGTTACAAATTCGCCAGTTTACCTCTCAAGTCAAGCGTGCGTAAAGAAGTATTTACTTCAATAAAAGTATGAAACACATTTTAATTCAAATAATAACTACTTGTCTAAATACTGTATAAACCTGTGTATAATTACAAAAAACCAACGTATTATTAAAGCTATTTTTAAAGAAGTTTTTTTGATTTGAAATCGGTAAATAATCAACTTGAGGGTTATCCCCAAGATGATATCGTCTTTAAGGAGGCTTTTTTGTCGAAAAATACTAGTAATAAAATTGCGAACTTACTAAATATAAAACTCCTTAAAGTAATATTTCTGTGATGTTTCTTGAATAATGTTATGTTTACATTATTTATATTTATACTATTCTCTTTACCATATTTTAAAATTTGAAACGTCCCACACGTCATCCTTTAAAAAATAAATTTCCTAAAATACTTACTTCAAGTTGAAAACCTATAACCTGCAACGAACTAGGTAGTAAACCCATACTTCTTAAGTGAAAAATTCCAATAATGGTGGCAGTAGCGGTGGTCGGAGGTTTCAGGGGATAAGAGGGGGGGTGTTCGAGACCTCGAGAGCCTCGGCGTGGCTCTAAGTGGCGCGCGGCAGCCTCCAACGGCCGTTACGTCGTTCCGTTTCCGTTACGGCCGTTCTCGTTCGCCGTTCGCTTTCTCGAGTGGCCGTTAGTCGCACGCCCGTGGGACGATCGCACAGAGGGGTTTTCGCCTGAAAATGTGGACATATTAATTATATTTTTTTATTTATTTATCAGCAGGAATTTTGAAGTATATCCGAAACTTATAACTAGGAGGCGGTTAAGCGGTGGCAAAACGAAGAATTCTAAGTCACAAATCCGCAAAAACATCATTCGGAGATATTGAAATTTGAATTTTTGAAATGATATGTTTTTGTAATAACGAATCAATTCTAAACTTCAAACCTCAATATCTCCGAATGATGTTTTTGCGAATTTTCAACTTGGAATTCTTCGTTTTGCCACCGCCTAGCCGCCTACTACTATAACAAACAAATGTTTTTATTTTAACTTTCATTATTAGGTTAATGCACCATGACGACAATCTAAGCACGAAATCATATTCCAGAATTAAAAAAAAAAAAAATAAACGATACATTTTTTTTGTCTGAATTATAGCTCTTACGATAATTTAAAACTTTATTATAAACGCTGTTAAAAATTGAAAAGAACTTCGATTCAAATTTGTGAACCAACATTATGGAAATCAACAATAGCTGCTCAACCCGACCCTATGTGTCCAATACCTACTGATTTTTATATGTTTAACCGCTTGGACACATAAGCTTGTTTTCACGATAATTTAACGTAGGTAGACATAGGAATAACGCATGTCCCGTACCTGAGTTATTAAGAAAAAAACATCCAAAATGTCACCGGTGATCAAAATTTTATGTACAATTTTTGCTCCAAATAATATCAGGAATCACTCGTTAACATAAGCCAAGTACGTCCCTTAATACCCGGTATAAATGTAGGTATAATACACCATGATCCTCGCTCATACCGCGAAACTTTGGGTGTTTTTGTCACTCATGCACAAATAAACAGTTATGATACATTTCTTTTTTATGTTTGGTTTACAAAGCGTCGTTTGCTTACAATTATTATTTCTTCACACTTGGTCAGCTGTTCAATTCAAGTTCAATGGAATGGCCATTTTGTTATAGGAACACTTGTAAAATTCTTGCAAAAGAAAAATCTATGATTACACTCGAAAATTAGTGTGTCAATTTTTTCCGGTAATTAGAATTATTGCTTTGCAAAACCTTTCACAGCTGACAAAACATGAAAACAAAATATAATATAATGTAGAAAAAAAAAAATATTGAGCGTTGTTATCTTGTTGAGTATGGGTTTTTAAAAATAAACAGTCGTCCGTTTCGAAGAACTTTTACCGGAATTGATTCATCACATTGAAGGTATTTTTATAAAGCGCCGGACCAAAATGTATTACAAACTTATTTATTTCAATTTTGAAAGTGGTATGGGAACTGCCGCCCCAGGAACCATTTATTGGAAAAAAACAACTCTACCAAGTGGTTCTCTACGTTGGATGACAAAGCAGGGGTGCCCGGGTTCATAGTGTGATGTTTGTCTAGGTCTGCGCGGTGGATTTGTTTTGAGATTGGTTGGGGGAGATCTAACCTAGACTCTCTCGACCGATCACCTTGCACAACAGTGGGAGGGATGGATTCATATGTCCGTCATTCCTGGACCCATTGAACGCAATTCATAACCTTTTCTTTAATGGCTTAATTATTAAATTAACCTTCTTCCTTCCCAGAATTTCCTCGCCGTAAAAGACCCGTAAAGATGATATAGATATGATCGATTATTTACCTCCACATTCTGTGTGGAGGTAAAAAAGCAGTTACGTAAATAAATATAAATCATTTTAATGTCCACTTTTTTGTCAATACGTTGCACAGTGCGCTGTCAGTTTGTGAAGGATTAAAGTCAAGGAGGATAGTGAGACTTACTCTAAGTGTTGGCGGAAAAATAAATTGTTTTCAGTTGTTTTGGACGTAAAAAGTTTTCTCTCGCCGCTCCGCTGGCTTAGCGGGCTCAGGGTCTTAGGAAGCCAGTTTTTCATTTATGCTCGCCCCAACCACGTAGGTAACTATCTTAGTACCTGCAAACTTTATTTAATACTTTCCAATGGTTCTTTCTAATCCAGCTTTTGAATCCTGTGAAAGGAAACTTCGTTTTCATTTGATGTGTTATATGAATATAGTTTCTGCACGACTTTGCCTGAGTATCAAAATATCGAAATCACTGTCATTTTTTTATAGATATTTTGGTTCTTTGGAGAAATTTGTGGTTTGAGAAAAGAAAATAGTCGAAGAAAATGTTTGGATTATAATATGTGAGTCTGGGACGTGTAAATACTCCCAGATCTCTCTGGGCGTAATACCCAAAAATATATAATTGTGAATTTATTTTTCGCGAACAATATATCACAGAAGAATGGCTGTCTGTACAATTTATATTGAAAAACAGAAACACTAACCTTGTAATGTCGTTCTCTGCAAACGTGGAAGGCCTCCCAATGATTCCAATTCATGTGCAGATCATCAGCACAATTCTTGATAATATTTGGATCTACAAATATTCCGAAGTCAAGATTTACACGACGGAAATATATCCATAATCATAAAATGCGACTTGCTCAAAAACCACAAAATGGAGAGAGAGTTTATTTTTCATAATAACAATTTCCTTGACGACAGTTTCCAAGATAGAATTTCCATGACTACAATACATTATATTAGTGTTTCTATTATCAACAAAGACTGTCAAACAACCATTTATATAACAAAAAAATATTTTAATAATTTTTAGAACAAACAAAACAAAACATATTATAATGCCTAACCAATGGTGTTAATTTGAAATATGAAATTGATAAGTACGACATTTTAATAAGAGGTCTTGATAAGGCTTTTGCTCGATTTGACGAAAGGTTCTGGTTTCGTGTTCCAGTTGCGACCGTTATCTTTTTGTTTAGGTCTGTATCTTGTTTTCTTTCATGTTTTGTTTTAAATTATTAGTGTTATCTTTTTTTCAATGAAATTTGAAGTATTGAATTTTCGACAGTTTCAAATTAAAATTTTTACCACTCATAATGGAAATGTTAAAAATATTATTCAAAACATCCAAATCATTTTAAGTGGGCTAGCCACAGATTGATAATGCCTTCATAAGGCAAAACAGCTGTCGCGCGTAATAATAATTACGTCACAAACCAACAACTTCTGTTTAAAAATAAACCGTTTTTATAAATTCAATAAAAATATTATTAAAAATATATAAAAAATAAAAATAAAGTAAAAAATGGATTTGAATTTTAATAGATCTAAATTTGTCAAAGATTGATTTATTTTAATCTGAATTACTAATGATTTGTCAAGTTTACTAACGGTGTTCATTCGAAAGGTTAATTTCTGATCGTCTCTCTTTATGAAGCAATAATCATGAGGCAAATATTATATAATAAATAAGTAATAATGTAATAAGTATTTTAAAAATAGTAATCCTAAATTTGAATATCTCGTGATTTTTCACATTTTGTAGTCATTTTATAAAAGTGGATGGGCAAAAGTAGAAAATTCTAATATTGAAGGACTGATTGCAGTAGCATTTGGTAAAATGTCGTTAAAGAAACCGATGGTTGAATTGTCCAGAAAAGAGTTTTAATAACTACACTGATTTTTGCAGTGATGTGTAGTAACTACTCGAAATTTGATTTTAATAGCTGACAATTTTCATATAATTGCAACGCTGTAGGCATGAAACTGGAAGAAATAAGGCGAAAGTTGACATAGAATAGTATACCTAAACAATTTATTTTGGTACATTACCTCTGCAGATACAAGGGCATGAGGAAATAATTTCCCTGAAATATATTAATTGTTTTTGTAATTAATTAATTTGTACAATTTGTAACTACACTTTTCAAACTGTTGTAATTGGTCTTGTAAGCCAAAACGGCTGTCACAATAATAAAAAAACTAAAATACTTGTAGAAATCACTAAAACATGTATTTTTTTTAAAGAAAGGCAAACATTCCCGGGTTACGAATAACCTGACAATGTTTGAAAAACTCCTACTTCCCCCACTTGTGTTGTGATGGAGGACTTAGCTAGTCGAGGAATTGAACACGAGGCGCCCGGGTGGGACCCAAATCCAATGCCATATCAGCCACTGACCGGTGCCAATTGTTTAGTAAAAACTTAAACATTTATTTTTTATGAATGTTTTGGCTGGCAGTTGGCGTGTTGTGACTGATTTTAAAGTGTTAGTACGTTTTTATGATTGGCAAGCAAATTATTAATAAAATTCACATCTTCCGATATTCATTTGTACATTTGTTGTTAAAATATCGTTAGCGCACCATAAACTTTCCAAAATAGCGAATTGTAGATAGAACTACACAATATTGCTGAGTAATCCAAATAATATATGATTCACTGGTATTAAATATCTCTGGCAACCAAAAACATCCCTTAAAAATATAAAAGTCAATAATACATCCCGCTGGTTGCTTGCAGCAGGGGGAGATGGGGCAGACTTCGTCCAGTCATCGCGGCGCCGAAATATCGACGCCGAACATCCCCAAACCGACGCCAACGCCAAAATATTATTATCCCACACAAAGAAAACTCTTACTGAAACTACTGTCGTATCTTCCTTCTACGGAATCGCGTGGGGTGATATTGACGCACGGATTTCAGATATTCAGCGATTTAAATAATTTGTGATATGTATGTGAATAACATTGTGTATTTTATATGTTTCGTTTGATTTTAGGGCACTTGGCCGTATGCGCTTTGTTAATTTTCTCATGTAAGCCTGCACTGCAATTTACACCAACATGTAATGTGAAAAATGTCAAAGTTTCTAGGTCGGTCTAAAAAAATCGAGCTTGATCCATTGCTGTAAATATTTATTAAGCATATGATATCGCTGCCCTAGTGCTTGTATGTTCAATAGACCATTTGCAAATTTTACAGGGGACGTTTGTTTTTGTTTTTTACAGGCGAATTCTAAATAATTCTCGACTTTAGTCATTTCATTTTATACATGTCTATTGAATACGGTATAAAACGAAATGAATAAAGTCGAGAATTATTTAGAATTTGCCTGTAAAAAAACAAAAACAAACGTCCCCTGTAAAATTTGTTAATGGTCTATTGAACATACAAGCACTAGGGCAGCGATATATGAAGTAAAATTTTCACCGCCAATTGTATAATGGTTTGTTTGATCTTTGGGGTATTGAGTCGTTATTCAATTTCTAACATTTTACGTGTCTAGGCTTTGGACAGTCCAACAATTTCCATAATTGGATTTAAGACAAATGATGTGTAAATGTAATTCTTTGTTTACCCGTAAACATATTATAATTCAGCGCAGTCACCAGCATTCCCCAAATTAGATCGAAACATCAAACAGCGTGTTACCAATTAAACTTATGTAACAATAAGAAATTAATTTTGAATGCTAATTTATTGGTTAATTTACATATTTTCGCCGCTAACCTAAATATTCCAACTCAACCAATAATTACATTTTTCCACAAATTCTTGATCTGTCCTAACTTTGGATCAATTCCTTCGCAGACAAAAATCGCCACAACGGACGAGTTAAGAATTTTTCCAATTCTATAAAAATTATATTGAAAAATCTACTCCACAATTCAGAGCCAGGGTTTTTATCGCATGCGTAAAGACCGTTGGGAATTTTATGATGTGAAAATCACAGGAAAGAGAAAAAATGGCAAATAATCTTGTATTTCTGATCTATTAGCTATTAAAATTTCAAGCAACACAACTTTTTGACTTGAAATGGTGCTCATTCATTTTGACAAAGATTAATGCATATACGGATATTGCTATATCCCGATAGACATAAGAATAACAAATTAAAATTATTTTCCAAATATAATGAAAATATGTACGTTTGTTTCGTGTTTGATTTTCGTTTGTCTTCTCTCGAGGACTGGATTATCTTAACAGAACATTTAATAATTTAAGCGTAAATTAATAATTGTATCAAGAAAAACACGTTTGCCGTTGGTAAAAATAAAGCATTAATCGATTGAAATATTAACAACTCTCAACGAATATTTGAAAATTGAATAAGGTACCGAGAATAAAAAGGTAAAGGTCATAACTAGATATCGATCCCAGTACTATACTGGAACTATATCTGTCTTTCTGGGACTATCACTCAACACCAATAATTGAGCAACTTTTTTAGGGTAAGGGAGGAGACGAAGTTCTAGTGTGGAAAAGGTATGACGGATGGGTAGGAATATAGGAATGTATTTTGAAGTAACGAACACAAATATATCCTTTTCACTACGGTGCGAGGCGATGTTTAATCTCCCTCAACCAGCCTCTCATGATCACGCCCGCTACGCAGTATTTTATTTTATTCATTTTATTTTATTTATTTGCGTTATAAACAGTCTATACATTTATATATGACAGTGAATAATATGTTTATGTTATTGACCAATAAAATAACGACATTTAAATATAGGACCATAAAAATAAAAAAAATGCAACAATATACCTAATACAAACAGTGCATCTTCAATTTACAAAGTGATACATAAAATATATACACATTTCTAAGGTTTACACTTAAATTTTAAAGGATATCAATAATATCTGTGAGGAAAAGATTTAATTAAAATACAAACTACTAAAAGTAAAAGAGAAAAAGAAAATGTGAGGAATAATAAAAAAAAAAAAAGAAATCAATGAAATTAAGTTTTTGGTTAAACATATGGCATTCGATGGAATGTCATTTTTTTATGAATGTTGTGAATTTAGCAAGGTTCGTGTTAAACACATCGATGTTTGGGCTTAATCTATTAAATGTGCTACAGCTTCTTCTTATAAATACATTTTCAAGGTAATTCGTTTTGCTCTTAGGAATATAAAAGGTATCCATAGATCGAGTAACTCTTTTTGGACATCTAAAATGAATATTTTGTAGTAAGTATGGGCTGTCAATATAGTTATGAATTATCTTATAGAGCATTAATAGGTCTCTGGTGTCTCGGCGTGGATCAAGAGATTTAAGGTTTACGGGGACATAGTTTACATAATTTCGTACGCGAAAAGAGACATAATTGACAAACTTTTTCTGAACTCTTTCTAGATGTGCTTTATACGTAGAACAGTGGGGGTTCCACACAGTTGAAGCATACTCTAGGTGGCTTCTGACATAGGATATGTAGAGAATTTTAAATGTTTGTGGGTTTTTGAAAGCTGAACTTACTCTGAGTTTAAATCCCAACATTTTCAAAGCCTTCGACGTGATATGCTCGACGTCAGATTGATAAAGAAGCTTACTGTCTAATAGAACTCCAAGATCCCTTACTACATTTACCCTGTTTAAAATATTGTTCTTAATTGTGTATGGATACAATACTGTGTGTTTCTTTCGAGAATAAGATATGACGCTACATTTATCTGCATTCAAAAGGAGGCGATTTTCTAGACAATACACATTAACCAGAGAGTCCAGGTCATTCTGGAGCTCTATACAATCCATCTCAGACTTAATGATTTTGACAATCTTTTTGTCGTCCGCATATAGGTACAACTGAGAGTTGCGGATAATTTTGTTAACATCATTCATAAAAATATTAAATAAGAGGGGACCAAGGTGAGATCCTTGGGGAACTCCCGAGGTTACGGGGACGAAACTAGAGCAGAACCCATGTACAGTTACAGCTTGCGTACGATTGTTGAGATAAGAGGCTAACCAACGAAGGAGGTCACCGTGTATACCCATTGCTTCGACTTTCTCTATCAAGATGCTGTGTGGGATTTTATCAAAGGCTTTGGAGTAGTCTGTGTATACTACATCGACTTGATATCCATTATCCATAGCAACAAGGACTGTAACAACAAACTCACATATATTGGTTTCTGTTGGCCAACAGCATCCGCCGTTAAGACCTAGACCGGTAGAGCGGTACCCGGTACCCGCCACCCAAATTGAAAATAATTGAGGATAATGTTAGTAATTCTTAAATTAAAATATGAGACCGATAAAAATTACCGAATTTCATATGGTCACCATATCTCAATTATTGGTCGAGTTTTGGTCTCTGTAAGATTAGAAGATCTGGGTTCGAGTCCCGGTTGCGACCATAATTTTTTTTTTCAGTGTTTTATTCTGTTTTCGTTGAAAGTTGTTCAAATTATTTTCATTGATTAAATATTACACTTTGGTTTTAACTTAAACTTGAAAAGGTATATAAATACAAGCGTGCCTTATTTAATGATAATCCCAATATAAAGTAAATAATTATAAATGTCTACCAGTTCTAATAGAAAATGCGTCTTCATCTGGGAAAATTTTAAGCCTAAACAATTTTATAATATATCAACTAGTTTTTAACTTAAAATCGTGCCTTTATCGGCGCAAGTGGTCTTGCATGGTCGATCGGTAAAACCCTACATCAATAAGATACTGACCAAATCCGTCATCTATGATCAGAAATCAATATTTACGAGCACGGCCTTAAATTGTTAACCGATATTCCGATCGATGGCTGATAAATTTTAGCGCGTTCTCCGTAGTATGAGAAAAGATTCGGTTATTCATTAGTATACACACAAACACGACACACCTTTTTTAATTACGCCATTTGCTGTGCAAAATGGCTAATTTAATGAACTAATTGAACTAACGAAGCTCTAAGAAATGATAGAAGTTATGCAAACGATCCATGAGAAACGAAAATGGTTAAAATTTTAACCTCTCGAAGGCCAGGTGTATTTGGGAAAAATCGCGCGAAATTATCTTCCCGGCTTTTGCTCAAATATCGTATAAAAACAAAGGAATTGTTTTTTTTGTGATTGTTTTCTGTTTGCCAGATAATGTACCTTATTATTCATATATATTTCATGATAATATCGTTACAAGTTTTCCCAGAATAGCTATTTTTAACAAAAAAATGTGAAAATATTTCCCATTCGACAAAAAAATGTAAATAAAATATATTCATACGAAAATGATCAATTTTTTTTTATTTCTCTACAAACCTGAATAGACACCCTACATGAAAAAAAACAATTCAAAGGTGTTTTCGAAGAAGTAATGACATAAATACTCGTTTGAAAATGAAATGACAGTTGAAAACCGTTTGTAAAAGTGACGCCAAGTTGACCATAGATATTTATTATAAATTATTCAGATAGGTTGGCGCTATGCGGATTTTTGCTATGTCAAGACCGAGAACGGCGCAAGCAATTCTGACCTTGTTTTTCATATAACTTCTTTATACATAAGGAACAAAATCGCTTCAAATTATTTATTTTTTAATTTCGACCCGCGGCCACCGGTGGGCGACTGGCAGTCGAGAGGTTGAGACCGCATTAACTAATTAACTCTCGATTATTGTCAAAAAAGTATATGCGGACTGACAATGCATGTTTAGGTTTGTATTTCAACTCAACATTGCCAATTTAATAATATTTTTACGTAATTGCTTGGCGTTTGATATTTCGTAGAGTCAATTCATGGAAAATACCTTCAGTGTTGCTAGCGTACACCGATTTCTTATGTTTTCCCTGTCAATATCGTTTTTGTTATGGGCGGTGGAAGCGTGCTCGGGAAATCGATATAAAATCATCGGAAGTTACGCTTATCTCTCCGATATCGTAAAGTTATCGATTTCATGAAAAATACTTTTACTGATATTCCACCATGAATAATCATTTAAATATGTATTTTTATTCCTCAATCATCTAGAAATACATGTTATTTGACACATTACAACGAGTTTGTTACTTACTTACAAAAAGCTTGTTCTTTAAAGCTTTTATAAAATGACAGAAGCTTAAGAAAACAGGATTAATATGACGTTATATCACTGTGACATAATCATATCTCTGAGTCTCTCATCCCTCAAAAAAGCTGTGTAGGATGTTCATTTTTAAGGCTGTAGAGCGCAGGCGCCCCAGGGAACAAGTCCCGCCCACTTTCAGGAAGAAAGAACGGGATGAACCCATGTCTCGTCCGCCCGAATGCTGAAAGAATCAAGGCGGATGTACGCCTTGAGATTTTTCAGAGATTTTCAGAGTAGGCCCTAGCAAATAAGAGTAAGTATGAAGAACTTGTAAGCTCGTCAAGGAAATGAGAACGTTTTTGTATGTAAGTGTTGAAGAAGGCATTGATGGGACATATACTTGTATGTATATACTAAATTTTGAAAACTTTGCTTAATTCTACTTGTTAACAAGACACCTTTTTTACATATTTTATTCTATATTTGTAACAAGCATTAATTAACTTTGAGGCTTGCCATAATTTACAATAAAAATATATAAATTTGTTTTTGACCACTTTAATTTTAATTGAACTCTACTGGTTTCGGAAGAACCCTTTCTTCGTCAGGAGATTATTAAAACTAACCTATGATACAAAATATTGACAGATATATACGAAAAAATTAGGTGTTTGAGTGGGAGGTTAACAAAGGGGAGGGGGTAATTGCGGGAATTCCGGCAATAACATAGCGGTTTACTGTAAATATATCTGGAATTTATCTTTTAGTCCCATCCAAGATATATTTCCAGTAAACCTCTCTGTTATTGCCGGAATTCCAGAAATTACCCCTTCCCCTTTGTTAACCTCCCACTCTCAAACACTTAAAATCTGTCAATATATTTTATCATAGGTTAGTTTTAATATTCTCTTGGCGAAACTGATAGAGTTTAATTAAAATAAAAGTGATCTAAAACAAATTTACATATTTTTATTCTGTTTAAATAGAATGTTCTCTATTATTATGACGTATAACATTCAATACCTTAATTTTTTATGTAACACGCATTAAATAATTGTATTCTGTACCTAAATACTAGCTTTTATGATAATACATCATACTTTTTTCTAAGTCAGGTCTTGTATAAACCTAGCATATTATATATTATACACGAGTACATATTTCTTTTGTATTTCTTTTCAATATTATCTCAATTTACTTCTTATAACAACTGTATCGCTTCAGCGATATTATTTTTGTGTAGTCATTCATTATTATTTTGTTCTTAATATAATACTGTTACCCTCCTGTACCACTATTTGCTTATAATCTCATGTTTCACTTTAATGTAAACGCCATTTGATGGTGTTTACATAAATAAATAATAAATACATTTTAGTATGCGTACTGTTGCATTATAATAGTTTTTCTTGAATATCTTACCTAAAACATAACATATTGTTATTATAAAATAGAAGACTAGCTTTACCTCCCGGCTTTACCCTGGCTTTATACAGAGATTTTCGAAAAGCTGTCTACAGTATTTTTCTCTTATTTTGAAGGTCAAGTGTGCAAAATTTCAAGAATTATAATAATTGGGAAGTATTATATTTCTGATTATAATAACCTTCTTGATAAAATGTCTGTGTTGAACCATTCAGAAAGAAGAATAAGCACAGATTTAATAATAAATATTACACAAAATACTGCATTAAAACCAATTGACTCTCCTTAATTGTTTCATTTAATCAACATCCATGTACCTAAAAGATTTTGCCGAAATTTATTAAACTTTTACTTTGACAACACTAGAACACTGGCTTACTGATTCCGAGGCTTCACAATTTCGGAAATAAATATTTTGATCTGGGAGATATATTTCATCTTAAAACTAATCAATATATATATGTTTAATTCTAAAACTTTTACTTTTCTAGGCCCAGATACCTACGCATATACTTTCCATATGTTTGTTATATTGAATATCTCTTTATCTAAGAATTGTTAATTTCTGTTCACATTTTTAAATTGTTCAAGGATTTATTAACACCTTTCTGATGTATTGAAGATTAAGTGTGCAAAATTTCAATCAAAAATAAAACTATAGTATATTCGTAGATATTTAAAAAAAATAAACCCATTCAAGGACGTATAACGAAGGTTGATTGTGAATATTAACTATTTCGGAATAAATCTATTGTAGGTATATTCGTAGATGTTTTGAGGACAAACTTATTTTGAGAACACCAGGATATATAAACAATTTTTTATACTAAAATTCCAAAAGGTAATATAACATCACTTTTGTGGCACAATACCATCTCTTTGTCAAAAACTCATAAACAGCTAACGTAATTATTTTTAATTGATAATATTTTATGCATTGCACAAAGGGTAACAATTATTATAAGCAATAATTATTAGCCTGAAACACTGATCCATTTTGAAAAAAACCACCCGAGAAAAGATACGTGTAAAAGATACATAACTAACGTAATCTTCGCCTTAAAATTACGCGAAATTTTTAGGACCATAACAATTGGTTTTATCCGATATTTGTCGTTGCTCGTGATATTGTCAAGATATAGGAATTTTCTCCTATTCGATTTTACTAGTAGTAACATTTTTTTCGATTTTACTAGTAGATACATTTTCAACATTCCTGACAAAGAACTTCAAAATGTTAACCAATCAATTTTTGAGGATTTTGGGATTGCGTCTTTATTATATTCGCTTTTCAAATGCTTTTATCTTTGAGTCAATATTTAGACAAACATATAGTTTCAAAGCCAAACAGATAAATAGAGAAATCATTACAACCAACCGTCGTTACTTTTTAATCGTCATTTTTAATAAGAGAGGTCACACCAAAGCAATGTGAAACCATGGATAATTTAATAGAAAACACATTTTCAATAAGATTCCTATTTACTTTGAATACTATTTTTTTGAGTGTTTTATTCACAATGTATATTTAATACTTAATTTTATATATTTGCTACTGGTTCGACACATCCGTGTCATTCTTAAAACTAACTTTAAAATTATACAAGTGCAGAAATTATTTGATATTATTAGATGAGGGTAGTAGGATTAGGGGGTAGGGCGGACGGGGGAAGGAATCAAAAAGGAAACATGCTCAACAATGGTGACTTACAGGATGCCATTATATAGTTAATATTTAATTTAATTTTCATTTGTTTATTTCTAGGATTTCTAAGGCGCACAAATTCAAATTAGTATTAATATTTCAATTTTTTTACTTAATTGAAGCTATGGCTTATTCTAATTAATTGAAGCTATGGCTAATAAATATTTGGCAAACTTATTAAGTTATTATTTCGTAAATAGAGCTTGTGTTCTACTTTAACGATGCAGTGGTCGCGTGGATTAAATATGTAATCCACTCATGCAAAATTAAAGATTTCTTAAAAACGGGTGTCGCCAATCATATTATATTTGGTGTACTTTAAGTTAGGTAACTCACGGACGTGTTGACACTTTTTCAAGTGTCTGGTGCGCATGGTTGTATTTTTGACAAACCTTTGAAAATTTTTGATCCGCGCAACCAATTATGTAAGTATTTTTGACAAACATTTTTTTTTTCTTTTTGCGTATTTTCACTTTGATTGTTTTAAATAAAATATTTTTATTCAACAATAATCATTTTTATTGCCTAAACATATTAAATTTTTGTCTTATTTACATATTTTTATTTCATTTTAATAAATCTTTTTTTTTTTTGATTTGATTGATGGCTGGCCTGTTGAAAATTATCCAATCGAGTACTGGTCAAATATTCGAGCACGCAAATCACTCAGAGATCGATGCAATTATTTAACTATCATGCTCTATAATTATAAAATTATTAATATACTTAACTAACATAGTCTACCATGCAAACCACACGCCTATTGATGCAGATACTGGAGAAAGTCAAAGGCCTGAAATGATAACGTACTATAATCGAACAGATACCTGGTGGACAAGATATGTCCACTTTCTGACGTCTCCAGAAATGAAATTGGCTTCTACTGTCTTCTTTGATTTGCGCCTTCAATGCGATTAGCATTTATACAGGAACAGGAATTACGAGGCAATTTGACGTCGCGACTTCTTCATCGACCTGTCTCTGGCTTGGATAAAACCACTGGCTCATCAAAGATTGCAGATAAAAATGTTACCAAGAAGTTTATCATTCAAAATAAAAGGCTTTTATGGTATTCCCGAAGCGAAAAGTTAGCCATCAACCTCAGGATCGACTCTGACAAATTCTGTGGGTCACCGAATGACTCCGGATGAGCACGTAATAGAAATACTCGAAAACTATGTAACGAGTTCAAATAATTCAATTGCCCTGATCATTGTAGTATTATTGTTTGTCATGCTCAGAAATCAGCAATTAGATTAATATTTTACACAGTTAATTCCCGAGAAATACAAAATACTAATATTTTAAATAATACATATAAAACATATCCGGACTTTCGACAATATGCCATAGTGATTTAAAATCTTTCAAAGTTTCTATACTTTATCTTACTAATATAATAAACGCGAAAGTTTGAATGGATGTATGTATGCTTATTACTCTTTCACCCAAAATTTACTGAATGTATTTTAATGAAACTTTACAATAATATAGCTCATACATCAGAATAACAAATAGGCTATAATTTATAAAGCTAGCTATTAATTTTCAATATATTGAAAATAATAATTATCGTTTGATATGTCAAAATTTGAGAATGACATTTTGCAAAACAATGATTGTTAAATCAAAATTCTAGTTTGGAAAACATTTAAATTAGTGAATTTATTTGAAGTACTCACCTAATACTTTGAATCGAATCAAGAATTACAGATATTTTAAATTAATAGGTTAAGAATTTTGTTATAAACGTAGATGGGACCTAGGAAAAGAAAATAGATTACTCGAAGTACTAATCTTACGCAGACGAAGTCGCGGGCAGAAACTAATATTATTATATTATAACCAATTGAAAAGGGCAAAAAAGTTAAGGATTAAATTTCGTAAGGCACATGAGAGCAAAGTAAATCAATAGAGAATTCAATCAGCTCATTGTTTTTCAATTCCTGTCTGTGCTGAAGCTCTTTTTAAATGTCATCTCTGAATTTCATTGACCGAAACACTTCTTTCTCCCTTTGTTCCGATGAAAGGAGATAACGCGCGGCTAGAATTTCAAAGTAGGGCTAAGTAAACTTGGGCCCTTTTCTGTGACTGTAATACAAATTCCATTTGGGATAGAACGATGTATGGAAAAATCTATAAATTCATTCATTTCCACGTCATTTTCCTCCTCTCATATTGAGAATCTTCAACATGGATTTTACAAGTTAGACTTATTTATTGCGTAGTTAAATTATATGTTTATTTTTAACCACTCGAGCGCTTTTTGCCTCATTATGGCACTATTTCTAAAACCTCGGATTGCTTTCTTGCCAAAATGTGGCAAATTAACTATAACTATATAATATATGGTACATTCAAAATATAACAAAATAAATAATTTCTAGATTCTTTTAAATGTTTTAAGGTTAAAGATTTAATTATGTTTTTTTTTTATGAATCCTACAAATATGTGATAATAGATAAAAGATAGGGGAATTCATTGGCTACATAGAACTATAATCAGTTTGTATATTTCCATATTCAAATTCGGAGGTATGATTTTTTTGATGTGGGCGGAAAAATTTCCTTTAGCAATCTGAGAAAAAATATTTTAATTGCTCTGTCGCTCCAGTGGATAATCAACTCAAATTTCTCTGGGATATCTGGCTAATAAACTGGACGAATTTTGTACATTTTTTCACGTGAAAAGTGAACGTTGAATTTGTTGAGGTTACTGTTACTATTTCGAATAGGGGTTAATGATCTAGGGGAAGGATTGATTGTAGTTTTAGCTCAGTCGTTATTTATTAAGAATTCTCCTTCAGCAATTCCTTCTGAGTATCGAAATCTGTACCGTAGAGAACTTATTTTTAGGTGCTATTTTCAAAAGCCTTGTTGGCGATATTTTCTAGGGTTATTTTTGGGAAGATAAAAAGCTTTAATTCAAATGCCAATCGAAACAATCCTTCATCATCTTACTAATATTATAAACGCGAAAGTTTGTATGGATGTATTTATGTTTGTTACTCTTTCACGCAAAATTTACTGAATGGATTTTAATGAAACTTTACAATAATATAGCTCATACACCTGAATAACATATAAGCTATAATTTATTAAGCTAGCTTATCTTTCTATAATATTATAAACGTGAAAGTTTGTATGGATATATGTGTGTTTGTTACTCTTTCACGCAAAATTTACTGAATGGAATTTAATAAAACTTTGCAATAATATAGCCCATACACCTGAATAACATATAAGCTATAATTTATAAAGCTAGCTATTTATTTTCAATAAATTTAAAATAATAATTATAGTTTAATAGAAAATGTCAAAATTTGAGAATGACATTTTGCAAAACAATGATTGTTAAATCGAATTTATTTGAAGTACTCGCCTAATACTTTGAATCTAATCAAGAATTATACATATTATCAATAAATAGATTAAGAATTTTGATATAAACGCATGGGACCTAGGAAAAAAAAACATTATTCGAAGTACTAATCCTACGCAAACAAAGTCGCGGGCAGAAACTAGTAAATAATAAATTACATTAACATAGAGATGGTCTCTAAGGAACTGCAAATAAATATAAATTACAATCAATGCAAAGCCAATTAGATTGTCAACAATGGAGAAATCACTTTTGTACCGGGCCATCCCACTTTCTAACAAAATTCTATTTGAAATTAAAGAAAATGATAATATAATTAAATTTCGATAGCAATAAATATTACACATCAAATATTGATGTTTTGTTAGTGACTGAATACAAGGAGACAATACTTGGAGGCCTCAGCACGGGTAAACCACCCAGTGAGGCCAACATTATTGGGTTGTAGGTACTACGAAATGTAAAAAGATTGTATAAAAAAAAAAAGATTTAATTTAAAACTTGCTATAATATATACCTTTTTTTTAAATTTATGTTAACCCCATACAGGAGGCCCTAAGGAAAACAATTTCCCTGAATGGATTTTAATGAAACTTTATTAATTATTGTTTAATAGAAAATTTGAGAATGACATTTTGCAAAACAATGATTGTTAAATCAAAATTCTATTTTAGAAAATATTTATTCCTACAGGCCTATGTCATCTTTGAAGATGCTGCGTGGAGGGTCTTTTGAAGGAGAGGAAGGAGTGAACATGTGTCTTGAAGAGACCCATGTTGTAGGAAGGAGGAAATACAGAGGCCGGCAAATCGTTCCACAGCTGACCTGTTGAACTCAAGAACGAGTCGTAAAAACGACCGGGTCTCGTGTGACAAATTTCAACCATGTACATATGTTGGGCGAGCGTTTGGCGTGTTTCCCGACTATGCACAGTGCCGAGGGGATCAATGACGCTAGTTCATCGGAGCATCTTCCATTGAAATACCGGTAGAACAAGGATAGCGTTCCCACCCGACGCCTGTGCTCTAAAGATTGTTTCATTGTTTAAAGGATATTTTTAAGGTACTTTGGGGCTCCAGACCAGAGGTGGCTGCCAAATTCAACCTTCAGGCGGACTTGCGATTTGTACAGGGTTAGCAGTTGTGCACTATTAAAGTATCTGCGGGGCCTGTACAATACTCCCAGTTTCTAAGAGGCTAACTTAACTCTGGCCTCGATGGAGCCCCCATATCTGAGCTGGTCACTTAGAGTTACACCGAGCATATCAATGGAGGACCTGTTCGGAAGAATGCTACCGTTGAAGGAGACTAGATTATCATTTCGATCTCTTTTAGACGTAATCAGACATGATTGGGTCTTTGGAACATTGAATTGGACGAGATTATTCTTACCCCAAGAGAAAACACTCTCTAGGTAAGCGTCAATTCCTTGCTTCAAAGCCCCCCGAGCTATTGGAATTTGTGCACCCCTTAGGGGCTTGTCAAACAAAAAGCTATCATGGACTGTACTGTCATCCGCGTAACAATGAATTGGTGCACATATCAAAAGGTCATTGATGTGCAACAAAAACAAAGTCGGAGACAGAACCGATCCCTGTGGGACGCCAGCGTTTATCGAATGCGAGGAAGAGGTGAAACCGTCAGCAACCGTCTGAATCGACTTGTCCCTCAAAAAGTCGGCAATCCACCTGCACGAGGATGCGGAAAGTCCGTAAGAAGGCTTATACCTACACTCAAGTAAGCAATAAAAATGCTCAAAACGCACGATGATAAATTATTAAATATCGTGTACTTCTTGTAAGTATGTTTTGATCATAAGTATTTATGATTTTTATTAATGTCTAAACAAAATAAGTGTGTAAAAAAAACTGAAATATTTTAGTTTGTAAGACCTTAAATAAATAGATGAGGTATTTTCGTCACAAAATACGTTCTCGGATTTATTTTTTTATGATTTTTATTTAACTAAAATTAAAATTCTGAAAACTTTTTTTTTTACTAGGTAATGGATTAATTTTTTTGCTGTATTTGCTGGGGATCTAATACAAAGCAATTCGCGAGCTGTTAGATCGGCGGCAATCGGCAACAGAATGAATCTTCTTCTTAGTGTGGCACCTGTCGCCGGGTGTTACAGAAGGACCGTGTCCACTATTGAAGTACAAGCAGCCAATGGGAGGCAATCGCGTCGCGAATCGTGGCGTTGTTCGCTGGCCACAAACATCACAATCGTGTATATATTTTAAAAATATTATATTACCAAATGTTTAAAGATATGATTGGACAATGTTAATCGCCATATGATATAAAGGTAGATTAAAATCACAGCGCGTTTAAAGGAAGCCAAATATTCCGGTGTCCGGTAATGTTGGTAGTCCAGAGTTTTGGGTAATCTTCGTATTATATATTATTTTAATTTTCAGTTCACCCCTTTTTAATAACTTCCAAGATAATCGCAGAAGTACTAATTCGATTGAATTTATATTTACCCTAACCGCTGGGCGTTGAAAATGCAAGCATATTATGCAGTTCACGCAGAACGTTAGCGAGCAGGACGCATTTAAATGCCTCCATTGAAAATTTTACTCGTTGCACCCCGAATACTGTATACTGCATACGGCATATTGCAAATTGCATACTGCACAAAGAGCTCTTACGACAACAGGTAAGTTCCTTATAATATACACTCGGAGGTGTCTTTGTTTTGCGAAATAATTACGAACCATACAATAACATGTGGAATGGTTGCTGGAGAATGAGGTGCCGTCATTAATATGACGTGCATTTAACGCTTCGAGTATTTTTTGTGCCTTTTAGCACACAGTACTTTGATAGTAATAGAGTCTTGTTGCTTGTGCCCTTTATGACACAAACTGAAACGAAATCAGAAAAATTGTTCTATCCTTTTGTATTACTTTTCTTAAAAGTTTTTTAATATTATACATAGTTAGACATTTTATTAAAGTAATTACATTATTACACGGTTGCATGAACCAGTGAAGTAACCGCATAAAATTCATAACATAAATAGAAAACCATAGATTAATAAAAAATAAAATAAAGTCGTAGAAAAAGAAAAATTAAAATAAAAAACAGAAAAAGAATTTAAAAAGAAAAACACACTTAAAAATCCATTTTCACATCACAAGATAATAGTTAAGGATAAACATAACTTTAAAAAAAGAAACAACATGATGATAATGAGAAAATAACATGGAGCAGGGGTAAAGCGATCGTATTTAACAATTAGTTTTTTATTATCGAAGAAAGCAAACACTTTGTGGCTTGACATTATACCAAATGAAACAAATAAAAGTTTATATAATATTATTGTCCTGATGCAGATTGAGGGCAATCGAAACCGGTCGATAAATATAAATAAAAATAAAGTGGTTTAAAACTATTTAAAGTATTTGTTTCATTTGGTAATTAATTTTTTTTTCCAACATTTTGTAAATTGTACTGAGGACAAACTTGGAAAATATCAGCGACTAAAAAGATTTTATTGTGTTATGTGCACGTCCTTCTGTAAAATGTATGTTTTTTGAAGTTTTTTTTTAATGTAGAAATTGGAATAGTTGGTTTCATCTGGTATTTCACAGTGAAACTTAATATTTTCTAGAAGATAGTTGTTGTCAACAATGTTGTCGATGATTTAGAATAAATATTTCTGGTCGGTTATATTTCTTCTTTTGTTAATACACTGTACCTGTGATTAGGTGTTAGAAAGACGCGACACTCCTTTTCTAATCTTATTTTTTACATTAGCTCTACATAGGAGGCGTTGACGAAAAAAATTTCCCTCACGACTTATGTCATATTTAGCGATGCTGTATAGAGGGTATATTTAGGAGAGGAAGGATATGAAGTTCTGGGAAGGGAAAAGATATGAGGGGTTGGTTGGAATCTGGGGGTCAGTGTGTCCAGGAATGACTAACGTATGACTCCATTCCTCTAACTACGGTGCAAGGCAATGGGTCGAGAGAGCCTGGCTGGAGAGGCCAAAACGCCTTCCTCAAGCAGACTCTCTCTTTCCAGCCCGCCATGCTGCATGTGGGCAGACTCATTCGCTGCCAAACCAGGGCACCTCTCCTAAATCACTAAACGTAACGAACCACTTGGGGTGACCTATGGAGAGATGTTGGTTATCCAAAAATGGTTCCCAGGGCGGCGTTACCCATAACCGCATTCCAAATGGGTGCTAGCTTTGTATTTTGATTTAAAAGTTTTCGACAGACACTTCAAAATAATTCAGTAATATATTTTTAAAAAGTCGTGGACCGCCATTGCTTGCATGTTTGCGAAACATTTGTCAAATTTTTGTGAATTTTTAATTACATTTTTTAACAAAGTAAATTGACGATAAATGATAATTTAGAATGATTTTACAGTTTGCAAGAGAAAAGCAATCGGTAAAAGACTTGAAAAAAAAAACGTCTTTTTGTTATGATCAAAACTTTAATATCCTTAATTGCATATATCAGATTGTAATATTAAGAGTAACAATTGTTATAAGTAATAATTATTAGTCTGAAACACTCATCCACATTGAAAAAATCTCCCGAGAAAAGATACATGCCGCCGACGGGACTCGAACACGTGTCCTTCTGATTTTCAGTCAACTGCTCTATCCACTTAGCAGCGTTGGTTTATCTGAAAGAGTTTTTCATCCGCGTTCAAAAATATTCATTTTGGGATACCTTAAACCGTTAAAAAAAAACAAACATCTATTTGAAATTAACCCGGGAATATTTCGAAATAAACCATGAATCTGTAATATAAGTGACTTGACAAAATCTCAAAATTCTTGAAGTCGATAGGTAATGTAATTTAAAAATATTATTAGAAGGTTTAAAACATGATATAATGTTTCATTTCGTCAAAAATCGTTATAACTAATTTGCAAGTATTTCGAATTTTTAGAGTCTTTTTAAATAATTCTCTTTTGATAATAATAAAATTCTATATCTATAATATATTTTCTACGAAACCTTAAATATACATTCATCATGTTAAAACTACCTAAAATAAATTAACATAACTAATAGTCATGATTTATTTATCGACTTAAATTATAAATTGAATAATACCAATTTATATTAAAAACTCTCGTTATTTCAGTATCATACTTGTTCGTTTATTATGTTGTTTTAATTTATAAAAGTTATGTTATAAATACAGCAATAATTTTATAATTATTATTTTATATTTCAACAAATTATCTTGTAAATACCTTCTCCCACTGCCTATTGTTATATTTTTTCGTCTAAATGTGTCTTGGCCTATTTTTATATTCTTTTTTTTTATTCATTACACCTACTTTATATCCTTCTGAAGACACCTTTAGATTTAAAAACAATAGATATTTTTTTATTAAAAACAGTGGTGTAATTAAAGTTTGTTAATTTAATTTAATTTAAAATGACGCTACAGAGTTATTTTTTAAATTATTGAAGAGATAACAAATTGGCCAGTTCTCTTAGTCCGCAAATTTTATTGTAATTATAGTTACATTATTTATAACAATTATTATAAGCAATAATTATTAGCCTGAAACACTCATCCACATTGAAACAATCTTCCAAGAAAAGATACATGCCGCCGACGGGACTCGAACCCGCACCCTTCTGATGTCCGGTCAGGTGCTCTTAATCCACTGGGCTACAGCGGGTTACCTCTTACCCGCCAAATGATTATATATATACTAAATTTTCATTCAACAACTACAGTTTATTGCCTTTTTTTTCACCCGCAAAAAACGAACTTTATTATTATATGAGAAAGGCATTGTAAGTGCTAACCTTCCCACCAGGTGGCGTCGAGACAAATCTCGACTACATTTTTGGGGGAGGTACTTTATCTGAGTGTTTCAGGCTGATAATTATTGCTTGTAATAATTGTTACCCTTTGTACTATGCATAAAATCCTGTCTTAAACATTAGTTTATCAATTAATAATATACGTCCTTTATACAAAAAATGCACAGGATTTCATGGACATCTGGACGTACAAATGTGTCCATTCTGAAAGAGATAGGCATCCACAATAGACTTTCAATTATCTGTATGTTGATACTTTGGATGCGTCGTATGTTGATACTTTGGATGCGTCGCTTGCCAAACTTAGGACTCCAACTCCAACATGAAAAAATTCAAAGTCACTGGCTAAGTGATTGGCAGAAGAAACAGCGGAAAGTCACCAATTCGCTGGAGTGATCAAGTATCTCTGTGTCCCCAGAACTCCACGCAACTCAGAACCGCAAGAAGTGAAGGAGCCTTGACCTCCATGGAAATTGGTATAGGTGTTAACCGACTTAACCCTCGACTCGTCGTGTGGGGTCTTTAAAAGCCTAGGTTTTACAGAAATGTAATCATATACATTTTAAATTTTCGCACTGATTCCTAACTTTAGGTACCTTCCTAAAAGAGACTATACTTGAGGTTAGCGCCGCCGACATTCAGCTTGCGCATGTGCACTGTGAGATACAGACGTGAGTTTCGGCGTGAGGCTTTGAGAGACCCCACGCGCCGACTGACGTAAGTAAAATTGTTTTTGTACTTTGTATTTATTTCTTGTAATACTTTATTTTACAATTATTTTTTTGGTTTAAAAATAGTTTTTATAACATAATTATGAACGCGAGACAAAATCAACAAATTTTGAGAAGGTGATAGTAGAAAAATTTTGAAGAAGTTTGCGGTGAAGAGTATATGCACTGACTGAGTTCTAAGAAAAAACTAAGACTACTTAGATAAGGAAAAGTTTATATGTTTTTTCATTGTATTTTGTTGATTTCTTTTTTGTAATAATAATAAGTCTTTGTAAATCTCAAATAGTTATAAGTTTGAAAAATTGTTTAGATTTTATTAAAAAGTTTCCTTTTACAATAACTTCGATTCAAAATTTTAAAAAAAATGTTCCTTGTTGATTTTTAAGCTTTTATATCAAAAATTAATATCTAATTTATAATTATGTCTTTATTCAATGCAGCCTTTAACACCTCACTATAATAAGTTAAAATAACAAATAAAATGTGTGCTATAATTTTTTTTTAATCATATTTATTTTTGGGGTTCTTGGCGACCCCGCGCGACTACTGGTGTTATAAAAAAGGCGTGACGGGGGGTTAAGGATAAGATTTTCTACAGTTATTTCTACAATATGATAAATGTATTGTTAAAAGGTATCCTCTACTAACACAGGTTGGTTATCATCGGAGCAACCTTCAGCCAGCAATACTGCACTCGAACCAGTCACGTAGATTTCGAAATGGTTTATTGCGGCCTTCTTTCTATGCTAGGTCTTACATCAATCTTCCCCTGGATTGAAAAATTGACCACTTAAAATGATAAAATGAGGTATGGTAGTTGTTGGCGCAACTATGCATGTATATACCTACCTTCCTTCATTCCACCTACCTATCATTTCTGACTACCCAACAGTGGACAATACTTTGTGAGAACAATAACTACATGTGTTCAAACCAGTCTGTTTTTGTGCTCAATGCAGTAAACATCGACCTTATGAAGTCTGTTTTTGGCGATGTGCAGCGATGTACCTTCATCCCTCTTCGTCTTTTACATCGACTATTAACCCGTCTGCTTTTGTACTGTGCAATGGTCGTTTGGACCTCTCCTTACTAAACAGAGATATTATGTGTGCTGTGCAGTGCGTGATTAATCATCCCTCGGCGCTATAATATTGATTAAACCGGACACTTGTGCAAGTGATAACCAGTGATATCATTATCAAGAACGAAGACTAGGAAAGCAGGGTAAGCCAGAATTCCTTCCAGCATCCGAAATACCATCCCAATAGTTGTGTCACGCCACCTTACATATTTATTTTGATACAGTCCATTCCTCGTGATTCGCATCTTTGCGACTACAGTAGTAACAAACTGTAAAAATTCGCCAATCTTTCGCAAATTCACATTTTTTTACTTGTTTTATTAGTGTTTTCATTTTGTTAAATAATAATATTTTATAGGTGTTGACATTTAAATAAGATATATCTATAGTTAAAACATTATAATTATTTGTTCAAAAAGTTTATTTCTCTATTCTTCAGTGTGTTTATCTTCTCATAAAGACATTAACTGATTGTCCCCAAACATTCATCCCCTCCACATTTTCCGAGAGTAAAACCAGCCCACATTTGTTCGCGAGTTGGAATTTTGAAAGCTCCGTCCAATAGCAGAACGTTACGGCTCTTTCCAACCCAAACTGGAGTTGAATTTCAGTCTAGCGCATACCGTTGCGCCGGGAGGTTGTTTCCACGCCAGTGGCAATCGGAAAATTTAACGAAATTTTCCGCGATCGAAATAACAGAAATTTCCTTTATCGTAAGTTAAATTTAACAAACTTTCCACTTTGATCAATTTTAACGCATTTCTGATAGATTCTCGTGATTGTGTTGGGATATATTTTGATCTAAAGCAGTTTTGTGTTTTTTTAAGATAATGGCTTTGGACATTACAAAATTTAATGTGTTTTTTGTTATTTATTGACGCTGTCTAGGTTCATCGTTTGATTTTTATGTGAGTATAACTTTTAGCTAATATTAGTATAACTTTTAATAATATTATTTGAATGAATCTGTTCTATATGTTTAACTCGTATACTTTTTATGAGTTCCAAGGCATTCGGATTTAGGTACATTTACGTAACAAAAAGTTGTCAATTACAATTTTTATTTTTCAATGCGAAAAGTAAAGGTCGTATTTCTTAAAATATATTTGATTATGTTTGAGGTACTTATTACAACCATGTTTCTTTACCAGATTTTTTTTGTTAAACTAAGCAAATAATGGTTTGAAAACATATTTAACAAATAAAATTTTCTGTTCCGAAACCGGTCGGCGTTTTACTAAATAAATCAGTGGTTGTAACTAAGTTATATTGTTTTATTTAATTATAAAATTTTAATCATTAAAACAATTTTAGCGACTTTAAACCAAAATTTGAAACCGAAAAATATGATTGCATTTATTTCGGAAAGAATCTTGCAATCATACATAAAGGTAGCAGTCAATAAAAATATGCGTTAAGAAAATAACATTTAAATATGACCGAATGGGATATGATCGTATTTGCTCAGTGGTTAGAGCAAAGCCCCGGCAAGGCTAAGGTGCAACTGTATATTTTTATGATTTTTCTGTTTGAAATTTTTGTTTCAGAGTCGCTAATATTGTCTTCAGTGATAAAAAATTGCAATTTTTATTTTTACTCATTAAGTTATGCAAAAAAAATATTTTTTTTCTTATTCAATTTTAATGCTCAGAAGCTTAAAATTATAGAATCAGCTATTACTTTGTACCTAAAGTTAATTTAATATGCATTTTATACGTATAATTTGTACGTTAGCGAGAATGCGTCTACTTTGAATAAATAATGTCTACCTTTGGTCAAAGATGTCTAATCAAGAAGTTGTATTGATTTTAATTTTAATTAGTAGAACTTTATTTTAATTGTTATCGTATCTTTTGTTTTATTCTATAATAATATTATTCAATGAATAAAAATATTGTTTTTTTCTTGTAAGTCAAATTATATTGTTGAATATAAAAAAGAAAAAACTCTAAATCAAGATTCTTCATACCACGGAAATATTCCTGGGACAAAGTGTAGTTTTTTTATTTATTTATTGACTTAAAAAAATAAGTTACCTATTACCATTTTAAGCAACTATTAAGTGGTGATAAAAGTCTTTAGCTAAGTTCCTATGAAACTATTACAATAATTATTACGTAAAGTTTGTTTCTATTCTATATCTTGATATCATGATGGGTTCTTAATTTGGTCCTGAGATAGGTAAAACTTTTTTTTGTGGGAAATACAAATTTATTAAAATTAGTTATATTATATTATTTAATTATACTCGTCTTATAATAGAAAAAATATATCTCTTGATAAAACATAAAATCAAAATTTATAACTTATATATTTGTGAACAGTAGAACTCGCTTCCAAAAATGAATGTTTATAATTTTATTTTAATTAATAAGTCAAAAACCAAAATTTTCTTCTGAAATCATACAATTTTTGAGTAGGTATTTAAAAACCTACATACTTAAATTTGAACCGTATGTATGTAACAGTTTTTTTTCTAATAATACAATTTGTCTAACGAAACATCAATGACAATTCTATCTTTCATCAGGCAGGTAGGAACTACAATATTTAAAAATGCAAATAGAAAATCCGAATAAAATGACTATTTCGTCTTTCGAAAATTAATCTTTACTAAACCATTAAATCGGCAACCATCTTGAAACGGAAATGGAACTTACAAACTTAAATCAAATTTAACGTAAAAACGTGACTTCACTATGCTCAGTAAATAACCAAACTTTCTTTAGTTTTGAAAAACTTTAAATGATAAAAAAACGATGAAAAAGTAACGAATACGTTTTTTTTTAATTGATAAAGAATTTAATAATAAAGAATAACTTTTAACCAACTCCGAATAATATTAACATAGTTTTATTAATATTATATTATGTTGAAATCCAGTCTCTTCTTACTAAATTGTATCGCAAGAAAACTCGAATACTCTTTCTAAAATAAAATAAATCCTCGAATTTTAATGTTAATATAACAACATAATTTTAATGTTAATATAACATCAATATATTAATGTTAATGTTAATATAACATCATTTTAATGTTAATATAACATCATAATATATAGGTGAATTATATTCCCATTTAATAGTTTGGTAGATTAACGTGTTGTTCTTGTATTGTTTTGTATTAATTATACTTATATAATACACTTGCATAACGTGGATTTACTAAATTATCATTTATATGGAAAAGTATATGAAAGGGTTTAGTTTTTCCTAGGAGAAAAACTAAACCCGGACCTGAAAATCTGGTGCGTAAAAAAAAAACACTATCATTTTAATGTTAATATAACAACATAATTTTAATGTTAATATAACATCATAATTTTAATGTTAACATTAAATTCAACGGGTAACATTTTTTCTCTTCGCCAAAAAGTGTAGTAAATATTTGCAGCAATGTTTTGTTGTTATCTCTCAACTTCAAATAACACCATACCAAATTAAAATAACATAGTAGGTAAAGGCAAAAAAAATCCTTTGCAAATTTATATGGTGAATAATTAAAGAAAGACATCATTTGCATTTTAATATTATTTTATGCAAGATCTTAATATGAGCAATACCTATATACAATACATATATTATATATGTTTTGATTTACACTATATTATGGAAAAACAACATAAAAATATATCTTTTAAATATCTGTTAACTATTGAAACAAAAATCCACATTTTTTTCCACCTATTTTTTTGGAAAATTAGTAACATTGCCGTGGAACATAAAAAAAAAAACTTAAATTCCCCTCCATAAAGTTTTTCTTCTTTCTTCGCGGTTCTTTACCTAACTTGTGAAATTATATAAATTTTGAAAATATAAAATCAATTGTTTGAAGTTTTTTTTAATGTATTTAACCATTGGAGCGACAGAGCAATTTAAAACTTTTTCCTTCGATTGCTAAAGGAAATTTTTCCGTCCACATTAAAAAATCATACCTCCGAATTTGAATATGGAGACATACAAACTGATCATTTTTCTATATAGCCAATGAATTCCCCTATCTTTTGTCTATTATCGCATATTCGTAGGGTTTAATTTTTTTATTTATTTAATCGTTATCTTTAAAACATTTTAAAGAACCTAGTGATTATTTATTTTTAATGTACATTATTTAGTCGCATTAATAAAAAAAATTAAAATTTTGCTACGTTTTGGCAACAAAGCAATCCGTGGCTGTGGAATAGAACCATATTTTGGCAAAAAGCGCTCGAGTGTTTAACATACATTAAACAGTTGGCCAAACACTTTAGAACAGTGAGTAAAGCCAGATATTGTTTTGTAAAAATCTATTGAGTTCCTATGGCAGAAGTATCTATGAACATATTTATCAAAAATATCTTCCCTGACGATGGACACTGTGACGTGGTTCGAAACTTTAGCTAAAGAAGGAGGCAGCGCAACACGACATAACACCCCAAAAATAAATAACAAAAATACTTGGCTGTGAAAATCTTAAATAAATCATATCATATTGACGACCGGTGGGGTCCAGGGTAAGTCTCTGGACTCCCAATCGTACTCCCAATCCCCGGCGTACGCAAATAAATTTTATTTCATTAATTTGTATGACCTATTTCACAATTAATTAATTAAAAATAATATGTAGTGTATTTGCGGCACGTTACAGAGCGGAAGATACTCTCAGTATCGCTCTGGTGTAAAACCACCATTCAGAATTGAAACGTTGCTTGAAATGGCTTTAGCCGTGCTTAACGATCAAATTTTAATAGCCAAGTACTTCCCACCTTACTCCTCCACATCTCTTTCCTCTCCCCACTATCTCTGGCTCCAGATGGGAGCAGTTGGGACCCTTGTGCGGTTTCATATTTTTAAAAAATATGTATTTATATCTTTGTATTTATGAAAAGATAATGTTCTAGCAATCATCACCAATAAATATTTTTAAATGAGAATAGTTTAGTTTTCATAATATTTACCATTATTAAAAAATACGGACACGGACTTAGGTTAATTCTACCAAATATAAATACTCACAAATATAAAATAATCTCTTTCGGTTTGTGTAAAAATTTATATTTTAAAAAGCACAATTTTTTTTTTTTATTCTTAATGTTTCCACAAATATTATGTTGCAATTCCTCAGGATGATAAAACTCCTAAAAACATATTTGTAGCTGGTTATTTTAGAATATTATTTATTATTTTAGTTTTATATTGTCGTTCTCGTTAAGTCTTATTAATAATATTGTGAAATTTACCTGTTGACAAACTGTTTTGGTGGTTTACTGGGTGCTCATAATGAAGAATAAAAAAAATAAAAATATATATGAAAATCACTTTTTAAAAGATTCAAATTGATCGTTAATATCAGTGTGTGATTTAAGAAGACAATAGCAAACAAACCTAAATTAATACCATGTAGGTAATATCTGATGTTTTAAAATTTTCGTGATGCGTGGACCACATATTAAAAATGTGTTGAAAAACTTCTCAAATAGTTATGAATAATGGTAGATTCAGACTGGGTCGATGTACGTATGCATCGCTACGCCTAACAATATCTGGGCTACTTAGCAACCATAGATTTTCAATGAAAATTTATGTTTTAGAATCACATTGGCCACACGCATCGCGACGTGCGATGTCTGTGGCCATTTTCATAGAAAATGTATGGGTTGCTAAGCATTGTCTGGCGTAGCGATGCGTACGTACGTCGTCCAGTCTAAATCTACCTTAAAACCTACAATCGTACATGTAATTAATTTAGTATAAGAAAATTGATATATATATATATAATACCAGCAAATAATTGAACGATTTAATGGTTGATCAAACTTAAAATAAAAAAAAAAACAATATAACAACAAACATATAAACCAAATTATTATGTAACCAGAAGAAGATTATAATGTAAAGAAGAAAAGAGAAGGAAATGGCATATAAGAGATGACAAGACCTCTGTACTGTAATTTAGTTTATTTATTTATTCTCCCGATGAAGGTTGAGATCAACCGAAACCGGTCGACGTATATAAATCAAATAAGTGGTTTTAAACAAAGAACTTTCTCAAAAGCATACAAGAGACGGAAAGCCCTCTGTACTGTAATTTAGTTTATATATTTATTGTTGTGATGAAAGTTGAGAACAACCGAAACTAGTCGACGTGTATTCATCAAATAAAATGGTTTTAACAACGATATTTTTCATTTGATATTTGAAATATATTAAATTGACGCGGCACAAAGTGTATGCATTCTTCGATAATTTGATAAAACAACCTTTATAACCTACGATTTTTTTCGAATTTTTATATTTATATTAACATTGTTAGCAATTATATAAAACAAATCGTATTTAATAAAGATGATAAGAACAAAACAAAAGAAGCTCGGTGAAATATGGATCTGCGAATAATTTAGAAATGTAATGCGTCTTTGCTAAAATCTCTTCTTATCACATTTATAATTACTTTCATCCACTTATTAAAATCTTTCTTAAAATAATTCATTATTTATTTTTTCATAGATGGCGCTAGATTTAATTATTTTATTAAAAAAATGCCCTTTCTTACAAGTAGGTAATGAATTGTTTGCGCAATAGGTAAAAATAACATCAGTTTTTATTCATATTCACTTTTCGTGTGTATGGACACAAAACGTTAATTCATTTTAAACGGTGGCATTCCGCATTTAAAATAATATCTGTACAATCTCGAGTCAAAACGATATTAACTCCATAGAAAAAAAACTTGATGGATCCGAAAATTATAAAAAAACTCATTTTGTTCTGTTATTTAATAAGTTATAGCTATGAAAAAATACAGAGTGAATCTTTAATTGTAACTTAAGAATTTGTCGAGAGATTTGTGCTCTATATTAAACGACTTATTTAATTCAATATTTTAACTGTTTTCGCTTAAATATATTCGTTTTTTTTATATTTGACCCCCCCCCTTCCATTTGTGTTTACTGCTCTATTGCTTCTTTTACAACGCGTAATACTGGGCCTTAATATTTTAAAACATTAAAAAAATATATTTATTTAATATTTGTAGGTTTTTTTTTACAATAAATACACAGTTTTTACATGTTATACAATGTTAAAATGGTAGATAAGAATAGCTTTTCCTCACCATAAAGAGACGAGACTCTTGTGTTTGGTGAGGGAATTTTAGTTGAATTATATAATATCATGTATGAAAGTAAATAATACAATATGGCAAAAACAAGGTATAAACAATAAAATGCAAGATTTATCAGTAACGGATTTCAACGTCTGAAAGAAATAATTATAATAGTGAGATGTGGACTTATGTATACATTAAAAAAGTGTTTTTTCCCGAAATAATTAACTCGCTACATCTAAGAAAGTGCAGGCTATGAATTCTTTCGAGTATCATCTTAATGCTAAAAGTAATTTATTTTGGTCTAACTTGAAGTAATTTGATTTTTCCAATGCTGAATTCATTCAATGTTGAAGTAAAAGTGACATAAAAATTGTGGATTAAGTGTTTAATATAGTATTTTCCGATTCCTGATTATTCCGTAAAAATATTCACTATTTGGCACCTTTCGACACGATACATAAAAGTCTCTATCATCGCTTCCTTCGGCAGACGCTCTGGAGTTTTATAATCTGTAAGGATCTACGCCGTAAAATGGGACAAAAAATACATAAAATCTCGAATTTTTCCCAACGGAGCCCTTATCAATTTTATCCCTTCCCAATACTTAACGTCCTTGTAACCTCTTAACCAGTCTTAACCTCCTGGATTCCTGAGAACTAAAATTTTAGTAAAATAAAACAACTTTGTTTTTAACCACGATTTTATTTAATTACTTAAAACCGACCAATTGCATTTTATACAAACATCATCAGGACATACAATTAAACAAAGCAAAAAACAATGTATTTTTTAAAAAGTTTACATTGTACCCAAATGATGATTGTGTTAAGAGCGACTGACCAGCAGCTGAGAATTAAAGTTTAAAAATGCGTGCAACTGTACAGGGACGTTCCAATGCGAAAGATCGATTATTCCCCGTATCAAATTTTTTAAACTAAATATTTAATATCGATTTATTTCATTCAAAACTTGCTTTAATATAATATATTCACAGTAAGCAATAAAAATGTTCAAAACGCACGATGATAAATTATTAAATATCGTGTACTTCTTGTAAGTATTTTTTGATTATAAGTATTTATAATTTTTCAATAATGTCTAAAGAAGATAAGAGTGTAAAAAAAATTGAAATCTTTTAGTTTGTAACACCTTAAATAAATAGAAAAACCGATGTATTTTTGTCACAAAACACGTTCTCGGATTGATTTTTTAATGATTTTAATTTAACTAAAATTTAAATTTTAAAACTGTGTTGACTAGATTAAGTATTGATTTATTTTTTGTGGGATTATATGATTTCTAATTTGTGTAATTTAATAGAATCTATCCTTTGAAAATTGAATAAATCTTCCAACGACCATCGGTATAACCTTAATATATTAAAAATACACTTAGTTTTAAAAAATTTGAAAACTGCGTGTACCAGATAAAATAACAATCTTTCAAAATCAATTTATGTTTTTTTGGAAAAAAGTGTCAATACGTCTGGAATTCGATTGAAAAAGGACTAATTTTCGGTATTCTCTGGTAATACCCTATTTAGCGAAACCGGTTAGACTTAATAAATTAAATCAATTTTGTGATTATAAACAATGTTACCGTTTTTTTTTTGTTAATTTGTCAAACCATAAAATAACTTCTATTAAAAGATAAATTTGTTGTTATTTGCTGTGGCAAAAATGGAATTTGTATACTAAATTTAATGCTCATTAATGACGAATTATAACCCACGTCTATTTGTGTATGAAAGCAATTATAAATAATAACTACAAGGATACTTCATACAAAATAGCCTAAGATAAAGCAATAATGTATTTTTATTTATTTATCCGTTTGTTTAGTATACTACAGAAGAACTTACTTTTATTATGGTAATTTTTTAAATAAATTTTGTCGGCGAACCAGGAAGTTTTTTCCCTGTTTTAGGGCAGTCAAATTATTTAATGGATAAAAAGTATACCTATTTGTGTATTTTGCATCCTATTGTAGCGTTAAGGAACTGGATTGGGATACTGACTCAATCTTATCCTCAGTACTACACACTGAGTATATGTAATTAATACACTAGAGGTTCTTTACACGAGATCGTCGTTTATTGAATACAAATGGTTACAAAGTAAACGTCCAGCCTAGCTGGCGGTAAGATTATTAATGGAAGCGCGGAGCAGCGCTCGTTAAAGCGCTGCCTTGAAATGACCCACTTCGGGTCGCAACTCCGTCAACGGTCGGAACATGCTCGGCGGTAGAGCCCGCCTATATATCATAGAGTTAGAGGGAGTTTTGCAAACACCACACTAATGAAGAAACTTTTGGTTTTGAAACTATTTGTAGGTACCGCCTCCTCGGGAAACATTAATTCGATAACCCACATCCTTGCCATAGGTCACCCCAAATTAATCTGTTGGTGAATTAGCAGGTGTGCTCGGATTCATAGGGTGAGGTCAGTCTAGGTCATGGTGGCTGGTGGCGATTGCGTTTACCCACCTACTGCCTGACAAATCGGGAGAGAATGGTTGAGGGAGATCTAACTTAGAACTCTCCAGTTGGACTCTCTCATCGCCTTGCACCGCAGTGGAAGAAATTCATACGTCCATTTACTCTTGGACACATTTACACCATATACAATATATACATACCCACATCCCATACCTTTTTCCTTCCCAAAAACTTCTTCACCTTCTTCTTCTTCAAAAGACCCCCCACACAGCATCCTGTGGGATTCTTTTTCAAAAATGTTGATTTAACGTAGTGTTTTAAACAAAGGAAGTTTTTTATATTTTAAAATGAACTTGTGAAGTAATTTTGTAAAAATTATTGAAGTTTTATTAAAATACAAGATTATATATTTACCATGGTGTTGAGATATTACATGTTTTAAATGTGAAAAAAAAAGTAAAATTGAAATACTTGCCTTATTCGGGACAGTGCCCATTTTTGTGAAATATCACAAAAAGGATGCTTGAGTAAACCACACTAGCCTTGACGGCGGGTATGGGTACCGCCACCCCATTATAACCATCACCTCTGTCATAGGTCACAGGTTTGGTGACATAGCAGGGGTGCCCGGTTTCAAAGCGGTGAGGTTTGTCTGGGTCTTGGCGTTGTATGCGTCGGCCCGCAGCTGCGTGGCAGGCCGGATCGGGAGAGACTGGTTGAGGGAAACCTTTTGATCTCCCCAGTCGGACTCTCCCGCAAACCTTGCACCGCAGTGGTAGGGATGAATTCATATGTTTGTCATTCCTAGAGACACCGACCTCCAGATTCCTACCCACCCTTTAAACCTTTTTCCATCCCAGAACTTCCTCTCGTTCCTTTCCTAAAAATAACCTCCACGCAGCATACCCAAAGATGATAAAGGCCCTGAGGGGAGTTATTTACCTCAGGGCCTAATTTTGCCTCAATTGTCTGATTTTGCGAAATGAGACAATTTTTCCCCAATTAGTTATTCCATATCGAAATTTAATTTTATTTAACCGAAAACCATCCAAAATCTGTATTTATAATGCCTCAATAATAATTCATTATATTCAAACTGCTTAAAACAATTAAAATTTCCTCGTTATTCGGTGAAATTAATACTGCGTAAAATTATCAGCTAATTGTTTAGTGTATTTTTTCTTTTCCACAACCATCCCAGAAACAATTTACAAATTCAAACCCCGTTTTTGTGGCAAAGTTGAATATAAAAAAGCTTTGAAATGGAAATGTTATTAATTTATGTATGGGTTTGATTACGTGTGGTCGGTGATTAGGAATATAAACGCCAAAGATATTTGACTTCTTACACCTTTAAAACTCCGCGTGTTTTTGTACCGCCAAAGTTGTTTTTATTTTTTTATGAATAATTTTACAAGAATAAAAAAAAGTTAGTCAATGGATCGAGTCAAAAATAATCTTAGCCGTAAATTGTTTCTAAAGTAACTATATATTTTATGTAATGAAAAAAACAAATTAATTAATACTTTACGCTTATATTTTTTGTAACGTTATAATTAATTTTATTTTAATTTCAATAAATAGAGAAGGAAGGAGAAGCTTCAATGTACCTGTAGCATATTTTTTCATATTCACAATATAAACCGATTCGTAGTAAAGATAAATCTAAATAGTTATTTGGCGTATAGCTTCATCTTATTATCTAATTTACCTGACTTACTTACATCACGCCATTTATTCGAAGGGGTAAGCAAAGAAGACGGTCTGCCAAACAATTCGGTCTTGGCACAAGCTTCTTGCCTCATTCACATCCATACATACTTTTCTATTATTTTGACTCTTGATTTGTCCCAAACAAAGTATGTATGTGATTCACTCGGTCGTGCCTTGTATTCCTTGATTTTGCATACTTTGCGGATCTCCATTATTTTTCACATAATCATACATGAATTAACCACATGTACGTCTCAGGGATTCAGTTTCCTTTCGTCGGGTTAAACCGCACTCTGTTTTCGTATTCTCTCTTTCAAACACCATGTCTTTAGACTTACTTACTTTAGACTTACTTACATTTATCATTAACCTTCTCTTCACTTAAACTTCGTTCATCCTAGACTTGACTGTAGATCTTTCATACTGTTAGAAATCAATACCGCATCATCAGCATACAACAGGCATACTTTAAGATTAGTCAAATTCGCGCCCAATCCCACGACGTTCAATTCTTGCATACAATAGGGTATTTTTATAAACGAGGTAAATGTTGAAAATGTGCGGAATATTTAAAGATATTTTTTCTGATTTTAATCATCCTAATAAAAATGTTTTTTTTTATGTTTTCATGCAAACTTATTATCTTATTAATTTTAAAAACGATCAAAAACCGACAAAACCAAAACGGCCCGTGATTAGCACAGACACCAAATACGCACGTCAACAAACACCAAAGTACAGAAGCTGGCCGATACTCATGACGTCACACGATAGCCCCGCCCTAAAATATCGTTTTGGCAGTATTTCAAAAATGGGAAACTTAGACTCGCTGTAGAAAATTTATTCGTCAACATAAAAATAAAACAAAAATGTCATAATAAATAAATTGCATATCCGTATTACCTAACTGTAAACATCTTATTTGAGAGAGGTGAATTTAAATGATTAGATTTTGTTTTAAAATTAAGTGTTATTATGTTTAATCTTTTGAATAATTTATCTTAAGACAATGCATAACAAAAACATTCCCTTGAGATAATTTTGTTTTGAGCGTAATTTGATATAAGTTGTTTGTTACCTTGAAATTATTAAATATTATTTCATTGAATGCTGAACATTGTAGTGATAATCAGGAGATATATGTGATGGATAATTTTGAATTCGCTATCAAGTTAAAGAATCTTTTAAAATATAATATAAACCAGCAGTTCACAATAAAGTGCTGATACCTACACTGATGTATGGCAGTGAGGCATGGAACTGGCAGAAGAAGGATGGAAGTAGACTGAATGCTGTAGAAATGAGATGATGGTAGAAGAAGTCGTGGGCGTTCGAAAAAGTCATGACACGATCAAGTGAATCAGATACTTAAGTCGGACCATGTCAAGAGTTAGATTAATAGAAGAGTATTTTTTTACATTTGCTCCATACAGGAGATCCTGAAGAAAATAATTCCCCTCAGGGCCTATGTCATCTTTGAGGATGCTGTGTGAAGGGTAATTTTAAGGAAAAAAGGAGAGGAAGTTCTGGGAAGGAAATGGAAGGATTCTGGGGTTCATTGTATCCAGATCATCCGCCACCAATACCTAGAAAAACCTCACTCCATAAACCCGGGAACCCCCGCTAAGTCACCCCTAGCGAACCACTTGGGGTGACCTACGGCAGAGGTGTTGTTTATCCATTAAATGGTTCTAGGCGGCGGTACCCATTTCCGCCTCCAAAATTATGTATGTATGAGACGATGTATGAGGCAAGAAACGTGAGCCATGACTAACTTTTTTGGCAGTCCGTCTTCTCTGCCTATAATATACGGTGGTCTCCATGGTCAAGGGGTAAGGCTCAAATCGACTAATAAACGACTTTAGCCGTTTTTGGTGACCACGTCTGAATAGTCAGGTTTCCACCTCCCTTTTCCCTATCTCCTTCCCCTGCTGCTACCTTCATGCTCACAATATATCCCAATTGGGGATGCCATGCCAATCCCTGGCACCAGAAGGGAGCAGTTGGGACTCTTGAGCGATATTTGTATTAAAATACAAATTATTAATTCAAATTAAATAATTTTGGTCATATAACACCTGGTTCTTTCAATTCTACCCACAGTCAGTTTCAATTTTGAAAACGACACTTACATTTAAAACAAATTTAAGTTGGAGAGTCCATTGAACCGAAGTTACATATAAAATCACACCAAATATTGTAATTTTAATATTGTTATTTATATCAATAACAAATTTTAAAAATACTTATCTTTGAATATTACAAATATTCAAAAATATGACATTAAAACGACGTAAATATAATATCCAAATTCCATTATTTTCTACTCAAAAAATGCAAAATAATGATGTATACAAAAGGATAACTTACTTCAATAGCCTTCCCGAAGAAGTAAAAAAAAATAACAGGTTTAGCATTATTCCAGAAAAAGGTCAAATTATTCTTAAAAAACTGTCAGCAATAAAATCCTGTAACCTTCTGTAAATCAAACCATAAAATATTTTATAATGTTTCCTTAATCTAGTCCTTAAGATATTATATTATTTATAGACTAAAAAATTGTTTAATTTTAAAATTTTTTAATCTAGTCCTTAAGATATTATATTATTTATAGACCAAAAATTGTTTACTTACATAACTCCTACACCAAGCTCAAGAGCCAGTTGTTCTCTTAATTGGTGTAAAAACAAAAAAAAAATGAATGATGTTTTCACCTTTTTGTTATATATTTTTTTTATTTTGTTATTCTATTGTTAAAGATGATTAAAAATTTTATGTTGTTGTGTAAAAAAAGTTAAATAAATTGAAAAAAAAAAAATATGTGTTCATATATATGAAACTCGCTCGCTTGTAGAAATTTAAGAAACCAGGATAAATCAGGATAAAAAAATATTAATCTTGAAACGTAGTTCGATATTCAAGGGGTTCAAAATTTCCTTAACCCGAAGAGCGTTTCTTTCGGGGGTGTTTTCCGGTAAATTTAACCCCAGGCGCGGAAGGCTCCGTAAAGGGGCTAAAAGGACCCAAAAAGGCTGTATAGGAAGGCGCACGGGTCATTTGAACCCCCTTCGTCGTTTTATGACGGAGGGATGTCGTTGCTTACTCAGTCAGATATCAGGGGTACATTAGAAACTTCGCAGGGGTTGGAAGTAGTGCTTTAAGGGTTAGGGATAGCAGACTGACAAATTTACACCTGATTAAGCCATTTTGGAAGTGTTTAACGTTTAGCGAATTGAGAGATAAAATTATATCATTACAACATATTGCTACGCAGTTTTGCTCGAGATTTTAACACTTATTACTTGTTTTGAAAGCTTATGATATCAATCGATAAACATATAATTAACAAATTAATTTGGTATCTTGTAGACAAAGACAAAGACAAAACTTGCTTTATAAATTAATAATATCTGAATTTAATGTGTGACTTTCGGTTCGATATTTTAGAAAAAGCTTTGTAGGATTATAAAATGATATTATAAGTAAACTGTGTTGTTAAGGGGGTGTAACCAGAGAATACAGGAAATGTGTCCCCTTTAAATCAAATTCTGTACGTATGGACTCTTTTTTACAAAAAAAAAAAATTTATATTATCTGGTAAACGTACTTTTTAAATTTTGTAAAACTAAGTTTATTTTTAATATACTAAGGTTACACCGTTGTTCGTTGGCAGATTTGTTAAATTTTCATACGAAATATTGTATTATACAATACAAATTTCAAATCATATAATCATACAGCAAAATAAATCAATACATAGTATAGTTAAGACACTTTTCAAAATTTTTAATTCTAGTTCAATTAAAATCATAAAAAAATAAATCCGAGCACGTGATTTGTGACGAAAATACTTCAGTTTTTCTATTATTTTAAGGTCTTACAAACTAAAATATTTCAGATTTTTTTAACACACATACGGCCGCTGTTTCTAACTTTTAAATCGATTCATCTGAGGGCGCGATCAGCCAAGCATTTTGTAGGGTAGCGCTCGATTTATGTTGTCCCCAGACATCTTATGTTATCTGGCCTAGCCCACTTTCATAGACAATAAATTGACATCAAAGTAAGAACTTTCGAAGTTAAATTAATATTATAGAGTTAATTGTTGTATTTATTATTAATACACGTAATTTATTTAAAATATTTGTATCCACAAACTGACATTTTATATTTTTGAAACAAACGTATATAAAATAAAGTGTCAGCTTGACCGTAGATACTGGACTTGACACTTGGCTTGGCGAATATTCGAAAACGACATAATTTTTCGCATAAATTAACCGTTTTTCGTCTCTGCTCCGCACGCATCCGAACTTCTCAATCCATATTAATTAAAATGATAATTGATAAACGCAATACAACAGAAGTGAAATGAGCGCGAAACTGTGTCTTCTGTCAAAGTGATATGTCATCGACCATTGTTTTCGCGGTATTTTTTCTACTCTGTTGACACTTTTAAGAACTAGTCGAAAACTGAGGCGGCCGAAACGAGTTTAATCCACTGGTCCGGCTTCCTTAGGTTAAGATAAATGCTTAAGCGATACTTGTGTGTTGGAAAAAGCGTAGTTGTGCACTAATCAATTACTAAGCCAAAAATTTGGCTTAGTAATTGATTAGTATGATTGGGAACAATCATAAATACTTATGATCAAAAAATACTTACAAGAAGTACAAGATATTTAAGAATTTATCATCATGTGTTTTGAGCATTTATATTGCTTACTTTAATGTAGGTATATATTAAAGCAAATTTTGAATGAAATAAATCGATCAATTTGTCAGAATAACGAAAGACGAAGAATGAATGTGAATGAAGCAAGGAGTATGCCCTGAGACGTAGTTGTGTGGCGGTATATCCTATCGGCCTACCTGTGCGGAGAAACGATGGTTGTGGAGAGACACAACCTCTTATATTCCAATATTAATACGACTTATGATATGTTGGGTATCTTCCACATAAAAATCAAGTATATATATATATATTTATAAATTTTTATTTATTTAATATTTATAGATTTTTTTTTACAATAAATACATAATTTTTACATTTTATACAGTGTTAAATAGTAGATAAGAATAGCTTTTCCTCACCATAAAGAGACGAGGCTCTTGTGTTTGGTGAGGGAATTTTAGTTCAATTATATAATATCATGTGTAATAAAAGTAAATAATACAATATGGCAAAAACAAGGGATAATTAAGAAAATGGAAGATTTATCAATAAAGGATTTAAAAGAAACAATAATAATAGTGAGTTATGGACTCTTATAGTAGCTTTAAGTATTTTTTTAACTTTTTCTGAAATTCCTGAATATTTTCGATATAATTACTAGTTGATTTATCGTAAATATTACAATGAATATTGAACTGGATTATTAGATTAGGCTCTGAGTAGTTCTGGCGCTCCCGCTGGCAGACTGGAGGTGCCAGCTCAACTTGGGGATACCTTCGATAAAATCATCGTAACCGTTCGTACCTAAGACACGAACGTCGATATATGGTACTCTTCTATCTCACACTCGACTGCCATCTGTTGGGAAAAAGCAAAACTTCGTATCATATCTATGCTATCAACATCTATTGAAGGAAGGTGAAACTACACGAAAATTCAATACACTACAGTGAGTTAGTCTGTCTTTTTTTTGCCGTGAAATGAGCCATTTTCAGTACGCCAGAAAATCATGTTTAACAGAATAATTCTGTAAATGATATGGTATGTGGACATACTTTGAATGAAGGACATCTAATTTTTTAAATTACTCGAAGAAAGTTGAAGGTTGTAGGTTATTAATACCATTGTCACTATCTTGCACTATTTTCCTTTGTCCCTTCTACCAAAAACTTTAAAAATGATTTTTTGAAAGTTTTGCTGCACGGTATTACAATGAGTCCTGAGGGTGGTAATTTCATAATGGTGCAAATTAAAGTCAGAATTGTTAGAGTTAAGTAATAACACCTCATTAGGAGGTCGTATTCTCGTTAAAAATGGGTTACTACCCTTACAGTATATTATGTAATGCAGGGGATGAGAAATGTCAGTATAGGAGGTGATGTTAAATATGTCTCCGAACAGACATCGTCCAGGGAGGCAGATAAATAATATGTGTATCAAATTTTAACTAGGTGTTTCTACGAATCGTTCTTGAGTTCAACAGCTCGGCTATGGAATGATTTTGCCGGCCTCCTTTTTTCCTGCCTCCTTCTATAAGATCCAAGTTCACTGCTTATTTTTCACAAAAAGACCCACCACACAGCCTCCCCAAAGATGACATAGGTTCTGAAGGACTCCTGTGCAGAGTTTATTTCAGAAATTAACTTTTGTATATGTTTTAATAAAGTCTTCTCTCTGACCACATGAATACTTTTTTAAATATACAAAATATAATCAATTTTATTGGAATAACTTAATAGTTGTCGCATATAAAAAAAATCAGATATATCTACTATCTAGGCTACAAAAAATCGTTAGAACTTTACGATCATATATAAAGCGCCCTTGAGGTGATTTTCCAAATTATCCAAACATTAAATACAGCTTTTAGTTTAAGATAATATTGTTAATTCTGAATTAGTTTAAGACAAATTAGTTTAAGATAATATTGTTAATTCTTAATTAAAAATTACCTAAAATAAATAGGTCCCAATGGCCGAGTGGGTTCAGGCGTTTATCCGGGATGATACAAGAGATGCTGGGTTCGAATCCCAGTAGCCACTGTTACCTTTTTTTTCTTTATTTGTTTCTTCTTCGTCAATGATAAACATATATTATTATTTTTAATTGACAAACTAATCTTTAAGACAAGATTTTTATGCGTAGCACAAAGGGTAACAATTATTACAAGCAATAAATTATCAGCCTGCAACACTCATCCACATCCATCCCGTCGGTGGCATGTATCTTTTTTCGGAAGATTTAAGACGGTTCTCCCAATGGGGAGGAGTATATTATTCCTGAACCAAATCTCTTCCGAGATCGATATATTTCGCGTCAGCTAGGATTCAAAAGGGAAATTCTATTAATTCTTGAAAAAGTCTCTCCTTGTTGGTGAGCTCTTCGCCACTGCCTGAAGTTTTTTGAAATTGTTATATTTTTGGAAATATCTTTGTTTTTTCTATAAATATTTTTTAATGTCCATTTGTTAGCAAATATTATATTGCGTAATTTCTTATTTGTATTAAACTAAAGTTTTGATAAATAATGTAATACGTATATATTATAATAAAAAAAAGAGTTTGGGGACCACTGGTTTAGATCATACTTCTCACTATGATTTCGAGCCCTTGAGGTGATTTTCTCGCGAAAATGGCGCTATAAACATCATCAAAAAATTATTAATATTATGATAGTAAGGGAGGCACAACGATTTCTATGAGATCTACGTGAGCTGGGACAAATATGGCCTCCTGTGATTAAACGGGCTGGTACATTTATTTTTCTTTGTCTTATTTTCGTTGAGATTTAAAAGTATTATCTTCTTCTTTAATGATATTTTAATTTTTCTCTTGAATAGTTTTAAAATGCCTTAAAAGCGTTGAAATAAAAATTAATAATGAAGAAAGCATTTTGAGTTGCAATAATTATTCATCTTTGTAGGAAATTTCCAGTGAGATTGTTGATATTTTCGTGTGATAACCCCTTGATTGGGAATGACTTGTATCCGCAATGACCACTGCCCGTTATTGACCTATCCGGGCAGTATTTAAACATGGGTCAGCATTTGTGTAAGCAAACACGTAAACATGCATTAGCAAATAGCTATCTGATAATATATTATTGCTAATTCCAGTAATCAGTTAATTTCATGATCGATTCATGCACTGTTTACCAATTTTTTTAAATAAGGTATAGTTAATAATAATTAATAATGTTTTGAATTTTTGTAAAATAATACCTATGCTGTTTTAAATAATTTGTAGCGGTAATTCATAGACATGGTAATTCACAATCGGGGAAGACATGGCACGATCAAGTGAAACAGATACTTGAGTCGGGCCATGTCAAGAGTCAGAATAATAGAAGAGCATGTATGATAAGATGTATGAATGTGAATGAGGCGAGGAGTGTATGCCAAGACCGAGTTGTTTGGCGGTCCGTCCTCTCTGCCTACTTCTGCGGGGAAACGGCGTGATGGTTAGTTAGTTAGTTAATTCACAGAGATTAACCTCTACAAACTTAAATTATGTAATAAGACATTATTTCATCTAGCGAGGAAACTTCATATAATTATTGTTTCGACTCTACAAATTTGTAGATATTACCAATCTTCGAAAATAACAAATATTCTTTAAGGAACTTAAAAACTTAAAGTAAAACTTAATTTCAGGGTGCAGGAGCTTAATAACTTTTAATTAGGCGTGCGGGGTCTCCGGGACCCCAAAAGATCTTCAATTTGAGTTATTTTTAAAGTTATTTATGCTAGCAAGCCGAACTTTTTGTAAGCTTCCTAGCTTGTTAGACCCTTCTGCCTCAGTATTGTCTGCAAAGCAGAGAAGTGGTCAGATTTGCTGTACGGCAGTGCTTGGGGTCGCGGCGACCCCAAACGACTACTAGTATAGTTTAAATTTAGGTTGGTATATTCCCTAGTATGGCTTTTCAACATCTAGCAGCGGCTTACAAACAAAAAAACGAGGAAGATGTCACACCTGCCCACGAAATAGCGACAGAAAAACTACTATAAAGTGCCATAAATGTGCCAAATTTAACACAAATTTGTGATATTTGTCAACTAATTTTGGATTTACGAAAAAATTTTTTTTTTTAATAATTGTCTAAAGATCTTTAACGTTTTTTCTCTATTTTCTAAAAGTTTAAGAGCTAGTAAGTAAATAAAAAATAATCAGATTTAATTATCATTTTAAATCTTTTGTATTTAATGCCCGTCATTTTGGGGTAATGGCCGACCCCTCGCGACGCGGTTAGCTTTTTGGCGCGCCCAATTAAAGGTTAAGGTGATATCAGTGAATTATTGTAAGAAACCACCACACATTATGTTTGATTTATTCAGTCGCACAATATTATTAATTTTAAAATGATCCAGAACTCTACATACTGACATAATGTCCGATGCCTTGTTAATATGGCAATGAATTGCTTATTCTGAGCAGGAATGTAGCTGGTAGCCTCCGGTAATTTCCAAGAATTCCCATTTCCACCGGCCATTACGCGGAACGGCGACAATCCCACAATACAAGAACACTGTTTAATTGTTGGCAATACTGTTGGAACTAGAACTGTGTGGGGAGAGAAGCATACACAATTATAAATTTGTGGTGAATTCGGAACAAACATGATGATTTTTTGATAACAAGCATTTTCTTATGTTAGCGCAGATCCGTGAAAAACCATCTGATTCAATTACCAATATCAAAATAAAATTTTACATTATTTTTTTTATTTAAAATACCAAGGTACATATATTAACAAAAGAAAATCATGGGTCTTAAAATCTAATTACAATAAAATAGTTTGTTTACGAATCTACCTAATTCAATAAAGAAAACATTTCTCGTGTTTGAATTAGGGAGTAGTGTCATTACAAAGGTAAAAGAATAAAAGATAGGTGTGAATAAAAAAAAGTTATTTTATTCTTCACACAATCAGTTCCAATTTTGAAAATGACACTTATGATGGAATTATACTTGTCTGTCGTGACGTGACATGACGCGTCATAACGGTATCGGTTTTATACATTTAGTATGGTGACGATTATATGAGTCTGTTGTGTTCTGTCATGATGCGATCTGACGTGATGCGTCAGAAGCGATCTCGTTTTTTGACTTAGAGGTGAAGGTGAGGGGCGCGGGGACGGCCACGTCTTGGCTAGTGTGTACGTACCACATGCTATATTGCTTTAAAATATCGTCATAAGGCGTCAGCACACAACTTTCGATGTGAACGCTTGCCATCACGGCAGAGAACATCACGACACAACACGCCTTACAAGTATAACTCCACCATTAAATTCAAAGATCATTGTTTACATTAATTTTAAGGTATTTACTTTAATTTAATCACTTAAAAATAAACAATGTGTCCTTAGAACGGGGTACCCCAGTAAGGTCACATTCTCTCTTATAAAAATATGTAAAAAAATAAATAATAATAAATAAAATAATTAACAAATTACATAGGTTCTTTCCCTTTTCGTATTATATTTAGAGCAACATAATTTGTATTAGCTATAAAATGTATTTTGTGTGGCAACCGATTTTGGAAAACTTAATCAAAACATAAACAATTACAATTTTGGAGTCGGCTATAGTACCACTATAGATCTCCTTAAGTGGTTCGCTACGTTTGTGAACTTGGCAGGGGTGCACGGGTTCATGCGGTGAAGTTCAAGAAGAAGATCTACTCACTACACACGGCTTAAGCCATTATTATGCAACGTTTCAATTCTGAATGGTGGTCTTACACCAGGGCGATACTGAGAGTATCTTCCACTCTAGAACGTGCCGAAAACAATATATCATTTATTATTTTTAATTAATTCATTGTGAAATAACTTGTGTAGTGAAGATCTTTTGAGTTTTCAACGCAGACTCTTTCGATGATCGCCTTGCACCGCAATGGAAGAAATGAATTACGTCCGTCATTCCTGGACACACTAACCGTCAGATTCCTACCCACCCCTCATGCCTTTTTCCTTCCTTATTTTTAATTAATTAATTGTGAAATAACACAATTAATCAAATGAAATTTGAGTTGACCATTCCAGGCGGACTCTTTCGATGATCGTCTTGTACCGCAATGGGAGGAATGAATTACGTCACTCATCACTGGACACACTAACCCTCAGATTCCTACCCACCCCTCATACCTTTTTCCTTTCTCTCCTTCCTTGCCCTAAAAAGACCCTCCACACAGTATCCCCAAAGATGAAATAGGTTTCGAGTATAAGCTAAGCTAATGTAAAATAAAATGTTAACAGCATTTTCAAAAATATAATAGGCCTGAATTCGGAAATAGCGTGCGTAGAATGGATGACGTAACTATAAAAATTGGTTAAAAAATGCAAGCGTTTGGATTCTGAACCCTTTACCTCAGGTCCCAGAGCGAAAATTACTTACTTACTTACTTTTAACTGACTTTACATAACAGTTCCCTAAAAAATAACAGTATTCTCTACAGCGTTTTCATCGGTAGATCGGAACGTTGGAATTCAAGAAATTCAGACCGGCCTTAAACATTATTTCAGTATAATAAAGATGGTACGATCAACCCTTCCTAGTTGTAAAATGTTATTTGTTTATAAATGGAAATACATTGCAGTCTGGCAACTTGGAAATGGATAATACTTCTCAGGATAACCAGAAAACATGATCGTTAGAAGCAGTTGCCATAATAAGATTACATTCTACTAACTCAATTTATGTCAATTACTTCCGTCACCTAGCATAGTCCATCGATAAGGATCGGTAAGATAATTGTCGGTAACTTCTCATCGTTCCCTAGGACAACTGCAGATCGCTAAAGTACAAACAACAGTTGATATCGAATATATTAGGGATACTTAGTCAATGTGAACTGTCACCTATTCGTTTGCCATCTGCAGTTGTTCTAGGGAAAGATGAGAAGTTACCGATAATTATCCTACCGATCCTTATCGATGGACTATGCTAGCACCCCAGGACAAAAATTAAACCATCGATAAATGCAATAAAACATTAAATTAGGGACACGGTATTATTTATTTATTTCTTCATGTCCTCTGTAAAACAATACAATATTTTTTTTAATTTTTATTTTATTTTATTTGTAACATATAATATTATTCACAATTATAATATCATTTCATTACATATCATTCATCAATTTTTTAGTTACCCAATTAAAAGAGAAATATTTTCGGGTATAACTGGGGAGCTAGTCTATGTACTTATGTTATACATTTAGAACTGCTTATATATAATATGTATAGTTACAAAATGGAAATAAAATACTTAAAAAAATACTGTAAGATATTACAAAATATTAAAATACACATTGAGGGACGTACTTGACGTACTTTAATCAGTGATTTCCGACATTATTTGAAATAAAAAATGCGAATGAAATATTGGTCTCTGAGGTTAGGGTTTATTTTCTTCATTCAGCCGAGTAACCAGACAAACCCTTACTCCCGGTCCTTACTGTTTAAATTCAACAGATTTTTTAAAATGTTTTAAGTAGAAAAATGAAAAAAAACCTTGACAATATTGCCGGAGACCAAAATTTTTAACAACTTTTTTTCTGTACACTTACTCTACAGGGTGTTAAGGAATGTATTTGACTTATTTTAACCAGTTTCCTGACTTTATTTGGAGTAAAAAATGTTAATGAAATTTGCTCTCTAAATATAATAGTATTTTTATACTGTAAAAATAATGGTAAATAAACTTGAAATCTTAGGCCTGTCGTTTAATGGAATTTAAGTAATTCATATAATTTCAAATTTAATTTTCGGGTTCTATGAAGGTTCTTTTGAAGTTTTGTTATCATTTCAGTTATTTGATATATATGCCAATAACAATATATTAATAGAACTTCAATAAAACCTTCACAGAACCTGGAAATTATCTTTGAAATTTGATGAATATGTATGCTTTTTTTTCAATTTAAATCACAAAAAACCCGGATTAGGTTTGGTTTGAGAAGCTGAGAGGTTACTCGGCTGAGTGACTGACATATGGTCACTCAGCCAATCACAGAATTATTTTTGGAGTTGTTTGTGGAGACCCAAACATTGTTAATTTTTATTACACCAAATAATACCAGGATTCACTGGTTAAAGTAAGTCAAGTACATCCCTTAACACCCTGTATAACGCTGTGAAAATCAATTCAGAAAATTAGTATACCTGTAGATGTTTCATCATTTTTAAAATCCTTTATAAAAGCAAAAGACAATGGGTTTTACCTGTAAATATTTACTTCAGATAAACGAGGTAACGTTTGACAAACATCAAATAAAATTAACGTCCCACTCCTCCCACCAAATAACTAAATCTTTGTTGAGACATCTTAACCTTGTCATTCTTATTCGACGCGAAGGTTTTAACATAAGTCTTATGAATCCTCGTAATTCCCTTAGCCTTCCCCCAACCACCGAACCTGTCTACCACCATACCCCGACATACATACCACATCACCTTACAGACAAGAAGTTACACTGCGGATGACATAAAATTATTATTATTATATTTTTTTTTTTTCACAAAATTTTCAGGAACGGGTTTAGTTTTTTCCCAGAGGAAAAACACTTTTCCATGTAAATGATCATCTAGTAAATCTACGTTATGCAAATGTGTTATATAAGTATAATTAATACAAAACAACACAAGAACAACACGTTAATCTACCAAACTATTAAATGGGAATATAATTCACCGTCTCCAGATATTTTCATATCAGAGGGTTCGGCTCTGTGGAATTCCTAATTTGACCGATAAATCCTACTGATCCCTCAATATAAATATTTAAAAAATCTTTCGTAATTCTACATGTATTTAAAATGACTGATCTGACTGATGAGAGAGCTAGGTATAATGCCAGTAGCCGAAATAACAAAAGGTAATATTTTTATAGTCTGAGAATGCCAAATTCTTTTAATTTCGTTTCATAAATCTGTATACTTTCTTATTTTTTCAGAAACAGATTTTTGAATATTACAGTAATTTGGAATAGCTACATCAATAATATAAGTTATTTTTTTAATTTTGTCATGTAAAACTATATCAGGTCTATTATGACCAATTGGTCTGTCTGTTAGTATAGTTTTATCATAGTAAATTTTAAAGAAATTATTTTCTAAAAATGAATTTGGTTCGTATTCATAATATGGTACTATATTATGACAGTCAATCAAGTTATGTTTAATTACCAAACTTTGGTGAATTATTTTTAAAACCTTATTGTGCCTAAATGTATACTCAGACGGCGCTAATATAGAACATCCTGATATAATGTGTTCTGTAGTTTCCGGAAAAGCCATACATTTTCTACATAAATCATCAATTTGATTTGGATCTTTGATAATATGCTTCCTATAATTTTTGGTATTAATGTCTCTATCTTGAATAGCAAGCATAAATCCTTCTATTTCTGCGCTCAACTCTCCAATACTCAACCATTTGTTTGACGAAAGTTTGTCAACATACGTTTGGTTGAGATAATTGAAGTGTTTTGCGTGAATAATTTTATTTGACCAGGAATCTAATAATTCCTGGTTGGTATTTATAAAAATGTTGGCATTCTCGTCGTATAAATTTAAAGGTGAAATATTTGTCTGCCTTGCAAATTATTTTATATTTCTTAAAATTTCTACCTGATTTTGTTTTAAAGAAGTTATTTTGACTATACCTCTACCTCCTAAATTTCTAGGTAAATTAATTCGTTCTATAGCTGAATTTGGATGATGACAATTACACTTTGTTAACGTAGTTCTAATTAATCGTTCTAAGCTATCTAAATATGTATTAGACCATTTAATTATACCAAATAAGTACGTTAATAGAGGTATTGCCCAACTATTTATTGCCTTTACTAAATTTTTAGCAGATAGATTGCATTTTAAAATTTTTCTTATCCTAGTTTGAAATTTAATCCTAATATCATTTTTAATACTAGTATGATCTAATCTATTCGATTGCGGGTATCCTAAGTATTTATAAACCTCATCCCCTGTCATACTTTTAATTTTGAAATTTCTAAATATACCCTCATCTCCATCTATAATTTTGCCTTTCTCTATATTCGTTCTACATTTATCTAAACCAAAAGTCATTTTAATATCATCTGAAAAAATTTTAACTACCTTAATCATTTTATATTATCCATATATAATAGATGCGAAATTCTACTACTCTCTCCTATATTTCCCTTAATTTTTATTCCAAACTTGCTTTTTATTAACATTTTAGATAGAGGATTTAATGCTAAGCAAAACCAAAGAGGACTCAACGAGTCTCCTTGAAAAATTCCTCTTTTTATTGAAATGCCCGGTATTACTATTTTCTTACCTTTTAAATTGATAAATAATTCTATATTCCAAAAAGAATATAATTATTTAGATTATTATTTAGATATATTAACTATATTATTTTTATATTTAACCTACTATTCTCTGGGTTCTACATAATTAAATTAGAATATTTTACTTCTATTCCACAAAAAACTATTATTTTTAACACAGTTTGTAAAATCCTGTATAATCGTATTAAATTATATGTAAATAAATTAATAATTAATAAAGTGTATTAGCTATTGAGTTACAAAATAACAATTTATTATTTTAACATATATAAAACAAATTTCTTTGTGTAAACCACTAATCACATGTTACAATATCTACATGTATCAAAACCATGAAATAATTTTTAATTTAAAAGTAATTTGTTTTATTTTATTAAAATGATGCCACAAAATAATTTTGCAAGTATTGAAGAAATATTTAAACATAGTTTGAAAATAAATTTTTAACACCATTTATTGAATTTATAAACCAATCAGTTTCGGTTCAGTAAACCGTTATATAAAAATTAAAGCTTTTTGAGCTCTTTGCATTTCGGGTGGAGATTTTCTGGGCTATTTGCATGTTACAACAAAAATCACGGTTTTAAGATCGCATTGTTTTATTAACTTTGTACATAACACTTTATAATCCTGAGTTTTAGAGATACCTACGGTTCACGGCGAGTTTATCGAAAACGAGTTCAACCTAACCTAGCCTTACCTAACCTAATCTAACCTAACCTAACCTCGCCTAACATAACAAGTGTGCAATATAGTTGTGAATGATGAATACTTGGAGTAGGTGGATGAGTTTGTATATTTGTGAAGTATGTTTACGAGAGATGGGAAGGCTGATAGGGATATTTTAAGAAGGGTTGTGTACAGGTAACTCCATTAATGGAGGATTGAACGCCGTTGGAGCCAACAAAAGTTGTTGACAGAAGCGAAGCTAGCAGTCCACAATGGAGTACTAGTACCTACCCTGATGTATGGCAGTGAAGCATGGGACTGGCAGAGAAAGGATGAAAGTAGACTGAATGCTGTAGAAACGAGATCCCTGAGGCGTATGTGTTGTAAAACCATGTATGATCGTGTGGCGAATGTGGAGATCCGAAAAGAATACAAGGTTGATAAATAGGAAAGGGACTCTTAGATGGTTTGGACATGTTGAGCGAATAAATGAAGAAAGGAATGTAAAGAGAATTTATGACGCGAATGTGAATGGTAGAAGAAGCCGAGGACGCCCAAGGAAGACGTGGCACGATCAAGTGAATCAGATACTTGAGTCGGGCCATGTCAAGAGTCAGAATAATAGAAGAGTATATATGAGAAGATGTATGAATGTGAATGAGGTAAGGAGTGTGTGCAAAGACCGAGTTGTTTGGCAGTCCGCCCTTTCTGCCTACCCATGCAGGAAAAAGGTGTTATGGTTAGTTAGTTAGTTAGTTACCAATCAAATAAAAAATCAAGAAAATACCTTAGTAAATAAATTCCTGCATTTTTACCTAAAACGAATTTGTATTTTTTTAAATTTTTTTATATAGTGAATACCTCACAAGAGTCCCAACTGCTCCCGCCTGGAGCCAGTGAGACTATGGCATCCCCAATTGGGGTATGTTATGAGGCTGAAGATAAGTGGGGAAGGGAAGGAGACGAGGAAGAGGAAGGTGGGGAAGTACCTGGCTATTCAGATCTAGTCACTAAACACGGCTAAAGCCATTTCAAGCAACGTTTCAATTCTGAATGGTGGTCTTACACCAGGGCGATACTAAGAGTATCTTCCACTATGGAACGTGCCGCAAATATATAATATATTATTTTAAATAATTAATTGTGAAATAACACAAATCAATTAAATAAAATTTATTTGCGCACGCCGGGTTCGAACCCGCGGCCTTCGGAATACGAGTCTAACGCCCTACCGCTGGACTACGCCGGCCGTCATTGTTGTATAATACTATTATAATATTATGTCTTTCAAAGTGATGAACCCCTCACATAACAACCTCATATAGACTAACAGCAGAACCTTCACCACCCCTATCATATCCCACCCCCTCTCCCACCCTCAGTGTTAATTATCTCATAATACGGGTGATTCCCACACGCACCACAATGTGAAGGGATGTTTTCACTTTTCGATTTCCTAAACGAATGAGTTTTTAACAAGGGGAAGGAAAGATTTCATATCTTCAAGGTGTGTTACAGGAGTGGTTGTTTTATTGTTTAATACATTCTTCATGTTTACTTTATTATAATTTTTATTATGAACCGTATTTAAATAAAAATCAGTTTATGATTAAATTGTAATCCTTTTGGCAGCAATCGACATAGTGCATGACTCTGAAGTCACTGTCACGCTCTGAAACAAATATATTCATACATATATTCACATAATATAAAACAGAAGTAACCTTCATAATCTTGTGTGTCCCTTAAATCTACTTGAACCGAAATCTGTAGAGCCTTTTTCACTGCATTTTCGAAGTATTTTCGATATATATGTTTGCGCCGGGAAATCGTCGTTCATGAATCGTGCACCCGTTTTGACTTTTGACAGGTGAGCAACCATAGAATTAGCATATATAGCTAAAACCATAGATTATAAATTTATATATATGCCATGGGTCACCCCAAGTGGTTTTCTACGTTTGGTAACATAACCTCAACAAGGATACCTAGGTTTATGGGGCGAGGTTTGTCCAGATCTTGGTGGCAGATGCGTCTACCCACTAACTGCTTGGAGATACTGGTTGTGGGAGACCTTTTGGCCTCTCCTTTGAATTTCGCATACACTGATAGACATCCGTCACACTTGGATACACTCACCCCCAGATTCCAGCCTACCACTAATACATTTTTATTTCCCAGAACTTCTTCTCCTTCATATCCAAAAAATATATTCCACACAGCATCCCCAAAGATGAAATAGGCCCGGAGGGGAATTATTATCCTCGTGACCTTCTTTACCACTCACGGTTCCTTACCGTTCCCTGTTGTCTGGAGCCAGTATTTTGTGAGGTTAAAGAGAGTTGGAAGGAAAAAAAATGGTTGGGAAATACCTTGCTATTCAGATTTGGTAACTTAACACGGTTAACCGCTTGGGCACATAAGCTTGTTTTCACGACATTTTAACATAGGTAGACATAGGAATGACGTATGCCCCGTACCTGAGTTACAAAGCATTTTCAAACAATGCAATTTTTAGATTTTTTTTTTTACATCGGTCTACACAGGAGACCCTGAGGAAAATAATTTCCCTCAGGGCCTATGTCATCTTTGGGGATGCTGTGTGAAGGGTATTTTTTAAGGAAATGAAGTTCTGGGAAGGAAAAAGGTATGAGGGTTGGGTAGAAATCTGAGGTTCAGTATGTTCAGATCATCCGCCGCCAAGACCTAGATAAACCTTACCCCATGAACCCGGGCACCCCTGCTAAATCACCAAACGTAGCGAACCACTTGGGGTGACCTATGGAAAAGGTGTTGGTTATCCAATAAATGGTTCCCGGGGCGGCGGTACCCATTCCCGCCTCCCAAATTATCCCATAAGCTTGTTTTCACGACAATTTAACGTAGGTAGACATAGGAATGACGTATGCCCCGTACCTGAGTTACAAAGCATTTTCAAACAATGCAATTTTTAGATTTTTTTTTTTACATAGGTCTACACAGGAGACCCAGAGGAAAATAATTTCCCTCAGGGCCTATGTCATCTTTGGGGATGCTGTGTGGAGGGTATTTTTAAGGAAAGGAAGTTCTGGGAAGGAAAAAGGTATGAGGGTTGGGTAGAAATCTGGGGTTCAGTATGTCCAGATCATCCGCCGCCAAGACCTAGATAAACCTTACCCCATGAACCCGGGCACCCCTGCTAAATCACCAAACGTAGCGAACCACTTGGGGAGACCTATGGCAGAGGTGTTGGTTATCAAATAAATGGTTCCCGGGGCGGCGGTACCCATTCCCGCCTCCCAAATAAAATTGTGAACAATTGTTTTTAGCAGTGCCATAAAGAGAAAATCTACCACCCTGAATCATGCGCCAAAAGGTTACTAGTAGATACTTGTTATTTTATTTGAACGAAATGTGAAATAACACAAATTTTTAAAAATAATTTATTTGCCAACCCCTAGATTCAAACCCGCGATCTTTGAAATGGAGAATGAATAATTTAGTAGATTGTTAATTCCAAGTAAATTGAAATTGTAGAGTTGGAGGTACGAATATTATTGGGTAGTCTCTACAATTTCCACGATGAAGCAAAACGTGTTAATAATTTTATTATTATTTAATATTACATTGATAAACTAAAGATTTGCTTTCATTATCTTAAATTTCAACCAGTCTACTGGTAAAATTAGCATAGTTATCGGAATAAATAGCTTTATCTTTTAAACTCTGTCTTAAATATTTTTTCAGAAGGTCAAAATATTTCCTCATTATACATTAGCTCCACACAGGAGCACCTATGTCATATTTGAACATGCTGTGTGGAAGGTTTTTTAAGTGAAAGGAAGGAGAGGAAGTCCTGGGAAGGAAAAAAGTTTGAGGGGTGGGAAGGAATCTGGGGATAAATGTGTCCAGGAGTGAAGGACATGTGAAGCCATCCCTCCCACTGTGGTGCAAGGCGACGGGTCGAGAGGGTCCGGCTGGAGAGATCAAAAGGTCTCCCTCACCCAGTCTCCTGATCCGGCCTGCCACACAGATGGTGGGCAGACGCATCCGCCCACCAAGTCCCGGACAAATCTAACCCCATGAACCCGGGCACTCTGATAAATCACCAAACGAATAAATTAAAAAAATCTTCCGAAAATTTGAACAAATTGGCCTGAGGGGTGAATAATGTTATTTATATTTAATTTAATACATTGAAAAACCAAATATTTCAATTAAATTGCTATAATTTCGATCAGCGTCGCGCGTCGTCTACCGGTGGGACAGATATCTGAATAAACTTGTGTATTCTTTAAACATCAATAAATACAAATTTCTAAAGTTAAGTTGGTGAACTACCAGCTAGATTATAAATAAAATACTAAAATGAATATAAATAGAACACTGCCGCCATCTATTGACAATTTGCGTAATCTTGTTTTGCCTCCATTGTCCCGCCATAACAAGCATTCGACCTTGTTTCTAATACGAATATCATAACTATACCCCATTCAAATAGTGCCAGCCGTTATTCGAGGCCTCGCTCATATTGTGGTTTAGATACAGGACGTATTTTGTTATACATGTTTTATTTCTTTTAATTTTATTTTCTAAACATCAAATAACACAAATGTCCACAGGTAAATTGGTGAACTGCCAACTAGATTATAACACTAGCGCCATCTATTGACAATTTGCGTAATCTTATTTCGCTTCCATTGTCCCGCCATAACAAGCATTCGACCTTGTTTATGATACATCATAACTATATCCCATTCAAACAGTGCTAGCCGTTAGACTAGGCCTCGCTCATGTTGTGGTTGAGATACAGGGCTTAATATAGCTGTAAGTCATAGTACTAGTAAAGCAATATTGTGTAAATACCCACTCGGTCTTAAAATAAGTGTAGTTTTTAGTTGTAAGTCATTAGCTATAAATCTTTGTTATAAGCAATTTGTAATATACATATAGGTTAAATGTATAAATGAATTTGTAAAGCGCCCTTGAGGTGATTTTCTCACGAAAATGGCGCTATAAAAATCATCCAAACATTATTATTATTATTATTTTGTTATATATATATTTTACAAATGAATAATTTCTTTGTTTAAAACCACTTTATGTATAAAATCACAAATACAGAGGTTTTAACCAAAACACTTTTAATTTATAATGTTGAGCCACAAAGTGTTCGCTTTCTTTGATAATACACATTAAACTTTTAGGGTAAATATTTTTTTTTGATTTATTGTGTTTTTACAAATTAATATTCTGTGGAGATTTGGTAAATAAACAGTGATTTAACAATGATATTATTGCTCCGTGACTTTTTTGCGTGTATGTGAGGAAAAGCTGTCGTTACTTGAAAATCCACATCTACGTCAGCATTCCACACCCTACCCTCAAAAACTCAGATGGAAAAGCTGTCCTCGCTTGAGAATCCACATCTATGTCTGCATGGTCATGACGACCGTCCGTGGTCGAGTGGTAAGACACTTGACTCCCATTCGGAAGGTCGCGGGTTCGAACCCGGCGTGCGCAAATAAATTTTATTTGATTAATTTGTGTTATGTCACAATTAATTAATAAAAATAATAAATGTTATTTTGCGGCACGTTCCAGAGTGGAAGATACTCTCAGTGTCGCCCTGGTGTAAGACCACCATTCAGAATTAAAACGTTGCTTAATAATGGCTTTAGCCGTGTTTAGTGACTAGATCTGAATAGCCAGGTACTTTCCCACCTTCCTCTTCCCCATCTACTTACCTTCCCCACTTACCTTCAGCTTCACAACATACTCCAATTGGGGATGCCATAGTCTCACTGGCTCCAGAAGGGAGCAGTTGGGACTCTTGTGAGGTGTTCACTATAAAAAAAAAAAAATCCCACATCCCGCACTTAAAAACTAACTATACACACACATGACTCATTTTCACAAAAATAATTTTAAGCACATGTATGGGCACAAAACAATATAAAATAGGTATTTTCAGACGCTGGTATTTAACATTTTCCTCAGGACAATTTAATAAAGACAATAGAAAATATTATATCAAAATTGTAAATACAATTACAAGATTTTTTTATTATTTTTTATATTTTCAGAATGTATGTAGTTATTATTTCTTTATTTTATTTATCTTTTTTTAACTCTATTTTATGATGTACCAACATATTACTTTTACTTTATTTAATTTTAACTTATCAATTTATTTTGAATTATTTTTTATTTGGAAATGTTTATTTACTTACAAAATAATTATTTTTACGATTTTTTTTTTTTTATCTATTCCACTTTATCTTTTCTTTTCATTTATATTATTTGAGTATAATAAAATGTACTATTTAAAAATATATTTATAATAAAGCTTTATACATACACTCCAAAAACACTCAAATAAATTCGAAAAAAATATCTTCCAATTTCTTTGAATTCAAGTAAAAAAATATATGTAAATGTATTGATGCCAAAACTCACAGTACACGAGATTTTTTTTTTTTGCAAAACATACATCTAATTTTTTACATTAATTTATAGGTTCAACTACCTGACTTATCACGAGCTACTCTACTTTCTACAACAAATTGACAAAAATATTGTGAAAACCAATATAGAACCTCATCAAAGAGCGGTATTTTGAAATTTTTATTTCTGTAGAGTTTCTAGGTTGGCAATTCGATTCCGTATGATCTTTAACATGCCAATTTTATTGCCGAAAATTAGACAAGTCGAAGTTAAAACTAATTGTAATATTAATGAAAATTGAAAATTAATATAAATTATTTCAGCATCCTGTATGGCTCTATTAAGTGACTTACGCCAATATCAAATTTGGTAGTTTCGCCGATGGCTTTACATACATGTCGATTCTGATCACAGGCAAAATAGTCAACCGTATAGTAATTATTACTAGGCAGCCGTTACAAGTACTTTCGACATCATTGTTACAAGTTCATTGGCAGTTGGCATCACGCGAAGGGTTTTATACTTAATATAATATATGAGGGAGTGATAAAATTATTGATAAGTCCAGCATCGATTGATGATACATATTTATCACTGAATATATCATAACTGGCTTTATATAATGATTTAAATTAATGAATGACACTCACCCGACCTGTTACTCGTAATCCTAGAATATATATTTTTTTTTTTTTTTACATAAACTTCACAGGAGGCCCTAAGGAAAATATTTTCTTTCAAGGCCTGTGTCATCTTTGGGGATGCAGTGTGGAGGGTCTTTTCGTGGAACGAGGTATTTTAAAATGCGTCATGAGTCTTGTAGCTGTTGAACTCAAGAACGGATCGTAAGAACGACCTATTCTCATTTGATAAATGACAATCGTGTATAAATGTTAAGGGGTGCGTTTAGCGTGTTTCTCGGCTGTCATAACGCTGGTTTCTCAAAGCATCTTCCATTGAATTACCGGTAGAACAAAAACAGCCTTCCCACCTACTGCCTGTGCTCTAAAGATTGCAATCCGTTATTTAAAACAAGAGAATCTATCAAACGACCCGCCTGCACAGAGTCGAGGATTTTTTCAAGAATTTTAGTGATCCAGACCAGAGGTGGCTACCAAATTCAACGGTGAGGCGCACTTGTGATTTGAACAGGATTAGCAGTTGTGTACTATAAAAGTATCTTCTGGTCCTGCAGAGTAGGCCCAGCTTCTGATAGGCTAACTTGACTCGATGGAACCTCCGTTCCTGAGCTGGTCACTTAGAGTTACACCAAGCATTTCAAAGGAAGCAAATGAGTAACATATCTTTGTGTTCACTATTCTTAATAAATAAATATAATTGAAATACATATAAATATTATATTAGAGCTCAACTTATGGAGTAGTAGAATAATAATGAATAATTGTATAACTTTGCATAATGTAATCACTTGTAATGTTAAAGATTTTTTCTTGTAAATAAAAAATAATAATAAAAAAAAAAAAAATACAAAATACAAAATAAATTAAAAAAAATAACAATATTTTATATTCCTACGAAAATTCCTTATTTTTCCTAAACATTTTGAAAAAAAAAATTAAGAAGTCTGTTAAAAATTAAAAATAAATAAAAACATCACGCGCTAAAACGTTAAAATTAGTAAACTCAAAGCAAGTAATTCAATTGCTTCGAGTGTAAACCTTTCGTGGTTTTAAAGCGTACCGCAAGGCTGTGTTTAACCCTAACCACCCTTCCCACCACCCACCCACCCCCTAACACTCCCGCAGAGCTTTCCCACCCCCATTAGCTAAGCTTTATTCGATATAGATAGGCTAGCGATAACAGCTTTACAACAAGAGACAGTCGTTATTAACACGAACCGAATGATTGTGTTATTGTGATATTGTGCTATTGTAGGTTCAATTTTCTGTAGATTGTTGTAATCTAGTTCTTGTAATATACTTGTAGTTCATATAATATAATGTGAAAATAAGGGTTAAATTTTGTGAAAAGATTATAAGTTCAGGGTGAAAAGTTTTGCCATTTTAATAAACCATGCATTCAGAAAAAATGTAAACAAATTGTTACTATATTGAACTTTGAACACAATTCTTTGTTTTACCATACTACTGAGACCGCAACGGGCGTTATCGAAACAGCTCGGCAGGCCAAAATGGTGACATGAGCGAGACGGATTACACCTATAACGGCAATCACATGTTGGAGCAGTGCAGATATTTTACTCATCCCGTGCATCAGTAGGCAAGTAAATTTTGCACAACTTTGATCACCTAATCCAAAGCGTCTGGAATGAATTCGTTTAGGAATACTATTGTACATTGTTGGCGCTCCAACATTCATACATTGGTACTCTTGCAATATGTTAAACATATATTTTTCTTAAATTAAAACAAATAACTTTGTTTAAACCACTAATATAATCACAATTACCTACATGTTTCAAAACCGATGGTTTCTTCGTCAGGGTAGTAATGACATTAGTAACAAAATAAACAAACAAGTATAGACTAAAAAGAACTATGGACAAAAATATTTTAGAGAGAGGTGATTAATTAATAAAAAATATTATTATTATCATTACTACCCTGACGAAGAAACCATCGGTTTTGAAACATGTAGGTAATTGTGATTATATTAGTGGTTTAAACAAAGTTATTTGTTTTAATTTAATTCAAAATGATGCCACAAAGTGATTTTGCGAAGTTTGAAGAAGAAATATATTTTTCTTTTTAATTAATGAAGACAGAGAAAGATAGAGAAACTCAATCTAAATCTGAAACAGAAAAATCAGAAAAAAAATCGAGTCACATCTGGGACCCGAACCCAGGACCTTAGGCTTTCCGGGCAGATGCTCTAACCACTAAGCTACTGTGTCCCTATTCGATTCGGTCACATTTAACTGTATACTTCGACTGAGAACTACCAATATTATCATCATTTTCTTAACGCATATTTTATTAGCTGCTATCTTTACGTATGATTTTTCTGTTTCAGATTTAGATTGAGTTTCTCTAATATTGCCTTCATTAATTAAAATGTTATAATTTGAGGTTTTACCTATTAAGTTAAAAATAAAAATATTTTCTTATCGAAGAAGAAGATAACAATAATAATGAAAACGAAAATATGAAAAAGAACAAGACAATTTATATTTTCGTTTAGATTATTATTGCTATCTTCTTCTTTAATGATATATTACATTGATGGGAATAAATAATCTTCAAAAGTTATAAAAAGAGAGTTGTTCCAATAAATCTTTTATATATTATATTTGCTGCCAGTGGTTGCGTTCAATAGTTGTTTTTTTAAATTAATTGTGCTTCTATGCTCTTTAAACATTTAGTTAATTTAATTAATAATTTATATAATGTAATTATTTAATATTCTAAAATCATTTTTATATTTAATTTTAGATAATTGTTTTTTACGATATTTTTTAATTAATTAATCACCTCTCTACAATATTTTTGTCCATAGTTATTTTTAGTCTATACTTGTTTGTTTCTTTTGTTATTTAATGTCATTACTACCCTGACGTTTCAAAACGCGTAGGTAATTGTGATTATATAATAGTGGTTGATACAAAGTTATTTGTTTTATTTAATTAAAAATGACGCCACAAAGTTATTTTGCGAAGTTTGAAGAAATAATTTAGTTAATGTCTTAAGTAAAGTTCTTTATTTCCTTTACCGAATTAAGCAGCCACATGCAAAATAATAACAAAGAAAATATTATCAATATATTTTAATTCACCCCTTTACTATAACTCTTTCAAGGTGTAGTAGGTACTAGGTACCACGTTTTTCATCGTTACAAAATACCGTACTACCGTAATAATTAACGGTATTGTTTGAGATTATCGTAAAGTAAAACATGCTGTTTGAAAGGGTTAATGTATGGATTTGTAGAAGCTATAACACGTCAAATAATTGCTTTACCTTTAGTATTGTGTACAATGTGAAGTTTTATTTTTCGTTGTTTGACGACGCAGATTCACAGGTTCATAGCCAGATCGTAGATGCTAGCGCTCAATGCATTTGGGGAACTAGATGAAATCTACTTTTTATGTCGGTTCCTCATTGCTGAGAATCGTGACCCCTATTTCAATTACCACGGTGGACAAGGCTTCTTCACTCTTCACGGTTCTACGCTGCGTAGAGAGCCGAGGACATCGACAGTGATAATTGGTCACTCCAGCGCATTGGTCACCTTCCTCTGATGCTCATTCTGCCTTCCATATTGCCTATGAGTTCTCCGAGTTGGAGTCGTAAGTTTGGCGAGCAACACATCCAAAGTATTTTAAGATACGTTGTAGGTAGATAGTTGAAAGCCTATTGCGGATGCCTAGCTCTTCCAGGATGGACACTGGACACATTTATGCGTCTTGCTGTTCATGGAATCCCAAGTATTTTTTCCAGCACCACATGTCAAGGGCATCTATCTGCTTTCTTTCGCTGGCTCTAAATGTCTTGTTTCAATAGGATATTTTCATAAACGAAGGATTCTGTTAAAAATGTACGGATATGGAATGAAATATAAAGATCATTTTATTTAGTGTTGAAATAACTTTAGGACATTAATCCATTATACCCATGTTCCTTACCAAATATTCCTTCCTTCTGATTCCCTTCCTTTCACATCAAAAGAAGATGATTTAAAAGCACTTGAAAAAATAACACTTTTGGACTTCCTTGTTTTGAATAAAAACATTCAGTTGTTATCTTTGAAAAACTCGATCGGGCTTGTACAAGCATTTCGCAAATCTCGCAAATAACAATAATATAAATATATTATAATTGTCGTGAAGACCATCGGGTCATCATCATTGGAAAGTGATCGTGAAAGAAAAGCTGGGAGCTGTCACCTCATCATTAAGGTAAGGGCCATTCCTATCGTTTCCTTCCCCCCTTGTCGATTTAAAAACACAATCTTATACACTCGTAATTTTGCCACATTATTTAGTTTTACAGTCCACACGGTGTCATCGGACACTTAAAATTTTGATCCTTGTAGCCGGATATAAATCACATTCCCGCTAAATTACATCTTGTTGTTTTTTAGCAAAAAATTCGCCAAATTGAATATCGTTTCAATTCAAATGATTGTGTTTTTAAACTCGCATCCTTTCAATTCCATTCCTGTCGTAAAGCTATTTCAACAATAATTCATTATTACGCATAAAGATTAATAATTAATTAATCATATTGACATGATTTTTCCTATCGTTTCCTTCCCCCCTTGTCGATTTAAAAATACAATCTTATACACTCGTAATTTCGCCACATAATTTAGTTTTACAGTCCACACGGTGTCATCGGACACTTAACACATTTTTCTGATTTGAACCATCGTACTAAAAATGTTTGTTTTTTATTTTTTCATTCAAATTTATTTTATTTTGAGCGTTTTTAACATTTTAAAAACGCTCAAAAACTTACAAAACTAAAACGGCCCGTGATTGCCAACGACGCTAAACGCATTGTAAATGTCGTTTTGGCGGGATTACAAAAATGGTCAACTTATACTCGATGTAGAAAATTTATTGGTCAACATAAAAATAAAATAAAAATGCCATAATAATCGTAATTTTTTGCTTAATTTTTTTAAGCCTTAAAAAACGTGGAAAATCCCTATTGTGGCAAAAATCAATGCTTGATTGAATTTTATTTTGGTGGTCTTCGTTATGCCTCTGTCCCTACACATCTTTGAAATTTACTCATGTCGCCTTTTGTCAAGATTTTTTTTTCTTTTAACTTTTGTTTTACAAATTCATTGTGATTTCATAACCCACTGGCTCCGGGTAGTCGTTTCTCTTGTGCGGTGTTTATTATAGCAAATTTCAAAACACAAACAAAATAATGATATTGATTTTGACACCCATTAACCTACTACGTAAACATTTACCATAGCTGATTTGATAGCGTTAATGAGATCACGATCGCTAAGACGACACCAAAGACGAGGTCATTATCATTATTTTAACACTATAAACGAGGCCAACATATATAATAAATTTGACTCAATACATGAGGTCACTATAGGCATATGATGATACCATAAAACAAACCCATGATAGATAATTTCAAACCATAAAAACCGTTTGCAAAAACGTTATCGTGGTCTATTATATAAATCTGCTACTTGGCTTCGTACACTGTCTGATTATTTATCTCAAGAGCGATTGACCAGCAGCTGAGAATAAAGTTTAAAAATGCTTGAAACTGTACAGGAGGTTCCAATGAGAAAGATCGATTATTTCCCGTATCAAATTTTTAAAATAAAAAATTTAATATCGATTTATTTCATTCAAAACTTCCTCTAATATATACCTACATTCAAGTAAGCAATAAAAATGCTCAAAAAGCACGATGATAAATCATTAAAAACAGTGTATTTCTTGTAAGTATCGTCCTTCCTCTGCTAAATCCATGCCCCATTGTAACCCCGCTTTCCGTAATAGACTTCTAATTTGGAACTGGTGCATTATTAATACAATGGTGGGGGAAAATTTACCCTCTCCCGGAACCCAGTACTTGAAAATGAAATCTGACAATTATCAGGCGATAGATTGCAACAGTGAACACGAGAAATTGTTGCAAAATTGCATTGCAAAATATTGCACGATCTCTGAAAATCTCTCGCCCTGCATGCCACCTATAGTCCCAAAAAACCATTGTGGATAAATAAGAGAGGCTCCTCTGGATAGCTCTCTAGAAGGTATGTGGAAACTTGAGTGGTAATCCGCTGACGTGAGAAATGCCAGTCTCGTAAAAGACCCCACTGAGAGTCAGCTTTGATATTCACAGTGTCGTAAAAACGGGTCCTCCGTCAATTGGATGTCTAAGGTGCTTCCACAGCCGTTGTGTGTACATGATGCATAGGTGGGGCCTTTCCCTTTATGGTACAAAGTCCCCTTGCAGTGCCCTCAAACCTGAAAATTGTTATTTTGCGGTTTATCTTTCAAAGTTATCCCATAAGAAATATTAAATTTCTTTAATTGTGTCATCTTCAAACAGTTTGGGGGAGGGTCTGTGGATCTGGACCTAAGACTGTTAAGGCTTGGAATAAACTCTCTCCGAAACTAACACCCGTATGCATAGTCGGTTCCTCGAGATTTCCTCCACTCGACTGTGACTCGACTCAACCTCAAGGATAAAATCGGTATGCAGAACTGAAAAAACTGTCCTCGACTTGAGCAAATTCCTCAGTCGAGTCGAGTAATGAACTGTCAAACTCAAGGTACGTCGCGATCTACCTTGAGGCCTCCTCAAAGCTTGTTAACAGCGCTTTCCACATTATTTCTGAGGTTAATTAGCGTAATGAATAATTTCCATAATTTTATTGACCACTTTTATGAAGATTTGTACCAATATCGTCCTACAAAGCGGTATTTACGGGATGCAGAAAATCCGCTGGAATATTTTGATGATGTGTACTTCCGAGAAGAAGATTTCGATTTAGAAAAGATACAATATTAAATAACCAATAACCAATAACCGAGGTCTTCCAATACCGCCTCTGTTGCAGCTTCTCATAGCAGTCCAATTTGGGAGGCGAGTATGGGTACCTCAACTCGCCTTACTGGAGGTTCCTCACTGGAGGGTGAAGCCGTAACTGAACATACTGATTTCAAGGGAGTTTTTAAGATTTCCTTGAGGTGACCTCGACTAAGGTCGAGTGGAGGAGGTCTCGAGGAACCGACTATGCATATGGGTGTAAGACTCATAACAAGCCCAAAATAATTCAGGTCCAAACTAAAAACTTACCCTTTTGGCTCTAATACCCTTAAGAGGAAGTTACAAGCCAAATTGTATGTATTATAAGCGTGCTTCTATCGCCACAAATATACGTAATATGCTTAAAAATCACTTGGCTAAGGAGTCTTGTATTCACGTCTTCAAGTGTAAAAGTGGTACTTATTTATTTTGTGAATAATTTTATAAGAAATAAAAAAGTTAATAAGTGGAAACTGTCACAGATAATTTAAAATTAAATAATAAAAAAATGTTTCTTAAACCTATGCGTTAACACCTTCCTAATGAAAAAATTTCATGCTTGTATTTTTTATGAAGTAATATAAATCGTAGATATGTCATTATGTAAACTGATTCCTAGTGATATGATATATAAAATAGTGATTTAGCATTAATATTCTCCTTAAATTAAATATACCTACCTGCAAGTAGCATTTTTGTATTGTTTATGATATATATCACACTTTTTTTATTGAATTTAAATTACTCGAAATCTTATAATATCTCTAATATGTCTCTTACCGAGGGATGAATCATATTTAGGAAGATAAATTCAAATTACTTGTACTAGTACCGCCGTATAATGATAAAATTAGCTTTTTCTTTCCTAAACAAGAACATAATTATAGGTGTATTGTTAAAACAAATGCTAGAATTAAATAGTAGCATTTCTAATGATTTTTACATGTGATCCCAATGCGTGCGAACTGTATCCGAAAAAGCTCTTTCCATTAAGCTACGTCGGTTTATCTCTTACCCGCCAAATAATTTAATATATATTAGTGTTTTATTCAATAATTACTGCTTATTACATTTTTTCACCTGCAAACAACCAACTTTTTTATTTTATATGAGAAAGACATTGTTAGTGCTAAATCTCCCACTAGGTGGCGTCGAGACAAATTATGTCTACATTTTTTTGGTGAAATACTTTTAACTCGTCAATTATTATTATTTTTTTTAAATTGATAAACTAATGTTTAAGACAAGATTTTTTATGCATGGCACAAAAGGTAACAATTATTATAAGCAATAACTATTAGCCTGAAAAACTCATCCACATTGAAAAAAATCTCCCTTAGAAAAGATACATGCGGGTCGCGGGACTCGAACCCTTTCTCGGGAGATTTTTTTATTGTTTTTTATTATATTTTTTTTATTTAATAATTTTTTAAATGTTACAATATTATAATTTTTTTAAACTACCATAGTACGCTGCGGATGAGTGTTTCAGGCTAATAATTATTGCTTATAATAATTGTTACCCTTTGTGCAATGCATAATAAATCTGGTCTTAAACATTAGTTTATCAATTTAAAAAATAATTATAATTATACATAGTAGCATTTCTAATATTTTTTACATGTGATCCCAATGCGTGCGAACTGTATCCGAAAAAGCTCTGTCCATTAAGCTACGTCGGCTTATCTCTTACCCGCCAAATAATTCAATATACATTAGTGTTTTATTCAACAATTACTGCTTATTACATTTTTTCACCTGCAAACAACCAACTTTTTTATTTTATCTGAGAAAGGCATTGTAAGTGCTAAATCTCCCACTAGGTGGCGTCGAGACAAATTATATCTACATTTTTTTGGTGAAATACTTTTAACTCGTCAATTATTATTATTTTTTTTAAATTGATAAACTAATATTTAAGACAAGATTTTTTATGCATGGCACAAAAGGTAACAATTATTATAAGCAATAATTATTAGCCTGAAAAACTCATCCACATTGAAAAAAATCTCCCTTAGAAAAGATACATGCGGGTCGCGGGACTCGAACCCTTTCTCGGGAGATTTTTTTATTGTTTTTTATTATATTTTTTTTATTTAATAATTTTTTAAATGTTACAATATTATACTTTTTTTTAACTACCATAGTACGCTGCGGATGAGTGTTTCAGGCTAATAATTATTGCTTATAATAATTGTTACCCTTTGTGCAATGCATAAAAAATCTTGTCTTAAACATTAGTTTATCAATTTAAAAAATAATTATAATTATACAACAGTATAATTATTGTTATATAATTATATAATGTTTACTTTTGGATTGTACACAACCTTACTTGTGTAGAAACGTTACATCTCTTGGTCTTTTAGCAATTATCAAGGTACACGATTATTATTTGAAGCCCTTATACAAATGCCATGAGCTGGAAACACCTAAAATAATAATTGTTATTACGACCACCTGTTGAAGGAGATTAATCGAACCTCTTCTTCTGTAATATCTCGCTCCATTTCTCTGTTGATACGTGCTTTGCTTTTGGGAATTAGATCACTTTACCATCTTATTTTTTGAAATAAAATATTATATTTTTTATTTGGATTATGGGTACTTACTCTAACAACGTGGCAGAATAAAACATAAAACATGTTGAGTGTTGTTTTATCCTAAGTTTAATATTTAACTTTATTTTTTGCTTATCATTTTATATTTAATTCATTTTTTCAAACTTCCGTCTGTAGACTCTTTTACCTTTAATTCGCCGTCCGTGTCACCTTCGTTTATTTATGTTATCTTTTGTATTTGGTATTTCTGTCAAGTCATTATCTAATATTATTGTCATTATCGAGTCATTCTCTAATATTATTGTCATTATCGAGTCATTCTCTAATATTATTGTCATTATCGTTTTAACAAAACTTGTATCTCATTCCACATTTTTGAGCCCCAGAGCTCGGAACTCGAATTAATCACATATTGCAATTCAATTTTACAAATGCAATAATAACAACAAATGCTGTTATTTTTCTCTATGTTTTAAGGCACTTTTACTCTTTTACTTTTACTCTTTTTATACCTAAAAATAAACTAAATTCTTAAATCTCCTATAAACCATAAAATTATAATAAATTCAATATTATACCCACGCTCAGGCATTTGCCTTTGTGGGATTTTTTTATTCATACAACATTGTATTTAAGTTTGTTATATACCTTTTATTATTTTATGTACCATTGTATCAAAAATTTTTCAAAAAAAAAAAAAAAATAATAATTAAACGCAATAAAATCAAATTCAGTACAAACATAAGTCTTCTTCTTCCTTGCACTGTCCCAACTCATTGCCTAGGTAGGCTGCTGGGGTCGGCTCTCCTCGTTCTCAGGTTGAAGCTTCTTCGGTTCTGGGTATTCCTCCAGGCCGTTTCTACTTTGGATTTTGGAGCATTGGATCATCCAGTAGTTCTTTGGTCTTCCTCTGGATGACTGTCGATGAAGCTCTATAGACATTGCCTGCCTCACTGTGTGGTCTGGTGGTCTACGTTTTATGTAACCATACCATATTAACTGTCGTTGTCACAAACATAAGTGTTTTTACTTAAACGGATAGGAGGTTCGAGGAAATATCAAAATCTCTCTCTGTGCGCGTCCCCTCGAATAGAAAATAAAGGAAGTTAACAGAAGCAGCCCATCTTAAAACAACTGTCGGCAGATTTCCCAGAGACCATCCAAGGGACCGTAAAAAATAAACTAATCGAAATAGGTTAATATGTAGCGATTCATTGCCACCTACTTATGTAGCCACTCGCAATGTTTAGTACTGCGCGCCTACTGACCACCTTCTGGAGAGAGCTCGGTTCTACGACACACAATACGTAGGGCTGCGCTGAAATTTCGGGAATCTTCCAGCGTGTGCACGATTTCGCCTGCCGTTCTCGTACCAGGCTCGGCCCTATATAAGGGCTCGAGCAAGTCAAATCCAGTCAGTCGTTCTCACACAGTCTTTAAGTCGTTCTTACTTAGTCTTCTCGGCCACAGACCAGCGGCATAATAACTCAACTTCGCAATCTGCGGTTCGTGTCGGAATATTACTACGATTGTAAATACTCTCTTCATTTGTATATAGTGCATAATGTAAATACTGTAAATACTACAATCATCATCATCATCCTCCAGTGTTAATATTTCGACCAGCACGCGCGGAGATATCACGACTCACCGATATCTCCTCAATCAACCGGAGGCCCACAAATCTCCTCACATAGGAGTCACGCTTCCTGCCTCCAAAAATGTACTTTTTGTATTTCTTTGGCATAAATATGTAACAATTTCTAAACATTTTGTTTCAAAGGGATTTATTCACAGCGTACATTTTATACTTAATTTTATATGTTTGCTACCGGTCATAAAATCCATTTAAATGGAATATTTTTCAACACATCGAAAATTAAAAAAAATGTTTTTGAAAGGTTACGAAATTTTTAATGTTTCTTTATTCATTGTATAGTTTGTTACAATTGAGGATTTTTCGACCACCATGCTAGGCACATGCCCGTGTTATGGTAGCTGATTTTCTATACAGTACATTAAAATAATATGCAATATAAGGAATGTGAGAGAATATAAAAAAAAAATATAAAATTAAAGAAATTTAAAGAATATAAAAGAATGTAAATGACTTTAGAGTAATATAAAAGAGTATGGAAGAAAATAGTAGAATATAAAATAATATGTAAAGTATATATGTTTTAATTATTACAGACGGCCTCCGTGGTCGAGGGGTAAGGTTCTCGACTCGAAAACCGAAATTTTATTTGATTAATTTGAGTTAATTTCACAATTAATTAATTTAAAATTATGTATAGTATATTTGAAAAGAAGATACTATTAGTAACGCCCTGATGTAAGACTACCATTCAGAATTGAAACGTTGCTTGAAATGGCTTTAGCCGTGTTTGGTGTCCATATCTGAATAGCCAGGTACTTCCTCAAGTTCCTCTTCCCTATCTCCTTCCCCTCTTCACTACCGCCTCACAACATACCCCAATTAGGAATTTCTGACACAGAAAAATTAGCCCAGTGATCAGAGCAGCAGGCTGGAAAGCCGAAGGTCCTGAGTTCGGGTCCCAGATGTGACCTGATCTTTTTCTGATTTTTCTGTTTTATTAATTAAAATAATTAAAATAAAAAATATGTTTTTTTCTTGACTTGCTAGATGCTTCCCATTCCCCATCTCCTCCCCTTTCCCACGCTCTCCAGCTTCACAGCATAACCCAATTTCAGACACGGTTTGGACTCTTGTGCGAAAAATAAGTAGTTTTGAAATTTAGAAAACAACTTTCCCCAAAATTCGGAATTTTTCACGAAACATTTCTGTTAATTCACCAAATTTCTTATCAATTAACTTAATAATAAAATTTTATTAATATCATTTGAATAGCTTAACATAAATATACGTAACTTAATTTAAAATAACGTACCGTGTTATGTTTATATCGTGTTTATTGCCTTACCGTACTACGATAAATATCTGGCTGTATCGTGGAATTTACATAGGCCAGTAATTTCACAGGCACTTAGAATAAATATACAGGTCACTTAAATTATAAGGCAAAAATAAGGAAGGTCACAATTTTTTTTTGATCAGCGTGCGAATATCCAGTGATGTTGTCGCTGAATAGATTATGCCTAGAAGTGACCGGTTAGTAGTCGAATGGATAAATGCGTTGGGTTCCCATCCACGCGATATCGAAAATAATCCTTCAGCCCCATGACATCTTTGGAGATGCTGTGTGGTAGATCTTTAGGATAACTAACGCCTCTGCCATAGGTCATTCCAAGTATTTCGCTACGTAAGGGTGTAAATAATTAAACCAATTTGTGAAAATATCATATGTGAGTCACGGAAATAACAAGATGTCGACCCCTTGGAATAACAAGGTTCCATCTGTCGCTTTAACGTCATGCGATAATGAACTCTGAGGTAGCTTACCATAGATCCCATAACCACGTGACGTTTCCGCAACAGATGAAACCTTGTTATTCTAAAGGGTCGATGTTCCAATCGCCTATTTTTAAATTCTGCGATGTTATCTTTGGTTCCAGGTTAAAATTACAACCAGCCTATAAAATAACAAATGTTCAAGACGAAGCCGGAAAAGGCTATTATTTGTGGCAGTGAAATAAAGCCTGTGCTTTTACTTCCGCCTAATACCGCATGAAGTCCGGATATTAAATTCGCAATTACTAATTACAATTCACTTTTATCTGGATAACACGAAATTTGTTGTATTTAAAGGATCGAGAAAACCAACTCACTTTTCTCAGAAAGTTGCTGAGAATAATAACAAACCGATAATAACGATTTGTGTTTTTAACCTTTTAACCTCATAATAATAATAATGTTCGGATAATTTATATAGCAGCGTTTTTGTGAGAAAATCACATCAAAGGCGGTGTACAACTTCGTTAATACATTGAATATATACATTATAACTAAGATTGATAACTGTGACTTAAAACTAAAACTTATCTAGTGACATAAAAGTAAGACTTATTAGTGACTTAAAACTATACATATTTAAATGACCAAGTGGGTATTTACTCGTATTACGACTTACTTAAAAATTACATATATTTACGACTATGTAACAAACTTACTTATATTTAGAAACAGATATTTTTTTAATGACGAATTAAAACACTTTGTTTTTACCACGAAAATCTTTATTTTAACACATCGACATGTTTCGAGAACATGGTGCCACAAAGTGAATTTGCAAAATTTTAAGAAAATATATTTTTTTAATTACTGCCCGTGCTGTCAGTGGTGAGTTATGAAAAAATATTACATAAAGAAGAATATGCTTATTAAATTGTTATAACATAAAATGGAGAATGATAATCTGGCAAATCCCATGGACTGAGTAATGAAATACTACTGAAAAAATATGGTCATTATTCCGGATACGAATTCAAAACTCCCTGAAAACTTTCCAGGTAAAACTAACAAATGATTGAGCAAATACAGACATTGGCACATTTTTAGCAGTTGACTGGGTGTGAGCTAAAATGTTTGGACAGGACACTGCTATTTTCGTAATTCCTATGATAGCATATTTCGTAAAGACGCTTTTTTTTATTTTTCGTCTCTCTGTACATTTATTTTCTGCATTCCGTTTCCGTTTTAAGATAGTGGCCGCTTCATCCGTTTAGTATGTATTATTTTTTCAAATGTAAAAACGTAATTTGGACTTTCGTGTTACGATCTTTTCAATATTAAGTATTTAAGAATCTATTTACAACGAATCTAACAATGGCAGAGTACAAATTTGGTTTTGATTTATTAAATAAGAGAAAATTAGAAACATACATTTTGGACGCGAGGTCTACTGTTCACAGTTGAGGAAAAACTATTTCGGTATTATCAAATGCCGAAAATCGGAATAATATTCACACATAACTAGGCAACTTCACAAAAAATGATTTTTTATTGGCAATTGTATCACCGTATCCCATAAGTCATAAATCTTTTTTGCATAGTACATCTCTACATTTAAAATTCGTCTATCTGATCGAGCAACACGTATTGCATTTTTAACTGTGATATACATAATTTCCGATAGGCACGTTTGAATAATATTAATTAATGTCATATTCACAATTGATATATTAATTAATGTGATGTACATAATTTCCGATGGGCACGTTTGAATAATATTAATTAATGTGATATACATAACTTCCGATAGGCACGTTTGAATAATATTAATTAATTTGATATACCTACATAATTGATAATATATTAATTAATGTGATATACATAATTTCCGATAGGCACGTTTGAATAATATTAATTAATGTGATATACATAATTGACATATTAATTAATGTGATATACATAATTTCCGATAGGCACGTTTGAATAATATTAAAATTGACGTGATGGAGCCTTTATGTATTCAATATATGTATGTACTTATACTCTCTATGATATGGGTGGGATTGCACTCACCTTCCCACATCCTGGAATAAAGACCATTACTAATATTATTACTACGAACTGTCACTTTTTTTAATAACAGTAGTTATCATGTTTCAAATATTATATTCTCCAATATAAAGCACAAATAGTCAGCCACTTAGTACGAGTGGAATATTTACAGACTTTTGTGAATATTGGATTTATTATCTGCAAATGTGTAAATTGAAGTTGGGTTAGTTTTTGTGGTGACTATTTCGTGGAATCCTATATTGAAAAATGTTTAGTTTTGACTTCTGTCTTGTAATTCCGACGAACCCAAGTACCTATTCTTAAAATTTCTTTACCGTCAGAATTGAATTATTAATCAGTAGAATTAACAGTACACCTCAAAGAAGGCTCTCGACCCCGAACCCGACATGCGCAAATGAATTTTATTTGATTAATTTGTGATATATCACAATTAATTCATTAAAAATAATAAAAAGTATATTTGCGCTACATTCCAGAGAGGAAGATACTCTCAGTATTGCCCTGAATTAAAACGTTGCTTAAAATGGCTTTACCCATGTTTGGTGACCAAATCTGAATAGCCAGATACTTCCGCACCTTCCTCTTTCCCATCTCCTTCCCCTCCCCAATACTTTCAGCCTCACAACATACTTTGATTGGGGATGCCGTAGTCTGACTGGCTTCAGGCGGGAGCAAGTGGGACTATTGTGCGGTATTCATATAAAAAAATGTTATCGAGGAAACTAGATAGCAAAATAATGACTGATTAAAAAAATTGTTTTTATCGTTGTTAATTTTTCTTTTTCCTGTAATTTTGTGTGTGTGTGTATGTGTGTGTGTGTATGTGTGTGTGTGTGTATGTGTGAGTGTGTGCTAAAAACAAATCATGTAAGTACGCACATAACACGATTCATAAATTTCGCAATAAAAACATCGCAGCGTAAAAAGCGCCAAAGCTGCCCCTGCCGGCCATAACCTTAATTAAAAACCGACACTAATTATTCATTAATTAACTCTGAACAGGGTAGCGTGCTAAAATTCCCATTTAGCCAAGTTCTTCACCCTTTAAGCTTTATGTGCTTTCTCAGAAATGGTAAAATATGCGAACTACCCGAAAAAACAACCTTTTCAACACAATCTGAACTGGCCGCCATAGTAATTCTTATGCCTTTTTATCAACCTAACAATGCAGCAAGAAGGTTTTCCTAGAATTTTGATAAGAGAGCTCAACGCGTTGCAATAAATATCAAAAACCTCACAAGCACTTTTTTCCACGTTGTAAAAATGATTGAAGCATTCTAATGCATTTTTATCAAGGCGCGTTTATTGATTTTGCACTTTTGATAAGATTCATCAAACTTAATTTGTTTTTTGTTTGTTTTGGGATTGTTTCGGTTGAAAGGTAAGCAAATCACGCAAAATAGCAATAAAACGGAAAAATACGCTCCGAATAGAATATTTTTGTAACTTAATTAATAAGGGTGACTTTTGGTCTCACGATATCAAAACAAAATTTGAAGGAAGTAATTTAAAATTTATTAGAAGAATAATAGAAATTTCGGCGTTTCACTTATATTAATTTTACTAACTCACTAATTGCGGGTTATCCGCAGGGGTAGGCAGAGAGGACGACCCGTCAAACAACTCAGTCTTGACATACCTCGTTCACATTCATACAGCGTCTTATACACTCTTTCATTACTTTGACTCCTGACTTGGCTTTGATTTTAACAGCTCGGCGGTGGAACGATTTGTCGACCTCTGTGTTTCCTTCATTTCCACAAAAGGACCCTTCACACAGCACCTATAAAGATGACACAGGCCATGAGATAAATTATTTTCCTCATGGCATTCCTGTATGGAGTGTAAAAAAATGAAAAAATCTTTCATTATTTTTTTTTAAATTTCATTAAAATATCATTTATCAAACCTACTACGTGTTACTAATGAGATGTCGAACATCCAAGAGTCTGGTATTTAATATTATATTGAGTGAAATCATTCATCCAAGGACTTTTTTTTTATTTGGCATTACTTAAATTTGAAAGTATTATAATATTTTAATGATCACCAGAAAAAATTTTTTTTGAGAAAGTTTTGCATTTTTAACACTGTTATTTTTTTTCCATTATCTCCTCACAGAAGGCCCTGAGGAAAAAAATTCCTCAAGGCTTATGTGATCTGTAGAGTCGCTGCGTGGAGGGTCTTTTTAGGGAAAGAAACTTCTGGGAAGGAAAAGGGAATGAGAGGTGTGTGGGAATCTGTGGGTCGAAGTGCTCATTAATGTTATCTTTTATTTTTAATTTTGTTTTTTTATTATTTTTTTTTATTTAATTTTACTTATTTATATTATGAATCTTATTTTATTTTTATGTGTTAATTAGGTACCTACTTAATATGTTGTCTATTTTTATTTCTTCTTTTCTTTTAGAATTTATAATTAATATGTGTTAAATTGTTTACATAATATGGCAGACTGGGATTGCATTACCCTCCCAGTCCTGCTGGAATAAAAACTTAAATAAATAAATGAAAATAATAATTTAAACATGGACGAATATTCTCGAAAACGAAATTTTATTTCAAAGCTCAAACTCGTTTAATTTACACTGTGAAACATATCAACTGCTACCACTCTTTTAACCCTTTACTCGCTTAATAATCTCATAATCACATATATTATCACCCTTACCCTATTTTACCGACCAGTGGTGTGCGATGTGGTTTTCTGTCCTCGAAAATAAGTAGCTGTCGTATAATATAGGTTTTCAAAGTATTTTTTAGGTTTGTTATGCTTTTTGTAAGGTCTTGTTAGTTTTTGCTACGTTTATGCTAGGTTTTGTTAGATTTTGTTAGGTTATAAAAGGTTTTGTTAAGTTTTTCTTATTTTGTTGATAGGTTGGGTTAGTTTTTTACGGTTTTTGTTTGTTTTGTTAGATTTTGTTAGTTTTTGTTAGGTTTCGTAAGGTTTTTAGATTGGGTTTTGGTTTTGTTAGATTTGGTTAGGTTTTTAGGCTTTTGTTGGGTTTTGTTATGTTTTGTTAGTTTTTTTAGGCTTTTGTTATATTTTGTTAGATTTTATTAGGTTTTGTTAAGTTTTTGTTATTTTTTTGATAGATTGTGTTAGTTTTTTATGGTTTTTGTTTGTTTTGTTAGATTTAGTTAGTTTTGGTTAGGTTTCTAGGCCTTTGGATTTAGTTAAGTTTTGTTAGTTTTTTAGGATTTTGTTGGGTTTTGTTAAGTTGTGTTAGTTTTTAGGATTTTGTTGGGTTTTGTTAAGTTCTGTCAGTTTTTAGGCTTTGGCTGTATTTTGTTAGGTTTCGTTAAGTTTTGTTTGGTTTTGTTCAGTACAAATATTCGTATGCGACAAAGTTTGCCAATGGTCTTAAAACATCTTAACCACTGTACATATAAAAAAGAAATATTATTAATTAATATAAAACCTTTTTTTTATGTTTAACGTTTAAAATACTGCAATTTGTAAACACTAAAGTATATTTAAAATACAAAAATTTAAAAGGTAATTTTATCTAGTTTCCAAAATGGTATTTGATTTTATGACTTTTTAAAAATAAGAAAGATATAGGACATTTAAAATAGCTTGGAAAAATTTAGAAATTCGTTGAAAGATTACAAATATAACAAATATGTACAACAGATAAACTACCCTATTTGGCCGTGTAAGCGATGTACATTCCGTGAATAATTTTTAGTCAGTTTTTAATTAGTAGAGTTTTTTTATGCACGGTCGTTTAACAATTTTTAAAATTTTTCATAATTTATTTTAGTAAGGCTGTATGTTCTGACTATCTTGGTACGAGAACACAAGACAGCAAATGGATGGCAGCAGGATAACAAACTCCAAACTCTTCTTTTTCCTCGGAACAATTTATTTTAATATCAAAATTACTAAACCAAAGGGTCTAGTTTCCCTTTGGTTGTGATCCACACGATCACCAAACTGATCAAAGAAAAGAGGTCTAATTTCCCCTAATCTTTAGGTACTCATGTACCTATCAGTCAGAGTCCAAATCTCTACACTGCAGTAGGTAACAACATGTACCTCCCAGTGTAATTCTAAAACATGACTAACTTACAAAACTACAAGTATCTAATTTTATAGCTAAAACATGCAATAAAAAATTGGAAAGCTGTAGGCCGTCCGCACAGAATAAAAAATAACATTGAAAAATAAAACAATACAAACTATTTGTCGGCTTTTAACATATTTTTAACGAAATTTTATGCCCGTACAGCATACACACAGAGAGACAAAAAAAAGGAAAGGTTTTACGATTGGGCAATTGACAATCCTGTTATTTGAAATATTCCGTCATGTCATAAAGGCCGACGATCCTAAACTACAAATAATAAAACAATTATACCTCAGCATGCTACGACTTAAATTTAAAGGAATTTTAAAATTGCATTTCTTTTATGTTTAGTCTAATGTGCCCTTGACTAGGCAAGCTGCAATACAAATTTACATTGATAACGGCTTCTAAGAACCAAACACAAAACAACAAATAAAAATAATATTGTACATCTTCTGGAAGGAAATACATCTATACAATAATAGGCCATCATAAAATACTAGTTATTACTTGCGTCAGGGTTAAAAGCTCCGACCCGGTTGAACACGTGTGATAATACTAACAGATTTTAAACGAGAATTCGGAAAAAAAATATAATTATTGCGAATAATTATTTGAAATTGGTAAATCGCATTCTGGAGTGAACATACCTCTTCCCGTGAATTTATTCACTAAATAGTTAAAAGAATGCGATTCTGGTATCTTTAATAGGTAATTACTGCTGGTCTCCAAAAATATCTACTGTTTGTTTTATTATTATTATTATTTAAATATCTACCACGCAGTATTAAATGACGGAGTCTTCCGTTTTTTAAGCAAAAGCATTCTTGCTGACAATCAAAATTAACAAACAAGTAAAAGAATTAAAAATTGAAAAATATAAACAAACCGTATCAAGTTTTTGTTTAAATTTCATACAAATGAACAAATCTTCAATCGCCCTAATGGCGATTAATTGTCCCGTACCTTTCATGCAAGACTCTTCCTTGCTGGCACATTGCAAATTTAACGGAGCTCGGCCCTGCGTCTTATAAAAAACAATAACAGCCTTTTGTTTATGCTTCGTATAAACAAACAAATCTTTAATCGCTTTTATGGCGATTATTTGTCCCATGCAAGAGGCGACCTTGCCAAAACGCTTAAACGAATCTCTGACCCGCAAAGTATGATAAACGACGTACACCTTTTGTTTATACTTTGTATAAACGAACAAATCCTTAATCGCCTTAATGGCGATTAATTGTCCCGTGTCTTTCATGCAAGACTCTTCCTTGTTGACACATTGCGAAATTAACGGAGCTCGGTCCCGCGTCTTATGAAAAACAATCTTATGTTTTTGTTTATGCTTCGTATAAACGAACAAATCTTTAATCGCTTTTATGGCGATTATTTGTCCCATGCAATAGGCGAACTTGCCAAAACAGTTAAAAATAAACGGTTGCCTGTCCCGCGACTTATGAAAAACAATGTACACCTTTTGTTCATACTTCATATAAACGAACAAATCTTTAATCGCTTTTATGACGATTAATTGTCCCATGCAAGAGGCGACCTTGCCAAAACACTTAAACGAGTCTCTGACCCGCAAAGTATGATAAACCATGTACAATTTTAGTTTATACTTTGTATAAACGAACAAATCTTTAATCGCCTTAATGGCGATTAATTGTCCCGTGTCTTTTTTGCTGACACATTGCGAAATTAACGGAGCTCGGTTCCGCGTCTTATTAAAAACAATGTTAAGTTTTTGTTTATACTTTGTATAAACGATCAAATCTATAATCGCTTTTATAGCGATGATTTGTCTCATGCAATAGGCGAACTTGCCAGAACACTTAAAAATTGAAGGGTCCTTGGCCCGTGATTTATGAAAAACAATAACAGCCTTTTGTTTATACTTCGTATAAACGAACAAATCTTTAATCGCTTTTATGGCGATTATTTGTCCAGTGTCCTTTAACCAACGTGATTGTTTAACTCGGAAAACATAAAAAATTACAATTCTCGCGCATTCGTTAATCGGTTTGCCGTTAAATGTGGGGGAATCTCTAATTATTGGCCAGGTATTGTATAAAGACATTGCCTTACCAATTGATTGCGAGAAAAGTTCTCCAGGTATAGCAGGTATCGGCTTCTGGTTGCCGCCCTGCGGCTCTGCTATGCTGAATGGCTGCGCTGATAGAGGCAGCTCCCAGCGGCTACTGCTTGTCTTCTGATGCTCCATCAACTGCAGCGCGAGATCTTGCCCCACCAAGGGCTGCTGATGCGAAGATCCTTTGGGCGGGAGTAGCTCGTTCCGCCCATCATGTAGCCGCTCCATCCGCCGTTCCAAGTACGGCGGAAAATCCTGCTCTGCCCGAGGTTCTGATTGCGACGGGAGAGTATGCCCTGCCAAGGGCTCCTGATGTGAATATTCTTTGGGCGGGAGTAGCTCGTACCGCCCACCATGTAGCTGCTCCAACCGCTGTTCTAACTGCAGCGGAAGATATTGCTCTGCCCGAGGTTCCAATTGCGACGGGAGAGTCTGCCCTGCCAAGGGCTCCTGATGTGTTGAATCTTTGGGCGGGAGTAGCTCGTACCGCCCACCATTATGCTGCTCCAACCGCTGTTCCGATTGCAGCGGAAGATCCTGCTCTGCCCGAGGTTCCAATTGCGACGGGAGAGTCTGCCCTGCCAAGGGCTCCTGATGTGTTGAATCTTTGGGCGGGAGTAGCTCGTACCGCCCACCATGTAGCTGCTCCAACCGCTGTTCTAACTGCAGCGGAAGATATTGCTCTGCCCGAGGTTCCAATTGCGACGGGAGAGTCTGCCCTGCCAAGGGCTCCTGATGTGTTGAATCTTTGGGCGGGAGTAGCTCGTACCGCCCACCATGTAGCTGCTCCAACCGCTGTTCTAACTGCAGCGGAAGATATTGCTCTGCCCGAGGTTCCAATTGCGACGGGAGAGTCTGCCCTGCCAAGGGCTCCTGGCGTGATGATTCTTTCAGTGAAGGCAGCTCGTACCACGTACCATTATTCTGCCCCAACCGCTGTGCATCCCGCAGCTTTAACATTGCAACTTTATAAACGAGTGCTGCATGCTCATTCTCGGCTTCGATGACCGCCCTTTCGGCAGCCATCTTTATTTCAGTAGTCTCTGCTATTAGACGGGCCCTTCTTCTCGCGATGTCCGCCATGGTAGCTGCTGCTTTCAGTCGTGCCTCCTTCCAGCTAGTGCTGCTCCCCGCCTTGCTGCTGCAGACCGATGTCATCCTTGATTGTCGTCCTGCCTCCATGATGCTCATGTTCTCGATCCGGCTCGAAGGACCATATGTTCTGACTATCTTGGTACGAGAACACAAGACAGCAAATGGATGGCAGCAGGATAACAAACTCCAAACTCTTCTTTTTCCTCGGAACAATTTATTTTAATATCAAAATTACTAAACCAAAGGGTCTAGTTTCCCTTTGGTTGTGATCCACACGATCACCAAACTGATCAAAGAAAAGAGGTCTAATTTCCCCTAATCTTTAGGTACTCATGTACCTATCAGTCAGAGTCCAAATCTCTACACTGCAGTAGGTAACAACATGTACCTCCCAGTGTAATTCTAAAACATGACTAACTTACAAAACTACAAGTATCTAATTTTATAGCTAAAACATGCAATAAAAAATTGGAAAGCTGTAGGCCGTCCGCACAGAATAAAAAATAACATTGAAAAATAAAACAATACAAACTATTTGTCGGCTTTTAACATATTTTTAACGAAATTTTATGCCCGTACAGCATACACACAGAGAGACAAAAAAAAGGAAAGGTTTTACGATTGGGCAATTGACAATCCTGTTATTTGAAATATTCCGTCATGTCATAAAGGCCGACGATCCTAAACTACAAATAATAAAACAATTATACCTCAGCATGCTACGACTTAAATTTAAAGGAATTTTAAAATTGCATTTCTTTTATGTTTAGTCTAATGTGCCCTTGACTAGGCAAGCTGCAATACAAATTTACATTGATAACGGCTTCTAAGAACCAAACACAAAACAACAAATAAAAATAATATTGTACATCTTCTGGAAGGAAATACATCTATACAATAATAGGCCATCATAAAATACTAGTTATTACTTGCGTCAGGGTTAAAAGCTCCGACCCGGTTGAACACGTGTGATAATACTAACAGATTTTAAACGAGAATTCGGGAAAAAAATATAATTATTGCGAATAATTATTTGAAATTGGTAAATCGCATTCTGGAGTGAACACTGTAAGTGTTTGTTTTATTTTATAATGTAAAAATATCACAGCGCGGCCCTGCAAGGGTAGGTACCTAGACTATCTAGTAAGCTTTAATAAGCCCTTTCAAATATTTAAAGGCCAAATATCACAAACCATCGGCCATATTTACTTTCCAATGGCCGCCGCCAGCGCTAGCTAGTCGTCACTTCCGGTTTCCAACCCCATACAGTCGCGGCTTCCGTTTCACCAAAACTACAGCCTGATCCTCAACAACTTTTCCCGATCGTTTTCCATCAATTTCTTGTGGAAAAAAATGCCTAAGCATAAACATATTTTATTTATTATTATTTTTTAATGTGGTATTACAGATTAAAGTATTACAGGTAACTTTTTTTTAAATAAAGCAAAGTACATGATATTGAGTTTTTTATCGATAAAGGAATCGAGAGACATAAACAAGGCCTCACCTTCGTATGATGATATCAATGGTCCCAGCTGTTTGACTCACAGGTCACTTCCACAATTAGACGAACCCGATGGTTATCATGGAAATCGTAAAATAAGATTGAGATTTGCAAGATTCGCAATTTGCGAGATTAATATTGATATTTGTGCGACAAGATTTGAACTGGTAATTTGTAGGTATTTCGAAGCTAGACACAATATTTTTTTTTAATTTCTGACGGTTAGTAAAATTTTGTCATCTCCTCCAACTAAAATAATTTTAATAAAATTATCTTGCTCACGAAGCGAACTAAAACAATTAAAATTATCTTCATTAATTAAAATATTATAATTTGAGGTTTAACTCTTTAAGTTAAAAAGTTAAAAAATAAAAATATTATAATTATCTTTATCACGCAGCGATTTGAACCTGTTACCTATTGATCCTTACCCAAAGATTATTTATTACCCACAATAATAATACTTACTTTTTAATATTTCAAAAATTTCAAAAAAATCGTATAATTAATCCTTTTTTAAATATTTTCCTACTTAACCATGTTCCCCTTCTAACGAAAATGTAATTCCTGTAACTTCCTCCACTCCTACCTCTTCCTCTCTCTGATCAATTCTCTCCTAGTGTTAATCTATTTTTAACTTTAGTATAAAACAATTCCTGATAAAGAGAAAATCGCCCTTAAAACATGTGCTTACATACATATCTTTTATTGGATTTCGTTGGTTTTGTTAGTTTTTTAGATTTGGTAGTATTTTTTAGGTTTCGTTAGGTTTTGTTAGGTTTCGTTATGTTTCGTTAGGTTTCGTTGGGTTTCGTAAGGTTATTTTAGGTTGCGTTAGGTTTCATTAAGTTTCGTTAGTTTTTGTTAGGTTTCGTTGGGTATTGTAGGTTTTGTTAGATTTATATTTAAGTTTTCTTTGGTTTTGTTAGGTTTCGTTAGATTTTGTTAGTTATGTGTGTATAAGAAAGTGATAAAAACAAAGTAATTTTACTTTAATTTTAATTTAAATGATTCATATAAAACATAAATGTCAACTTCCTGACCCTCTTGTAATGTTTTCATGGCCATGCGTTTGCTTTCCCGCGCTTTGTGCGTCCCGTAAGGTTTTGGCGGGAACTCAGCATTGTTCTGCTCGATCCGGTTCCGGCCCACCCCCTTCCCCTCCCCCTTTTCACAACCATTTCCTGTTGCCGAATGTACCCACCGACTGCCGGCCAAAGCGGGAAGGGAAGGGGGTGGGCGAATTAGGCGAAAGCATGCATTAAGTTTGAATGTAATATATGCTAATTTTGTATGTGTATGCAGCTAGTTTGAGAAAATTCATGAACATTTGCACTGATGAGAGAACAAGCGATTTGATTTACGCCGTGCTTAGAGAAAATAAATAAACTTCTCTTGTGAATACAATGTTTATTGTTTCCACTCGAGCGCTTTTTGCCACATTATGGCACTATTTCCAAAACCTCGGATTGCTTTGTTGCCAAAATGTGGCATATTTTCCAAAATTTTTTTAAAATTAAAACGACTATATAATATATTGTACATTCAAAATATAACTAACTAACCATCACGCCGTTTCCCAGCAGGGGTAGGCAGAGAGGACGGACCGCCAAACAACTCGGACTTGGCACACGCTCCTTGCCTCATTCACATTCATACATCTTCTCATACATACTCTTCTATTATTCTGACTCTTGACATGGCCCGACTCAAGTATCTGATTTACTTGATCGTGCCACGTCTTCCTTGGGCGTCCTCGGCTTCTTCTACCGTTCACATTCGCGTCAAAATTCTCTTTACACTCCTTTCTTCATTCATTCGCTCAACATGCCCAAACCATCTAAGCGTCCCTTTCTTAATCTTACTTACTACGCTCACATCAGCCTTGCATTCTTTTTGGATCTCCACATTCCTCACACGATCATACATGGTTTTACCACACATACGCCTCAGGGATCTCATTTCTACAGCATTCAGACATTCAAAATATAACAAAATAAATATATTCTAGAAACTTTAAAATGTTTTAAGGTTTAAATATTTAATTATATATTTTTTATAAATCCTACAAATATGTGATAATTAACAAAAGATTGAAGAATTCATTGGCTACATAGAACCATAATCAGTTTGTATGTCTCCATATTCAAATTCGGAGGTAAAATTTTTTTAATGTGGACGGAAAAATTTCCTTTAGCAATCCGAGGAAAAATATTTCAATTGCTTTGTCGCTCCAGTGTTCATGTGAGAGTTTTAAATGTATTCCCGGAGCTAGTGGGATTATAGCCGTCCAAATATCGAAGATTATATAAAGGTGAAATTATTGGGAATTGATAAAGAAGTAATCAGCAGTATCTAATTTAGTATAATAAATTTATGCAATATGATATATTATGGTTCTTAGTGAAAAACCGCCATTGCAAATCGAAAGGTTGCATGAAATGGATTTAACTTCGTTTGGTGGCTAGATCTATCAGATTCAAGTTGTCTCTGAGAATCTGGCCCGCATATATTTTAAGAATCCACAATTTTTTTTTTCCTTTATTTGCAAAATATTTTTGTATACAGTTTTTTACATGCTTTTCAACTAAGACATGCTTTTCGGTCGTGTTAATTGCTGACACTATTGAATTTAGCAGCCACCTTTGATCTGGAGCTCCAAAATACAGTCGGCGCAGAAACGGGGCCCTATTTGGTAGTTTTTCCTAACAGACGGTTTGCAATCTTCAGAAGACAGGTGTCAGGTGGGAATGCTATCATTGTTCTACCGGTATTTTAATGTAAGATGCTACAAGACACCATGGGAAAACACGCCAAATGCGCGCCCGTCATTTTTACACGATTGATATTTATCATATGAGATCTGTTTGTGACTAGGACATGTTCTTGGTTTGTGGACCACTTTCTGTCTTCCCTCCTACAACATGGACCCGTATACACTCCATTCTCCCCTCAAAAGAGACCCTCCACACTGCACCCCCGAAATTGGATTGGATGCTGCTTTTTATATTTCAATGATTATGTACGAGGAACAACGAATATTTTTTCAGCCAATCATGAAAATATTTTGACAATTATCCTAACATGTTTTCCCGAAAATGTATGCATTTGAATTCTTGACTGCATGATGTTGATTGTCAGTTTTAGTTTTGAATCAGTGAGTGGTTGTATATTCAGTTTTTTGTGCTAAACGAAACCTTTTACGGTTAATGAATTTGCGTTGGGTGTTCGGATTTTTAAAATTTTTTTTTACTCACTCCTCGGGTTTTTTCAAATAAATATTTTTAGTAAAATCATTTCAGCCATTTATAAACACATGTATTGTGAAAATTGAAAAAAAAACTGCTACTGCTTTATTACATTTTTTACAAAATTACTAGAAAATATAATATTATGTGTTAAAGAATCTTACAAAGAAACATCTATTTATATAAATTATTTTAAACATCAGAGTTTTTATTAAATAATACACAGGAGGCCCTGAGGAAAACAATTTACCTCGGGACCTATGTCATCTTTGGGGATGCTGTGTGGAGGGTCATTTCAGGGAAAAATAATAAGAGGAAGTTCTGGGAAGGAAAAATGTGTGTGAGTAAGAAACTAGAGGTCATTGTTTCCAGGAGTGACGGACGTATGATTCCATCCCTCCCACTCCCCGCAGTAGGTGGGCAAGCCCATCCGTCGCCAAGACCTCAAAAAACTTCACTACATGATTCCGGATACCCCTGATAAATTAACAAACGTAGCAAATCACTTGGGGTGACCTATGGCAGAGGTGTTGGTTATCCAGTATAAGATTCCCATTCTCGCTTCCCAAATTTTGAGCCCATCATTGTCGTTGAATTCATTTTCTTTATCCAGCTTTAAATGATTACTTCAATGAGTATTCAAAACGTCTTTCTATGTTGACGAAGAAAGGTTTTTTACGAAACCGGTCACCAATTTAAGATGTTTGGTGATAATCAAAAATGAATCATTATTTATTATTATTTTTTAATTGATAAACTAATGTTTAAGACAAGATTTTTTTGTGCATAGCACAAAGGGTAACAATTATTATAAGCAATAATTATTAGCCTGAAACACTCATCCATATTGAAAGAATCTTCCGAGAAAAGATACATATCGCCGACGGGACTTGAACCCGCACCCTTTTGATTGCCGGTCAAGTGCTCTACCATTAAGCTACGGCGGGATACCTCCTACCCGCCAAATGATTCAATATATACAAATTAAGAAGAAGACTGTTACAAATTAAAAAATAATAATTAATATTTGACGAGTTAAATTATTTCACCAAAAAAAGTTGGCATAATATGTCTTGACGCCATCTAGTGAGAGAGTTAGCACTTACATGCCTTTCCCATATAAAAATAAAGTTGGTTGTTTGCAGGTGAAAAAAGTGTAATAAGCAGTAATTGTTGAATGAAACACTAGGTATATGTTGAATCATTTGGCGGGTAGGAGGTATCCCGCCGTAGCTTAATGGTAGAGCACTTGACCGGCAATCAAAAGGGTGCGGGTTCGAGTCCCGTCAGCGATATGTATCTTTTCTCGGAAGATTCTTTCAATATGGATGAGTGTTTCAGGCTAATAATTATTGCTTATAATAATTGTTGAATATTTGATCAATATTCTCAGATATTTTTTATTTCAATAAAACTTCAATTATACATATATGTAAATTACTGCTTTAAAATGAAGCCATCATCCCTAAAGCTCTTCAATCCAGAGCTTTCCTTTGGCCTGTTCAACCCCCCCCCCATAGCCACACATTGGACATTCATTGACCAAACGAATCCGAAAAGTTTTCTCGTTAAACCTCCAGATGCCGTCTTTGCTAATGAGCGGATGGGGGTAAACAGTAAACATCCCCACATATCTACCAATCTACAACAAGCATAGAGCCTTACAATAGTGGAGGTATAATAAATATTATTCTTGGTGATATGTTAATTAAAGTTATCATAATTAAAATTATCACAAAAAAACCTTATAGATTCTCTACAATACAGTTATTTAAGGACTTCGCAGTACTGAACTTACAGCAACTGTACATCAAAATTATATCTATACATTACCAAAAAGACAAGCTAAACCAACATACTGTACAACACAACTACTGTACAAGACATAGACATCAACACATGACTCCGAAGATACATACCACCTATGGACAAAGACATTACCGTAATCTGGCTCCAAAACTTTCAAATTTAATTGAAAAAGACATTAAAGACATTCACCTGATAAAAAGCGTAAATCTAAAACACAAAATACATACATGGATTGTAAACAAGGGCATTATATACTGTGGACATATGATAACTTCTTCAATATAATAGCTACCTGTATTAAATTTTATCTCTCTTTTTTTCAAATAATTTAAGTTCTTTATATCATCTCTTCTCCATTTTTTCTTTTCTTTTCTATTTCTCTTATTAATTTTCATTTTATGTTTATTTTTCAAAATTCTATTTATTAATTAATAATTTATTTTATTCTTTCTTTTGAAAATGATATAAAAAATATTAAATTACTGCCACCTCGGAACAGGCTCAGCCTAGTGAGGTGGCATATACCTAAAAGAATGTACATAACATGTATTTTTTGGTTAATAAATAATAAAAATAAAAAAAAAAATGTTAAATGCAATTTTTGGTTGCACTTTTGGAAGTAAAACTTCTTTAGGCGCATTACGACGGATAACTCAGATCGTTTTTGGACGGAAGTAACGTTTAAAATCGGAAATGACGTTCGATTTATATTTCAACATATTAAAGTCGTTCATAATATTGATCCAAAATCCTAAGTAGAAACGGCCTGGATGAAAGTGATACCCAGAACCGAAGAAGCTACAACCTGAGAACGAAGAGAGCCAACCCCAACAGCTTACCTAGGCAATGAGTTGGGATAGTGCAATTAAGAAGAAAAAGAAGAAAGTTGTAGCTATGGCAATAATGAATGCAACGCCTGTCAGCTAATTACTAAACGTCAAATCAAACTCAAACTTCAGACGTCATCCATTTATTTTTGTATAAGGGAAGTTCAACAGGTTTTTATTATGTTTTGTTGATTATTATATTATGATTTAAGTTGAAGCTTAAAAAAAAGTGTTATATTATGATTTAAGTTGAAGCTTAAAAGATTTAAGTTAAGCTTTTAGTCGAATGTATCGATTTAGGTTATTTTTTAAGATAAAAGAGGGAGATTGGTGGTTGATTCTCACTGATGTTTTGTTTTAACATATCGTTAACATACATGATAAACAGTAATAGGCCCAAAACAGTGCCTTGTGGTTCACCAAAATCACTAGTAAAAGATACACTTGAAGTTTGTTTCATTTTTACATTTTTTTTACTTTTTGTGTAAATCACTTCTTAGCCAATTTTATGATTTATCAATATTATTTTTACACGATCATTTCATTTATGTATAAGTTTGAAATGAGATATGATGTCATTATCTTAAATACGACGTGATTTAATATTTCTGGTATTATGTTCTTCCAAACTGCCATAATACACTGCAGTATTGTTTTGTGTATATTTAAAATTAAATCATTTTAGCATCGGTTAACTGCGACTTCCACAGTTATTTGCTGAAATTCTCTAGTCCCTTTGTTGCCCCTAAACTTCTGTTGAACTCAATACATGTCAAGCTTGAAATTTAGACATTAGCACTGGACCAGTCAAAAAGGAAGCCAGTTAAATGCTTTGACTCTAAAGTAATTCACTATATTTTTTTCACTGAGAAGAGATCGCTTTCGAAAATTATCTAAAGAATGCATCCCGCTCATACTGTTGGTAAACTTATTCTTAACTAAATTATCAACATTGGTGGGCAGTCCATAAAATTGAAAACAAACAATTTAATATTGGCTTGCGTACTTTTATTACAGAATTTTTCAATAACAAACTTCTCAGCAATGTTTTTTATGCTCTGTTGCTTATTTTCCAATAATTTTTCAATCAATCTTTCCAATTTACTTGTTTCGTCTTTTTGATGTAATGAGGATTTTTTTCTTGTAATTCTTCGATGTATTGGTCTCCAAACTGTAGACTTCCATGTTCGTCTACAATTGTTTTTTCAGTTCTTCTGTCATGGTCTTCTAACCTGGTACCTTTTTTCCAAACTATTTTTCGCTTCGCTAAAAGCTGCAGTTTTCATTGTTTTCTTGTGATGGCTGGCTGATTGTAGCAATTCCGGCATTGAATTCACTTTATTATCACCTGTGCTTATTAATGTTATGCTTAGAATGATTGAATCGCCAACACTTTCTGTTAATAGAGTGAATTGAAATTGAAGTTTCTCCATTTTTAGTTTATCACCAAAAATGTCGTTTTATAATATGGAGATTTAATTCGTTTCAAATAAAACTCTTGCTTTGCTAAGTTGTGTAACAAAGAAACGACATTTATGTTTATTATATCAATTTTCTTTTTAATGTTTTCTTCTAACAAACCAGTTGATATTTTACAATAAAATAATGCAATAATAATACAAATGACAATTGCTATTTACATTCCAACTGATACTACACTATTAAAAATTAAACATTTCCTTTAAACATATATATGTTAACGGAAATGTATGTAATCCGTCATTGTATTCAATTCCTAGGAAATGTATTTAGTTCCTAGATCATCGAAATGAGTGAAATAAATTTTATTAGACACATTTCCTAGGAAATCTATACATTTCCTAAATAGCAATCGGAAATGTAAAACATTTAAGATATCAATGGGTACGCGGGGATAGCGGGGCGAGGGGAGGGTACTGCATCGTCTGATCAGGCGATCGCGCTAGTGCCGCGTAAACAGTCAGGTTAGGTTAGATTAGGAATAGCTTCAGAATTGTATACATTTCCTAGGAGTTGTACATAATTCTCAGATTTCATACATTTTGGGTAACATAAATATTGTTCACATGAACCATATACTTAATGATATCAAACCAGTATTTTACACGAACAATAGTATAGGTAAATTTTAAATGAACGGAAAGGATAAATAAGCTAATTTTGGCCACTGAGGTATTTACTTACTTCAGTGCAGCAATTGTTCCGCGTTTTATAAAGGCATCACGGCGTGTAATTTTCAAAGAACACCTAAGATGTTTAAATATTAATGGCTTCTCCAAAATTGCTTACCACCTTATTGAAACACACATATAATAAAAATACAGGCGTCACCTTAATACAATAAAATAGAATAGGAATCAGACTGGATAACTTAGAAGCTTTAGAGTTATGGAAAATCGAAAACATTAATAACAAAGTAATTAACAACCAAATAATCCAAAATAAAAGTCTTATACTTAGGTTGTTCCCTATTGACTAGAGTATTCTCTTCCCAATACTCCACCTGCCCTTACCACTACCTCCCCCATCAGAGTTCAGACCATTTTTGCAACCCACTGTGAAAGCCTAAGAGGGTATTACCAGAGAATACTGGAAATTAGTCCCTTTTAAATCAAATTCTAGACGTATGGATTCTTTTTTACAAAAAAAACATTATTTTAATTTTGAAAGATTGTTATTTTACCTGGTAAACACAGTTTTTAAATTTTGAGTTTATACTAAGGTTATACCGTTGGTCGTTGGCAGATTTTGTTCAATATTCAAACATAATATTTGAATACACAACACAAATTTTAAATCATATAATCATACAACAAAATAAATCAATACATAATCTAGTTAACACAGTTTTCAAAATTTAAATTTTAGTTAAATTAAAATCATTAAAAAATAAATCCGAGCACGTGTTTTGTGACAAAAATACCCCAGTTTTATTTAAGGTCTTACAAACTAAAATATTTTAAAAAAAAATCACACACTTATTTTGTTTAGACATTATCAAAAAATCATAAATACTTATGATCAAAAAATACTTACAAGAAGTACACTATATTTAGTAATTTATCATCGTGCGTTTTGAGCATTTTTATCGCTTACTTGAATGCAGGTATATATGAAAACAAGTTTTGAATGAAATAAATCGATATTAAATTTTTTATTAAAAAAATTTGGTACGGAGAATAATCGATCTTTCTCATTGGAACCTCGTTGTACAGTTGCAAGCATTTTTAAACATTTATTCTCAGCTGCTGGTCAATCGCTCTGAAGAAGCTACGGTTGTGGCAAAATCCGGTCGGCATTAAATACCAATATAAAAATACATAGTAATAAGGTGCCCGGGTCATGGGGTGAGGTTTGTAGACTTAGGTCTTGACGGCGGATACGATTGTCCACCTACTGTGTGGCAGGCCGGATCGGGAGAAACAGGTAGAGGGAGAACTTTTGAACTATCTAGCCGGGCTCTCTCGACCCATCGCCATGTATCGCAGTAAAAAGCATGGATTCATTCATCCGTCACTCCTGGATAAATTGATCCCCAGATTCCTTACCCACCAATAAACCTTTTTCCTTCCCAGAACTTCAAGATGATATAGACCCAGAGGGAATTTTTATTTCTTACGGCCTCCTGTCCGGAGCTAATGTAAAAAATATAAAGAAGCAGTTTACGAAAAATTAAATATTTAAAAATAAAACAATTAATATTTATTTATTTATTTATTAAAAGAATTTTATACATAGTGTACATATTGTGTTATTTCGCCCGCCATGCTAGGGATGTCCCTGTGTTATGGCGGGTGAATAATGCAGATTATAAAATTTAAGGTAGTGAATTACGTTTAATGATAATATAATAATTATGATAATGAGGTTTACAGTTAATGCAGCAATGAATTTATGATAATGAAATTTACATATAATATAGTAATTGATGATAATTATGTTTACAGGTAATAAATATAACAAGGAATTTATGACAATGAAATTTACAGATAAAATAATAATTGATAGATGAAATTTACAGATAATATAACATTGAATTTATGTTAACGAAGTTACAGATAATACAATAATTGATGATAGTGTAGTTTACGGATAATATGACAATGAATTTATGGAAATATGGGTTACAGATAAATAATAATTTATTTATAAGTTACATAGTATGATGTAACTTATAAATAAATATAATCAACAACTTTTTGCCACTACTTTAATAATACATATTAACATGTTTCAGAAACAATGATTCCTTCACCAGGATACAAATTATACTGAACATTCAATTATCATAAATATTTGCATTGACAAAAGTCCATCTGTAAGGTTTAACTATTGTTTGAGGTGTGTGTAAATTGGTTCACATAGTAAATTTTACAGGTAGTTTGAAAATTAATTATTCTACCAGCCAAGAATACAACTTTAAATCAATGCGCATAATTTTAAATTTTAATTAAATTTTAACTTGGGTTGTTACTTTATTGGGAAATAATGGACTATCTGTTATTCTCGAGACACGAAAATACCAAATACCATGTCAAAAATTAGGACAGATTAACATTTTGAAATTTCATTTATTTGCGTCTTGATTATGGTTTGCCGAATTTTGTATATTAATTTGATATTAAAATTAATCGTAGCAATTTAAAGTTTGAATTAGTTAACGGAAACAAATGAAAAGCGTTATTGTATTTTAAAAGGATTGATTAACTCTCAGGTAGGTAACTTACATTTTGACGTTTTATGATAAATAGTTGTCTAAAGGTAGTCAGTGGATGAGTTGGCATCGCGTCTTGGTGGCTCAAGCGTATCTTGAGTTCAATTCTTTAGCTGGTTAATTCATTCAATACGATGTAAGCCATTTTTTCCATTTAATGTGGTGACAGGAAGAGATTTTCAAATATTGTCAAGTTATTCGTAAAAAATGGAACAAAACTAGGACTTTATTCTTATTTTTATTTTTTTATTATTTACGAGTTTCTGCCCGCGACTTCAATCTATTTTCTTTTCCTAGGTCTTATCTACGTATATACCAAAATTCTTAACCTATTTTTTAAAAATAATATGTATAATTCTTGATTGGATTCAAAGTATTAGGCGAGTACTTCAAATAAATTCACTAATTTAAATATTTTCTACAATAGAATTTTGATTTAACTATCATTGTTTTGCAAAATGTCATTCTCAAATTTTGACATTTTCTATTAAACAATAATTATTATTTTCAGTATATTGAAAATAAATAGCTAGCTTTATAAATTATACCCTATATGTTATTCCGATGTATGAGCTATATTATTGTAAAGTTTCATTAAAATCCATTGAGTAAATTTTGCGTTAAAGAATAACAAACATACATACATCCATACAAACTTTCGCATTAATAATATTAGTAAATTGAGTTATACAACATGAATATAAATAATATAAACAAGATAATATTTCATTTTGTAACTTTAAATATTTATACAATACACATAACATTTCTTTTAAATACATTCATTCTTCACACTTTCAGGCATTTCATCATACGTCTTTAGTCCTCTGTACTTTAGGCAGTTCTGTGATTTGGATTTCATCAAATGTGGCAATTCTATTTTCACTTCTGGTTTTGTGTAGGTACATCTCTATTAAAAACAATTTCATCCTTAAAATATTTTGGCATTTGGTTGTTTATGGACAAAAATGAACACATTAAATAACGGTCTCTTTTTTGGTAATCATAAGCTTTTACATGCCTAAACAAACTCTTATTTAAAAACAATGACAAACTCAAAATTAATAAAATACTTAGTTTTATTGTTTAAAAAAACCAACAAGTTGCGTCAGCCAAGGTTTTTTTTTAAGTAAACCCGATGAAGTAAGCATTGCTTACGAAACATGTTGGTTTTCTTAAACAATAAAAGTGGTTTACACTAATTCGTTAATTAATTTGAAATAAATGATGAGACAAAATAAGTTTGCTACATTAAAATACATAATGATAAAAGACTTCACTGATAAACAGCCATGGTTTGGTATATTCTGCTAATGTATAAACTTAGATGGTGAAATAATTATAAGGAAAAATTATTATAAACAATAATTATTAGCCTGAATCCACATTGAAAATATCTCCCGAGAAAAGATACATGCCGCCGACGGGACTCGAACCCGTGTCCATCTGATTTCCGGTCAACTGCACTATCCACTGAGCTACGTCGGCTTATCTCTTACCCGCAAACTAATTCAATATATACTAGTGTTTCATTCAACAATTACTGCTTATTACATTTTGTTTTTCAATGTGGATGAGTGTTTCAAGCCAATAATTATTGCTTATAATAATTGTTACCCTTTGTGCTATGCATAAAAATTATCAATTAAAAAAAATAATAATTAATAAGAAAAAAACTCATGTGGTTTTGATTCAGTTGCCAGTTTTAATCATCACATCCATTTCTCCATAAGTCTTAACTTGGGAGTTGGGTATGAATACCGCCGCCCCGGGAACCATTTATTGGATTACCAACACCTCTGCCATAGCTCAACCCAAGTGGTTTGCTACGTTTGGTGATTTAGCAGGGGTGCCCAGATTCAGGGAATGATGCTTGTCTAGGTATCGACAGCAGTTGCGCCTGTTCATATACTGTGTGGTGGGCCGGATTGGCAGAGACTGGTTGAGGGAGACAGCAAATGCAGAATGGTAGTAGTTGTCGTGCGCAAATAAATTTTATTTAATTGATTTGTGTTATTTCACAATTCATTATTTAAAATAATATATAGTATATTTGCGGCACGTTCCAGAGTGGAATATACTCTTAGTATCGCCCTGGTGTAAGACCACCATTCAGAATTGAAACGTTGCTTGAAATGGCTTTAGCCGTGTCTAGTGACCAGATCTGAATAGCCAGGTACTTCCCCACCTTCCTCTTCCTCGTCTCCTTCCCTTTCTCACTTACCTTCGGCCTCATAACATACCCCAATTGGGGATGCTATACTCTCACTGGGACTCTCAGGTGGGAGCAGTTGGGACTCTTGTGAGGTATATTCACTGTAAAAAAAAGTCGTATTATGCTAACATTGATTATTATTTTGATGTATCTTAGGATCTGTGTTGATAGGATATCTTGAAGAGACCCATATTCACTCCTTACTCTCCTCTTGAAAACCCTCCACACAGCATCCACAAAAATGTCATGATCCTTAAGGGAAATTATTTTTCTCGGGGCCACCTGTATGGAGTTAATGAAAAATAAAAATTGTTTTCTTACAACAATACATATTCCGTGGAGTTGAACACATCTACTTTTTCAAGAAAGTATTGCCAAATGAGCTCAATCAATATTAAAAACAATCACGTATAACGTCACGTAGTTTAAGTATAACAAGAAAACTGCGTCAAACATATTGTAAATATCTATATAAATCGTCATATAGAATAAACTATTAACCCGTTAAGCGTCGATGATTTCCCTTTGTAGTCCTGTTGACACACTGTGAGACTAAGCGGCTAACCCTCTCGATGCCAGCCGACGGATGAGTGAACCTTCAAATGCCATCTAATGGGACGGGCGCCTCTCGTTAACAATACGTAACGATTTAATATTCACGTAATTGCGGGGCGGAAAGGGTTAAATACACTGTTCCAAGTAGGGTTGTACACAATACAAATTAATATTAAGACAATAAAAACTATAAAATAAAAACTTTACATGTTGTCTTGGTTTACCATTTGTGATGAAAATGTGTAAATCACTCTGTGACTTAAATCGCTGAAGTTGATAAATACTTGAATTCTGATGGGAGATTCAAATACTTTATTGTGAATTTGTTCTGATTGGGAACCGAACAGCGCGTTGTGCAGGCTTCGTGTGAACGAAACCATTATCATTTTATTTAAGAAGAAGATAACAATAATAATCTTATTTTTAAAATATGAAAATGAACAAAACACAGAAAAATAATAAAAGATAATGGTCGCAACTGGGACTCGAACCCAGAACCTTAGGTCTTACCGGGACATACACCTCTACCAATTGGGCTACTGCGATCTTATATGAGACTGTCGTATTTGTCAACTTCATGTTTCAAATTTCAGAATTAACAATTTTATCTACGACTAATGTTTTTTTTTCCATATTATTGACAGTTACCTTTTTTTCATTGGAAACAAGTATTCACAGAATTTATTTGTTGCCTAGATAGTGTCTGGATAAATATATTCGAATTTATTTTTATGGAACACCTTATGGTCTTTTTATAAAAGTCAAAATGAATAAATTTTCATATTTTAAAAATTAGATTATTAGTGTTATCTTCTTCTTCAATGATATATTATATTGATGGGAAAAACCGTCGAAAGTTGAAAAGAGAGTTTTTCTTATAAAAAATAGAAATTTTCATTTTACATTATGTTTTTACATTAAACCCACTCAGTAAGACTTGAAGAAAATAATTTTCTTCAGGGCCTATATCAACTTTGAGGATGTTATATTAAGGGTCTTTTTAAGGAAAGAAAGGAGAAAAAGCATTATTCGTGTACGCCTTCGAAACCAACGCAAGTCAGCAGAAACTTAAGAGTCGGTACGTCTCTGGCCGTTGACGAGGTACCAAATGTTTTAAGTTTTTCGATGTCCTGATGTAATTTTTACGGATATTGAATTGGTTAATAGTGAAGATTTTATATTTTTCAAGTTAGTGAAATACATAATGTAGATACGTTTTTAGATTTTCACTGCCAAAAGCATTTTCGTTGTTTGTTTTTGGGGTGTTATGCCGTGTTGTGCTACCATCATCAGGGCAGATCCGGCAGATCCGACCTGCCCTGATGATGGACACTGCAACGCTGTCCGAAACGTCGGCTAAAGAAGGAGGTAGCACAACACGGCATAACACCCCAAAAACAAACAACGAAAATATAACTATGTATATTTTAACTTTTATTGCGTAAAACTTTTGGGTGATATTTTACATTTGTGAAAAAAATATCTGTATACAAGTATCTCGGGCCACAACCGTATGGGGTAAAACCGGCAATAAAATTACTCAACTTTTTTTCTCTAAATAAGTAAAGTCCATCAAAGCTCAATGTAGATAAGTCCACAAAAAAAACGTACAAGAATCCCTTAAGCCGAGCAAGTAGAACGACAAAGATATTTGCTAGTATTGTCTTGGAGAATATGGTACAAGCCATCTGGATCAAGACTGGGCTCAATGCACTACGTATCTAAGCTGGCTCACGAAGTTTGCGCAGGTTGGGGACCCGAGGTGTTGCACAAACTACAATGAAACCGATACTGTTTTTTTCCGGGGCAATATCGTATACGGTATACGGTTTTACCCACCGCACGGGGCCAAATCCGAAATACTGGAGGTTTCGTTTTAATTTTTTCATACATATATGATTAAGATATTGTGACATGTTTTTATTGTGTTTTGTTCTTTAGTAAATTCATTAATAAAAACAATTATTATAAACCGAATTATATTTTAATTTACTAAACTACAGAGCCTCTACCTTTGATATACCGTTTTGGACAGGTCTCTCTACATAGAAAATAAAACTCTGCAAAACAAATTGTCTAGACACGCAAAAATGAATAAATTACTTTATTATTTATCTTTTCAAATTCTACAAAAATATTACGTCCTTTATTTGTGATTTTTCTCCAATACCAAATACATTAGAACTAAAATGTATCTTTATATTCCACCACTGACTTTCATGTGACATGATTTCACACCACTAAGACGTTTCCGCTGAAATAAGGGTTTGGTGGCTTGTTATTTAAGGGAGTGTTCGCAGTAATAGTTTTCATGCAACATTATTGCAAAGCCGCGTAGCTACTGACAGGAACTACTCTCAATGATCACTTAACTTCGTCATTTATCCCTTGAATAGATGATGAATAATATTCAACTTAGTAGTAAGTTCTGTTGCATTATCTTTTTTGTATCCTTATGAAAATATGTATATTTTTATTGTGCCTCATATCTGATAATTTTTTTAAAATTAATTTTATTTGTGTTTTGGAACATTTATAATGTTTTAATGGAAAGACAAATAACTTTGTTTACATAACTTTTATTAATACACAATCTACATGTTTCATGAACGATGTTCACATCATCAGGATCAAATGTATACTAAACTTAAAAATTAAATATAGATCACATATGGGAGGAAAGGCTAGAAGGAAGGTGACGGGGTAAGGGTGGGGGAAGTTTATTACAATTAGAGATTTCAAAGTCATTAGAAGGGAAATACCGGTTAAGTGGGAAAAGGTTCAAAAGAGGGTTTATAAAAATTTGCTGCTTATTTATTGTGTCTGCTTTATAATTTGTATGCCTTGTAACTCGTATGTAATATTTTATGTCCATGATTTTTGTTCAAATTATGATCATTTTTAATTAAATTTAACCTTAAAATTTAACCTTTCCGAAGAAGTTTTCTTCGAAAAATTAAAAAAAAAATAATTATTATGTATTTTTTTTTTATAGTTCCTTTACCTTTAATCCGATTGCAATGAAACTTTGGTGAGTTGTTGTGCACATGCCCGCATAGGTTTTAATGTATAGTTGCGAGCTCTGGAGTTATGAATTTTGTATAAAAAATACAGTAGGTGGATCGCTAGTTGTTTGAAAAACTGTGTGTATTTTATACAGTTTAGTGGCCTGGTAGGAAGGAGGGAGAGGGAGAGAGAGATAAATTGATGAGGCGAGGAATGTAGAAGGGGAACGCGGGAAGATAAAGCGTTTTCAGTATACTCAACTGTATGTTAAAAAGTCAGAGGTAATTTATGTAATTATATTGTTTGTGTCCTTGCTGACGGTCGCACTCCTGGAAAAAAGTTATAAAATAATATGTGATTTACTAAAACACTGTGATCAAATTTAAAAAAAAAGCCAGAGTCAAACAAGCTAATAAGCGCATTCAATATTCTTACGTTTACGGAACAGTTACGATACAAAAAGGAATAAACGTACGTTCCTTATCACAATAATGCTGCAGCTCTTTCTTACACTTTAAATAATAGTGAGACAAAAGATAAGATACATAATGAACGTACGTCTGTTTCCTCCAAAAGAAAAAAGTACTACTTAGTAGGAAATAGACATACGCACATTGTGTGTCTCATCTTTTGTGCATGTGAGACAAAACATGAGGTACACAATGTTCGTACGTTTATTTCCTCAAAAAGGATAAAAGTAGTACTTTGGAGGAAACAGACATACGTACATTGTGTGTCTCATCTTTTGTCTCACCATTATTGTATGTGTAAAAAAGACTTGCAACATTATTGTGATAAGGAACGTATGTTTATTGCCTTTTTTGTACCGTTCGTAAACATGGTAATACTAAAAGCGCCTAATGATTTCAAACTTTTTGGCTGGCCTAATCACTGCCGCAGAAACTGACAAACATAAAAACAGTACAACGGAAATAATTAACCAAGGTAAACATGATATTTTATGATACCCTAATGACTTGAAGTATTTCGCAGGTACCACCATTACCAACCCCACTCTAATGACAGCGAGCCAGCCCATATTGAGTTAGGGGAGGTTTTCCGTATATAGAATCACAGGGTTAATGGTTAAAAATTGTGCTCTTTTCGTTAAAATGAATATTGTATTTTGTTGGTGAGATTATGCTTTCATTTGGAAAAACAACAGTTACGCGTTAAAATAAAATAATAAAAGCTTATATTTTTTTTTCTAGTTTGTGATTTTTTCTAAATTGTTTTTGAAATGTTTGATACTACAGGTGTGCATAAACACATTCAAACGTGTCCTCTTTAATATGATTTTGCAATTGCTATATATGTTACCGGAAATGTTTGAAATCCAGGAATTGTATAAAACTCCTAGGAAATGTATACAATTCCGAAGCTATTTAGGATAAGTATAAAATATTGTTTTAATAATTATTTAATACATATATATCCTGGGAAATGTAGAAATTGTACATAATTCCTATATCGTATTAGATAATGTACAAAAAAGAATGCTTTCTGTAATAAAACACGTGGTTTTATTTGTTATATTCTTATAAAGTTAAACTTTCATTTGTTAAGTAATCAGTCTGTTATTTAAGTAATTAATATGGTTTGTGATACAAAAAAGTGCCCCCTTTATAGTACCTGCTCGCGTCAAGGCAAGAAAACCATCCCAGTTTTCAAGTAGTTTAGCGGCTACGCTAGGTTTGTGTAACATAATTTGTGATACAAAAGAAAGTGCCCCTTTATAGTTATATTATTTTTAAATGTTTTGCTCTTCCGATTGCTATTTAGGAAATGTGTCTAATTTCACACATTTCCGAGCGATTTTAGGAACTGCATACATTTCCTAGGAATTGAATACAATGACGGATTACATTCTTTTCCGTTAACATATATTCTTTTCGAATGAATTTGTGAACTGTAATCAATATTTTAAATACCTTTTAAGTTGACACAACTATGTGGGAGTTGGTAAAGAATTCGATATTGTTAAGGACTGACTTATTCTTTGTCTTATGATTCTCTTGTTGATGAGAATTGATATTATGGCCTTGAGGGATATTGGTGGTATTCACTGCACAATCACACATAAAATATTCAAAATTATAAACACAGAGGGAGTACCAGGTGATCACTGCCCAGATTTCTTAATTGAGCGACTTTAAATTGGACAGAGAGATAAATTTGTTGTTCATTGCAATGACTTCATTAATGATTGTACTATTGTTATAATGTATTGTTGTAAATGTCACACTCGTAGGTACTGGCAAAACACTGTCAGAGAGGGACGAGGTACTTCTATAAAAGGTTGGGTAGGTAGGAAAGATATCTATAGTTGCGTCAACAAGGTACATCACGTATTTTTTTTACGGTTAGCAACAACCAATACATTTGTAAAATTGCTAATTATTCTTCAATGGGAATTTCTTTGTCACAGTTTAACCAATAATGGTTACAATATTGTTCTACAATACGAATTTCTTTGTTACAGGTTCAACTTAAAGCACATCAGTTGCCGACCAAAACACCACAGCATGAGCGATTGTGATTAAAAAAACCTCTGTCAATTAATAAAAACCGAGTGAAGTGAATTCGAGAGTTTTGAAAATGATAACATAAATCATTCAAATTTTAATGAACATGTTTGTGTTGAGTAAATAGTTACAAGTGTTTTAAAAAGATACATTGAAAATGATTCCGTCTAAAAGACTTAATAATAGTAAAAAGTTTTGGTGTAATCGGGGAGGGTGGTGTCTTCTTCTTCTAACGATATTTTCGTTTCTCATCACAGGTAAGTTGTTGTTTTTTAATTTATATATTTTAATTGTAGAGATTTTTTCAATTTTATTTTCATCATATTTGAACAGAGAGTCAATTCATTAATGGTCGTGTGGGGTTGGAATAATTAACCATTGGAGCGACACAGAGAATTATAAAAAATCGCCTTGAGTGCTCACCACTTTTGAAAATTAATTTTGAATATTTCCCGCCACATTAAAAACATCATTACTCTACATTTGTGTACGGAAAATATAAACAAATTATATCGCTATGTAGCCAATGAATTCACCTATATTTTACTTACTCCTTTATATTTTTAAAATTGATAGAAAATTTTAAAAAAAATCTTTAACTTTATAAATGCGCGAAATTTGTGCTTTAATGATCTAAAGATTTGAAAATGCCGCTAGTGGATATTTTTAATATCCATAATGAATATTGTTCTACGTTTTTATGTTCTCTATGGCCTGTTTGATAATCACAGATTCAAATATATACTAGAAAATCAATTTTTTTATACGTGTTCAACAAATCAAAAGTTTGATTTGAAAATTATTTTGAAGTTCGTTTGTAGAACTGAAGCTTTCCAACTGCCAAAATTCATTCTAGAAGAATTCAAAGACAATCGATAAGGCCATAGACATCAAGTATATTTTATCTATCATTTGATAGAATAAATTGCTGGCCATGAAAATTTTCAGATAATTACAATAAATATTTTACGAAAGGTACGAAAATCGGTCTGTTTTTGGACCGAAAGCAATCCTAGAAAAATTAATGCTATAATAATTAATAAATTTTAGATTACGAATTGATGCCAATATGATCATTTTTGCCGATGATACTGCCCTGGTACTAAAAAGTAAAACATGGGAAGAAACATTCCACAAAGCAGAAGTAATATTACAAAACATTAAAAAATGGCTGGATAATAATCTACTCACGTCAAACATAGCTAAAACGAAATATTTAACATTTAGCCTCAATAGTATAAGCCAACCCTCAACTAATCATTCACTAAAAATAATTTATTGCAGAGATCTCGCTAGTTGCATATGCAATCCACTGGAACGCGTAGACTCCATTAGATACTTAGGGGTAATAATTGATAACAAACTTCGGTGGGAAGATCATGTAATCAATGTAACAAGTCGTATACGGAAACTAGCATATATCTTCAGATCATTACGAAATATACTAAATAAAAAGACATTAAAAACAGTATACTCTTCTCTATGTCAATCAATTATTTCTTACGGTATTGTTGTCTGGGGAGGGTGTTCTAAAACTATATTAGATCCATTAGTAAAGGCTCAAAAATTGATAATACGGACTATCTACAAAGTACATTACATTCATCCCACAAAGGACTTATTTAAAGACTTTAAAATACTTAATATACAATCCCTATATGTAAAATTCATTTCTTGCTATTTTAAATTCAAATTTATTAAAAAATATGTTTTTGAATCAAAATATAATACAAGATATTCCAACCAATGCAACTATATAATTCCAGTAACAAAAACCTCAATGGCCCAGTCACAGTTTAACTTTCTTGCTCCAAAAATCTTCAATAACTTAACAATTGAAATAAAGACAATAACCAAATATCACACTTTCAGGAAGACGCTTGGAGACTTTTTGATGAGTGAATGTGATAGAATTAGAAGCCTGTTTATATAATCTAATGCTAATGTACTTTTTTTCTCCTTTCTATTTTCTACTTTTTATTATAATTTTTCCAATATTTAACATGATTTATACTAATTCCATGTTTACACTAGACTTCATATTTCATACAATGTAACTATACTATATTGGTCACCATGATACAGGCAGCCGCCTAGTATGGTGATTTAATATATCAACTTTATGTAAATGTCACAATTATGTAACATGTATTATATAAATAAATAAATAAATAAAAAAATAAAGTGGTTCAAATTTGGACCAAAATCGCTCCAGTGGTTAATCGAAATTTAAAATTCATTGCAAATCATTTTTAATTTCTTTCTAATCTCCTCCTTAATTTCAGATATAGCCGCCAGTTGGGAAGAATGGTGGACATATGACGGAATATCAGGTAAACATCATTTACATATAAAAAATTATCTTCTTCATTAAAACAATTCACCCTAAAAACCTGCCGAATTTACATACTATTCAATTTCTCCAGCTATTGTTTTCAAAAATAATATAACAACGAATAGGGCGGGTAGAATTCTTAAAAAAAATTATTTAGTTATGTTCCATTTTTGAAATGATTAAGAAAAAACAATAAGTTAGTTTGAATTTGAAATTGTTTCGAACAGGATTTTAGAGGGTCAACTCAGATAACTCAGTGGCGTAGGATCAGTTTAGGTAACTTGGGAAGCCGCCCAGGGCCTTTTGTTTCTTGTTTCAAATGGGTTCAGCGATTTTAAGGCGATGCATTACGTCGTATAACATTCGAAATCGGGTCAGTATCAATAACATTCCTTATATTTACGGCATAATAAGGTTGTTTTTTTTCGGTTAAAACCAGAAACCTGTTTAGATTTTAGCGAGGAAAAAACATAATTTGCCACATTACACAATAAAATCGATTTTTGAAAGCCTTGAGCATAATTTTTTTCTAGGCTTATAAAAAGACTTATCAATTAAACTCTCAATTATTTCATAGGCCAATATGTATATTTACAGTATTTAATTAAATCATCTAAAATATTTCTAGGCGATTTAATTTTCAAACAAAAACTCCTGATTTTGCATTAATTCGTAGTGAATCACCGTAATTATAACTCATAATAATGTATTCGTAGTAAACTGCTCAAAAATATTTTTGGTGAACGAACTGCATTTGGCATATTTCTTTGTTTGATTTGAAAATATTAAACCTTCTCATTTATTTACGAATCCGTTAAATATTATTTCTATATGACCGTTCTTACATACATATTTATTTTTTTCTCCTATTAGATACTGCTCTAGTGACATCAATTATTATAACATCATTCCTATAACAATCTTATTGTTATAAACTTATAGTTATTAACTGACTAATGAATATGTTATTAACTTTTTAATTGAATGTTATTGTCACTAAAATATATTATTAACTTTACTGTGTAAAGTAAAAGGTAAAAAAGGAAAAATATAAAAAGTAATCAATACTACTATGTAATAATATGATATTATATTAAATATTCATGTTATTTTCTGGATGTAATAAATATGTAATAGTTTATATAATAATGTATTCCTGTTCTTTTTGATAAATAAATACTTTATACTTTATATATTATGAGAACAAGGTTTATTTTCATATCACACGGACCTAAAGTGTAAGCAATATTTAATTTCAGTAATATTTATTACTTGATAAACTTTATTTAAGGCTATTAAACTTTTATTTTAGAATTCCGTTTAGTTAAGAAAAAGGATTTTTCGAAACGTTCTAGTAAAAAAAAAAGCGATATCTGCATATCGTGGGCTTACTGCCAAACGTCACCTTACAAAATTCTGAGAAAATCGATTTTAAAGTTTCAACTACTTTTAATCAATAAAAAGTCGATATTTTTTAATATTCATCTATTACAACTGTATTATGTGAGAATTTAACTTCTTGTTAATTTAATTTAACTAATTATAATTTCCATATTTAAAATTCTCATATTTAGAGGAAAATACTTGTAAAACCATAATTAAGTATTTTGATATTATAAAATTTCTGAGAGATGTAGTTTTTTTTGAGTGAAATACGTTTTTTACCCACATCGCGTAGCGTGATATGTTTGTTGGTAATTTATTGCACTTTAGTTTGCATAATTATATTATTTGTGTAACCATTAAATTTCTAGCCAGGTGGTCGGACAATCAAAAAGATTGCCCGGGATCCCTGAACTTTATCGATACGCCACTAAGTACGATGAGAATTGATAAATAGAGGGCTCTAAAATGAGTCCAAGGGATGCCATTGAAATTAATTTCGAAATAAAGCGAAAAGTGTAGTTTAGTTTTTAGTTTCGTTTAACTAATGCAAGTTTTGTTTTAAAGGTCCAAACTTTTGGGGTCTCATCAACCCGCAGTGGAACATGTGCAACAAGGGAAGGAGACAGAGCCCCATCAACGTGGAGCCTGAAAAGCTACTTTTTGACCCGGGACTGAGAAATATACACCTGGACAAACACAAGGTGAGATCTGAATATTTACTTATTAATATTATAATTTATTTTTTTTAAATTTTATTATTTTCGAAACGTAGATAAAATGCGTGAAAGTTTTTGAAATAATTACAAGGATCGGTGTAAATGGCGGTTTTCTATAACATATTTGATGATGTATGTATAATGAAATCTTTTCCTCAAAGATATTATTGATATCCTTTAAAATTTAAGTGCAAACCTTAGAAATATGTATATCATAAAACACTTTGTAAATTGAAGATGCATCAGAATTGTTTGTATTAGGTATATTGTTGCATATTTTTTTTTTTATTATGGTCCTATATTTAAATATCGTTATTTTATTGGTCAATGACATAAACATATTATTCACTGTCATATATAAATGTATAGACTGTTTATAACGCAAATAAATAAAATAAAATAAAATAAAAAATAAAATAAAATAATATAATTACATTACTCCGGGATAGGTTAGTGTTAGTACATGCTAGCATTTGAGGCAAACATAAAGATAAGCGATATAAATTTAAAAAAATATTTGGTGTGCAGTCCAAACAAAAACATATACTTACCTGCTTTTAAAGACAATTATGTATCTAAATTTAACTGCGACTAATCTTAAGATCAGCAGCTGAGAATAAATGTTTAAAAATACTTGCAACTGTACAGGGAGGTTCCAATAAGAAAGATTGATTATTCCCTGTATCAAATTTATAAAATGAAAAATTTAATATCGATTTATTTTATTCAAAACTTGCTTTAATACCTACATTCAAGTAAGCAATAACAATGCTCAAAACGCACGATGATAAATTATTAAATATCGTATACTTGTTGGAAGTATTTTTTGATCATAAGTATTTATTATGTTTCAATAATGTCTAAACAAAATAAGTGTGTAAAAAAAATTGAAGTATTTTAGTTTGTAAGACCTTAAATAAATAGAACAACTGAGGTATTTTTGTCACAAAACACGTTCTCAGATTAATTTTTTAATGATTTTAATTTAACTAAAACTAAAATTCTGAAAATTGCGTTGACTAGATAATGTATTGATTTATTTTGTTGAATGATTATATGATTGATTGTGTTGTTTAATAAAATCTGTCGTATGATAATTGAACAAATCTGCCAACGACCAACGGTATAACCTTAGTATCTTAAAAATACACTTAGTTTTTCAAAATTTTAAAACTACGTGTACTTAATAAAATAATAACAATCTTTCAAAATTAATTTATGTTTTTTTTTTTAAAAGAGTCAATACGTCTAGAATTTGATTTAAAAATGACTAATTTCCGGTATTCTCTGGCAATACCCACTTAAATAGCTTAGCTATTCCATGGTCCTTTACAATATCACCGTCATTTAATAACCGCCGCCAAGTGGCATGTCGCAGGAACTAACTACTGCACCACTCTGTACTGTACTGAAGGCTGTATTGCAGGCTCTACTGCAGGCTGAACTGGCAGAGTTTAAGCAAAGCAAAGCCTCGCCGGGTCCTCTAATCCACCGGAAGCCCCTTGTAACCGGAAGTAGCGCTGGTTAATATTGCAGGCTGCAACTCCTGAGCGTTAGGGCGGACATCCAACCGGATATAGGAACTTTAATGACGTCAATAATCCCGCTTTAGGGCGGCGAAGTTTTTGAATTTTAAAGCTTATATCGGATATTGAAATGATATTTTTGGGCTAGTTGCAATTTTATTTCAGCGATTATTCGGTTCCATCAGATTTTTTGTTGTATTTTGTAAGGTATTTTATAAAAGGTATTTTATAAGGGAAAAAACTAATCTTAAAATACATCAATAAATCTAAATAATCAAAGTTTCGAAAAATTATGAACTTTGAGAGGTCAAATTACAACATTATTTTTTTTCTAATAGATAGATATTTTAAAACTCACTACCCCAAGTTCATTCAGTTTTTATGGTGAATTAAATTGACGGTCCCGAAGAACAACGTTTAATTTAGGATTTTGTTGTTTTGCAGTAGAGCTGTTTAAAGTTCGTTTCTGCATTTTTTGGAGATCAAGGTTGTAGCAAATATGAAAGAAGAAAGAAGAGCTTTAAAAATGATCTTCACAAAGCTAGTCATTTTTGAAGACAAACAAATTGAAAAAAAATTTGCTCCACGCAACAAAAAGTACAAACCAATGCCTCGTGCGATCTTTGGACTGTGAGATAGTGCACTTTATTTTTGATAAATATTTACGTAAAGCAATATTTTTGGTTCCGGTGTCATTTTTAAGACCGACATGACTTGTCTTGATACTTGGTCGAAGGGTTTTACTTAAGTTGTTCCAATAATAAAAAAAATAATTAATTTAATATTGTTTTTTGTAAAGGTGAGCGGTATACTGTCCAACACCGGACAGTCCCTCGTGTTCCGGGCGGACAAGGACTCCAAGCAGCACGTCAACATCTCTGGAGGCCCTCTGGCCTACCGCTACCAGTTTGAGGAGATCTACATACACTACGGGACGGAGAACCACCGCGGGTCTGAACACCACATCCAGGGCTACTCATTCCCGGGAGAGGTAAGACTATTCCCTAATACATTTAATACGATTAACTTTTCAATGTTCTTAAGAGGGTAATACCAGAGAATACCGGAAATTAGTCACTTTTAAATCAAATTTTAGACGTATTGACTCTTTTTTACAAAAAAAACATATATTGATTCTTAAAGATTGTTATTTTATCTGGTACACACAGTTTTAAAGCATTGAAAAGCTATGTGCATTTTTAATATTCTAAGGTTATACCGTTGGTCGTTGGCAGATTTGTTCAATTATCAAATGATAGATTCTATTAAACAACACAAATTTCAAACATGTAATCATACAGCAAAATAAATCGACACGTAACCTAGTCAACGCAGTTTTCAAAATTAAAATTTTAGTTAAATTAAAATCATTAAAAAATAAATCCGAGAACGTGTTTTGTGATAAACATTTTATATATTTATTTAAGGTCTTACAAACTAAAATATTTCAATTTTTTTTACACAGTCAATATTGTTTAGACATTATTGAAAAATCATAAATACCTGTGATCAAAAAATACTTACAAGAAGTACACTAAATAATTTATCATCGTGCGTTTTGAGCATCTTTATTGCTTACTTGAATGTAGGAATATAAAGGAAATAAATCGATATTAGATTTTTTATTTAAAAACTTTGATACGGGGAATAATCGATCTTTCTCGTTGGAACCTCCCTGTACAGTTGCAAGCATTTTTAAACTTTTATTCTCAGCTGCTGGTCAATCGCTCTTAAGCCATTGTTCCCGCTTGCTGGAACGAAACGGTTTCATGAATCCTAGGTCAGCCGTCTCAGTGTGGCGAATGTAACGGCTCGATTTCATCCACTCAAGCGATCGTAATTTCTAGGCGTTGGTTATGCAAATTTCCCGCCCACATAAAAAAAATCGTACCTTCCAATTTGAATCCAGGGACATAATACAAACTGATCATACTGCTTTATAGCCAATAAATTCATGTTTTTCCGAGTATCCCATATTTTTGGGATTTATAAAAAAATATTTAAAATTTTAAACCTTATAAACGCGCGAGTTCTGCGTGTGTTTCTTTAAAATTGCGGTGAGTACTAGTTATTCTGGTCTGCACTAATTAGTTGTCTGTTAGTATGTTATGTAAGGCCTCTTTATTAATCACAGTTACAAATAATATACATTCGAAAACTCAATTTTTAATCGTTAACAATGTTTATTTAAATAATAATATTATTTTATAGAATTTTGGTTTCGCGAACTGTCAAAATTTAAATGCACTAAAATAGGTATATTTGGTGACAAGATCTCAATATACAGGTTATTCCACACCTTCCTCTTCCTCTTCTCCATCTCCTTCCCTTCCCCACTTACCTTCAGCCTCAAAACATACCCCAATTGGGAATGCGATAGTCTCAGTGACTCCAGACGGTAGGAAACAGTTGGAATTCTTGTGCGGTATTCATATTAAAATAACATTTTTAAAATGTAGAAGTTTATGCTATAATAAAAGACTTAGACGTATTGACTCTTTTTAAAAAAAACATACATTGATTTTGAAATATTGTTATTTTATTTGGTACACGCAGTTTTAAAATTATTAAAAAAACTAAGTTTATTTATAATATACTAAGGTTATAACGTTGGTCGTTGGCAGATTTGTTCAATTATCAAATGATAGATTCAATTAAACAAATTTCAAATCATGTAACCATACAACAAAATAAATGAATACATAATCTAATAAACACAGTTTTCATAATTTTAATTTTAGTAAAATTTAAATGTTTAAAATATAGATCTGAGAACGTGTTTTGTGATAAAAATACCGCATTTTTTCAATTTATTTAAGGTCTTACAAACTAAAATATTTCAGATTTTTTTTAACACACTTAATATTGTTTAGACATTATTGAAAAATCATAAATACTTATGATCAAAAAATACTTACAAGAAGTACACTAAATAATTTATCATCGTGCGTTTTGAGCATTTTTATTGCTTACTTAAATGTATTAAATGAAATAAATCGATATTAATTTTTTAAATTAAAAAAAATGTTTAAATATTCTTATTCTCAGCCGCTGGTCAATCGCTCTTAAATAAAAAAAAAATAATAAATAAACTGATCATTCACTAACTGACCAAAGATCAGATAATAAGCCTAAATGGCTATATTTCTTTTTGATAAAGCAATATTAATTTCTTGTCAAACTACTGATCATTTCATATACCACCTAAGAATTTTGCAAATATTTTCACTGTATATTTCGGACTCATAGAGAGACGGCTGGAGTACATCAAAGGTCAGTGGCGTATCGATTATTTTGAATACATCCCCCCCCATATCAAATAAATTTCCGCTATCAGCAATCGCAGTGGCGCAACGGGATGCGAGGGGGCTAGAGACAGTTAAAACACTGAAACCACAGAAGGGTTGAATTGGGCTTTTCAAAAAAATATGTTTCCTATGAAAAATATTTTTGCAATTTTCAGCTTGAAAAGAAAACAATTCAATTTTTAATAACGTTGACGTTCCAAATGTACAACGAATATATGCCAAAAATATATTATTGAAACCTATCAAATTTACTAAATCTTCTACTAGACAATCAAAAAACAAACCAAGTTATAAAACCGCATTTAGATAAAGAAACTACACTTACTTTGCAACAAAACTCCGTAACATCCTTCCCCAAGACATAACACTAATAAAATAAATTTAATGAGTACAAATCGATAATAAAAATCTTGCTAAAAGAGGTCAATGAAAAAACCCTAATCACGACATGGAAGGCATATAAACTTTAATTAAATAACTAATCCGCACAGGAGAACTAAGGAGGACTAAGAAATACCATATCTAAACTTATATTCACCATTACAGTCGTTGTTATTATCTTATAATAATCTTATTTTTAAAATATGAAAAATGAACAAGACGCAGAAAAATAATAAAAGATAATGGTCGCAACCGGGACCCAGAACCTCACGTCTAACCTAGACGTACGCTTTATCCAATTCAGCCATTGTGATCTATTATGAGACTGTCGTATTTGTCAACCTCATATTTCAAATTTTGGAATTAACAATATTTTCTTCGAATAATGTTTTATTTCCATATTATTGGCAGCTACCTTTTTTTAAAATTAGATTATTATTGTTATCTTCTTCTTCAATGATATAATTCAATGATGGGAATAACCTTCAAAAATCAAAAAGAGAGTTTTGTCTTATAAAAAATTTTATAACTTTTTTTTATTAATAATTTATTCTATCATTCTTGTCACTGTCGGGGTGGTCACTTGTCACCCAATGAATACATCTGATAAGCCATCACAGGTACCTTGTACATATTTGGATTACAGTAGAACGTTATTGTTGCCAACTATATAATATGTACTAAATGTTTGAGAATATATTCAGTGCTTTTATCTGGTGTTTATTTTTATGATTAAATGTGTTATTGTATACATACGTATTTTTTTTTACATTTCATAATTGTAAAGCTTCACATGTCGATACAGGAATGCCCCAGTGAGATGTGCAGTTTATATTTTTATGAAATATATTATTTAAAAAAAAAAAACAAGTGTGCTTTAGACCACACGACTGAAGTAAATACATCTCCATCTATATGTATGTCCATATATATGTTTATATGTATAAAATATATTCATATATTAATTTGCAACAAATATTTATTTAAATATATTATCATTCGTCTCGCCCGATCAAGCCATGCGCATCGACGTCCGCACCCCCCCGCGTTCGGCGCGTCGCTGGTATTTCAAAATACTGACTGAAATATTTCATACACTGGCTATGAAAGGAAGAGAAAAAGAAAATGTACGCACTGATCTCTCTTGCTTCTACAGTGAGCCCGTTCGCCTAGCAACGCATTTCACTTTTCGTTACACATTTGCCAGTTTACCCCTCAAGGAGGGCGTGAGTAAAAAAGTATTTATTTAAAAAAAAAAATCGAAATAATCATGCCCCTAGTCGGCTCTGCCTTGGCCCAATGGTTTCACACACAATTACATTAAGGAAAAGCGGAAACTAAGGCCAGTTTATTTCAGTTTTAAATTAGCGTCACTCTTTTACCAGCGTTACGTCATGTTGTCTGTTGTTATATTCCACTTTGTTACTGTAAACTAGAGGTAGATGGATAGCAGAAGCCAGTGTAAATGGGTAGTTGAACAGAACAAGGTTCAGCAGAATAATGTGCAAAAAACAGAGTGCAAAATTTGATTACTGGCCGTTTTTAATGCTACTTAGTCCGAAATAAATAATTTGGTTTAATCATTGAAAATAACACTAACATCTCTCATATTTTATTTTATTCTTGTAATTAAGATTAGTAGTTTTGCTTTCATTGTTATTAATTTTTTTTAAATCACAGATTATTCTATTCAGTGTGATTGTAAAGCATATATTTCCATAGAAAATGAAGATATATAATGTATGTAAATGTAGAAATATTGATATAATTAAAACGATAAATTAATAATTATAATTAACTTTGAATTATTATCTTGTTATTTAATTGTAAAATAAGGGCCTTAGCACAGGAAAAGCACCAAGTGAAGCTCATATTATTGAATATACATTGTAAAAAATCTTTATGTTATGGCTTTAAATAAAATATAATTAAATAACGCAACATTTGTACAGCGCAGTTTTGTGTTATTTCACTTCAAGTGCGCTTTCTTTCTTTAAAATAATCCTACATACCTCCTTAGGAGTCCTTACAAAATATTGATAAAATAATATGAAATAGAGAACATACAGTATATACAAAGCGATGATAAGAGAACAAAAACGAACAATAACAGTCCTGTTATAGCACATGACAATGTTAGTACAAAACAGATTCAGAATTAAGAAACTTTCTGAGAAGTCATTAAAAACATAAAAATACCACAAGGAGGAAATTGTATGTAATAAAAAGAAATATCTAAACATAGCACACTTCTTAGGGTGAATTGCCTCATACACAAAAAAGAAATATCTAAAATTTAGCATTGATATTAAGAGGAAACCGGGCAGCGTTTTGTCCATATAATCCTCTGGACAAAATTTACTCTCTGGATTTTGACGCTACTGCAAATTTTTTTTAAATAATATAGCTATAAACCACGTGTAGGTACGTTTTACTTTTTTGATAAGTAACTTCTTACAGGAATTAGAAAAAAAAAATAGTTAAAATTGCCTGGTTTGAACGCCATCAAGTATACAAACTAGGCAATCATTTTTTTTTAAAGCAAAGTGTACATTTTAAAAATATTTAAAATTAGTTCAGTTTTAGAGGAGAAAAATGGAGAATACGGAACCTCCATATTTACGAGTTTATTTAGGTTGTAACCGTTTGTAAGTGCGCACCATCCTCTTCTTCACACTCATTTAGCGTAGCACTAAAATTTTCAATCACTCGCTCTTGGAATAGCGTTAATTTCGTCTGTGATTCTTTCCTTTAAAACATCCATCCAGGTTGGGTGGCAATGGGTTGTAAACTGTACTTTTAAGGTAGCCCCATAGGAAAAAATCAGCAGGCGTTAAATCTGGTCTCCTCGGTGGCCAGTAGATGTCTCCTCGGCGACTTATTACTCTTTCAGGGAATAATTCGTGAAGATCAGCTAGGGAGTCATTTGTATTATGAGAAGTGGCTCCATCTTGTTGGAAAAATGTGTTGGGGTTGTAGCCGATCTGATTTTGCATTTCTGTAGCTAGAAAAGTATGGTACTTCTTCGATGGCGCTACAGCCCATATCGAGCTTTGGCCTCCCGCAACATTCTCCTCCAACTTCTCCTGTCCTCAGCAGTTGACGTCCAGTTTGTTACCTGGAGAACCGCATCCCCTCTTATCTCGTCTTCCCACCTCAGTCTGGGTCTTCCCACTTTTCTCTTTCCATCTGGGGGTCCCGTCATAATTATTTTTGGGACGCGTGTGTCCGGCATTCTCTGTACATGCCCAGCCCATCCCAACCTGAGGAGTCTCATATGGGCTGAGATGTTGGGGGCCTGATATATATCGTATAGTTCTTTGTTGTGCCGGATGCGCCACTGTTCCCCCTCTTTCACGGGACCACATATTCTCCTCAACACTTTTCTTTCAAAAGTATCCAGCATTTCAGCCATCTTTGCCGTCAGTGTCAGCGCCTAACATCCACATGCGAATACAGTTCTCACAATGATCTTATATATGGTTACTTTGGTTTTCCTGTGGACCCTATGTGACTTAAACACTGGAAGCAAAGAGAAGTATGTTTTGTTGGCTGCTGGGATTCTCCTTCTGATTTCTGCGGGATCCTCATGGTTCTCTGTCAGACTAGAGCCCAGGTAGGTAAATTGATCGACTTCTTCGTATGAGTAGTTGTCTTTAAATTGCGCACTACTTCTTCTTCTATGTGAAGGGTCTCTGCTCTGTATCATCATTTTCGTTTTGTCAACATTAATCCGCAGTCCTACTTCCCACGCCGCTATTTCTAAAGGGTCGAAGACCTCCTTAATATCTGAAATTGATCTTCCGACAATGTTGATATCATCCACATATCCGACAACTTGACTCCTTTTGAAATAAATATTGGAGCCAGTGTCTATTAGCGTTTTTCTTATTACATATTCGAGCACAATGTTAAAGAGAGTGGAAGCCAGGCTGTCCCACTGTTTTAATCCCTGCGATACTGTGAACTCTTCCGACAATTCTCCGTCTATTTTGACCTGACATCTTGAGTCTGACATTGTGGTTTTGATGAGCCTAAACAATTTAGGTGGAATCTGGAATTGTAGTAGTATTTCATATCGATACTCCCGATCTATGCTATCATATGCTTGTTTAAAATCTATAAATATGTGGTGTATATCTATATCAAACTCCCAGCACTTTGTCAATATCTGTCTGACTGTGAACAGTTGGTCTGTTGTAGATCTACCGGTGCGGAAGTCTGCCTGATACTCTCCTAGTAGGTTTTCTGCGTACTTCGCAATTCTTTGTCTCAGTATTGTGGTGTGTATTTTATATGCTGTGCATAGAAGTGATATGCCTCTACGAGTTTCGCATTTTAATTTGATTGAAAAGTACGGTACATTAACGGTCAACCAAAAAACGAAAAAGGACAGATGATAAAAACCGAAGATAAGAATTAATTATACATTTACATAATTAAGAGATGTAACAATTTAACATGTCAGTACTAATTATACATTATACTTGGTTTTTATAAATTATATTGGAACTCTTAAACCGATAATATTTTATTACGTTATAAGTCTTTTTTAAAAAATAATCATAACTCTGATCAATTCGTTTGCTATTCAATTCTTGGTAAAATTGTTCTTTCTATATCAAAACACGTGGCACCGAAATTGTCAATATATTAATTTGTGACGTAAATGCTTCATTGAAACTCATTGTAAAAGCGATTGAGACGTCATGATTGGAAAAAAGTTTAACTCTCAATGAAATTTTTTATGGACGCATGTCGTGTCGTGGGCAGATTAGCCCATACACAATACTGGGTATATTAAATGTTAATTATTATTATGAAAGGAAAAATTGATCATTAAAATGAAAAAATGAGATAATTTTGAACCAAAACCGTCAACAACCGATTTTTTTTTAAAACATTATCATTTTCATTAATGATATAGAAAAAATACAAAAAAATGGATCACCGCCGTTGAAAACCACAGTTATTCAAAGAATATAATGTGTACTAATGAAATATGTCCATCAAAGTACGATTATGTCCATTGGGCCTCATTCAGTGAGGCCACAAGCGTTGTCTCGTATCGTATATTTACTTTATTAATTCGTTTAAGATTTTCACGTGCTCTTTGCGAGGTTAAGATTGATTGTCTTTTAAAGATACATACAGTATTAAATTAGGCAAGTATTATATAATCTTTTCATATGTAGCAAACATTTTGTGGGTATGCATAATTATAATTATAACAATAACAATAACATTTTTTGAATATTATTTAATTATATAGTTTTAACCAATTGGTTTTCCACCCGAACCTTCATCAGGGGAATATAAAACAAATTAAATAAATTACACAGAGTAACAATTATTATAAGCAATAATTTTTACTTCTTCAAATTTTGCAAATTCACTTTGTGGCACCATTTTATTAATGACAAATTAAAACACTGAAATGTCCTGTACACTTAATGTCCTGAGGAAGAGAACATCGTTCTCGAAACATGTCGATTTGTTAAAATAAAGATTATCGTGGTTAAAACAAAGTGTTTTAATTTGTCATCAATAATTATTAGCCTGAAACACTCATCAATATTGAAAAACTCTCACGAGAAAAGATACATGTCGCCGACGGGACTCGAACCCGCATACCTCTGATTGCCGGTCAGGAGCTCTACCATTAAGCTACGGCGGGTTACCTCCTACACGCCAAATGATTCAATATACACCCAGTGTTTCATTCAACAATTATCGCTTATTATATTTTTTCACCTGCAAGCAACCAACTTTATTTTTATATGAGGAAGGCATGTAAGTGCTAACTCTCTCACTAGGTGGCGCCGAGACATATTATATCTACATTTTTTTGGTGAAATACTTTAACTCGTCAAATATTGATTACTTTTTAAAATGGTAAACTAATGTTTAAGACAAGATTTTAGACAGAGAATTCAAAAGTAAAATAGAAGAGGGAGATAGAACATCAATCAAATTTGGTTTGGGGCTAGGGGTAGGTACCTGTTCCTCATGTTTATAGATTTATTTATTACATATCATATAAAGTTTATTTAATTTCTCTCGACTACCGTACTAGGAAAATATCCATATTATAATGTTAGTCGCCTGGGATGGGGAATGATAAATAGGGAATTAGGCACCTGGCTATTCTAATCTAATCAAATACGGCTAAAGCCATTTCAAGCAACGTTTATATTTTTGATAGTGGTGCCCCATAAGGGCGATACTGAGAGTATATATTTCTTAACTGAATATGTTATTAATCTCAACAGTTCCTAATCATACCATATATTTACAATAAACGTAACCACCCTGTGTACCTTGAGTAAATGTTAAATGTTATCAAAATTACTCCCTGTCTTGTTTGCTAGCAACAAAATATTGTTGTTTCATGCAAATAAGGTTGGGTATCGATTAGGGATATTATTATTGGATATTTTTATGTTTACAAAGGTTTTGAGGCCGGTTTTAGCCGCATCCGGTAGTTATTCTCTACCTATTATTGTTTCTGATCAAACATTGCGTTCATTTCTGAACAACCGTGTGAGAATCAAAGTAATTTTGAACAAATAGGTATCGACTAAAAATAAAGCGTCAATAGATATTCGAGTCGAAATATTTTTTATGAAATAGTACTAGGGCAGACCCGTGAAAAATCACAGGACATTATCAATGCAGGATTTGTGAAGTTGAAAGTATTTATAAAAAAAAATATTGTCAATTTTATAGACGACTAGATCAACATTTTGATTGAACACCGTTAGAAATATTGAAATATTACGATATCCATCCAAATTTAAATGAAATCTTACTAATATTATAAACGCGAAAGTTTGTATGGATGTATGAATGTTTGTTACTCTTTAAATCGAAGTTTAATGAATGGATTTTAATGAAACTTTACAAGAATATAGGTCATACATCAGAATAACATATAGGCTATAATTTATAAAGTTAGCTATTAATTTTCAATATATTGAAAATAATTATTATTGTTTAATAGAAAATGTCAAAATTTGAGAATGACATTTTGCAAAATAATGATTGTTAAATCAAAATTCTATTTTTGAAAATATTTAAATTAGTGAATTTATTTGAAGTACTCGCCTACTATGTCGAATCGAATCAAGAATTATTATAGATATTTTAAATAAATAGGTTAAGAATTTTGGTATAAACATAGATGGGACCTACGAAAAGAAAATGGGCTAATCGAAGTACTAATCCTGCGCAGACGAAGTGGCGGGCAGAAGCTAGTCTTACATAAAGTAAAATGATGAAAGTAAATTGATGAGGATTTTTTTAATGCGAATACCTCACCATAATCCCAACTGCTCCCGTCTGGAGCTATTGAGACTATGGCATCCTTAATAGGAGTATATTGTGAGGCTGAAGATAAGTGGGGAGGGGAAGGAGATTTGGAAGAGGAAAGTGGGGAAATAATTGCTATTCAGATCTAGTCACTAAACATGGCTAAAGCCATTATTAAGCAACGTTTCAATTCTGAATGGTGGTCTTACACCAGGGCGATACTGACCATGTATTTTTTTAAAATTAATTAATTGTGAAATAACACAAATTAATCAAATAAAAAATATTTGCGCACGCCGGGTTCGAACCCGCGACCTTCATCTACGAAAACATGGTTCGGAATCGAACGCATTTTTCCAAAAATTTATCCCTAGGACGAATCACAATTTGTCCAACATCAATTGTTACGGACTCTATTTTACAAGATTGTAAGTAAAAAATATTGGTTTTCAACTAGATTTCAAGTAGATAGACTTAAAAATTGACTACTTCACTTATTTAAAAAGACTTAAAACTGGAAAAAATTGGACAGACATTATCGACAGAATAAAAGTTCCTAACTGCCAATCCCAAATCGCCACTTTCCATGCCGTAAGGGTGCGAATCGCCTACTTCCGACAACTTTTTCTTTCGGACTTCTTTCTTCTTGTTTTCTTAGCTGGGTGTGATTTACACGACGGACATTCATTCAGGCGGCGACGGGGACTCGCATACGAATACCACCCTTACGGTCCCAAAGGATTCATTTCCCTTATTATTTATGGGTGGTATAAATATAAAAAACGATATAATTCAAAATATCGATATGACCACATAAGTTGTTTATTTGAGCTGCCATGTTGTTGTTTATTTAAAGATTTGCGATTTATTTTTCATTTTTATTTGAGCTGCCATGTTGTTGTTTATTGAAGATTTGCGATTTTATTTTTCATTTGAACACGGAGAAAATGTTATTCTAAAATACGATCATTTTATTCGTAAAAACGATTAAAACGGGCCTGAAGTTCTTACGAACAAATTAACAGGGTTTCAATGTTTATTGGCGGAAACATGTAAGAATAATTTGGTATACGTAATTTCGTACGCATACCAACAAATATGTTATACATACATTTTATAGCATAAACTATATTATAATTTGGATACGTTTTTAGATTTTCACGGCCCAAAGCATTTTCGTTGTTTGTTTTTGGGGTGTTATGCCGTGTTGTGCTACCTTCTTCTTTAGCCGACGTTTCGGACAGCGTTGCAGTGTCCATCATCAGGGCAGATTCGTCGATGTGAATTTGTAGTGTTAAGTGTGTGCTTATTTACTTGGAAGCGATACCGTGTCGTAAGCTTCATTTCAGAAGAAAGTGAACAAAAAAAAAATATATATATATTATAATGTATTTATTGATGGTGATATTGTAAGGTCGTAATGAAGTTCATATTTAGCTCAATGGCTATTGTATATTTAGGGAATATTAGGTCCAATTACCCATTAGGTCCGTTAATAGCAATTTTGTTCAAAATATTTCCAATTTAATGCTAGGTAGGGGCTTATATTTGTAGTGTAAATGAAAATATATGTAGTTTCAATGTACCAAACCGATGTCATATTAGCATATGTAGTTTTATGTTAAAGGTGTCACAATATATGTCATTGGTACTGGTTACGGACAAATATCGAATTTTTGGGTGTAATACCCGAACGGTTACAAAGATAGCTAATCATATCCTATCGAAAGACGGGCATCTTTAGTGGGCGGTTCCCCCGTGTCATATTATCACAGAGCACCCTTTAGAATGGACGTTAAGTCCAGATTTATTTATTTATTTTATTTATTGTTTCTTCACATTTTAGGTATAACCGTTTACAATACAATGTTTAACCTCACTGTGACAAGCCTGTGTTATTCATTTTATAATAATGATAATAAACAAGAGTAGTAATCTAGAAGTATTTTTGAAATTACCGATCATCAGAATTGTGTTGTTAAGAGTGATTGACCAGCGGCTGAGAATAAAAGTTTAAAGATGCTTGCAACTGTACTTTATATTTAAATTTTTTTTTTTTTTTTTTTTTTTTTTATTAAAAATTTCATATCAATATATTATTTATATTATATTTTGCATATTTTTAATTAATGAATTGTGAAATAGCAAATAAAATTTATTTGCACACCCCGGGTTCGAACCCGCTATCTTCGGATTGGGAGTCGAGAGTCATACACCTGGACTACGGAGGCCATCTAATGTGTTTTGAACATCGAATTAGATATATGTTTCAGAAAATATATTTCGGACTGTGCAACCCCATCTAAGCGTATGGCTGTATTGGCTGGGGAGCGTCAGGAAGAACAATTTTAGATCGGCTTGTAAAGGCCCAGAAATCCATAATTAGAGTCATTATGCGTAAACCCTATACGTTCTCAAGCGATAAACTCTACAAAAAATTTAATGTTCTTGATGTTCGTCAAAACTTCATAAAAAGGGTTATTATCCATGTACACAAAAATATAGAAAATTTTAATTAAATCGATCACAAATACAATACAAGAAGTCACAACAGAAAGGATCTCTTGGTCCTAGGGAGCAATACGGCAAATTATCAAAAGACGTGTACATATCTGGGATAAAATAAAATCCCCCAGACTTAAATATTAAAAATTGCAAAATGTCCTACATCGGTTTAATAATAACTAAATGGTTAATTGGCTTGGGTAGGGAGGAGTCTGAAAAACTATTATATAATGTGACTTACAACTATACGTGGTTACCTATGAATAGCACATTTAGTAAAAACTTAGTACATAGGCATTGATTTAAAAAAAAAAAAAAATTTAAATTGCATTTGGCACTTTACAAATATTTGGTTCCTTAGAACAGGCAATCTGCCCAGCTAGGAACTAATATCGACCTAACACAACGTAATAACACTTATATTCATAAACATTATATTCTCTTATTATGTAATATAATTTCTGTTATTTTGGCTTTAAATGTATCAAACGTAAAAAAATAAATAAATAAATAATATAAAAAGGACAGCGTTCGCAAAATATTCATTTGTTTAACTATGTTGGCGAAGAATTGGCGAATTATTAATAATTTATTTGATAATGATGTCAATCAAACAGGTAAGTAGGAAACGAAACATCTATACAAATTGCGTGATGCTAGAGCTCCGTTAAAGAATATTTTCTACTTTAGCACACATACTTTCTTTATATTTCCATATAAATGGTGCTTTTTGGGGTCGTTCAAATAATAGTACCATAAATCGCATCGATTCCTTCAAAAAACACATCCTTGGCACGTCTTATTCTCTTGGCGCAGTGTTTCCGGTTCGAAATTCGAATCTTATACATGAGTCATGCAGCAGGCGGAAGCAGGAAGTAGGTTGTTGGAAAACTTAAATGTCTGCTGTGAATTCTCAGTGAGATGGTAAACCCGTCAAGCACAAGACTTCAATAAAATACTGTATTTAATTGACATATTCGATGTCAAAGCTAGCAGTCCACAATGGAGTGTTTGTACCTACCATGATGTATGGCAGTGAGGCATGGAACTGCCATAGAAAGGATGAAAGTAGACTGAATGCTGTTGAAATGAGATCCCTGAGGCGTACGTGTGATAAAACCATGTAACATCGTGTGAGAAATGTGGAGATCCGCAAAGAATGCAAGGCTGATGTAAGCGTAATGAGTAAAATTAAGAAAGTAAATCCCAGATGATTTGGGCATGTAGAGCGAATGAACGAAGAAAGGAGCAAAAGGAGAATATATGACGCAAGTGTGAATGGTATAAGATCTAGGGGACGCCTGAGGAATAAATGGCACGATCAAGTGAATCAGATACTTGAATTGGGCTACGTCAAGAGTCAGAAAAATAAAATAATATGTTTAAGACGATGTATGAATGTGAATGAGGCAAAGATTGTGTGCCAAGACCGAGTTGTTTGGCAGTCAGTCCTCTCTGCCTACCTACCTGTTAGTTAGTTTTTTTTTTGAAGTCATTGAACGAGTATTGGGGAATATACGCCTGACGCTACACTATACCAAATTCATAGAACTCAAGAAGCCAGAGTCTACTAACATGTGAATTCATAGAAATTACTCAGTTACCGACCTGTGATAGCTGCCTTTTAATACTTGGATGAAATTATTTCCATTAGGGTCAATGTTATCTTGGGTGATCCTGTGGAGTGTATTTTAAGGAAAGAAAGGAGAGGAAGCTTTAAGAAGGAAAATGGTACGGGGCATCTGCCATGGTGGGTAGGAATCTAGTGATCAGTGTTTCTAGGAGTGACGGACGTATGAATCCATCCCTACAGGGTGGGTCGGTTGAAGAAGTCAAAAGGCCATTCCTATGTACCCGGTTTTCTCAGCCAAGTCCCCAAAAGTAGCGAACCACTTGGGATGTCCTACGGCAGAGGGGTTGGTTATCAAATAAATAATTCCTGTGGCGGCGGTACCAATACCCGCTTTATAAATTGATGATGAGATGTTGGATTTTGATTAAATTATTGGATTTATTTTTGAGATATTATGCCGTATTACACTACCACCTTCTTTAAGATTCCGACTTTATTTTCAAGTATTCTGTTTTCTTAATGGTTAAAAAAATCATTTAAATTGTTTGTACATTTAACTTTACAAATGACTAATTTATTAAATTCTCTCTTGTTCAATGTGGCTCTAGGTAGCTAATTTAAGTATATTTAATAAACACATCGACTTATCAATCGTTCCTAGGTGGTATAAAATTCATGGTTTTGTTCTTCGTATAAGTAAAGTATTCGGTAACTCGCGTACAGTAGTAATGTTGTATTTTGCATTAGTCAGAAGTACATTGGAATTTGCTTCAATAATTTGGAACTCGCAGTACAAACTGTGCATCTATAGCATAGAACATATTCAAAACAAATTTGTAAAATATCTCGCCTTCAAATTCAACAATAACTTCAAACTTTGCAACAAATACATTAACATGTATACATAGAATTTTAAACAATAAAATGGACTATAAAGAAATTCTATCCCAAATTAATTTTAACATACCATTATGATGTATAATGTACACACCACCCACCACTATTCCACATACTTAGTTACTTAGTTACGGTAGTAGGAGATTTTCAAATGTTGTTGGGTTATTGGTAACCGTAAATAAAAAAAAAAAATAAATAAAAAAAAAAATAAAAAAAATAAAAAAATGCATCAATTATTTATTCGTCAATTAACGGTGCTCTTCATACATCCAATAATATTTGCCTAAACTTAAAAATCATCTTTTTCTTGGATTCACTGCCCAAATTTATATATATATATACATAACCCTTCGTGCATACATAACCCTTCGTTGATCACCATTTCTCACTTCAACGAACGTACTCACATAAACACCCACAGCTATACACTACGCACATCACCGGCTAATTACTAAATATACCACAAATAAGACATTATCTGCTTATGGTAGAGCAGCGGTTCGGAAAGCCGAAGGTCCTGGGTTCGAGTCCCAGATGTGCCCGTTCTATTTTCTGATTTTTTTGTTACAGATTTTCAATTGAGTTTCGCTAATATTATCTTCATTAATTTAAATATTAAAAATTGGGTTTTACTCAGTAAGTTAAAAATAAATATTCATCATAAATAGTTTTCTATCAGTTATGTAAAATTTAAAACAAGTTTTTGGTAAGGTGGTATGCTGATATCGAAATGGGAAACTAGATTAAGTTGGGTTTAAAGGCCGTTATTCCGATTTTCTAGCGGTTTATGTCCCTTGTACACTTATGTTTGTAAGTTCGTTATTTTTAAAGATATTATCTAAAGATTTGTAGAGCCGAAACGTTAATTACATTAAATTCCCTGGAAAGAAAAAAATCGCAAAGTATGCTAAAAAAATTATTATTGACACGTTTGTTTCTGATATTTTACAAGTTATACTTATGAAAAAAATCACAGTGGTTCTTTGGATGCTACTTAATAAGGTATTGAAGAGAGATTTTTGCTCTATTGTTAACGAGTCGTGTTTTATTAAACATTTTCCCAATATTCGTTCGAATTTTTTCGTTTTTAATTCATGTTGTCGTATCTCTCCTTATTCTTTGTTGACGGGTACTACCGACACTTGACAATACAAAGTTCATTTAAAAAAAAAAAAAAAATTAAGACGATATGAAATAAAATTCGGTAGTTGATGTGTTAACGACGCCGACGCCTCAGATGCGATTCCGTTCGACTAGCGTCGCGACGCTTCCATTCAGCTGATAAATACTTAAATCATACAGCGATATGCTTTAGCTGCACTCGGAATCTTTTCACCCTGCTTACCCCTGTGCTTCGAGCGTTCAGCGTTTACCGTTAGCACTTACTGTAGACCTAGACTTAGAGCAAATCGTTTGTCTTTAGATCGGTGAACCGTGAATCCAATCGAATGTCGCTTTACTATTGCCTATTAAAAAAAAATAATAATTTAAGGATGTTAGCAATGAAAAATCATGAAAAGATACGGTCGCATTAGCAAATTAAATCCAGGATCATAACATGCTAACAACAGGGCTAATTCGACCATATCTCCTTCAGTCATATTTAACTCTATCATACTTTGACTAATAAATACCTACTTTAAATAAAATACATTATTTAACGAACATATTTTTTGGCTGCTATCTTTATGTAAGATTTTGTCTTTGATATATCTATTTTAATTTAAAAAATGCGAATAAAAAAATTATATACACGTGAAGAAAATATAGGTAGTTGTTAGACGAAGTACACGGAGAAAAATGTTATTCTAAAATACGATCATTTTATTCGTAAAAACGGTTAAAAACGGGACTTAAGTTCTTACGAACAAATGAGCAGTGTTTCAATGTTTATTGGCGGGAAAATGTAAGAATAATTTGTTGGTAAACGTACGAAATTACGTATACCAAAAATTATTCTTACATGTTCCGGCCAATAAACATCGAAAACCTGCCACTTTGTTCGTTAGAACTTCAGTCCCGTTTTTAACCGTTTTTACGAATAAAATGATCGTATTTTAGAATCAAATTTTCTCCGTGTATGATGCAGTAAATTATTACACAAGGGGATAGGGTTAAATTAGATTAGTGGTTAGAGCAGAGTCCTGACATGGCTAAGTTTCTGGGTTCAATTCTAGATGCAACTGTATCTTTTTTTTTGTTTCAAATTTCCATTGGAGAGTCGCTAATATTGTCTCTAATGATAAAAATTACAATAATAATTGGATAATTTTTATATCGCAGTTTTTTTGCATGTTTGCCAAGGCCCCTGCGAAACAGAATAACAGTTTTTTTTCGTTGTTTGTTGTTGTTGTGCTACCTCCTTCTTTAGCCGACGTTTCGGACAGCGTTGCAATCGACGGATCTGCCGGATCTGCCCTGATGATGGGCACTGCAACGCTTTCCGAAACGTCGGCTAAAGAAAAAGGTAGCACAACACGGCATAACACCCCAAAAACAAACAACGAAAATGCTGTTGGCCGTGAAAATCTAAAAACGTATCAGAATAACAGGTGGTTTCAAAACCGCTCTTTCATTCGTTATAGTATGTAAACTAAATGAAATTGCCAGTATTTAAAATCGAATTACGAGTAGTTCGTACACTCTCATTACGTTCTACATAACAAAATAACCTACCCTGATGATGGACGCCACAAGGCTGTCTGAAACGTTGACCAATGAAGAAGGGGATATCACTTAAATATGTTCTTCGTAATGCGAGATCATTTACTAGTGGAATTGTAATACGTCGAACATATGAAGCACGTGTTCGTAGCGTCCTGGAATATACCTCCATTATTTGGGTCCTAGAAATAGAAAAAGTACAAAAAAGATTTATGCGTTACCTGTATATGAGACAATATACGTACTATCCATTCCTGTTTCCATCCTCGTTCTTAACAGGGATGCTCGATTTCAATACCTTAGAAGCCCGCAGAAAAATATTTTTAGGTAAACACTTTTTTAGGCTAATCTCTGGTATCATACTCATACTCAATCCGCCTATGTTAAAAGAGGTTAATTTTTATGTCCCTAACAAGTATACTCGTGGGAGATCCCATGCACTTTTTTATGCTCCGAAAGTGAGGACTTCTGCCAATAAACAGAGCGACTCAACTGCTTAACGATTCTGCATTGACCATCGACATTTCCAATGTCACTTACAGACAGTTCAGCAACTATCTTTTAGCACATGTCACAAAGTAGTAAAACTGCCCTTGTGTATTTAGTAATTTATAATCTTCTCCATGATATATTGGTGTATAACTGTTTTATGGAGAACATGAGAAAATAAATAAATAAATCACAAATCTGTATGTATTTTCATAAAATATTAAAATTATTTTATTTATCAAATTCACACGAAAAAAATATATTCCGAAGCAAGGACGATGAATTTAAAAATCCATGAATGCAAATTGTATAAATGAATTTATAACGCACAACTGTTCAAAGCTTGCATCATTAGAGGGGAGATAATTACCTTTATTTGAAATATTTCATTACCTTTACTGCGGAAATTCAATTGGCCTCCATTTAATCCACAATAATTAGCAATTTGCACTGAAAATATGCAATCAAATCTGAAAATTTGGTTTTAAAATCGAGATTTTCTCATCGATTCAGGTACACTTTCCAAAGCTTCATTTATGAAAATGTGTTATTTTATTTTTTATACCACAAAAAACGTATTAGTAAAATAAACATGGAAAAATACACATTAAACATGAAAAAAATACACTTATTAAAAATAATATTAATAAATTGATATTTTAAAAGCGCAATTTTTCACCTCATCGGCGATTAATGATAAATACATACTGGGTAGACGTACGTATGCATCGCTACGCCTAACAATATCTGGGCTACTTAGTCATACATTTTCTATGGAAATTTATGTTTTAGAATCGCATTGGCCACACGCATCGCGACGTGCGATGTCTGTGGCCATTTTAATAGAAAATCGGTTGATCGGTTTAATTGGTTGCTAAGCATTGTTAAGCGTAGAGATGCGTACGTACGTCAACCCGGTATGATTCTACCTTAAAGATACTTGAAAATAGCTAAAACTACAGCAAAATAACGATAAGTATTCCAAATTTGGGCGTAGACTCACCTACCTAAAATTTTACCAGTTTGGTGTTGGGTAGGACATGATTTCAGAAGAAGTTTGTCTTAGGTAGGTACTGATATTCTGAATCTGAATTGAAGTGTTGTTAAGGTGTCCCACATCAAATGAAAATTTTTAAGGTATGTGTGAGGTGTGAGATGTGAAAAGGGAGTCTTAATTTTACGTTGTCGTACGGTACATTTTTACGTTGTCATACGGTACATTTTTACGTTGTCGTACGGTACATTTTTGTAGTGCATCTTGTATGCGTTTCTCAGCGTCACAACAGTTTTACCATACCTATTTTTTCTTCAGTCATCTGAATTTAGACTACCACTAAAATTTCTACCCAAGAGCCACAACGTAGGATTTCTTCTTACTTTCTGCGCTTTTATAATTTCGTATAATACATTTTTTCATTACAAATCTATCAATTTAATTTCCCCTTTTGAAAATATTTAAAAAATACAATTACAAGCAACATTTTACACCAATAATCCCAGATTGCATAATATCATATTTAGTTTGATCAAATTTCGTTCGGAAAGTTCGTGGAATAGTTTCATGCTCTGTACTCCAGGGTTTCCCAAACTAATGACGTACTATTATTATTAGTAAGGATTTTTTAAAATACTATTCTATCGAATTTTCGACTCATCGAAGATATAAATGAAAAACATTAGTCAATCAGTAAATAGATAAAGCGCCATATTAAATCCCGGACCGGTCAGTGGTTCAGTGGGCATCGCGTTTGGGTCCCACCCAGGCGTTCCGTGTTCGATTCCTCGGCTGGCTAAGTCCTCCATCACAACACAAGCAACATCTTCCGCTTAGAGTGGTGGTAGTAGGAGATTTTCAAATATTGTTGGGTTATTCGTAACCTGGGAATGTTTGTCTTTCTTTAAAAAAAAAAAAAAATTCTGATCGTCTTCTTCGTCTGCTTCTTCCTTGCAATGTTCCAACTCATTGCCTGGGTAGGCTGTTGGGGTCGGCTTTTTTCGTTCTCAGGTTATAAGTTATAACTTCTTCAGTTCTGGGAATCTCTTTCGTCCAGGCCGTTTCTCTGTGGTATTTTGGAGCACACGGAGAAGAATGTTATTCTAAAACACGATAATTTTATTCGTAAAAACGGGACTGAAGTTCTTACGAACAAACTAACAGGGTTTCAATGTTTATTGGCGAGAACATGTAAGAATAATTTGTTGGTATACGTACGAAATTACGGTAAAATGATCGTTTTTTCGAATAACATTTTTCTCCGTGCAGTTGGGAATGCCATAGTCAGACGGATGGGAGCAGTTGGGACCCATACGGTATATGCTCAAATAAATTTAAAAATTGGTAATTTACGACTGAAGCCAGAAAAAAACATTGTGTAAATTTAAATTCAACAATAAATAACCTTTATTATTTTTATACACCTACAGTAATATTGTGCTTAAATTTTAGAATTGATCGGTCAGTGGCCGAGTTGGCATCGCGTTTGAGTCCCAGACGTCCCGTATTCAATTCCTCGGCTGGCTAAGTTACTCTAGTGGTAGTAGTAGATTTTTAAATATTGTCAGCTTATTCGTATTTCGAAAATATTTATCTTTCTTTAAAAAAAAACAGAAATTGCACAGTTTTGGAAACACTGCCACAAAAGAGCTCAGGCCCATTGGAATAGAAACCTTAGATTGCACCCTCTCCTGCATATTGTGAATAATACAGGTAATGCGGATATTATAACAGTATCGTAGAGCAGGACTGGGGCAAATATAAATTGTAAAATTGTAAATTATGGTTTCTAGGTACAAAATATGACTTTCATTGAGCCAACTTTATTATAATCAGAATTTTATTTTATTTTTGAAGATTATTAATTTCATTTTTATTTGTTAACTCTGAACAATTGGTGCGAATTTTTTGAAACAGAGATTATTTTAAAAGGCGATTATTTATTCGGGTAATAAATATATATTATCATAAAAAAATTATTTACCCTTATAATGAATAATATTTTCAGGCCCTATTTTAACTTCATTTTAAAGTTATATTTTTTATTATCGTTTTATTTTTACTTATAATCGCATGATTTAAATTTTAAAAAAATATTTTTTTCGTAAGAAGCAATCACTTTGTGGTTAGGCATTATATTTTAAATAAAACAAACACTTAGTATTTAACCACGTATATTTATTATTTGATATATCGACCGGTTTCGCTCCGACCGAGCTTCATCAGGATATAATAATAACTAAATATTAAGACAGAGTTGTTGGTTATATAAAGGTTGAGTGGGAGAGGGAGAAAGAATATTACAAAAGAAACATAATTAGACAGAGACCAATTCTTAGAAAGAGATAAAAAGGATTATCAATAAGTGGAAGGGAGACAACAATATATGTGTATCACATTTACATTTATAAACAACAGTTACTGGTAATCATAGACATATTGAAAGTTGGATCTATTATACAAGATAAAATTATACAATAATTAATAATTTTAGAAGCGTTAGAAATAAGAAAATCGTTAAATTCAAATAAGTCCGAATACTTACTTAATAACCAAACCAATATATCAAATCAAAAAAAAATACACCCTATAGCCCTATATTCAACTTGTTTCCTGCCATTTTTTCCAACCCATGATATTATATATGTTACATTGTTGTTCTGAGATGTTTGACGAGTAATATGTAATATTATTGTATTTAATTATTGTATAATTTTATCTTGTATAATAGATCCAACTTTCAATATGTCTATGATTACCAGTAACTGTTGTTTATAAATGTAAATGTGATTCACATATATTGTTGTCTCCCTTCCACTTATTGATAATCCTTTTTATCTCTTTCTAAGAATTGGTCTCTGTCTAATTATGTTTCTTTTGTAATATTCTTTCTCCCTCTCCAACTCAAACTATATATAACCAACAACTCTGTCTTAGTATTTAGTTATTATTATATCCTGATGAAGCTCGGTCGGAGCGAAACCGGTCGATATATCAAATAATAAATATACGTGGTTAAATACTAAGTGTTTGTTTTATTTTTAAAAAAAAAATAGGACTCCACAATATCGTCAGGATAGTTTGTTCGCTTTTGGGAACGACTCATACAGATATCATATAAATCGTTGTGTCTTACTATCAAGGTGAGAAATATGATCGAAATGGTGTTAGAAAGAAAAAAACACCACGCTTTACATTCATCTCTAAAAGTCGACCATAAAAAAATATACACCTTTATGAAACAAACGTTTCCAACCGCAATTTGAAAATATATATCATAAAAATTTGTGAAATTTAAATTAATTATTTTTATATAGTAGAAAAGAACTGGTAGAAGAAGATAACAATAATAATATTTTTTTAATATGAAAATGAAGAAGACACAGAAAAATAATAAAAGATAATGGTTGCAACTGGGACTCGAACATTATATATTACATTGATGGGAATATCCTTCAAAAGTTAAAAAAGAGAGTTTTTCTTATAAAAAATGAATATTCATTTAGACTTTTACAAAAAAGTCAATAGGTGTTCCATAAAAATAAAATCGGATATATTTATCCGAGACACTATCTAGGTAACAAATACATTCTTTGAATTCTTGTTTCCAATAATAAAGGTAGCTGCCACTAATTTGGAAAAAGAACATTAGTCGAAGATAATATTGTTAATTCTGAAATTTGAAATATGAAGTTGACAAATACGACAGTCTCATAATAGGGTGCAAGCGCAAAATTGGTGAATGCGTATGTCCCGGTTAGACGTAAGGTGTTGGGTTCGAGTCCCAGATGCAAACAATATCTTTTATTATTTTTCTGTGTCTTGTTCATTTTCATATTTTTAAAATTTTTATTATTATTGTTATTTTCTTCTTCAATGATTTATTACATTGATGGGAATAACCTTCAAAAGTTAAAAGGAGAGTTTTTTGATAACGTAAAGGGAGTGATTTTAAAAACTTTTTCATTTAAATATTTCAAAATCTATATGATTTTTTTAATAATATCATTTGAAAGCGTATTTCATCACCTTTCAAAAATAGATTTTATTTTTCGGATGCTTTCAGAACTTTCTTTTTCCTTCTGACAGAATATGTCCGAGGCCTGAGGGGTTAAAATGTTCATGCATGATAATTTTAGAATTTAATATAGTATGATAAAGCCGGGATTCACTTTTGGAAGACGTATATCGATTTATTATGCCCGCAAGAATTTGAATGCATTCCATCTTGAACATTCTCTCATTCTAGAATATTCTACTAAACCATATGTGCAAACCAAGGGCCAAGGTTTATTCATGTTTTTTTTTCCATTAACTCCAGGGAGGCCGGTATGGGTACCGCCGCAGCGGGAACTATTTGTTGGATAACCAACACCTCTGCCATAGGTCACCCCAAGTGGTTCGCTACGTTCGGTGACTTAGCAGGGGTGCCCGGGTTCGTGGGGTTAGATTTTTCTAGGTCTTGGCAACGGATGTATTTGCCCACCTAATGCGTGGCAGGCAGGATCAGGAGACAGGTTGAGGGAAACTTTTTGAGCTCTCCAGCCTGACTCTCTCGACCCATCATCATGCACCACAGTGGGAGGGATAGATTCATACGCCCGTCATTCCTAAACACATTGAACCCCTGATTCCTACCCACCCCTCATACCTTAATCCTTCCCACAACTTTTCATCTCCTTCCTTTCCGTAAAAACACCCTCCACACAGCATCCCCAAAAGATGACGTAGGCCCTGAGGGATTTTTTTTCTCTGGGCCTCAATGTAAAAAAAGACAGACGGCCCTGAAGAAAATAATTTTCCCTTTTCCCCTCTGTGTGGAGGGTTTTTTTTAAGGAAAAGTAGAAGTTGAGGTTCTGGGAAGGAAAAGGATATGAAGGGTGGGTAAGCATCAGTGATCAGTGTGTTCGGCAGTGACGGACATATGAATCCATCCCTCCAACTGCGGTGCATGGCGATGGTTCGAGAGAGGGTAGCTGGAGTGCTGAAATGGTCTCCCTAAAACGATCTTTCCTGGTCACACCTGGTGAGCAGGCGAATCCGCCGCTAAGACCTGCACGCATCTCAACCGGCGACGAACCCGGACACCCCTGCTAAGTCGCCAGACATACCGAACCTCTTGCGGTGACCTATGGCAGAGTGTTGGTTCTGCCTCCAAAATTGAGAAAGAATTATAATCAATGTTAGCAAAATACCTAGTATTGCATGAGTTCTACTTAATTTAGTTAGCATATTTTTCTGCGTGACTACTTTTCCACAAAACTATTATGTTTGTAACTAATGCCCGTATATAAATATAAATCAAAACATATCAAAAAGATTTAAGAAAATCCAAATCAAAACCAAAGACAAGTCCACCGTATAAACTTCATTCAATTGAGCATTTAATCTCTTTAAAACCTGGTTGCAATGCTCTTGCGGTATCACAATGCTCACTGCCGTGAAACTGCATCGTGTGCCACACGGTGGTGAGGGTACACCGCTACGGTCGTGTCTTGACGTTGTGAGGCCACCATAGATGTCTGGTTAGCGAGACTCACTCCCCGTTCAACCCATCCCCTATCACCCCTTCTTGTGTCATTCGTCTACCTACCACACATCTTGCCTAGTGAAGGTTCTATTGGGACAAGATTGAGACATCGCGATTTGGAAGATTGGATTGATTCTACAACCTGAATGTACTCGTGTATGTAACTTGAAAAGCAGTGGTGGTTGACGATATTATTTTATCGGTACAGTTTTTTAAAGTTTCTTTATCGGAACGAATAAAAATTGAAAATTATTTTTGGAAAATCTATGCAAAAAATTAAGTTAGTATTTAAAAATGTTGATAATTTTATTTTATTTGATTTTATGCCGTAGTAGGTTTTTATATAAGAGTACCTTATCATTGCAACAATAAGGATCAAACGCTGAATAAAATTCCATTATGTGGTAATAAATATATTATTTAATTAATTAAATTGTTTGTCCGCGCTTCTCAGTTCAATTATAATCAAGCATACTTTAAATTTTTATATTCTTCAAAACACAATTTTATACCTAATGATAACAAACACAATATTATTGTTTATCGTTTCTTCTTCACGTTTTAGGTATAACAGTTTACAATACAATTTTTAACCTCACTAGGACAAGCCCGTGTTGAGGTTAACAATTATTTACTTAAAGTAACAAAATAACACAAAAGGAAAAACAAAAATAATACTTCATAAAACACAAAATAATATAGGTAAAATAAAAATGATACTTCAAACAACAATATTGTTACACAGATAATGGACAAGCTAAAGGCCCTTAGCACATTACAATGTAAACAAAGTAGGGTGACCATAGTTGATTTCAATTTTGAAGGACTAAGATAAATAATAAATATATGTATATAATATATCATTTATTTATTATTAATTTTCAACGCCCTGATGGGCTTTTACATAGTAAGTATATAATACAGTGATATATATGTAATATATATATATATATAATACAGTGATATACATGTAATATATATATATATATATAATACAGTGATATATATGTAATATATATATATATAATACAGTGATAATAATGTTTAAATAAGAAATATAAACTTATAGCAATTAACATTATAAAAATGGTAGGTATAAAAGTAAGTAAAAAATATTATATTATAATAAAAGAGAAAAAGTAAAAATAAATTAAACTGGAACCAGTTTTTAAATTGCAGATGGCATAAAAATCATAATATATAGTGTCATGCTATTAATTTAGCACTTAATATGCCTATTGATAACAAACACAATATTATACCTAATGATTACAAACAGAATATTATACCTAATGATAATAAACAGAATATTATACCTAATGATAGCAAGCAGAATATTATAACTAACTATAACAAACACAATATTATACGTAATGATAACAAACACAATATTATAACTAATGATAACAAACAGAATATTATACCAAATGAGCTATCGGAGTGTAAGGAGAATTTATGACTTAAATGTGAAATTTGAATAGCACCATCGAGTAAATCAGATACTTGAGTCAGCCATGTCAAGAGTAAGAGTAATAGAATAATTTGTATGAGACACAATGTGTGAATGAGAAAAGGCAAAGGTGTGTACCAAAACAATTTTTTTTGGAAGACTATCCTGAAATAACGTATAACTCATAAACTAAATTCGTATCTAACAATGTATCTAATAGAATATTATAGAAACTCAAACCGTACTTAAACTACATTGCCTACTCTATAATTTGTAGGAACCGGGCGGCGTTTTGTCAATTCAAAAGTAATATTTTAAGAAGTGCACAGACATAGAATATTTTCTTTTAATACAGTTGGTGGTTTTTGAGTATTTGGTATTCAATGATCGTCATGTTATTTGCAACCTGATAGGGTCAAATTAGCTCAGTGGTTTGAGCTAAGCTAAAGCCACTGCCAGGAAACATGAAGATGTAGAACTCAACAAACATGAATATGAGGAAACCAAAAAATCGTAGTAAAGATGAAAAATTAACAAACATAGACAACAAAAGTGAAGATTATGAAATGAACAAACATGAATATGAGGAAATCAACAAACTTAGTCGACCTACATGAAGATGAGGAAATCAACAAATATGGCTATTATAAAACCAACAAATATGGATATTTTAAATTATCATTAGAAATATGGATATTTTAAATTGACATAGAACTCACCAAACATAAATATGAGGAAACCAACAAACGTAGTCAATAAACATAAATATGAAAAATCAACAAACATGGTAAACAAAAGTGAAGATTATGAAATCAACAAACTGCGACAGTGACAGCAACAGTTTTGTAAAATACCTATTATTCAATTTCTTCATGTAATATCTCAATAACTAATGGTTTAATCTTTATAACATTATCGTACTAAAATCTTTTCCCACGAACGCTTTAAAGCCAATAAATGACAAATAAATCACACATGTGACAATTTTAAAATTAAACCTTCATTCCAAAATATATGAACACTCTCCTACAATTTAGGGCTTAGCTTGGAAAAATCGACGTAGGCGAGAATTAAAGATGAAGAAAGAGAAAAAGATTTTACTGCTGATTAGGCGACTTGAAAATGAATAAGATTCGCCAGTCGAGATAGCTTAGAGAAGCAAGAATTGGGAAAATAGGTGATAGTATTGGCGTAAGTACACGAACGAAATATAAATTTAACAGTCGTCCAAATAATCAAATAAAACACTGGTTTAAATTATCAGAAAGACATCACATATCATTAGGTAGGTATATTTATCAGTTTAGTTGTTGTAGAATATATCACTCTATAATGGAGTTCTGATGCCAACCCTGATGTCATGTAGTGTTTTTACATTAGCTCCACACAAGAGGCCCTAAGAAATAATTACTTTCAGGGACTATATCATCTTTAGGGATGCTGTGTGGAGGGTCATTTAGGAAAGGAAGGAGCGGAAGTTCTGGGAAGGAAAGCGGGAAAATTTGCGAATCGACTTTTAACGAGTATAAATGTTAAAATAATTCAACAACCAGATAGTAATTTATGAACGCCTAGTTTTAATAATTAATTAATGAACTGTAGTTCATGTTTTCAAAAAGGTAATTAATCGATTTAAAAATCGACAGGCATAGGCAAGCCATTGAAAGCCATATAAAATCGTAGAAATTTGACAGCCGATAACGTACGATAGATGCCTTCAGATATCCGACGGCCTTTCTTGACGTATATTATTAGCCTTTTTTAACTTAATTGTCTCGTAACAGTGACTTAACGCTAAAGATAACAGAAAAGAAACTGAATCACCCCTCTGTTTAGCAATAGATTTTTTAAATTGTTATAAAACCAAATTTTTGTTTAATTTTAAAAGAAACAATATTGCTTTCGGTCTCCGACCAAGTACGAGAAGTGGACGGAGGGTTTGGCGGGAAACTACTTCGAGGAAAGCATCAAAAAGTTGATACCCCTCTTCACCACCTGCGTTGAGAGGAATGGCGGCTATGTCGAAAAATAGCTTACATATGTACTACGGTAACCATGTCATTTTTTTTGTTCCAATAAAAAAATTTGTAACCTACAAAAATTCAGTACACTTACTATCTGGATACGCCTCGTACGTTGGCAAATTATGGTATTTTAATGATATGTAAATCAATAGTAAAGTATGTTTTTACATTTGAATAATAGGTGAAGTTTAAAATTAACAACGCTAAGCAAATTTAACATCAGGTGGCGATGGAAAATGGTGTATTTTCTTTCGAGCAGGCTTCCTCTAAATGTTCACCCTTAAATAAAACATCCCCTCGCTCTGAGGAAACTTATAATTAACTAAGTTTAAGGCTAAGTTCCATGACGATGTTAGAATCTTCTCGCGAAATACAGGACAAAAGTTACCGTTTCTTCTTTCATCAAGGTCTGAAGATATACGAGATTTGTGAAAGTTTAAAAACAAAATAAGTCATTGAGGAATCCTTGTCGGTGACTTAAGATGGTTAATTATATAATTAAACACCTTTTTGAATCTACTAGGCCTTTGAGAAAGGAAAAAGGACTCCTCTGTCAACTAAAGGAGTAAGCCTCTCGATTACCAAATCCAAAGGTCACGGGTTCAAATCCTTGATTTTATGTGATTAATTTGTATTATTTCGCAATTAATTAATTTCAAATGATATGTATTATGCTTGTGGCACGTTCCAGATATAAGAATAGGAAGATACTCTTATGACCGCCCTGGTGTACGACCACCATTCAGTTGCTTTAGATGGCTTTAGTCGTGTTTGGTGACCAGATCTGAACAGCCAGATACTTTTCGGCGTCTCCTTCATCTCACCACTACCTTCAGTCTCATATCATAACCAGTTGGGAATGCCATAGTCTCACTGGCTCTAGATGGGAGCAGTGAAGAAGCCAGCCAGAACACGACCGTGGGGCGCAATATTGAAATGCGTACGGAATGTAACTATGTATGGCGATGATTGACCAAAAAGTATGCCTCAGCAGGGAACGCGCGCTCCGCCTTCGTCCACTCCATGAGTCTGTCTAAACCAAGCGGAGATAAAGCTTCAAGCCCCGCCCTCTCAAATGTGTCTATCCCCACCCTTCTCGTAACAACCATCGCTTCAGGGCGCCAAATTCAAATAAGCAAGTTGCTCTGCCCCACCTTGTATTAGGTTTAATGAATTTATTGTGAAATAACTCAAGTTAATTATATAAAATTAAGGCTCCCACGACCTGCGGATGCGTATTCGAGCGTTTTTCCACTCAACCGCGGAGGCCATCATATTAATTCTTCAAACTACCATCATTATAAGTGAAAAAAATTGTCTTTTGATGATGAATTTAGCTAGTCGAGAAATTAATCCGCTACACCTGTCAAAATACGCTTTTCAAAATATATAAAAAACACTATGTGTTAAAAACAATATACAACTATCATTGCCCTCTGTGGAATAAAATGTATGTTAAGCTGGTTCGGCACATAGCTAAACCCAAATATTGGTTTTTATCATTTGATTATCCTGTGGTAATACAGATTTCTAGCCTAGGCAGTTTTTCTTTGAAATGCTAGGGTGTATGTTTTGTTTTCATATAGCGCATGCATTAGTGTTAGTTTTTTACCATCCTTATAAAAACAATGTGATGCTTCAACTTAGACCCCGTTCGGACCAGGTGAGTATTTTAGTCGAGTAGCGAGTAATTCGCCGCTTGACTGGCCAAAATGTATGGTGTCACTACTAACTAATATATTTATGGTGTTCGGAGACGTTTAGTTACTAAAATATTCTCTACTCGACTAAAATACTAGCCTAGTCCGTACGGGCCATTAGTCTCATTCCGAAGGTCGCGGGTTCGAACCCGGCGTGCGAAAATAAATTTTATTTAATTGATTTGTGTTATTTCACAATTAATTTTTAAAAAAAATATGAAGTATCTATATTTGCGGCACGTTCCAGAGTGGTAGATACACTTAGTATCGCCCTGGTGTAAGACCACCATTCAGAATTGAAACGTTGCTTAAAATGGCTTTAGCCGTGTTTAGTGACTAGATCTGAATAGCCAGGTACTTCCCCACCTTCCTCTTCCTCGTCTCCTTCCCTTCCCCACTTAGCTTCAGCCTCATAACATACCCCAATTGGGGATGCCATAGTATCACTGGCTCCAGACGGGAGCAGTTGGGACTGTTGTGAGGTATTAACTTTATTAAAAAAAAAATTGAGTACCTACTTATTTTGAACCGGAGTGTTTTTTTATAAATGAGACCTTATAAATTAAACACTATGAATAACATGTTTTTAAATATGGATGTAATCATGCAAGGTATAATTCAAGACGTTTGAAGGTGTAAGTAGTGATCTCATTCACATTCATACATACCACATACGCTACCCCTTTGGCGTCTGCCACCGTTTACATGGCAAGTTATGACGCTAATTCGGATGCGGAACGTCAAATTGAAACTCCCCACTCGACTCTGCTCATATCGTGCTATCCTGGGACATCTCCAGCTTCTAAAATACCAACTATCACATGAGCCATGTAGAATTGCCTAAAGACTATCTCGTATTATCCAATATTCATAAACATTATCATAAGACACGATGATATAATATTATTCATAAAACGTGAATTGTAAAACTATGAATAAAATTTGGTCATTTGGTTTATTACAAAAAAATGCAAATAACGGTGAGTTCTGGTGTCATGAAATTTGAACAGACTATTTGTAGTTACCGTCGAGTTGTTTTACCAAAAGCATATTAAAAAAATAAATGGTTTTTACTATTTTTAACGATTAAGTTTGCTAGGCGACAGCACTGACTTTGTAATTTTGGTGGTAGCTCAACCAGGCATGTACTCTTGTTGGCCTTGATTAAGAAACTTTGGATTTAAAAAAAAACTGTAAATAAAACTTTAGTGTTAAAAATATCATTAAAACAGTTTCATTACTCAGTTTACCTCAAGTATTCGGAAATTAATTTATATTGAGGTACAAGTATGTACTACAATAAAGTAATATTATTACATCTACTTGTATTAAAATAATATCGAAAGTTGGCTTATTATTCAATATTGTTATCATTGATGAAGATAACATGAATACTTCTTAATGAAAATATGAAGCATTCAGACATATAAAATATGAAGCTGGCTTGAATAAGACAATATGAAATCGACAGACACAGAAAATATTTAGCAGACATGAATATGAAAATATAAAACAAATAGACATGGAAAAAACGAATCAGATTTGAATATGAAAATATGAAACAGACAGAAAACAGAAAATATAAAGCAGACATAAATATAACATATAAAACAGACCGACACAGAAAATATGAATAAGGGATTAATATGAACATAGGAAATCGATTAACGAAGAAAGTATGAAGCAGACATGAAAATATTAAATCGACAGACCCAAAAAATATTTAGCTCACATGAATATGAAAATATGAAACAGACAGGCACAAACAATATGAATATGAAAATGTGAAATCAACGGACACAGACATTATAAAGAAGACGTGAATGTGAAAATTTTAAATATACAGATACAGAAAATATAAAGTAACAAATTTGAAATACACAGATACAGAAAATATAAAATAGGCGTGAATCTGAAAATATGAAATCGACAAATACAAATTATTATTAAGCAAATGTAAATAAAAAAAAGAAACAGACAGACCAAGAAAATATGAAGCAGACATGAATATAAAAATATTAAATCGACAGACACAGACAATTTAAAGCAGACATGAATACGAAAAAATTAAATTGACAGGAACAGAAAGTTTGTTGAATGTGGTTATAGCTCCAACAAGATAAACCTAATAAAATTGAACGAAAAAAATGTAACACAAATATCATTCTAATATTGATACATGTACAATGAACACCTTGTCATAGATTATCCGAATGACCTCACTACAATGCAAATAATAAACACATTTTTGTTTATTATCATTAGCACAATAAATTTATACTCGATATCCAAATGGAAGATTATAACTTTGTTAAGAGTTTATTACAAGAGAATACCATAAATTAGTCTTTTTTAAATACAATTCTAGACGAATTGACTCTTTTTTGCAATAGAACAAAAATTGATTTTGAAAGATTGTTATTTTATCTGGTACACGCAGTTTTAAAATGTTGAAAAACTAAGTGTATTTTTAAGATACTAAGGTTATACCGTTGGTCGTTGGCAGATTTGTTCAATTTTCAAACGATAAATTCTATTAAACAACACAAATTTCAAATAAATCAATACATAATCTAGTCAATACAGTTTTAATTTTTAATTTTTAGTTAAATTAAAATCCTGAAAAAATAAATCCGAGAACGTGTTGTGTGACAAAAATACTTCAGTTTTTTCTATTTATTTAAGGTCTTTCAAACTAAAATATTTAAAAAAATTTTACACACTTATTTTGTTTAGATATTATTGAAAAATTATAAATACTTATGATCAAAAAATACTTACGAGAAGTACACGATATTTAATAATTTATCATCGTGCGTTTTGAGCATTTTTAATGCTAATTTGAATGTGGGTATAGCAAATTTTGAATGAAATAAAAAGATATTAAATTTTTAATTTTTAAAATTTTATACGGGGAATAATCGATCTTTCTCATTGGAACCTCGCTGTACAGTTGCAAGCATTTTAAAACTTTTATTCTCAGCCGCTGGTCAATCACTCTTAAGTGCTTTAACATTACAAAAATAAAAATATACAACCTAAATTCTGCCAATCATAGCCATCTTCAGACTGCTTGTAGTGTTGCATTACAATGAAATCACTATCACATCATAATTCAAATTTAAAAATAAACGTTACCAAGTTTATAAAAATAAATAAATAAAATACTTGCATTGTGAAATAGAGTGACGCCAACCTCACAACACTCGACGTGAAAATATCAAATACGATATCCGATCTCTTAACCGACCCATTGAAGTCTTATCGGGGGTGAGGTGGGAATTGTTCAGCTGTTTCCCTCCTTGTGAAAACTGCTCCGAACTCGGGGTTGTTTTTTCAACCCTCCACTGTTATTATACACAATATACAGAGCATATAGTATTGCACCCTGCACTGAAGTGGCGATGAAAGAAGTAAAAGGATGTTTCAGGTTTTATCAGAATTTTGCTAGAGTAGGCGCTCCGCTGAAGAGGCAACTGAAAATAAACTAAAACCGGCTGGTTTCTATGTCTCGATTGGTCAAAAAGCTTGTTTAACCATAGACAAAGAACAATCAGCTGACAGCTGGCAACTAGCAACGGCCAGCCACGGCAATCAGCAGTGCGAGTCGCGAGTCACCGCTGTCGTTACCATTGACAACGGGTTTTTGATTGTGTAGTGTGCGGGCCATCACATTGTCATACAAAGACAGTTGCCAGTTGACAGTTTTCAGTTGCCTCAGTGAGCGGATCGCTGTATTGTTCGAGGCAACTTGTTTATTCACAACTCATAAAATATACTCTAAGGATCCATTAACAGCGGCCGAGAAATGTCAACTTGCGATCGTGCCCTTGCAACTGTACAGGGCGATTCCGATGAGAAATCCGATAGAAAGATTTTCCAAGAGTATTTCAATAAAAACAATCCGATCAACAATCTTCATTTTATTTAAATCTAACGAGTACCCGGCATGTGTAGCTGATACTCAAATAACGAAAGCGTTTGTTTTAATTTTTAATTTTTTTTGTATTATTTTCATTGAAGTGCTTTTGGATACACAATACAACCCCCTCCTTTGTTCCCCTCCCCTCTCCCAACCCCTCATTATTCCTCTTTCTGCTAAACTATATGAAATACACATAATTAACAACTCGCGAGCCACCAAGTAAAATTTTATACAAATTTCATAACGCCAAAGCTCACCATTTCATACATAGAAACTTTTGAAGGCGTGCGCACAACATCTCTCGAAAGTTTCACAGCAACCGGAGGAATGGTATAGGAAATAATTGGGTATAGGAGAATCGGATAAATGGTATAGAAAATTAACAAACAAAACATAGATGGAACAATAACATAATGATCATAGTATCTACACTGAAAAGGTCCGTTGTCTCTACGGTAGTTGAAAGACCTGGTCAGTAATGGAAACAGAAAATTTCTAAATAAAATCTTTGTTTTTTTTGAAAAAGCGACTTTAAATTTTCAAAAAAATAACAGGAAATGTTTGCGGCTGCAAACCAATTATTTAGACCTTTATGATCATTTAAAAAAGTAGGGGCCAAAAATATGGGAAAAATTTGACGAAGAGAATTCTGAATTTGAAATTTGAGTTTATTTATTTATTCACTAATGGGCCTTTACATGAAAATTTTATACATTGGTTACAGTCACAGATGAGAGATGTAATAAAAATGTAAAAATACCACAAGCAATGTGAACTTCAAGATAAATGGAGTTTCATTTCACCATTAGGTACAAAATTAGAGTACGTTATCAATTATTAATGATTATTCGAAGTTTTTCTTGACATAAGGCCCCATTAGAGCAAACATCGCTGCTCTTTCAATGGTAGTGATTGGAACGCGAATTCTTTTAATTACTGACTATCGATATTTCGTAATTATTAGCAGGACCATACTTTTGTCCAATTGGACATTCACTTTGTCAGATAGGACATCCCTTTTGTCCAATTGGACACTCATTTTGTCAGTAAGGACCATACTTTTGTCCAATTGGACATTCACTTTGTCCGATAGGACATCCCCTTTGTCCAATTGGACACTCATTTTGTCAGTAAGGACCATACTTTTGCCCAATTGGACATTCACTTTGTCCGATAGGACATCCCCTTTGTCCAATTGGACACTCATTTTGTCAGTAAGGACCATACTTTTGCCCAATTGGACATTCACTTTGTCCGATAGGACATCCCTTTTGTCCAATTGGACACTCATTTTGTCAGTAAGGACCATACTTTTGTCCAATTGGACATTCACTTTGTCCAATGGGACATCCCTTTTGTCCAATCGGACACTCATTTTGTCAGTAAGGACCATACTTTTGTCCAATTGGACATTCACTTTGTCCGATAGGACATCCCCTTTGTCCAATTGGACACTCATTTTGTCAGTAAGGACCATACTTTTGCCCAATTGGACATTCACTTTGTCCGATAGGACATCCCTTTTGTCCAATTGGACACTCATTTTGTCAGTAAGGACCATACTTTTGTCCAATTGGACATTCACTTTGTCCGATGGGACATCCCTTTTGTCCAATCGGACACTCATTTTGTCAGTAAGGACCATACTCTTGTCCAATTGGACATTCACTTTGTCCGATAGGACATCCCTTTTGTCCAATTGGACACTCATTTTGTCAGTAAGGACCATACTTTTGTCAAATTGAACATTCATTTTGTCCGTTGGGATAGCCCTTTTATCAATTGTACATTAAATTTGTCCATTTGGATATTTACTTGACTCAGACGTTGGATATTCGTTTTGTCCTTTTTGCCAGTCCTTTTACCCAATAATACATTCATTTTGTCAGTAAGGACCATACTTTTGTCCAATTGGACATTCACTTTGTCCGACGGGACATCCCTTTTGTCCAATCGGACACTCATTTTGTCAGTAAGGACCATACTTTTGTCCAATTGGACATTCACTTTGTCCGATAGGACATCCCCTTTGTCCAATTGGACACTCATTTTGTCAGTAAGGACCATACTTTTGCCCAATTGGACATTCACTTTGTCCGATAGGACATCCCTTTTGTCCAATTGGACACTCATTTTGTCAGTAAGGACCATACTTTTGTCCAATTGGACATTCACTTTGTCCGATGGGACATCACTTTTGTCCAATCAGACACTCATTTTGTCAGTAAGGACCATACTTTTGTCAAATTGAACATTCATTTTGTCCGTTGGGATAGCCCTTTTATCAATTGTACATTAAATTTGTCCATTTGGATATTTACTTGACTCAGACGTTGGATATTCGTTTTGTCCTTTGGGCCAGCCCTTTTACCCAATAAGACATTCATTTTGTCAGTAAGGACCATTCTTTTGTCCAATTGGACATTCACTTTGTCCGATGGGACATCCCTTTTGTCCAATCGGACACTCATTTTGTCAGTAAGGACCATACTTTTGTCCAATTGGACATTCACTTTGTCCGATAGGACATCCCATTTGTCCAATTGGACACTCATTTTGTCAGTAAGGACCATACTTTTGCCCAATTGGACATTCACTTTGTCCGATAAGACATCCCTTTTGTCCAATTGGACACTCATTTTGTCAGTAAGGACCATACTTTTGTCCAATTGGACATTCACTTTGTCCGATGGGACATCCCTTTTGTCCAATCGGACACTCATTTTGTCAGTAAGGACCATACTTTTGTCCAATTGGACATTCACTTAGTCCGATAGGACATCCCTTTTGTCCAATTGGACACTCATTTTGTCAGAAAGGACCATACTTTTGTCCAATTGGACATTCACTTTGTCCGATAGGACATCCCTTTTGTCCAATTGGACACTCATTTTGTCAGTAAGGACCATACTTTTGTCCAATTGGACATTCACTTTGTCCGATGGGACATCACTTTTGTCCAATTGGACACTCATTTTGTCCGTTGGGACGGCACTTTTGTCAAATTGAACATTCATTTTGTCCGTTGGGATAGTTCTTTTATCAATTGTACATTAAATTTGTCCATTTGGATATTTACTTGACTCAGACGTTTATTTAACGCATTTCTCTAGCTCCAGCGCGATGAAATCGATAATTTTACAATATCCAATCGATAGGCGTAACTTCCGATAATTTTATAGCACTATTGACAGGAAATAAATAAGGAATCGATATACGCTAGCAACACTGAAGGTATTTTCTATGAATTGACACTACGCAATGTCGATAACAAAGCAATTACATAAATAAAAAATATTAATATATAGGCAATACGGGAAGAGTTGCCCAAAGCACCGTGAAACTGGTCTTTCCAATTCCTTCAGACAATTATTTACCGACTAAACAAGTTGGGAATTAAAACCAAAAATAATAAATTAATCAATAAGAAAAAAACATTTCATAGGACGAATTTGTACACTGTAGCAACATTAGAGGTCAAAATAGAAGGAAATGAGAAATGAGAAATTAATGTACATACAACATACAAGAAACCAAAACCGAGGGTAATAAAGCTAATCAGATTTTAAATGGGTATGTTAAGGAAAGTATCGTAAAATTATCAAGGGTTGTGTACAATGAATTAGAAGACAGGTTCTAGACCACTGCCACAGATGAGACTTTCTAATATCTTTGGTTACAGTAATTAATTATAAAAATGCAGTTTTTTTTTCATTAGGTCCACACAGGAGGCCCCGAGGAAAATAATTTCCCTCAGGGCCTAAGTCATCTTTGGGGATGCTGTGTGGAGGGTATTTTTAAGGAAAAGACCTGAAATTACAATAACATAATAACAGCATTAACGGCCCTCGGTATTAAACGTTTCCAGCTCGAATTCGAATATCGAACCCGCCTGCACCTGCAGCTGGCCGGTGCGTTCCATTCACAATCAAGTCGCACAGAACAAAACAAATTATTATTAATTAAAGATATTGTGATTATGAAAATTATGTTAAAATATATATTAGAATGTAATGCAATATGACGATAGCCTAATTGATGGAGGAGGTTCTCAGTAACTTAAATCGTTTAATATATCTTTTTATTTGGATTTTTTTTGATACATACCTAGATGAAAAAGATAAAGGTAGTAATACAATTATAAAGAGTGACAAAAGGCTTGGCCTTTTTCCAGCCTGGTTTCGCAGTGCGGCGGGGCACTGTTAATACTAAATTGTCTAGTTTGATTTGAGGTCACGGGTTCAAAAGCCGGCGAGGACAAAACAAATTTAATTTAATTGATTATAAGTATATCATATTGTAGAATTTAAATAAAATTTATATAGGTACATATAACGAATCTGTTTCTCGTTTCAAAGTGGAAGATACATTCAGTATCGCCCTGGTGAGAGACCATAATTTAGAATTGAAAGTTGCTTGAGAACGGCGTACATGTGTTTAGTGACTAGATCTGAATAGCCAGGAACTTTCCAACCCTCCTCTTCCATATCTCTAAAAATATAAACTACATTCATTAGGAATATAAATGAAATTTCTCCTGAAGACACTTCAATGAAATAAAATGTTATTGATTTCTTCGAAACAATTCCTTCTAACGTGTTTTGGTTTTAGCTGAAACCAATTTTACTTTACTTTTTTTCGCTATTATGCACTTTTCTAAATTTTTTCTAATAGGCATGCAGCGATTATGTCGAGGATCAATTAATTCGGATAGCATGCAAAAATTGTAAAAGCGTTTCAGCTGTTCAACCATATTAGTCTGCCAAAATTCGTCATCCCGTAAATTTTTTTCGATTTTTATTCCGAGTTCAGTCCATACATCAAACATACAAATATCTCTTTTTGTTACATGTTACACTTTTTGGCGCTGAACCTGGTAAAACCAATCGTGAGATGTATTTACCAGCATTTCTCCATTTTTGTTCTTCAGAAGAAATTCCATCTGGGGTCGTACCCATATACGGATACTCTTCATTTATGAAAAGACCACACTTTTCTATGGCAATGCTTTCTAGTTCTGCAAGCTCCTTCAGGACATTGTATTCATATTTTTGTCCGTGTCGAATTGAAAAAATATTTGATAAGGTTTGCTGGTACAGTATATTTTTGACTAATGGAGCGCAACTGATATTTTGCCGCCGTTTGCACACTTTTCCAAACCACGATGCCGTAATCATATTGCGGCGCATCTCGATCCACTTTCCACTAGATGCTTGAAGTACTGTCACCCTTTCAATTGCTTGCCTATCTTTGGCTATGCCTTTCTAAAAAATCATATTTAGCTGCCTCATACGATGCTTGGGCCATATCAGGTTTTTCTGCATTGGGACCATAATGCTGATCTTTTGCTGGAGCGAGCTGCAGGGTTTTTCTTTTCTTTTTTTTTTTACTTAATACTTGTTGATTATTTTTCTGCAATCTTTTTAATTCTAAATGCTTTAGAGTTTTCCGCGACTAATACCGGTTGCAAATTTATGCAAAGAATAGTGTGGAAGATTGGTGTTGAACGCCACTACTGCTGCAGCGCACCTTCCTTTGTAGGACCGTTTTAGAGCTTAGTTGATACGCTTCCCACCAACAAATTTATTTACAACATTATTATAGCACTCCACAGTATTGCTGCCTACATCATGTATTAAACTTCGAGCATTAGATGCCAAAAGTCGAACGTGCTGCATGATTCTGGACATAATCAAGCTCGAAGTCATATTGGATACGTAATTAGTGTCGCCAGTATCCCTTTTGCAAAAGTATGCCCGTTTCTTGCATAGTGAGTGGTCTTCAAATACATGTTTTGGCCCAATATATCCAAATATAGCTGTTTTATATTTTCCTCTTGACTACAATTCATAGCCTTCCGGTACTTTATGGCACAACGTACAGCCGTTCTAAGGCGTAAAATACGTCTTGACAATCTTCCTCAATGCTAAGGGATACTTTGTATCTTCTGACAGTGATCTAAGTTTTTTATTGGCCATTTCCACACTTTTATATTTTAAAAATATCAAATTGTTTATTACCTAGAAACCCGAAAAAATGTTAACAATAAATTAATTCTTAATAATACTATTTGACACTACACAGCTTCGACGGAAACTCACAGCTGCTCACAGCTGAAACATAAAAAAGGCGGCACACTATTATAGTCCCTACGCGGAACGCATAGAGTGGAATATTGTTGAAACGTCGGCGTCACATGGAAATATAATAATTACGTACGTGGAATTTCGAACTTTGAAAAAAGATTGACAAGACAGACCGTAAAAAGCGTGCATCCGCGGCCACCTCGGAGAGCCGAATGAGTAGGAGAATTCTTAGTTGTTCATTATATAGTATTTAACGAAAATAAGTTGTTAATAAAAATATATATTTCGACAGAAAAATGTATTTATGATAGCTTAACGTGGCTACATTATCGATATTTTGACGATTAATAACTTAGATTGTCGTTTGAATCTGAGAATTCATGATACTCCATACAACGATTGAGATCGCTAGTAAGGAAGGCCCTTAAGGATTGTAGCATATGTTTTGAATTTGAATTATGTCACAGTAGAAAATATGCTGGAATCAAGTAGATTTAACAGGAACACGGTCATTTACAGTCTGGTATAAAAGTAAATTATTTTATTAAATAAATAATATTAGATATAAAGCATTTTGCATTGTTTTAACCCTCTAAAGTTCTAGGATCTCCCAGAACCGAGTTCAGGCAATGACGCCGAGAAGTGAGAAGTGTACGATACAATCTCTTGGGATGCCCGGATGTTGGCTGTACCGTACATACAGACGAGAGAATTACAGATTCTCGTGTTATGGAGCCGTTTAATTTACTTTTTAGTATCTTTATGCCGTGTGAATGATAATGAGCTCATAATATGCAAACTAGCTAGATTTTACTTAACATTATACTTTATTGATGACATTATTTTAAAAATTCGTAGCTCCGATTAAAATAATAAATAATATAACATACACATTTTTGCTTAATAAAAGCAGCCACTAATATTGTCAACAGATGTCTCTGTGGTTCTATTTATTTATCAATATTAGTAGATTCCTGTTTTACCATTTTATTTATTTATGAATAGAACAATATTATGTACAGATCCATGTTTAACCATGGTAAACATCTTCCTTCATTTAATAGAGTGATTGTAGATTCCTGTTTTATCATCTCAACCGTTGTTCTTTTGTTTTTACGAGACTGGATTTATCTCTTTTCAAATTTGTTAACTCATCAAAAAATAGTCTGTGACCGAAGCATCCTTCTGTTTTTATTATAAAAAAGAAAGGATTTGAGAATAATTGTGATTGACAAATTTTTAAAATTTATTTATTTCTATACTTGTACATACATTTAACAAATAAGTACAATGGTTTACAAAGTAGTACAAAAAAAGTTCATATTCAGTAACAGGATGTAAAGAGGTATGTAAGAAGGTTAATAGTAGCATTTTGTGAACACCTCACTGGAGAACCTGTGCTGAGGTGTTCGCACGTTTAGGATTAAGAGATATTCTGCCGATATAAGTAGAAACGCAGTATTCTCCTTGATATTAAGAAGGGCACCGATGTTCAACCCGTGTCGGCAGTATCGTAGACATAAAATTGGTAGCAGTTAAAGTTGTACAAATAATTTTCTTCAAAAGCAGTAAGAGTATTTTAGATTTTGTAAATATTATTAAGGTAACATAACAAACTGTGTTCTTTATCTAACAATGAACATCGTTGAAAGTCCATGAATAATTTTGTAAATGAGTCAATTATTGTGTGATTTTCTGAAGTTAAATGGTATTTTACTAAAAAACGAGAAAAAACTGCACGATCAAGTGAACCAGATACTTGAGTCAGGCCATTCAGGAATTAGAATAAGAGAAGGGTATGTAGAGGCCTTAGTTAGCAGGGGATTGAACCCGCGATGTCCGTAAAGAAACCTGAACCATCGTACCATTCGGTCGCCAGACTGTTTACAAAATAGATGCAACAATATTCCAAAAGTTACACTGTCGAGAAAGCTTGGAGTGTATTGAAGTAAATTTGAAAAATTAAAAATAAAACGTACATATTCAGTAGGAAATTATTTTCCTCAGGGTCTACGTCATATTTTTCGATGCTTTGTGGATGGCCTTTTTAAGAAAATGAAGGAGTTGAAGTTCTTGAAATGAAAAAGGTAGGATGGATAGGCAGGATTCAAGAGTAACGGACGCATGAATACGATCCTCTTACTACACTGCAAGGCGATGAAGGTTCGAGAGAGTCCTGCTTGAGAGACCACATGTCTCCCTCAACCAATACTCCCGATCACATTAGGAGAGTAGATGCATCCACCGACAAATTTTACCCAATGATCTTGGACACCTCTGATTAGACACTAAACGTATTGTATCTCTTGGGGTAACCTATGTCAGAGGTTCCAATAAATGGTTTCGGGGTGGTGGTAACCAAACTAGCCTCCCAAATTCACTCACATCACCAAACATCTCACTACATTACCCCTAAAAGTCCCAAGCCTGACACAAATCACCAGTCCAACATCTCACTCTCGCCCCAAAGCCTGTGATTATCCGATATTAAAGTCTTGCACCCTTAGCAAACAGTCCAACCACCCCAACCCCCCTCCTCCCCATCTCCCACAGCCTCCGAATAGAGGAGTGGTCCAGTCATAAATAATTCAGCAGGCATCTCGATTCTGGAAAGCTGGACGTACTAAACATAGACGGAGACTGGACTGCCACTGGCTTTCGATAGGGAGAAGGTGCTGCAATGGTTTGGTTAGATATCTACCCTTAGTTTTACGATGATCTGGTAAGGGATGAGTGGATTCAGAGCGAGTAGTGACAGAAAACGTTATGTAAGCATTAATTGTAACGTCTTTCAAGTCGATAGATAAGATCTATTCCTGTCATATATTTTGGTATAAGAAATCTTCATAGTTCGACTTATCTTATTATAATTATATATTTTACCAACAAAATGGCCTCCGTGGATGAGGGGTAAGGCTCTCAATCAACAATCCGAAGGTTCAAATCACAGCGTGCGCAAGTAAATTTGAATTGAATGAAATGTGTTATTTCACAACTTAACAATTTTAAAATAAAATAAGGTATATTTGCGGCACGTTCCGGAGTGGAAGATACTCTCAGTATCAAATATTCCTTGACATGGCTGTAGCCGTGTTTGGTGACCAGATCCAAATAGCCAGGTACTTCCCCACCTTCCTCTTCCCCATTCCTTTACCCTACCCATTAAATTCAGCCCCATACCGTATTCATGGCGGATACAAGGGTTGGAAGCAGTTGGAACTGTTGTGCGGAATTCACTTTAAAAATAATTATTCGGCTATCTCCACATTAAAAAGGAATACACAGATTTGATTTAAACATTCAAAAAGATTACACTGATGTGATTTAAACATTCAAATGGACACCGCTGATATAATTTAAACATTTAAAAAAATACCCTGATATGATTTAAACATTCACAAAGATTACGCCGCTATGATATAAACATTGAAAATATTAAATATTTAAAAAAATACGCTGATATCAATTCAATTTCAATTTCATTGCCGGCAACCCGGGCGTTTATTAAGGTAATAGAGTATTTTAAAACAAGTAAATTACCCGCCTCACTAGACGTTGTCTGTTCTGAGATGGGTAATAATTAGAACATTAAAAAAATAGTCAGAAAATAAACATGAAAATACAAGTTGTATTAATTAAGAATAATAAATCAATAAGAAGAAAGAATAAATAAATATATAAAATAAGTAAGAATTAAATTTACTTTAGGTTATTATTATTCCGAATCTGAGATAACTCTAATAGTTTCAATTTATGTCACCAGACTTTATTTCCGGGTTAAATTTTCCCCACATGAAAAACTAAACCCTTTCACACACTTTTCCACAAATGATCATCTAGTAAATCCACGCTATGCAAGTGTATTATATAAGTATAATCAATACAAAACAATACAAGAACAACAAGTTTATTTTACCAGAGTACCAAATGGGAAAATAATTCGCCGACTCCAGATATTTTCATATCAGAGGGTTTGGCTCGGTGGAACTCCTAATTGGACCAATAAATCCCACTGATCACTCAATATAAATATTCAAAAATATTCAAAAAATCTTTCGTAATCCTAAATGTACTTAAAATACCTGATTTTTGTATTTTTATATATAAATTCTTTGACAAATCTAATACGCCTAAATTTTTAATGAGAGAGCTAGATAAAATGCCAGTAACTGAAATAATTAATGGTAATATTTTATAGTTTAAGAAAGCCATATTCTTTAAATCTCATTTCCTAAATCTGTATATTTTCTCATTTTTTTTAAGAACAGGTTTTTCTATATTACAGGAACTTGGAATAGCTACATTAAGTATTATTAGTATTCCTATTCCGATTCTGAGATAACTATAACAGTTACATTACACAATAGTTAATTACACAATCGATAATTTCTAATTCTTTATTTACACATGTTTTATTTCCAATTTTAGAGAATTATTCTTTCCTCTTATTGATTTTTTATTATGGTTTAATATTCTTGATTAATACAACTTGTATTTTCATGTTTATTTTCTGACTATTTTTCTGTACACCTTTTATCTTTTTTAGTGTTCTAATTATTACCCGTCTCAGAACAGACAACGTCTAGTGAGGCGGGTAACTTATTTGTTTATAAAATACTATACATATTACCTTAATAAACGCCCGGGTGCCGGCACTGGATTTGACATTAGGTATTATTATTTGTACTCCGATTGTGAGATTACTAATAGTATAACATTACTTTATGTATGATTATTTGCATTCCGAATCTGAGATAACTCTAATAGTATAAACCAAGTTTAAAAAAGCTCTAATTTGAGTCCCGATGATCTTTAATACACGATCGCTTAACTCTAAAGTTTCTTGTCCTTCGAAGTTCGATCACAACTGAATTATTAGAGATAAAATACTTCCAGTCACGAAGGAGGGTGAGAAAAATTTGAAATGAAAAATGAGGGTCATCCATCATTGTCCCGTTAGGAAATAAAAGATTTTCATCATTTTCCAGTTGAAAGAAGTCTCGAAATAAAAATCCCATTGGACAATATTGACTTGTTGACGAAATTTGAATTTAAGGTCTCTGAAAGAATTTTAGACCCTTTCTAATACCAATAAAATCCTGAATTAGTTTTTATTTACGAACGAGTTTTAACACTACGGTACAAGACTCCAGATACAAATATCTATAGCCTGTATGTCGGACGAATATCTACAGCTCATATGTTGGACAAGTATATATGACCTTCAGAGTGAAGACTAATATCTACAGAGCTAAGGTCGGATTAATATCTATAATGGTCCCAGTGGTGACAATATCTATGGAGCGTAGGTGGGACTAATATCTACAGAGGGCAGCTAAGCAAGAGGTTGAACGGAAAAGCATAAATTACTTCAATTAGGTAAAGGCTTACACGTTTAAAGTACGTACATGAAGTTTTTGCATAATATTACATATTTTGCTGTAATGTTGAAATTGGCATAGCGCCTGCTCGCGTCAAGGCAAGAAAAACATCACAGTATTCAAGTAATTTAGCGGCCACGCTAGGTTTGTGTAACATGGTTTGTGATACAAAAGAAAGTGCCCCCTTCGAAGCGCCTGCTCGCGTTAAGGCAAGAAAAGCATCCCAGTTTTCAAGTAGTTTAGCGGCTACGCTAGGTTTGTGTAACATGGTTTGTGATACAAAAGAAAGTGCCCCCTTCGAAGCGCCAGCTCTCGTCAAGACAAGAAAAACATCCCAGTTTTCGAGTAGTTTAGCGGCTACCCTAGGTTTGTGTAACATGGTTTGTGATACAAAAGAAAGTTCTTTAAACTGCAAACGCAATATTACGTTATGCCAATATGCTATACATAATTGCAAATCCAACCTCTGCCAGTACTGTAGATATTCGTCTACATCACCTGTTCCGTAGATATAAGTCAGCAGTTTGAGCTGTAGGTATTCGTCCTCACTTTGGTTCCCGTAGATATTGTTCCAACATACCTCGTATAGATATTAGTCAGCAGTTTGAGCTGTAGGTATTCGTCCTCACTTTGGTTCCCATAGATATTGTTCCAACATACCTCGTATAGATATTAGTCAACACATGGATTCTCATAGATATTAGTCCGATTTGTTCAGTTTTTGAAATTCCTGTAGTTATTAGTAGACGCCTCCCGGTATAAGCGCCTCTAAAACGTTCATGAGTGCTCGCGTGGGCTTAACTTGTAGCCCATTTTAAATTGAAATGTACTGAAAGATAATCGTTTAATTTTTAAATAAAATGTACTGAAAGATAATCGTTTAATTTTTAAATAAAACACATCTATTATTATAAATGACATTTATTAAGTAACCCGAAATAAAAAAAAATCTCTTTCTTAAACTTATTATATTAACAAGACTTCTCAAAAAATTACCTAATTTTTACTTATTTGAGATCAATCAACTTTTGGTTTAATTCTAACATTTTTTATTAAAGTTTTATTTTTTTAATTTTCATTACAAAAAGGACAAATTAAAATTAGGTGATCATAACATATAAGCCTGTAGCATTTCGAGCAAGTTTTCCGTGTTATTATGTATTACGCGTCGATCGCTCACGCCACACTGAATGCGTCGAACAACAACCAATCGGAGCATAGCTAGAGACTCGAAGTCAAATCACGCGATTTCAAGAAGTTATGAACAAAAACAATGCTCTGGGCCACATATGTAGCCGACGCGTGTAGTCTAGCGTTAACATTATTTTTCTAAACGCATTTTTATTGGACTACTGAAAAATTACGTCGTTTTATAATTGTAGTCGCAAAAATTCACTGCGAATCATTTTGTGGACTAAGTTTTCAAGTTTTCAAATCTTCAAAAATAAAGTATCAAAAACCATAATTAATCACTTAACTAAGAATTATTTAAACTAACGAGACATTTACCTTTACGGGAAAAGCTTTATCTTAAACATCTATCATAATGAAAACCTCCTCCTTCTGTAGTACTTGCAAATGGTCGTTTGGACAATTTAGCACTATATTATGGTGAATTTATATTATGATCTTTAGGGACACAGATGGCGGTAATCACAGCTCAAGCACTTAACAGATTCGTGGTAAATGTACTGACACGTCAATTGAGTATTGGTCATTTCTTGTTGATAAGCCGTTTGTGGATACTGATGGTAATCACTGCACAATGACAGATAAGATATTCGAAATTATACACACCGAGGGAGAACCAGGTGGGTACTGCCCAGATTTATTAACAGAGTCGATGTTGAATTTCACCGAGAGACCCATTTGTTGTTTATGGTTCAGGCTTCATACTAGATTGATTGTACAAAAAAATATTGTTGTAAATGTCACATATAGGTATATTGGCCACACATTGTCAGATAGGGACAGGTTCTTAGATGATATGTTGGGTGGAGGAATCACAGAACATACGTAGAGGGAGATGCATGTATTTGGTTCAACAATTATAATTGAATTATTGTTAAATACTTATGTTACGCATCGAGCATAAATAAAATTAATTTAACTTTTCCATCATTAAATTTTCATGAAGCCAGAGCTCACCACGTGTTTCGTAATGCAAAAAAAATACTGTGAGGTTTCATTCGGACACAAAAACTGTTTTACCACTGAAAGACACTTGAGATTTAGGCTGATCATTAAAAAACATATAAAAACGCCCAAGAAACCCAACTGATTGGAATAAGTTGGTCTATGACGTCCCTAAATTCGGGAAATGTTTGGAGGCTGAAGGAAGTTAAGTAAAAAGGGATATGGGATTGAGGAAGGTTACAAACAATCATTGTGAAACCATTTAAATGAATTTTTCGATTCTGGATGGTTCTATTGAAAAGCCATGTTTCTGTATTTGTATAAAAAAATACAATTCATTTAATAAAATAAGTGTTTTAAAGTAAATATTACAATTTTTTATGAAACCATATTATTTTGAAACGCCATATTACCGTAAAACTTGGGCAAAATAATATTCCGCGTGGTTTTCCATTGGTTTGCTAATTGTGCGAGAAACCAAATGGAATAGCATTTAGCTAATGAACGAAAAGGTGTGGCAATCCATTCAATTACCTGCACATGGCATGCAAATACATGTATTTGTGAAATAAAAATAGATAAATAGAAAGCTCAGTCAAAGCCCAGTAGCTCATGATAGATGTAAAACTTGCGAATTAAAAACGTATCTAGTGTTTAACATATCTAAAAAATCTATACAAAATACATTACGCCATTCATCATTCGAATGCTGCAGTACAATATTTCGTTTTCAAACTTAATATTTATTAATTCGTTGCATGTTCAGAGTTCGGATACAGCCCATTTAAATATTTAAATGTTATCAAGAAGTTATGTACTCATTTCAATTTTTATTAAATTAGGATAGGGCCTAATTTATTTGACGGACTCCGTGGTCGAATGTCGCGGGTTCAAACCCCGGCGTGCGCAAGTAAATTTTATTTGACCCATTAGTGTTGTTTCACAATGTCATTTTATAATATATGTAACGAATATTTGCTGGGGAAGATGCTCTCAGTATGTCAGGTGTAAGACCACCATTCAGAATTGGCTTTAGCCATGTTTGGTGACTAGATCTGAACAGCCAGGCACTTCCCCACATTTCTCTTACCCATCTCCTTGCCCTCCACACTGCCTTCATTATCACAGCATAACCCAATTGGGGATGCCATAGTCTCACTGGCTACAGGCGGTTTGGAGTAGTTGGGACTCTTTGTGCGGTATTAATAATTTTAAAAAAATAATAAAACTGCTCATTGAAAGATTGAATTTAAAATTATAATTTTACTAAAAAATTAATTGAATTTAAACTATTAAAGAATTTTTAAGTCGGTAAGTTTAAAAAAATATTATGTTCTGTATTCGAATTTGAAATTTAGATAATATTCGTTTCATATTCGGAACGGAGTAGCAAAAGTGAATTATTTTAGAATTTCATGCATGGAACTTATTTTCAATTTCGGTGCATTGCCAGTTGAAAAATTTTATGTTCCAAATTCGAATTTCGGAACGGAGTAGCAGAAGTATTCCACCTAATTAAAACTATTTTAGAATTTCAAACTTGAAACTTATTTTCAAATACTGTAAGTAAGTTTAAAAATTTAAGTTATAAAATCGAATTTGAAATTTATAAATTCGTTTCATATTCGGAACGGAGTAGCAGAAGTACCTAACCTCTGGTGTACGAGATGGAAATGTAAGCAATATATCTCAGCTTCACCCGGGCAGCAGAATATCGAGGAGTAACCATACACCGCGCTAACCGTCCGAGTGTCTTTGTCTTTGAACGATGGAGGTTTTATTATTACTGTAGAGGCTGTATTTTAAAGCTTTGTGTCCTTATCTTATTTTCTTAAACCTTTTATCCTCGAAATGGGAAGACAAACTACGATTCACACTAAATCAAAATAAATTCAAATTTGAACCAGTATTGTACGCAACTTCCAAAAACCTTATTTATAACATAAGGGCGGCGTTTTGTCCGTAAAAACGTATTATCTTATTTCCTTTCTTAATTTTGACACTAGTGTAAATATTTTTTAATATAATATAGATGTCGACGAAATGTCCCTACGTTTTGCTTTTTTGATAAATTGGTCCTTATAGGAGTTAAGGACCCTTCAAAAATCCTTGAAATTACCTAGTTTAAACGCCATTAGAAGCCATTGATTTATTTTTAAACAAGTACACAGAGAAAAATATTATTCTAAAATACGATCATTTTATTCGTAAAAATGGCTTACGAACAAATTAACAGTGTTTCAATGTTTATTGGCTGGTAAATGTAAGAATAAACATTGAAACCTTGTTAATTTGTTCGTGAGAACTTCAGTCCCGTTTTTAACCTTTTTTACGAATAAAATGATCGTATTTTAGAATAAAATTTTTTCTCCGTGTATAACGTAGAGATGTAGAAATTTTTCTTCTAATAGAGTTAGTGAAAATAATATTGGAAATCGGTCCAGTTTTGGAGGAGAAAACAGGGGAATATAAAATCTCGATTTTGACGATTATATTTAGTTACAATCTACCAGATGTGTCGTTGTCCCTATCACCCAGAATCCTAAAGGGAGGATAATAGCGCCAGTTTTGTAATGTATTTACCTTTTATACACATTTCTTCTATAATTTATTTACAATGGCTTTATTTTATTGACCGGATTTGAATAGCCAGTTATTTCCCAACCTTCATAAACCAAATTTTCAACGAAGTGGAAATAAACAATGACTTTATTTAATTGCAATTATTAAAAACCTTCTTCCATATTACAATCACTTTGACTTGAATTCACATTCACTGGCTTCTAAGCATTCGTAGATTTTAAAAATCACAGTCCCCTGTAAAACATCTCTTTGCAAAATTACATCCTGTAGATAAAGGTGGTACCTAGATTCTCTGGATTCTAGATAGTTGGGATGGGTGATAGGGGAGGTTATGGGAGGTTGTAGGGGGTAGAGGGGTTGGTTGGTCAAGAGGAGGAATAAATAAATAAGATTTGGTTCCATTTACACTTGTGAGAAAGAATCAAAGAGAAGCAAAGGAGGACCACTGAGTGAAGCAATTTTGAGAGCAAAAGACACCGTTGTCTTTTTCACAGTTTTTTTATGTCTAGAACTATTGGGTCCGGATTTGTAAACTGTTCATTCAATCAGATATTTAAGAAAAATCTTATACCGTAAAACAATGACAACAATATCTACATATAGGGAAACTGATTTTCTATTGTTGTTTTTTTTATTGGAATGTGACAATATATTATCACTTCCTTTCCCTGCAGGAAACTGAAAGGATAGAACGCCACAATACTGTTCCTTGGTGTACACTCCTTGCTTATTCGATTTCATATATTTTCCCATACACACCTGCCTTTTAATTTATTTCTATGCTCATACATACAGTTTACAGGTACAAAAAAATATATTTAAAAAGAAGTAAATATTTTATTAAGACGTACAAGGTATTTTTTTATTATTATTACATGACATCCACAATATCCACAAAGGAGGCCCTGAGAAAAATATGCCCACCCAAAGCCTATGTCACCTTATGGGACACTGCGTGGAGGGTCTTTTTTTAAGGAAATGTAGGAGAGGAAATTCTGGAAAATAGTATGAGGTGTGGGTAGGAATCAGAGCGTCAGTATTTCCAGTAGTGACGAATTTATAAATACATCCCTCCAACTGCGTGCAAAGGTACGGGTCGAGAGGTCCCATGACAGTTGGCCCGACGCACAATGGGCTGAAAAAGTGGGCTGTGGGACTGAAAATCGCCTTTCATAGACATAGAGACTTGAATTTGGAGACTTGATTTAAAAAAAAGCGCAAGTTGCGCCACAACACGAAGTATGTACAAAAAATACAAATAAATAGGAGTATATCTATGTGTAAGGATATAATGGCCAAACTTATGATTCCAGAGATAGCCTCATTTTTAATGTCAGAGCCATACAAATTTTTCTTTAAAAAATGATAACTCCTTCACTTGTACACGCAATTGCTTCATACGAAATTTTATAGCATAGTAATGATCAGCAAAAACCATTTCTAGCCAAAAAAAGACCCATGAAAATTCATTTCTTTATGTCTTTGAAAGGCGATTTTCAGCCCACTGTGCGCTGGCATACTTACATATATATATATATATATATATATATATATATATATATATATATATATATATATATATATATATATATAATATGCAGTCGGTTTAGGGCTTAGGGAAAATACAGTATACATACTTATAACAAAATGTGTACCACCGAATAACATAAGTATAAAACATATTTTCTTGCAGGCAGCATGTACTTACCACAGAACAACAAAATAAAAAAAAACATATTTTCATACAAATGCACCAAGGGAAAAAACTATTATTCTACATACTGTATAATATACAAAAATAAAAGATAGAAGTATAAACAATCGATACTGTAAATAAATGAGTTCGATATTCACACAAACTTACTAACGAAGGTATTTTAGAAGTTGATTTACGATTTTAAATTGTTAAATAATTTTTTTTTTTAAATATATAATTTTATAATTATTACAGTTTCGGGTAGCCAACTGTCGGGGGATTAACGCCGTTCTAGCTACATGTAAAACAAATTTGCTGGTGTAGCACCTAGCGGCGTTTTCAAACACTAATAATAGTATGGAAAACACAGACGAGCGGCGATCGCGTCGCTTGAAGGTAGCTCCATGGAAAAACAGCGTTACTGTCGCGTCAGTGGGTCGGGAAAGTCAAAGGCCTCCATCAATCAGTCTCTCTCGATCCGGCCCGCCATGCATTAGGTGGGCAGACGCATCTGCTTCCAATACCAAGACAAACGTATTGACTACCATAATACGGGCATTTGCCTAGCTTGGTAGTCAAAAAGCCATGTAAAATACACCTGTAACAAAGAAAATGAATAAAGAAAATTAAAAAAAAAAAAAACCTTACCCTATGAACCCGGGCACCCCTACTAAGTCACCAAACGTAGCTAACAACTTGATAAAGGCAAATTAAATTTTCTGTTAAAACATTATACTTTATGTGGGTACTTTATCGCTTGCCTGGCTTCTCCATACAAAAATTTCCAATTTTGAAAATGAAGCTTACATACAAACGTTATAGAGTTCATTCAACCGGGGTTACGGATAGAAGCACAAACCGAGTTAGTATTTTTAATAATCCTGTAATCAATAGACGTTACTTCCTCCACTGCAGCTAAGTATGTCGATCTGCACCAGGTAATAGAAAATACTTTTTTCAAAACTTATTTATTATTATTAGTTTATTAATTTATTATTTAAAGATTTAGCAAAAAAATATTTAAGATAGTCTTTTCTTATTTAAATCATACTGCAGAATAAGGATCCGCCGAATACCTTTTTTCCATACAATGTATAAATGTAGTGCAGTGATTCCAAAACTGTGCAATACGACTTATAACACGATAGATTCACTAGTTTCACACTTGTACTATAAATTTCCAGACACCGTGTTTTCTAGTTTTTTGTTCTAGTTTTGGTATGTGTAATTGTGGCTTCTCCTATTTTCACCACTCCAAAGATATTTACAATTAAATGTTTCCATATGTATCCAATTGTTTTCCTCGAAACAATGTTTTATGGAAATATAATAACACGGCTTTTAAGCTAGTCTCACACGTTCGCCATACTCTCATAATATATAATGTTGACTTGGCCTATTCCATCATTCAATTACTTACATTCCAAATGGAAATGCATAGCGAGCGGTAAAGTGAAATAAATTTATTATTAGCGTACTAACTTGCCATAGGTGTGATTGGGGATTGTCAATGTTTTTTTTTACTCTCGAAAAAAGTTATTAAAATATTACGAAAATGAAAGCATTTTTAGTTTATTTTTATGTTCACAAAAAAAATTCCATAACGCTTTAAAATGTGTAATTTTCGGTTTGCCACCAAGACGACATGTTTGTTTTTAATTGTGAATTCGGCAGCGTTGACGTCACGCCAGACAACGTTTGTGACAGCCGTCTTACCAGCCAGTGGCGGTTTCTATGTTATAATGACATTGTAACCAGTTGGAACCGTCCCGAATGTGCGTTTTTTTTTTCAAATAAAAAAATATGAATGAAAATGTTAAATTTACAATTTTTTTGTATAATTTTCAGAAGCAGGAAATATACTTTAAATCTTCTACAATTTTTTAACGGTAGGTACCTATACGTAGTTTCTTAAACTACCACATTATCCAGAAATGCTTTTCTTACAATAATACAAAATACACGATATGTATAAGCTTATTTTTGGAAGTATGTTGTTTTTTCTTTTACATGTTGTTAAATATTCGTGGTAGATAATAATAATTTGTAAGACGGAATGGGCACCGCCGCCCCAAGAACCATTTATATGATAATCAACAGCCTTGTCAAAGGTCACCCGAAGTGGTTCGCTACGTTCGGTGATTTAACAGGGATTTAGCGGGTCGAATTTGGAGAGACTGCTAAAGTGAGACCCTTTTACCTCTCCGGCAGGACTCTCTCGACCCGCAGTAGGAGGGATGAATTCAAAAATGACCCCCAGATTCTTTCTTACCCCTCGTATCATTTTTCCTTACCAGATAGTCATCTCCTTCCCTTTCTTAAAAAATTATCCACACAGCATTCTTAAAGAAGTGGTTGAGTGGAACTAATGTAAAAAGTAGCAAGTTTTGTAATATACATCGGAATATTAGTTATGATCAGTTCTATCATTGTTCTGTTGTTTATACTAAGCTCGGTCACATGGTTTTGGTTACGACGTGTGCCGAGCATAGCCGATCTGTCGAGTCTGTCAAGTCATTCCTTTTTCAAGAGCTCTTCAGTCAAAATCTACATAGCGAGTTATAAGGTCGTGTGTCTTCTAAAATCATATTTGTTTTGGGCGTAAAATAACAAACAGTCACTGTGATTTTAAATAAATAAATTCATTTAATCAAACAGCATAATACAGAGAAATGGTCCAGCACTAATACTAAAGACGTTACTATCTTTGTAAAGGATTACAGAAAAAGAGATATTAGTTGTTTTTTAAAGGTGCCTAGATTCAAATAAGTTTGAGAATCTCTGGAATATTTTTACTGGGGGCCAAGACGTTTGGTATCGTGTGTATGGAATCTATTCGATAGGGAAGTTCGAATCAAAGCTGAGCCGCTTATACAGGGTGGGCCAAAAGGTGGGGCGGAATTAAGTAAATAAATAAAGAGATTGATTTATTGCTTGGGGTTGTTTTTTGTCTCCCCTTTGTATAAGAAACGGAATAGACCCACAGTTGCTTTGTTGTCTCCAGAGATAGTTTTTGTCTAAAATACTCAGCTCGATTGGAGAAGGGTTTGTTTAGATACTTTTATCTGTTAAGGAAAGGGGAGTGAAAAAGTTTGAGATATTGATTTAGAAATCAACGATATTAGGTTACATGCTTAATGTTTGCCAATTGAAATAGATCTTGCGTATTAACAAAGAAATACATTTCAATCAAAAATATAAAAAACGGTTTTCTTTTAGGAGCATCAAAAACGCTTGAAAGATGAGCTGTGACGTGGTTTTTTTTTACGTCAGTCAATATCATATTTGGGGTTTTGAGGGACTTTTAGGAAAAAGAAGAAGAGTAAATTCTGTGAAGGAAAAATGTGTGAGAGGTGGGTAGGAATCTGTGGGTCAATGTGTCCTGGACGTATGAATCCATCCCACTGCAGGGTAAAGTGATGTGTGAGTTTCTCATCTCAATCAGTCTCTCCCGATCAGGCCCTCCATGCAGGAGGTGGTAACGCATCCACCCCAAAGACCTAGAAAACTTTCACCCCATGAACTAGAGCATCTCTGTACCACTTGGGGTGATCTTTGGCAAGGGTATTAATTGATTTTTGAACTATAATTTAGTCAACACATGATGTTGCAATACTGAGTAATATATCGATGTAATATCAACGGTACTGTAAAACATAAGACGAAACTGCTTTACAAATGATTGTTGAAAAATAGTTCGATTGATTTAGAAATTCTTGGCAGAAAAATCTCACCATTCTCGAGTATTTTCTTTACCTTTTAGAGAAATAAACAAAACAATAAAATTAAAAATAAAATTAAAATTAAACAGCTTAATTTTTTCAAAAGAGATGAATATGTGTGAATTGCAATTCCAAGGGTCTGCTTACACCGATGAAAAATACACAAAGAAAATAATTTTAAGTAGTTTATTATAATTCTTTTAACGAGTTATTTATTTAACTGTCAATTATTTTAAAACAGATATGTTTACATTACTTTTTATTGCTTTTCAAAATAGAAGCCCGTTAAATTCAAATTGTTGATGTTCAATTACAATGTTTACAATTATGGATGTGATTGTTCTATTACAATGTTTGTTCAATTTAAACGTTTGTTCAATTATAATGTTTGTTCAATTATTATGTTTGGTAAATGACAATGTTTATTTAACCTTTTCGTACGGGAAAGAAAAAAATCACTCATGAAACGAAGGGGGGTCACTCGGGTCCCCCAATTTATTAAAGGGTATTAATGACATAATTTTAAGTAATTTGTTTTGGTAATAAATTAAAGAGACGTATACTTATCACACTTCAGTGGTCATAATGTAAACATTTTGATAAATAAGGTCATAATTAACATTCTAATGAATATGGGCCATAACGCATATTTTTTCATAGAAAAAAGGGGAAGCCGGTTAGCGAACATTACTCATTGTTTCCTAATCTCGACTGGCTAGTTTGTTGCGCAATAACGTAAAATGGTTATCGTGACTCAATTATTACGACACAGCCCTTTCTATTAAAATACAACTTGTAGCAATCGGCTACAGGCCGCGGAATCTTCGTAGGCATAACTTATCCGGTACGTGGAGGGATTACGAACAGGGAAATGCCAGGTGATCTCACATAGACGAGGTGGAGCTGGGAAATTGAATATTTCATCGGAATTCGATATAATTTATTTAATATTTTAAAAAGTTGTAATGCGATATACATTTTTTTAAATGAAGATCGATAACTCAATAGTTTTTAAGGTTTATCGAAATTATTGGGTATATGGTGTAAAAAACCACTTAGATACAGAGTAAAACTCTAGTTAGTGTAGATGTGTTACCCCAGTCCGGTGTGGAAGAGTTAATTACATTGTAAATAATTATCCATAATATTTCTACTAATTATAATGAAATTTTATTGTATTTTTTTAAAATATTTGACTTGTTATAGGTAAAACTTTTAATAAAACAATGAGTCCTGATTTTTACACTCTTTTCCTGTCTTATAACGGTGTGATAAAATGGATGTAGCTTTTGTGTAAGCTATTGATAACAACCAACCTGCGATAGGATAGGTTATAAGAAGTAAAAAATAAGAGTCTGAAACTAGTGGAACTATGGTCTCTCCAATTTTTATTTGTTATTTAGTGTAAAAATAATCATTTTGTGAAATAAATGATTTAACTTAAAACGCTTTGCGGTTATTTAATATGATATTTTGTGTATCGCAAGTATACTTCGGCAAATAATTAATTAATTTGTTGGCAAGAGCTATGAATAAACGCGAGCTTTGATGCTCGATCAAAGGCCTTTCAATGGTTTCCGAATCCGGTTAATTACAATGATTAAAACTAGAAACAATGATTCAATTCCCCGCAGGGTAAAGCAGTGTAAATGACATAATAATACGTACAGGTAGGTATTCTAGCAATCGAAAAAGAAGGTCATTGGATATAATAAGGTTGGTTGTGGCAGTCTAAAAGCATGCGGAATAAAAACGTTTGATTGAAATAGCTTTAGCAATGTTTGGAGACCAGATCAAAATGGCTTGGTACTGCACCATCTCCTTCCCTTCTCTCTAACTTCGGACTTATAACATACCTTAATTGAGGAGCGGTTTTCAAAACTCAAATTTTATAATTTTTTTTTGTTAGCTCCACACAGGAGGCTCCAAGGGAAAAAAAATCCCTCAGGGCATATGTCATCTTTGGGGATGCTGTGTGGAGGGTCTGTTTAGGAAAAGGAAGAGAGGAATTTTTGGGAAGGAATGATCGGTAGGAATCTGGGGGTCAACGTGTCCACGATAACGTATAATCCACCCCTCCCATTGCGGTGCAAGGAGATGGGTTGAGAGAGTCTAGCTAGAGAGGTCTAGGTTAGGTTTCCCTCTACCAGTTTCTCCAGATTAACTCATTACCCGACAAGACCTAGACAAAACTAACCCCATGAACTCAGGCACCCTTTCTAAGTCACCAATCGTAGCGAACCACTTGGCTTATGGCAGGGGTGTTGGTTATCCAATAAATGATTCCCGGGGCAGCGGTACCCATACTCGCCTCCCAAATTGAATTAATTTGCATACATTTTATTTTTGTAATATATTTTCTATGCTCATCCAACAAACATAACCATAATATTGAGTAAAAAAATGTCAAACATTCATTATATATGAAACTAGATAAAGCATTTTAATTTGTTGAGTTTTAAAAATGTATAACAACTTTCAGTTATAAATATATATGTTATTTAAAAAAATAATATGTGAACATTTTCAAGCGTAAGTTAATTATATGAAATTCACTCGATAGAAAAAAGTCGCGAAGTCACCTGCGAAAATTATTAAAACACGTTTTGTTGTGTTATTAAATATTTTATGTCTATGAAAAAAATCACAGCGTATCTTTAAATGCAACTTAAGCATCTGTCCAGAGATTTTTGCATTATTTAAATGAGTCGGTTTTTTTAAATATTTTTTCTGTTTTCGCCTAATTGTAATAGTTTTTTTTATATTAGCGCGCTCATTCTAAGATTCGTATTTACATATCTTCATGTATTCTTCTTTTTGAATGCGTACTACCGGGTTTTTAAACGAAATAACGAAAAATGTCGTTAAGCATATTAGTGGAATATTATTAAAAAATGTTTTACATTTACAAATAAAAGAAATCTTAATGGTGCAGTATTTTTTTAAATTACTCTTTATCAGGAAATGATGTACAATGTAAACGTACAGTCGTCAAAGATCTCGATACTGTTTGTATGAATAATTTAACATGGGCGGGTTGCAGCCAATATGTTAATCTCAGAGTAAATGTATTATATTATACATGCTGCTTGAGACCTTAGTGTTACCCGTCACGCTAACTGTACTCGTTATTATTTACGGTCGAATCTTACTAATATTATAAATGCGAAAGTTTGTATGGATGTATATATGTTTGTTACTCTTTCACGCAAAGATTACTGAATGGATTTTAATGAAACTTTACAATATTATTACTCATACGTCAGAAGAACATATAGGCTATAATTTATAAAGCTAGCCATTTATTTTCAATGTACTGAAAATAATAATTATTGTTTAATTGAAAATGTCAAAATTTGAGAATGACATTTTGCAAAACAATGATTGTTAAATCAAAATTCTATTTTAGAAAATATTTTAATTTTGTGAATTTATTTGAAGTACTCGCCTAATACTTTGAATCGAATCAAGAATTATAGATATTTTAAAATAAATAGGTTAAGAATTTTGGTACAAACATAGATACTGCGCAGACGTAGTCGCGGGCAGAAGCTTGTTTATAATAATACACAGTTAACATTGTTTTATTAATTCTGATACGAATAACAATGTTGGTAGGTACTTATTTGCGAAATTGTTATTTTTATTAATATGAACATCGCACTACTCACGACTGTCCTTGTCCATCAGGACTATAACAAACCCTATTGATGTATATTGTAAGGGAGAGAGACGAAAAAGAAGAAGGTTGAAAAGTACCTGTCCAAGCAGATATTGTCACCAAAAGCGGCCATTTCAAGCAACTTTTCGATTCTGCAAGGTTGTATTTTACCAGAACTGATTACGCATCACCCATTTAGTCTTAGAAAACTCATCAATAATAAAAATAATTGATACGTTAATTTCCTTATTGACAGCCATGTATTATTGTAATTGATTTCATTTTATGTTCCTAATCACTCCTGGACACGTTAAACTTCAGATTTCTAGCCACCCCTCACTCATTTTTCCTTCCCAGAACATCAAGTCATTCCTTTCTCAAAAAGACATTCCTTTCTCAAAAAATCACAGGAGACCATATTTGTCCCAGCTCACATAGGTCTCACAGAAATCGTTGTTTTTCCCTTACTATCATAGTCAGAAATGTGATCTAAACGGTATTGGAAAGAGAATACAACAAACTATATATTCAAATCTAAAAGAAAACCACAAAAAATTAAAATAACCCCTTTCTGAAACCAAAGTTTCCGATAACAATTTGAAAAAAAATTATGGAATTTTGTGAATTTTTTAAGATTTTTTTTTACATGAAACGAAAAAAATGAGGTGACGGTAAGGTTTATAATTCATTTATCTAATGATATAAGTATGTGTTTTATTTTTTTTTTATTATCAGTAATTTTAGTTGGAAAAAAAAGTAAAGTGAGCCATTTTTAAAATTTTTTAAAGTTTTCACAAAAAAAAATTATATTTAAAAAAAATACATAGTAATTTTTAATATAGAAATTTTAAAGCCTATTTTATCACCTTTCGAAAACAGTTTTTAGTTTTCGAATACGTTAATAAATGTTCCATTATTTGGATTGTATTACAAAGCGGGAATATTTTTAGCCTCTGACAAAATACGCCAATTTTTTTAGGGGTTAACACATCCGCCCTAAAGATGACGTAGGTCCTGATAGATTTTATTTTTCTCTATGCCTCCTGTGTGGCCTTATTGTAAAAAAAAACGCAATTTAAAATGAACACAAAGATAGCAAAAGTTTTAAAACTATTATAAAGTTTATTGTCACTTCACTTTTAAATCATTTTATTTAAAGAATTTACATTGAATTAAAAACCTTGACCAAATGAACGGTTAGCGATTTTATGTATTATAGATTATTTTTTTAATTATACCGGATTTTTATTTGTTTACGGGTTTGGCGACTTTATGTATTACGGATTTTTTTTATTATACGCGAAGGTCTGTGGTAAATATTTGAATGCTAAGACAAAGCATGGTGTCTTTATTTCTAAATCTAGTTACATTATAAGACACACCACAATGAAAATATTTAACGCGTTTTATGAGGAAATGTCTTTAGTGACAGATATAGCACAACGTGACCCCGAGCGGTTAACTCTATAAGTATAATAAGTACGGCAGTTGCAATTTAATATAATATTCCTTTCCATTAGCCCTTAATTAAGCGCATTAAGAAACTCACACAATTAGTCGCATGGGGTAACCACTGACCCCAAAGAAATAAATGAAAATGGGGAAGAAGAAATAAATAAAACGAAAAATGTATTAGCAAAAATATTAACATACGTTATTATAATTAACATCAAGAAACAAAATCATAACTTTGCCATTAAATAATTTTTTTAAAAAGCTTCTAATCTCACTTAAAACTACAAATTTTTCGTATAGCCGAGATCAACTGTAAAAAAATATATTGAGACTCATCAGCAGATTTATTAATTCTGCATCCAATGCAGTAAGCCCTGTAGTATTGCTGACAAATAAATTTACCACACACGGAAGTTTGTTTGGTTATTTGGTATTTTGTTAATTCTTACGTAATTGGTCACACGGCGTAAACTCCCAAAAGAGCAGCGACACTTACATACACGTTAGCTTTCTGGCCGCTTCTGATTTGCATGCCCCGCAAGAAGGTAGGAAGCTAGAAAGAGCACTGTCGCATTCCAAACACTCTAACATATGTTGTTTCGAATTTGAAATGGTCTTGAACCCATGCGCCTAATTAAGGGATAAAAATTTGCTAGAACGCGTTTCTGGCTAATTTGGTGACAGGTATGGCACAACGTGATCCCAGCGGTTAACAATATAAAATTAATACTGCAGTTGCAATGTGTTATAAACCTTTCCATTAATATGAGCAAGAACGCGTTTCACGATGATGTGTTATTTGGTGACAGATATGGCACAACGTGATCCGAGCTGTTAACAATATGAAATAATTACTGTAGTTGCAATGTCATATAATGCTTTACTTAAAAAAATGAGCCAGAACGCGTTAAAATTAATGCTGCAGTTGCAATGTGTTATAAACCTTTCCATTAAAAAATGAGCCAGAACACCTTTCACGATGACGTGTCATTTGGTGACAGATATGGCACAACGTGATCCCAGCGGTTAACAATATAAAATTAATACTGCAGTTGCAATGTGTTATAAACCTTTCCATTAAAAAATGAGCTAGAACGCGATTCACGATGATGTGTCATTTGGTGACAGATATGGCTCAACGTGATCCGAGCGGTTAATAATACAATATTAATACTGTAGTTGCGTTGTGTTATAAACCTTTCCATTAAAATGAGCAAGAACGCGTTTCACGATGATGTGTCATTTGGTGACAGATATGGCACAACGTGATCCGAGCGGTTAACAATACAACATCAATACTGTAGTTGCAATATGTTATAAAGCTGTCCATTAAAAAATAAACACCTTCTGATAAATGGTTGAGGTTTTAATTGGCTTAACATTTATAAGAAGATTTAATAGTGAATAATGACAAAGTTATTTGAAAATGAACAACGCATTTATTTCGGCGTGCATTATCAACCCATCAATGTCACAGATATGACGATAATATAGGGTTCGGCCCACCGAAGAAATAATAGTACAGAAGGGTGTTGCGGGCGTGTCCGTATGCCCGAAAAAAATCCAATTTTTCCTTATTTTTGGTGAAATTTTTATTTCATGCAATATTTTGTCTAGATGATTATTCAGGCATCTCCGAAAATTTTAAATTTGAGTTTGATGTACAGTTATATTATGTAAAATAGTAGGTACCGTCTATTCGGTACAATACTCAGATTACTCATAAACACCACACTTAAAAAAAAAAAAAAACAGACAAACTTTTAGTGAATTAAACTAAATGTTGATGTTTTCTGGGTCACTAGTAGGATATTTCAAAATATTATTCTAATGTACTGGACCGTTATGCTTCCAGTTTTATTTTATAGCGTTTTTAATATAACTTTTTTTTTGAACGCACCAGACTTTTAGGTCCGGGTTTAGTTTTCCCCATAGGAAAAACTAAACCCTTTCACACACTTTTCCATAAAAATGATCATTTAGTAAATCCACGCTATGTAAGTGTATTATATAAGTATAATTAATACAAAACAATACAAGAACAACATGTTAACCTACCAGACTATTAAATGGGAAAATAATTCACCGACTCCAGATATTTTCATATCAGAGGGTTCGCCTCGGTGAAATCCCTAATTTGACCGATAAATCCTACTGATCCCTCAATATAATTATTTAAAATATCTTTCGTAATCCTACAACACATAATTTATATATTATTGTTTCTTTTTCTATTATTATTGTATTATGATTGTTGTAAATTTTATGTGCGTAAATTTTGATTTATTGTGAGCATTCGAATATTGCTTTCCTCATTATCCCAAATATTGTATTTGGAGATGTCTGACACCTATACGATCGGTATGTTAATTTTTTTAGTATTATTTCATACGTAATGCCTCAATCAATCAATATCTAATATTTTTATTTAACCACTGGAGCGACAGAGCAAATTGAAATTTGAATATGGAGGCATATAAACTGATTATAGTTCTATATAGCCACCAATTTACCTATATTTTGTCTATTATCTTTCTTTCGTAGGATATATAAAAAAAAATGATAAAATCGTTAACTTTAAAACTTTTTAAAGAATCTAGAGAATATTTGCCATATTTTGGCAACAAAGCAATCCGTGCTTTTGGAAATAGTGCCATATTGTGGCAAAAAGCGTTCGAGGGGTTAACTTAATGAGTTAAAATTAGAATTAAAACAATATTAGCGAAAATCAATCGAATATCTGAAACAGAAAAATCAGAAAAAGATACGGTCACATCTGGGACTCGGAACTTTCGGATTCTGGCAAAAAGCGTTCGAGTGGTTAACTTAATGAGTTAAAATGAAAATGAAAACATTATTAACGAAAATCAACCCGAAATCTGAAACAGAAAAATCAGAAAAAGATGCAGTCACATCTGGGACCCAGGATCTTCGGCTTTCCGGGTGCGACTCCGAACGTAACGAATCTAGAGTCGTTTGATGAATAATAATCATGACGATTTGCAAAAATAAGCAAAAAAAATTTAAAACAATTAATAAAACGAATTTTTTTTTAAACAGACTCAATCTCTAATTTTATAACTCAAAATAAACAAATTTTTTTTGAAATATGAAATTTTTGAAAACAACTTAAAAGTTCTAATAATTTAACCTTACTTTTTATCTAACTAAAATTACCGAAAAAAAATATAAACACTCAAATATTTTATTAGACAAATAAATGTATTTCAAATGTTATCGTCGCCTCACTTTTTTGTTAAGTGTTTCAAATCGCGGTCGGAAACTTTGAGTCCACAAAGATGTACAATTTAATTATTTTGTGGTTAACTTTTTTATTTGAATATAAAGCGTTGTGTTTTCTCTTTCTAATTCCGTTAAAATCGTGTTTCTCACTATGATAGTAAGGGAGACACAATGGTTTCTATGAATTGTTTCCAAAAGCGAACAAATTAGCTGAAGAAATTTTTTTTACAATTGGTGGTGGTGCTAACAAGTCGACAAACCAACGTCTAATGCTTAGTTATCGACATGGTTGTACTAGATCTAGAAACATTCATTCATATCTGAATGTATCACTTCTAGGATTTATCTCTTCTGTTTGGTCGCTGCACAAAACCTCGTCCAAATTCCATGTGACATGACAGGCTAATGGGGGGTGTAGGCGTCAGAAGGATGATGTATAGCCGCCCGTTCTACGTCACACGTATTGTGCATTAACTGGCTTGTTGACCAGTGGTATACTGGGCCGGGTAACTAGGTAGGTGCTGCTGGAGGCCCTGTCGAAGATATTGAACAGTGAATTGGGTAATTATCAGACAGGGAATTGTGAAAAAGCATCCTTATGTCAGTTATTAAGGGCGAGTTACCCCGCTCAAAAAGAAGAAGATGGAGATATACGACAATACGAACGAATGAGCGAGCGCGCTTACATTAAAAACCATAAAATTCATGCGAAAATTGTGAAAATGTTTAATAAAAGACGACTCGTTTGAAAAAGAGCAAAAATCTTGCGGGGGCTGTGTCAAGTCGCATTTAAAGAAACATTGTGAATTTTTTCATACATATAACTTGTAAAATAACAGAAAAAAACGTGTAAATAATAATTTTCGGATCATACTTTGCGATTTATTTCTATCGAGGGAATTTAAAATAATTACCGTTTCGGCGTGGGGAATGTGTAGATACTATCTTAAAGAATAACATATCTATATTTTTTTAAGAACTTAAAAACTTCAAACGTTTATGGAAAACATGTAAGAAATCGGTAGAAATTGGCAGAGCGGCCCGTTAAGCTTTTTCTCTAAGTTTGAAGAAATTTTTTTCATATTTTTGTTTGATAAAATACACTATTAACAAAATGAAAAAGAAATGGAGTGACATTTGACATGAATGAGAGGCACCACAAAGATAACCAAAAAGAGACTCGTGATGCTATTAGTATGATACTTATGATTCATCAATATGGATCATGATAAATATTGAACGTGTAGCCTACACCTAAGAGCCAGCAATGATATGGATAGATGGCAAGACATCTCCGAAATGTATTGCTAGAGAAAAATGTTAAATATTTCAGGGATAGCCAGACTGTAGGGTTGTCAACAATATGCTCTCAACTGTCTGCCTACAACGTAATTTAAGATATTTTGGACACGTTGTTCGCCAAATTGAAGACTCCATATTGTAGAAACTCATAAGCAACGGCAAATTAGAAGACATGAGAAGCAGAGGAAGGTCAGCAATGCGCTGGAGTTACCAAGTATCACTGGCGTCTGGTACGTCGGAGTCCGCAGCTCTCCACGCAGCGCAGAACTGCAAGAAGTGGAGGAGCCTTGTCCACTTGGGGTGAAGATCACGGTCCTCAGGAATGAGGAACCGATTTATGAAGAATAAGTCAGATTATGGTCCTGGATCTGTGGACACTATGCTGAAGAATTATGCTGATGCCAGCAGCTTGATGGCAATCACATCAGGCTTTCTGAGGCGTAGAGAAATGACAACATGTGAATTACATAGAGTGTATGTATTTACTGATTAAAATCAACTTTTATTTTAATTAAAGTATACACATATATATAAATTTTCTTCAAATACTTTCAGCTTCACAAATACTCCAATTATATACCATAATTTTTTGCTGAGTTTTTTAAAGTTTAGATTATTTATTTATTAAATGTTTATTATATATTTATCAGCCCCGATTTATTAAGCCTAATTACCTTTCATAAGGGTTTAGGAGTTTTTTTAAATTTTTTATTTCGGTTTTTAATTGCAACAATAATATCACGACTGAGTAATTTATTTATTAAAGATTACATGCAGTTGGCATTGCTTACTCAAAAGTAGTAGATGTGTTCAAATGCACGGAATTTAGTTATAAGCAGACTATAATAACATACCTCAATCACAAAAATCATTGTTAGACATGATATCATTCTTCTGAATGGCTTCTAATTCAAGTTTTACTATAGAATCTAAAGTACTTATTTCAATATCATAGACAGAAAAGTTTTGGCTAAAAAATGTATAATCTTATTCAAAATTATTACTGTTAATTCAAAATTTTATATTAAATATCTACTGACAGCCCTGATAACAGAGGTAATTCCGAGTAGGTATTTGCCCAGCTATTTCAAACTAATAAAAAATTGTAGGTAACAATAATCCCAATACAAAATTACTGTAAACATTTCAATTCCTAGAATTCAACGAATTCAACGTAAATAAAACTATGTATGTATGAATTATATCTGTGATCCCTTCGGTATTATTGTACAATTGGGAAACATGCTAAATGCCTGCCGCATGACATTCGTGTCGCATGAGAACGGGTCGTTTTTAAGTTCAACAGCTCAGCTGTGGAACGATTTGACGGCTTCTATGTTTCCTCTCTTCTAAAACAAGATCTCTTCAAGACCCATGTTTACTCTTTCCTCTTCGCGAAAATTCTCTTATTTGAGAGTACGTATTTTGTTCATAATCTGTTTCTCTCCTGAGTATAATTAAAAACTTATGTATCACATGAATGTAAGCCTTTTATGGCTTTAAATTAAATAAATTATTAAAATTAATATAAAAAATCCATTAAATTAATAAAAAATTTTATTTCTAAGAGCAAAACGAATTACCTTGAAAATGTATTTATAAGAAGAAGCTGTAGAACATTTAATAGATTATGCCCAAACATCGATGTGTTTAACACGAATCTTGCTAAATTCACAACATTCATAAAAAAATGACATTCCATCGAATGCCATATAATTAACCAAAAACTTAATTTCATTGATTTTTTTTTTTATTAATTCCTCACATTATCTCTTTTAGTTTTAGTAGTTTGTATTTTAATGAAATCTATTCCTCAAAGATATTATTGATATCCTTTAAAATTTAAGTGTAAACCTTAGAAATATGTATATCATAAAACACTTTGTAAATTGAAGATGCACTTAATCAGAATTGTTTGTATTAGGTATATTGTTGCATATATTTTTTTTTATTATGGTCCTGTATCTAAATGTCGTTATTTTATTGGTCAATGACATAAACATACTTATTCACTATCATATATAAATGTTTAGACTCTTTATAACACAACTAAATAAAATAAAATAAATTTCAACTAAATTTCAGTAACTAACTTGCTAACTAGGTAGAAACTTCCATGCACTTTCCAACCTACTGTAAGATCTTCAATCATCCTCCCCTTTTACATCCCCACTCCCCCTCTCCTACCCCCCGCAGAATCTCGGGGGATGGACCAAATCGGCAGCAATTTGCGGTGCGGAACGATCTATCTTCACAAGTCAATAAGCTCTCTACCCCCAGCGTCTAGTGTATAGAGTCTAGTGTGCGCTGTAATCTTAGCACAACGTGGCGAAGCAACGAGAAATAAAAATCACTTGATTTTCTTTAAGATTTTATGGAAAAGTTTTTGAAAGCTTTTCAACGCGTGGATGTTAGGTACCCTCGACTGGTTAGTTAGAGTCGTATCATTGTGGACTTCTATGTTAAGGATGTGCAACTTATTTTTAAACCCATCAACAATAATAAACAACTATTTAAAATTATTTTTTAATTGATAAACTAAACAATTAAAATTTATTTTGCCTCTTCTTTTTACAAATTAAAATTTATTTTGCCTCATTGCACTCTTAAACTCATATATTTTACTATGGTCGAATCCATCCTTAGATATGGAATTCGAACTTGGGGACAGGCAAGCACTATTTACATTAAATATATTCAAAATTTACAAACTGCCATAATAAAAAAAATTGTGACATCAAATATTTACAGAGAGAGAAATAACTTAAAACTACTTATATGGCTCAAAGAGCATACTTACAATAAAAGGTCTCTTTTGGTTCTTAAAACTTTATGTACTTTCCGAAAACTCCACGTATCACGTATACGTATCTTATTATTAGGCATGTACATTGAAATATCTTATAGATGTTATTCAAATAATCTAATAGTATTATGTGATCTATCCTAATGTTTCCTTAAAACTATATATGTATTAACAAATATTTCCTTATGTATAATATTAAGAGTGATAAAATGTATAACCTACAGACAAGCTGCCATATGACAGTTTTGTGGGACTACCCTTATTTTGTACAAATGTATTTATACTGAATAAATTAATTTAAAAAAATGTTTAACAAAAGATTTTAATGCATAGCACAAAGGGTAACAATTATTAATGGGGTATTTTTTGCAGCTTTTTGTGGAGTTTAATTACGTAGTACCTACTAAAAATATAATTGTCGGTGAGTGGTGTATTTTAATGGGATTAATTTATTGAATAGTGAACAATTTTTATAGGCAATAATTATTAGCCTGAAACACTAATAATAATGTAAAAAGCAGTAATTGTTGAATGAAACACTAGTATAAATTGAATTATTTGGCGGTTAAGAGATACGCCGACGTAGCTCAGTGGATAGAGCAGTTGACCGGAAATCAGAAGGTCACGGGTTGGTGTCCCGTCGGCGGCATGTATCTTTTCTCGGGAGATTTTTGAAGTTAATACTTCTTTACGCACGCTTGACTTGGGGGGTAGGCTGGCGAATGTGTAACGGAAATTGAAATGCGTTGCGAGGCGAACGGGCTCAATGTAGAAGCAAGAGAGAGCAGTGAGTTCTTTCTCTCTTCCTCTCATAGCCAGTGCATGAAATATTTCTGTCAGTATTTTGAAATACCAGTGACGCGCCAAACGAGGGGGGGGGGGAGTCGATGCGCACGGCTTTATCGGGCGAGGCGGATGATAATAAATTTAAATAAATATTTGTAGAAAAGTAATGTATTTTATACATACAAACATATTTATGGACATACATATATTGATAGAGCTAAAGAAGTATTTACTTCAGTCGTGTGGTCTAAAGCACACTCGTTTGTTTTTTCAATGTGGATGAGTGTTTCAGGCCAGTAAGTATTGCTTATAATAATTTTTAACTATTTAAAAAATTAATCCCCTTAAAATATACAACACATCGACAATTATATTTTAAGTAGGTACTATGTAATTAAACTCCATAAAAAGCTGCAAAAAATACCCCATTAACCGACACTCCGATTTTTATTTCTAAGTTGTTCCCCTTTTCTTTATGTAAACCACATCCTTCCCATCCACCTCTACCAGCCTTTCTCTGATGGTTTCTCCCTCTCTTATATGCTTTCTTTTTCTCTTTTATTTAATTTGTATTCTTTCTCTGTACTGTAATTAAGTTTATACGTTTATTGTCCTGATGGAGGTTGAGATTCACCGAAACCGGTCGATATATATAAATAAAATAAATACGGAAACAATTGACATTTCTTAAAATGTTGTTACTGTTGGGGACAAAAATCGGTTCACGCAAATCGGAAGGAAAATGTATAAGACAGAATTGCCGACTTACCGCTTTTCTTCCTTAGCTTTTCAACATCCGCTGGTTCTCACTTTCAAATTGAACTCACCACCTCACGATTGATTTTGTCGAATAAGAAACTCCGTATTCAACAATGATCATGACAGGAAGAGGTGGTAATTTCAACTTACAAATACTGTGACATTTTATTGTAACACAGTTGGCAATGTGAGAAAGGAATAAAAGTATCTTGTGGGTAGAATTATTTTTGGAAAGGTACAAAAGGAATAATTGCTAGGCACCAACAGCTACAAACTTGATACAGTGCTTGTAAGTTAGAAGTGATAGTGGTAATAAAACACTAGAGCGTTTTATAATTTATTGAAAATTTTCTTTGTTTCAGATTCAGCTGTATGGTTTCAATAAGGAGCTGTACCACAACATGTCGGAAGCACAGCACAAGTCTCAAGGGATCGTTGGAATATCTCTCATGGTTCAGGTATGAACAACAATATTTCATATTTTAAAACATACAGTGGTAATGGTAGAGCATCCAGAAGGTTTTATTCAAGAAATAAAGTCTTCATGCAAGAAATCTTGTATTTATTTATTTATTATTTTATACTAACTGAGGTAGGTACCTGGCTTTGCTAAGAGAGTTGATATGAGATTTTTTAGTAACCCTCTATCCCCAACCATACAAACACGGCTTCAAATGGTCCAAAACATTCTAGAACATTCCACATTGTTTGAGAGCGTTCTGAAATGTTCCACAATGATCTGGGATGTTTCGAGATGTTTCCGACTATTCCCGAACATTCAAAACATTCAAGAATGTTCCGGGATGTTCTGAAATGTCGTGGAATGCTCTCGAATGATCTGGACTGTTCTAGAAATTTCTAGAGGGCGAAACTTCCAGCTCTTATATCTTCAACCTTCTTTATGGATGGGGAGTGGAAAGCTACTGCATCATATAACTCCCTGGTAATTGTACACTTATTTTTTTAATATGTATTGATTATAATCACCCGCTAAACTGCCAAAGCAGGTTGTTTATATTAATATAACACTAAAGCACACATATAACGAGATTACATACACAACACAGAAAATACATAAAGAAGAATCACATTTTAAGTAACTACAATACAAAGGCATAATACATAGACATGTAGATATAACACAGGCAACGTACTCAAACATATACAGACAAGTTTTATATAAAAAGGCCATTTCGTTAAAAATTAGTCTGTAGGACAAATCAATATTCGGCTAGCGAATAATTTTTAATACGACATTAATATTCAAGAAAATTGGTCTGATATCAATAATAAATTGTTCTACTTGAGAACATGTTCTTCAACTGTGCATATTTGCTCGTACATGGCATGCTTGTTTTAACCACGCTCTTAAATACGCATGCTGAAAAGCAAACATTTGAACTTGCATGCTATTGTTTTGCAAGAAAATACCAGTAATTAAAACAGTGACAGTTACAAACGAAATTATTTAAGAAAATTTTAACAAAAGAAAAAAGATAATAAAATAATTGATTGTGGTAGTAATTGGAAAACTAGAAGAGCAAATAGTATAGAGGAAGATACTGTCAGTATCCCACTGATGTAAGACGACTATTCAGAATTGGAACGTTTCTTGTACTGGCTTCAGCCGTTTTTGGTGATCAGGTCTGAATGGCCAGGTTCTTCCCCACCTTCTTCTTTTCCATCTCCTTCCCCTCCCTACAAACTTCAGACTCACAACATACATCATTTTGGGGATGCGATATTCTACCTGGCTCGGTACGGGAGCAATTGGGACTCTTGTGCGGTGTTCATATAAAAAGTAACCATTTATTAGTAGGAGTGCGGGTGTAAGGTTATACAAAAATTTAAAAATGCTTCCGCATAAATTTGATGATACGTGTACTCTCTAAAATTTATCATTTACCGAATCGATACTAGCATGCTCATAAGCAAACCTGTTCAGACTTGCTTAGAGCACACGCCTTCTGCATCGCTGACAATCATGCCAGTAAGTGGCGATTGCTCAAAGGTAGCATGCTTTCGTGCTACTAATGAATATGTTTTTAAATATTCCAGTTTTAGAAAACTTTAGAAAAAAGACGAAAATTAAACGACCTAACCTTTTTATTAAAATTATTAAACTCTAAATTCGATTCTTGTGAACTCATGCATTTAATAAATCTATATGTACCTACAAAAACTACTAGACAAACATGAACATTTTATAGACACAAATCTCATTCCAACTATATTTTGCATTCCCCAGTACTTATAGTCTTGGTAACAAATATTTAAACAATTTTGATGTATTTTACAATATTTTGAATTTGGCAAACTTTAAACGCCGTATGTGCGAAATCTTCTTAGTTCATAAACTACTGTGAACACAAATTTTATACATTTTTATTAATATTATTTAAAAAAAATACCTGTTAAGGACTATGACACAAAATAATAATTCAGCATATATTTACCCCGCAGCGTAAAGAGAAATTAGAACATAAATACTGCACTAGATTCACGCGCAACGACGGGTTAATAGTTCCGAAATTTAATAAAAAGTATGGACAGAGAACGTTTGAATACAACATACCGAAAATATTTACTTTATTACCTGACACTATAAAGCAATATAATTCTATGATTAAGATTAAATAAATAGTGAAAAAAAGGCTATCGGAAAAATATCTATATTGGGTATGATTATGTCTGCCAATTCAATTGGCTTAGCAGGACTTGTTTTTTGATGTATTATAACTATGCAATCAATAAATAATACAAAAATTATAATAAAAACGTTAGGATATTGGCAGACTAAAATTACTTCAATTATATTCTATATTTAGCCAACTCATATATTTTATGTAAACTATATTATGTTCCTCATATTTTCTGTTACTTACCTGTATTTTATCAACTCTTATTTTCACTGTAATTAATCAAAACATGTATTGCTTTATATATGTAAAAGCCCTATGGGCGTTTAATAAAAATACATAATAAATGCATGTCCGTAGCATTAGGTATTTGATGACAAAAACTCTGTGGTACACAAATAAAATCTTGTTAAAATGGGTATTGTTTATTTCAGATCGGCGATACCCCCAATCCAGAACTTCGAATAATAACGAGTACTTTCAACAAAGTGTTATACAGAGGTGAGCCTATTTTCTCGTTACCATTAATTTAACCGGACCATTACTGTAATTAAAACTTATGTTAAAGGTATTTCAACACACAGTAGTACACAATACAGCTTCCGCAATTACCAAGTGAGTTATCATCTGCTGGTTTAAAAGGTTATTCGACGGTTATTAATTTGTATTCCACAGTTAATGAAAACATTTAAGAGTTGGCGTAAGGTAAAACTGGAAAATATTTGTGGTGAGTTGCCACGATATGCAAAATGATTAAGGCCATTGGGTGCGCGGCAAGTTTCATACAAAACGTAGTTTTGGATTTTAGGGCAAAATACCCAACCAAACTGAAAAATACTTTTTGTAATCAAACGGTATGTCAAATGTCAATATCGGATAGAAGCTACTTTATTTATTTTTGCTTTAATTTTTAAAATATAGGCTATTAAAGATTTTAATATTTTACGATTTTTGAGGCAACTTGGACAATTATTTGAGAGTAAATTTAAACATTTAAAAAAATATTTTTTAGCTATATTTTGAAAAATTATTTTTGTAATCAAACGGTATGTCAAATGTCAATATCGGATAGGAGCTACTTTATTTATTTTTGCTTTAATTTTTAAAATATAGGCTATTAAAATTTTTAATATTTTATGATTTTAGAGGCAATGTGGACAATTATTTGAGAGTAAATTTAAAGATAAAAAAAAATAATTTTTGCTATATTTTTTTAAATATAATGAAATATAAAATTTAAAATATTGTTTTTTTTTAGAAACAATTTTGATGGGTATAAATTTAAATTACAAATTACCTATTTACATCGGAACAAAAACTTGTCGTTTATAATTTAAAATTACTACCCAAAGAAACGCATTTTGAACTTTTTTTAAATTTTTTATTTTATTTGTCATTATTTTAGAACCAAGGCTTAGGTAGGTTTTTTTTTAATAATTATAAATAACTCACAAAAAAAAATCCAAAGTTGCTTCCAAAAAGAACAAAAACTAATATCTTTATTTACCTGTACGTCATAATTTAAAATAAAAAAGTAACTCGTATCCGAGATCGATATTGGGCCTACGTTTTTTTTACAAAAATAATTTCTCAGTTTAGTTGGGTATTGTGGCTTCAAATCCAAAACTACGTTTTGTGTGAAAGCGGCCGTGCACCCGTTTCTCTCTATATATTATAAAGCTTATTTTTTTACATTAGCTCCACTTAGGAGGACCTGAGGAAAATAATTACTGGGTAAGGGCTTTTTAAAAAAGAAAGGAGATCAAGTCCTGGAAGGTGTGGGGGGTGTCTGTCCAATAGTGATAGACGTATGAATCTATGCTTCCCACTGCGGTGCAAGGCGATGCTCTGAGAGAGTCCTGCTAGAGAGATCAGAAGTTTTCGCAAAACCAGTCTCTCCTGAACCGGCCTGACGCAGTTGGTGGGCAAAAGCATCTGCCGCTACGACAAACCACTTGAGGTGACCTATGCCAATAAATAGTTCCCTGGGCAACGGTACCCATACCCACCTCCCAAATTATGTTTTTGTTTAATTACCTATTGATAATAACACAACTTTTGTTATCTATATGGTTTATGTTTTCGATCTTACTCTTCACCTTAATAAGAAAACTACTCTACTGGTGGCTCTCTACGTGGTTTTAGACAGATTTAGTTGATTTTTAACATTCAAGTCATCAAAATAGTTTTATTACTAATTAAATCAAGTATATGGTGACATAGAGAATTATAGAGTTGAGCTAGAAAACTACAAAACTGAAAATCATCACGATTTTCTCAAATGCCCGAATCTTGTACAAAAAGTTTAAACGGCGCGGCAAACAGAACGAATCGCCGCGGCGATTCGTTCTTAGTGACTGTAAAAAATAGATAAATACGAATTCTCACACTTCTTCATTGCGTTTTTATATGAAGAATGAGATTTAACATAAAATGCATATTGTTCAATCCCAGACAACAAACCGAAGTGACGTTGATGATTTAATATTTGTCTTTTCGCAGGAGCCTCCACGGCCATAAAACACCTGTCCCTAAGTGCGCTGCTCCCCGATACGGAGCATTTTATCACGTACGAAGGCAGCACCACGCACCCCGGCTGCTGGGAGACGACTGTCTGGATCATATTGAACAAGCCTATTTATATCACCAAGCAAGAGGTAAGGAAAGTATTGAAATGAATGAATTTGTGATGTAATTTTGTAATGCTCGATTGACGGTTAGATAGTCTGTTAATGAAAATAGTAGATCACTCGATCGGGTTACAATCACTGCAAATCACTTGAAACATTTTGGTCCTTCGAGCCGGATTATAATGAGGTTGGCAAGCAAGAAAGAGGTAAGGAAAGATTTAAAATGAATGAATTTGTGATGTTATAGTGTCATCGATTGGCAGTTAAATGAGAATGTAAATGAAAATAGTAGATCACTCGATCGGGTTACAATCACTGCAAATCACTTGAAACATTTTGGTCCTTCGAGCCGGATTATAATGAGGTTGGCAAGCAAGAAAGAGGTAAGGAAAGATTTAAAATGAATGAATTTGTGATGTTATAGTGTCATCGATTGGCAGTTAAATGAGAATGTAAATGAAAAAAGAAGAACATTCAATCGGGTTACAATCACTGCAAATCACTTGAAACATTTTTGGTCCTTCGAGCTGGATTATGATGAGGTTGGCAAGCAAGCAAGATGTAAGGAAATATTTGAAATGAATGAATTTGTGATGTTATAGTGTCATTGTTTAGTGATCGATTGGCAGTTAAATGGGTATATAAAAAAAAAGAATATTCGATCGAGTACAATCACTGCAAATCACTTAAAATATGTTTGGTTCTTCGAGACGGATTAAAATGTGGTTGGCAAAACAAGCAAGATGTAAGGAAAGATTTGAAATAAATGAATTTGTGATGTTATATTGTCATTATGTATTGCTGGATTGACGGTTAGATAGGCTGTAAATGAAAATAGAAGATCAGTCGTTCGGGTTACAATCACTGCAAATCACTTGAAAGATTTTTGGTCCTTGGAGCCGGATTCAAATGAGGTTGGCAAGCAAGCAAAAGGTAAGGAAAGATATGAAATTAATGAATTTATGATGTTATAGGATTATTGTTTAATGCTCGATTGGCAGTAGTTATGTGGACTGTACATTAAAATAGAAGATCATTCCATCGGGCCACAATCAACCACTGGGAAACACTTGAAATATTTTGGAATTTGCGAAAGTTCCATTATAACAATATATAACAAGTATTTTTTTTTTTTTGAAACACATAGGCACATATATTTACAGAAGAAAATCGTGGGTCTTAAAAGCTAATTACAATAAAATGTCGTTAACGAATTTACCCAATTCAAAAAGAAAACATTTCTCGTGTCAAACAATCACTGAATATAGCGAAATTATAGGTACTTTAAGTTCAGAACTCCCAGAACCTCAAGTTGGGAGGCCGGTATGGGTACCGCCGTCCCGGACACCATTTGTTAGATAACCAATACCAAGTCACCCCAAGTGGTTCTCTATGTTTGGTAACTTAGCAGGGAAATCTCAGTTCATGGAGTGAGGTTTATATGGGTCTTGGCGGCGAATGCGTTTGCCCACCTTCTGCGTGGCGGGTGAAAATCAGGAGAGACCGGTTGAGGAAGGCTTTTTACCTCTCCAGCTAAACTCTCTCAACACAACGCCTTGTACCGCATTGGGAGGGATGGTTTCATACGTCCGTCAATCCTGAACATAATGACTCCCAGATTTCTACCCACTTACCTTTTTCCTTTCCAAAACTTCCTCTCCTACCTTCTTTTCCTAAAAAGACCCTTAATATATAAAAAATAACCGTTTGAGAAAGTACTTTCAATTTAACTACGCGGCCCGTTTTCCGCTAACTTGAGAACATTGTATACATTTTTAGATGTGTTTGTTATTTACTTGTATGCTTGTGTAGGCACTTGTACTTGTATCATTTTTTTGGGCAACATGCCTGTTTTATGTACTTAAATAAAAATAAACAACTAAACAGGATGAACCTTACAAATTGTGGACAATACTCGTCGATTCCAAAGTTTTCATTAAATTCCAAGCTTACAGCATCTGACTTGTTTCAGATGTATGCATTACGGAGGCTTATGCAGGGGTCTGAAGAAACCCCCAAGGCACCCCTCGGAAACAATGCGAGACCGCTGCAGAAACTGCACCATCGGACTGTGAGGACTAACATTGACTTTCAGAGCCAACAGGTAGCAAAAGTAAATAATCTTTTATCTATTTTTATTTTTAACTTTTAATTAATGAGTTAAACGTCAAATATTCGATTGGCTTTCGCTAATATTATCCTCATTAATTAATTTATTTATTTATTTATTTATTTATTTATTTATTTATATATAGATACAAAAGAAAGTACAAGTTACACATTAGGAACTATGCGGCTTCACTGGTTCACTGGTGAACGATATTCGTCACGACTAGCAGTGAAATACCCGCTCTGCGGGTTTTTGCTGCTAGGCTCTGCGGGCGGGTTTTCGTTCTGCTTCGCCCAGTTTAAGTGTTGGTGACTATTTATAAGACATCACCCTTTTGCAAAACTAACTACTGTTAACATTAAACTACAGAATACTTATATTTAATAGGTAGATATTAATAGTAGACATTCTTACATTAAGACCGTGAATAATGAGAGGAACACTCTTCACCCCAACGTACATCTTCTTATTATTGAATGAAAGCTAAAAATGTTTCTTCTTCTCATACTTTTTTCCTTAAATTTCCTTAAAATCTTATGTGAGCAAGTGATAAGTGTGCATATAATGGCAGCAGCTCTGTGTAAAAAGGCACGTTCACGGACGGGTCAGAACGGTTTCCATACAGTGTGGCGTTGGAGATTTACTCGGAGACGGGTTCGTTAATTTGAACCGTAAGGGTATAACCGTATAATATACTTCGATGATGATATCAAATTTAATAACAAGGGAAAAATCATAATATGAAAACTTCAAAAGTATTTTACCTGATGGCGCCACTTCCGTTTGCAAATCGCGTGTGAGCTAGTGATAAGTGTGCATATTATGGCAGCAGCTCCGCGGAAAAAGGCACGTTCACGGACGGCTCAGAACGGTTTCCATACAGTGTGGCTTTGGAGATTTACTCGGAGCCGGGTTCCTTAATTTGAACCGTAAGGGCATAACCGTATTAATATACTTCGATGATGATATCAAATTTAATTCCAAGGGATAAATGATAATATGAAATCTTCAGAAGTATTTTACCTGATGGCGCCACTTCCGTTTGCAAATCGCATGTGAGCGAGTGCTAAGTGTATATATTACGGCAGTAGCTCCGTGGAAAAATGCATTGACGTTCACGGACGGCTCAGAACGGTTTCCATACAGTGTGACGTTGGAGATTTACTCGGAGCCGGGTTCCTTAATTTGAACCGTACTGGAATTACTGTATTAATATACTTCGATTTCGCCCTTGTCTTTACTGAAAATCGTGCACCAATCCCCCCTTTTCGTCGTTAAAAATAAGACATATCGATATGTTCATCTAAAATCTTTAGTTAAATGGTATAATAATCAATAAAACATAACAAAACCAGTTTTAGTTTGCTTTGACGCTCTGTAATTCATTGACAGGTGTCGCACTCATTGTTGCCATACCTACGACGTTAATATGACGAAATATAAATCGAGCGTCATTTCCGATTTGGGTTACTCGTCGTAATCCGCATAAAGAAGTTTTAATTAAAAAAATGACTTGCATGTGGTTTGACCTTGGTGTATATAGGCTCAAACGCACCTTAGCACAAAACAAAACAAATAAAATATTAGTAAAATGCTTATCACAACATTGACATTATTTATCGATTGTCTGAGCCTTATTTTAACCCTCTGAATATAGGAATTCAACATTATTTGGCTGGCATTTGCTCCCCATACAGAATTCATTAATAGGTAAAAGCACACTGTGTGATTTATATCCCAAACAAATAGACTTACAGGCCGATACATAAAACAGGATGTAAAATATAATGATGCCCCTGAATATCGCGCCATAGCATTAATTGGTACATTATTTATGGGCCAGACTGTACCTCTGTACATATCAGACAAATTGCTGGTACGGTGATCATACTATGAAAAAGTACAGTATGTTTCATATATTTTATAAAAATATTTCATTTAATTATATCTGAAAAATCTTTTATCTATTCGTGAAAAAGCTACTAGCTGAACATTAATGAACAATTTTTTATTTTTTTTTAAAAGAAAGACAAATATTCCCGGGTTACGAATAACCCAACAACATTTGAAAACCTCCTACTACCACCACACTAAGCGGAAGATGTTGCTTGTGTTGTGGTGGAGGACTTAGCCAGCCGAGGAATCGAACACGAATCAAACGCGATGCCTACTGAACCACTGACCGTTATTTATTAATTCACATTAATAAATAATGAGGTCAATAATACAACACTAAAATGTTCGCAACGTCAGTCGCAAGTCACAACAGTCCACATTAATAAGCTACACAGTATTTTTATTTTTCGATAAGAAAAGTCCTACAACGGTAAAGGCATAGTGTTTTCCGAGGGCTACCGCCCTGTAATATTTTTTCCCGGTTCTCTAACGGAAAACTTTAAAAAAAATACAATTTAAAAGTTTTAAGTGAAACACGCACGCCAAACGTCAAACGTTATTGTGAACTGCTATTATAAATTTATTTATTTAAAAAAAAACTATCATTGTGCGGTGAAAAAGAACTTAAAAATACAATCCGTGTATAAATCACATTATAAGTGCAATATTTGAAGTGAATAAAAGACAAAAAATATTTATTTACAAGTGCGACAATACATTCCATTAACTGTAATTGCGAAATCACAAGTTCGCTAAAACCATTCAAGTATATAAGAGTGAAATTCGCCATTCCGCATAAGGGAATCGTAGCACCGTGGGTAAACGCGCGACTCTGGCCGGCCGCTGTCGCCCCGAGTTCGATCCTTACACCGGCGAAAATTAATAATTGTTTTATTTTTTATTAAATAATAAAAATAAAACTACACCACCTATCTGAAGAAACACGAACTATCGATAACATCACAAAGTCAACAAGTAGGAATATGGCAACTGCCAACAAAGTACAAACACGGTCAAAACAAACCGAACCACCACCACAACATACAAATGCCGGTGCAGAGCAGCAATATGATAAATTTATAATGTATATCGATAAAAAAATTGAGGATTTAAAGAAGCATCTATTCAAAAAAATTGAAGACGAGATACAGAACATAACAAAAAATTTTGAATTTAATTTTACAGACATGAAAAAAAATGTTGACTCTAGCCGTCAATATCTCATAAACATGGCAGAAAAAATGGATGAATTTAAAAGCAAATCTCTGGAATCCGGAGATGAACAACATTTCAAAGAAAAATTTAAAAAACACGAACCAATTGTTATAATTAAACCCAAAAATCATGAACAAAAAAACACACAAACACAAGAGGACATAAAGAACAATATAGATCCAGTTGATGTGGGCGTGGCAGGAATAAAAAATTTCAAAAAAGGATCAGTTATAGTGGAATTAAAGAACACGGAGGCCACAAAAAAGATCCAACAAGAAGTAATTACAAAGCTTGGGGATAAGTACGAGGTTGATATTCCGAAACCCAAGTATCCAACAGTTAAAGTGGTAGGAATTACGGATAAATATACCGCCGAAGAAATCGAAAATAAAATAAGGATGCAAAATGAATACATTGACAAGAATAATTCAAAAATATCGGTAAAATTTATAAAAGAAAATAAAAAAAGTAGTGGATACAATAACTTTACTGTATTCATAGAAGTAGACGGAAAAACACACTCAAAAATGTTAGAGGAAACAAAGATAAATATTGGATGGAATAGATGTGCTGTCTACGATCATCTCTCAGTTTTGAGATGTTTCAATTGCAACGGATATAGACATAAAGCAGGCGATTGTAAAAATAAAAAATCATGTGGAAGATGCTCTAACGCACATGATACGTCAGAATGTAAGGAAAATATTGACAAAATCAAATGTGTGAATTGCAAACTTTCAAATGATAAACTTTCATTAAATTTGAATGATAGCCACCATGCATGGAGCAAGGAGTGTCCTATCTACAAAAGAAATATAGAATCGGAGAAGAGAAAAATTGATTTTTTAGGATAAAAAGAAAAGCATCCATATACTATTTAAACATTTCAAGTCTTTTGGCACACATAAATGAAATTGAAGTATTATTACAAGAATCCAAACCAGAAATTTTAATGTTAAGTGAAACGTGTATAACTAATGATATTTATGATTCTGAAGTATCATTTATAGGGTATTCAACTGTAAGATGCGATTCATATAGTAGACATACAGGAGGAGTTTTTATGTTGATTAAAAACAGTATATCTTTCAAAATAATATCAAATGAAGTGTTTGATGAAAAAAATACATGGATACTGGCAGTACAAATAAGAAACAACTTGACTAAAGGAACATACGCTGTATTATACCACTCGCCAAACCAAAGCCATTCAAAATTCTTAGATTTCTTTGAAATTTGGTGTACCAAAAACATGAAAAATCAAGATATGTTTTATATAACCGGTGACTTTAACATTGACATGAAAGTCAATAATACCTACAGTAATAAACTTCAAAGTTTAGTGAATAATCTAGGACTGAAACAACTTGTGACCAAACCAACTAGAATATCAAATACATCAGCAACCATTATTGATTTAGTTATAACAAATAATTTTTACTTGAATGTTAATGTTGTGGATACACCAAAAATATCAGACCACGAAAACATATTAACAATATTTGAAACGAGTATAATTAAAAATGAATCAAGGGATATTATATATAGAGATAAAAGGAAATATGATCAAACAAAATTTTGTGAAACTTTACAAAATAGTATTTCACAAGTTACCGAATCAAATAACCTAAATGACAAAGCAGAGACCTTCGTCAATATTTTGACTTCAGCAGTCAATATAAATATGCCAATGAAAAGGGTTAAGTTTAAAAATACGAATAAATGGTATTCAAAACCATTACACAACCTTCAGCAACAAAGAGATAATGCGTATAAAGCGGCAAAATTGGAACCATCAGACGAAAAATGGAATGCATATAAAAAAATTCGTAATATTTATTCCAAACAAATCAAACAACATAAATGCGATTATTATAAGCAAAAATTAGAAACACAACAGAATGAGCCAAGAAAACTTTGGATTACACTAAAAGAAATCATAAAGGGTAAGCAAAAAGAAGTAGTAAAGTCAATTGAATTCCCAGATGGAACTGAAGAAGAAGTAGAGAAGATAACGACTAAATTTAACAAGCATTTTATTTCGAGCATAGATCTTATAATTGAAAGTATTCCACAGCATCCCGAGAACCAACTAGACAAGCCAATATGCACCGATGAAGAATTTAAGTTTAAAAATATAGACTTAGCGTACTTAAAGAGGGTGCTGAGTAATATGAAGTCAAAGGAATCCCAAGATGGTATTACAATAAATATAATCAAAAACTCTATAAATGTTATTGGCGAATCGATGGTCGAAATAATCAATGAGTCTTTGAATAGTGGAGTTTTTCCCAAAACTTGGAAGACATCTGTAGTAACTCCTATTCCAAAAATTGACAACCCAAAAAAATTTGACGACTTTAGACCAATAAATTGTTTACCCAAATATGAACAAATATTGGTATACATTGTAAAGGAGCAATTGACTGAATATATTGATGCCAAGCAGATATTAGTTCGACAACAATCTGGTTTTAGAAACAAATATTCTTGTGAAACCGCTATCAACTATGTTATAGATGAGTGGAAAAATTTTAGAGATAAAAAAAGTAAAATTATTGCAGTATTTCTAGATTTAAAACGGGCATTTGAAACAATCGATAGAGATAGATTAATAAAAAAATTAAGTAATATTGGAATTAATGGCAAAGAAAATAAGTGGTTTGCTGATTACCTGTCAGAAAGAACACAAGTCACCAAATATGGTGGGATAACATCTGAACCACATAGTACTAATAAAGGTGTTCCGCAGGGTTCTGTCTTAGGTCCATTGTTGTTCATTATATATATAAATGACATTATCAAAGTGTTAAAGCATTGTTCAATTAAACTCTTTGCTGATGATACACTGTTATACATAGCCAGCAAAAATTTACAGGACGCCATTGAGAAAATACAAATTGACTTAAATTATGTAACTCTCTGGTTAAACCAAAATAAACTAAAATTAAATGTTATGAAAACCAAATTTTTAATTGTGGATAGCCTGGGAGGAAACGAGCAGATAGTACTAAAAATTGATAACGTAAATATAGAAAGGGTTAGCAGTATTAAATATCTGGGTGTAATATTAGACGACAAATTGAAATTCGACGAACACTTAGAATACATAACAAAGAAAATTGCTAAAAAGGTTGGATTCCTTAGAAGGATCAGAAATAACTTGGATCTCAAGACAACGCGCCTTGTTTACAATTCTATTGTAACTCCGCATTTAAATTATTGTTCTAGTGTTTTATTCCTATGTAACGAAGCACAAAATAACAAACTACAGGTTATACAGAATAGGGGAATGAGGATCATTTTAAAGTGCAACATTTTTACTAGAGTCAAAATTATGTTACAAAATTTAAATATGATGACAACCAAACAACATATAATATATAATACCTTAACAATGTTGTACAAACTCAAAAATAATATGCTGCCAAGTTATCTGAATAGTAATATTATGTATCACGAAAATGTTCATAATTATCCTACGAGAAGATGCAGAGATTTTAGGCTTCCCAAAACTAAGCTTTCGTGCACCCAAAATAGCGTGTTTTATAAAGGACAAAAACTGTATAATAAACTACCGAATGCCGTTAAGGAAGCCTCAAACCTTAGCACTTTTCGTAGGACATGTGCTATATATATTAAAAACAATCATTGATTAGATTATAAAAAAAAAATTAATAATCTTAAATTAATCTTTTAAATTGTATTTTTTAATTTGTATTTTTTAATTTGCATTTTTTTATTTGTATTTTTTAATTTGTATTTTTTAAACTGTATTAATTAAATTGTATTATTCTATTTTCTTAGTAGATGTATGAAAAAAATGTGCATACATCTAAATAAACAAAACAAAAAATAATCGAGATAAAAACTAACCTATCTTTTAAGTTGCACCAAATTGCAGACAGTAAGCTAAATTTCATCAAAATCGGTTAAGTAGTTTCGGAGTTTATCTTGGACGAACATTGTGAAGCGGAATTTTTATATGTAAAGACTAGCTGACCCACCCACGCGGTGCTGTGGCTAACGAAACACAACGCCATTTACTGGATGGTTATCTAACCTAGATAACCAAGTGTTGTGTTAATAAATAAACTCACACTGCCATCCGTCAGAAACCTTAGGAACTTACAAATAATTTCAAATAACTGTCCCATAAAATACATTTATTTCGCTATAATAAATATTGAAGTCAATAATCGAGATAAAAACTATCCAATCTTTTAAGATGGACTGATTACACACAGTAAGCCAAATTTCATCGAAATCGGTTAAGTAGTTTCGGAGTTTATCTTGGACGAACATTGTGACGCGAGATTTTTTATATATAAAGATTTATCAATCACAGAGCTTCGTTTTTTTTTATTTGAATTGAATTTTAAAAATGTTATTATCATTTCAACGATATTTAAATTGTATTAATAGTGATCAATATTTCTAACACGCACGCGTAAATTTTAAGCAGATTATCTTTCCAGGGTTAAGGTGAAAAATTAAATTCCTTAAATGATGAGCACGTAAATTGTACCCGAGCTTGGCAAAATAAAATAAAATAAAAATGGCGATGTTTTTCTTGAATAAATCAAAACATGTTCAAGAATTTAAACCTTATCTCCATCTATCGAGTATTATTTTCAGGGGCCCGATCCCGAATTTTACACAACGCGGGTGCATGACCTCAATAAAAAATTACTAGATTTTTTGTCATATTTAAAATTAAGAACTTGTTAACCAAACTTAACCAAACAATGGTGTTATTTTATTTAAATTTTGTGGTCACCCAGTATCTGAATACAGGATGTACCACGATATCCCCGTGCGGACCATCCGGGGTGTTGATTGACTGACTAAAAATTAATAAATATTGTCAGAGTGTGGTTTATTATTGATACTGTATGGCGACGCGAGCAATTCTACTAATTGAGTAGGGCGTTAGACTCCCATTTCGAAAGTCGCGGGTTCGAACCCGGCGTGCGCAAATAAATTTAATTTAATTGATTTGTGTTAATTATTAATTACTTAAAATAATGTATAGTATATTTACGGCACGTTCCATAGTGGAAGATACTCTTAGTATCGCCCTGGTGTAAGACCACCATTCAGAATTGAAACGTTTCTTTAAATGGCTTTAGCCGTGTTTAGTGACTAGATCTGAATAGCCAGTTACTTCCCCACCTTTCTCTTCCTCGTCTCCTTCCCTTCCCCACTTATCTTCAGCCTCATAACATACCCCGATTTGGGATGCTATAGTCTCACTGGCTCCAGACGGGAGTAGTTGGGACTTAGTGAGGTAATCACTATAAAAAAAAACTTGAAAATGATAATTAACTAATTAACCATCACGCAGTTTCTCCGCTGGGATGGGCAGAGTGGACCAACCGCCAAACAACTCGGTCCAGATTAATACATCGTCTCATACATACTATTCTATTATTCTGACTCTTGACATGGCCCGACTCAAGAATCTGATTCACTTGATCGTGCCATGTTTTCATCGGGCGTCCTCGAGTTCCTATACCATTCATATTTGCGTCATTTACTCTCCTTACACTTCATTCTTCATTCATTTGTTTTAAATGCCCAAACCATCTAAGCGTCTCTTTCTTGATCTTACTTATTACGCTCACATCAGCCTTGCATTATTTTCGAATCTCCACTTTCTGACAATATCATACATGGTTTTATCATGCATACGCCTCAGGGATACACCATTCAGAATTGAAACGTTGCTTAATAATGGCTCTAGCCGTGTTTAGTGACTAGATCTGAATAGCCAGGTATTTTCCCACCTTCCTCTTCCCCATCTCCTTCCCTTCCCCACTTACCTTCAGCCTCACAACATCCTCCAATTGGGGATGCCATAGTCTCACTGGCTCCAGAAGGGAGCAGTTAATTTCTATAGGATTCAGTATATTTCATCCTTTCTCTGCCAGTCCCATGCCAGATATCAGGGTAGGTACTAGCACTCCATTGTGGACTGCTAGCTTCGCTTCTTTGGACACCTTTTTGTTGGCGCCAACGACGTTCAGTCCTCCATCAATAGAGTTACCTATAATATAATATCGTGGGGTAATTACTACAACTAAGTAATTCCAAAATCAGCATTTTTGAGTTTCGCAATGAAAACGTAACATAATTTCCTCCTCTATGGATGCCACAAACAGATAAGTCGTAACGCATTCGGAACATTAAGTTATTTGAATATGTTTTTTGTGGTTACCTCAAAAAAAGGGTATAATATTATTATAGGGTATCATTTATATTAATTATAATTAGGTAATTCTAATTAACAAAAGTCAATTTCCATGTTTTAATTAAGAAACTAGAATAAACTAGTTTTAGCATAAAAATTTATGGAATTTATTCGATCAATTTCATACAAATCTTAATTTTGAATTTGAGGCCGAAATATTAACCAATATTAAAAATTATTTTTGTAATCACAAATAAAATCTATAATCTAAATATCAAATATTTAGTACGGATTTATTTATTCGTGTTTTAAATTATTAATTATAGGCAAAAAAAAATTTTTTATTTTCATTATTTTTGAGGCACGTTGGAAAATTATTTTGGAGAAAATAACGATAAACATAAAAAAATTACTCTATTATTTATTTTAAAAATGTCAAAATATAAATAAAACAAAAAAAAGCATTTTGATGGGCGTAAATTTAAATTATAATTAATCGATTTAGATCGGAACACAAATTATTAAAATTACTACAAGATACATTTTTTAATTACTTTATTTAAGTTATAAAAATTCCAAAGTGGCTCCAAAATTTAGTAAAATTGAATTCTTTAATGACCGAAATATTATATCGTCAATTAAAACAACAAAAAATATCACATATCCGTATATATATATTTAATAAATAAAAATAATCAATTATTCAGTTTGGTTAGATATTTTTATTTTCTGAACTATTCACTAAACTAAACTCTAAACTTTTTTGAACGATTTTTATTAGGAAATCAGTTTTTTCATAATTTTTTTCTTAAATTTTCTTTTGCAACGAAAATCACACCTTCGTTTAAATGTTTTTTCTTCTTATTTGTGAATACTAGTTTCATTTAATGATCCCACCGTTACCACTTCAATTTTTTTTAATTATTTTGTGTTGTTATTTTAAACAAGTCACAATATTTTATTTTCTTTCAGAATGGAAACTGCCCAACGATGTACAGAGACATGCATTATAAAGGTAATTATTTTTTTGAAGTTAGATAATGTAAGATTACTGGAGATCCCTTACACAAATGTTCTTCTTCGGGCTTTTTTGTTATTAATTTTTGTGTAACACATTTGCCCTGATAATGGATAATGTAAAGCTGTCTGAAACGTTGGCTGAAGAAGACAAGACATAACACCCCAAAATTAAAAACGAAAATACTTTTAGCCGTGAAAATCTGAAATCATATCTATCTTCGAGTTACCATATAGGTACAAAAGCAGTTTTTTTAACAAACAAAAAAACAACTTTGCACTAGTATATTTCTATGGTGACCGAACATCTCAATAACATGCAACTTCAACACCTCCTGTGAAAATGCATTAAAAGTAATTTAAAAAAAAAATGGTTTAATTGGTTACATTAGTTTAGGTTAGGTTATTGGTTATTTAAAAAAAAAAATTATAACTTTTCAAAAGGGGTGTTGAAATGCCACTTTGTTCATTTTTCTTGAAAGTGGAAGCTATAATTGTATTGAATTTACCTTCCTATTATCACTCAAACTAAACAGATAAATGGCTATTAATCTTTTTAACTTTTGAAGGTTATTCCCATCAATGTAATATATCATTGAAGAAGAAGATAACAATAATAATCTAATTTTTTAAAATATGAAAATGAACAAGACACAGAAAAATAATGAAAGCTAATGGTCGCAACTGGGACACGAACCCAGAACCTTACGTCTTATCGGGTCATACACCTCTACCAATTGGGCCACTGCGATCTATTATGAGACTGTCGTAATTGTCAACTTCATATTGTCTTAGTTGTGACCATTATCTTTTATTATTTTTCTGTGTCTTGTTCATTTTCATATTTATTATTGTTATCTTCTTCTTCAATGGGATAAATGGTATTTTTCATATTATTTCTTTCATTAATATCAGGTAATGATTATTTTTTTTAAATTTGAATAGCTACACAATGGCCAAGGGATCACAGCACGCGCTACAGGAGTGCAGAAGAATTTGGCACAGCCCTGCAGCCGATTCATACAAACTAATGAACGTAGTCCATTATTATGAGAGCTCCCGTCAATAAATTTAGGGTTGTCAAAAATAGTTTTTCACTCATGTTTTGTAAATCATTATTATTTTTAAAACTATAATCACATTTTTTTAATGATAAAACTACTTTGTTGCTTAAATTTTTTGTTTACCTATTTGATGTTTATTTTTTAATAAGATTATAAAAAAATTCTTAAAAATTAATTGAGGTAATTTTTCATCATTTAAACATATTTTTGTTTGGATTATGTTTATAGCTGTCATTATTAATTAAGTAGACATTTAAAAAAATTACGAAAATGCTTATGAAGATTTAATAATGTAAATACTGTTTTCAATGTTAGAAATAAGGCTTAGAAAACCTAAATATATATACATAATATTTCATTCTAAAATGTTTTTCCGGTTTTTAAATTAATTAATAAATCACTTGGACGAAATTTTTTAAACCAACTAAATAATTGGTATGTTTGACATTTAATTACATTTGTATGACGATCAGCGCTAATTTGATTTTTTTGATGCTTGACCCATTTAAACGCTGATTTTAAGGCCAAGTTGTAACGGTTAAATTTCACAGAAGTACCTGCCTATAAGATTGTTTTACAGCCGTTCGTTGTGGAGAGATTTTAGCTTGCCACGCCGCGCTGTTTAGTTCACACTTTAAACGCTTCCAGCAGTTGGGTTTTGCAGCCGGTGAGAGTTGGTCGTGCCAGAGGAGGAGTCTCGAGCAGGCGGACTTCAGTCTGTTCACGTAAGAAACGCTTAATTAAAAAAAAAAAAAAAAAGTCATTGTTTAAAAAGACTAAGGACTATGACTTTTGGCCCCACGTTGGGCGCCAAAAGTCATAGCCCTTAGTCTTTTTAAACCATGACAAAGTGTAACAAAATAACCGCTACTTAATACAGTTTATTTTAATTTGATTAAAAGCCATAAAGGACCGCACAAATCTGAGAAAAATATTGTGACACTGAACGTGAATCTAATGTGACGAGGTTTGAAACACACCTAAGTTAGTTGGTATAAAACATTCCATCCAAATGATGTAATGTTATAATAATTTGTAAATGTTATTAAACTGATTTAATAAATTTCTTTATTGTCATACTTTACCATATTGACTATGAGCTTTCAATGTATGATTGTTATCGTATTTAGTTTTACCTACTCTATTTGTTTTTCAAAATGATATATGTTTGGATAAATAGTAAGTACGTAATCCAAATATATTATTATTATTGTTATTCGATGTAAATTTTGAGCTTTGGCTTAATCTGTATAATATTTATATATCAGCAATGTATTGGAATTAACCGGTGACTTTTATAACATTTCTGTCCACTGTTTAAATGTTAAGATTTCAAATTATGCTAAGATTATATTTTAGAATATATGAAACTTTCGTTTTTTTTTTAAATTCAGTAATTTATTTATTTTGACCGAATTTCCCAGCATATTAACGAATCCAGTCACCTACCTGATTACAATTACAATAATATATCATGCAAATCTAATTTTTCACACTAAAAAAATATTGATCGAAGTTTTTGTTAATGCTTCAAATATTCAAAAATTTTTATGTTTTTGAAGAAACTTATCTTGGCCGTAGGTGACATTAAAAATAAGAAATGCCCAAATATCACAAGTAAAAGTAAAGGAAATAAAAAAAGCATATGAAAAGAAATTGGAAGCATTTATTTATTTTAACGAATAACTAATAAATTTTCAACAGCTTAATCATAGGCCATAAAATTTCCTGCTAAAATGAAACTGTCAAAATGTTTGAAATAAGCCACAGGTCAATTCAAGCCACAGTAAAGAGAAGTTACCTATTGCACTTTGCACAGAACATGAAATTATTTTTCATTTTAATTAAGAAATTCTGTTCAAAATATTTAATTTAAAGGTTAAGTTCTCGTTTGTATCGAAATTTTTTATTTTTTTTTATGATGTTTTATGTATTTTTAAAGGAAAAGCCACTAAGGTTCGTACAATAACTATAGTTAGTAAATTGAAAATTATATACTGTTTGTTATGAAAACGTCAATGAGTAGAAGTGGTAAGAAAAAACCATGTAATATGTAGATATAAATTAATACTTAGAAATAAAATTTTATAAAAAATACAAATTTCGTTTTACTAACTTACCATCATTACACATTATTAGGTTCTTAAAAACAACTTGTGGTGTTAAGTTTTATATCAAACTCCCAACAATAATTCCTTGTAATCTTAAAATAATTTGATGGCTGCCTGTGGTTGAGGGGTAAGTCTCTCGACTCTAAGTCCGAAGGTCGCGGGTTCAATCCCGACTAAATTTTATTTGAATAGATTGTGTTATTTAAAAATTTATTAATTAAAAATAATACATAAAATATTAGCGGCACGTTCCAGAGTTCCGGCAATACTTTCAGTATCGCCCTGGTGTAACACCGCAATTAAGAATTGAAACGTTGCTTTAAATGGCTTTACCCGTGCTTGGTGACCAGATCTGAATATCCAGGAATTTCCCCTTCTTTCTCTTCCAATCTCCTTCCCCTCAACACTAAATTCAGCCTCACAACATACCCCAATTGGGGATGCCATGGTCTCACTGGCTCCAGACGTAGCAGTTGGGACTTTTGTGCGGTATTCATATAAAAAAAAACGTTACAGGATGAATTTTCTCCTGATGTTAACCAACCACTGACTGGAGAGAGCACGAGAAGAAGTAAAAAAGGTGAGAAATTGTTTATTTATTAAGAGAAGACACTCTTCTTTATAATATACACGTATGTACATAGATAGACAGAATAACTAAAATTCCGGTATCGCACATAGTTTTTAAAAATCCGACATAGACATTAACCTTCAACTTGTTTTGAAGGTGAAGTGTGCAAAATTTCATCAAACTCGGAATAAAATTGAATATTTATGTATATAAAAATCAAACCCACGCTGCCTATTTACGTTAGCTCCACCCAGGGCCTATGTCATATTTGGGGATGCTGTGTGGAGGTTATTTTAAGGAAAGGAAGTAGAGAAAGATCTGCGAGCGAAAAAGGTATGAGGAGTGGGTAGTAATCTGTGGGTCCATTTGTGTCCAGGAATGACAGTCATTTGAATCTATACCTCCCGCTGCGGTGTAATACAATATTAAGAGGGGGTCCTGCTAGAGCAGTGTTTCCCAAAGTAGTCCAGGTGGACCCCCAGGGGTCCAAGATAGACTCGATTGGGGTCTACGTTGGCGTGATACAAAAATTGGGGTCCACACGTTGTATGTGGGGGTCCGCGAACAATTATCTGGTTTCGATAGTAAAGAACCAAAATGTTGTCTTGGCTTTACCTATCAATGTAGGCCAGTGGTTCCCAAAGTAAAGTGGTCCGTATGGACCCCTAGGGGTCCTGGGGATCATTCAGGGAGCCTCTGAACAATGTCAGGGGGTAGAGACATTTTTATTAATATGGAAGTTATTCAGATTGGATAGTCGTTCAGAAAGGAATTTTGGCAGGATCACTCATTCCCTACCCCGGGGTCCATGGGCAAATTTTAACTATGAAAAGTGGTCCGTGGGCCAAAAGACTTTGGGAACCACTGTGCTAGAGGGATCAAAAGGTTTCCCATATCCAGTCTCTGCCCCTCTGGCCTGTCAGGCAGTTGGTAGGCAGGCATATCCGCTGCCAAGATCCAGGCACACTCCACCCCATGAACCCGGGCACTCCTATTAATTAACCAAACGTAACGAAGCACTTGGGGTGACCTTTAAAAAAAACACACTTTTCTTCGGGTGCGGGTACTAGACCCGTTGTCAAACAATGCATAGAATCGCAAATACCAAAAATGCAATGCAGTTTCGACCACTAAAATCACTACTGTGTATTTGGTGTTCGAAAGAGTCTTAACGTTGAAATGTAAACGTATAATGGGTTAAAATTATTTAGGGTAATTATCTAATTAGCATTTCTTGGAAGAGAATTGTTGAAGAGAGAAGTTATCGTTGGTATAAACGAGTCTATTCGTTTTTTTTATAATTGAAGAAGAAGATAACAATAATAATCTAATTTTTAATTCATTGAAGAAGAAGATAACAATAATAATCCAATTTTTTTAAATATGAAAATGAAGAAGACACAGAAAAATAATAAAATATAATGGCTGCAACTGAGACTCGAACCCAGAACCTCACGTCTAACCGGGAAATACGCATTAACCAATTTTGCTATTGCATAATAGGGTGCAATGTATGGTTAGTCGTGAGGTTCTGGGTTCGAGTCCCAGTTGCAGCCATTATATTTTATTATTTTCTGTGTCTTCTTCATTTCATATTAAAAAAAAATAGATTATTATTGTTATCTTCTTCTTCAATGAATCTATTAGTAACTAGGTTTTGAATTCTCAGCAATAAATTAAATTCTTCAATTAAATCCATAGTGGCAATTTTGGTATTTCCATCGTCCGATGTGGAATTATGATTTTAACGATCATCATTGCAGGTTAGTAAGTTCTGGGGCTACGGGCTCCATAGCCATAACCAATCCTCAGCAAGCGATATCTTTGGAAAAATTTAGGTAAGGGCATTCTGTAAAGGGCATATGTAAAGCATATATTTACGTACAAAATATATAGTTGCTAAGTAGTACAGACATCGTTGTGCGTATCGTAGCGCACGTACGTCGACCCAGTATGTACCTTCCTCTATCGTATAATGCATATTCCTTATTTTCCTAAATAAAAAAACATCGTTTACTATGTCCATTGGCCAATACTAATTTTTTACTTTTATTTATTAAAACCTTATGTACGTGTATGTAAAAATTACTAACGTTTGATTACTCCTACATTTTATTTATTCATACGACAATACTAAATTGTCGCTTTTCTAATGAAGAATTTTTAATACTTTTTATTTTATTATTATTAATTAAATTTTTTTGTATGTGAATATCAAATTATTATTGTTTGATGTGCCATAGAATGAAATTACTGTTGGTTTGGTCTATCTCCGCCCAGAGTATGGATATAGTATAAACCAACATTAAATCATGGACCCTCTCGTCAAAGCGCAAAAAGCCCTAATTAAAGTTATCACAAAAAAACCTTATAGATTCTCTACAATACAGTTATTTAAGGACTTCGCCGTACTGATCATACAGCAACTGTAAATCAAAATTATATCTATACATTACCAAAAAGACAAGCTAAACCAACATACTATACAACACAACTACTATACAAGACATCAACACATCACTCCGAAGATAAATACCACCTATGGACAAAGACATTACCGTAATCTGACTCCAAAAATTTCAAATTTAATTGAAAAAGACATTAAAGACATTCACCTGATAAAAGGCGTAAATCTAAAACACAAAATACATACATGGACAGTAAACAAGGGCATTGTATACTGCGGACATATTATAACTTCTACAATATAATAGCTACCTGTATTAAATTTTATTTCTCTTCTTTTCAAATAATTTAATTTCTTTATATCATCTCTTCTCCATTTTTTCTTTTCTATTTCTCTTATTAATTTTCATTTTATGTTTATTTTTCCAAATTCTATTTGTTAATTAATAATTAATTTTATTCATTCTTTTAAGAAAATGATATAAAAAATATTAAATTACTGCCACCTTAGAACAGGCTCAGCCCTGTGAGGTGGCATATACCTAAAAAATATGTACTTAAAATGTATTTTTGGTTAATAAATAATAAAAAATAATAAAAAAATATAAAAAAAGAGGGTCATTGTAAAAACCAACATTATTTTTTTTTTTTCTATTTTGTTTATAAAAAGTGTCCTTTTACAATCTTGATTATGCTTTTGTTGAAATAAAAATTCAACCAAAAATGTTGTTATCTTACTTATAGGTAGATTACCCTTGTATTTTATATTTTAATCTATAACAATAAGTTTGAAGTACAGGAAACAAAAAAAACTTTTTTTTTTAACTTTAAACCCCGTTTTTTCAGTACGGGTTCTTGTGGAAATAGTACAAACCAACCCTCAGAAAGCGAAATGTTCAACAAATATTCAAAAACAAAGAATAAATGTTATGAACCAATGTTAAAAACATTAAAAAAATGTTCAAAAAAGAAAAAAAAAAATTTAAAATTACAAATTGTATAGGAGACACTTCTAGGTTTTCTTCTTTTTTCTATGTATTCGCCCTATTTGATAAGACTGTACGGTCTAAAATTGTGCCTGTTTTCTATGGGAAACTTAGTCAGAGAACTAAATCGACAATGCAGACGAAGAAAAAACTAACAACAGTAGCGGCCAAATGCTGGCAACTTGAGCTGTATATCCACTGTAGAAGATGAATTTCCAAGATGAAAAATCGCCGTGGTATAAAGATCTGCTTCCCATTATTTATTGAGAAGTCTCTTATTGTCTTGAGCCGGGCGACCAAAGTGACTCAGTAACAGATGTACTAAATTGAGCGACAAGCTCCCTGGGCCATTTTAAGAGTGTCGGCAACCAAAGTGGCTCAGTGGTAAGAGCCTTCGTTGGAAAAGGAAGTAGGCAATATGGGTATCAAACTACGCGTATCAACCTACAACACCCAAATGGCTCAGTGAAAAATGAGCATTAAGTTCCTTGGGAACACAGAAAAGGTCCATACTGAACGCCTTGATCCGGGCGACCCAAGTGGCTCAGTGTGTACTTAATTGAGCGGTAACACTTGCTTCATCCACATTCAAGCATCATTTTTCTGTATATATGTATATTTTTTTTAAACTGTGGGCAGATCTTCTTACTTCATCAACATTTAAATATCAAATCGTTTAGTACTTTTTACCAATTGGTTGCCTGCAAAGGGCAAAAGCAAGTATATAATATAGTATTCGTCACCATGGTAGTTCAATCTATATATGGATAATTGTATGCAAGACTTGAAAGAGGTGGGATTAGGCGCGAAATTGAGTAATCTGAAAGTATGTTGGCTGTCGTATGCTTATGATAAGGTGCTGATTTCGAATGGTATGAAAGATCTACAGTCTCTAGTGTCTAGGATGAACGAAGTATGTATGAAGAATGATTTAATGATGAATCAATGTAAGTAAGTCCAAAGTCATGGTGTTTGAAAGAGAGAGTACGAAAACATTGTGCAGTATAGTTGTGAATGATGAATACTCGGAGCAGGTGGATGAGTTTGTGTATTTGGGAAGTATGTTTACAAGAGATGCGAAGGCTGTTAGGGATATTTAAATAAGGGTAAACGCAGGTAACTCTATTAATGGTGGGCTGAATGCCGTTGGCAGCCAAAGCTGTCCAAAGAAGGGAAGCTAGTAGTCCACAATGGAGTGCTGATACCTTCCCTGATGTATGGCAGCAAACAGCGCCGGTTCTACGAAATCTGGCGCCCTGTGCAGGAAGTACCGATGGCGCCCCCCCCCACATTTTTTTTTAATTCAGATAAAAAATTTATATGCATATATATAGATATACATATAATTTTTTTTTTAATTTTAAATTTTATGCAATACGCTTAAAATATATTAATATCCCGCTAACAAGAATCAAGTGACAATTTTCCAAGTGACCTGGCGGTAGCTATGAACCTGGACAAAATAAGAACATCATAACAAAATATAATATAAAACAGGAGGCAGTTTAAGTTCAGATATAATAATATTCTGATCAGTTTGTTTAATTAGATTCCTTTTTATCTTTAAATGCATGAATATAAATCGAATTATAACCTAAAATTCTTACCTTGACTTGACAGAGCTGTATGGTGCCATATCGCGCGCGAATGGCGGCGAACGCGACGAACTAAACATCAAACAGCAACTTAAGTAATCAACTTCTTTAACAACGAAGGGAAATCCTTACGGGCAGCTATCATTGAACCAATCACAATGTTTGTTGAATTTCGAACGATACAATGGTCGTAAGAGACAAGAAGGAAAAATAGGTCTTACGTCCGTATGAAATATATTGTATGTGGAAAAAAATTCCTTGACGTAACGCAAATTCGAATTTCGTTATATTTTAACCATCGGTGCACGCGCATTAGGTTCACGCATTTGGAAGGTGAGTGTTGGTAATAATTCCGTATTACTAGTAATTTTTAAACGATTCAGGGAATATTTTTATTAAATTTTAAAACAATATTTATTTTATCACGGCGCCCCTTTGGAGTTGGCGCCAGGTTTTTTGCACGTTTTTGAACGTATGGCAGATCCGGCGCTGGCAGCAAAACATGGAACTGGCAGAGAAAGGATGAAAGTAGAATGAATGCTGTAGAGATGAGATCCCTGAGGCGTATGTATGGTGAAACTATGTATGATCGTGTGAGAAATGTGAATATCTGCAAAGAATGCAAGTCTGATGTAAGAGTTATGAGTAAGATCGAGAAAGGGACCCTCAATTAATTCACGCAATTAATTAATTTCTCAAATTAATAAAGTGATGATAAGAATCGGTAGGATAATTGTCGGTAACTTCTCATCGTTCCCTAGGACAACTGCAGATCACTAATGTACAAACAACAGTTGGTATCGAATATGTTAAGGACACTTAGTCATTGTTAACTGTCACTTTTTCGTTGTCGATCTGTAGTCATGCTAAGGAACGATTATAAGTTACCGATAGTTATCCTACCGATCGTTATCGAGCGAGAATGCTAGGGCCTCAGGTCGGTATAAAGTACATTATATATCAGTTTTGGTGTAGAAATTTGTTTAATTTTTAAGTAATACTTCCGGTGAAACATTGTCATAAAAAAATTTCATTATTTATAATAATTTTCTAATTTTTTCATCTTTTTGTATAGCGGGGAGTGGGGTATGCGGTGTAATGGCGGCGCAGACGGCGGGAAAAGGAAACGGAAGCCACCGACGCCATCTTGGAGTCATGGCCGGCACATCCGGTTACTTTAAACATACGTGCTCTGTGCTTTACAATACGAAGCTTTCGCTTGTGCCTACCATAGTTATTTAAACACCTATGTACGAGTTAATGCGCCGATGTCTTAAATACTTTGTTAGATACGAAGTAATGCTCGTGGCATTTATAGGGTCTATGTAGTTAAAGAAAATATTGTCATTTATGCTTCCACATAAGGTTTTTTTTGTCGTTGCCTTTTTTGTCGGCGAAATTCAGAGCTAAACTTAAAACTCACCTTTTTAGACAGTCGTACCCATAAAGCCAAAAACAAAAACCTTCACTTTCACCTTCTCAGCCCGCGACATAGTAAATAAGTAATTGCATAAAAATGTTAACAAATTCTTAATGGTGAATTATTTGTACATCTAATTTCATTCAAATCCTCCAGTCCTAATGAGTCCTAAATTCACAAGTCTTTCGAAATAACTTCAATTTATTAACTCCATTTTTGGCAGTTATCTTCTTATAAATGTAATATGAAAAATGATGGTGTAGCAAATGTAAAGTTATGCAATGTCCAGTGTTTTAATATAGTGTCCTCCGCGTGCAAAGTCGTATCTCCTCCAAGCATAAACTTTCTAATTAAAGTGTGTTTATCGGAAGTGACCTGCCAGGTAAGTATGTTCTCTGTGTCCATTTGTAAATAATAGTTCTAGGTAGAGCCTAAGAAGTCATAATAAGATGTACAGCGCCCTTGAGGTGATTTCTCACAAAAACGGCGCTCTACAAATTATCCAATTATTATTATTATTATTATTTGTCAATTAAGAGCGATTAACGAGAGGCTGAGAATAAAAGTGTAAAAATGCTTGCAACTGTACAGGGAGGTTCCAATGAAAAAGATCGATTATTCCCCGTATCAAATTTTTTAAATAAAAAAAATTAATATTGATATATTTTATTCAAAACTTGCTTTAATATATACCTACATTTAAGAAAGCAATAAAAATGCTCAAAACGCACGATGATAAATTATTAAACGTCTAAACAAAATAAGTATTTAGAAAAAATTTGAAATGATATTTTAGTTTGTAAGACCTTAAATAAATAGAAAAACTGATGGATTTTTGTCTCAAAACACGTTCTCGCATTTATTTTTTAATGATTTTAATTTAACTCAAATTAAAACTCTGAAAACTGTGTTGACTAGATTATGTTTTTTTTTTTTTTTTTTTTTATTATTTATTAACCAAAAAATACATGTTATGTACATTCTTTTAGGTATATGCCACCTCACTAGGCTGAGCCTGTTCCGAGGTGGCAGTAATTTAATATTTTTTATATCATTTTCAAAAGAAAGAATAAAATAAATTATTAATTAATAAATAGAATTTTGAAAAATAAACATAAAATGAAAATTAATAAGAGAAATAGAAAAGAAAAGAAAAAATGGAGAAGAGATGATATAAAGAACTTAAATTATTTGAAAAAAAAGAGAGATAAAATTTAATACAGGTAGCTATTATATTGAAGAAGTTATCATATGTCCGCAGTATATAATGCCCTTGTTTACAATCCATGTATGTATTTTGTTTTTTAGATTTACGCTTTTTATCAGGTGAATGTCTTTAATGTCTTTTTCAATTAAATTTGAAAGTTTTGGAGCCAGATTACGGTAATGTCTTTGTCCATAGGTGGTATTTATCTTCGGAGTCATGTGTTGATGTCTATGTCTTGTACAGTAGTTGTGTTGTACAGTATGTTGGTTTAGCTTGTCTTTTTGGTAATGTATAGATATAATTTTGATGTACAGTTGCTGTATGTTCAGTACTGCGAAGTCCTTAAATAACTCTATTGTAGAGAATCTATAAGGTTATGTATTATGTATTATTCATGTATGATGTATGTATATCCTTATGTATTCATTTATTTTGTTGTATGATTATATGATTTGAAATTTGTGTTGTTTAATAGAATCTATCGTTTGAAAATTGAACAGATCTGCCAACGACCAACGGTATAACTTTAGTACATTCAAAATTAACTTAGTTTTTCAAAATTCTAAAACTGCATGTATCAGATAAAATAACAATCTCTCAAAATCAATTTATGTCTTTTTGTAAAAATTAGTCAAAACGTATAGAATTTGATTTAAAAGGGACTAATTTCTGGTATTCTCTTGTAATACCCCCTTAACAGTGTTTAATTGTTTAAACGACAATTTAAATAGAGATAATTATTGTTAATATAATTATGTTTTTTTATCATTTGATCCACACGTAAGACCCTAAGGAAAATCATTCCCCTCATGGCCTTGGTATGTCGTCTTAACGCTTAGGAGATGCTGTGTGGCGGGGCTTTTTAGGGAAAATAAGGAAAGGAAGTTCAGGGAAGGAATAAAGGCATGCGGGTTGTGTATGAATCTAGGGGTCAGTGTGTCAAGGAGTGACAGACGCATGCATTCACAACGTCAACTGCGGTGCAAGGCGATGGGTCGAGAATCCGGCAGGAGGGTTTAAAAGGCCTCCCTCAAATAAGTGTCGCGATCCGCCACACCCGCGCCACCCACTAGTTGGGCAGACACATCCGCCGCCAAGACCTAGATAAACCCCATGAACCCGGGCAGCTCTGCACCGAACGTAGCGAACTATGTAGGTTGACCTATTTCAGAGGTGTTGGTTATCCAACAATTGATTCTATAGCCTCCTCCCAAATTGAAGTTTTAGTTATTCAAGTAGTTATTAGGGAAAATACTTTTTTTTACTGTTTTTACTTTGGCACTTTCTATCATATCAATGTTTCTATCATAAAAAGGTTTGCGATAATATAATAATCTTTCGTGGGTAATTTTTCTTTTAATGTATCATTGCAGAAGAAGATAACACTAATAATCTAAACGAAAATATGAAAAAGAACAAAACACAGAAAAATAATAGATAACGGTCGCAAATGTAGATGGAACCCATAACTCTCGTCTTACCGGGACAAACGCCACACAAATTAGGCCACAAATTTCAGAATTAACAATACTATCTTCGACTATTTTGTTCCGTTATATCGGCAGCTATCTTTTTTTTAATTGGAAACAAGTATTCTATAAATTGTTTTACAACTTAGATAGTATTTCGGATGAGTGCATCCGATTTTATCTATATGGATCACATATTGACCTTTTTGTAAAAGTCTAAATGAATATACAATTTTTATTAAAAATCAAGATTCCCATCGAGGTTTTTCCCCGGTTCTGGGTTTGAGTCCCAGTTGCGACCGTTAACTTTTGTTTTTCTGTGTCTTGTTCATTTTCATATTTTCATGTAGATTATTAGTGTTATCTTCTTCTTCAATGATATATTGCATTTTTTATTATTTAAACGCTTATAGGGCTTTTACATACATAAAGCAATACATGTTTTGATTAATTACAGTGAAGAGTTAGAAGTGAATAAAATAGAGGTAAGTAACAGAAAATATAAAGACACATAATATAGGTTAGATAAAACATGAGTTGACAAAATGTAGGTAATACAGAATATAAATAAAGTAAAAATAGATAGCCTGTCAATATTCTCCAAATCAACAATAATAGGTATTAATAAAAATGCAAAAAATTGGTATTTACAATAGTTTATGAATTAAGTAGAAATTGTTTGCCAAATTCATAGCATTGATGGGAATATCCTTGAAAAGTTAGAAAAAGAGAGTGGTTCTAATAAAAATTGAATATTCTTTTGTTTATGCTTAAAATAGAATTAAACATAACTTTCTTCATTACAATTTTTGGATCATAGTTAATTAGCTTTGCATACAATCGTGCTATCTTAGTGTCATATAGAAAATTAAAACAACTAACATTTTATTTCAAATTAGCGGAGCTAATTTTTAAAAGAAAGAGAATACATATTTCGTGAGGCTCTCAAACTTTGGCGACATGATATTTTCTGTTTTTGTGTTTAAAAAGTGGACCACTATCTTTAGCTTGCCTTGCCGTTTCCATGACGATGTAACTATTAAAAATGTCTTAATTTGATTTTTTTTTGTTCCAAACCATTCTATTAAAACTTATACAGAAAGCATATCATAAACAGAAATAAAACACAAACACTTTTAATATTTATTTAAATTTATTATCATACGTCTCGCCCGATCAAGCCGTGCGCATCGATGCGGACATCCCCTCCGCATTTGGCGTGTCACTGGTATTTCAAAATACTGACTGAAATATTTCATGCAATGGCTACGACAGGAAGAGAGAAATAAAATGTACGCACTCTCTCTTGCTTCTACAATGAGCCCGTTCGCCTCGCAACGCATTTCACTTTTCGTTACACATTCGCCAGTTTACCCCTCAAGTCAAGCGTGCGTAAAGAAGTATTTACTTCAAAAATATCTAAACATAATTGAAATAAAACAATAACTACAATTATAAAAACAACATTTGTTTATAATATTTTAATTAATGAAGATAATATTAGCGAAAGTCAATCGAAAATCCGAAACAGAAAAATCAGAAAAAGATACGGATACATCTGGGACTCAAACCCAGGACCTCTGGCAATCCGAACAGGATTTTCGATTGACTTTCGCTAATATTATCTTCATCAATTAAAATATCATATTTTGAGGTTTAACTCTTTAAGTTAAAAAGTTAAAAATAAAAATAAAAACATTTGTTTAATTTATAAAGACTTCGTGAGATTTCTTAATTTTTTTAAAGACAGACTATCATTCCTGGGTTACGAAAAATTTTAAAATCTCTTCATTTTAAAGAAAGCTCCTTTGGAAACAGTACAATATTTTTTAACAATTTCATATGAAGATTCTTTAATAATAAGTTGGACAAACTCGAGAGAAAAACTTGTAATCTTTTGTTAAAAAAAGTCCTCAAATTTGTTGATCCAGGTAAAATCCTTTGAAAAGAAATCAGCCAGAGTGGAAGTAGGAGAGACCCTCATACATACACAAACCCTTTGCGACCGCAATTATGTTGAAAGTATCATAACCCCTTCAATCCGCCTTAATAAAGTCATCGCGGCCTCTTTGGAGATGTAATATAATCCAATTACGAATGGTCCTGCCATAAATATTCATGGTTTAGCGTCGTGAGCGGTGTCTTGGCCCACTAGCTGTGGAGGGTTTATTCTAGAAGAAGAAGGATATAAAAGCTCCATAAATTGGTAAAAACAATTTTATATTTGTGATGTGTAGTAAGTAAGTCATATAGTTTAAACATCCCTCAATAGACTTGGTTAGTATAGTTGGTAATATGAAGTTTTATGGTAGCTCAACAGATGTCAGTTAAGTACTAATTTAGAAGAGTATCATCTATCGTCGTTCTTGTCTAACTTATGAACGGTCACCATGATAGCCGAAGGCATCTGGTAGTCGGGCAGCAGCTATCAGTTTCGCAGCTTACTTATCTTAGGCTGGACGTCTGGTCCAGTTAAATTTTACGATGAACGTATATAAAACTACTTATAATATTAACGAACCTCGTTATTATTTGAAATTTTCCCTACACATTTCCAGTACGCTGCCCTAGTGCTTGTATGTTCAATAGACCATTTTGCAAATTTTACAGGGGACGTTTTTGTTTTGGTTTTTTACAGGCTAATTCTAAATAATTCTGACTTTAGTCATTTCGTTTTATTCATGTCTTTTGAATACGGTATAAAACGAAATGACTAAAGTCGAGAATTATTTAGAATTTGCCTGTAAAAAACAAAAAAAAAACGTCCCCCGTAAAATTTGCAAAATGGTCTATTGAACATACAAGCACTATGGCAGCGAGTAGTCTTAGTCATTGGAATTAATAGATTCAGCATTAATATTGTATCAAATCACTTTATTTACTTCGACATAGCCGACCTCCATCATTGCAGCATTTCGAATATAAATCAACCATTATATTCGAATCTCGAACTATCAGGGCTGAGTTATTAAGATTCTTGCTTGTACCTTGGTAGCATTTAGTTCGCAATACTTTCTCGGAAGTAGTAGATGTGTTCAACTGCCCGGAATATAGTAATAAGAAGGCTATAATAACATACCTTAATAATAATAATCAATAATAGCACAATACTATTCTTCTATACGGGTTCCACTTACATATAAACTTCTCCTCGCACCCTGCATCATGCTAGAGCGCTGAACACCGGGGAAATAGAAGAAAAAAAAGGTCGTAGTTAAACATCCTCGTCTTCGATTTCTCCGACAAGTCGTCCGTATTTTGCTTCATAATTCCTGTTCCACCAAATTATTATGTAATCACACTTTGAATAAGTCCATGTAGGCGTATAATATATGTATATTTTGTTACTCTTTCTACAGAAAATATCCAGGTCCATCGTAGATTGCCCGGAACTCTTACAACGAATCCAACTACGAGTTCCCAACAAACGAACCAGATCAGACAAAATTTTTAGCCTCCCTCGATGCAACACCAATTCTAAGCAAAACTCCTTCATTTATCGTGCATCACACACTTTCAATACGTACTACACACAATTTGACATTTTTAACTCTACACCACACTCCTTAAAGTCACACAGGCAATCTCTCGATACTTTATTATAACTCTTACATAACTTTCGTACGTCCTACTAATTATACAGAATAGATCCATCCCTTTCCCTTCCCTCCCACCATCCCATCCCCATATGCTAATGTAAGTATTTTTCTTTGTTTACACTAAAAAATTAAGATACTTCAGTGGAAACCTTTTATTGGTTAAATGATTTACCCATGTTTTATTATACTTTACAAAATGTTATAACTGTTGGTTTTCCAAATTAAATAAAATAAAAAATAAAAAAATATTTGTAATTAATATACAAGGGAGCTAAGCCACAAATTTGGCAAAAATGAGTTGAGCATGCAGAAATGTTTTTAAACTTTCAAAGTTGCCGTGGTCAATGGATTTAAGCCATAAAACACTCCATTTAATATGAGTATTTTGAAAATTGCCAATAGATTGCCACACATAATTGAAAACAGTAAATAAAAGCCGCATAAATTTTTTGATTTATAAGTCCCTGCTAATCTAGAACTGTAAGGCGAAGGGACCTGGGAAGACCAAAATTAAGATGGAACGACAACGTCCTCAAAGACATACGTACCTTGGAGCTTCCAAAATGGAGAGAACTAGTACAAAACAGAGATGAGTGGAGGAAAACTCTCGAGGTGGCCAAGACCCACCAAGGGTTGTAGAGCCAATTATGATCTTTCTGATTTAGAAATAATTTTATGTAAGTTAAAGCAGTCTATGACGACAATCAGACAAACAAACAAAATATCAATGTCAAAAATTTCACCTTTCTCTCTTTAAAAACAAAAATGTTATAACAAAAAATGTGACTTTTTTGTCACCAAAAGTCTTTGAGAGCCTTTTTCGCCCTTTTGTGGTTGAGTTATTCTAACATAACATATCCTCTTTGTTTCATTTAACATCCTGTGAACATCAAGATGGGTTAGTTTAGCCTTCTAATGGTATATCTTACGCGAGCAAGAACACCCTGTGCCACTAATCACGAGATAGCGACTCGGTTATTTATTTTTGTAATTCGGACACCTGCGAGAAATATTTGGGTTTTAAGATACTAGATTAATAAAACATTACTTATAAATTAACCTAGGACCTTGCTAATTAGCCAATTCTCCGCAAGGGTGTATAAAAGAGATAATAACAAACTGAGACCATAATGAATAATGTACAGGTCGAGACATAAAGAAAACATCGTGGTTAGCTGTTTATTTATTTATTTGTTTATAATATTTACACAGTACTTTAAATATAAATTGTAAGGTATCTTAAATAAATTACATGGTTTTGTACCTATTACGTAAATCTGTAAAATGTCAATAGGTAATTTCGCCTGGGTTTTAAAACTAACTTATGATGAAACTAATGAAAAGAATCAAACATTGGTTGATTAATAAAACATAAATGAAAGAGTATGGGTGGAGAAAACATTTACATTTTAAAATCAAAAATTATTTGCTCACTAAAGTTTAATAAAACGACGAGAATTTTAATAATTTTGTTTTGTATGTTCGCAATGATTCGTGAAAAATGTCTTATTGTAATAATTTTTCGTAATGGGTACAAGTTGTGATTGTGCGAGTGATTGGTGAGTTATTTGCTGCATTGGTGTTGTGGGCTTCTATATGAAGAAGAGAAGTGTGCCTGGTACGCCGCATTGGAGCATTTAAACCAATATTTAAACCAATGACGGATAGTAATTCGGGACTATCAATATTATTATTAAGCAGGCTATACAGAAACAATAAATCCGACAATCTTTTTTGTAGTGTTAGCATATTTCTTGTAGTTTTAACATATTATTTGTAGTTTTGTTGTATTTTAAAAGTAAATGTTTCGAAAATTTATTTTGTATATTTTCTAATAAATCTTTGTATACCTTATATTGAGGATTCCATATCGTATACATAGATTTATTCTGTTCACAACATAATTCTAATTTTATCCTAAATGTGTGGAGTTAAGAAGCCATAAAATCAGTAGAAGAATGTCGAGGGGCAAAGCTTTCAAACTGTCAATCAATCCGGAAGTCGCGCATTCATCCACTAATATTTTTTTTTGTGAAGTTGAAGTTTAATTGTTTTAAAGGTTTGACACTTTAAAACAATAACGTACTTAAATTAAATATTTTAATTAAATTAATTTATTTTTTTAAATTGTTTATAAACAAAGTACCTAATTGTTTTATTTCATTAAATATTATATGATTATTTTGTGTTATTTCACAATATGATTATTTTAAAATAATATATAGCATATTTGCGGCAAGTTTCAGAATGGAAGATAATCTCAGTATTGCTCTGGTAAAAGACCACCATTCACAATTGAAACGATGCTAGAAATAGCTTTAGGCGTGTTTGGTGACTAGATATGAACAGCCAGGTACTTCACCACCTCCATCCTTCCCACATACTTCCCCTCCACACTTACCTCCAGTCTCACAACATACCCCAGTTGGGGATGTCATAGTATCACTGGCTCCAGGCGGAAGCAATTGGGACAGTGGTACCGGGAGAATTAGAGAATGCTAAGATAAACTAAGTCATCAGTCGTACAACGCGATGTATTCAAAATTCCGTCATTCCTGGAAACACTGACCACCATATTCTTCCACCTTATCTTATTTTTTTAAAATATTTATTTTTTATTAATTATCAACGCTCTGATGAGCTTTTACATGATTAGTGAATATATTGGGATGAAATTTTAATCGAAAACTTGTGAAGAGTATAGGCAATAATGACATAACGCCAGAGCTCACTATTTTATAACCATCACGGGTATGCGCACATCATATCGGACGGACACTATGGCCGCGCATAATATACGAACACACAGACAACAAACAAGCAAAAATTAATTTTTATATATTAGATTTGTCTTAGAAAATATGTACGTGTTTTTATTGTTTTTGGTTTTTTTTATAGAGAATACCTCACAAGAGTCCCAACTGTTACCACCTGGAGCCAGTGAGACTATGGCATCCCCAATTGGGGTATGTTGTGAAGCTAAAGGTGAGTGGGGAAGGTAAGGAGGTGGGGAGGAGGAAGGTGGGGAAGTACCTGGCTATTCAAATCTAGTCACTAAACACGGCTAAATTATTATTATTATCAAGCAACGTTTCAATTATGAATGGTGGTCTAACAACAGATCGATACTGGGAGTATATAGTACGTATATATTGTTTTTATTAATTAATTGTGAAATAACACAAATTAATCCAATAAAATTTATTTGCGCATGCCGGGTTCGAACCCGTGACCTTCCGATTGGGAGTCAAGAGTCTTACCACTCGACCACTCGTTGTCAGTAATTTTAATTAGAAAAAACGTAAGGTGAGCCATTTTTAAAACTTTTTATGTTTGAATGCAAAAATTAACATTTCAAAAAGTATTTGTTAATTTCTAAAGTAATAATAAATATACAAACTTAAAGGAGTATTTTATCACCATGAAGATACGTTCCATTTATTTGGATTTTATTGTGAAACGAATATATTATGATCCTCTGACAAAATATTGTCGAAGCCCGAGGGGTTAAATTATCAACAAATTACTTAAATTGACCAGCGGTTGAGAATAAAAATTTAAAAATGCTTGCAACTGTACAGGAAGGTTCCAATGAGAAATATCGATTATTCCCCGTATCAAATTTTTTAAATAAAAAATTTTATATCTTTTTATTTCATTCAAAACTTGCTTTAATATATACCTACATTCAAGTAAGCAATCAAAATGCTCAAAACGCACGATGATAAATTATTAAATATCGTGTACTTCTTGTAAGTATTTTTTGATCATTAGTATTTATGATTTTTTAATAATGTCTAAACAAAATAAGTGTGTAAAAAAAAAATTGAAATATTTTAGTTTGTAAGACCTTACACAAGATTATGACCTTGACTAGATTATGTATTGATTCATTTTGTTGTATGATTACATGATTTGAAAATTGTGTTGTTTAATAGAACCTATCGTTTGAAAATTGAACAAATCTGCTAACGACCAATGGTATTACCTTAGTATCTTAAAAATACACTTAGTTTTTCAAAATTTTAAAACTGCTTGTACAAGATAAAATAAATCTTTTAAAATCAATTTATGTTTTTTTGTAAAAAAGAGTCAATTCGTCTGGAATTTGATTTAAAAGGGACTTATTTCCGGTATTCTCTAGTAATACCCTCTTAAGTTTCTGTTAAACCACATAGGATAACGTAAATCAGTTCCACATAATGCACTGACTTCGAAGTCAAACAGACTTGTAATATCACTCAAGTGCATAATCGATTAGTGCTTGCATTAGAATATTGCACATCAAATAAGATGCTCAAAGGGTGCACCTGTAATACCATCATCGTTATCCACCCCTGCCCCCGTGGCTCAGGGGGTTGAAAAATCTAATTTGCACCGAATTTACATCCCTGACGACCCTCTACACCCCTGGCCTTTGCACCCCTGGACTGAAGGTTTATGCGCTTCGTTATAAGGGTATCAGGTTTAGGGGATGGAGAAATGTGTTTTTACTAAAAAGTGCTGTGGGTATGAGAAAGGTCATAACGAAACCTCGAATTACTTAAAAATAAGAACGAAATTATGATATAAGGCCTAAAGCATATTCTGTTAGATTATTTCCACTTTGCAATAAAATTCAAATAAAGGAAATATTTTTGAACAAATCCAAAAACTAAAACTGTTTTTGGAACATGAGGAAATACACGCTTTTACTCAAATTTTATTTTAGAGATATGCATATAAGTAAAATTAAGAGTAAAAGTAAAAAGTAAGATTAAGAAAGGGACCCTCAGATGGTTTGGGCATGTAGAGCGAAAGGAGCGTAAGGAGAATATATGACGCAAGTGTGAATGGTATAAAAAGTAGGGGACGCCCGAGATAAGCATGGCACGATCAAGTGAGGCAGATGCTTGAGTTGAACCATGTTAAGAGTTAGAAAAATAGAAGAGTATGTTTGAGACGATGTACGAATGTGAATGAGGCAAAGAGTGTGTGCCATGTCCGAGTGGTTTGGCAGTCCGTCATCTCTACCTACCCCTGCGGGGAAACGGCGTGCTGATTAGTTAATTAGTTAGGTCATATAATTTTTGAAATAAAACATTTTTTAAACCATATATAAATGTTTCAAAAATGGGTCACCTTAAGTTTTTTCTAACAAAAATTGCTGATATCAGAAAAAAATAAAACTTTTTTTTTTTTTATAAGAAAAACACTTTTTTTTTTACTTTTGAAGGTTATTCCCATTGAAGAAGAAGACAACAATAATAATCTAAATTAAAATTTGAAAATGAACAAGACACAGGAAAAAAAAACATAATGGTCGAACCCAGATCTCACGTCTTACCGGGACGGCGCTCTACCGATTCAGCCATTGCGATCTATTATGAGACTAAAAAATATGAATATTCATTAGACTTTTATAAAAACGCAATAGGTGTTCAATAAAAAATAATTCTGATATATTTATCCGAGACACTATATAGGTAACAAATACATTCTTTGAATACTTGTTTCCAATGAATAAAGGTATCTACTGAAGATAATATTTTTAATTCTGAAATTTGAAATATTAAGTTGACAAATAATACGACAGTATTATAATAGGTCGAAATGGCTGAATCGATAGAGCGCCATCCCTGTAAGACATGAGATCTGGGTTCGAGTCCCAGTTGCGACCATTATGTTTTTTAAATTTTTTTGTGTCTTGTTCATTTTCTTATTTAGATTATTATTGTTGTCTTCTTCTTCAATGATAAAAAATAAAACACTTGTATAAATTAGTCTACACCATTGGGAATGATGTGTGGAGAGACTTTGACAAAATAAAATAGTGATCCTGGAAGACAAAAAGATGGGGAAGCGGAAGCTTGGGAATTAGGAAGTACCTGATTTTTTTAACGAGTCCTTCACAAGGATGAACTTATTTTCAGAAGTGCTAGGCCCTCGTTATTTCTCATCTTATAAAATTTCAAGAATGTCACATGATATTATTTCAAATCATTAAATTTGCCACTCCAGCAGAAAGGCATCTGATACTTCAATTATCAAACAGAACACATATACAGAGATATCAAGCACACTCCACGAGTAGAGAAGCTTTAACATATTTGTTGGAATATTGCACTCGACACATCCCGCATGACAGTCCGGAGTTCAATAATATTTCTCAAAGTTTCCGGAAACAAATATGTCCGGACACCCAGCGAGAACTGTGTACACTCTGTACAGTGCCAGCGTTTGGTGACTAACTTCGGACAGGTCGGGCGACTGGCACAACTTGGAGAAGTGATAAACAAAGGTTTTAAAAGTGTAAAGATTTTTCGAAAAATTATCTTTTAAAAAAATATTCAATTTTCGAAAGAGTATATATAATAACTAGTTAGTTTTTGAAAACTGCTGTACACATGTTGATGACATAAAATAACATTAATCCTTAAGATGATATTACTAGAGAATATCAGAAATTAGTCCTTTTAAATCAAATTCTAGACGTATTTACTCTTTTTTACAAAAAAACATAAATTGATTTTGAAAGATTGTTATTTTATCTGGTGCACGCAGTTTTAAAATTTTGAAAAACTAAGTTAATTTTTAATATACTAATATAAGGTTATACCGTTGGTCGTTGGCAGATTTGTTCAATTTTCAAACGATAGATTCTTTTCAACAACACAAATTTCAAATCATATTATATTCATACAACAAAATAAATCAATACATAATCTAGTCAACACAGTTTTTAGAATTTAAATTTTAGTTAAATTAAAATCATTAAAAAATAAATCCGAGAAGGTGTTTTGTAACAAATATACCTCAGTTTTTCTGTTTATTTAAGGTCTAACAAACTAAAAATTTAAAAAAAAATTTACCCTCTTCTTTTGTTTGGACATTATTGAAAAATCATAAATACTTATGATCAAAAAAATACTTAAAAGAAGTACACGATATTTAATAATTTATCATCGTGCGTTTCTAGCATTTTTATAGCTTACTTGAATGTAGGTGTATATTAAAGCAAGCTTTTAATGAACAAAATCGATATTAAATTTTTTCATAAAAAAAATTGATAAAGGGAATAATCGGTCTTTCTCACTGGAACCTCCCTATATAGTTGAAAGCATTTTAAAACTTTTATTCTCAGCCGCTGGTCAATCGCTCTTAAGAAGAATTTGTATCACGTCTTCTTGTTACATTAATGTATGTATTATGGTTTTTGTTTTACATGATTCTGAACATTTCAACACATGCTATAATTGTTTGTTTTAAATATTGAAATAATAAAATTATGAAAAGATTAATAAAAAAATTTTAAAAAGTGAATAAATATATCTATGAAACTTTGAGCATCGAAAGTCAAACACCTGAATTTGAAGATCGCTTCCCACAGCTTTGCACTCGTACAACGGCTGTTGTATATTGGGTACAGTACAGGGTTAGTACCGGGTACAGTACCGGGTACAGTGGCTGGTTTCAGAGGGAGAGTATTGCGGTATATTGGTACTTGTCCCAGGAAGAGAATCCCACTGAAGTGTTTCTGAAATATTTTACGAAAAACGCCTGGAACTGCACTGGGATATTATAACACTAAAAAGCACTTATCATGTTTTATTTTTAAAGTGTTCGTCTTTTTTCAGAAGTCCATCTAAGTTTTCACAAAATGATAAAGTAATAATCTTTGGTATTTTAATCTTTTGAAAGAAAAGTGTTGAGGAGAATATGTGGTCCCGTGAAAGAGGGGGAATAGTGGCGCATCCAGCCACCAATTATTGGCACAACAAAGAACTATACGATATGTATCAGGCCCTTAATATCTCAGCCCTTATGAGATTCCCCAGGTTGAGATGGGCTGGGCATGTACAGAGAATGCCGGACACACGCGTACCAAAAATAATTATGACTGGACACCCAGGTGGAAAGAGAAAGGTGGGAAGACTTAGACAGAGGTGGGAAGACGAGGTAAGGGGGGATGCAACACAGCTTCTCCATGTAGCAAACTGGAAGTCAGCCGCTGAGGTCAGGAGGAGTTGGAGGCGAATGTTGCGGGAGGCCAAAGCTCGATATGGGCTGTAGCGCCATCGAAGGAGAAGAAGAATTTAAGTTTAACCGAACATAGATAGGTACTATTTGAAAGAGAATAAAACATTTACAACAATTGTTTCGGTTCTTAAGAGCGATTGACCAGCGGCTGAGAATAAAAGTTTAAAAATGATTTCAACTGTATAGGGAGCTTCCGATAAGAAAGATCGATTATTCCCTGTATCAAATTTTTTAAATAAAATTTTTTATATCGATGTATTTCATTCAAAATTTGCTTTAATATATACCTACATTCAAGTTAGCAATAAAAATGTTCAAAACGCATGATGATAAAATATTAAATATCTTGTACTTCTTTTAAGTATTTTTTTGATCATAAGTATTTATGATTTTTAAATAATAATGTCTAAACAAAATAAGTGTGTAAAAAAAAAATGAAACATTTTATTTTGTAAGACCTTAAATCCATAGAAAAACTTAGGTATTTTTGTTACAAAACACGTTTTCTGATTTATTTTTTAATGATTTTAATTTACTTAAAATTATAATTTTGTAAAGTGCATCTACTAGATAATGTATTGATTTATTTTGTTGAATGATTATATAATTTGAAATTTGTGTTGTTTAATAGAATATAACGTTTAAAACTTGAACAAATCTGCCAACGACCAATGGTATAACCTTAGTATATTAAAAACACACTTAGTTTTTCAAAATTTTAAAACTGCGTGTACCAGATAAAATAACAATATTTCAAAATCAATTTATATTTTTTTGTAAAACAGAGTCAATACGTGTAGATTTTGATTTAAAGGGGACTATTTTCCGGTAGTCTCTGGTTGTAGCCTCTTAAGGTTTTTAAGTTTCTAAAGAAACGCATCCCGAATTTATACCGATTGCTTACATATTTTCCTTAAACGTTTGAAATTTTTAAGCTCTTAAAAAAATATATGTTATTCTTTAAGATATTATCTATTCATTCCTTACGCCGAAACGGTAATTAATTGAAATTCCCCCAATAAAAATAAATCGCAAAGTGTGCTCCGAAAATTATTATTTGCACGTTTGTGTCTGTTATTTTACAAGTTTTATGTACCGAAAAAATTCACAATGTTTTCTTATTAACACAACCCTTCCAAGATTTTGCTCTATTTTAAACAAGTCGTATTTAATTAATAATAACATTTTCCCAATTTTTGCTTGAATATTATCATTTTGACAGCCGGCGTAGTCCAGTGGTATTGCTCTAGACTCCCATTCCGAAGGTCTCGGGTTCGAGCCCGACGTGCGAAAATAAATTTTATTTGATTATTTTGTGTTATTTCACAATTAATTAATTAAAAATAATATATACTATATTTGCGGCACGTTCCAGAGTGGAAGATACTCTCCGTATCGCCCTGGTGTAAGACCACCATTCAGAATTGAAAAGTTGCTCCAAATTGCTTAAGCGTGTTTAGTGACTAGATCTGAATAGCTTCCCCACCTGCATCTGCCGCATCTCCTTCCCTTCCCCACTTACCTTCGCCTCACAACATACCCCAATTGGAGAAGCCATAGTCTCACTGGCTCCAGACGGGAGCAGTTATATCTATATATATATTACCGCGCTCCCTCCAACACTCGTATTATCGTATCTCTCCTTCTTCTTTTTGAGAGGGTATAACCCAGTCTTAATATGGGGCAGTGTTTTGTTGTAAAGAAGTCGGGTTAATTACACCATTTATAACTCAAGAACGGCTGAACCGATTTTTATGATCTTTGATTTGTTGGATTTTTCTCCTTCCCGATTAACAGAATAACTATAAAACATCGGAAAAAAATTCAAATAATGTGCGTTGGTCGACATAATTTGAATCAATTCGAACTGTCAATGGTGTAGTGTGCCGAACATTTCGTGCTTAGTCAACAGATCAATTTCATTTTTTGAACTTAGAGTATTTATTTTAACTTAAAAAAAACTTAATTTGTTTGAGCTAATAAATTAAACACAACATTTATTGATTCTGAGGCGGTACGAAGTTTGCCGGGTCAGCTAGTTATTTATAAGAATCATTTAAAATAATAACCAATCAGGATTTCATTGGAGTCACCGGTAGGTAGTACCTACTAGGTGCTTCGTAGAAATCCAATTTATTCAAATATGGTTTTTACTCATCAATGCGCTTTTGAAGGGCGCTGGACCGGGTAAGAGGATTGCTTGATAAAGGACGACTTTAACGCTCCAAGTGCTAAAATGTTACTTGTTCAAATTTAGAATAATATTCCAACTTAAATGGACTTCGAACTTTGGAAAGCTGGTCTGCAATATTCACAGGAATCAGACCTTTAAATAATTTATTTTTTTTGTAATTTTTAGCCTGTACTTATGATAATACCTTTTATTCTTTAACATCTTAGGCCTCGACCATATCTTACTAATATTATAAACGCGAAACTTCGTATGGATGTATGTATGTTTGTTACTCTTTAAATCGAAATTTAATGAATTGATTTTAATGAAACCTTACTATATAATATAGCTCATACATCAGAATAACATATAGGCCATAATTTATAAAGCTAGCTATTTATTTTCAATAGGTACATTGAAAATAATAATTATTGTTTACTATGACACTATATTAATGACATTTTGCAAAACAATGATTGTTAAATCAAAATTCTATTTTGGAAAATATTTAAATTAGTGAATTTATTTGAAGTACTCGCTTAATACTTTGAATCGAATCAAGAATTATACATATCTATTTTCAATAAATAGGTTAAGAATTTTGGTATAAACGCAAATGGGACCTAGGAAAAGAAAGTAGATTACTCGAAGTACTAATCCTACGCAGACGAAGTTGCGGGCAGAAGCTTGTTTTGTCATAAAGTCAAAATATTTCTGTTTTACAATAAAATCCAAATAATGGTATGCTTTCAAATTTTATTAATCGAAGAAATCATTTTTTTTTAATGCAAAAACTTGCACAAAACCTAAAAAGGTTTTAAAAATGTGTCACCTCCCTTTTTTTCTAGGTAAAATTACTGATAAAGAAAAACATAAAAACATATTTTATTAGACAAATGTCTTATAAACGTTATTATCACCTCAATCTTCTGTCGTTCTAAGTAGTTATAATTTATAAAAAAATTGTTAAATTTCATCATTTTTTTTTTTTGATTCTGATCCGTAACTTTGGATAATTTGTGGTTAATTTTTATATTTAAATATAATGCGTGGCGTTTCTCTTTCTAACGGAAATTTAATATTTTTTATAGGAATTATGAGCAGGGTGAAACAAAAACCAAAACATTATTTTGGTTTCGTGAGTGTTTCTTGTAAAAAATAACAACTTCTTCAAAACAAACCACTTTCAACTTCAAAACAAATCACTAAACGATTTGCTCCACTCAATTCTTGAGGTACCCACCTTTCAAGCTTTTTAACGTTCCCAATTTGCTTCAAGTGGATTAAAACAGTTTTATCACTAGCACCGCAGCCTGCAGCTAACTCGGACGTGGTTTGCACAATAGCCTTCAATTCTTCATTACCAACTTTGGTCTTCGGCCGTCCACGGGGCTTGTTCTGCAGGTCGAAATTTCCAGAACGAAAACGTTGGAACCAAAAACGCACTGTGTTTTCTTTTTCGGCACCGTCGCCATACACATCATTAATCCTTCGAGCCGTTTCTGCAGCACTGGTGCCACAGTGGAACTCGTACTCTTAAATAAGGCGATATTTCAAGTTTTCCATTTTGTAAACTAAGTGACGCAAAGAAAAAAAAAATTAAGGAAAAAACAAATGAATTGTAATTTTCGAAACACAAATACATGAGTAAATAGCTGTATAAATTTGAATTTCGAATTATTAACCAAAGAGAAGATATTTGAGATCAAAGTTGCCAGTACGGCAAAACGCCAATTTTATATGTAAGGATCTAATATTTTAAGGAAATATTTTAATTAAACTGATTGGCCAAATCGATGTTCTGCAGTCATGATCTCAACCTTGGATTACGAATGCGAATGGTCAGATGCTACGTGTTTTCAGTATTATTTTATGGAATGGAAGCCTGGACACTTACTGAAGAACTGGTAAGGCGACTTGAGGCATTCGAGATGTGGATCTACAGAAGAATACTAAATATAAGCTGGATGGACAGAGTTACAAATGAAGATGTTATGGTTCGGATGAATAAAGAAAAAGAAGTTATTAAAACAATAAAAATCCGAAAACTTCAATATCTAGGACACGTGATGAGACATCCGGAGAAGTACGAGATCTTGCATCTCATAATGCAGGGAAAGATTGCCGGAAGACGGGCCCTGGAAGAAGGAGGACACGTGGCTAAAAAATTTAGGACAGTGGTTTGGCCAGTCTACTGTAGAGCTGTTCCGGGCCGCAGTAAACAAAGTCCGCATAGCCAACATGATAGCCAACGTCCGTTGAACGGACAGGGCACGAGAAGAAGAAGGCCAAATCAAAAATTGACCACCAATTGCTCGAGTGGCCATTACAATTTGAGGTTTCACCCATTATGTTAAAAATAACTAAGTTTTCTAAAACGCTTTCTTAATTTTGTAAAGAGGAATCAATAACAAAATCTTCAAAATGCAAAGCTTAGGCTTTAACTTTAATGTCTTTATCTCGGGCTCTATCTCGGGACCCGACTGAAAGTTTGGATTCTTTTTAAAAATAATGATCTGACTATCTTCTCTCTGAAAGTCGCGCAACTGAACTGGAATTCTGGTTTATTGAAAGGATTCTCTAATATTTACAATTATACTCGCAGTATCCACGTGTTTGAGCCCTGCTGGGCAAAATGGTATTATCGCAAATTGTGGTCGCTTTATTACACTTGATTTCATAATTTGTGAAATGTTAAATACCCTTCCACCATCGACTCACAAATGCTAGAGAACCCAATTATTCATTCCCAAAAAATTGGTAGCAGTTGAATTAAATTGATTATTTAATGTTGTGTCTATTGCTTTTGTTGTGTGATTCCAGAAAGTAAGATGTCCAGTGAACCGGCTGACCCAGACACAGTTGGGCGAGGCAACTCCAGAAACTGTGTAAGGAGAGAATGGGTCTGCAATCAGCGCAAGACAAGGACGTATGGAGGAGCCTTGTCGATGCAGTGGGTCCCCGACCCAAATAGGACAATTCACCCGAAGGTGAAGAAGATGATGATGAAAGTTGTGGCTAGCGAACAACGCAACCATTCCCATCATTTCATATTGGCTCCTTGTACTCCAATAGTAGACTCGGACTTTTTTTACCACCCAGTGATGGATGCTGCACTAATATGAATTCATTCTGTTTCCGATTGCCGCCGATCAAACCGCTCGCGAATAGCTTCGTGTTCACTCCCCACACGCATACATGTAAATTATGTTGTATATGTATAATATATACACAAAGCGCATAGAAGCTGTCCAAAGAAAATTTATACATCACCTGAACTTCAAGACACATGCGCGTTAGGCGCTCCGCCCACTGAGGCAACTGAAAACCAACTAAAACCGGCAGTTTTCTCTGTCTTGATTGGTCAAAAAGCTTGTTTAACCATAGATGAAGAACAATCAGCTGACAGCTCGCAAATAGCAACGGCCAATCAGCCGTGACAGTCGCAAGATGGTCGCAAGTCACCGCTTGCGTTACCATTGACAACGGGGTTTTGTGTGATTGTGAAGTGTGCGGGCCATCACATTGTCATACAAAGACAGTTGGCAGTTGAGAGTTTTCAGTTGCCTGAGTGGGCGGAGGCGCTTAAAATGACATGGACAGTTCTATAAAACACTATAGACTCAAAACACTAAAAAGTAGGAGAGACATTTCGGATATGACTTACTTACACAAAGTCTTGAATGGTCATATTGACTGTCCAGCTCTTTTGTTTTCGAATAATATTAGAGTCCCGAGTAAGAAAACTAGGGACAAGTCATTGTTTCATGTCGAAATCGGTTCAACTAGTCTCAGGCAAAATTCTTTCTTATTGAGAACTTGCAATCATTATAACAAAAAATATATCGATGCTGATATCTTGTCGTGTACTTTAAGCTCTTTCAAATATATAGTTAATGGAGCTTTATAATAACCAATTCATTACTAAATACTCGTAGATTAATTCATTGTAAACCAAACTAAAAAATTGATTTCATACTTTTTCTCGTATTTTTTGTATTTGAAATTTAAAAAGAATGTAAAACGTATATGTCTATATGCGAACAATGTATTTTACAATTTTCTTTTTTTGTGAGTACTATCATTTAACTTTTATTTTACTAAGTGCTAAAAAAAAATAGTTAATAATTATTGGCTTTTTTATTTATTATTTGGGCATGATGTGAACATTTGTTATTGGGTTGTAACCTAATTATTATAATCTATTGTTTTCATGTATGCATGTAATGTTATTTATCTGTAAATGTTCCTAATAAAATAAAGTAAAAAATGTTGCTGAAGTATTGTTTAAAATAAACCTGTAAGTAACAGAGCCTTATTTTTTTATTACATAACACATTACGAACACATTTTAATATACCCATAAACTAAAAGATTTATATGATGTACAACTAGATGGTAAAAAAAGTATTAAATAGGTAGATAGTTATGCCAGACCCGTTTTTCAATTTAGTTCGAATAAGAATATTAATATATCGCAGAAGATATAATATAATAATATATTTAAAGATGTACCAAATTGATATAAACCAAACAATTGAAAAGAGATTCGATGACGATCTCGAGTACGAAACTCTTTCTTTTATATTTTTATTTAAATTATAATATTCTTCCAATAATCTTCATAACGTAAAGGCATTACAAAACTGTATTTTTTTAGTATATTTCTACTCCAATGAAGAGAAATGGTTGTTGAGTTTGGTGTAGGAGTTATTCAAAAAATTGTAGAGTTTTAAATCTGTAATTTTTTACTTCACTGAATTCTGTTGAATCCAGATAATTATTAAATCGATTTTGTGATTTAACGAAGTGTATTTAACGATTTAATAATATAATAATATCAAAAAGTTACATTCGTGAAAAAATCATAATTTTCATGGGCATTAATGCAAAGCTTGGGCTTGAACTTTCATATCGTTATCTCGGGCTTTATGTATATGTATGTATATAATGCATAACACGGAGACCATACAGTTGACGCAAACTCTAGATGGCTTCGTATTTATGCAAACTATAGTTGTTTGATAATATCAATGTATGTGACTTCTTCAGACCACTCCCGTGTATTTTATCTCAATGCGATATCTCTTTGACGCCAACCATTGGATTGAATTTTAAGCCAACTATGCAGCTATTGCCCGACGAATTAGACACGATCCCACCATAATTCCTCGCATTGTCCATTTGTCGACGATTCATCCGATAACGTCCAATGTTTAATGGGCGAAAGCGTAATAGAAATAATTAATATCGGCTCGCGAAGTTGATGGTAGAATCGAAACAATTATCAAATTTCACCATGAAACTTTATTTTGCTAAACTGCTGATATTTTTTATGTGATACCACCGACAGATCTCTGTCTGGTTCCAGTGAAGTTATTACCCTCACACTTGAAGAAGTATATTTAAGGGCTGGAATTTCAATTTTCTACCGATTTATAACATACTAGCTTTTGCCCGCGACTTCGTCTGCGTAGGATTAGTACTTCGAGTAATCTATTCTCTTTTCCTAGGTCCCATCTACGCTTGTGCCAAAATTCTTAACCTATTTATTTAAAATATCTATTTTCCCAAAATAGAATTTTGGTTTAAAAATCATTGTTTTGCAAAATGTCATTCTCAAATTTTGACATTTTCTATTAAACAATAATTAGATATTATTTTCAATATGTAGCTTTATAAATTAAAGCCTATATGTTATTCTGATGTATGAGCTATATTATCGTACAGTTTCATTAAAATCCATCCAGTACTTTTTGCGTGAAAGAGTAACAAACATACATATATCCATACAAACTTTCGCGTTTATAATATTAGTAAGATGTCTCTTAAACACTTCAAGTTTATAAGTTCTTAAAAAAAAATACATTTTTTAGATGATATCTGAAGATTTGTAGAGCCGAAACGTTAATAATTACATAAAATTACAATACGAAGCTTTCGCTTGTGCCTACCATAAGTATTTAAACACCTCCCAGATGGTCCCAGATGTATCCGTATCTTTTTCTGATTTTTCTGTTTCGGATTTTCGATTGACTTTCGCTTATATTATCTTCATTCATTAAAATACCTACATATATGTTCAAATTAATGCGCCGAAGTCTTCAATCCTTTTTTAGTTATTATGCATTATAAGGTTTATGTGGCATAAGAAAATATTTATGCTTCCTCATTAAGAGGACGCACTCAGAATATCTACCGATTTCTTACATATTTTCCTTAAACGTTTGAAGTTTTTAAGCTCTTAAAAAATATATGTTATTCTTAAAGATTATTATTTGAAGTTCCCTCGATAGAAAAAAATTGCAGAGTATGCTCCGATAAATATTATTTACCCATTTTTTCTGTTATTTTATAAGTTATATGTATAAAAATTTCACAGTGATTCTTTAAATGCTACTTGACACATTCCCCACAAGATTTTTACTCTTTTTCAGACGAGTCGTGGCTTTTTCTAACAATGATGAGGTATAAAGCTCAAGAGTGGAAGATATATCCTAATGTAACTACCATCATTCAAAATTGAAAATATGTTTTTTTTATGTGAATACGCGTTCATCGGGAAACCATTGTCTATGTAATATTCACACTAAGATTCCTGATAGATGTTATTTAAGAAGTCAAAAAATATATTATATTTAGTTAATAATTAAAAATATTACCGATTTCAATCCAATGTCTCGAATTTTATAAAGCCAAAGAATCTATAGTATACTAGCCGATACCGGGCATGCCTTGCAATACCACTTAAATACAGAAATTGTTTCTCCCTGCGTGACCTTTCCTCTTCCGCCACCTCTTTCCCATCCTCGTCCTCTTCCCCTCCCGCGTTCCCTTTTCACCTTCTCCGCCTTCCCTCCTCCCTCGTCCTCCCTCCCCTGAACCACCGCTCCTTATTCCCCTCCGCCCCTCCCGGCTTCCCCTCCCGCCTTTTTTCCCTGCCGCTAAATTCCAATTGCAATTTTTTTTTGCGATTTTCATAACTCCAGAACTCACCAATATAGAAATATTGCTATATATAGAAACCTTCACGGGCATGTCCACAACAACTCACCAAATTTTTATCGCAATCGGATGAATAGTACAAGAAATATCTCTAAATATATGAAACGCGCGAACTGTCAAACGTACGAAGTTAAAAAAGTGGTTAAATTTTCTCAAATTATCCAATTTTCTGCGCATTTAAAAAAAAATTTCTTTCTGTTAGAACCTTCTACAAAGTATTAGAAAACTTTAAAAAAAGATTAATGAAATATGTAAAGTTGTTCTGAAGATATAGCGTGACCAAGGGATTCATTTATATAAATATGTATAGATTTTTAAAAGCTAATCCGGCTTGGAAGTTGGGTGAAAAATATTTTGACTTATAAAAAATATTTTCATGTAGGTCACATGCAAATTTAAATACCAGTATTTTTTTTTAAAGTTCGTTTTCATAATTAAATTAATTTTACAAGTTTGAATTTTATTAAAGCCCGCGAAAACGCCCCGTAATAAATTGGAGAGTGTGTGACGTCGTCTTACGTCATCTGGTCTCTTGTTTATGTGAAATATAAGGGAAAATATTTACAAAACCGGGACACGCTTAATACGGCCGAAAAAAGTAAATTTAAAAAGTTGTAGTAGTTAGATATTTAGTCAAAAACTACTTGTATATTCTTAAAACTTTTATAACTTTTTGTATAAATTCTATGTATGTGTAATCCTCGAAAACATTAATATTTTTATAATCTATGTAAAAGCCCCTGGGCGTATAACAACAATAAATAAATACATATATGCACATCCCAATGTCAATTTAATGAATGTAATAAGTATTAAAGCTCTGAAAATGTTTCAAACCATAAAAAAAACAACAATTAAAAAAAAACTGTAATATATCTACACATACTTCTATTCTAAATAGACTTCTTCTGAAACTGAACCAGATACCAACAGCCTAGACTCAAGGCTCTTATCACCAGAACATAGTTGTTAAATCAATACAAAAATATAACCGTTATTAAATAAATACTTTGTTTCAATGGTTCCATCTCCTCTTATTATTTCACCAAATATTGTATTTTAATTGTAAAAATATGGGAAAATAAATAAATAATTGGATAAATAAATTACAGATCTTGTTAATAATTATTGTCCTCCGATCAGAAAACCAATTTATTTAATAAATTACCTTCAAAACCCTAAAGTGCACGATCAAATTTCAACGACATCTCACAGACCCCAAACATTTTCAATTAATTAATTAATTACTTGAAAAATCTTATCGGGCCTCGCATCGTGGGGAAACGGTGGGTGGTTCCTAATTGGTTGGAGCCATTTAAAGAAAAAAAGAAGAGAGAACTCGGGAATTGAGAATTATTTTTTATCATCGCAGCAGTGGAAAGTATTTGGTGCTATTTTGTAAGGTGGCGCTATTGGTACTATTTGTAGGAAGGTGGCGCCACTAATTAAAAGAGGCGGCAGTTAAACGAATTAGCGGGGACAACTACCACTAGGTTCTTTTGCGATTGCAGTGCTGAGAGGGTTCCACAGGGTCGACATGATGTACCACCGTTAAATCTGGAAAAAAATATAATAAAATAAAAATCGAAAATGATGCAAGGCTCACGTAATTAAGCGCAATGCATGAAAACATAGTTAGGTGTTTTATATAACGCCGTTTTTGTAAAAACTCACCTCAAGGGCGCGGTATAAATACATGTATTCTTAGGCTCTCTGTCATTACAAAAAGTTACAGAAAGCATACTTGGTTACTTGAATGGTTTGGGCATTTAGAGTGGATGAATGGACAAAATAATGTGAGAACGGTAGAGGAAAGCGTTAACGTCCGAAGAAAAATCAAATACATACTTGAGTCAGCTTATGTCAAGAGTAAGATTAATGTATAAAAATTATGAGACGGTGCATTAATTTGAATAAAGCGAGGAGTTTTCCCGAAGTCTGAGATCTGTCTTATGAGCTATTCAATAGTTAGATATATTGTTCAATTCGTGTAAAATTCCTCGGCTGGCCAAGTTTTCCATCACGACCCAAACAACATTTTCTGATTTTTAAATGTTGTCAAGTTATTCGTAACCTGGGAACCTTTGAATTTCTTTTATAAAAAAAAATAAGTACAAAAATTAACATTTTCGCGACCAAAAATGAAGACGTATACCCGTTTTTTAACTATTTGGGCCAGTTGTTTCACAGAATTTGAATAATTCGTAGTATTTTAAAATTAATTTTCAAGTTCTGTGAAATTTCCAATCAAGTTCTTGAAATTTGCTGAATGTTTCAAATTCTGTGAAACAGCTGTCCTTTGCTGTTATATTATTCTTCATGACTTTTATTAAGTAATTCTTGTTAAAGGGTAATGTTTTCCAGGTCTCCCTGTACTCCAAAGGGCCCCCGTCCAATTGAATTAGCCAATGCCACAGTCTAACAGAGTACCGCAAATAAGTTTCCCTTGGCTGGAGAAAATACCTCCTTATCAGAAGAACAGTTCCAGCAAATTAAAAAAAAAAGATTGGTCGCCTAACTTAGATGGATATCTAAAGTTAGTACGGGTATGTAAGATAAAGATAAAAGCAATAATAATTAATATTGAACCGAAAGTTCGTTTTCTTTTCGCGTCCAAAAAATACCATGAGGCATAAAAAATAAAAAAGTTTTATTGCTTTAGCGTTCGATGTTCAGAAGGAGGCTCTTTTCGAAAAAACATTGAGGTTACAAGATGTGATCTGCTTGTCTTTTTATGTACCTAACTAACTCAGAACCATGAAATATCTCGATATATTTTAATTGTAGAATTTTCTTAGTTGAGGGTTTTTTTATTAAAAAATGTCTGTCTCAGTACGTCTTTCAAAAGACAATAAAAATGTTTATTATATATTTTGAGTGAACAATGATAAACTTGAAAATTTGCGATATATATATATGTATATATAAAAATTTAACTAATAAATACACATGTCAGCTATAGAATTATTAATTTATAAATTGATTTCTGTATCCACTCGTTCATTATCGCTTGTCTGAATCGTTCCGACAACCAGTTCCATTTTTTATTTAAAATTCAGATATTCAGTATTCACATAACATTAAAACGATTAAAACTATCAGATTGAAGACTTCTTTCCCGTTTTACTTTTATTTTTTAAATTGTTAATCGTATCATAGAAAGCCCTGATTTATTATGCCAAATTAACTTCCATGTATCAATTAGAGCAACATTATTTTTATTATAAAAGAAAGCAAACACTTTGTGGCTTAACATAATACAAAATGAAACATAATACAAAATGAAACAAATACATCAAACTATAGAAATATTAGAGTTAAAGAATACTTCAGCTGTAACAAGCACAGGTTTCTCAGAATTTGCCGACCACTTAATTGAAACTAACCACTTCTCAGGAGTCTAAATAATACATTAGAAATATCAAAATCAAAGAAAAAAAATTGCCTAATTTTAAACAACAGTTAGAATTAACCTAAAGTCCGATTTTAAAGTTGGTCCCTTTCTCTCTATATAACCCCCACCCTTTCTTTACCCCTCCTCCTACTCCTCCTCCCGAGCCAGTCTCTGATGTTCTCTCCCTCTCTTATATGCTCTCTCTTTCTATTACGCTTACCCCATAATCTTACTCTGTACTATAATTTAGTTTATATGTCTATTGTCCTGAAAAAGGTTGAGTTCAACCGAAACCGGTCGACGAAAATAAATTAAAATAATGTGGTTTAAAACAAAGTACTGGTTTCATTTCGTAAATTATTTTTATTTGCATCGACGAAATCAAGACTGAGTCATATAAGTACACTCTTGTATCTAGATAGTTTGCAGTCGGCAATACTTTTTCGGAAGTGATAGATGTGTATGCACGGAATATAGTTAAAAGAAAACTGTAATAAGATACTTCAAAAATAATAATCAATGTTAACTGGAAATTATCTCTGATGTCGTTCTCCAGAGACATAAAATTTTATTATCTTATATTATTATATTTTAGTATCTCCATTACTATTTGGCGTAGATTTAAATTACTTAAAATATAAAAGTGACTATTTATTGTTGTTTCGTACTTTATAAATATAGTTTAGGAAGACTCACGCCTTCACTACTGGGAAGCTATCTATTGTCCAGCGGGCTGCCGCGATATATAGAATCTCCTTCGGGTTCTTTCAGCACATCTCATGACGCGAATGGCCTATAGACAACTAAAATGACTTAGATTACTTATGGTATATTAAAAGCTGTTTTGAAGAATGGGTTCTATATTATTTTAATAGCATATTTTACATCATGATCGCTGTTCCAGAAAACTATTAGCATTATTTTTTTTTATTTGAAATACGTACATATGACAGATTTACAGAAGAAAAACATTAGTCTTAAAAACTAATTTCAATAAAGTAGTTTGTTGTTAACGAATCTACCCAATTCAATAGAGAAAACATTTTTCGTGTTTGAATTGGGGAGTAGTGCCATTACAGTATAAGGTAATAAAAAAAAATTAAGAAAGAAATAAATAAATTTATATAGCATGTAAACATGTGTACATAATGGAATTATTTTTAATTGATAAACTAATGTTTAAGACTAGATTTTATGCATAGCACAAAGGGTAACAATTATTATAAGCAATAATTATCAGCCTGAAACACTCATCCACTTTGAAACAATCTTCCGAGAAAAGATACATACCGCCGACAGGACTCGAACCCGCGCCCTTCTGGTTGGTGTCCGGTCAGGTGCTCTTAATCCACTGAGCCACGGCGGGTTACCTCTTACCGGCCAAATGATTCAATATATACTAGTATTTCATTCAACAACTACCGCTTATTACATTTTTTCACCTGCAAAAAACCAACTTTATTTTTATATGAGAAAGGCATTGTAAGTGCTAACTTTCCCACTAGATGGCGTCGAGACATATCATAATGGAATTGACTAAATTATGTATATCACATGTTTGTAAAAGTCCGTAAAGGCGTTCAATAATATAATAAAATAAATATAATATTAATTCCACCATTTGAGCTGTCTCTCCGAGTTACAATATCTCTTATTGTTGTTACAACGAAATGGTATAACGAAACAGAATTGCACCATTATAAAACCAAAGCAAACAACCGCTGGTAACAAGGGGGACTATGACAACAGCTGAAGAGGGGGTGAGGGGATGATCGGCCTCGTAACCTACCCTAGAGTGGGGTGGAGGGAGGAAGGGGGGTTTTCAACAGTCCAGCGCGTATTTACGTGTTGTTTTCAGTTTTTAAGCAGATTAAAGCAAACCGATACGTGCCAGCAGGGCGCTTCTAGTAGTTTGCTGGCCTCAACACCGCTGCTATTCTGGACAGAACCTTCCAGAATATAGCCTCAAATTATTTGATTTTTACTTATTTTAGAACAGAAAAACTTTAGCCTTTAGGCTTCGGGCCTATTTTATCGGAAGGTCAAAAAAATTCAAGAATATTTCTGGACGCACCCGACGACTAAAAGCTATTTTTAAAAGGTGATGATAAACGCTTTCAAATTTTATTTATTTAATTTTTAAAAATAAAATTTTTTGAACGCAAACATAAAAAGTTTTAAAAATTCCTCACCTCACGTTTTTCGAACTAAAATTACTGAAAATGAAAGAAACTAAAAACACAGTCATATTTCATTAGACAAAAATATTATTAACTTTATCGTCGACTCACTTTTTTGTCATTTGGTGTAAAAATAATTAATGGTTTATTCCCTTAGAGACACCTTTTTTTCCAATTACGGTCCGACACTTTAGTGTCATAATTGAAATTAAAATATAAATATATATACCAAAAGAAAGTGTTCTCTCTTTCTAACACCGTTTAGATCATATTTCTGACAATGATTGTAAGGGAGACACAACGATTTTTATGAGACCTATATGATTAGCTGTTCCAAAAAACGAAAAAAATTGCACAGGCATGACGGGTTGATAAAATGTTTTATTCGTGCTACTTATTAAGGCTTTTGGGTGCGCAGCCGGTTTCATACAAAACGTCGTTTTGGATTTTAGGCCAAAATACCCAACCACTGAAAATTTATTTTTGTAATAAAAAGGTATGTCAAATGTTAACCAGGATTTTAAAAATACTTCAATAATAAGTTTGCATAGATATCATCCGAATTTTGAACATTGCCGATTTTTTAAACCTATATACATGAAATATTTATTTTTTATTTTAATTATTCGGTGGTACGTCGTCTATGCACCCATTCAGAGATACTTTTAATTTTTTTTTTTTTTTGCACAAGATTCCCAATATCTGTAGCCATTGAGACATGGCATCCCCAAGTGGGGTATGTTGTGAGGCTGAAAGTAGTGAGAGGGGAAGAAGATGAGAAAGAAGAAGGTCGGAAAGTACCTGACTATTCAGATCTGGTCACCAAACTCGGCTAAAGCCTATTCAAGCAACGTTTCAATTTTGAATGGTGGTCTTACACCAGGGCGATACTTAGAGTATATTCCATTCTAAAACGTGCCGCAAATATACTATATATTATTTTTAATTATTTAATTGTTAAATAACACAAATTAATCAAATACAATTTATTTGCCCTCGCCGGGTTCGAACCCGCGATCTTCGGATTGGGAGTCAAGAGTGTTACCGCTGTCAAATATGAGTGGTGTACCGTATTTTCCTTAAACCGACTACATATTCAAGTATGCCGGGGGGGGCAACTGTAGGGGGATCAGCGGTCATGGAACCCCCAATTAGTAATGTCATTATGTCACATGCTGGAAGAAAAGACTTTTTTTAAATTTTTTTTATTAGAAAAGTTTTTTGTTTATTATTTTCCTGTTCATTAATGTATTCTGGAAGGCTTCTTCGACGTCAAATACGTCACGTCCGTTGGGTAGCAGGATTATTGGTAGCAAAATGAATGCATAAAGATTACATCCGCTGCATTGAAAACACGTTTAATACCCCCTGAAAACTGCCCTTCGTACGAGGGGATGCTTTATTCGTTTTTACACAAGTAATCGTATTCCAAATTGTTGTTTTATTAAATGATTAACAATCAGGGATAAAGCTTATACCGTTTTTGTATTTAAAATGTAATTGCTTTATATATTGGATACGTAGTGGATTGAAGCTGACGACACGGTATCGCTTCCAAGTAAATAAGTACACACTTAACACAACAAATTCACATCGACGGATCTGCCGGATCTGCCCTGATGATGGACACTGCAACGCTGTCCGAAACGTCGAAGGAGGTAGCACAACACGGCATAACACCCCAAAAACAAACAAACAAAAAAAAGCTTTATATATTGATTAAAAAGCTGAAAAAAAAAAGATTTTTATAAAAAATAAATCAATTGTTTTGTTACTGTTCCACATTAGTTACAATTAAAAAATACTTTATAAAGAGATTTATATGAAGTAATTTTTTTTAATATGAACACCGGACAATTGTCAATTTTGGAACCATTTGTTGAATGACCAACCCCCCTTGCAATAGGTCACACTCCATTTCAAATCAGTTAAATAGCGATGGCAAAAGAAACTTCAATATAACTAACTAAAAATGTTGTGCAATCAATGTTTGTCCGAATTTGAAGTAGGAATAGATAATTACAATTTTTGAGGATTTTAAACTGTCAACTGCCAACTGTCTTTGTATGACAATGTGATGGCCCGCACACTACACAATCACTCAAACACCCGTTGTCAATGGTAACGCAAGCGGTGACTTGCGACTTGCACTACTGATTGCCCTGGCCGGCCGTTGCTAGTTACCAGCTGTCAGCTGATTGTTCTTCGTCTATGGTTAAACAAGCTTTTTGACCAATCAAGACAGAGAAAACAACCGGTTTTAGTTGGTTTTCAGTTGCCTCGTCAGCGGAGCACCTTAAATTCACATTCATTTTGTAGTTTTAACACCAAACCAAAAAGATATTAACAACACCTACGTGTTTTTCCTGCATTGGTCAAAAATCAATGAATTTCAAGTTTTTCTACTTTTCTGACAGTTTTTTTTTAAATTTTTCGTAGAAAAAAAAAAGCCTAAATGAAAAATTATCACAACTTGCGCATAAAAAACACTTAATTTTAGTCGGAGACATTAACATTAACATTTTACCAAGTAATTCACACCCACAATGCCAAGATTACTTAAACCTACTTAGTTACCATGGATTGATATCTACAATAAATCACCCGACTAGGGTCACCAAAGAATCCAGCTCTTGTGTTGACCACATTATGATAAAAACGAATAATCCATATAAAACACTGGTTTTTGAATCTACTATTACTGACCACTATGCCACTATGATTTCATTAAACACACCATCAAAAAATATAAAAATGAAACACTATTATTGCATAAAACGAGTTGATTATGAGAATATAAAAAAATCTTTTTCCTGTAATTATTGGCACAACTTACTACACATACCCAACGCTGATGATGCATGGACTTACTTCATAGACAAACTACAAACTGAAATAAATAATAACACTAATTCTATAGTAAAAACAATCCCTCACAAATTTAAACCTCTAACTCCCTGGATTAATCACACCATTATAAATTGTATAAGAAAAAGAAACTTACTTCATAACAAAACTTCATTGAATCCTTCTGACACTATACTTAACAACTTTTACAAAAGATACAGAAACATATGTACAAAAGTCATCAGGAATGCTAAGGAATTATATTATAGACATAAAATAGAAGAAAGCAAAGGTAATCCAAAAGAAATGTGGAACATATTACGTGAAGCTACTCATACTAAGCCTAACTTAAACACTGACCTAAAACAACTAAATATTGATGGACTGACCGTCGACTTCTCAAAGAATCCAGAAAAAATCCTAAACCATGCCAATGACTTTTTCACTAATGTCGGGAAAAAATTAGCAAACAAAATGTCCTCCCCGAATTCTAATACAAAACAGGAAAAAACACATATACTCCTTTCTAAACAATTTAAATTTCAAACGGTTACACATGACGATATTAAGAATACAATTAACTCATTAAAAGACACAAAGTCCGCCGGTATGGATGGCATCACTGTAAGTTTACTCAAAACACTTGTTCACGAACTATTGGAACCTCTCACTTACATAATTAACCTCAGCATATCACAGGGAATTTTCCCTAATGAATTAAAGCAAGGGCTCGTCATACCCATATACAAAAGTGGTCTAAAAGTGGACATTAACAATTATAGGCCCATAACAATACTTAACTCACTCTCGAAAGTAGTTGAAAAAATAATTAACAAACAACTGAAAACATTTTTGGAAAGCGAGCAGCTACTCTCCGAAAATCAATTTGGTTTTCGGTCAAATAAGAGCACTGCCGATGCCATTATTGCTGTTACAGACTTTCTTGTTTCAAATTTAGATAAGGGTAAAAAATGCATTTCTATCTTCCTAGACCTCTCAAAAGCTTTTGATACCATCTCCTTTGACATCCTTATTAATAAACTAAATACCATTGGTATAAGAGGGAAAGACCTAGAATTTCTTCAAAGTTACTTAACTAATCGAACTCAAAGTGTCAAAATCGAAAACAAATTCAGCCAACCCCTCCCTATAACCTACGGAGTTCCCCAAGGAAGCGTCTTAGGCCCTACTTTGTTTCTCATATACATAAACGATCTTTGTAACCTAATGATAGATGGAAAAATTGTAAGTTTTGCTGACGATACTGTGCTACTCATTCAATCAGACACTTGGTTAGACGCATACAAAATGGCTGAGAAATCAATTAACTCTGTTAAAAAATGGCTAGATATTAATTCTCTTGCACTAAACACTACCAAAACAAAATACATTACTTTTAGTATGAATATCGTTGGCCAACCTAATCAAGATGCTGAAATAAAAGTACATGAATGTTCTTGTATTCACGATACATTCTGTCAATGTCCTTGCCTAGATCGAACGGACCATATCAAATACCTTGGTCTTACATTTGATCGATATCTTAAGTGGAATACACATTGCCTACTTATCACGAATAAGCTTAGAAAACATGTTTATTTTTTCAAAAACATTAGAAACATACTAGATTCCAAATCTATGAAAATTGTTTATTACTCTCTTTGTCAATCAATCATTGAATATGGAATAATCGCATGGGGAGGTGCAACACTATCAGCTATAGATTCATTATCGAAGGCACAAAAATTAATTATGAAAGTTATTCTTAAAGTTCCCATAATAACAAGTACTGTAGATATATTCAACAAATTCAATGTATTAGATATTCGACAAATTTACACAAAAACTATCTTAACTCATCTGTTTAAAAATAAAACACATACATTTTATAAAAATTCCCAAAATATTGTAAACACGCGGCACAAAACCAAAGAACTCATACAAATACCTAAAACAAACACAACATTTGGTCAAAGAAATTTCAAATACATTGCGTCTAAAATATACAATAACCTACCTGACAAAACAAGACAATCGAATAATATTAAAAAATACAAAATCCTGATCAAACAATGGATCATCGAAAAAGGTCGTGCAATAATTAGTCACCTCACCCAAATATAATCGTATATCTCATTATTGTTACCACTACCTACCAACCTGAAAATTTTGTCAAATATTTTTGCTTTATTGAAAAATGTACTTCATATTATAATTAGAAAATATTTGTAAACTAGTCTGTCTCGACACAGGAGTTCCTAGTGAGACAGGCAAGGCCAAAAAAAAATGTAAACCTTATGATATAGATTCAATAAATAAATAAAAAAAAATAAAAAGGTTGAATTCGAAAAATAAACTTATGGGCAATTCCAATTATGGATTCCGTGGTAATTTTGATTTTTGTTTTTTTCTAGATTATTATTTTATTATTATTATTTTCCATACATGTCTATCTGTGGAAAGCTGTTGAACTCAAATCTGTTCTCATATGAGGCGTGTTAAAACAAAGTCGGCAATCTCCACCATTAGTCTAAAATTAGTTAGATATGGCGATGGGGAGTGAACCAAAAATAGTCTTGATAGCTACGAAGGGTTTGGAGCATATCTGACAGTAACACATTTTTGAATAAATTTATTTACTATTAAATGGGCTAATTAAAGAGACAGAACAAAAACGGCAATCTATATCTATTAATTAAACAAAAGAGGCAATCTCCATCTATTGATTGATCAAAAGCAGCAATCTATATCTATTGATTGATCAAAAGCAGCAATCTATATCTATTAATTGAACAAAAGCGGCAATATCCATCTATTAATTGAACAAAAAAGGCAATCTCCATCTATTAATTGATCAAAAACGGCAATCTCCATCTATTAATTAATCAAAAGCAGCAATCTCCATCTATTAATTGATCAAAAGCGGCAATATCCATATATTAATTAAATAAAAGCGGCAATCTCTATCTATTAATTGAACAACAGCGGCAATATCCATCTATTAATTGAATAAAAGCGGCAATCTCTATCTATTAATTGAACAAAAGCTGCAATCTCCATCTATTAACTGAAGATAACTAAATAATTACCATTTAATCGCAATAAAATATACACAGAGTTTAACTAAAATGGAAACAATTCATAACAAAAATTATCCTTTATTGTTCATGGCACGGCAAAAGAATTAAAAATATATTTTTAGCGTATTACTTAAAATGAAAATAATTGGAGATTGCCGTTTTTGTTTTAGCATGCCTCAAACGCTGGGCGCGCGTTTAAAGTGTTTCCCGACTGTACACCGATGCTGAAGAAATCAGCGACGCTAGTTCCTTGGAGTGTCCTCCCTTTAAGATAAGAGAATCGATCAGATGTACCGCAGAGGTACATATTTTCTACTTCATTGATTCAAATGCACCTAAATCCAGCTCAAATCCACAGATAACCTCATACCGACAATCTCATGGAAGTTTTCTGTATTACAATTTACAATATCCTACTAATGAATTTCAAACTGCATACCGTTGCTCAAAGCATTAAAGTGTTATTATATTCTAATACCCACAAATTATTAGCGCAAAGGAATGTTCCAAACATTTCTCCAATAGTCAAACCCATCCACAAGTTAGATACATTCCCATTTGTAAGTCAGGCGTATCGAGTAACCCGGCGGTACTACCGACTACTGAATATATTAACGTCTGATGCATGTAAGTTCAGGCTGCATATTAAAGACCTAAGGTAATGTTAGCCCGGATATGTGGAGCGAAGAGAATATAGGCCATATCTCAGAGGAACCTTCGGATGCTGGGGAATCAATGGCAAATGGAGATCTGAAGAACGGAACAATAGTTACCAAGTTATGTTAGAATGGGATAATATTATTTCTAGTACAATAAGTACAGTAAGTATAATCGTAGAACAAAGAACTTCCTTTATCTGTGTTAATGTTACATAACAATTTATTATTACTGTATTAAGAGGCTAGACTTAACACTACACGCGAAACAGACGCCTCTGTCATTCTGTCCCGCCCACAATAAGCTCACACACACTTACGATACATGCGAATGCGAAATGTGCGAATAGGACAACGCTCATATTTACCTACAGAAATTGCTCGAAAAAGGGTTTCGGGAGAAAACATTTTTCTACACTCAAACTTTCACAAAATTGTAATTTAAAAACAAAAATATGTTCTCAAAAGAAGAAACTATGTCGGTATGTTTTTATAATTTTGTAATTCTTTCTGAGAATTAAGTTAGCAGCACTTTTTCCTTAAGTCATATTTTCCGATAAATTATACATGTTTGACAATGAATTTTTACGTTACTACGAAACGCATTGAAAATTTAAAAACATATCGACATAATTTTCACTTTCTAGAAGGCAATTTGAAAAAAAAATATTCCTTTTGTGCAATTTTCGGTGTAGAAAAGCATTTTTTCCCGGACGTCATTTTTGTATGGGCCGAAAAGCGAAGTCTATCGTCTTAAGTGATTTTTTTTTTACGTTCTTTTTATATTTGGCCAATGAAGAAAATTTGAACAAACTAGAAATTAAGGCAAATTCGCAAGGGTTAATCAAATGAGAAAGAAGCTAAATTGGATTCCTATAAAAAAGAGACTGAGTTATTAAATATATCATTGAAGAAGAAGACAACAATAATAATATAAATTAAAATATGAAAATGAACAAGACACAGAAAAATTATAAAAAATAATGGTTGCAACTGTAACGTTGCGTTGTACCCAGTAACTGTAAAACGCAACGTTATGTATAAATTAAAATATGAAAATGAACAAGACACAGAAAAATACTAAAACGTAATGGTCGCAACTGTAACGTTGCGTTGTACCTAGTAACAAATACATTCATTGAATACTTGTTTCCAATGAAAAAAGGTAGCTGCCAATAATATGGAAAAAAAACATTAGTCGAAGATAATATTGTTAATTCTGAAATTTGAAATATTAAATTGAAAATTACGACAGTCTCGTAATAGATCGCAATGGCTGAAGTGAACTGGTAAGATGTGAGATCTGGGTTCGAGTCCCAGTTGCGACCATTATGTTTTATTATATGTCTGTGTCTTGTTCATTTTCATATTTTAATTTAGATTATTATTGTTGTATTCTTCTTCAATGATATATTACATTGATGGGAATAAACTTCAAAAGTTAAAAATATAGTTTTTCTTATAAAAAAAGAATGTTATTTAATACGTTAATTTTTTTGCACAAAGTCATAAAAAACCATATGTCAAAATATGCTAAGGATGAAATAGTTTTTAATAGAGATAGATGAGCATAATTATGAAACCAGAATTAGATTGCCACGTATGAAAAAACTCTAAATCACAGAACTGCCTAATGCATAGAGGACTAAAGATGTATGATGAAATTCCTGAAATTCTGAAAAATTAAATATTACCTTGTATATATTAGTTTATATTGTAACTTACTAACATACTCAATAAATATATATTTTTTTTAAATTAATAAAAGTAAATCACTTAGTGTAAACTATCCAACCTGTTTTTCATGCTAATGAAAAATTTAAGTAATAAATATATATTAAATAACAAGGTTAGGTGTGATTTTTTATAACTAAATCTTTGGTCTATTTTAATTTGTAACGAAAGTTACTTTTTGTATAGGGTTTTGCGGTTGTTTAGAAATTTTAATAATACAGTAAGGAGTAACTACGAAATTTTAATTTTTCTTTTAAATTTGGCTTTATTCAATGCATTGTTAATGACATAATTGGACCACCATGCTAGGAACATGCCCATGTTGTGGTAGTCGAAATAGAAAATATTGTTAGAATAATAACAATAATTCTGAAATTGTCAACCACATGTTGATATAAATAAAGGGATACATTTTTACATACAAACACAATGGGTTTACAATTAGATAACTTAGACATTTCAGAAATTATAAAAAGTGTTACAACTAAATTAATGGAACCCCCAATAAGTTAATCTCACTGGCTCCAAGCGTTTGGGAGCAATTTGAACTCTGGTGCAGTCTTAAAATATATATTTTTTTAAGCTAGATAATTTATAAAACCGCATTATATGAATTAACTAATATTTTTTGGATAGGTCTTCACTCTTCGTACTTTTCAATTTTAAGCATACAATATTTCGTGCTGCAGTGCAAATTTAAGTCGGGTGCTTCGCTAACAGAGCCGGGGCAAGGTATTTTAATAATAAAAAGTCCTCAACTCATATAAAAAAATTCTGTGGATTGAAAAGACCCGTGGATTGAAATGGTAGCGTTTAAATGTTATACTATCCAATTTGCTTTAATTACTGGGAAATAAGGTATTTTCAGATCATCATAGATTCTGATCATTGTATTAAACATGTGCATTTTTTACGTTTTCAGTCATAATTAGTTATTGACTAGCTGGTACCCGGCATGCATTGATATGCCATTTAATAAAGAAATTGTTTCTCCCTGCGCGTTCTTTCCCATTCGTCCCGTTCCCCTTCCTCCTCCCCTTCCCCTCTCGTGTTCCCACACCTCCTCCTTCATCTTCCCTCTCCTCACTCTACCCTCCCCCTAATTCCCCCCTCCCGCGATTACCCCTCCCGAGTTCTTTTCTTCCCTCCCGAGTTCCTCCTCTGCCCTCCCAGATTTCCCTGACCCTCCTGCATTCCATACATTCTTTCCCGATACATTTAACTATCAAACAGCTTATTTGGAAAAATGAATTTTTCCATATTTTCTCACCGTTTAAACCTTCCCTGGACTATGACAAACATTTCAAAATCAAAATCAGCTAAATCGGCCCAGCCGTTCTCGGGATTTAGCGAGACAAACGAACAGCAATTGATTTTTATATATACAGATTTGAAAAACCGCTCATTTCGAAACAGTTCCATCTGGCTACAATGTAATTATGACATAAAAAACGCCTGATAGTCCATGCCACCGAATTCACTAATAAAAATGAGCATTTCATTTTGGCGGCAAATCAAAAATTTATATCAGTGGCACATTTTAAATGGTCAAAGAAAATTTATTCGTCAACATACAAATAACTGCAGTACCGTAATTTTTTTATGGATTAAAATAAACAGTGAAATTATCATATTATAATATTAAAGTTGAAAAAACCAAAATAAATATAATAGTTTCGAGTCTAGGTTCAAATTAGCAAAATCATTTTCAACTAGCCCCGCCCTGCCAAACTGTAACTGTAGTTTTTCCTTGCTCCGCTCCGGCCCTGTCCTCTAATATAAGACTGTGAAATGAAATTTACTTCTTGCACCCGCGCAAAATGCAGGGCAATTTTCTCAAAGGATTCTCCACTGCATTTGCAGTGTCGCCTCTGCACAGAGTACAGGGCACAGCGCTGCATATGCAGGGTACAGGGGAAATTCAAATGCGCTTTTGGATGCATCTCGGTGTCTGAAAATGTCGAACTTGCAATCTCGTAGGAAAAACCCAGGCGGTCTATTAGGGCGATAGAAAACTTGAACAATTTTTTCGATTGTTGTAGAAGAGCGCAATGGGAGAAAGACCAATTCTATGACCAATCAATAATGATAATTCTTCTTCTCAAGTCCGTTATTCATTGCTGAGGATAGTGATTCCTACATAAAATTCTATGGGGGACAAGGCTCCATCACTCCTCGCTGTCCGGAGCTGCATGGAGAGCTGCGGACATCGACGTACCAGACGCTATGACGCTTGGACGCTCCGGTGCATTGGTGGCCTTCCTTTGCTTCTTTGGCCTTCTACTTTGGCAGTGATTATGAGTTTCTCCAAGTTAGTGTCCTCAGTTTGGCGAGCAACGTGCCCAAAGTATCTTAAGATACGTCGTAGGCACAGAGTTGAAAGCCTATTGTGGATGCGAAGCTCTTCCAGAATGGACACATTTGTGCGGCTGTCCATGGAGTCCTGAGCAGTTTTCTCCAACATCACATTTCGAGGGTGTCTATGCTTTTTCTTTCGATGCCTCTAATAAATAATGATAATAATAACGTAATATTAGTATGGCATTTCACTTCAAGTGATTATAACCCTACAAGCTAATTTGTTCGCTTTTTGGAACAACTCATATAGGTTTCATAGAAATCATTGTGTCTGCCCTTCTCGCTTGGTTAGAAATATGATCTAAACGGTGTTAGAAAGTTAAAATATCACGCTTTATATTTAAATCTAAAAAATAACCGTACAATACTTAAAATAAATCTTTATAAAACTAAAGTTCCGACTGCAATTTTAAAAAAAAAAGCTAATTTTAGGAATTTTTTATTAATTATTTGTACATGAAACGACCAAAAAGTGAGGTGAAGATAACGTTTATAATACATTTGCCTAATAAAATATGTATATGTAACAATTATTATAAGCAATAATTATTAGCCTGAAACACTCTTCCATATTGAAAAAAACCTCCCGAGAAAAGATACATTTTTGGTGAAATAATTTAATTCTTCAAATAATAATAATATTTGACGAGTTAAATTATGTCACCAAAAAAGTAGGCATAATATGTCTCGACATCATCTAGTGAGAGAGTTAGCACTTACATGCCTTTCTCATATAAAAATAAAGTTGGTTGTTTGCAGGTGAAAAAAATGTAATAAGAGTTGAATGAAACACTAGTATATATTGAATCATTTGGCGCGTAACGGATAAGGCGCCGTAGCTTAATGATAGAGCTCTCGACCGGCAATCGAAGGGGTGCGGGTTCGAGTCCCGTCGGCGACATGTATAGTTTCGCGGGAGGTTTTTTCAATATGGATGAGTGTTTCAGGCTAATAGTTATTGCTTATAATAATTGTTACCCTTTGTGTTATGCATACAAAAATCTTGCCTTAAATATTAGTTTATCAATTAATAATACGTATATGTTTTTATTTTTGTCATTATCAGTAATCTAAGTTAGAAAAAAAGGAAGGTAGAGCAAGAATTAAAAAAAAATTATGTTTGCATTAAAAAAATGTATATTTCAATTACTATATGTGTGGGACCTTATTTCGAATAAAAAAAATGAAAGCATATTTCATCCACCTTTCCAAAACGGTTTTCAGTTTTCGGATGCGTTCAGAAATATTCATTGCAAGGCGGAAATATTTAAACATTCGACAAAATAGGCCTGAGGTCTGAGGGATAACCAATAAACTTTAAAAAATAATTCTACAATAGTCCTTGTAGAATTGATCAAATAATACTATATTATGTACTACATTTTAATTTTTAATCTTTTTATTTAAAACCACTACTGTTTTCATACCCACATATTATAATACCCACGCACACAGGCTTCGCCTTTGTGGGATTTTTTTAGTATCTCTCTTCATTTACGTTATTATGTATGTACCTACCTGTAAATGTATGTATTTAAATATGTATAGAAACAAAGAATTTAATTATATAAAAAAAAACGCAAAGCCGAGAGAACAAAAATTATCACTAACAATGCTGTTATAGCACAGGACACTAATAATGGGCAACAACGGTGTATACTCGTAGCACAGGATAAAACAAGAACATTAAAAATAAAATAAAAATAAATAAAAATTAATGTTTGTTTGTTTGTTTGTTCGTAGATATGTTATGCGCTGCCATACCATTCATCCGATTGCGATGAAACTTTGGGAATACGATGAGCGCTTACCCGGGATGGTTATAGGATAGTGAGCTCTGGCGTTATGAAATTATTTCTTATACTATTCGTCTGATTGCGTTAAAATTTCATCCGATTGCTATTTAAATTTTTTAAATTGTTGTGAACGTGCCCTTGAATATTTCTATAAATATATATATATACTGGTGAACTCTGGCGTAATGAAATTTGCATAAAAAATTTAAATGGGTCACGCGAGTTGTTGGAAAAATGGGGGTATTTTATGGGTTAGGCGGCAGGGAAAAAAGGCTAAAAGGAGGGGTATGCGGGAGGGTCGGATGGGGAATTAAGGAGGGGAGCTTCCCGGCAATGGGGACGAGAGAGAGGGGAAGGCGGAGAAGGTGGAAGCGGAATGCGTGAGGAGAAGGGGAAGCGAGAGGGGAAGAGGAAGAGGAGTAAGGGGAACGGGGACGAATGGGAAATGGTGGGAAGGGAGAAAGAATTTATTTATTTAACTGGCATTGCAACGCATGCCGGGTACCAGCTAGTATAATATAAAAAAGGGGACATTTTACGTTAAGAAAGAAGAAACATTCTTAGTGGAAATTAAACATAGAAGTTCGAGTACAATAAGAAGGAAACCGATACCAAACGATTACAGGAACTTGAGAATATGGCTTATTACATACAGCGTGGCTTAATCGCCATCTATTGCATAACCAACACCTCTGCCATGGGTCATTCCAAGTGGTTCGGTGACTTTGCAAGGGTGCCTGCGTTCATGGGAAGAGGTTTGGTTGCGACTGCCCACCAACTGCGTGGCAGGCTATATTTAGAGACACTAGTTGAGAAAAACCTTTTTTGCCTCTACAGCACAACTATCTCGAAATATATTGTATTGTGTATCCCTTGGACTGCAGTGGAAGGGATGAATTCGTATCTCCGTCACTCCTGGATACACTTACCCCACGATTCCAACCCACCCCTCACAGCCTTTTCCTTCTCAGAACCTTCTCTCCTTCCTTTCCCTAAAGAGTCTCTGCACACAGCATCCCCAAATTATTTTCCTCAGGGCCTCCTGTATGGATAATGAAAATCCTAATGAAAAAAAAAACTAAGAAGTTAAGATTCATTTTTTTAATTTATTTATTTACTTTATTTATACATATATTATACATTATTTATAGAATGTTTTGGCTGCCCAACTAGGAAGAATCCCGTTTTAGGGCAGTCAAATTAGGATGATATATGAAACATATGGAACGTGTCCTGTACAATCAAAAATAAATGGAAGAAATAAAAAGAAGAGAAATAATAAAAAAAGGTAAAAAATTAGAATTAAAAAATAAAATAGTAATAAAAGAAAATAAGGGTTTTAAATACAATAACTGTTGTTTGTTTAGCACAGATATTGAAATAATATAAAAATAATAATAAAAAATCATATAAATGTGTTGGATAAAATAAGAAGAAGAAAACAAAAAGAGAAGAGACAGAATAATATTAAATCAATAACCAATTAAAATATGAAAAAAATATTTTATCTGAACAACAAAAAGGTTGTCGCAGAAAACATATGGGATGTAAAGAACAATTAGTTATTGATTATGTAATTCTAAAACAGATTCAAAATAAAAAACGTAATTTACATACTTGCTATATAGATTACCAAAAGGCTTTTGATAGTGTCCCGCACTCGTGGCTTATCAAAGTATTAAATATATATAAAATTAATCCAATGATTATTAGCTTTTTAGAAAATATTATGTCTTTTTGGAATACAGATTTATTTGTCAATTTAAAAGGTAAGAAAATAGTAGTACCGGGCATTTCAATAAAAAGAGGAATTTTTCAAGGAGACTCATTGAGTCCTCTTTGGTTTTGCTTAGCATTAAATCCTCTATCTAAAATGTTAATAAAAAGCAAGTTTGGAATAAAAATTAAGGGAAATATAGGAGAGAGTAGTACAATTTCGCATCTATTATATATGGATGATATAAAATTATTTTCAAATTCTGAATCGAATTTAGAGAAAATGATTAGGGTAGTTAAAATTTTTTCAGATGATATTAAAATGACTTTTGGTTTAGATAAATGTAGAACGATCCATATAGAGAAAGGCAAAATTATAGATGGAGATGAGGGTATATTTAGAAATTTCAAAATTAAAAGTATGAAAGGGGATGAGGTTTATAAATACTTAGGATACCCGCAATCGAATAGATTAGATCATACTAGTATTAAAAATGATATTAGGATTAAATTTCAAACCAGGATAAGAAAAATTTTAAAATGCAATCTATCTGCTAAAAATTTAGTAAAGGCAATAAATAGTTGGGCAATACCTCTATTAACGTACTCATTTGGTATAATTAAATGGTCTAATACAGATTTAGATAGCTTAGAACGATTAGTTAGAACTACGTTAACAAAGTTTAATTGTCATCATCCAAATTCAGCTATAGAGCGAATTAATTTACCCAGAAATTTAGGAGGTAGGGGTATAGTCAAAATAACTTCTTTAAAACAAAATCAGGTAGAAATGTTAAGAATTTTTTTCCATAGAAAAGCTAATAGCTCAGAGCTACATAAAATACTTTGCAAGGCAGACAGAAATATTTCACCTTTAAATTTATACGACGAGAATGCCATCATTTTTATAAATACCAACCAGGAATTATTAGATTCCTGGTCAAATAAAATTATTCACGCAAAACACTTCAATTATCTCAACCAAACGTATGTTGACAAACTTTCGTCAAACAAATGGTTGAGTATTGGAGAGTTGAGCGCAGAAATAGAAGGATTCATGGTTGCTATTCAAGATAGAGTAATTAATACCAAAAATTATAGGAAGCATATAATCAAAGATCCAAATCAAATTGATGATTTATGTAGAAAATGTATGGCTTTTCCGGAAACTATAGAACACATTATATCAGGATGTTCTATATTAGCGCCGTCTGAGTATACATTTAGGCACAATCAGGTTTTAAAAATAATTCACCAAAGTTTGGTAATTAAACATAACTTGATTGAATGTCATAATATAGTACCATATTATGAATACGAACCAAATTCATTTTTAGAAAATAATTTCTTTAAAATTTACTATGATAAAACTATACTAACAGACAGACCAATTGGTCATAATAGACCTGATATAGTTTTACATGATAAAATTAAAAAAATAACTTATATTATTGATGTAGCTATTCCAAATTCCTGTAATATTCAAAAATCTGTTTCTGAAAAAATAAGAAAGTATACAGATTTAGGAAATGAAATTAAAAGAATTTGGCATTCTCAGACTATAAAAATATTACCTTTTGTTATTTCGGCTACTGGCATTATACCTAGCTCTCTTATTAAAAATTTAGGCATATTAGATTTGTTAAAGAATTTGTATATAAAAATGCAAAAATCAGTCATTTTAAATACATGTAGAATTACGAAAGATTTTTAAAATATTTATATTGAGGGATCAGTAGGATTTATCGGTCAAATTAGGAATTCCACAGAGCCGAACCCTCTGATATGAAAATATCTGGAGACGGTGAATTATATTCCCATTTAATAGTTTGGTAGATTAACGTGTTGTTCTTGTATTGTTTTGTATTAATTATGCTTATATAATACACTTGCATAACGTGGATTTACTAGATGATCATTTATATGGAAAAGTTTCCTATGGGAAAAACTAAACCCGTTCCTGTAAATCTGGTGAATAAATAAAAAAACCGTTGTTTGTTTAGCAAAATTATTTAAATAATAATGAAAAAATAAAATAAAATAAAAGTTTGATCTACTTAAAATCAAAGGACTAAAACAAAATAGCTAATTGGTGTTTGCATTGCAAATTATGGTCTTAAATACATATTATGTACTTCAATTCATACATATATGAATTAAAGTATTTTTTAAATCATGTCAGTATGTGTGAAAAAATTCATTTCCAAAAGAAAATGACATTACAAATGCCACACATTAAAAACATTGTATTTAAAAGCCTTTTATAAAAGGACATTTTAAAACGAAATATATAGGAACCAATTTTTCAGGGAGTTTTTACGCGTAATGGTTACATTCAGGCTTTTAAAAGCCATTAAGTAAAACCTAATCCATTTGGATTTATCCAAAACCATTTGTCCATTATCGCTCGCGATGACAAATATTACCGATAATGGATAGTCCGGCATTGCTTTATTCTTTATAGAAATCGATTCATCACACCTGCTTTGACCAAATCCGTGTACTGGGTGATGTGAAACACTTTAATACCTGCTGCCAAAATGCTTTTACCTCTTGAATGTGGGATGACATTAGACAAAATTGTCATGATTGCCGTTTTTTATAGAAAATTAATTTTAAATCAATCAGAGAAGCTAATTTACTGAAATTAAAAGCAACGACTTGAATGATATTGACGCAAGCGATTCTACCTTGTGCTTGAACAGTTTCTGTGTACATAAGGGTTAAAATCGCATTCAATTTTTTATGAGCCACAGACGACAGCTTAATGAATTCGTCAAAAAAATATTGCTCTTAGCATATAAACTATATTTATTTATTCGGGAACCATTTATTGGATAATCAACCCCCCTGCCATAAGTCACCTCAAGTGGTGACCCCAGGGGTAACCAATCACTTACCTCTGCGAAGAAACACACAACACAATCTTAAAAATAATTTATTTAGTCCACTCGAACGCTTTTTGCCACATTATGGCACTATTTCCAAAACCTCGAATTGCTTTGTTGCCAAAATGTTACAAATTTTCAAAAAAAAAATTTTTATTAAAACGTCTACTGTAACACATTTGTTGGTAAAATGTTATTTATTGAAGGTAAGTTCACATATCACATATAGTAAAAATAGTCACAATGTATCAAATCACAATAATAATTAACTGAGCAAGGGATCGGAGGGAACCTTGCTGATTAGTCTTTGGGAACAACAAAACTGATTCGTGCCGTTATGGTAACGGGCGGCGGCGACTGTGTTTTGCTTAGAGGGTCGTACCATAGGACGAAGCGCAACTAAGGCAGCAGTCGGGGTCTGGTTGGTGCTTTGCTTATGGAAGTAGAATACTCCTTAGAGGGTCGTGCCAAAGGACAAGGCGCAACTAAGAGAGTGTACTAGCCAAGGGCGAGCTGCAGACGAACTGGTTGAATTAGGGCGCGCAGCTCTTTATATAGGCCATTCCTTGTGGCGGGGCGTGGTTTATGGGGCGACTCGAGGGTAGGAAATGCGCAGAAGGCGTCTGCGCAGCCTGGTTAGCCTAGGTTTGGGTGAGCAGGATGGCGTTGTACGGGGGAAAGAGATGGTGTAGTGGCAAGCGTAAAAACGGTGTGCTACACTACATAATATATTGTTTGTTCAAAATATAAACAAATAAGTATTATCGTGATTCTTTAAAATGTTTTAAGTTTAAAGATTTAATTATATTTTTTTATAAATCTTACAAACATGTGATAATAAACAAAAGATAGAGGAATTCATTGGCTACATAGAACTATAAACAGTTTTTATGTTTCCATATTCAAATCAGGAGGTATGATTTTTTTAAGGTGGGCGGAACAATTTCCTTTAGCAACCGCTACTTCGAGGTAATTATCGCCACAACACAAATAAGTGTAAAACAATATTGTTTTCTTTGATATGGTCAAAATCCTCCTTTTTTACCTCTAACCAACAACTTGCGTCCAAAGTAGTCCCAATTCTTCTTATGTTTCACAAAACAAATGCATACGAATTTCCATTTTCTGATCCAAATTCAAAATGCTTTTCCAGCAAGGTGATGTGGTCAGTAATGGGGAGAGGTAGGTACTGAGCAAAATGACATCCCGGCAGGAACTATGCCTTTTTCGTTTCAAAACCAAACAGAATCCATTAATGCATTCAGCTGTTAACAACCTAAATTACAATTAGATAAAACTATATTATATATATATCTATGTATATTTTAAAAAGAAACAAATGTTAAGGTCACTCTACACATTCACCTAATAATCTATATTAATTTCCAACTGACCTTTACAATTTTATCTGTGACAAACGTTGTGGAATTTGGATGGAAGTATTTTTAAGGGGTGGCACAACAGGGAGGCACCGGAGACTATTAGGGAGCGAATATTTATGGTTGGAATGATAAAATTGATTGATGGACATCCCTTATTGATGGGCTGGTATTGTTTTAAGGGTTGTTTTTCATTTTTCTCGCTTTCACTTTGCGGTTAATGGTGTTGTGATATAAAAAAATCTGCTTTGAAAATTCAATAGAAAAAAGAGTGGATTTGTTTAGCATGGACACAACTCAGCTTTCTTACTTATTAATTTATTGAAAGAAATTTATTAATTTTCCAAAAGAAGCAAACACATTGTGACTTGGTTACGTTTTTAGATTTTCACGGCCAAAAGCATTTTCGTTGTTTGTTTTTGGGGTGTTATGCCGTGTTGGGCTTCCTCCTTCTTTAGCCGACGTTTCGTACAGCGTTGCAGTGTCCATCATCAGGGCAGATCCAACGATAGTCGGATCTGCCGGATCTGCTATGATGGTGGACACTGCAACGCTGTCCGAAACGTCGGCTAAAGAAGGAGGAAGCCCAACACGGCATAACACCCCAAAAACAAACAACGAAAAAAAAAAAAAATTTAAAAAAAAACATTGTGACTTGACAATATTATTATTCGGTGTCAAAATAAACTTATAACGTCTGAGAGATAAAATTTGATTTTTAGTTTTATCTAAAGTGTTTTTTCTAGAGTTTATAAAAAGAAACAATCTGTAAGTCACAAACCAATCGTAAAAAATCTTATTTTTTTGAAAATCACACATAATATGTCCATAATGAACGAAAATCTGAAAGAGTCTATTATCTGCTTTCAAAATATTAATTAATTTTTTTATACATTCAAAAACAGGAAATGTTGTTTAATTTAATTTTTTTTTAGATTCACAAATACCTGTTAATAAAACATAAATGGAATATTTCTGAATGTATCCGTAAACAAAAAAACAATATTTTTGAAAGGTGATGAAATACGGTTTCCAATTTTATTGTTAGAAATACATAATCATTTAATTGAGGAAAAATAATTTTTTAAGATGCAAACTTTTTTTCTAACTGAAATAACCGATAACGAAAAAAAAACAAAAACATATGTTAAAAACGTTACTGTCACTATTTAGTCATTTCATGTAAAAATAATTAATAAAAAATTATCAAAGTTTCGTTTTTTTTTTCAAATTGCGGGTGAAAACTTTGGTATGATAGAGTTGTATATTTTAACTTAGGTATAAATATAAAGCTTGGTGTTTTCTCTTTTTAACCATTTAAATCATATGAGTTGTTCGGAAAAGCGAACAAATGAGGTAACTTGTGTAAAATTGAAAAAAAAATACGAAATCTTTATTTATTTAGACTACTCGCTTTACAAATTATTATAGTTTTGGAACCAGAGAGACGACGAATAGAAACGCACATATTTAATAAAAAAGCGAGAAAGAAATTAATTTGGTCCCGCAATATTGTTAAAAAATCGGTAGCCAAGTGAACCCATTGTCAAGTGAAATATAGTAGACAACAATAGGAAAAATACGACTATATTGCGCGATCTTGCAAGAAATACCTTTCCGGTAAGAAAATGTAAAGAGTTGCTCGTTTACCTAAGCCTTGAGGAACACATCTAAGGAATTTGGAAAGAGACAGCACGAGACCCATTGAAGAACAGAGATATTGTCGTAGAGGCGATCAGGACTAAAAAAAGTTATAGCTCGGTGGTAACGATGAGAGACTTGATATAATCGACCTTCTTGTTTTATGTCCTTCAAAAACATTAAAATCAAATTATCAGCTTCGGCAAAAGTTCCAAAGTATCACAGCTTTGAAAAAAAAAACAAATGATTTCACTTGTACGCATTGGAAAGTAAATTTGAAATAATCGATAAGAGGATTAAATTGATTTACAGCTCATTTATAAAAACAAAATATTTCTGTTGAAATTAATACATTAAATTTGGAACTACGAAAAAAAAATCCCCATGGCCTCTGCCATCTTTGGGGATGCCGGATCCAGGATTTTTTGGGGAAAAAATCCTGGAAGGATGAAGTTATAAAGGGTTGATAGGAATCTGGAGGTCAGTTTGTTCAGGAATGACGGACGTATGAATCGAAGGCGACGTTCCCATAGGTTCCTGATGGATAAGTCACAATGTCTCCCTCCACCGGCCTGTTGGTGGACAGACGCATCCGCTGCGAAGACCCGGGCAAAACTTACACCTACGAACCCGGGCACCCCTGCTGAGTCACCAAACGTAGCGAACCATCAGAGGTGACCTACGGTACAGGTTTTGCTTATTCAATAAATGGTTCCCGGTGGGACAGAACTTATACTCACCTCCCAAATTCAATTTCCTCATCATTTATCATGAACATACCTGTCACGTAATTAAAGAAAATTTTAATCGGAGAGACGTTACTGTAACTAATAGGATGTATCTATAAGAAGAACCCTTTGTAATTTCTGTTTGTTTTTATAAAAACGTTTTTTCTTATTTTATTTGAAATATTTGGTAAATAAACAGAAACACCACACCGGTTTTCACAGCTCGGGATTGGTCGTACTATGGTATACCGAATGGATAGAAATATTCGTATCTAAATATTTACCTACTGAAGATACCGGTTTTTAATAAATTCACATCTGAAACAAAAACTTTTTTTACAAATGAAAAAAGTTTTTTGTTGAAAAACACTTTTTTCATTTATACACGTCGATCGCTTTTGGTTGATCTCAACCTTCATCAGGACAATAAACATATTAACTAAAACCGATAGTCTGATTTTAAATTTATTCCCCTTTTTACTATGTAACCCCCACCCTTCCCCTACTCCTCTACCATCCTGTTTCTGACGGTCTTTCTCCCTCTCTTTTATAAGCTTTCTCTTTTTGTTTTGTTTACCTTACAATCTTCTTATGCACTGCAAATTAGCTATATGTTTATTGCCCTGATGAAGGTTGAGATCAATCGAAAACGATAGACGTGTATAATTCAAATTAAGTATTTCTAAACAAAGAACTTTTCCATTTGTATAATGTCAAGTCACAAAGTGTTTTTAAACAAAAAACTTTTCCATTTGTATAATGTCAAGTCACAAAGTGTTTTTAAACAAAGAACTTTTCCGTTTGAATATTCAAGTCACAAAGTGTTTTTAAACAAAGAACTTTTCCATTTGTATAATGGCAAGTCACAAAGTGTTTTTAAACAAAGAACCTTTCCATTTGTATAATGTCAAGCCACAAAGTGTTTGCATTCTTCGATAAATACTTTTTGGATATTTAAACCGTTTTTCTGGAAACTCCGATACTCACTTATCACTTATTGATAAATGATTTTGTCCTAACCTGGGTTTTTAACCCGTGATTCTTTGACCCAGAGCAAATTTACTTGAAACAACTAACTAACTAAACAACAAACTTACATTTAACATCTAACCAAAGCTTATAAACCTGAAAATGGTAGTAAATTAAATGCTTACTCAACCTAACATAAAAGAATATCATGTTTACGATTTACAAAATAAAATCCTTACCTAACGTAAATCAAACTGAAAATGCATGAAAATCGCACACAACATAAATAATAATAATACACGGCCAACCAGTGGCGGATCGTAAATTTCCCCCAGCGCATATCTACAGAAGCGATCCATCAACCGATTTGAAAACTTTTTAAACATCGCTACACAACGAGCCGTCCCTGGCGGACTCTAACCAGTCGCAGTGGACTCATCAATATCAATTTCGCGCTCATCCGCGGTGTTTCCATAGGGGAATGCCAGTGGCGGGGAGTGTATTTATTATTTAATGGGATGTAGTGGATCGATTCATTATTTTAAATTAATTAATGAGCTTTTCCTGAAAAAGGGATAAATAAACATATCGTTCTCTAATGATTGTACTTTAGGATGCAGTGTTCTACATCTAAAAAGCTGCATCACCGGTAGCCTCCGTTGTTGAGGGGTAAGGCTCTAGACTTTCAAACGTCACGGTATCAAATCCCAGCGAGCGCAAGAAAATTTTATTTTATTAATTTGTGTGATTCCGCAATTTACTCATTTAAAAATAATATAAGGTATATTTGCAGCACGTTCCAGAGTGGAAGATATTCTCAGCATCGTATAAGAGCACCATTTAGAATTGAAACGTTACTTGAAACGGCTTTAGCAGTGTTTGGTGACCAGATCTGAATAACCAGATACATCCATACCTTCCTGTTCCCAAATTCTTTCCCTCCCCACTACCTTCAATCTCACAGCTTATATACCATATTCTCACTGACACGGTTTCATACATAAAAAAACCACCTTTCTAACCACAGTAAAAAAAGTCACAGGTTACATATAGTCCCTTCTCTATCGCTTAAGATTGTCGATAGTTAAGAGACGCAAAAGATCAAGAGACGCAAGAGACACAACAGATGCAAGAGGCGCAAGGGATGCAAGAGTCACAAGAGACACACGAGACACAAGAGACACAAGCGACCCAAGAGACACAAGAGACACAAGAGACACAAGAGACACAAGAGACATAAAAGACACAAGAGACACGAGAGACACGAGAGATACAAGAGACACGAGAGATACAAGAGACACGAGAGATACAAGAGACACAAGAGACAAAAGAGACACAAGAGACACAAGAGACACAAGAGACACACGAGACACAAGAGACACAAGAGACACAAGAGACACATCAGACACAAGAGACACAAGAGACACAAGAGACACAAGAGACACAAGAGACACAAGAGACACGAGACACAAGAGACACAAGAGACACAAGAGACACAAGAGACACAAGAGACACAAGAGACACAAGAGACACAAGAGACACAAGAGACACAAGAGACACAAGAGATACAAGAGACACGAGAGATACAAGAGACACAAGTTACATAAGAGACACAGAGATATATACAAGTAGCTTAACAATGGTTACATAATTTAGAGCATTGCTCAATTTTGGCTCTTGTATCTCTTGGGTCTCTGCGTCTCTTGCGTCTCTTGGGTTTCTTGCATCTCTTGCGTATCTTGTGTCTCTTGCGTCTCTTGCTTCTCTTGCTCTCTTGCGTCTTGCGTCTCTTGTGTCTCTTGCGTCTCTTGCAACTCTTGCGTCTCTCGCGTCTTTTGCGTTTCTAGCATCTCTTGCGTCTCTTGCGTCTCTTGCGTCTCTTGCGTCTCTTGCGCCTCTTGCGTCTCTTGCGTCTCTAGCGTCTCTTGCGTCTCTTGCTTCTCTTGCTCTCTTGCGTCTTGCGTCTCTTGTGTCTCTTGCGTCTCTTGCGACTCTTGCGTCTCTCGCGTCTTTTGCGTTTCTAGCATCTCTTGCGTCTCTTGCGTCTCTTGCGTCTCTTGCGCCTCTTGCGTCTCTTGCGTCTCTAGCGTCTCTTGCGTCTCTTGCGTATCTTGCGTCTCTTACGTCTCTTGCATCTCTGGGGTCCGTTGCATCTCTTGCGTGTCTTGCGTCTCCTTTGTCCTCTGTGTCTCTTTGTAAATTTATATATATATATATATATATATATATATATATATATATATATATATATTTAAAAAAAAAACACTTTTTTTAACGATTTAAATTTAAACATCTGATTGATGATAAGTTCCTCAACAATTGAACTCTTGCACTAATTGCTACATTTGTATTTCGTCGCAAAATATCAAAGAGATTTATTTAATCATCTCATTAAACCTTCATAATAATTACTGCAAACGGATCCCGCAGCATTGGTTGAATAAACTGCCGAGGGCGTATTATATCGGGTTAATGATGCCCATCCTCGACCACAGCAACGGTCAAAAGCCCCGGCCGTATCAATTTCAAAGTCAAAATTGTAAATACACTGAAAATGCATTATGGATGCACCAAAACTGATTTCAGAGGCGCTTTCCGCAAGTTGATGATTTTAAAAATAGTTTTTTTTCTTCTTTTTTTATTAATTTTCAACGCCCTGGTGGGCTTTATGATAAAGGCTTCATGATAAGTTTATGATACTGTGTCATTATAATATAAAATTTTAATACAAAAAGATAAAGTAACAGAAATAAACATTATAAAAATGGAGGTATAATGGTAAATTAGTATATACTCGTATTATAAGAAAAGAGAAAAAAAAGAAACCAGTTTTTAAATTACAGGTGGCATAAAAATAATAATATAGTGTAGTTTAATATGAGAAGTTTGCGGTGAATAATATCTATATGACAAATTTTACGATACAGAAAAACAAAATAGATTAACAAGTTTTTACATTAAAGATAAATAGAAATAATACAAAAATATATTATGCAATAGCTCCTTAATTATGAAAATACGCTACATAAAAATATCATTCAGGTATCTGAATTATTGGTTTGTGTTTTCACAATTTAATCATTTAAAATAATTTTATTTATTTATTTATTTATTTACATTTGATACATTTAAAACCAAAATAACAAATAATATTACATAATAAGAGAATATATTTAAAATGAATACAAGTGTTATTACGTTGTTTTAGGTCGATATTAGTTCCTAGCTAGGCAGATTGCCTGTTCTAAGGAACCAAAGTGTGTAAAGTGCCAAATGCAATTTAAATTATTATTTTTTTTTAATTAATACCTATGTACTAAGTTTTTACTAAATGTGCCATTCATAGGTAACCATGTATCGTTTTAAGTCACATTATATAATAGTTTTTCAGACTCCTCCCTACCCAAGCCAATCAACCATTTAGTTATTATTGAACCAATGCAGGACATTTTGCAATTTTTAATATTTAAGTCTGGGGGGATTTTATTGTATAATTTCGGTCCCAGATACGCTTACGTCTTTTGATACTTTGCCGTATTGCTCCCTGGGACGAAGAGATCCTTTCTATTGTGACTTCTTGTATTGTATTTGTGATCAATTTTATTAAAATTTTCTATATTTTTATGTACATGGATAATAATCTTTTTTATGAAGTTTTGACGAACATCAAGAACGTTAAATTTTTTGTAGAGTTTGTCGATTGAGAATCTGTAGGGTTTACTATAAGTTTAATATAAGGTATATTTGCGGCACGTTCCAGAGTGGAAGATACTCTCAATATTGCCCTAGTGTGATACCACCATTCAGAAGTGAAAATTTGCTTGAAATGGCTTTAGTCGTGTTTTGTGACTAGATCTGAATAGTCAGGTATTTATCCGCCTTTCTTTTCCCCATTTTGCCATAGTCTCACTGTCTTCAGCCGGTTTCGAGCAGTTGGGACTCTTGTGCGCTAATCACAAGAAAAAATAATAACTACATAGATAGGGGTGTCTAAATATTATGGACCATAATTGAAATTAATATGAAAAATAATTTCCCTTAGAGCCTATGACATCTTTTAGGGATGCTGAAAGGAGGATATCTATAAGGAAAGGAAGTGAGAAGAAAAAAGATGTAATGGTTGGATAGGAACCTGGGAGTCAGTATGAACAGGAGTGATGGACGTACGAATCCATCCCTTCAACTGCGGTGCAAGGCGATGAGTCGAGAGAGTCCGGCTGAGGAGATTCCTACCCACCCCTCATACCCCTTTCCTTCCCAGAACTTCCTTTATTTCCTTTCCCTTAAAAAACCATCCATACAGTATCCACAAAGATGACAGATGATATTATTCATCAGGACCTCCTGTGTGGAATTAGCTATTTGGCTTTAGCTGATTTTGGCTACCAGAGTCAAGTACTTTCCAACCTGCATCTCCCATATCTTCTCCATCAGCTCCACTTCCTTCAACCTCACAACATGCCCCTACTAAGGGTGGCATATTCCCCAGGCTCTGGAAAGTTTGGACTTTGATGTTGCAAAAAAAATACTAATTGAAGAGATCCAAGTATTTGATTCATTTGAACGTTCCAAGTCAAAGTCATCCACGGGTGTTCCCAACTTCTTATACCATTCACTCGTTAATCAATTATTCTCCTTACGCTTTTTATTTTTACTGTTTTAAAGTTTTTAATATTATTGTCATGATTTCAACATAATAATAGCTCTCTGTAAAAGGTTTTTTAATGGGATAAATTGCTTTTGGGAAAATGTATCAACTAAATACAATTAGGTATTACTTACGTTAAAAGGATTTCAATCCATACTGGTCATTAAAACGTCATTTGTGTTTGATAATTATTACTATATTAAACCATTCTATCTACAAAATAATAATTTTAATTTAAAATTCATCGACGAAAATTTGAAGCGCAGATACAACGGTTGAAAAAATATATAATTTTGTTCCCAAATTGAGAGGATATGAAATTCATCAATGGGCTTTGTTTTTCGGAGGCGAATTTTTCATATTGTCATACATTACATTTTCGATTGGCATACGTTTGCTTAATGCTTTGGCAAATCAATTATTTTCAATGAAACAAATCTACCTCTAAATACTATACAATACAAAATAATTTGCAATCAAATTATTCGAGTATATTATGTCCTGTTTTTTATTATCACATTTTTTTATGTATTTGTTGGGCATTTATATGATTCAATTTTTAGATATTTTGTTTTGAAGAGTTTTATTCACAATTTAAATAATGCTGCTTTTAAAAGTTAGGATTCGTCTTTTTTATCTAGGCACCCTTGTAAATGCTTTCAATAGAAAAAAAATATACACATATTGGGGGAAAATAAATAAAATTTTAGGGGTCGCTACCATTGATCAAAGTTTTAAAACTACATAACTTTTAGGACAATGATTGCACTGATGTCAACTGTAACTACATGCATAATTAAATAAGCAAAAGATAGGTTAAACCAAAGTCGTTCTACACTTAAGATCGGCTATGGATAAACACATCCCTCTCCTGACCCCAGCAGTATTTTAAACAATAAGAAGCGTGATAACTCAAGTACGGGGCATACGTCATTCCTATGTCTACCTACGTTGTAATAAGAGCATAATACGTATACTATAAGATTTGTAAACCAAGATTACAGAAATCAAACAGGAAAAGAGTCATCCAAAGATCCGTCAGGTTTGTTTAAAAGATAACATAGGAAAATACGTGTAACTTTCTTTTTACTTGTTTATTCAAAAATAATAATGTTATATAATTAACAAAAAAATGTTACATTGTACATAGTAAAACTTTAATATAATATATTGTAATAGTTTAAAACCACTGGAGCGAAACAGCAATTTAAATATTTTTTTCTCGGATTGCTAAAGGAAATTTTTCCGCCAACATTAAAATACCATACCTCTGAATTTGAAAATAAAGACATACAAATTGATTATAGTTCTATGTAGCTAATGAATTCCCCTATCTTTTGTTTTTTAAGGTAGCGACAGACTCGCAGCTCACATCAAAAAGTTATTTATAACACAATAGCGCTCGCCATACAATCCCATGAGACTTGCCAGACGTAAAAAAATGATGCGCTGTGATCGCGGTTTGAATCTTGGCTAATCGGAATTATTTTTCGTATTCGCTACAGTGGCGATATCAGAAAAATTATGCGACCCCCTCTCTACCGTAAAAAGGAGAGGGGGTCATTTTTAATACACGGAGCATGCACGGAGCTGTCAAGTTGACATATCCAGTACAAAGAAATGATATTCTCTCGACCGCTTCCGATTTCAACGGACCCCTTCTCCTGCCGTAGGAAGGAATATTTTATAACGTCGGTAGAAAAGATACTTATAACGCAGTATCTTTTTTATGTGAACTTTTTTATTGTGAAAACCGATGGTTTCTTCGTCAGGATAATAACACGAATAATAGGATAATAATATGAATTATCCTGACGAAGAAACAATCGGTTTTGAAACATGTAGATATTATAACATGTGATGAGAGTGGTTTACACAAAGTAATTTGTTTCATTTAATTAAAATGATGCCACAAAATAATTTTGCAAAGACTGAAGAAAAAATATAATAAATTCATTAATTTTTTTTATCTTGTGTTAAACAACATTTTATAATAGTTTGCTTAATTTAAATACGATGTTTAAAGACCAACTTTTATACTTTAAGGTAACACCACTACGTTTTCACAGTTGGTAACGAACGACCCCTTAAACCGCATTTAAAAAACTGAAAAAAAACTTTTTTTTTTTTTAATTTTGACACACTTGGAAACACATGAAACGTGCCCAGTAGAACGTTGAAAGTTGAAGTACCCATGTATATTTATAATTGTTTGTTTATTTGCTGCCGGTTTTCACACATCAGAACTATCTTAAAAAATATGCAAGTACAGAAAATATAAGATATAATTCGGTTAGGGTAGTTTGGGTTGGTGTTTGGAGGGAGAGAACAGTCGGAGGAGTCAAAATAACAAGGAAACATAGTCAACAAAGGTGAGTTATAGAGTGCTATTATTTTGTTTAGTAAATTTATTATTTATTCAATTTTCTTGTTTATTTGTAAAGTTTCTAAGTTGCACAAATTAACATAAAGCAAACACAACTCCTACTACCCTCATCTAATAAAATATGATAATTTCTGGGCTTGTATAATTTTTAAGTTAGCTTTAGAATGCCAGTGAATGACACGGATATATCGAAACCAGTAGCAAAAAAATATACATTTTAAATAAAACTCTTCAACGCATTGTACTTTAATATCTATAATCACTGTTTCGTGTATTAAAATCTTGTCTAAACACAACCATTTGGCTTTTCATCAATCGATTTTCTTTTACTTTCCGGTTCCGATTCAAAATGGTTTACGTGTTACATTGTTATTCCTACAGATTTCCTACTAAAAGCTATCAAATCAGAATGATGTATGTGAATATATGTAACTTACCGGCCTAAAGAAAGCTTGAAAAAAGAACTGTCAATGGTGACATATCTTTGGAAAAATTAAGGTAAGGATACTGGTTCGACTTTGCAGTACGTGTGGCAAGTATGATTCTAAAGCATACATGCGTAGCGTAGCGTACGTGCGTCGACCCAGTATGTAACTAGCTTTTCTACTGAACGACTGGACATAAACAGATTAATTATAAGATTAAATTAAACAAATAACTTTGTACCAACCACATATAATCACAATTACCTACATGTTTCGAAACCGATGGTTTCTTCGTCAGGCTAGTAATGACATTAAATAACAAAAGAAACAAACACGTGTAGACTAAAAAGAACTATAGACAAAAATATTATAGAGAGAGGTGATTAATTAATTAAAAAGTATCGTAAAAAACAATTATTTAAAATTTAAAAAAAATATATATTTTAGAATATGAAAAATTACATTATATAAATTATCAAAAAAAAAATAAAGATGTTTAAACTACAAAAATAAATTATTTTAAATATAAATATTAATAAGAAAACAAATTTAAGAGATGGTAATATGATATATGAAAATATTATTATTTATTATAGACGGTATATGTTTTTTTTTTTTTGTATATTTATAATTTTTTATTTTTTATTGTGTTTTGTTTAATTTAATTCAAAATGGCACCACAAAGTGATTTTGCGAAGTTTGAAGAAATAATTTAATTTATTACCAGAAAATATTAGAAACATGAATACCAATATAAAAAAAATTAAAACTCACCTTAAAAAGCACACTCAAAACCTGAACTAAATCATAACAAATAAAAACTATATAATAACACCCCTCCCCCCCCATACACACAAGCCCTGCTTTTTTATTAGGGTACATCAAACATATATATTATATAATTAATTACTGTATAAAATGTATTTGTAATTTATGTATCTGTTTTGAATTATTAATAAAAAAAAATTAAAAAATTATAAGATGTTCATGTAGCATTTTCTATAATTTTCCACTTTACATTTAATATAATGTATATTCTAACACGTACCTCTGTAACCCATATGATTTATGGTGGTTTTGATATGTTCCAGAGAAGGAAAAAACCACAGTCTCACGGTCCAGGCCCATCGCCCCATGGGCGTAGCAAGAAAGGGGCGGGGGGGCTGACGGCGGAGAAATCGGGGGCTAAATGAGGGATGTAAGTCTCACGGAACAAGTGCTGACCCTTCCTTGTACGCCTATGGGAAATAAAGAGCGACCAAATGTCGGAGACATCGGAAACATTTTAAATGGATAATAAAACTTTTATTAGATAATAAATCATTTCATTTTATTTTAATTTTCTTTTGTTAAAATTAATGTGTTTTGTTTTTTTCTTTCTTTTTTTGCCCGTGGGTATATGAATTGTACCTAAGAGTTCTCAAAAGTCATCCAACTGTATTTAGCATTACACATATTCTTATTGACTATATTGTGTTTGCTTTATTTATGTAATTTGTAATCTTTTTTATCTATGTTATGCAGTTGTTTTAAATGAAATTTGTATATATAACGATATGTAAAAGCCCAATAGGGCGTCAATAAATAAATAAATAAATTATTCGTGAAAATTAGAAACCGATGCACAGGTAGCTCACACATATGAAAACAGCAAATAAAAAAAACAATACTCACTGAATAGCAGCTAAGTGAAAAGTTTAGTGAAAAACAAGGATTACAACCTTTTTTTTTTACATTAGGTCCACACAGAAGGCCTGTCATCTTTGGGGATGCTGTGTGGAGGGTATTTTTAAGGAAAGGACGGAGATCAAGTTCTGGGAAGGAAAAAATTATAAGGGTTGGGTAGAAACTGGGGTTCAGTGTATCTAGATCATCCGCCGCCAAGTCCTAGACAAACCTTACCCCATGAACCCGGGCACCCCTTCTAAGTCACCAAACGTAGCGAACCACTTGGGGTGACCTATGGCAGAGGTGTTGGTTATCCAAAAAATGATTCCCGGGGCGGCGGTACCCATTCCCGCCGCCCAAATTGTCTCGAAATTTTTATAGCTTTCGTCCAATTATAGAATATTAATTAGATGATGAATAAACTTTCTTTGAAATTTAGCTAAAGCGTAAGATTACTTTATTTAAAGGCAGTTTTAAAAATGGTATTTATTTACTAATGCAGCCTTTTTGCCTCAAGAATCTCTCTCACTTTTCACATCCCTTTTATTTTCTTCATCACAACAAGATCATTACGTTATTTTACTATTTCGTTGTATTTTACCATACCACGCAGTGAAGCAGGCAATGTCTATGGAGCTTCATCGACAGTCATCCAGAGGTAGGGTTTCTAATATCTTTGGGTAGACCAAAGAACTCCTGGATGACTCAATGCTCCAAATTTTTTACAAAGAAATGGCCTGGATGAAAGCGATACTCAGAACCGAAGAAGTTATAATCTAAAAACAAGAAGAGCCGACCCTAACAGCCTACACGGAGAAAAATATTATTCTAAAATACGATCATTTTATTCGTAAAACGGTTAAAAACGGGGCTGAAGTTCTTACGAACAAATTAACAGGGTTTCAATGTTTATTGGCGGGAAAATGTAAGAATAATTTGTTGGTATACGTACGAAATTTGTTCTAATAGTTAATAATAATAATTTATTCGTACATTTTCCCGCCAATAAACATTGAAACCCTATTAATTTGTAAGAACTTCAGTCCCGTTTTTAACCGTTTCACAAAAAAATTATCGTATTTTAGAATAAAAATTTTCTCCGTGTACCTAGTCAATGAGTTGGAACAGTGCAAGGAAGAAAGAGACTATGTCATTGTATTTTTATTCTCAGTCGTACACTTCAGCTATATTTGTATATTCATGTTCTAGAGTTATTCCTACTGTTTTAAATTACATCTGCCTCCATTTTTATTATTTCCAATGTAATTCAGATATTCTTCTACGTGCACCCTACATTTTATTTTATTTTATTTAACGCCCATAGGGCTTTTACATATATAGAGCAATACGTGTTTTGATTAATTACAGTGAAAATAAGAGTTGATAAAATACAGGTAAGTAACAGAAAATATAAGGAACATAATATAGGTTACATAAATATGAGAGTTGATAAAATGTAGGTAATATAGAATATAATTTAAGACATTTAAGTCTGCCAATAAACAAAAAAAAATTTATTAAAAATGTATAAAATTTGTGTTCACAATAGTTTAGGAACTAAGTAGAAATAGTTCGCACATACAGCGTTTAAAGTTTGCCAAATACATCAATATTATTTAAATATTGGTTACCAAGACTTAATTCACTTAATCGTTGTATTGGGGAATGCAAACTATAGTTTTTTTAATTTTTTTTTTTTTTTTATATTATCTTCATACAGGAGGCCCTGAAGAAAATAATTTCCCTCCATTTCCTAATTTCCCTGGGGCCTATGTCATCTTTGAATCTATGTCGTCTTGAAGAGACCCATGTCGTAGGAAGGAGGAAACACAGAGCCGGCAAATCGTTCCACAGCCGAGCTGTTGAACTCAAGAACGAGTCGTAAAAACGACCAGTTCTTATGTGACAAATGTCAACCGTGTACATTTGTAGGGCGAGCTTTTGGCGTGTTTCCCGACTATGCACCGGTGCCGATGGGATCAATGACGCTAGTTTCTCGGAGCATCTTCCATTGAAATACTGGTAGAACGAGGATAGCATTCCCACCCGACGCCTGTGCTCTAAAGATTGCAATACGTTTGTTAAGACGGGAGAATCTATCAAACGGACCACCCGTTTCTGCACAGAATCGAGGGTGTTTTCCAGGTACTTTGGGGTTCCAGACCAGAGGTGGCTACCAAATTCAACCGTGGGGCGCACTTGCGATTTGTACAGGGTTAGCAGTTGTGTACTATTAAAGTATCTGCGAGCTCTGTACAGTACGCCCAGTTTCTGAGAGGCTAACTTAACTCTGGCCACGATGGAGCCCCCATATCTGAGCTGCTCACTTATAGTTATATCAATGGAGGACCTGTTCGGAAGAATGCTACTGTTGAAGGAGACTAGATAGTCATTTCGATCCCTTTTAGACGTAATCAGACATGATTGGGTCTTTGAAACAGTTGGAATGATATAGGTGTATATAAACAGTTGGAATGAGATGTGTGTATTTATTTTTATTTTACCTATATTATTTTGTGTTTTTTGTGTTTTTTGAAGTGTTATTTTTGTTTTTCCTTTTGTGTTATTTTTGTTACTTTAAGTAAATAATTGTTAACCTCAACACAGGCTTGTCCTAGTGAGGTTAAAAATTGTATTGTAAACTGTTATACCTAAAATGTGAAGAAACAATAAAAATAAAAAATAAAAATAAAAATATTAATGTTTGCCTAGTAGTTCATGAAAGTACATATAGATTCATTAAATGCAGGAGTTCACAGCACTCAACAATCGAATTTAAAGTTTATTAATTTTAATAAAAAGGTTAGGTCATTTAGTTTTGTACTTCCTCTCTGGAATATGCCGCAAATATACTATATATTATTTTTAATTAATTAATTGTAAAATAACACAAATTAATATATCTATAGTTTCAATGGTTAAAAGCAGTAAATGTTTGATCATCATATTAATTAAAAACTACGAAAATTCACAAAAGCTTTAATTATTTTTTAGCTTTTATTATTTTTTAACTTACTTAAAGTGTCCCAGATTCCCTTCTGTCTAGTGTCGCCCTAGCACCCCGCGGGCCATGTGGCATTAACGGCCGTTTAAGGTCATGAAAGTTGGCAAGAAAGGACATGAATCACAGCCGAATGCGGGAAGAAACGGGAAAAAATGGCGAACGGAACTTGCGAAGAACGGCCGCGACCGCCTGACGAATATTCCTACAAGTTAACTCTAGACGTATTACATTATTTACAACTAAACTTAACGTAATAAGTATTTAATGCACATTAAACTTTAACATGTTGTAAATATACCATTTTGTAAATAGATGAGTTATAGTATTTTTCATGACGTGTTAGTTAGTAATCGTAATTAAAAAAATTGACCTAACGGTACAAAATATATATTATTATACTTATAGTCCAGTCAAGATGTACATCCGTGCTTGCAAAAGGTCCGATCTTTCTGAATTTTTTATATGTTGTTAGGACCTAAACCAATATTAAAAAAACAAATTTGCAATTTCCAAAGTGCTGTGCGAGCGGCGGTGTACCCAAAAAACCATGAAATTTTCGGACTTTTTTCAGTTTTTGCTCAATATCTCAGTGAAGGAAGGGTCTGACCGATATAGTTGTCCAACACTATTTTAAAGTAGACTAAATTTGCTACAATTTGAGACCAAAGGGAGTTCTATACAGCAATTGGTTTTTAAGATACAGTTCTTCGAAAATCAACAATTTTTTCCAAAAAATTATTTTTTCTCGAAATGGTCACTTATTTTGTGAAATATTTTCTAAAATACGCATCCCACGTCAAATATTATAAGATATTAAGTTGTAGTAAATTTAATTCGCTTTCATTTGAGACTGGATTGGTACCTGTAGGCCCAGCGGTTCACTCAAAAATGGCAGATAACGGACGGATTTTTCCCCAAGTGTTTTCGTTGTCCCCTCCCTTGACCTCCTTACCCGCACCCGGCCCTTCCAGGGCAGCTCTCAGAGTGTTACGAAATGACTATCCGTCCGAGCGTTTGTTTTGTGTGTCGTGAGGACCTCGATACATGTCCTGTTGTGATCATTAAAGAACGAGGAATTCGAACACTAATTGAAGTGAGTCAAAAACGTGGTCTCACAGAAAATAAAAATTTTCTCTAAAATTTCAACCAGGAAGAGATATACAGCTGTGTGTAACGTTGAAGGAAGGGATTCTGCTTCCCAACCGAAGACTTTATCGACAAGATTATCAAGTAAACTGGCTCCTACCTTGAGAGGGGTTTGAATTTTGTGTGGTGATGCTATTACTGAATAATTTCTCGGGCAACAAAGCAAACTGCCCTTGGCAAGAAGGAATGTGGTCCGTACAGTTGAGAAGTTGGGCATGAGGCAAACTATTTTAGATACACCTAAACGCCGAGGTGACGATTGGAGGAGAGCCTCCTCGCCATTGGCGACCTGGTTGCTGCACACGGAACCCACAGATTGTGCTACGTAAGCCTATTAAGATTACCACCTGCTCCTGGGAATAAGAGAGGGTATCGTCCAGCCAGTAATTCTGAAGAAGCGATGGAGTATGTGTACGATTACTTATTGGAAAACAGTGATGAATGCCATTTTTATTTATCACACCTTCTGCAGCAAATTAGGGGTGATTGTATCCCTGATGTCAGAACAGCGAAAACTTACCTTCAAAAACGTTTTAGCTCCAACAAAGGGACACTCGTCTGCTTCATAAACACCGGCTATAAAATTTTGTATGATGATTGGTACTAGGAATAGATACCCGCACACAAGTGTATAAAACCAGTCAGTATCCCACCTCGGAGGATTTTTTCAACAATGTTGATTCTGTCATCCCTGAGTCAGTACAGCTATTTTTTGAGACTGTTGTTCTCAAAAACATGCGTGGCCTCCTTGAAACATGGAAGAAGAAGTGTGTATATTTTCTCATGCTCTGATAGTGCTGTACGAACTCGATCTTTTGTTTCCTCCCTTCTGATTGGAATTAATACCTACTTTTACCGAAAATATGTGCGCTGCGCTGGGGTTATCCTGTTCTTATTCAGTAGCTGTGCAGCTTGAAACTTCGGCGATCTTGCGAGATGAATCCTCACCACCAATAGGAAAAGAAGATTTTATCGAATTTGTCTCTGACAATACGGAGGTGAACGTTAACACCCTACATGGTGATAACACATTTCATGAGATGGAAGGCATTATGTGCGTGACCCGCCCGAGAGCAGTAATGCGAGACAAAAACATCCCACGTATTCAGAACTATGTTTCTGCTCAAAATGTGACCTCCAGCAGTGAAGTACAAATCAAATGAAGTACAAACGGCGCTTTAGTGGGAGAAGACGCCGACCTGCTCGTTCTTCTCGATGGTTTAGGCGCTGAAGAGACAAAAGTCTACGTACAGAAGAGCACGAAGGGCGAAGCTGGTTGCTGTCACTACTCTACGATCTGCTACAACCACCAGGGTGCTAGCATGGTAGTCATTGTAAACTGTCACCTATTCGTTTGCGATCTACAGTTGTCCTAAGTAACGATGAGAAGTTACTGACAATCGGTCGGTAACTTCATATCGATCGACCTTGCTAGGGGTGCAGGGACGTTATATACTATTCACCCAAGCGATTACCGGGTGCGATACTATCACAGCACCATTTGGCCAAGGAAAGACCAAAATCACCACACTCCTGAGCAAGAGTGAACCACTTGCTGAGCAAGTGAAGGTCGTCCTTCGTCCACCCCAAAAGCCGTGAGAGAAGCAGACATCAAGTGCTTCGTGGCTTCTTATGATACTTTGGATATCCTGAGATATAAGACGTTTGTCACTTCAACGAGCATAAACCTCGCCCGTTGCCACAGGTCATATGCCGCAGGCCACCATGCAGCAAGGTGCTACCTCCAAGTGCAGAAGTAGCGGTGTGTCATCTAGAATCCCACTGATTGGGGGTGGAAGCTGTCTTCTCAGTGACTCACCCCCATCCCCACCACCGTTAATCCCGCACCTCCTGCACTTCTGCGAAACATTTCATGTAAATGCAAGAAAGGGTGCTCTGGGAGCTGTGCAGATGCAGAAAGGCTGGACTCCACTGCTCAGTCCTCTGGCAAATTGTGCATGGTACACGATAAAGATGACCCGACTGCAGACTGGACGCCTCTCCCAGCGTCCATCACAGCCTTCGAGACACCATTTTCGTGCGAGCCAAAGCCCGTGCCATCTAAGATAAAAAGAATGGCATGATTTGGCCATCAAAACACAATCCTACATGATTTATATTAGTTTTCTTTTTTGAGTAAATGTAATTTGTCCTTATAGTAGGTACCATGATGTTTGTACAAGTATTTTAGTATGTAGGATGAAGGTATATAAAACAATGTTTGATGATCACGTAATTTCCGATAGGTAAATTATCTTATTCTTTTCCATCAAACAATTTGCTAACAATAACAAAAATAAATAAATTGTAACTGTTTGATAAGTAAAGCCATAAAAAGACGTGGGATCAGTTTATTTGCATTTCCCCCAAAACCCACTTTGACTTTGGTTATCTGCAATTTTTGAGAGAACCGCTGGGCTTGCAGGTAGCAGTTTGGTTTCAAATGAAAGCTAATTAAATTTGCTACAACTTCATTTCATATAATATTTGAGGTGGGAATCGTATTTTAGAAAATATTTCACAAAATAAGTGACCATTTCGAGAAAAAATCTTTTTTTGGAAAAAATTGTTGATTTTCGAAGAACTGTATCTTAAAAACCAATTGCTGTATAGAACTCTTTTTGGTCTCAAATTGTAGCAAATTTAGTTTACTTTAAAATAGTGATGGACAACTATACCTGTCAGACCCTTCCTTCACTGAGATATTGAACAAAAACTGAAAAAAGTCCACAAATTTCATGGTTTTTTGGGTACACCGCCGCTCGCACAGCACTTTGGAAATTGCAAATCTGTTTTTTTAATATTGGTTTAGGTCCTAACAACATATAAAAAATTCAGAAAGATCGGACCTTTTGCAAGCACGACCCCCTTTTCATGTTTAACTTGACTGGACTATTACTATAACCTGATGTAAATGGCGTTGCGTTATTATCAGGGGGTGTCCGTAAAATAAGGTCTCCAAGGTGCTGCGGCCGCGAGGATCGATTTTACGCGCAATCCTGCAATACTGGCGTATAGCATAATTCCCCCACGCCAAATCCCCACCACGCTGCATTCTCTGCAATGCTTACTCTCGGCGTGGAAGCCGTTCGCCACAGGGCTTTCACTCGTAGCACCCGCCAGTTTTTTTTTTGCAGATTGACGTGTGATGGTTCGGGAGCTCTGTGAAATGATTCCTGATGTCAATAAGACAACAATTGACAAGATTTTGACAGAACATTTAGGATATCGCAAGGTCTGCGGAAGATGGGTCCTAACAATGCTCACCGAAGATCACTATCAACAACGGATTGAAGCAGCCTACGAATTTCTTGAGTGCTACGACATAAATGGCGAGGAATTTTTGGATTCAATCATGACTGGGGACGAGATCTGGGTACACCCCACGATACCAGAGACAAAGGAACAATCCCGTCAGTAGCGTAGTAGAAAATTAAAAACAAATTATATGGCATAATTCACACCTCTATCGCAAACGGCTGGTACGCCGAGACTAAGTCTCGCAGAGAGTTCAGTATGGTATGGATTTGGCGTGGGGGAACCCGGCTACACGCCAGTGTTGCCAGATAGTGCGTAAAATCGTCCCTCGTGACCACAGCACCTTGGAGACCTTATTTTACGGACAGCCTACGTAATTTTTAGTTTGGTTTTATTATTCTGACAAAAATGTGAAGGTTCCTTTTGTTTTGATACACATTCACATTTTTTTCATTTAATTTGAAGTATTGGTTTATTCTCCTACGGTTGCTTCAATCAGTTATAATATATAGTTATGCAGTCATGTGGTTATAGAGTTTTGTGGCATGTATTCACTTTGATTTATCATGAAATGAATAGTTTTTTCTAAATATTAATAGAACTATAGTTTTTGTTCGTATAAAGCAGTTACTTTGTGATGTGACATTATAATTTAAAATAAAACAATAACTTTGTAAACACTGTTATGGGATAAATGTAAATGAGACTTGTTGAAAAGGTTGTTATTTGATGGTGTGTGCCAATGTCAGGCACTGTGGCCCGCAAATTAACTTTGACTTCCGTAATGGGAAGTCTTGGACGCCAAACCCTGACCAAAGTCAGAGTATGTCAATCTGCGGAGAGCACAAGTACTCCATCATCAGAGCATGGGTCATACATTGCTATGCCATCCCTGTAAAGGTTATTAGGTTTCTCTACAAATAAAACCAAGGTAGGTAAATAATATAGACACTGTATTGTGCTGTTAAAAAACATAATAATGATTATAACGGTAAGGACTCACCCCCGGGACCATAGTACTATTTACCCTATGCTAATTTAACTATAAAATGAGCACGGCGGAAGAACTGCTGGTGAAGAGAGGAGAGGCCCATCTCGCCTCCACGCGGTGACATCATCGCCTCGACATCCGTGGCATCCAGAAGATACGTCCTCTGTCTCGGTCGCCAAGTAGAAAGGGACCCTTGTATCCATCTGCATCCGGGAAGACCATGCAGGCTTCCAGCCGTTTTATAACGGAAGATTTATATGTGAGACTCGTATCATTTTAGCGGCACTTTGTTCGAGCACGGCGGCTCCCGTTTTAAATATAATCCCGACCGGAGATCACTCGCTGCGGATTAATTACTCGCGGCGTGTCGCCGTCTTACATAGAGCGATTCATTCGATTAATGCGGAATAGACTCTTCCACAAAACAAGCCGACCGGCACTATGTTTCGAGTTTCTTTCCGAAACTAAAAATCTCGCTTTACGCGCGGATGTTTTCTAGGAAACTTTTAATTGATAACTTGGACATGATTCTACGCCCGTATGATAACAATCCAACCTCAGGATTCCATTATGCCATTTTAAAACTTAGAAATAATTGACCGTTGTTTTCGAAGCGAGTCGCACAATGTCGCTTCCAAAACCAGAGTGAGGAAACGGAAACGCCCCCAGGCTGCCCACGCTCGCGCCGAATAAAATCTACAAGTGCCGCCAACATGATAGACTAACAATAAATAACGATAGTACCTAACTACTCGATAAATAAAATATGAAATAAAATAATAAAATAAAATCGCTTCATAACAATACCCCCCTTCCCAGAAAAATGTTTGCCCTCAAACAAAACTATCAAAAACCTCAACATGCCCTGAACTGGCTAGGTTGGTCCCGAGGAGTACCTAGTAAGAAAAACAACAAAAATAAAACAAACAGTAGATGTGAAACACATAATACAATTATCAGAGGTAGAGAAGAAAAAAAAATATATAAATAATAATCCTTATACAATAATCTTATGACGAATGAGTGCATCGCAATCCCAATCGCGCCTATCCAACGTGTAGGGACGGACAGTAGGCTCGCGATGCAACCATTCTCAACCTTAAAACTAGAAAACCCATTTAACTTAACAACAACTTCTTGTAAGATGATACGTGAATGGACAGCAAGCACCCCTTACCACAGAAAAAAACTGGGTGATTGCAATATTGTCTGTTTCCGAACACTGCCATTGACGTATAATCTGGAACAGAACACTTAAACTAACTTAAAAAATAAGTCTTAAAATTAAATACATACATTTTTATGAATAAATCACTCCTCCAAATACGACAAGTTAAATTCAATGCACTAGGCATCACTGTTCCGAAAAAAATCACTGAATTTAAAATTGCCTCTCGTAGGCCGAAAATATTTGATGGGTTCACCATCTACACTTCACTGACTCTACATCCTTTAGGATAAAAATACCAATCTTCTTTTGGAAGGATATTCCTAACTAACCTCCTATTCTGGTCCTTGGGTGTACAATACTTAACTAATCAACAATGATACCATGTTATTTTAATTTAAGTAGTATTAATAGTATACAACCATCGCATCGGATGGTGCCAATTTTAGAGAAAACAACCAACTTTTCAGAAGGTGTGGTTTGTTAATGATATATGCATCTATAATTTAGTGCAGTTATATAGGTATACATACGCCCAACTCTATAGAAGGCGTAAGCAGTAGATAAAGAACAACTTTAAGGTTTTCACTGTAAACCGTTGTTCAACCACAGAGTATATAATAACAAAGTTATAAGTCTCTCAGGACAATAATAACAGTATACAACCAAAATCTTATACAAACAAAAAAAACCTACTTCCTATGTTGCTTTAAAATGTGGAATCGTTCACATCGTTCCACATTATAATTTCTGTAAAATCTTATAAATCTCTTAGAGAACAAATAGTGATACATAATAAAAAACAAGAACATAACCTAAAAAAAAGTATGCCTGAAACACACCGAGATATAGTGCGGACATGTCCGTGTATTTCAGGATACAAAACTTATAACTAATAATCCTAGCTTATTCATCTGTTCAGTCGACGTCCAAATTTACGTCTGTTTTAGCGTTAATACTATCGATAAATTTATACTTATACATGCACATATGTATTTTTAAATATATATATTCTCAACTCGAGCATTGCCACTAGAGTTGAGGTTGTTATTGTAATGAAACAAACCACCCTCATCATCAATGTTACAAAACACCCCCGCGAAGTAAATAACCCATTTCCTTAGAAAAGAACCTAAGACAGGACTAATGACTGTCAGAACGCATGGAACTTCCATCTCGGTTGATCAGGCCGGATGAAGTTCCGTGCATTGAAAAAAAAATAATAGAAAAATGAATAATATAAAATTCGTTAAACCTAACAGTCCCTGAGAAAGATGGCCAGACTTTCTTAGGTACTGAAGTGCAGGGACTACATAGGTATGTTGTCCAATTTGACGATATCCTTTACGTGGAAGTCGCCGCACACTTTGCCATTCAAGTCTGCTAAAGTATAAACGAGGTCTGATTCGACTAAAATCGATAAGGCAGTACCTAATGTCTGATTGTACCTCTCAACCACATTATTTTGTGGGGTGTAAAGAGAGTTGTAAAACGGTAAAGGAATATTGTAACTTTTAAGGAGTTCTTTGAACTCTTTCGAAATAAATTGAGGACCATTATCACAAACAATGGTCCTTGGTACACCATGTACCAGGAAAATGTTTTCCTCTAAGTTTTTCACAATGCTGCCCGCGGTGCCTTTGCGCAGCGGGAATAACCAAGTAAACTTGGAGAAAACATCTACACAAGATAAAATGATTGTATGTCCGGAGTAGCTACGAGGCAATGGACCCACTAGGTCTAAGGAAAGCATTTGCATAGGCCTGTTTACCTTCTTAGGGTTTGTAGAAAAACCGTTCGGTGGTGCCGTACTGATCTTATGCGCCTTACAAACAGTACATTGACCAATAAAATTTTTGACGTCTTTGTACATGCTAGGCCAGTAATACCTAAGTTGTAGCTTTTTATACGTTTTGAAGACTCCTGGGTGACAGGCGCGAACGGAGTCATGGGAGTCTGAAATAATATTTTTCCTATCCTCTTGAGGAATGACCCTTTTCCATGCGGTGTCCTCACATAAGTCCAATTGGGTTTTCGTGTGACGATACAACTCGTTGTCTTCAATTCGGAAATTTAAAAATCTTTGCGGAGAAATTTGGCAACCCTGCCATACATTTAGGAACCATTTGTCTGACGTAGAACGATAGTCTATTCCTGATATAAATGCAAGATCCTTACGAGAAAGGACGTCTGGTACAATATGTTGCGTTCCTTTACGATGAACGACGTCGAAAGTAAATTGAGAAAGTCGAGTACTCCAACGCGCTAGGCGACCACTTGGATTCGATAAGGACCCCAGCCATTTTAGACTAGAATGGTCTGTTACTACTGTGAAGTGCGCCCCTTCTATGTAAGGCCTAAAATGAGTAACGGAATCCAATACCGCCAGGAGTTCCCTTTCAGTGACACCATAGTTACGTTCGTGGTTATTAAGACAACGTGAGTAATAAGCAATCGGGTGTTCCGCACCGTCTACGGTTTGAATCAAAACCCCACCAATTCCTACCGAACTGGCGTCGCAGTGGATCGCGAAAGGTTGTGAGAAGTTGGGACAACTTAGCACTGGGGCACTTATAAGAGCTTGTTTTAAATCATTAAAAGCTTTTTCGGCTTCCGGTGTCCACTTGAAGTTGCTGACACCGTTTTTTGAACCAGTAAGCCTCGTCAAAGGAGCTGCTATGCTTGAGAAGCCTTTAATAAAGCGTCTAAAGTAGCCGGAGAGGCCAAGGAAAGCCCGGATGCCTTTCGCATTTTTAGGCACCGGAAAGTCCTTTATGCTCTCTATCTTTACCGGATCTGTGCGCAGACCATGTGAATCTACAATGTATCCCAGGTATTTAAGTTCTGCCCTACAAAATTCTGATTTTTTTTGATTAATGGTAAGACCCGCGTCTCTCAATCTTTCGTACACGCGGTTTAAAAGTTTTAGATGTGAATCTAAATCCTCAGATATCAAAATTAAGTCGTCTAGATAGCAAAATGCGTTATCATCAAATTCTGGCCCAAAAAGGGCGTCTGCTAGTCTTTGGAGCTCGCTGGGTGCATTTTTCAACCCAAACGGCATTCTAGTAAATTCAAAAAGTCCGCGACCTGGAACGACAAACGCAGTTTTCTCGCACGAGTCTTTTTCTAGCGCTATCTGCCAAAAAGCTTTCGATAGGTCTATTGACGATACGTACCTTGCGCCTCCAAGTTTGTCAAGAATCCGCGCAATATAAGGCAAAGGATAACTGTCTCTGATGGTTACGTTATTTAATTTGCGGGAATCAAGGCAGAATCTCCCTGTACCATCCTTTTTTTGAACTATTAAAACTGGGCTAGACCATGGTGAACGAGACGGGCGTATTACCCCTAACTTAAGCATCTCGTCTACTTCGGCGTCAAGTTGACGTTGTCTTGCCGGAGACAGTGGGTAATAACGTTGTTTAATAGGCGGGCCTGTTGTGTGAATCTTATGTTTGACTAGATGAGTCAACCCCAGCCCTTTGTTTTCGTAAGAGATGGATTCAAATTTTTTGATAATGTCTGAAAGAGCTTTATTTTCTGTAGCTGTCAGAGATGAGGCAGGCCGAATTGCTCGTACCTCATTGATTTGTCTGTTATGTTGAGGTGCGCGACCCTCTGAGAACAGTTCCGGCGCGATCCGAAACTGTCTCCAAAAGTTCACGCCTAAAATGAAATTAGGAGTCAGCGATGGGATGACGTAAAAAAGAACCTCCTTTGTGGTTGAATTGTACGTCACCGGCAAAGTTAAGGAACCTATAACAGGTTGACAGGTACCGTCTGCTGTAGTAACCTTAAAATCTACTTTAACTAATTCTACCCCTAAATCTAAAAATATCTTATAACTATCTCCCCCTAAACAAGACACGGAAGCACCACTGTCCAACAGTGCTTTATAATTATTATTTAAGACATAAATGTCGGCATAAGGACGGTCATCCTCTATACTATCCTTCCTCTGCGGCAGTGCGTCCGCTGTCTGAGACGGGCTAGAAAGGAATTGTTGTACTAGGCGGAGCCAACGCTTCCACTCCCTCTTTCTTTGTGCACAAGAAGGGGCGCGGTAAGATTGACTCTGTCCTAGTTTTTTGGATTCTTACTATGCTTCTCATTCTTAATACTCCCAACTTGTGGTTTCTTGTTATCGCCATTTTTTTTCCAGCAATTTGCGATTAAATGACCCTTGGTCTTACAAAAGGTACAAAAAGTAGAATTAGGTTGATGTTTTGGAGGGCCCGATGCAACAAAATGGTTATTATTACTATTGTTTGTAGGTCTATAATCCCTATTAGTGTTGTTAAAATTATTATTATTGTTTGTAGGTCTATAATCCCTATTAGTGTTATTAAAATTATTATTATTGTTTGTAGGTCTATAATACCTAGTATTGTTATTAAAATTATTATTATTTTTATTACTGAATGTTCTGTAATCGTTTTGATTGTGAAAAGGTTTATTATATTGGTTGGCAAACGAAGTAAACTTCTTAAAGTCCCTTGTATTATTTTTTGGTTCTACTAATTTCGACGTCGCCGAAGACGTTGAAGCCTCCGTGAATGACTCGAGTTTAGCTGCGCACCTCGTTAATTCTTCAAAAGAATTAAAATCCCTAGATGATAATAAATTTGCATACATAGGTAACAATGCTTTCATGGCTATTCTTAACAGTTTAACATCCGGAATTTTAGAATCTAATTTATTGTTAAGTGCTTTCAGTCTTAAAGTAAATTCCAAAACTGACATTCCCTTCGGTTGTTTAAAATTGAAAATCTCATTTTCGAGATCCAATTGCTTATCCTGTCCCTCAAATTGTTTTATTAACAAGCAGGAGAGGTCTTCCCACTCCAAGTCTGGGCTATAAATTGATCTATACCAAAGAAGTGCTAAACCGTCTAAAATTTCACTGAAAGATTTAACTAAGTCTTTATGCGAAATGTTTCGTGTCCTACAACGCTCTTCCACCAGTAACAAAAAATCTCTTACGCAGCTTTTTCCATCGTATTTAATATCCCAATTAGTAACCCCCCGCGAAGATGATTCTTTATAAATAATCTTGGTATGTTTAATAACCGTGACCTTCTCATCTTTTTCAATATCTGAATCTAGATCCGAATCGCTTTCCTCCATAACCACGTTTAATGATTTCTTAATTGTTTTATTAAAGGCGCGCGCTTGTGTACGCAGCGCCTGAACGGTGCTCTCCGGTTCTATAGATCGCGAAGCTAACTCCTTAACTAGTTCTTCCTTGGAGGCATTATTAACATTTGGAATTGGGGTAGACATGGTGAAGGTTTGTGGCAGGCTTGCTACAATTAGAGAAAAAAACAAAAAAACAAAAAAATATATATTTATATATAAATCCCCAATAAAACTCTTAGGTATTCCCAAATAATTGCCGAGAATTCTAAAAGGGAATTTATTATTTTAAGTAATACTTTTAAAACCGTTTTCCAAAAATAAAAAAAAATATTTTTGAAAGAATATTTTTGACAACCCTGTTTTATGTTAATTAGAATTTGTGACAACCCTGTTTTTTGTTGGTTAAAATTTGTGACAACCCTGTTTTTTGTTGGTTAAAATTTGTGACAACCCTGTTTTTTTGTTGGTTAAAATTTGTGACAACCCTGTTTTTTTAAAACTAAAATAAGGAATATTTTATCGTTGTTCAATACTCCTGCCTTCTTTCGTCATTTATATGTTAATGAAACGGTACTTCAAAAACAAACAAATAAAGATGAAAACAATTCTCGCGAGTACATTTATGTATAGTGCTAATAAAATTGGACGTGCGTAATTATGTAATTTAAACAAAACGACGTACGTAATTAGTTTAAATAAAACATATTCACAACTTGAGGCTGTCACAATCCACAATAATAGTGCATGCATTTGTTAATGTGCGAAATAAACAAAGTGCATACACGTCAGTCTTATTTAGCGTGCGATGTTCTCCAAATAAGTACTATAAATGTCAGTTTGACGTATGTAAAACATCCACACCAATTGATAGGTAGTAGATATTAATAACTTTAATATTTACCTAAGATGATATGCAAACCGAAATTTGATTATAAATCAAATTTAATTCAAGAACACCACAACTTAATAAAACATATACCATGCCTATCTATGCGGTATTGAATAATGCCAATTAACACGTTTATATAATAATTATTTATAAGGTACCTGCAATATTATTGCGCACAATATCTAACTACAAAGTCACGCCGGTAACAAGACCGGTGACTTGGAATAAAGTGATTTGTTGACATTTCAAATCACTGTGACTGCAATTATAGGTTATGACAGCGACCGTTTATTATCAACAAACGAAATTAACACCCCCACTGAACAGATGAATAATATTGTTTTACACAGACTACATATCAGGGCGAAGCAAACGTTTACAGGAATGGCATAACTCGAAACCATACCGCGTATGAGCGCCAAATTGTTATGGGATAAATGTAAATGAGACTTGTTGAAAAGGTTGTTATTTGATGGTGTGTGCCAATGTCAGGCACTGTGGCCCGCAAATTAACTTTGACTTCCGTAATGGGAAGTCTTGGACGCCAAACCCTGACCAAAGTCAGAGTATGTCAATCTGCGGAGAGCACAAGTACTCCATCATCAGAGCATGGGTCATACATTGCTATGCCATCCCTGTAAAGGTTATTAGGTTTCTCTACAAATAAAACCAAGGTAGGTAAATAATATAGACACTGTATTGTGCTGTTAAAAAACATAATAATGATTATAACGGTAAGGACTCACCCCCGGGACCATAGTACTATTTACCCTATGCTAATTTAACTATAAAATGAGCACGGCGGAAGAACTGCTGAAGAGAGGAGAGGCCCATCTCGCCTCCACGCGGTGACATCATCGCCTCGACATCCGTGGCATCCAGAAGATACGTCCTCTGTCTCGGTCGCCAAGTAGAAAGGGACCCTTGTATCCATCTGCATCCGGGAAGACCATGCAGGCTTCCAGCCGTTTTATAACGGAAGATTTATATGTGAGACTCGTATCATTTTAGCGGCACTTTGTTCGAGCACGGCGGCTCCCGTTTTAAATATAATCCCGACCGGAGATCACTCGCTGCGGATTAATTACTCGCGGCGTGTCGCCGTCTTACATAGAGCGATTCATTCGATTAATGCGGAATAGACTCTTCCACAAAACAAGCCGACCGGCACTATGTTTCGAGTTTCTTTCCGAAACTAAAAATCTCGCTTTACGCGCGGATGTTTTCTAGGAAACTTTTAATTGATAACTTGGACATGATTCTACGCCCGTATGATAACAATCCAACCTCAGGATTCCATTATGCCATTTTAAAACTTAGAAATAATTGACCGTTGTTTTCGAAGCGAGTCGCACAATGTCGCTTCCAAAACCAGAGTGAGGAAACGGAAACGCCCCCAGGCTGCCCACGCTCGCGCCGAATAAAATCTACAAGTGCCGCCAACATGATAGACTAACAATAAATAACGATAGTACCTAACTACTCGATAAATAAAATATGAAATAAAATAATAAAATAAAATCGCTTCATAACAACACCACTTTCATTTTTTTATACTTTATGCCGACCGGGTTTCGCTACAACCGCAGTCTTCAGGGCATTATAATCTCTACTAATATCTAACATATGTGTTATAATATATTCAGGGGATTGAAGAAATGTTCTGGGTTCCGCCGGTGCAGGACGTAATTGGAGTAAGGGACTGGAGGTTGGGAAGTGAATGTTCTTTGTCAATGGGGAACAACCTAAGTATTGGATTTTTATTTATATTTATTTGATTGTTTCAATCCGATACTTAGGTTGTTCCCCATTGACAAAGAACATTCACTTCCCAACCCCCATTCCCTTACTCCAATTACGTCCTGCACCGGCGGAACCCAGCCCATTTCTTCAATCCCCTGAATATATTATAACACATATGTTAGATATTAGTAGAGATTATACTGCCCTGAAGAAGCTACGCTTGTAGCGAAACCCGGTCCGCATAAAGTATAAAAAAATTAAAGTGGTGTATACAAAGTTATTGTTTTATTTAAAAAAAAGAACTATAGTTATTTCAGGTTAGAAGTTTAAATACGAATAGAACTACATATTATTCCGGATTCCATGAGAGAAGTTGAAATTTAAATAGAACTATATATTATTAGGATTCCAGAACAGAAGTCTAAATATGAAAATAACTATAGATTATGTACAATAACAGGACAGAAGTTTAAATACGAAAATAACTATAGATTATTTACGATACCAGGACAGAAGTTTAAATATGAATAGAACTATATATTATTCCAGATTTCAGGACAGAAGTTTAAATATGAATAGAACTTTAATACATTGTGTCGGATTAAAGGGCAGAAGTTTAAATAAATATATATATATATATATATATATATATATATATATATATATATATATATATATATATATATATCTCATTTTTACAACACATATATAATATTACTTTTTTATTAGCATTATAAATATCTTTAAAAATTCATATATGACAGTCTTAAGAATACTGAAATCATTAAGCAATAAAATAATAACATTCAAACTGAAGACCAAATATGAGTAGAACTATAGATGATTATTCAGGATTCCAGGACAGAAGTTTCAAAAAATGTACTAACAAAAGGAAGGAATCTTTAATTTATCATTCGGGATAATACTATGTCATCCGCAGTGTTTCTCCCGTGTAATTCTTGTCCAACGCATAGCTGATAACGCGTTTTACTTCATGGGAAAGAGAATGGGTTACATGAGAAAATATTTATAGGGGTGTTATAGATATGATCGCTACTATTTGTCAGAAAATAAGTTTTTCGATGATGAAGCGTTTTCTTCTTTCATTTATTTTTTTAACGTTTCCCTGGGCTTTCATTTGGATTAATTAAAGACGATCAACATAAATACAGTAAAAAAAGATTAAATTCGCAACACAAAATTTCGTAACAGCGGAACTATTTTTTTTCATTAGTACGGAACTCCAGATGTGTATGGTTTGACTCCCGCCAATTTAACAATTGACTGAAAAAAGGACACAAATCATTATCATTGTTTAGTGAGCGGTTTTTTCACATTAGCTCCACACAGGAGGCCCTGAGGAAAAATTCCCTTGGAGGGTATTTTTAAGGGATAGGAAGGAGAGGAAGTCTAAACTTACTAACTAACTAACCATCACGCCATTTCCCCGCAGGGGTAGGCAGAGAGGACGGACCGCCAAACAACTCGGTCTTGGCACACACTCCTTGCCTCATTCACATTCATACATCTTTACATACATACTCTTCTATTATTCTGACTCTTGACATGGCCCGACTCAAGTATCTGATTCACTTGATCGTGCCACGTCTTCCTTAGGCGTCCTCGGCTTCTTCTACCATTCACATTCGCGTCATAAATTCTCTTTATACTCCTTTCTTCATTCATTCGCTCAACATGCCCAAATCATCTATGCGTCCCTTTATTAATCTTACTTATTACCACACATACGTCTCAGGGATCTCATTTCTACAGCATTCAGTCTACTTTCATCCTTTCTCTGCCAGCTCCATGATTCACTGCCATACATCAGGGTAGGTACCAGAACTCCATTGTGGACTGCTAGGAGAGGAAGTTCTGGGAAGGAAAAAGGTTTGAGGGGGGGGGGGGGTAGAAATCTGGGGATAAATATGTCCAGGAGTGAAGGACGTGTGAAGCCATCCCTATCACTGCGGTGCAGGGCGATGTGTCGAGAGGGTCCGGCTGCAGAGAACAAAAGGTATCCCTCAACTAGTCTCTTCCGATCCGGCCTGCCAAGCAGATGGTCGTCAGACGCATCCGGACAAACCTAACCCCATGAACCTGGACACCCCTGCTAAGTCACCAAACGTAGCGAACCTCTTGGGATGGCTTGTGACCATCCAATAAATGGTTCCCGGGGCGGCGGTACCCATACCAGCATCCCAAATTATGAATTAAAAAAACTCCCAAAGTTTCTTCGAATATATTGTGATTTTGAATCTAAATTTCTTTGATATACAGGGTGTCTGGGGGAGAAGTGCTCTAACCTCGGGAGGTGATTCTACATGACAGTGTAATTTGGGAGGCGGGTAAGGCTACCACCACCCCGGGAACCATTTATTGGACAACCAACACCTCTGTCATAGGTCACCCCGAGTGGTTCGCTACGTTTGGTCTTACCAGCGAATGCGTTTTCACACCTATGACGTTGGCCAAATTGGGAGAGAAAGGTTGAAGGAAACCTATTGAACTCTTCAGCCGGATTCTCTCGATGGATTCATACGTTCGTCACTCCTGGACACATTGACCCAGAGATTCTACCCTACCCTCATATATTTTTCCTTCCCAGTACTTCCTCTCCCTTCTTTCCCTAAAATGACCCTCCACACAGCACTCCTAAATTTTGACATAATAGGTCCTGAGGAATTTTTTGATTTTCTTATATAAATTCAAATGATTGCACCACCCTCCTTTCCCAAATGTATTTTATAAGTAGTTATATGGAATATATTATCGACCTACTAAAGATCAATTTGGTAGCACAATATCAAATTAATAATGAAATATTTTCGGAAATTACCAGCTTTGTTATTGGACGATAATATTGTTTTTACATCTTCATTATTTCCGGCTTACGGCTAATTAATGCGTAGTGCAATATTATTATAATTAGCAATTAACCTAACTTTTGCATTATAAATTTTCAGGAAACTACGAGAATAATTAATATAATAATGAATTTAAAACGCTTGTCGTTATATTTGACAGAAATAATCTGATTACATTTTTGGTTAGATTTTTCTAGTTTGAAATGAGAGTATGCTTAGTTCATACCAGGATATCATTTATTCAGTTCCTAAGGCGATCCGCTCACTGACGCAACTGAAAACTGTCAACTGGCAACTGTCTTTGTATGACAATGTGATGGCCCGCACCACTACACAATCACTCAAAAACCCGTTGTCAATGGTAAGGCAAGCGGTTACTCGCGACTCGCACTGCTGATTGCCCTGACCGGTTGCTAGTTGCCAGCTGTCAGCTGATTGTTCTTCGTATATGGTTAAACAAGCTTTTTGACCAATCAAGACATAGAAACCAGCCGATTTTAGTTTGGTTTCAGTAACCTCGTCAACGGAGCGCCTAAGTGTCTCCCCAACCATCACGTTGGTGGAAAAGTATTTAATATTTGGAACATTGGCAAGAAAAATTGTGCAAATCTAGTGCATTTGTTTTGAAAACAGAAGAAGATTTAAAAGTACCCTGGAAGCAAGTTTTTTTATGATTTTAATCTCGTTTTTAAGTAAAAATAATGAATTTGACCATCTTGGAAGTACATAATATCGTTTTGTTCGTTTTGTTGTGTCGATAATAACACGGAGGTATCGCGGTGGAACTATATAATGTTCTCAAAATTTGTCTTGACAGAATCGCCATTCCTTTCCATTGTAAGAATATGTACTAAAACACAATTTGGCTGTCCTGAAACGGGAATCCTTCCCAGTTGGACAAAGGATCATCTTGTATTGTATTGTTTGTAATATATAAATACAAAAAAAATAAATAAATAAAAATAAATATTGTGGTTGTTTCGTGTGTTCCTTAGCAGAGTACACTAATGAGTGTTTGGATATCCCTTTTCCTTACATACCTTATTTTTCCTACACGTATTATTAAACACCATTTTATTTCGTTTCATTTTTAGTATTTACAGTCCATTATAAGTGCATCTGAAGCTGTAATTTCATAAGCGGTTATGGATTCAAAAGTGGGAGAATATTAGATTTTTATTAATTAAAAAGTAAAGCACTAAATAATTTCTTTTTAGATTAATCCATTTCTCGTATAACTTTTAAAGAAGCGCAAGTCTGTTCCCTCTATGCGATAATTTTTAGATCGATCAATTATTGAAAGCTGTGTAGGTATTAGCTAGAGTGATGGGTACTCTCAGTATTACCCTGGCGAAAGACCACCATTCAGAATTGAAACGTATTTTGAAATTACATTATTCTAACCTAACCTAACCTAACCGTTCCCCTCCCCACTTCCTTCATCCTCACAGCATATCTTAATTGTGGACGCCATAGTCTCACTGGCTACAGGCGGTTGGCTTCAACGGAGACCCTTGTTCTCATTAAAAAAAAACAAATTCCTTCTCGTCTCCTTCCTATCCACAGTTCCTGCAGCATCACAACTCATCACAATTGGGAGATCTTAGTCCCAATGATTTTGGACAGTTGGAACTCAAATGATTTAAAAAAAAATTATTTATATAGTGTCTGTATAAAACATTTGTACAAATTTAGGGTAGTCTTACAAAGCTGTCATATAGCAGCTTGTCTGTAGGTTCTACCAATTAAACATTCTTAATATTATACATAAGGAAATATTTGTTAATATATTTATAGTTTTAAGGAAACATTAGAATAAATCACATTAGATAATCTAAATTACATCTATAAAATATCTTAATATACATGCCTAATAATAAGATATGTAGGCAGCTACATTAAGATATTCAAAATCAAACTAAATATTACAGAAGAACAAGATAACACTAATAATCTAAACGAAAATATGAAAAAGAACAAGACAAATAAACATAAATGATAACGGTCGCAACTGGGACTTGAACCCTGATCTTTTTGTCTTATTGGGACAAACGCCATACTATTTAGGCCGCTACCATTAATTATTTTCACGTCGCATTTGTCAATCTTATCTTTCAAATTTCATAATTAACAATATTATCTTTGACTATTATTTTTCCATCGACAGCTACCTTTTTCATTGGAAACAAGTGTTCTATGAATTTAATTACAATTTAATTGCGATTGTTATCTTTTGTTTTTCTGTGTCTTGTTTCTTTTCTTCATATTTTCGTTTAGATTATTAGTGTTATCTTCTTCTTCAGTGATATATGAAATTGATGGGAATAACCTTTAATATTTATATAATGAGAGCTGTTATAATATAAAAAAAAATTACTTAAGGCAGCAATAGTAGTGCTGAAGATTATAGGATATTGTACTGTTATACAGACCCATAAAGTAATATCAAAGAACGCTACAACATCTTTTAACCATCCCTTGACTGTCAAAACAATTCTCTATTAAAACTAAGTGATTCAAATCTCAAGTCCTTTGAAACACTTCCCTTTCAAAACTAAGTGATTCGAAATCCGCACCGCATCTTGTCGCTCGTCATCAAAGATAAAAACACGGTATGTGACATTGTGTAAAGTAAAGAAACTCGACGCATTAACATGATGTATACCCGCTACAGCCCGTTCGCAAAGTGTTTTGTCAGATGAAGTCATCGTCAACATCAACGCCAACTGACAATACGCCGAGTGACGTCACTAACTGACAATATACTGTCAGAAGTTAGACATTTGCGGGTTGGGTTTGTTAAAGGGAGTTGAAAAAAAGCTTTGATAAAAGTGCAAAAAAACTATTAGTTTTCTTCCAACAATAACAATTAATATGTAGTAATAGCCAAAATTTGGAATTTTATTTCTACAATATTATATTTTTTTTATTTTTTTTTTTTATTTAATATTTAAAGGTTTTTATTACAATAAAATACACAATTTTTACATTTTATACAGTGGTAAAATAGTGGATAAAAATAGCTTTTCCTCACCATAAAGAGACAAGGCTCTTGTGTTTGGTGAGGGAATTTTAGTTCAATTATATTTCAATTATACAATATCATGTGTGAAAGTAAATACATAATACATTATGGCAAAAAACAAGGCATAATTAAGAAATTGCAAGATTTATCAATAAAGCATTTAAAAGAAATAATAATAATAGTGAGATATAGACTCTTATAGTTGTTTTAGGTATTTTTTAAATTTTTGCTGAAATTCCTGAATATTTTTGATAACTTTCAGATATAATGGTAGTTTGTTATAATATGTTATACCTACATAGAGATAAGTATTTTGTGTGTGCTTTGTACTAAATTTAGGGATTTTGATAGTATTCTGATATCTCGCTGATGAATGGAATGGTAAGTTATTTAACTGTACTTCTTTGTAAATTTGTAGAATTGAATATTTTTTATATATTTTGTCTATTGTAGGTACATTGAATATTGAAAAGAAAATTACTTTAATTATCAATCTTTGAACAACTTTTTATTATATTATATAAATATGTTTAAAAAATAAGCAGATATCTTGGTGTTATTTTTTCAAACAATCAATTTTTATCACATGTTTCCCGGAAATGTCAATCACGTTTTGTGAATTCCAACCATTTTTTTAATAAGAAATGACACAAATGTGCAAAGAGCAAACCCATCTTACTAACTAGATTATTTATTATACGCCAGATCAACATTGGTATTGTAAAGCCGGCCTTAATCCTGGTTTAAGATGGTGGCCGTACTGGATACTTCATTTTTATCCCGCCAGAGTTCGCATGATCGTGGTTCCTAGTTCCTACTACAAGCTATCAAAATTAAGTAATCAATAATAGTACCTACCGTCCTGAAGGAAGGTTTCCTTATTTGAAATTATAAAAAAAATAAGAGTGTGGTTTTGACCACACGACTGAAGTAAATACTTCTTTAGCTCCATCTATATATATGTTTATATGTATAAAATATATACATATATTAATTTTCTACAAATATTTATTTAAATTTATTATCATTCACCTCGCCCGATCAAGCCGTGCGCATCGACGTCCGCTCCCCCCGCATTTGGCGCGTCACTGGTATTTCAAAATACTGACTGAAATATTTCATGCACTGGCTATGAGAGGAAGAGAGAATGAAAATGTGCGCGCGCACTGCTCTCTCTTGCTTCTACAATGTGATACAGCCCGTTCGCCTCGCAACGCATTTCACTTTTCGTAACGCTGTAATTTCCGTAACGCATTCGCCAGTTTACCCATCAAGTCACGTTTCGTAAAATATCTATGGTTTATAATTTAGTAGATGGGTATTTAATTAACCAAACATAAATCTTGTGGTTTAATAAGAAAATAAGGTTTTTATTTTTTAAAGGACAAAATTAAAGACATACCTTTTTGGACGCGAGGTTTTCTGTTGACAGAACTACCAATAATATAATATTCGTATACACAGAACACAGTACATATGGCTCTTCAGATCGATAATATTAACAGAATGATTTCACTTTTCCATCGAATATTTTTGTAGTATTATAGACCAATTAGGAAAATATATTTTCTCATGAATATTCTCTTAAACTTTGGTGAAAAAGCCAGGTATAATAGTGAGAAATTTACAACGAAAAATAAACGAAAGCTTTTTATCACGGCAATCTGTCAAGTTTCATTGCGGTTTTATTTATTTAAAATGGGAGTTCTAATCTAGGTTTTCAACTAATTTTTTAACAGATAATTTCACATTAACTCCACGCAGGAAACAAAAGTGACATCTTTGGGGATGCTGTGTGGTTAATACAAAAATTCATGACATCATAAATTTAAGTAATAAAAAAGTAACTTCAAAATTCAATAAGTGTATAGCGTTCAGGAATTGGATTGGGATTCGGTCTTCAAACTAATCCTTATATTGTAAATAATACGATACTGGTTCGTTATACGAGAAATTCGTTTATTGAATACAAATGGTTACAAAGTAAACATCCAGCCTAGTTGGCGGTAAGATTTTATTAATGAGTAGCCAGAGCACCCTCGATCAAGCGCTGCCTTGAAATGACCCACTTCGGGTCACAACTCCGTCAATGTTCGGGACGTTGCTCGGCGGTAGAGCCCGCCAATCCATCATAGAGACGAGCAGTGTTGCAAACACCATAATAAGTAATAAAATATATAAAGTTGGTAACGAGTTGATATTGTTTGTTTTTGCGTTTTTCTATTTTATATTATGAAATTTTAGTCGTTTTATTTTTTTTGTCTTTTATCCATCTTTTATTTTTGTATCTGATTTTTTTTTTTGGGACTGTTAAATGCTTTTTTGCCTGGTATTTATGGTGTAAACTCTTGATAGACCCATGTTGTAGGATCTTATTAATATTATAAATGCGAAAGTTTGTATGGATGTATGTATGTTTGTTACTCTTTCACGCAAAATTTACTGAATGGATTTGAATGAAACTTTACAATAATATAGTTCATACATCAGAATAACATATAGGCTATAATTTATAAAGCTAGCTATTATTGTTTAATAGAAAATGTCAACATTTTAGAATTACATTTTTCAAAACAATGATTGTTAAATCAAAATTCAATTTTTGAAAACATTTACATTAGTGCATTTATTTAAAGTACTCGCTTTATACTTTGAATCGAATCAAGAATTATAGATATTTTAAATAAATAGGTTAAGAATATGGTATAATCGTAGATGGGACCTTGGAAAAGAAAATAGATTACTCGAAGTACTAATCCTATGCAGAAGAAGTCGCGGGCAGAAGCTTGTATTAAATATAATATCTCGAATCAGCGATGAGAACTCCATTCCAGGAGCGGCTTACTCATCACTTCAATCAGCGCATGAAGAAGCTTTTGACTGCGACGAACCAGTCACCAACTTTACTTTTATGCCGTCACAATGTTTACTCCTCCCAACCACCCCTTAACTACTACTCAACTATCACCCCGCGACCACCCGACCCACCCTTTACCGCTTCTGTCGCCTGTCTACTGTTGCCGCACTAATGTTAATGTGGCAAATATTTACCGAGTGCGACAAGTGAGGTAATATTATTTGCTGATTTATTATTGTGATTTTCTGAGTGGTTGCTGAATTATTAACTAGCTTCGGTGAAATATAGGTATTTTTAAAAGTGTTCCTTTAAGGGCCGGTAGTACCCACTCAAAAAGAAGAAGACGGAGAGATACGACAATACGTAAAAAAGCGCACTAATAATAAAAAACATAAAATTCAAGCGAAAACTGGGAAATTGTTAATAAAACACGACTCGTTTACAATAGAGAAAAAAAAATTCTTCAAACCGTCAGTAGCTTTATTTTTGTTTTTGGTTTTTTATGTTTATTGTTTGTTTGTTTTTTTGTTATTTTTATTGTTTATTACAACTCCTTCTTCAGCGTAGTGAGGTGGTATATACCAAAAAAAATAATATTTATATATATTGTAATATTATCTTGGTTAATAAATACTTTTAAAAATATATTATATTAGGTCCTTACATATGACATTGGCATTTTGTACGGGAGGAACATAAAGTCGGTTGTTTTAAATATAATGTATTTATTTAATCAAAGTACGTACCATTGCTATCTATGCATTTTTGCCATCCCATAGGTAGTTCATAGATCCCTTTACTAAACAAACCATTCGGACGGGAATCAATAAAATCTTTGAAGGCGGTTTGGACTGCCCCATCAGAGTTGAATTTTTTCCCTTGAAAGAAGTTATCCAAATTTCGAAAAAAATGGAAATCTGTTGGGACAAGGTGCGGAGAGTACGGTGGATGTCTTAGACATTCCAATTGAAGCTCCTCTAATTTGGTAGCCGGCTGTTGTGCAGTGTGTGGTCTAGCGTTATCATGAAGCAGCAGTGGCCTAGAGCGATTAACCAACCTCGGTTGTTTAGCAGCTAGCTTTTCCATCATGGTTTGCAGTTGCTGACAATAGACATCTGCCGTAATCGTCTGGCAAGATTTAAGAAAGCTGTAGTGAACGACACCAGCACTAGTCCACCAAACGCTCACAAGTAACTTTTTTGGAGTCAATTTTCGCTTGGGGCATGGTTTGGCTGGTTCGGCAGGGTTCAGCCATTGCGATGAGCGCTTCCGATTATCTTACAGGATCCACTTTTCATCACAGGTAATGATTCGATTTAAAATCCTTTCATTATTGTGCCGGTTGAGTAATGCTTTACTTCCTTCTAGCACAACTATGTAAAAGCTGCATTTAAAATATAAGATTTAAACATCTTTTTGATAACTTTTTAAGCCAGGATCTAGTTTGTTAATGCAACATGTCTCAGTAAGACAAGAGATCCTGGATTCGATTCCCAGTTGCCACCGTTACCTTTTTTATATTTATCTGTCTTTGTTCTAATTCATGTTTCGTTTAGATCTATTAGTAATATCTTTTTTAAATAAAATAAATAAATTCATCAAACACAACAAATTTATTTTGTGGCACCGTTCTAAGTAAAGATGAAAAAAACTTAGTTTTAAACACTTTCATTTTTCAAAAATTAACATATTTTGTAAGCAATACTTACTTCATCGGGTTTTTTTAACTAAGTCGTGTACATCTGCCCTAATGATGGACGCTGTAATGCTGTCCGAAACGTTAGCTAACTAAGAAGGAAGACACAAAGCATAATTAATACCGCCAAAATTGTAGTGGCTTGGATATACAAATACATGTAGTTTCAGTTACTGTTAATAGATGTCGTTAGGTTAGAGTTTCCGTCATATTAGACATATGTCCGCTGAAGTAGTAGTAGTTGGAGCAGTACATCCGTGTCGTAAACGCGGAGGTTGCCGAGGTTTACCGAAGGTCCAGTATAGCGTGCCGGCCGGCTGCCGGAGGAAAGCCACAGACCTCAAATGTCTGAATGTGAATAGTATAGACATTACAAAAATATGTTACAATAAAAATGGACATTTACCGACCGTTTTACTTTTGTCTCGATGAAAGAAGTTTAATTCAAAAGCAAGCAATAAAGCAAGTAGAAATGTGATCAAATTTTTTGGCATAATATTTAATTTTTTTAAATTTATTTATTGTTGTAAATAGTGTTAACAATTATTACATTAATGATATTGTCGTTGGGATGTGCACAGATTGTTCAACTAAAATTCAAATAAAATTGTTCACAGCATAAGTAATCAAGTTTTACTTGTTATAGATTCTAGTAGTGAAAAAACAGAAATAATATGGTAATAATTAAATTTAGAACACGAGATATAAAACAAAGTAAGTGTACATTATAAGAAAGAAGGATAAAACATAACAATAAAATATTAATAAAACAATTATATAACTGTTCCACATGACATTATGGTAGAAGATTGTTAATTTGGTTTTTAAAGTATGCGAGGTTGTTTGCAAAGATACGGTCAAATTCAGTAGTATTATACAGACGACACATTCGTGACAGTGGATTGAATTGCACAATATTGTCATAAAATTATTATGTATTATCAATGTGGATGAGTGTTTCAGGCTAATAATTGTTACCCTTTGTGCTATGCATAAAAATCTTGTCTTTAACATGAGTTTATCAATTAAAAAAATAATGTATAATTTTCTTTTATTTAATAAATCGAAAGCCAAAATTTCATCTGAAGTCATAAGATTTGTAAGTGGGTACTCGAATACCTACCTACTTAATGAACTGTGAGCACTGCCCAGCAGGGCGTGAAATACAAATAAATAAATAAATAAATGAATAAATAAATAAATAAATAAATAAATAAATAAATAAGTAAATAAATAAATAAATAAATGAATAATTAAATAAATAAATAAAAAAAAAAATCAATAAATAAATAAAATTAAAAAAAATAATAATAATAATAATATTAAAAAAAAAAAAAAAAAAAAAAAAAAAATAATAATAATTAAATAAATAAATAAATAAATCAATAAATAAATATATAAATAAATAAATAAATAAAATATTTTAAAATGGAACATATTATGACCCCTTAAATTACATCTATTGGGAACTTTAATATGATATAATTTTCAAAAGCAAAACCTACAACTTTTTTACCCTGAAGGAAGCATGGTATTGTTTTAGACCGGTTGCTTTGAATCTTTTCCTGAAAATTTGTTGAATACGCTGATTTATTTTTTAAATAATATCCCACTCTAAAGTGACTTAAAATGATTGTAATAAAATTTCGCTGAGACATTTTTCTAAATTCTGGCTTTATTAAAATTCACTGCTAATAATTAATATCCATCAAGTGTTCCCATTTGGAGTATTTTTGTTTGTCATTTAGTATCACTTCACAGCTGTCTTAGGTCCGCTGGGATGGCAGTCACTCTGCAGTACCAATTCTCCTTCCCAGTACCTTGTTGACAAATGAAGGGAGTTTCAGGAAAAATGATCTGTCAGCCGCCTTTCAGCCATGGGACGATCAAGTGGAAAAGGAGCCTCCTTTTAAGGCTTTCAAGGAGCACTGTAACCTAAGAAATGAATCAGACAAGATGTTCAACCTCCCATCTCTCACAGTCTGAACTGCACTCATTTATTTCATTTTTATCCATATGATTAAAATATCAAATAACAGTTCTGTAAACAGTAGACCACGTTGATTATTTTTAATTGATAAACTAATGTTTAAGACAAGATTTTTTATGCAAAGCACAAAGGGTTACAATTATTATAAGCAATAATTATTAGCCTGAAACACTCATCCATATTGAAAAAACCTCCCGAGAAAAGATACATGTCGCCGACAGGACTCGAACCCGCATCCCTTCGATTGCCCGAGTCCCGTCGGCGACATGTATCTTTTCTCGGGAGTTTTTTTTTTTAATATGGATGAGTGTTTCAGGCTAATAATAATTGCTTATAATAATAGCAGACCATGTGACCAAAAAAGTAACTAACTAACCATCATGCCGTTTCCCCGCAGGTGTCGGCAGAGAGGACGGAGCGCCAAACTACTCACACTTATAACACACTCTTAGCCTCATTCACATCCGTACATCATCTCATACACACTCTTATATTATTATTCTAACTTTTGATATTGGCCGACTCAAGAATCTGATTTACTGTGCTATGTCTTCCCCGACTTCTTTTAACATTTACATTTGCATCACAAATTCTGCTGACACTTATTTCTCCGTTCATTTGCTCTATATGCCCACACCATTTGTGGTCATTTCTTACATTTTCCCGTCAATAAACATTAAAACCCTGTTAATTTGTTCGTAAGAACTTCAGTCCTGTTTTTAACCGTTTTACGAATAAAATGATCGTATTTTAGAATAACATTTTTCTCCGTGTTCCCTTCCACCATCTCCGCCTTCCCTACTCCCGCTTCTCCCATCCCGTGAATCACCCCTTCCCACGTTCCACTTCTACCATCCCCTCCCAAATTCTCTTCCCCTGTATGAAATATACACACATCTGACAGCTGTTCTTGTAAGAAACATAGATTATGCAAACTTGCATCCTGCTATCCCTTACCGCTACTGTTTCTCCTTTGCAATCCCTCCCTCTGCCTCTCCCTTGTCCGTCACCCCTCCATCGCCCCTTCACTGGGTATTCCCGTTCCCGCCTCCGGTTCCACGTTCTTCATCCACCATCCCCGCCATTTCTGTTTTATAGTTATACGAAAATGTCTATGGTAAACTTTTAAATGCAAAAGAAAAAGCTTTGTGCTGTCTAATTTTTAAACACGAACTAATTTTTAAACACAGATCTTTCTATGTTTATAAACTCTACAATAGCGACACCAATGGTTACATTGTAGCGAGGTACTGAAAAGCCATTTAGTTTTTATATGTATGTACACTGGTAATGTCACTCGGTTGGCAACACTGTCACAGGTAAAACACTAATTCATATCAGAAACGCAATTCATTCTCGTCTCAAATCTCCTGGCTGTCACCTGCTATTAACTACATTCCTCTCACACTTTCTGGACATAATTAATTGTCACTCCATTGTGTTTTCTACAATATAAATAAAGTGAATGATGCGTGTTTTGTGTAGTTTTTTAAACGAAGGACCTTGAAATGTGTATTTTTTAATGTGTTTGAACCACTGCACAAGTAGAAGGTAAGCACATAAGGAAAAGGAGAGAATTACTCACTGCGGGACTTGTACTTTCTTCATTTGGCCGGTTTTAACTTTGCACTGTATTAATATTTCAATAATATTTCTTCTTAGAGCGGTGGGTATCTAAAGAGCGGTGCGGATGCGAAAATTAAATGCAGAGATGTTCGCAGGAAGATGGTCGATTATTGACTGATTGTGGGTAATGGGAAAAAGTGACAGGTTTAAAGGGAAGGGTAGGAAGGAAATATGACAATACTAGCTACAAGTACAGCAGTTCATGTATGTGTATAGGTTTGTATAGATGTATGTATGTAAGTGTAGCTGTGTAAATGCCCAACCAGTGAATATATTTTAAATTATTGCATCTTCTCATTTAACTCACGTGACATTTATAGGACCTGTTAATTAGGTAAGATTAACACACACACACATAAACTAGTTATCGATTTCAACCTAATTTAATTTTTAATGTAATTTAATTTTTTCTTAAAAGACAACCAACCTAATGCATTTGATATCAATGCCCGATACCCTTCTTCTGTACAAAGACTCCCCCAATAAATCTTCACTCTCTTATACCAACACTTTATTCAGGGGTGTTTAGAGCTTATCGAGTGAATGAAAAGTGAAGGTACGATAAATATTGTTCAATAGGTGACGTGCGATGCAAGGGAACACATCCACCGGTAAATGGTAAATGTAATGCTTTCCCTTGCATCTTTCTTGTTTTTAATATTTCCCCAGACTTACCTGACTCCTTTTAGCACAGTCGATCGATAACATATCGCAAAAAAAAATATATATATTTATTTTTTAACTTAATGAGTTAAAACGCAAATTGTAATATTTTAATTAATGAAGATAATATTAGCGAAACTCAATCGAAAATCTGAAACTGAAAAATCAAAAAAATATCGGGTCACATCTGAGCTGATGTGTCCCTATCCGATTCGGTCATATTTAACTGTATCATTATACTTCGACTGAGAACTACCAACAGTATCTTCATTTTTTAAACACATATTTTTTTATTTTTTTTATTTCTATATAATATTACAGTGTTCACATAAAGTTATAAATATTTAGACATAATAATATAATTTATGAACTTTTTGTTATATTGTGTGTAAGGAAGGTTAGTGAATGTGAAACTGTGGTTGGGTAATGTTGTGTAACACTTCCCCAAGCTAGTATTCCATATGTGGCAATGGATTGAAAAAGTGCAAAATATATTGAACTGAGTATTTTTTGTGGGAAAATGTTTTTAATGGACTTCATTGGGTACATGACTCTATTGGCTGCTATCTTTATATATTTAGACCAGTGCTCACGTACGCAGCTGAGACGTGGGTACCTACTAAGAGAAATGAGCAAGCACTGGACATTTTTGAAAAAAAAATTTTAAGGCGTATCTTTGGATCGATTCTAGAAAATGGATTTTGGCGTAGACGTTACAACGAAGAGCTCTACACTCTGTTTAAGGAACCAAAAGCGACACAATTTATAAAGTTGGGAAGACTTTGGTGGCTGGGTCATGCGGAAAGAATGACAGAGCATCAAGCACCAAAGTTCCTGCTAAAATCTAGACCTGTAGGGCGAAGGAGCCTGGGAAGACCAACATTAAGATGGAACGACAATGTCCTCAAATACCTACATACCTTCGAGCTTCCAAACTGGAGAGAACTAGTACAAAACAGAGATGAGTGGAGGAAGACTCTCGAGGAGGCCAAGACCCACCAAGGATTGTAGAGCCAATTATGATGATGATGATCTTTATATATGATTGCAATATTCCACTCGATTTAAATGCCATTTAGATAGAGTCTTGGATAATGTATCCATTTTTATTTTTATAAGTGACATCTAGTGACTTTTCTGCAAGTCTAGGATGAATATTTATTTTCCCAGATGTGACCCGAATTGTTCAGATTTTTCTGTTTCGCTAATATTGTCTTCATTAATTAAAATAAATAACAGTTCACAACGACTTAGTGTTTTTAATATTTTCAACGTAAACTGTAGTTTATACGTTTGCGATCTGCAGTTGTCCTAGAGAACGATGAGAAGTTACCGAAAGTTATCGATACAATCCTAATCTATCGACCGTGCTGTCTTGAAGGGCAAGGTCCAAAGCTGCCTGTAATACAATGTATATAAAACATTTATTTAAAGATATTTAAATCTGTTTCAGTAATTTGCTGTGTTTGTTTTGAATCTTTATTTAGATGTACGCAATTTTTTTCATATTAGAAAGGAAAATATAAGAAATACACTTTAAAAGATAGGTACCTACAGTACCATTTTTTTAAATTACATCTAAGAAAATAGAATTGTGCACGGCGCAATATTTTTTAATTTTCTACGTGAATATAACTATTTACAAGCTTTTTTGTGAGCTATGGAGCATTGGAAAATACACTCATCTAACAGAAAATAAACTAAGCCACAAAATGTTATATTTTTCCAAGTTTTCATTTGCCGTATGTGAAAAAAAAAACATGATGTGACATCACGTATCCAAGAGATTTTAACTTGCGATTCTTGAGTACTTTTTGGAGTAAAAAAAGAAGTAAATGTCATTTTGGTGTCCGACTATTTTTTTTTCAAACTATTAAAAAAAAAAAATTACAATCACACGTCACCACTGATCATACTCCTATGGGAAAGGTAATAAGTGAACTGTTAGCGTGCTGCTGGAACGAGACTGAATTCTAGCGCCACCTGCTAGACTACTCATGTACATATGAAATTACGTATACCAACAAATTATTCTTACATGTTCCCACCAATAAAAATTGAAACCCTGTTAATTTGTTCGTAAGAATTTCAGTCCCGTTTTTAACCGTTTTTACGAATAAAATGATCGTATTTTAAAATAACATTTTTCTCCGTGCGACGAGTGACGGAAAAATATTTTTATCGCTTTAATTTTTTTTTTTTAAATATCAGCAAAAGGCAAAATGACATTTACATTTTTTACATAAAATACGCTCAGGATACATAATTAAAAATACTGGATGAAGTCGGAAAGTAGGTAGTTCGTGAAATTATAAATCAATTCGTTATTTCAATTAAATTATCACTTTAAACCACAAAATCCTCTCTCTCATCACTGGTACTGTATCTCTGTCCTTTTTGTTTTATATTCACATGTTACTCTCAATCTATTTTTTATTGAGAAAGAACCGTTGACAGGCGGAGGAAGGACGAGTAGCGAGAATAGAGCGATGCCTGCTCTGTTTGTTCAAGGACTATTAAAACTTTAAATTGGCAGCATCGGATACATTGCGGTCTAAGGAACTCTATATTGTTTGATGTCCGTGGTCGAGTGGTAACAACACTTGACTCCCAATCGGAAGGTTGCGGGTTCGAACCCGGCGTGCGCAATTAAATTTTATTTGATTAATTTGTGTTATTTCACAATTAATTAATAAAAATAATATATACTACATTTGCGGCACGTTCCAGAGTGGAAGATACTGTCAGTATCGCCCTGGTGTAAGACCACCATTCAGAATTCAGACGTTGCTTAATAATGGCTTTAGCCGTGTTTAGTGACTAGATCTGAATAGCCAGGTACTTTCCTACCCTCCTCTTCCCCATCTCCTTCCCTTCCCCACTTTCCTTCAGCCTCACAACATACCCCAATTGGGGATGCCATAGTCTCACTGGCTCCAGACGGGAGCAGTTGGGACTCTTGTGAGGTATTCTCTATAAAAAAAAATAAAAAAAAATACAATATTCAAAGGATTCAGAGTGCAATATTATGCTGAATTGTCCGAACGACCATTTCAGTTTTTGTTCAATCTCCATTTTAAAATTATAAATAAACTATCGAAAACGATATTTAATCACAATAAAATATATAAATTTGTTTTAGACCACTTTAAATTTTAATTACACCCCACCGGTTTCGGAAGAACCCTTCCTTCGTCAGGAGAAAATTAAAACTAACCTGTGATACAAAATATTGATAGATATATACCATACATTTAGATGCTGGAGTGGGAGGTTAATGGGGGAGGGGGGGGGGGGTAATTGCGGGAATTCCAGCAATAACAGAGCGATTTATTGGAAATATATCTAGAATAGGACTAAACGATAAATTAATTTGGTTATTCATTATACTAGCGTTATTATTTAGAGATTTTTTAATTTCAAGTGCTTCCAAGTTATCTAATTTTTTGATTTTATTATTGCGGTGAAGAATTTTAACCCCTGTGTCCTTATTAAAAGTATGATTGGTGGAAATAAGATGATTGGCAAACTCCGAATAATTAATCACTTTACTAAGAATTATTTACACTAATGAGACCACTTTTACGGAAATAGCTTCATATTAAACACTTATCATAGTGTTTAATTTAAATAACGAAAGAAAACCCCCTCCAACTAAGTCAACTAAGCACGGTAACGTATTGTCAATATTTGGAGCATTAATGGATAATTATCGCTGGTTGAAAATGATACCCTGTGGCGGAGCTAGAAATATAAAATTCAATGTAAAATGTAAGTATTTTGATATTTTGGGATGTAATTTAATAATCGACCTCTGTTCCTGCGGGTTCGGACCCAACGTGCACACATACTAACTAATTAACTAACTAACCATCATGCCGTTTCTCTGCAGGGGTAGGTAGAGTGGACGGACCGCCATATAACTCGGTCATGGCACACATTATATTGACGTTAATACATTGACTTATACACAAACGTATGTAACTCTACAAGGGTTCTGCTTAGTTTCATCCCCGTAACCGCAGGAGTTCCCCAAGGATCTCACTTTGGCTCCCTCTTATTTAATATTTTTACGAATGACGTTTACTAAAACTATCCGTAACTCTCAGCTGTACCTATATGCGGATGACAAAAAGATTGTCAAAATCATTAAGTCTTAGATGGATTATATAGAGCTCCAGAATGACCTGGACTTTCTGGTTAATGTATATTGTCTAGAAATCACCTTGCGGGTAAAAGTAGTATCGTGTCTTATTCTTGAAAGAAATACCCAATATTATATCCCTACATAATTAAGAACAATATTTTTAGCAGAGTAAATGTCATAAGAGATCTTGGAGTTCTATTACTCAGTAAGCTTCTTTTTCAATCTCACGTCGAGCATATCATATATTTTCTTCATATATACTTACACTCCTTTTTTTGTTCAAGGGTCCCTTTCTTAATCTTACGCAAACAACAAGATCTCAGGGTCAAAAACATATCTTATAACTTATAAGTTACTAACTACAAATTCAAAATTTGGGCAAAACGTTTCTTATATTATGGTACTAAACTCTACAATAAAAATCACAGAATCATTGAAAAACCATAACATTATAAACATTTAAATCTCAAATTAAAAGCTAGATTCAAAACATATCAAGATCAGAAATAGAAAATATACTGACACCAAATACAGACTGAGGCCGAAACCACCCAATTGCACTAAAAACAATACTTCATTGATTTTCAATCGGAAAAAACACCACGTAATATATTAAGTCAAATTATTATTAAATTTTAACATGTAAATTAAATACTCCGTACAGGAGGTGGAAGTGAAGATATCACGGTCTCTATTAATTATTAAAATCGAGATCAAACAAAAGCCTTATTTACTTCATAATTCCACCCTTTTTGGTTTCCATCTTCCATCTTCGTCACTTCAACTTGAAGAACAGTAATCTAGAATTTTAGTTGTTTATGTTGTCAAGATGAAGTCGGGCAGAAATCAAGTAGGAGTCAAGTCAGAGTCAAGTCGGCGTCAAGTTATTTCTAAGTGACTTTCGGTCCGCTCTCACTCGCTAGGCCTGCCCTAATGAGCAGTCATTGCATTCATGTTTCACTTTATATAATCAGGAATTTTCACTTCATTTGCAAATGGTATTCTTCGCGGATATTCCAGAAAATTACAGTGAGAGGTAGATTTTTTAATACTTTTTATCAAAAAGTTGAATTCTTGGATGTGGGTATGCTTGTTCTTGTCGAAATTGTGTTGGTAATAATGCCAAAGTTTTGAATAGAAAACATCTAATTGGATCGTTGAAACCAAAATAATAACAAGTTTGCGAGTTGAAAACTACGCGAAAGAATAAAGAAAACTAATTTTTAAGATAATGTACATATATAACATATGAAATACCTTTGCTATTTCATCCTTAAATACAATTAAGTTAAGTTTGCCAGTTAAGTAAATTGCATATGTAGATCGTCTAGTGTCTAGTCGGTTAGTTAGACATCTAGATTCTAGATGTCTCACGTAGAAAAAAAATTATGTATTTATCCAAGATATAATCTCGATTACAATTAAATTGGGGTAGAATCTAGCAATGTGGTGCAAACATCGTTATTGCTTGTGTGAATTTTCTATAAAATCAGTTAAATTTTTAAATTCCGGGTTCGTTGAACCAGAGTTACAATCACAGACGCACAACCGGAAAAGCATTTTCATGAATGATTTATTGACTGAAAGTAGCACAGTCCTGTTTAAATTCAACCGTTTTGCATTTCGTAAAATTGTTGGTCATTTTCCATGTTTAGACTCACTCATTGAAGTAAGACTTGTTTAGGGGCATATTAACTCAATTTTTTTTGTACGAAAGTAACATTCGATTTATATTTCATCATGTTAACGTCGTTGGTATGGCATTAATGAGTCTAGCAACGAATAACAAAACGTCAAAGCAAACTCAAATGTCAGAAATCAGCCGTTTATTTTTGTTTACTAATGTATAAGGTAAATTCAACAGATTTTTGATATGTTTTGTTTATTATTATATGAATTAACTAAAGATTTTAGTTGAAGTTTAAACAAGATATGTGAATCATTTTTATTATTTTTTTTAATTCATTACCAGAAAAAATTAGAAACATGAATACTTAATAAAAGAATTAAACGCACCTTAAAAATTATACTGCAAACTTTAACTGAATCATGTCAAATAAAAACAATATAATAACTTTTCTTTCCTCACACACAAATACATCAAACACATGTATTATGAAATTAATTAATGGATAAAATTTATTTGTAATTTATGTCTCTTTTTTGAACTAATAAAAAAATAGAAATTTATGTAAAAATGTACCCTCTATCTGGTACAATACTTAGATTACTCATAAATACCACCAAATCTTACTAATATTATAAACGTGAAAGTTTGTATGGATGTATGTATGTTTGTTCCTCTTTAAATCGAAATTTAATGAATGGATTTTAATGAAACATTACAATAATATAGCTCATACATCAGAATAACATATAGGCTATAATTTATGAAGCTAGCTATTTATTTTCAATATATTGAAAATAATAATTATAGTTTAATAGAAATCGTCAAAATTTGAGAATGACATTTTGCAAAACAATGATTATTAAATCAAACTATTAAATCATAATTTTAGAAAATATTTAATTAACTATAATTATTATTTAATTAACTATAATTATTTAATGGATTTTAATGAAACTTTACAATAATATAGCTCATACATCAGAATAACATATAGGCTATAATTTATGAAGCTAGCTATTTATTTTCAATATATTGAAAATAATAATTATAGTTTAACAGAAAACGTCAAAATTTGAGAATGACATTTTGCAAAACAATGATTATTAAATCAAATTATTAAATCATAATTTTGGAAAATATTTAAATTAATGAATTTATTTGAAGTACTCGCCTAATACTTTGAATCAAATCAAGAATTATACATATTTTAAATAAATAGGTTAAGAATTTTGGTATAAACGTAGATGGGACCTAGGAAAAGAAAATAGATTACTCGAAGTACTAATCCTACGCCGACGAAGTCGCGGACAGAAGCTTGTCAATTATAATGGACAAAAACTTTTAGTGAATTAAACGAAAAATTGATGTTTTCTGGGACACTAGTAGTGTTTAATACTAATGTACCGGACCAGTTTTATTTTATTGCGTATTTAATATGTAAATCACAGATGCGTGTAAATAAAATTTGATTTATAGTGAGCATTCGAATTTCGCTTTTATCATTATCTCCAAACTTAGTAATTGCAGATGTCTGACTAATGAACTCGGCGATCCATATTCGGAACTTTAATATGAATATTGCCCAGATAAGTGATTTCAACCTTATCATGAATAATTTTGTGTTTACATATTCATTCAGATATTAATATGTGTCACACGTATTCGTACACATATTAATATGGGTAAGTCAGCAAATTGTCGCAAAGTTTTTGAGTCGTTCCTCGTAAGATTGGACTAATAAAAATTATCAACATAATTCTAAAAACGTCAAGTCGGAAAACATCGAGGCAAATCGAACCGCTTCTATCCCGTAACAAAGAGGCAATCGCAGGCCGTCTTGCGTCCCCTCGCCCCCTAGTAAACAGAGCCTGGCCCTTCCACGGGGGTTTGTCGTTACCCCAACGGGCGCTAGGCACTAGGTAGTCACCGCTACTCGGATCATGCTACAGGGAAAAGGTGTGTCTATGGGCCCTAGCCTGCGACTTTAGCGACGCTTTATTTGCCGTGTAAAAAGTTAGGGGGCAATCGCACAGCGCGGTATGTCACATTTAAATGGAAAAAAAAGAAAATAACTTAGGTTAGGTATTAGGTAAATATAAGGTAAGGTTAGGTTAGGTTGGAAAAAATCTCCCTCTCTGATTCCCTAATGTGTTTGATATGTGAATAATGTTCAATAAAGGAGGCGGGGATGGGTACCGCCGTCCCGGGATCTTTTATTGGATAACCCCTGCCATTGGTCACCGCAAGAGGATTGCCACCTTCGGTGATTTAGCACGAGTACCCGGGTTCATGGGGTGAGGTTTGTCTATGTCTTGGCGGCGATTGCATTTGCCTACTTATTGCGTAGCGAGCCGGACCGGAAGAGACTGGTTGAGGGAGACCTAACCCAGTCCTTCCTTCCGGACTTTATCAACCCATTGTCTTGCAGTGGGAGATGGATTCATACGTCCATCTCTCCTGGACACACCGACTCCCAGACTCGGACCCACCCCACAAATTTGTACCTGTTTCCTTTCCCTAAAAATTTCCACACAGCTTCCCTAAACATGACATAAGCCCTGAACAACGTTTTTTCCTCATTTCCTTCTATGTGGGGATTATGTAAAATTTAAAAATAATTATAATATATTATTGTAGAATCAATCACTTTGTGGTGTTAATAATTATATTTATTTAAAAATAGATGTAGCAGTGGTGATTACAGTCAGAAATCCTTAATAATGTACCTGCATGATTTATTTGGAAAAAATACAAACGCCTTAAATTTTAAGTGAACATTAGCTTAAATATTATAAAAAATAATAAAAATATATACATTTGTTATAGACCACTTTAATTTGAACCCATCCGAACCCAGACGACCGTCCGTGGCGGAGTGGTAAGACACTTGACTCCCAATCGGAAGGTTGCGGGTTCGAACCCGGCGTGCGCAAATAAATTACAATTAATTAATAAAAATAATATATATTACATTTGCGGCACGTTCCAGAGTGGAAGATACTCTCAGTATCGCCCTGGTGTAAGACCACCATTCAGAATTGAAACGTTGCTTAATAATGGCTTTAGCCGTGTTTAGTGACTAGATCTGAATAGACAGGTACTTTCCCACCTTCCTCTTCCCCATCTCCTTCCCTTCCCCACATACCTTCAGCCTCACAACATACTCCAATTGGGGATGCCATAGTCTCACTGGCTCCAGAAGGGAGCAGTTGGGACTCTTGTGAAGTTTCTCTATAAAAAAAAAAATAAAATAAAATAAAATAAAAAAAAATTTAAAAAAAAATCCTTTGTCACGAGTAAATTAAAACGTTCTCCTGAAGACGGAAGGTTTTTTCGAAACGGGTAAAGTTTGATTTAAATTAGAATAATATATAATAATTTATTTATTTTTATCGTAAATTATTATAAAAAGTTAATGCTATTTGCAAATAATATGCTTAAATATTAGTTACCTATATAATGCGGCGTTGTGTGTTAAGACCCATTGACCAGAGGCTTAGAATTATAGTTGCAAAATGCTTGCAACTGTACAGGGAGGTTCCAATGAGAAAGATCGATTATTCCCCGTATCAATTTTTTTAAACTAAAAATTTAATATTGCTTTATTTCATTCAAAGCTTGCTTAAATATATACCTACATTCAAATGAGCAATAAAAACACTCAAAACGCACGATCATAAATTTTTAAATATCGTGTACTTCTTGAAAGTATTTTTTGATCATAAGTGTTTATGATTTTTCAATAATGTCTAAGCAAAATAAGTGTGCAAAAAGAACTGAAATATTTTAGTTTGTAAGACTAAATAAATAGAAAAACTGAGATATTTTCATCACAAAACACGTTCTCGGATTTATTTTTTAATGATTTTTATTTAACTAAAATTAAAATTCTGAAAAATGTGTTTACTAGATTATGTATTGATTTATTTTGATATATGATTATATGATTTGAAATTTGGGTTTTATAATACAATAATTCGTTTGAAAATTGAACAAATCTGCCAACGACCAACCGGTATAACCTCAGTATATTAAAAATAAAATAATTTTTTCAAAATTTTCAAAATGCGTTTACAAGAATTTGTAACACATATGGTGAAAATTGATAAATTGGGGAGATTTATCCAGTAAGGAACTAGAAATGCTAACAAAGAAAAAATGAGTTATTATTTTAGTTTAAAAAAGATTTCTAGACAAAATACTACTTTTGTAACCGGATTCATCTGAAATGTTGACTTTTTTTGCATTATACCTTTTTGATTATTTTATGTAATGGCATTGTGAGCTAAATTTGGCTAACAAAATACAGACTTTCAAAGTTGTTCATATTTATTTATTTAAATTTCACGCGAAGGGGGGCTTTTACATGTTATTTTATTCCCCAAAACATCTAAATTAGAATAAAAATATTAAAACAAATCAAAAGCAAAAACAAATCAATATTGACTGATTTAGTCAAACAGATTATCTGCCAAATTTTTAAGATGATTGCTGTTAGAATAGTTATCGTGGTGTGATGTAGGAAAATAACTTGAAAAGGTAATTTTTGAGTTACATGGTGTAATTCTAAGTAGACAATTTCTTTCGTGAATGTTAATGTTCAAATTTATGTTTGAGATATTCTCTGTTAGTCTAAAAGATAGAAAATGAGTTTCGTCAACATATAGCGACAATAGGTTTTTGGAAAACCATAGCTTTCCTTTATTTATTGCATTATTAGCCGATATTTCAGCATCTTTCCAAGAATTTTAATTCAATAGTCATCACTGTATCATCTGCTCAAGATATAATATTTCCAATGATTGGAAGTTCAAAAATTTCATTATCATATAATATAAAGAATTAAGGGCCTACAACAGTTACATGGGGAATACCATATATCACTATGATTCATAAATTGTTTTCAATTTATTTTTAGAACATACAACGGTCTGCGGGCTAACGTTGGCCGGCGCCTAGACGCTCCCGTTCGAATTACGGCGCGCCGCGACGCTCAGAATTGGCGTCGTTTTTCCGCAATGATGTTTTTTAATGCTCCGATGTAACCAGCGTGGTAGATGCTTTTTGCAGTCAGCAAATGAGTTGGGGATAATCCACTAACTAATTGGAGGAAAAATCCAGCACGGATTGGAGAAATACAATTTTTAAACGTACCTAATTCGGTTCTAAGAAAACTCACACCAACCGCGATATTTTTTATGTTGTGGAGTTTGACATTAAATTATTTCACACTTTTTTTACCGTGTTTAAATCTGTGATCAAATAGAATGAACTCATTTCTATCTCAATTAAAAAAAAGATGACAAAATGTTTTGTCAAACCAACAAAACCAAATGTTATGAAAGACTAAAGACGTTTGAAAATAAATGTATTGTAGTAAGAAAAAAAAGTTTTACCGGTTGATTTTTTAAAAGCTAAATATCTTCTCATCCATTTCCTCGGATTCATCTCATCGCCTATTAAGTTTAGAGTATGTTGGGAGGATGAATTCATCAAACACAAAATTCGAATGAATGTGTGTTAGTACTGCGTGACATCTGGTTTGATGAAATCAAATGTGCTTTGAATTAGAGTATCATTTTCAAAAAGGGTACATCTTATATAATTAATACAGAAGAGTAATATAATACTGTATAATTCTTACATGAAAATAATTATATTTTTCTTTTCTACTTTTGAAACGTGTATTTCATTCGTTTAAATTTCTTAGTGTTAATCTTATGAGGGTAAGGGCCTGCGTTTCTTCCATTTCAACAAATATTTATTAACAACGTAACTATCTAGATACTAGACTCACTCAAGTCTACCAAGGTAAATCTCTGATTATCACATTAATTTTGTCATGAGTAAATAAGAAAGCAAAATGAAATCCCGTTAATGTAATACAATATTGGAATTTCGAGGAATTATACATACTTAATACCTATATGAGTATGTATAAACAATATTATGTAAGTCACTTTGTTCACAAAAAAAGAAAAATAATACTGGTCCGATATGGGAACCTTGCGGTATACTACTAGATGCAAAAAACGACATGATGATACCCCAATTAGTTTAACTTATATTATTATTATATTACAAAGAAAAATGAGAATATTGGTTTTTGATAGGCATGGATTACAGGCACAATGTTTATAATATAATTCATTGAAAAATATAAAACATTAATTTCATATAACCCCAAAATTCGGCTATGAAATAATTATTAATCTAGAAAAGTGTTGCTGTAAACTCCCGCTGATCATCAACAAGAATTAGTTGGAGAGACCAAGTTTCCGCGGCGCAGCTTATGAATCCATCCAAATTCCACGAAACTGCAAATTCTTTCGCCCAAATTGCTCTGAGATTACTTTAAGTAATATTGCTGACCACAAAAGCTGTTGAAGGCATTCCTAAAATGCATTTCTGGGGGGTTATATTTGTACACAACGACGAGAACAATTATTATGAAACATTTTCATGTCGTATTAACTTAACCTTTTCCACTCTGACCATTTTTTCTCAGAACCAATTGGCTACTCTGGTTAAAATTTTGAACGGTTTAAGTTAAGTTTTTTATTTAAAAATGAAATTTTCGATACTTTATTTTCGGAGCACCCTATCTGATAATTCGTATGACCATTAAGATGTTTGATAAATTTGGTACATATTTTGCATAAAGTACTTGCTAAATCACACATAAAGTAACTAAAGGATAATACATGTGCTTTTAATGTGTTTTATTTGCATAATTTCTTCTGCTACATAACATTAATTTGTATAATATAGGTGAAATACACAAACAAACGAATGTAAATCCTGGTATTCATTCCTTTCTAATTATCCTGTACCGCAGAGGGGATGACCGGTGTCTACCTGAACTCGTGAACAATTGATTGGCTTAGGTTTTATGGCCAGTAACCGAGAGTAAACGGGATCTTATTTTGCATTGGTGACTTTACTTTAGGTTTCGACCTTCATACAGGAAACAAAAGATAGACCAGCCCACAAGACATGCAATAAATAATAAGTTTCGATAACATTCTACACGGCGTTTACAAGGTGTGCAAAACTGTCTACACATCAATGTCACTTTCTGAGTATTTTTATCACAATAAAATAAGCTGACGATTCGGTCCACTTATTTATTAAATATTTATGTCTTAGATATGAAATTAAACAATTTTTTTTCACTTTGTTCCACTTGTTTATTTACACCAGGACCGGTTTCGTCCTACTACGGACATTTTCAGACTGGTAGTTGAAATTCTTATGCTACGGAATTTATACAAACTTAGGCAGGGGCGCACCCTACAATGGAATTCCACCATGAATTAACAGTTAAAAAACTAGACTCATTTATGTCTTACTTATGTATTGTATTATCACTTACAGTTTTTTAGAGTATGATATTTTTCAAAGCATTCTCCCACATGAATTGCCGGTTTGTTGTCACAACTTTTGCAGTGATGCATTGTTCATTTTCTTTGCCTTCCTTCTCTATCAGAACCACAAACGACGCAATCCCTATACATTTTCTACGCATTAGGCGTTATGACATGATTCAACCGCTGTTCTGGGTCTACCGAATGTCTTCTTTTCTTGTATTTACACCTTCTCTATGATTTCCAACCAGCTAAATAATTAGCCTATCCACAAATTGAAGATTACTCATTGGATTTTCATTGTTTTTTAAATCTTATTTTCCTTGTACAAAATATATGAATTTACAACCGAAACTTCTAAACCCCCTAAAAAAAAGCTGCGCCACCATTGTATGTCGAAAAAAAATCTTGAAGATGAGGATGAGGTTTTATTATCAATAATAACACCATAAAATGCATTGAATACTTTCTCTTTCAAATCTCTCCACTTTTTTCACAATATTTTCTTCATCACTATTATCACCATCTTCGCTGAAATAAGCAAATCTTCTTCTTTTCGGCGGGATAACGTCACTTCCACTATATCTATCACTTGGATTGTTAACGACTTCTTCACTATCACTTACTATCACACTATCATTGTCATTGAAATCAATATTATTAATGCAAAAAGTTCATCATCACTATTATCTATACAATTACATTCGTCATTATAATTGAACTTAGAAGTAAAAATTTCATTATTTTCCATGATGGTTAACTATCTATGCATATTAAAAAATTCTACAGATTACTATTTTTATTATTTTCAAGTACTTAATATCAATATTGGGGCGATAAGAAATGTAATAGTTCCACAAAACGAAAAACTATGGTCACAGGAGGTGGGAGTAGCCTCGGAGAACCGTCATAAATGTAGGACGGACAACTGACTGATCCGAAAATATTGGAATATGACAAATAATCCAAAAGTTAAAAATGATACATCTATGTTTCCAAGAGTATATCTAATTAAGGGTAAATTAAAATGAAGAAATTTTAATTTATCTAACATGTCACGACGTCTCTTTGTACTTCTCGGAAACAACGAATCGAACAATATACCTAGGTAGATAGAAATCGGTGCTTAAACTTATTTCTGCGCCGGGCCAGAACCTCTGGCCCACGGAGCTCCCTACCAAAATTGTTTCGGCCAGAATGTCTGGCCCACAGAGTGGTAAAGGTTAACCCTGGATTAAAAACCGATTTTAATGTATGCTTCTTACAAGCTTCGGACAAGCGTTAAAAAATATTGATATATACTTAATATTATACATAACTAGCTGATACCCGGCATGCGTTGGAATGCCAATTAAATAAATAAATTGTTTCTCTTCCTCTTCCCCTCCCGCGTTCCCCCTGCCACCTTCCGCTCTCCACTTTCTCACTACCTTCTCCCCCCTCGTGCTTTCGGCTTCCACCTTCTTTGCCTTCCCCTCTCTCTCGTCTTCCCTCCCGCAAAGCCCCCTTCCTTAATTCCCCTACAGACCCTCCCGCACACCCATCCCCCCAGACTTCTTTCCCTGCCGCCTAACTCCATAAAATACACCTATTTTTCCAACAACTCGCGTGACCTATTTAATATTATTATGCAAATTTCATAATGCCATAGCTTACCAATATAGATATAGAAGTATTTACGGGCATCTTCACAAAAAAAAAATTTAATTGCAATCGGATGAAATTTTAATCGCAATCGTTTGAATAGTACAGAAAAAAATTAATGACTTCAGAGCTCACTATCCTATACCATCTCGGTTATGTACACATTATATTTCCAAAGTTTCATCGCCATAGGATGAATGGTATGGCCGCGCATATGGTACGAACAAAAAAAACAAACATTAATTTTTATATTATAGATTTTATATGTAAAAAACAAGCAGCGAACCAGTTAAAAAAATTGTGGTTTTTAAAGTGGTTAAATAACAATTTAGGAGGTGGAAATGGAATGGGAAGGAATGCCATAGGAATCATTTATTAGAAAACCGACACATCTTCCATGGGTTACCCCAAGTGGTTGGTAATTTAGCATGGGTGCCACCCACCCCTCGGTATTTTTTTCCTTCCCAGAATTTCCTCTCTTTCCTTTCCTTAAAAATACCTTCCACTCAACATCTCCAAACATGTCATAGGCATTGAGAGAAAATGTTTTTCTCAGACTGTGTGGATCTAATATAAAAAGGATCTACAATTCGTCGTTGCATGTAGAATATGAACCATGTGAGACTGAGTACATTCTGAGAAAATCGATAAAAACCATTTTAAAAATAACGAAGCGGAAAATAAAAATTCTATTTATGGAAAAAGTATGAAAAATATATCTCGTTCATTTTAAGAATATATTTTTGACAAACATTAACTATTTTATTCCAGAAAACTGAATTCTAACGCAGATACGTTTTTAGATTTTCACGGCCAAAAGCATTTTCGTTGTTTGTTTTTGGGGTGTTGTGCTACCTCTTTCTTTAGCCGACGTTTCGGACAGCGTTGCAGTGTCCATCATCAGGGCAGATCCGCTCCGCTGTCCGAAACGTCGGCTAAAGAAGGAGGTAGCACAACACGGCGTAACACCCCAAAACAAACAATGAATTCTGGTTGGTATATTTTTTTTTTCATTGTTTTTATTTCTTGCTAGAGCAATCCCGATAAGTTACAAAACTCATTTTAGGACAGAAGGAACTTACAATTCATAGGTAGGAGGTAGTAGTTACAATTTTACAAAGGTATTTTGATATCATAATATAAGTTTTACATTCAGTACAGCATAAAAATAAAAATAATCACAGGTTAAGTAGAACAAACAACAAGAGAAAACAAGTAAAGAGAGAGAATTCTATATACAGTTTTCGTCATAATTTTAAGTACCATAATCATGTCAAAATATTTAATTAAAATTTGATGATTTAATATTATGACACAAAATGATGTTAATACTATGTACATACCAAAGCAATTGAATTATGTAGTGGTTTGCAGAGGATATGACTTTTTTTATTATTTTTTATTTTTTATTTTGTACTATTTTGATTGTCCTCCTTAGTTTATTTTCTATCGCCTTAAATATTTGATATTTTTACATGGCTCATATTGTAGAAGATCGAAAAAATGAAAAGTAACTGTATATTTAACTCATTTTCGTCAAAATCGTCACATTGTTCATATTAAATATGCAACGACGATATATAGTAAAAAGATTTAATAATAATATTTTATTTCGGAGGAACAAAGTACAATCACACACATCCCATATAGTTATACGATATTTATACAGTTAAATTTAAATAATGAAACAAGTTATTTAAGAGCTAATGGTAATGACACAATTTTATAGGCTAGTACAAAATGCATTGAACATTTTTTTATAAAATTATAGCTGCATTGGAAGAATCTTTAGGCTTTCTTCTTGTAAGTAATTTTTTTAACATTAACTCCACATAAAAGGCCATGAGAAAAATAATTTCCCTTCAGGGCCTATGTCATCTACATGAATAAAAATGTTATTCGAAAAAAACGATCATTTTAATAGTAAAAATGGGACTGAAGCTCTTACGTACAAATTAACAGGGTTTCAATGTTTATTGGCAGGAACATGTAAGAATAATTTGTTGGTATACGTAATTTCGTTTGTATACCAACAACTTATTCTTCGACGTCCAAAAAATTTGCAAGTGCACTAGGTACAGTCAGTCAATACATATATCTGATTCCAATAGCCATGTTTTTAACAATAGCGCAAATTTAGGTGTCGAGCAACATTTTTTTTTTAAATCATATGGCAGCATATTAAATATAAGTGGTACAATGTATTCAAAAGTTCTCTGACCATGTTTATTAGAAAATCTAGGTACTATCAACCCTTCATTTTGTGTAAGCCTAGAATTATACACCTGATCCACCTAGGCTATCTAGGATATGTTGTATACAGATTTTATGCCAAAAAAGAGCTCTAATAGGTAAAACATTTATGGATTTATACATGACTGTGATATTTTGACGCTGCTTTGCTGACAAGTAATTTGACCGTGGCGTTTTGAAGTGACTGTACATTAGGGTGGTCCAGGCCCATATAGTAAAAAAAAAAAATTCAAATATAGGTGTAGCCACCCCCTTGATTTGTTACACATACCATTCCTATTATGTGTAAAAAATTTCAGCCCCCTATCTTATATACAAGAGGTTGCTCATCGAATTAGAAGTTTCTGACAAAAAGTTCAGGATTTTAAGTAAAACACGTAATATAAGGTTTATAAATATTACAAGTTTTTTAATCGAATAAGTATACAAAGTATTTAAATATGAACAAAATTTGGTAATAAAGCAATAATTAACATAATATTACTCGCAATCTTTCAAAACCATATTTGTTAACTCCTTTTTGGGTGTTTCAGTAGAACTGATTTTTCTGCATTGTTGAACGATGTGAAGTAAAAATACCTTTTCTTCCTGATTCTTAGTGAGTATCGTGTTGTAATCTTCAAATAGTTTAACACCTCTCTCCTCTGTATCATTAACAACACGCAAATTTTTGACGCAGGTTTTGCCTTGAAGATAATCTACATTGTCATTCCAAGTCTCAGGAGAGTTTCTCAAGAAGAAAGAGAAAAAAGCTTCTAACGTAATCTTTGAGGCAAGCTTAGCAGAATAACCCCATACTGAACGATTACCGTCATCAGAATTTATTTTTTGAACAATAGCCTGTTTCTCAGCTCAGACAGCTTGTCAGAAAACAGGGCAGATGTAAATAGTTCATCTGACAAATACCACAAGTGACGCTCTAAGACACCAAATATGAATACGGAATCAATGACTTCATGCAATTTTAAACTCTTCCAAAAAAGTAAGTCATTTACTGGTAGATCTGCTGCAAAACCGAGGGCAGCAGACTATGAAATAATCAATCGCATTGCTTCTCGATCGGTGATCTTGTTACGATCAAGCGCACTGGTAACGTGTTGTGTAAATACTCGTATACCACTAGTGGACGGCTCAACGCCAAAGGAACTAGAAGCACTCTTAATCTTTTTTGGTACAGTCGCTACAAACTCATATTTGGAGTTATCCTCTAGTATGCTAGCATTACTAGAAGTGCTACTGAAGGTGCACTCAAGTTCTATCTCCTGACTCGACACCACCGAAGATGAAGCATTACTTTTATCAGTCATTTCTCTCAATTCTTCAGATCTTTATTTCCGTTTTAGAGAACGTTCTTTGACCTTTTCTAGTTTCTTGTCGATTAAGGTCATAATCATCTTACGTTCTCCTCTTTGATCGATGAAAAACGCCCTGTCTTCCGCAATTTTTATCAAATTCAAAGCGCTTGCATGAGCAATACCAAAAAGTTTGTCTAGCTCTTTTATAAACAAATACTCTCTTTTTCTTCATGCTTCAGAATTTCTTCCTCTATTTTTCTTCAATAGCAGCCAGTTCTTATGAAACTTAATCAGTTTTTCATTGCAGTGATTTTGTTATCTGGTCGGAATACTAGATTTACTCCATAAGTTATACTATAAGTTCTTGAATAAGTGCACGCGCGGAATCTTTCACATTTTTTGGATTCATTTAATATGTGGTGATAACGGAGTAAAACTTGCCGAAGAGTAGGAAGTTGGTTAAGCCTCATCAATGGCTCAATATCTCGAACCCCAAGCAGAAAAATTGCATCTTTTTTTCGGGTAGATGAACACATTTTAGTACACTAATTCACTTCACAGTTATACTGAATATGTATCAAAACTGTTTAAATTTGTCTGTAAAACTCTTCAGTAGTTTATTTTAATATTTATTTAATAGTTTAAGACACGTAACTGTCCTGTAACAAAAAGTAAAAATTAAGCATTTTACACAAAAAATTCAAAAACTAAACTCGATTGAGCACCCCTTTCTACTTAAGCTATCTCGCTGAAATCTTACTATATTATTATTATGAGTACAGGTAATAAATTCACAGGGTGGCCAAATGAAAAATCGTAAAAAAAAATTTTTGGACCACCTTACTGTACATGTTGGATGTTTGTCTTACATATTATACACATACACTTAAGATACCGGTAAAACAGTCACAAAATTATTTGAATTATTTCTAAGACTCAAATGTCTTCATAAGATGTACAGCTTGTTTAAAATGCGCCAATTTGGGAGGCGGTTATGGGTACCGCCGCCCCGGGAACCATTTATTGGACGACCAACACCTCTGCCACAGGTCACCCCAAGTGGTTCGCTACGTGTGGTGACTTAGCAGGGGTGCCCGGGTTCATGGGGTTAGGTTTGTCCGAAACTTCAGGGCGGATGCGTCTGCCGACCACCTGCGTGGCAGGGCGGATCGGGAGGGACTGGTTGAGAGAGACCTTTTGATCTCTGCAGCCGGACCCTCTCTACCCATTGCCTTGCACCGCAGAGGGAGGGATGGCTTCACACATCCATCACCCCTGGACATATTTATCCCCAGATTCCTACCCACTCCTCAAACCTTTTTCCTTCCCTGGACTTCCTCTCCTTCCTTTCCTTTAAAAAAACCCTCCACACAGCATATTCAAAGATGATATAGACCCTGAGGGAATTTTCCCCCAGGGCCTCCTGTGTGGAGCTAATGTAAAAAAAAAAAACCTACATAGTTTAGAGTTAAATAGAATTAGAACCTTTTTTCGTTATAAACATGCAATTCACTTTCCAGGCAAACTAGAATTTCAGACGAAAAAACGGCGCGTTATTATGTTAGCCTGAGGTTTTCCACCGGGGACGGACCGTGATGAAAATTTTTATTCTTCACAAAGAATTCATAATTAGATTTGACTGGAAACAGTGGAGAGACGAGGAAAGAACATGGGGAGATATGTCAACTTCAAAATTTTTCTTAAATATTTTATATAGTATGTGGGACTATGGAGTGTTCAATGTGGGGAATCTTGATGGTGAGGTTTGTCTAGGTCTTGGCAGCGGATGCGTTGGCCCACCTACTGCGTAACAGGCCGGATCGGTAAGATCATTATTTTGACTGCCTCCATGGTCGAAAGGTGAGGCAGTCGACTACAATCTGAAGATAATAGATTCATTTTCAGGAGTGCTCTTGTAAATTTCATTTATTTAATAAATTGTGTATTACTTTTTAAATTAATTAAATTACAAACACGGCTAAAGCCATTTCGCTAGCCGTGGGCGCTACAAAAAGTATCTTCCACTCTGGAACGTGCCGCAAATATACCATATATTATTTTAAATAATCAATTGTGAATAACACAATTCAATTAAATTAAATTTATTTGCGCACGCCGGGTTCGAACCCGCGACCTTCGGAATAGCAGTCTAACGCCAAATAAGGCGATTCTGAGAGTATATTCTACTCTGGATAGTGCCGCGCCGGTCATCAGGATGATCGGCCACAGGACGATTTGAATTCTCAACAAGATTCCCCATTGAAATCGGAGAAGGGGTCACTCTCATTATCACGCTTAGTAACGAAGAACCGACTTCAACTGACATTCTCCCAATGACTTCTCAAACATTGGGAGAATAACATCCCTACATATTTCAGGGGGGGTTAGGCTTGAAAAATATTGGTATTTCAAAAAATACAAAGTTTCTTTTTGAATCTGGCAATACTAAATTTATTTCAGTTTAAATAAAAAAGTAATAGTAAACGTACAGATGAAGAAGTCATAAAAAATATTAAGTAACACCATCTCCAATCAATACGTAGATGTGGAAATCAACAAACTGAAGATAAGAAAATCAACAAACGTAGTCAGTAAAGATGAGGAAATCATGATGTAACACCAACACAAGGATTATTATTGTGGTGTTTATGTCGCTGGTTCAGGGGACGGTCTTACGCTGCCGAAAGGCGACCCGAAGTGTCGCGGAGATGATTCCCGAAGTGACCAGTTCAACGGCTAACCGGTGCGGCTAGAGCGCTCCCAATTCCATTATTATTAATACCATTGTATTGAATAAACGACTTACTCGTATAACGAACCTCTCATCTTATTATTATAAACAATCAGTGAAGTAGTACTGGAAGTTAAGTTTGTCAATTCAAGCAAAATGAGATCCCGTTAATGTAATACAATATTGGAATTTCGATGAATTAGACATACTTAATACCTATATGAGTATGTATAAACAATATTATGTAAGTCACTTTGTTCACAAAAAAAGAAAAATAATACTGGTCCGATATGGGAACCTTGCGGTATACTACTAGATGCAAAAAACGACATGATGATACCCCAATTAGTTTAACTTATATTATTATTATATTACAAAGAAAAATGAGAATATTGGTTTTTGATAGGCATGGATTACAGGCGCAATATTTATAATATAATTCATTGAAAAGTATAAAACATTTCACATAACCCCAAAATTCAGCTATGAAATAATTATTAATCTAGAAAAGTGTTGCTGTAAACTCCCGCTGATCATCAACAAGAATTAGTTGGAAGACCAAGTTTCCGCGGCGCAGCTTATGAATCCATCCAAATTCCATGAAACTGCAAATTCTTTCGCCCAAATTGCTCTGAGATTACTTTAAGTAATATTGCTGACCACAAAAGCTGTTGAAGGCATTCCTAAAATGCATTTCTGGAGGTTTAAATTTGTACACAACGATGAGAACAATTATTATGAAACATTTTCATGTCGTATTAACTTAACCCTGGATTAAAAACCGATTTTAATATATGCTTCTTACAAGCTTCGGACAAGCGTTAAAAAATATTGATATATACTTAATATTATACATAACTAGCTGATACCCGGCATGCGTTGGAATGCTAATTAAATAAATAAATTGTTTCTCTTCCTCTTCCCCTCTCGCTTTCCCCCTCCCCCCCTTCCGCTCACCACTTTCTCGCGCATCACCCCCCCCCCCTCGTGCTTTCCACTCCACTTTCTTCGCCTTCCCCTCTCCCTCGTCCCCCCTCCCGCAAAGCTCCCTTCCTTAATTCCCCTACAGACCCTCCCGCACACCCATCCCCCCAGACTTCTTTCCCTGCCGCCTAACTCCATAAAATACACCTATTTTTCCAACAACTCGCGTGACCTATTTAATTTTATTATGCAAATTTCATAATGCCAGAGCTCACCAGCATAGATATAGAAGTATTCAAGGGCATCTTCACAATTATTAAAAAAAAAAGAATAGCAATCGGATGAAATTTTAATCGCAATCGTGTGAATAGTACAGAAAAAAATTTCATTAACACCAGAGCTCACTATTCTAGACCATCCCGGGTATATACACATTATATTTCCAAAGTTTCATCGCCATAGAATGAATGGTATGGCCACGCATAAGGTACGAACAAAAAAACAAACATTAATTTTTTTATTATAGATTTTATATGTAAAAACATGCAGCGAACCAGTTAAAAAAAATTGTGGTTATTAAAATGGTTAAATAACAATGTAGGAGGTGGAAATGGAATGGGAAGGAATGCCATAGGAATCATTTATTAGACAACCAACCCCAAGTTACCCCAAGTGGTTGGTAATTTAGCGTGGGTACCACCACCCCTCGTATATTTTTCCTTCCCAGAATTTCCTCTCTTTCCTTTCCTTAAAAATACCTTCCACTCAACATCTCCAAAGATGTCATAGGCATTGAGAGAAAATGTTTTTCTCAGACCCTTCTGTGTGGATCTAATATAAAAAGGATCTACATATCGTCGTTGCATGTAGAATATGAACCATGTGAGACTGATTACATTCTGAGAAAATCGATAAAAACTATTTAAAAAATAACGAAACGGAAAATAAAAATTCTATTTATGGAAAAAGTATGAAAAATATATTTTGTTCATTTTAAGAATATATTTATGACAAACATTAATTATTTTATGCCAGAAAACTGAATTCTAACGCAGATACGTTTTTAGATTTTCACGGCCAAAAGCATTTTCGTTGTTTGTTTTTGGGGTGTTATGCCGTGTGGTGCTACTTCTTTCTTTAGCCGATGTTTCGGACAGCGTTGCAGTGTCCATCATCAGGGCAGATCAGCTCCGCTGTCCGAAACGTCGGCTAAAGAAGGAGGTAGCACAACACGGCATAACACCCCAAAAACAAACAATGAATTCTAACGCGTTTTTCTCTCATGCTTTATATTCTATGCACAGTTTTTCTCACATGGTTCATATATATATTTTTTTTTTTTCATTGTTTTTATTTCTTGCTAGAGCAATCCCGATGAGTAACAAAACTCAATTTAGGACAGGAGGAACTTACAATTCATAGGTAGGAGGTAGTAGTTACAATTTTACAAAGGTATTTTGATATCATAATATAAGTTTTACATTCAGTACAGCATAAAAATAAAAATAATCACAGGTTAAGTAGAACAAACAACAAGAGAAAACAAGTAAAGAGAGAGAATTCTATATACAGTTTTCGTCATAATTTTAAGTACCATAATCATGTCAAAATATTTAATTAAAATTTGATGATTTAATATTATGACACAAAATGATGTTAATACTATGTACATACCAAAGCAATTGAATTATGTAGTGGTTTGCAGAGGATATGACTTTTTTATTATTTTTTATTTTTTATTTTCTACTATTTTGATTGTCCTCCTTAGTTTATTTTCTATCGCCTTAAATATTTGATATTTTTACATGGCTCATATTGTAGAAGATCGAAAAAATGAAAAGTAACTGTATATTTAACTCATTTTCGTCAAAATCGTCACATTGTTCATATTAAATATGCAACGACGATATATAGTAAAAAGATTTAATAATAATATTTTATTTCGGAGGAACAAAGTACAATCACACACATCCCATATAGTTATACGATATTTATACAGTTAAATTTAAATAATGAAACAAGTTATTTAAGAGCTAATGGTAATGACTAATGACACAATTTTATAGGCCAGTACAAAATGCATTGAACATTTTTTTATAAAATTATAGCTGCATTGGAAGAATCTTTAGGCAATCTTGTAAGTCATTTTTTTAACATTAACTCCACATAAAAGGCCATGAGAAAAATAATTTCCCTTCAGGGCCTATGTCATCTACATGAATAAAAATGTTATTCGAAAAAACGATCATTTTTAATAGTAAAAACGGGACTGAAGCTTTTTTTTTTTTTGTTTATAATAAACTATTTTTATACATTGAATAATAATATTATTAAATAAAATAAAAAATAATTAAAAAAAATAAAAAAATAAAAAAGGGACTGAAGCTCTTACGTACAAATTAACAGGGTTTCAATGTTTATTGGCAGGAACATATAAGAATAATTTGTTGTTATACGTAATTTCGTACGTATACCAACAACTTATTCTTACATTTTCCCGCCAATAAACATTGAAACACTGTATTTTGTTCGTAAAAACTTCAGTTCCGTTTTTACTATTAAAATGATCGTTTTTTCGAATAACATTTTTATCCGTGTATGAAGATGATGTGTGAAAGGTCTTTTGAGGAGAGGAAGGAGTGAACATGAGTCTTAAAGAGACCCATGTTGCAGGAGAGAGGAAACACAGAGGCACAATATCTTTTTAACACATAAACACATTTAACACCTATTTAACACATTAAAAATGTGTTAAAAACGACTAGCTTATGTTTGGTTTTTAGGGTAGTTTTATTTTTTTCATCACTTTTAAGAACTTTACACCAATTTTCAAAAGTACTCTGATTTATGATGTAACCTAAATTGTCTGAAACCCTCTTTTTAATTATAGTAAAACAGATTTTTTTTTCATGTTAACATTATACCTGCAAAGCTACTGCAAGTAGCTTGTCTGCAGGAAAACAGTGTACAATTAAAATGTCTTAAGTATAAAACAATAGGAAAAAAATGAAATTTTATAAAATACATAATAAAAACATAAATAAGTATAAAAAATAATAGACGACGTCCAAAAAATTTGCAAGTGCACTAGGTACAGTCAGTTAATACAGAAAATCTGATTCCAATAGCCATGTTTTTAACAATAGCGCAAATTTAGGTGTCGAGCAACATTTTTTCAAATCATATGGCAGCATGTTAAATATAAGTGGTACAATGTATTCCAAAGTTCTCTGACCATGATTATTAGAAAATCTAGGTACTATCAACCCTTCATTTTGCGTAAGCCTAGTATTGTACACGTGATCCACATAGGCTATCTAGGATATGTTGTATACAGATTTTATGCCAAAAAAGAGCTCTAGTAAAACATTTATGGATTTGTACATTATTGTGATATTTTGACGCTGCTTTGCTGACAAGTAATTTAACCATGGTGTTTTGAATTGACTGTACATGTTAGATGTTTGTCTTACATATTATACACATATACTTAAGATACCGGTAAAACAGTCACAAAATTATTTGAATTATTTCTAAGACTCAAATGTCTTCATAAGATGTACAGCTTGTTTAAAATGCGCCAATTTGGTAGGCGGTTATGGGTACCGCCGCCCCGGGAACCATTTATTGGACGACCAACACCTCTGCCACAGGTCACCCCAAGTGGTTCGCTACGTGTGGTGACTTAGCAGGGGTGCCCGGGTTCATGGGGTTAGGTTTGTCCGAAACTTCAGGGCGGATGCGTCTGCCGACCACCTGCGTGGCAGGGCGGATCGGGAGGGACTGGTTGAGAGAGACCTTTTGATCTCTGCAGCCGGACCCTCTCTACCCATTGCCTTGCACCGCAGAGGGAGGGATGGCTTCACACATCCATCACCCCTGGACATATTTATCCCCAGATTCCTACCCACTCCTCAAACCTTTTTCCTTCCCTGGACTTCCTCTCCTTCCTTTCCTTTAAAAAAACCCTCCACACAGCATATTCAAAGATGATATAGACCCTGAGGGAATTTTCCCCCAGGGCCTCCTGTGTGGAGCTAATGTAAAAAAAAAAAACCTACATAGTTTAGAGTTAAATAGAATTAGAACCTTTTTTCGTTATAAACATGCAATTCACTTTCCAGGCAAACTAGAATTTCAGACGAAAAAACGGCGCGTTATTATGTTAGCCTGAGGTTTTCCACCGGGGACGGACCGTGATGAAAATTTTTATTCTTCACAAAGAATTCATAATTAGATTTGACTGGAAACAGTGGAGAGACGAGGAAAGAACATGGGGAGATATGTCAACTTCAAAATTTTTCTTAAATATTTTATATAGTATGTGGGACTATGGAGTGTTCAATGTGGGGAATCTTGATGGTGAGGTTTGTCTAGGTCTTGGCAGCGGATGCGTTGGCCCACCTACTGCGTAACAGGCCGGATCGGTAAGATCATTATTTTGACTGCCTCCATGGTCGAAAGGTGAGGCAGTCGACTACAATCTGAAGATAATAGATTCATTTTCAGGAGTGCTCTTGTAAATTTCATTTATTTAATAAATTGTGTATTACTTTTTAAATTAATTAAATTAAAAAATATTTAGTTCTAGCGCAGACCTGTGAAAAATCACAGGATTTTTTTTTAAATATGAATACCGCACAAGAGTCCCTGCTGCCGCCTGGAGCCAGTGAGAATATGGAATCCCCAATTGGGGTATATAGTGGGGAGGGGAAGGAGACGGGGAAAAGGAAGGTGGGGAGCACCTGGCTATTCTGATCTGGTCACCAAACACGGCTAAAGCCATTTCGCTAGCCGTGGGCACTACAAAAAGTATCTTCCACTCTGGAACGTGCCGCAAATATACCATATATTATTTTAAATAATCAATTGTGAATAACACAATTCAATTAAATTAAATTTATTTGCGCACGCCGGGTTCGAACCCGCGACCTTCGGAATAGCAGTCTAACGCCAAATTAGGGCGATCCTGAGAGTATATTCTACTCTGGATAGTGCCGCGCCGGTCGTCAGGATGATCGGCCACAGGACGATTTGAATTTCTCAACAAGATTCCCCATTGAAATCGGAGAAGGGGTCATTCTCATCATCACGCTTAGTAACGAAGAACCGACTTCAACTGACATTCTCCCAATGACTTCTCAAACATTGGGAGAATAACATCCCTACATATTTCAGGGGGGGTTATTCTTGAAAAATATTGGTATTTCAAGAAATACAAAGTTTCGTTTTGAATCTGGTAATACTAAATTTATTTCAGTTTAAACAAAAAAGTAATAGTAAACGTAAAGATGAAGAAGACATAACATATTAAGTAACACCATCTACAATCAACACGAAGATGTGGAAATCAACAAACATGAAACCGAGTCAGACACACATAGTCAAAACAGATCAGGAAATCATGATGTAACACCAACACAAGGATTATTATTGTGGTGTTTATGTCGCTGGTTCAGGGGACGGTCTTACGCTGCCGAAAGGCGACCCGAAGTGTCGCGGAGATGATTCCTGAAGTGACCAGTTCAACGGCTAACCGGTGCGGCTAGAGCGCTCCCAATTCCATTATTATTAATACCATTGTATTGAATAAACGACTTACTCGTATAACGAACCTCTCATCTTATTATTATAAACAATCAGTGAAGTAGTACTGGAAGTTAAGTTTGTCAATTCCAATCACTTAACCAGAATACTACAAATTGGCGCAGCCGGTAGAATTCGAACCTACGCTCCGAAGGAAAATTGAATAAATGCTATGCTTTGAATTTAAATAGTCATTAACAACACAAATTTAAAAATCCTATTTGGTGACCAAATTTAATAAGGTCAGAATAGCCCAAATGGTGGAGACGCTAGTCCCAGTAGGACTAGAAAATCTGGGTTCCAGTTCTAGTTAAGATCGTTGCCTTTTAATTTTCTGTATCTATCTGTTTCATATTTTCATTGAGAGTTGTAGATAATATCTAATGTATCATAATAAGTCTATGTTTAGTTCTCACCTTAGTTTTTTTGTATTTAAAAAAAAAAAAATTATAGTTAATACCTTACAAGAGTCCCAACTGCTCCCGTCTGGAGCAAATGAGACTATGGCATCCCCAATTGGGGTATGTTGTATGCGCTGCCTAGAAATGACCCACTTCGGGTCGCAATTCCGTCAACGTTCGGGACGTTGCTCGGCGGTAAAGCCCGCCCATCTATCATAGAGTAAGAGGCAGTGTTGCAAACACCACAATTACTCGGACCGATACGCTGCATAACATTACAGTAAAAATACACAGTAATTTTTTAAATTCAAGCATACACATGAAGACTCTTTAAATTCTACGATTTTTTACAACTCGCCAAGTTCGTCCTGTTGCTGCATCCGCACTTATATTATCACAGAAACACATAACAAAGGCGTCGGTGCATTTTAAAATAACATTGTTTTGTATAATATAACAACGGTATAACCGGGTTTATTCAGTATGTAAAACACGTTTATTCCCTGAGTCGTTTTAAGTAGAATGCCTAACTAAAATTTGGTTACACGTTTTAATATGTATTTATATCAACCGAAATATTGCTAAGGCATAGTTTAAAATCGCATAAAAATAATTTTTCCAACATTATTAGGATCTAACGTATCTCCCTAATTTCATGATTTTTTTTTAGATTTTTAGCGTCAATCTAATCTAATTAATTCATATTTTTTTGATTTTTACCAGAATCAAAAAAGTTTCCTATTTGAGCTATTAATAATCTAAAAAAGCCTTATTACTATCAAAAAATGTTTTCCAAGATTTCCCGGTTCACCCACTTTTAAAAAATTATGACAAAATTGCACTTCTTCAAATACATAAAGAATTCTTTGATAAAAATAATATCCCACAATTAAATATTAGCATAAGAATTATTTCTGTTGGAGGGCTAACCGTACCTCTAGTACGAACTTCAACAGCACAGCATCACCATTTATGTAAGGGTATAAAATTATTCAACAAATTACCTCTATATATAAACACGGGGGAAAACTACGAGAATTACAAAAAAAAAAATAATTAAAATTCTCTGTATAACTTTTCTTATCGTTTGATATTATGTTTTGCTTTTTATTACCTTTTATCATTTATAACTTACCTTTTTATTACTTTTATTGTATTTTCTTGTCTTGTATCATTTTATAAGTCACCTATGTTTTTAATACTTTCGATCAATTTTCGTATAAAATTACTAAAAGTTTTTATAATAATATTTGTAATTTAAATAGATGTAAAAATATATAGTTGTCTTCTAAACAAAAGCAACTGCTTTATTAGGAGAGTGATTCAAATGTTATATTTATAATAAGTTGTAAATATTGTAACTATAAATATGTTTAAATAAATAAAAAATAATAAAAAAAGTAAAAATCTAACAACTTATAATAAATTAGGTTTAAAACATTTGCATTGAGGCTAGACTAATACTTTATTATTATTTTTAATTGATAAAATTATGTTTAACATAAGATTTTTTAAACATAGCACAATGTATCTTTTCTCGGGAGGTTTTTTCAATATGGATGAGTGTTTCAGGCTGATAATTATTGCTTATAATAATTAATACTTTATGTATAAAATATAACATTTTCTTTGCCTTTAACGGCTTAGACTAATTGTAGTGTACAGAAATATGTATGTAGTTTGAAAGTCTCTCAACAGATGTCATTAGAATATGAAGTTTCAATGTGTCTCGTCAGAATAGGTAGTTAGTTATATGTAGTTTTAAGGTGTCTTAACAGTGGTTACTGTCACCCGTTGGGGTAAAACCCGAAACGATTAAGAATATATCCGATCTACAGGCGGACACCTCACTCGGCTGTCCGTGCTTCAGAACAACACATATTGTAATATAGAACGGACGTTAAGTCCAGTTAGATATTCATTGTGAATATGACACGATAATAAACAAGATTAGTAATTTCGACGAACCGAAGTATTATTGAAAACTCCCGATCATTAGAATTGTTTTGCTAATCAGAGAAATTATAAAATGACAATTATAATTATAAAATTATACCACACTAATTAATAGAGGAAGATATTATGTTACAGATTTCCTTTTTATAATTTATAAAATTTTTCTTCGATTAGTATGAATATAATATATAGCAACTCAATTTAATTTTAATATTTGTAGCCAACCGGTTTCGCTTACATAGTTTAGGTTATCTTTTTTTTATTCGAACAACTGTCGTTTTATAACTTTTGACGGTTATTCTCATCAATGTAATATTTCATTAAAGAAACAGATAACACTAACAATCTTAACAAAAATTTTAAAAATAACAAGACACAAAAGTGCCAGTTGCGACTGATATATTTTATTTTTTTGTATTTTCTTTAAGATTATTAGTGTTATCTTCTTCTTTAACAATTTATTTTATCATTCTGTGTGCTTTACTCGTAAGTTGGTACATAATATATTTAACAGAAAACGTTTCAGAACATTATCTTTTCTAAACATTATCTTACAAAAAGTCTTCAAACAAATCACCTTACTCTACTTGCCCTGCAAAAAGTTTATTCAGAATATATCTTAAAGTCTCCATTACATCTGAATTTTTGAAAATGCCATTACATATAAACAATGAAAATGCAATTAAAATATTTAAATCCACCAAAAATTCAATCATATTAATACTCCAACTGAATTCTAGAAGTATTTACATCTACCGGTCTAACTGTTTTACAGTACTTTAAAACAAAAAACACTGTCCCCAAAGCAATTCGAATCCCAGTCAACTTCTCAACATTCAACACCGCAATAAAACAATAAAAACTTAAATAGCCGAAAAAATGTAAAAAAATCAAAACGACAACGCGTTTATTTAATTTGAAGCTTTATTAAATTTTCTGGACACCACAGCAAGAGCGGAATTTGCAATTATACGTACAGTCCTACAGGTTGAGAGTAATTTTTCACATTGCTGAAGTCGTTAGTATGCTTGGTTATGTATGCAAAGGAAATTAAATACGAAAATTTCACAGAAAATTTCCACTATAAATTCTGAATTTAACTTCACCTTTTCTTTTCTTAAAAAAAAAACAGTACAGACTTAGGTATATGTTTGCATTGTGGATATCGGGTTCCTTATCCCATTGTATCAAATTTTTACGCAATTTACGTGATCCAACACACAAAGGTGCCATTCTTGACAATATCAAGGAGGATTCTGTGTTTTAGTCATGTCGGCAGAATATCACTTAATCCAAAACATGCGAACACCTCAGCACAGGTTCTCCCAGTGAGGTGTATACAAAATGCTACTACTAACCTTTTTATATACCATTTTACATCCTGTTTTTTTTTTTTTAACATAATCTCCACACAGGAGGCCCTGAGGAAAATAATCCTTCCTCCCTCAGAGCCTATGTCATCTTTGAAGATGCTGTGGGAAGGGGTTTTTGAGGAGAGGAAGGAGTGAACGTGGGTCTTGAAGAGACCCATATTGTAGGAAGGAGGAAACACAGAGGCCGGCAAATCGTTCTACAGCCGAGCTGTTAAACACAAGAACGAGTCGTAGAATCGTCCCGTTCTCATGTGACAAATGTCAACCGTGTACATATGTTGGGCGCGCGATTGGCGTGTTTCCCGACTATGCACCGGTGCCTAGGAAATCAATGACGCTAGTTCCTCGGAGCATCTTCCATTGAAATACCGGTAGAACAAGGATAGCATAACCACCCGACGCCTGTGCTCTAAAGATTGTAATCCGTTTGTTAAGACGGGAGAATCTATCAAGCGGACCGCCCGTTTCTGCACAGAGTCCATGGTTTTTTTCAGGTACATTGGGGCTCCTGACCAGAGATGGCTGCCTACTAGCCGTTACTGAATATGAACTTTTTTGTACTACTATGTAAACCATTGTAATTATTTGTTAAATGTATTTACAAGTATAAAAATAAATAAATTTCATAATTCTTAAAATAGCATTGAACTCAGTCGAAGCTATTAAAATCTGAACCAATCTCTCTATGCGAAACAAGGATGAACGTGAACATTGTGGACTGGTTCCGAGACCCGTGACGTCAAAATCTACAGATTCAGTCGTGCCAACCAAACAAGGTTTTTAACGAGATAGTGTTTTATTCATTTTTAAATGACGTTCTGAACTAAAGATTCATATTAAAAGCATTTCATTAACATATATTCGACGTCTTTAATTTTTTTCAAATATTGAGCATAATGTAGGATCAGAGAGGCCTATATATCATACATATTTATTCTCCTCTTTAATGAAGGTTCGGATCGCAATCTAAAAATGATTCTTATATAGTTAAAATATAATATATATAATATGATTATATAATATATAATATGATTCTTCTATAGTTAATTATTATTCTAACATGGCGGGCGAAATAACACAATATGTACACTATGTATAAAATACTTTAATAAATAAATAAATAAAATAAATAAATATATATATAGTTAAAATATCTTTTTTATTTATTTCACCAGAAAAATAACATGAATATATATATATAATATCATATCACTATATAATGGTTACATTTACGTGTATTAGTTACATTTTGAGTAGGTACATTTTTATTTTTTATTTTTATTCTTTTACACAGTAATGTTAATAACATATTTTAATGACAATAACATTTAATTACAAAGTGAACAACATTAATTAAAAAATGTAAGTTCATTGTATTCATTAGTCAGTTAAAAACTATAAGTTAATAACAATAACATTGTTATAAGAATAACGTTACAATAATTGATGTCACTTGAGCAGTATCTAATAGGAGAAAAAAATATGTATGTAAGAATGGTAATATAGAAATAAAACGGTTATAATAAATAAATTTTAAGTTGTGCGTAGACTGCCTCACCAGGCGAGCCTGTATTAAGGAATGATTAAAATAATGATTAAAAATAAGTGTTCAGTGTGGTTAGGTTAGAGCAAGCTAATTTTTTTTAATTTTTTTAAATGGGTTGTATATAGGTTAAAAAAAAAATATATATATATATATATATTTTTATCATTGAAGAAGAAGATAACAATAATAATCTAATTTTTCAAAATATGAAAATGAACAAGACACAGAAAAATAATAAAAGATAACGGTCGCAACTGGGACTCGAACTTAGAACCTTACGTCTTAAATATGGAGTTGACAATTACGACAGTCTCATAATAGATCGCAGTAGCCCAATAGGTAGAGGTGTATGTCCCGGTAAGACGTAAGGTTCTAGGTTCGAGTCCCAGTTGCGACCGTTATCTTTTATTATTTTTCTGTGTCTTGTTCATTTTCATATTTTGAAAAATTAGATTATTATTGTTATCTTCTTCTTCAATGATATATTACATTGATGGGAATAACCTTTAAAAGTTAAAAAGAGAGTTTTTCTTATAAAATATGAATATATATTTTTATTTATTTTTTTTATTTTGTCGAAATAACGTCATGTTTTAATTTCTTAGTAAAGTGCAATATAATAAGCAAAAAAGCATAAATATAATAAAACATCTGGTGTTGAATAAGTGGGTCATGATGACCCAACCCCCGCGTACTTGTATCATAGTTACATCCCCATGACGCCGGGTTAATAATGTACACTACAGCTAGAAGCAAAATTTTCTATTTTTTACATATTTGTAATGAAATACCTGGTTTTGAATAAATGGGTAATGATGACCCAAACCCCACGTCCGTGTAAAAAATTGCCACCCCCATAACACCGGGTTAAACGTACATTATCGCTTCTAGAAGTAAAAGGCAGAAGTAGCTGAGGAAGTTAAAAAATGCGCTGGAGTGACAAGTATCGCTGGCTTCTCATAATAGGGTACCCTTATCCCTTCAAAACGATCGTAGAAGACGTACATACGATCTCTCCCTTGGACTAGTACTTATATTTTATGTTTTCGTTTTGTTGTTCACTGTTATTGGACGGTAAATTTTTATTGTTAACTCTCTGCCTGTTTACTAAAAAATAACAATAAAAAATGATAGACATGGATTGTGCAAAATATTCCAAAACGATCTCAATGGAACCTTTCATCGATTTCTCCCCATTTGATGTAAAGCGATTGAGGATGATTTTTCAGCTAAAATATTCAGGAACCTACATTGGCTTGTGGCTTCGGGAACTAAGAGCAGATACTTTTAGAATCTAGAGGAAGATAACTTTCCAATGAAGATGTGAAATTGATGGACCGACCACGTGACGTCTATCAATATACTTTACACTTGCATTTCCCGGGAAATGCCTTCAGAAAACTTGGACAGAACCTAGGGGGAATATCTACCATAATATAACCATCTTATATGTTATCATAAATTCATTGTTACATTATCTGTAAACTTCATTGCTATCGGATACGTTTTTAGATTTTCACGGCCAAAAGCATTTTCGTTGTTTGTTGTTTTAAAAAAAATAAAAAATCTCAATGAAGTTTACAGATAAAATAATAATTGATGGTAATGAAGTTTACGGATAAAATAATAATTGATAGTAATTAAGTTTACAGATAATATAACAATGAGTTTATGACAATGAAGTTTACAGATAGAATAATAATTGATAGCAATGAATTTTCGTTGTTTGTTTTTGGGGCGTTATGCCGTGTTGTGCTACCTCCTTCTTTAGCCGACGTTTCGGACAGCGTTGCAGTGTCCATCATCAGGGCAGATCCGGCAGATCGACGGATCTGCCGGATCTGCCCTGATGATGGACACTGCAACGCTGTCCGAAACGTCGGCTAAAGAAGGAGGTAGCACAACACGGCATAACGCCCCAAAAACAAACAACGAAAATTCATTGCTATCAATTATTATTCTATCTGTAAACTTCATTGTCATAAACTCATTGTTATATTATCTGTAAACTTAATTACTATCAATTATTATTTTATCCGTAAACTTCATTACCATCAATTATTATTTTATCTGTAAACTTCATTGAGATTTTTTATTTTTTTTTTTATTAATAATTCTAGAAAGATACATAAATTACAAATACATTTTATACACTAATTAATTATATAACATATATGTTTGATGTACCCCCATAAAAAGCAGGGCTTGTGTGTATGGGGAGGGGGGGTGTTATTATATAGTTTTTATTTGTTATGATTTAGTTCAGGTTTTGAGTGTGCATTTTGAGGTGAATTTTAAATTCTTCTATATTGGTATTCACGTTTCTAATATTTTCTGGTAATGAATTAAAGAATTTTACTCCGAGATATTTATGATTTAACTGTCCTATTGTTTTTTTAGATTTTGGAGTAGGAAGTATTGATGTTTGTCTAAGATTTTTGTTATTTTTAAAGGGTGCAGTTTGATTTTGAACATTATCTTTATAAATTTGTAATGTTGCATGGTAAAAGTATAATTCACTTAATTTTCTGACCTTAAATTCTTCCAATAAGAGTTTTGACGATTATGAATAGGGTTTTTTTTAAATGTATTATTGACATAAATTCATTGTTATATTATCTGTAAACTTCATTATCATCAATGATTATATTATATGTAAACTTAATTATCATAAATACATAGCTATATTATCTGTCAATTTCATTATCATCAATTATCATATTATATGTAAACTTAATTATCATAAATTCGTTGCTGCGTTAACTGTAAACTTCAATATCATCAATTATTATATTATTAGTATACTTTATCACCATAAATTAAATTATCTGTTAACTTCACCCGCCCTAATACAGGGACATTCCTAGCATGGCGGATGAAATAGCACAATATCTGTACAATGTACAAAATCCATTTAATAAATAAATAAAATAAATAAATAAATAAAATATTATATACTTTTTTAACATTACCTCCACACCGGAGGCCCAGAGGAAAGTATTTTTTTCTATATAATCTTTGTTTATACTTTGAAAAATTCATTAAAAAAAAGGGTGAAGAAAAAGTTCTGGGAAGGAAATAGGAGGATTGAGAAAATGAGAGGAGTGTTGGAAACTAGAGCTCATTATGTCAAGGAATGATGGACGTATGAATCTTTCCCTCCCACTGCTGGGTGTGGCAATGTGTCGATGGATTCTGGCTGAAGAGTTTAAAAATCTCCATCAAGCAATGCGGTAGGCAGACATATCCGCCGCCAAAACCTAGGCAAACCTCACCCCACGTACCCGGATATTCGTGCTAAATCACTAAAAGTAGCTAACCACTTAGAGAAACCACCTACGGTAGAGGTGTTGCTAATCCAATAAATGGCTACCGGGGCGGCGGTACATCTACCACAGCAATTAGGTACCCGTGATAAACATTATTTAGTTAGGTGTAGTTTTTGCCAAACTTTAATTCTGACCTGAACTTGATATGATCCATTCTCTTGCAGGTACAGGCATTTTACCAACTTTAAAATGACCGTTAGGGAAAGAGAAAGATGCCGCTTTTCTGATCTTAAAATATATTGCGACGATTTATGTAACAACATCAGATCAGTTATAAAGTTTGGCGTCCACTGTGCACTACAATCACAAATATAAAGCATTATTTAATATAATATTACCTAGACATAATTCTGAATCATGAGTAAAATATTTATGCAAAACGAAAAAATTTTAAGGACCAGTTGTTTCGGAAAATTACACGTTTGAATTTCCCTCAAATCGACATTCACCGAAAAATTGGGTTGTTTCAACCTCCGTCAGAAGAAATTTCATTGAAAATTCCATAGGACCAGTTGTTTCGGAATTCCCTTCAAATTTGAATTTCCTTCAAATTTGAATTTCCTTCAAATCGTCATTCACCGAAAAATTGGGTTGTTTCAACTTCCGTCAGCAGTGAAAATACTATGGAAATGTGATGTGAATGTGATCAGCCGAGTCCGGACGGTTAGCGAAATAATGGGAGGCGCATGCGCAGACGTCAAAATTGTGATTCGGCGGGGAACACTTGAATAAAATTTTCAAATTTATCGAACGTTATTTGTTGCTATTTACTGCTGACGGAAGTTGAAACAACCCAATTTTTCGGTGAATGACGATTTGAAGGAAATTCAAATTTGAAGGAAATTCAAATTTGAAGGGAATTCCGAAACATCTGGTCCTATGGAATTTTCGATGAAATTTCTTATGACGGAGGTTGAAACAACCCAATTTTTCGGTGAATGTCGATTTGAAGGAAATTTAAACGTGAAATTTTCCGAAACAACTGGTCCTAAGTAAATTTCGTTCAAAAGATCTTTAAAATCCTTACTGCGGTTTTATGTAGCATTTTCCTCCCGTAACTTGGTTAAAAATGTTTCAAAGAAGGTTCGTAGTAAATTCCTATCCCTTCAGCACACCTTCCAAGTTAATAACATAATGGGTTATGGAAAAAGTTACACCCTTAAGGGAAACATCGCATCAACCCCTAAATACAATCTCAAGTCAAAAGGGATAGGGTTGCCACAACATTGTTTAAGCGGTGATTTCCGCTGAAAAACCGACAATATTATACTAAATTTTAAAGTACAACTAATGTGTATGGCTGTTATATATAATTCAATTTTATTTGATTTTTATTTTATTAAAATTAAATTTAATAATGTTTTTAAGTTTTGCAATTATTACTCAATTATTACAATTAATACTCGGTCGGCCAAATTTAAACGAAAATTAAATGGAGTTATACGAATCAAACACAAAAACAATAAACAAAATTTCTCAATTTTCATCTTTGCAAGTCAAGTTATTACTGCATGGTTTGAAGTGAGCATATACAAGGTTCCTACCGGGATATCATTTATCCAGTACTTACCTCTACCTAACACATCACCTCGCTGGAAAAGCATTTTTAATTTAGAATAATGACAAGAAAAGTTTTTGTAAAACAGAAGAAGAATTGGAAATACATTTTAAGTGAGTTTTTGGTATTTTCCGTGTGTAAACGGAAGATTTTTGACAATATTGAAAGTAAACAATATCGTTTTATACTTATTTGTGTTATTGTGACTTATAAACTATATTGTGATTGTGTTGTGTACTCCTTCGTCGAGATACAGTGGTAAGTGGTTGGTTATCATTTTTCCTTGCATACCTATTTTTTCCTACACATATTATTACCCAATTCCAGCAAACACCATTTCGTTTTGTTTCATCGTTAGAATTTACATTCCATTTCCAATTGCATCTGAAGCTGTAATTCGTAAGCAGTTTCGGATACAACACGTACTTATTTAACTGTCTTTCTCTAAACGTATGTCAACGAAATAAACTTACGGCCTGACTAAATTTTGTAGAATTGCTAAACAACCGTGTATGTGATAAATCTTACTAATAAATTGAAATTTACTAGACTGATATTATTTAACAGCCGTACATATCGCTTAGACAGCAGAAGAGGATGGTTTGTTTTTACAAAAATGCTATCAATTTGATCACAGTATTTTTGGTAACCCTAACTACATCCCTGTTAGCAGCGCGCCATATTGAAAAACTATAACGCTTATAAAAAGCCAACTTGAACCAGGGGTGTATTAAAATATATACTCAAAGTTTTCGGTCGTGGGGGAGAAAGGTTTACTGTATCTTACAGGTAGAAAGTACCTACTTACTTTCATCAGGGGTAATTTTTGTGAAAAATCTTGTTTTTCGCGGTATGAGTTACCAGTTTTTTTCCAGAAAGGTACCACTGTCGAAATGTTGTATCTTTTAAAGAAATTTAACAAAACCTCTAATTATATTGGTTATTAGATCAGAGTTGACGGCTACACCAAAACCAAACGCAGAAAACACAATTAATTTAATTAATTATTATACTGGGATACACAGGCACTTAGAGGAATGACACGCGCAATATGGTATCACTTCAAACATAAATATACACTTTTCCACAATCTTCACACTGCCCTGATGACTGACACTGTAGCGCTGTCCGAAACGTTGGCTAAAGAAGGAGGAAGCCCAACACGGCCTAATTACCCAAAAAATAATAAAGAAAGAGACTGGTTGGGTAGTGTCTGCTGTTCAGAATTTATCACTTTTTTAACATTAGCTTCACACAGGCTCTTAGAACAATAATTCCTCTCAAAGCCTAAGTCATCTTTAGTGATGTGGTGTGGAGGGACTTTCGAGAAAATGAAAGAGATGAAGTTCTGAGAATTAAAAAGGTATGAGGGATGGGCAAGAATCTGAGGGGCGTTTACGGACGTATGAATCAAACCTTCCCACTGCAGCGCAAGGTGATGTTCCGAGAGAATAAAAAAAACTTCGTCGACCAGTCTCTCCTGACACGGCCTGCCTTATATATATATATTTATTATACGTACGAAATTACGTATACCAGTAAATTATTCTTACATGTTCCCGTCAATAAACATTGAAACCCTGTTAATTTTGTTCGTGAGAACTTCAGTCCCGTTTTTAACCGTTTTTACGAATAACACGGACAGCTCTATGTTGCCTTTGTTGTAAATTCGTAAGTATAATAAATATATATGAAATATATAAAACTATTTAAAAATATATAAAAATACATAAAAATATTTTTATATATCGTATATATAAAAATCATACTCGAAAAATATGTATCCGGTACTGATATCGAGTTGTAAAATCCTGCAAAAAAGAAATACGGTATTAAAAAAATATCACGTAATTTACAATTAATTTGGAATTTTGCGTGTAAATTTTTACACTATACTGTTATAATATAATTATAATAATAAGTCTGTGAAATTATCTATGCCCACTTCTACCAGATTATCTGTGCTTTTTTAAAAGCTTCCTGTCATTACTAAACTTGTAAAGAGATAGTCAATAAAATTGTAAAGGGTTTAATAAATAACATACCAAATTAAATCGTGTTCTAATACTGACCACAATATAACTATACATTATTATTTATTACTAGCTTCTGCCCGCGACTTCGTCTGCATGGGATTAGTACTTCGAGTAATCTATTTTCTTTTCCTAGGTCCCATCTATGTTTATACCAAAATTCTTAACCTATTTATTTAAAATATGTATAATTCTTGATTCGATTCAAAGTATTAGGCGAGTACTTCATATAAATTCACTAATTTAAATATTTTCTAAAATAGAATTTTGATTTAACAATCATTGTTTTGCAAAATGTCATTCTCAAATTTTGACATTTTCTATTATACAATAATTATTATTTTCAATGTATTGAAAATAAAAAGCTAGCTTTATAAATTATATCCTATATGTTATTCTGATGTATGAGCTATATTATTGTAAAGTTTCATTATAATCCATTCAGTAGTTTTTGCGTCAGAGAGTAACAAACATACATACATCCATACAAACTTTCGCGTTTATAATATTAATAAGATTGTACATTATTAAAAAAAGTCCACTAACTCAAAATTATATCTATTAGAGTTTTTATGTGAAAGCCGCAGAAAGGTCTTATTTGCTACAAACTGTCTGGAGCCAGTGGGACTATATCGTGGGGATGAAAATAGTAGGGCGGAGAACGTGTTCTATAAGAAGAAGGTGCGGAAGTACCTGGCTATTCAGATATGATCACCAAACACGAATAAAGTAATTTAATGCAATGTTTCGAATCTGAATGGTGGTATTTCATCGGAGCAATACTGAGAGTATCTTCCGCGGAGTTAAAGTTTTCTGCCAGATTAGGAACGATAGTACAGAAATGATAAATTATTATTTAAGGGTACAAACGACGCATATGAATGGAATACATCATCCCCGAATGAAAGGTTTTACGACATTAGTACCCCCGTACTTACATATAATAAAATATATTTCATCTCCATTCAAGTGAATACATCCTCGATGATTAAATAAATAACGAGATTTTGAATTTAAAGTTTCTTAAAAAAACTAATGATATCAGTATGAATGACGCGATGGGGCAAAGCCTTGTAGTTCTTGGTATCAGATACTTAATGATTACAACAAAACTAAACGCAGAAAACCACATTATTTTTTTCTAATAATTTTTACACTAAAAATTTCAAATTACAATAATATCCATTAGGGTTGTTGGTCTGAGTGGCATTCCGGTTCAATATACCTACTCTAGAATTATTTAAATTTAAATGCCATTTTCAAAATTTTAACTCACCAGACGCACTTAAAATGCACCAGACATTTAGGTCCGGGTTTAGTTTTCCTTATAGGAAAAACTAAACCCTTTCACATACTTTTCCATAAAAATAATCATCTAGTATTATATAAGTAAGTGTATTATATAAGTATAATTAATACAAAACAATACAAGAACAACATGTTAACGTACCAGACTATTAAATGGGAAAATAATTCACCGACTCCAGATATTTTCATATCAGATGGTTCGGCTCGGTGGAATTCCTAATTTGACCGATTATTCCTACTAATCCCTCAATATAAATATTTTAAAAATCTTTCGTAATCCTACATGTATTTAAAATGTTGCATTTTTATATCCAAATTATTTGACAAATCTAATATGCCTAAATTTTTAATGAGAGAGCTAAATATAATAATATCAGGATTATTATATTATTTTATGATTATTATTATTATTATCGTATAATTTATCAGGACTCTTGTTCAATAAAAGCAACTCCGTTTCAAAAAAGTATTCAAAATTTATTTTACTAGGTTCCCTTTAACATGACTTGCAATATTTTTTAACGTTATACTAAATATGATCCGCAATGATTCGGTCCCTGGGGTCTATGACACTCCTTAGTTTGTTGGCTTATTCGGGGAGAAGAGAAGGAGTTAAAGCCCCACATGGCTTTTATATATAAATGTTAAAAACTAACAAACACACAACAACTGTCAACCGTACATGACCGGCTGGGTAGATATCTGTTTTACCGGCTGATAATTAGTTTCTAGAAATAATTCCAGGGCACAGCTAAGTGCTGAACCTATTATCAAGGGCGGCTAGTCGCACAGTGTGCACGTGTGCCACACTGGAAAATTATAATGGCTAAATTTACTTTATAATATCTTACTGAAGACTATAAAATCTATAGAAATCATTTAAAAATATTAATTATCAAAATAATGCTAGGAATATTATCAGGGAGAACGCTTGTGGCCCTAGTACATAGCGTGGCCGCCGAGCACCGCTCGAATCGTCCGTGTGCAGGAGCTTGCACACGTACCAATTTATATTTTTGTAGGTGTTATTTAAAACATTGGAAGCGCGTCGATCTCGCAATTTGTACCAGTAATTGTAATCACTTCCAGGATTTGGCTTGAATCCGTGTGCCACCCGCAACCAACACAATCCGATCCTTGCCGAAGTTTACCGATTGATTATGAACGATGACACGATGTGATACGAATATAATCGAAGTTCGGCGAAGATTATAGATCAGTCTAGCTTGCGGCGTTCTTTTGATCCGTGACGTTGTCATTGTTTTTTTTTTTTTTTGTATTGTTTGTGTTAAATACTTTTAACATAATTTGTTAATACATATATAATTTTATTGCAAAAATGAGTGCAATCAGTGTTGAATATATAAGAGGAAACAACAGTTTGTTTGAAAATAAATTAATAATTAAAAAATATTTTTTAACTATTGTTGCTTAATAATTTTTCTGTCATAAGTAGGTACGGATTGTCAGTGAACCACCACATTTTCAGGGCAGCGGCTGCCACTGCCTGTTATACATTTTATAATCTATACAAAGCTATTTGCCACAAATGGCAATAACAGTTAATTGTTGATTTTAACAACTCTATCATATTTTTTTTTAGTTTCATCTTTAGTCTTTCTTCTGTGCAATTACATAATCGGAGTGCACATCCTAAGGGTAAAAATCTCTCGGAAACCTATCTCAGGTTGCCGGCAATATTTCGTTGACATATTAAAATCCTAAATGAAAAATGATACCAGACGATATTATTTGTATGCTTCGGAATATGATACAAATGAAAAGAGTACTTTTTCATCTTGCAATAACATTTATCTAGGAAGAAAGGGGTTCTAGCTATGACATGCAATACTCGAGATGGGATTTATATTTTTTTAAACCCCTTAGCAACCGCTATCCATGTAAAAAGAATTTTATTTTTCACTCAGCATTTTTATTTTAAATGGATTGATTTATTTATTTTATTCATTTATTACGCCGTAAGGGGCTTTTACATGAAAGTTTTACAAACGTATTACAGTAATTAAGTATATAATAAGATAAATCCAGTTCTAGTAATGTAAAAAAATGTTATTCTAACATACGATCATTTTACTCGTAAAAACGGGACTAAAGTTTTTACGAACAAATTAACAGTGTTTCAATGTTTATTGGAGGAAAATGCAATAATAAATTGTTGGTATACGTACGAAATTACTTACACCAACAAATTATTCTTTCATGTTCCCGCCAATAAACATTGAAATCCTGTTAATTTGTTCGTAAGAACTTCAGTCCCGTTTAACCGTTTTTACGAATAAAATGATTGTGTGTTTTAGAATAACATTTTTCTCCGTGTACATTTTAACATACATATTTTTTTTTTTGGAAATTAGCAAAATATTAACAGATGATTCAATATAATACAAGCCTGAAATAGTAAGTAAAGGAAAGTATATGTGTGCGTATACTTCCAATATTAATTATGTGTGTTACAAACCAATAAATAAAAATGTAATTTTCTCGTAAGATATAGAACATTATAGCAGAGATATAAAAAATAAAATAATAAGAGTTGTAATTATATAAAACCAATACAATTAAGCAATAAAGTGTATTAACTTCGGGAGGTGATTCTACATATTAGAATAAGAAAAAAAGATTTATAACTTTTTTCGAAATTCCAACATTTAGGGGTATTTTTTTGATAAAAAGGTACAATTAGTCCGGCGTGTGCGCCCGGCACTAGTAGGTATTTCCTCTGTTACAATACTGGCTGACTCACAGCTAATTTATCGAGTTAGTTTGTACCTTACACAAAGGATTTTTAATAGGTACGTCTTTTTGTATAGGAAAAAAAGTTGTAATTTCGAAAAACGTTATTAATCTTTTTTACTCCTACCATCATGTAGAATCACCTCCCGAAGTTAATGCATTTAACCCCCCGGACACCCTGTATATATAATCAATTTCATTTTGGTAGGCGGGTATGGGTACCGCCGTCCCGGGAACCATTATAATTAACTCCTCTGCCATAGGTCACCCCTAGTGGTTCGCTACGTTTAGCGACTTAGCAAAGGTGCCCGGGTTCATGGGGTGAGGTTTGTCTAGGTCTTGGCGGCGGATAATCTGGACACATCGAACCAGAGATTCCTACCCACACATCGTACTTTTTTCCTTCCCAGAACTTCCTCTCCTTAAAAATATCCTCCACACAGCATCCCCAAAGATGACATAGGCCGTGAGGGAAATTATTTTTCCTCAGTCCCTCCTGTGTGGAGCTAATGTAAAAAAAAAATTATGAGACTTGAAATAAAACAAAATATAATGTATAAAAGCTAGTCAGTAGCAGAGGCGGCTGTAGGGGTCCAGGTGTGGAAAATCATTTGAAAATATGTATGACTTATCTTTAACTATTATATATTATGAAAAATGTCGATATATTATTATCTATATAAATTTGTAGGTAGGTTATTTATGTCTGTGGCGAACTATCTTCGCACGACAGCACCTACTTGTATGTATATACACAGCCGGACACCGCATAAGTACATGTCCCGTACCATTCTGTACCAGGCGTTGCACCGAGTACTTGCCGGCATTATTAACCAATTAATGGAAAGGTCTGGAGGTTTCTACAGCACACTCAGGGCCGTGTCCATATTGTCGCGAAAGTTCTCGTGCGTACCGACCGTTCGCGGAGGTGGCAAGAACGGCTATATAAAGGTTCCAGCAAGCCAAGTGGGGCAGTCAATCATTTCGCATTCATTGTGTCGTACCTACAAATTCTGCCGTAGTAATTTTACGCTACAAGATACGATCGTAAATAAACAACTTATTTATCAAACGTTTATTATTATTATAATATTATAGAACACGCCAAGGTATCCTATTACAATACAATGTCTTATAATTTTGGGTGGTCAATCACCTATTGACCTAAGGGGAGAACCGCCCCTGGTCAGTACGTATAAGTACCTATACAATTATTTGTGTATATTACAGCAAATAACACAAAAAAGGGTGGTGGTTGGTTAATTGTTAAATCATTGTTCTGACGATTTTATTTCCACGAAAAACGGTTACTAATAAAAATACATTATTTTTTTTTAAATATGTCATTATTTTAACTATTATAAATCTGTAAAAAAATGAAGCATTATTCACTTATAATAATTACTCTGTGCCACTCTGTAAAGCCGTATATCTATCAAATCTGAACAAGATTCCGACATTAACTAAAGCGAAACTCTGTCACTTTGTATATCTCACCGGTCCCTATTTGTCACTTGACGTAATAAAACGGTGCTTAATTACTTTCATCACCCGCGACGGATTGCTCCAATCCTCTCTAACTCCACAACTTCCCATTAACTTCCCCCAACTTCCCTCCAACTCTTACCCCGTCTTAGCAAAATAACAATTTGCAAAGTTTGCGGCCATTCTTTCTCAGGACTTGACTATGGAAAATACAGAAGGACCTCGTTAACAAGTTATCTGTTTCTCTTAGCCTCGAGTGATTTGACAGTTCATTAGTTGAGTTAAAGCGACGTTGTGTCACGTATTTAGGGTGCAGGTTAATGTTGTTCAAGGATTTAAAGCCCGGTAGTAAGTGTGCAAAAAGAAGAAGAAGAGGAGATATGTAAATACGAATGTTAGAGAGAGCGCGTTTGCCATCTCAACACAGACGTATCACACCTAGAGATGGGCAATATGTCATTCCTTTTTATGTAATACTAGCTTCTGCCCGCGACTTCGTCTGCGCAGGATTAGTACTTCGAGTAGCCTGTTTTCTTTTCTTAAGTCCCATCTATGTTTATACTAAAATTCTTAACTTTTTTTTTTAAATATCTATAATTCTTGATTCAATTCAAAGTATTAGGCGAATACTTCAAATAAATTCACTAATTTAAATATTTTCTAAAATAAAATTTTGATTTAACATTCATTGTTTTACAAAATGTCATTCTCAATTTTTTACATTTTCTATTAAACAATAATAAATATTTTTAAATATATTGAAAATCCATTGGGTAGTTTTTGCGCGAAAGAGTAACAAACACACATACATCCATACAACATAAAAAATTTAAAACATTAAATAAAAACGCTCTTTTGCTACTGCGGAGATGTTTTGTTATTTTTTTCTTCACTAAATGCAGTACATTAATTAAAAGTGGTCGCTCATTCAAATGCAAAGTTTAAAAAAATCACAGTTATCTTATTTTGCCATCAACTAAAATAAAAAAAATCGAAACAAAATATTTAAATTGTAATAAAATCCAATTATTTTTCCCTATAAAAAGTATTAAAATACAACTCACACCGAATCGGCATTATCCACAAGACTTGAAACCGCTAAATTATCGCCTTGCTTATCCAATTTAACGATTTTCGTTTCGACATAACGACGCACTTGTAAATTCACTCAAAATTTAACACTGAAACGAATCAGCTAAATTGACCGAGTTGTTTACGAAATTACCAAAGCGTTGCGGTTAGCGCGTAAATAATAAAAATAGAAATATATTTTTGAAAAATAATTCGCGTCGTTACCCCATGACGGGTTTTACCCTGCCTTCCCCTATAGGAGTAGATGATATATACCAATAATTAAGATTAGAACCTACCCACTTTTACACATTGGCTTGAATGCAATGTTTGTTGGTATGCAAAATATTTCCTTTCTATTTAAAAATGAACGTTTCTTTGTTTGTCCCTTATTATTTCCTATCCGATTGCGATGAATCTTTTATGATTTGTCGTGCGCACGCCTGTGTAGGTTTCTAAATATAATGGTGAGCTCTATCGTTATGAAGTTTATAAAAAATATATTCATTGATAGCGCGCGAGTTGTTTCAAAAATCTCTGTATTTCATATAGTTTAGCGACATCAGGAAGGTAAGGTTGGAGCGGAATCTGGGAGGGGTAAGGGCGGGGTTCGCGAGAAGGGATACGAGGGTGGTGATGGTGGGAGAGGATCACGAAAGGGAAAGGAGACGCACTAAAGTATACCTTTAGACAACATTTGTAACATCGCTTGAGTTGGCTCGGGGGTATGCTTTCAATTTAGGTTTTCGCGCGTACGCATTTTAAAATATACCCGAGCACAACGAAGCAATTTTTGGTGCACTTCTCGTTAATTCGCTTTTCGTCCGCTAGCTGTCACAACATTTGCTTAGTTACTTGCATCATTTGTCAATCTTGTCACCATAGGTTAGGTTAGATTAGGCGAGGTAAGGTTAGGTTAGATTAGGTTAGGTTAGGTTTGGTTAGGTGGTAGGCCGGGAAATGGAAAGGTAGGTTACGTTGGCGGGGGGGGGGGGAATGGAAGGTCGGGTTAGGTTAGGTTTGGTTATGGGGGCGGAAAAATTGGAAGGGTAGGTTCGGTTAGGTTAGGTTAGGTTAGGTTTGATTAGGGAGGGAGGTGGAAAAATGGAAAAGTAGGTTAGGTTAGGTTGGGTTAGGGGGGGAAGGCGGGGAAATGGAAGGGTTGGTTGGGCTGGGTTAGGTTAGGGGGGGAAAGCAGAGAAATGGAAGGGTAGGTTAGGTTAGGTAAGGTTAGGTTGAGGTAGATATTATAAAACTAAACGTCAATATGTCTCTCCACTCGTTGCCGTAATTAAAAGCCTAGACACAATTAACGGGTATACATTAAAGCATATCAATATGGAGTTCGCAATTTGAATCTATACCCCAAAAAAGTGTTGCAGTCGGGTATATATTAAAATCCTTAACACAGCCGGAAGAATTTTTAATGTATACCCGAGCTCAACACTATTCAACGTCGCGTCGTGTAAAGGTACAGATTCCATATACGCCACGAGACGTTATTTTATCACTTCGAAAACTGATAACAACAACATTTTGGAGATATCTAAAAGGAAACCAAATGGGGTTTGGTCCTTACAACCTATTTCCTTCCTGGATTTTGACACTACCGCAAATATTATTTTTATATAATATAGATATCTATAACTAGCGTGTTGGTACGTTTTGTTTTTACGATAAGTTACTTCTTATAGGAATTAGGACCCTCCAAAAATCGTTAAAATTGCATGTTTGAATGTCATCAACAGTGTTCATTATACGAACTAAACAATGTATTTTTTTTAATAAGCAAAACGTACAGACGTTTTGGAGCAGAAAAATAAGTATTTTTTTTTTGTTGTTCAAAATAAGAAATGAAATGGGAGACATCACGTAGAATAATACCGTTCTTAATGAAGAAAATAAATTCCCAACATCGGGAGATTTACATGGCAATCGTTGTACATTACCAGTTCTGTCATCAAACATAATATCCACATAACATTAACATTGACAAGCCCGCGGAAGTAATCGGGTTTTACCAATTTAACGAACATGTCTTTAACATGAAATTCACCACTTTCTTTACTATTTAAATCAGCGAGTGTAAAAACTAGGCCTTACTTTTTTAAACAAATCGAAGGGCTAATTTTTGTGCAAAATAATTTAATGCATTGGATTGGACGAAGTTTCTTCGCCAAACTACGTCACCAACTTGAAAGGTAACGTGTTTTCTTCGTAGATTATAATGATTAGCTCCCTTTTGGTAGGCAGTAAGAAGAGCCTTCGAGACTTGTTCATAAATTGAGAATAACCCCTCTAACCTTACTGCATAAATCTTTAGATGAGCGGTATCTTGTAGATCGGATTCATCATTTGCTCTCGGATTACGGTGGATTTTATTATTTGTTCCCTACCGTGCATTATAAAAAAATATATAACCGGTAGCGCAATTAACAGTATTTTTCAACGCCCATTGAAGTTGTGGAAGAAACTTGGACCAATATCGGTGATCTTATTCCACTAAAATGGATAATGCCATGCCCAAACTTTGGTTTTTGTCTTTCTACAACGTCGTTTTGTGGCATATACAAAGAATTGTAAAATAGAGGAGGTACATTATAACTTCGTAATAAATCTTTAAATTCTTTAGAAATGAATTGTCGTCCATTATCACACACAATGGCACGCAGTACTCCATGTATAAGGAAGATGTTTTCTTCAAAAATTTTGTTAATGCTTTTCGCGGTGTCTTTACGCAGCGGAAATAACCAAGTGTACTTAAAAAATATATCGACACAAGACAATAATATAACGGTAGTCTAAAAATGATAATAGGTACGCAAACTTCCTTGCCCACAGAATGTTTTGCCGGAAAGTGACCACAAACAAAAAACTCTCTCTTGGGAAACGTTCACTGTATCCAACCACTGGTTGTTCAAGAACAAAACCAGAGATAATTCATAATAATTAATTAGCCGGTACTTACTTGAACTGAGCATTAATTTAAGAGCGAGTACCGGTTTGTTTCATAACAATGAAAATATGAAAAATATCATGGCACAGAAAAATAAAATATGTCCTTCAGTCATCGTCTAAGTGCTGACATCCACTATTGCATCACCGTACACATTTTTCAGTCTTTCGTGAATGCGAATGGCCGTTTCACCATCTGCATTCAAGAATTTAATCTCAGAACACTGTCTAATACGAACATCGATGTCGGCCATTTTGAATTGAATTTTACTACGAGGAATAGCGCCAAGTTCAAATTTTTCATTTAACTAACTTTATTTAAATAGAAAAAAATAGTAGGCATTAGTTTTTAACTGACTCTCATATGAGTGTTAAATATTTGATTTTTCAATTTAAAAACCTTGAAACGTTGCTCTTTCTTGACCCTACGGAATTATCAAAGTGTCAATTATCAAGGGATACATACTACAATCTGTCGTGATGTTTTCCCATAAACAAAATATCACAGTTCATGTTAAGGGTAAATAGATTAGAGGCTACTTCATAAAAAAATTGTTTCCACCAAACCGGGACTTCAAAGCATCTAAAAATAATTGAAATAAAAAAATAAAACTGGAAAAACTTCACAAACTAATTTTTGGTCCCTGCACCAGCAATAAAGTGCATATTCCTGTTAATGAAAAAGGGTGGTACCTACTCTTACACCATTGAAATGGAACACTCTAGATTGGTCTATAAAATATTTATTTATCGACGAATTTTAAACCTAACGTTGTCGAGAGTCAGAGGTTTTTGTAGAAAGTTCTATCCAACTCACAAGGATAATACTATACGAAGAAAGTTCGAAAAGGAGGTAGGACTGAATGAAAATACATACAATGGTTAGCTTAGTTTATATGTGTTATGTCTGCTTTATCGACATTCTCTCTTTCTCTCTGGTTTCAATCCTGGGATTGGTTTGCAGCAATTTCCTTTAGTTTCTTCTTCCATTCTTCCCTATCTTGTGCGGCTCTTTTGAATTCTGCATATGATGAGCAGCGCATGTCCGCCAGCAGGTCCTCCAGGTACTCTCGGCGTGGGCGTCCCCTGGAGTTTGTCCCCTCGGTCATACCCTCCATTATGGCATGCAAGAGGCCTTCTTGTCGTATTATATGGCCGATCCATCTTGCACGCCTTTCGGACAAGGTCTTGAGCAGGTGCCTTCCTCGTTCGATTCTTTGGAGAACCTCCTCATTTGTAATGTGGTCTCTCCAGGAAATTCCTAATAGTCTTCTATAGGACCACATCTCAAAAGCCTCTAGTCTCCGTTGAAAATTTGGCTCTTCAAGAATAATAAGTTCTTCAAGAATTATACAGTCTGGTTTATTAATTAATATATTATACGCCTGGGTCACACAACCGACTATTACTGTCTACGATTGAATCTGAGCTTAAAAAACTATGTAAACTCGAAAACAGTTAATAAATATATTGATAACAACACATTTAAAAAATATATCGCACATCTCGTATAAAAGGGTCGAATGTCAAAATTTACTATAAAAAAATTCAAATAGTAATGTGGTTGTGATTATCTATGCCCCACGAAAATTAAATTTTAGTTAGATCACTCCATCTGCGCAAGACGTCGCGACGTCTGTCGAAAATTTCCTGTAGCAATCCGAGAAAAAAGTTTTATATTTCTTTGTCGCTCCAGTAGTTAACAGTTTAAATAACTAGCAATAAGTGATTTGTAGTATGACGCTGCCCTCGAGGCTTTCTGAAATGGAATGATATGAGATTACAAAAGAACTTGAAAACAGATTTTCTCCAATGAATTGACACACTTTGATTGTCGGTAAAATTATAGACAAAATGATCCAAAGATAAGGTAGGAAGTTGGACTGCATTACTTTGAATGCAACATAAACTTTGCATTCACAGTAATGCAGTCCATAGACAAAATTAAATTAAATGAAGTTAAATAAACATGAAAAATATTGAAGTATTTAAAAATAGGACGACACAACATCGAACAATATCATATCAGGCACTGCTGAAAACCAGCTGCATTCCAGGAGAAATCCTGAAATGTAGCATAGAATCGTTGATAAAAGAACGAAATTTGTAATTTGTAATATTGTAAATTTTTTTATTGATGAGTAAACGCTATTATTATTATGTTTATTATGTCACAATAGCCATTCTAGTGAACGTTATATCGGCGGGGGAAGTATTTCCACCCTTTTTAGGGGTTGGGTGGCAAGTTTTTGCTTGCTTTTCACTTCCTGTTTCCGTTTGAGCTGAAAATTAAAACGCTGTATTAATTTTCCGCTGATTACTTATAGAGCCGACCTACTCGGAACGCTTTGCAATCAATATATTAGCTGCAGAATATAATTTTCCTTTTAAAAGCACGTAAAATACCAATTTTGTTTATGAAAACATTAAAAATGTTGGAAGACAGGGATTCCTTACCACGTTTGGAACTCCACGGAAATTCAATTGTACCGGTTACTTAAAATAGCATAGGCACTATAGGCAGTGACATCTAGCGGTACTGAGACAGTAATAGCATAGGCAGTGACATCTAGCGGAACTGAGACAGTAATAGTTACTGAAGAAATAAACTGAGACTAGTGTGTCCATCATCAGGACAGATGTTGTGGGATTATTACACGTGTATTTTTGTGGTGTTATGCCATGTTTCGGTACCTCCTTTGTTAGCCAACGTTTCAGATAACATTACAGGGTCCATCATCAGGAGAGATGTTGTGGGATTATCACACTTTTATTTTTGGGGTGTTATGCCGCGGTGCGGTATCTCCTTCTTTAACCAAAGTTTCGGACAACATTACAGTGTCCATCATCAGGGCAGAGGTTGTGGAATTATTACACATGTATTTTTGTGGTGTTATGCCATGTTTCGGTACCTCCTTTATTAGTCAACGTTTCAGCTAACATTACAGTGTCCATCATCAGGACAGATGTTGTGGGATTATCACACATGTATTTTTGTGGTGTTATGCCATGTTGCGGTACCTCCTTTTTTAGGAGTAATATTGTCTGAAACATTGGCTAAAGAAAAGGGTACCGTAAAATGGCATAACACCAAAAAAATACAGTGTAATAATCCCACAACACCTCTCCTGATGATGGACACTGTAATGTTATCTGAACGTTGGCTAACAAAGGAGGTACCGAAACGTGGCATAACACCACAAAAATACATGTGTAATAATCCCACAACATCTGTCCTGATGATGGACACTGTAATGTTATCTGAAACGTTGGCTAACAAAGGAGGTACCGAAACATGGATATAACACCACAAAAATACAGGTGTAATAATCCCACAACATCTGTCGTGATGATGGACACTGTAATGTTATCAGAAACATTGGCTAAAGAAAGAGGTAGCGCAACACGGCATAACACCACAAAAATACATGTGTGATAATCCCACAACATCTTTCCTAATGATGGACAGTGTAATGTTATCTGAAACGTTGGCAAATAAAGGAGGTACCGAAACATGGCATAACACCACAAAAATACATGTTGTAATAATCCCACAACATCTGTCCTGATGATGGACACTGTAATGTTGTCAGAAACATTGGCTAAAGAAAGAGGTAGCGCAACACGGCATAACACCACAAAAATACATGTGTAATAATCCCACAACATCTGTCCTGATGATGGACACTGTAATGTTATCTGAAACGTTGACTAATAAAGGAGGTACCGAAACATGGCATAACACCACAGAAATACATGTGTAATAATCCCACAACCTCTGCCCTGATGATGGACACTGTAATGTTGTCCGAAACATTGGCTAAAGAAGGAGATACCGCACCACGGCATAACACCTTAATAATAAATGTGTAACAATCACACAACATCTGCCTGATGATGGAAACTGTAATGTTGTCCGAAACATTGGCTAAAGAAGGAGATACCGCACCACGGCATAACACCTTAATAATAAATGTGTAACAATCACACAACATCTGCCTGATGATGGAAACTGTAATATTGTCCGAAACATTGGCTAAAGAAGGAGATACCGCACCACGGCATAACACCCCAATAATAAATGTGTAACAATCACACAACATCTGCCTGATGATGGAAACTGTAATGTTGTCCGAAACATTGGCTAAAGAAGGAGATACCGCACCACGGCATAACACCCCAATAATAAATGTGTAACAATCACACAACATCTGCCTGATGATGGAAACTGTAATGTTGTCCGAAACATTGGCTAAAGAAAGAGGTAGCGCAACACGGCATAACACCCCAAAAATAAATAACAAAAATACTTTTATTGGTGAAAATCTTTTTTAAAAAATTGGTCGTGTTTATGAGTAATCTGAGTATTGTACCAGATAGAGGATACACTTTTACATATAACTGCATATTCAACTCAATTTTAGATTTTTTGGAGATCTCTGATTAACAACTTCTCTTGGTGATGCATAAATATCTTTTGCACTCTTTTACGTCTAGCATTCGATTTTGTTCAGAAGGAGCTCAAATAATGCAGCTATATTTCAAGAGAGTGCGAATGATGGCTTCATATATATATATATATATATATATATATATATATATATATATATATATATATATGTATTCCGATCCAGTTTTGCAAAACTTTTAATGAAAAAGTAAAAACTACTTTTTAAAACATGGATTTTATCGCGCTTCTGAGCATTAAATTGGCAGACATACTGGTGACAAAATAGCAAGGGAGAGAAGTGCTCGCTATTATTATTTTAAAAGTGTATGCGTAATGCGAGCTTGAATCGCAGCGTCGACTGAAGTAAAACTTCCCCAGGGAAATGGGACAAAGATAACATGAAACAATAATTCGTGAGAGATTTGTAGGGTGGTTAGGAAAATACTTTCTACTTTTAATTAATATATTTTAAGTTTTGACAACCAACCATTGAAAACGTATAAAACGCACAAATTAAACATACAAATATCCATATATTTTTTATTTTAACTTAATTATTAATAAAACCTCAAATTGTAATATCTAATATTGTTAAGGAAGAAAATATTAGCGTTTATATTGTATTCGTTAATTAAATATTACAATTTGAGGTTTTACTCACTTGAAATAAAAATGAATTATCTTCCTAGACTTGCATAAAAATCAATAGATGTCGCATACAAAATAAAAATGGATAAATTTATCCAAAACACTATCTAGGGAACTTTAGTTCGAGTTGAATATTGCAAATCATATATAAATTTAGTTGCCAAAAAATGAGGTTTTTTTTTATTCCAGAAAAAAGAAAATAACATTTTCACTTACTTAACTAGAATTTGAATTAAATTACATTACAGTAGATTAAATTACATTATATTATCATACAATATATTATTATACAATATTATTCACTTTCACTATATTGTTTTTTGTGAATAAAAATGAATAATTTTTTTTTAAATTTACACACACTTTTTTCGTTTTTAATATCATCTGGAAGGCAATTATATAAATTTCCCCCCTCATAACTGATGGATTGCTTACCGTAGTTAGTATGAATAGTGTTAAAATGTATGTTATCGTGTTGTCGTGTAAAATGTTTGTGTACTTAGGACGTTTTAATGAATTCTGTGTTTGTATGCATGAGTTTATTATTTATTTTGTATATAAGGAGACATATATTGTATTCGTATAGTTTTCTTAATGTTAACAGTTTGGTTTCCAAATATAGTTTTTTTGTAGATGTTTTGGATTTGTAGTGAAATAGTTTTTTGATTAGTTTATTTTGAATTATCTGTAATTCATTAATGTGTGTTTCATACGCATTTCCCCAGATTTCAATTAAGTAATTTAAATGTTAGTGTACGAGACTATAATATAAACTTTTTTTAAATTTAATTGGTAATAGATAAGATAATCGGCTAAAAACGCTAATTAAGGGTGTTAATTTGGAGTGTTAAATATGATCAAAGGGGATAGGGTCCCATTAGCTCAATGGCAAGGCTAATCTCCTGGGTCCGATTCCTAGATGTGGCCATATCTTTTTTCTGATTTTTATGTTTTAAATTTTAGAGTAGCTAATATTACTTCATTAATTAAACGAGGTCAATATTAGCGATAATTAGACATGTTCACTTTCACCATTCTCCCCCCCCCCCCTCCCCTACTCTCCACCACTCCCCAGACAGGACCCCCCCACTCCTTAATGATAGATGTTCACCCATTATTATGTAAAATTAATTTAGATGTTTGCTATTTTGCTACGAGGAAGGAAAGTTTGTTCTGAAACCGGACGGGTTGATATAAAAATACGCAGTAATTAAAACAAAGTAATATTGCTATATTATATGTACTAGAATAAATGTCAAAAAGCAATACCTCCTACTTTTTACCTCCTTTTAATTGTCAAAAAATTAAAATTTAAGTACAAAGGTTAAAAACCACACTATCGACGATTAATTTGTCACTTTTCATTATAATTTCCGTCCATTTTTACAGTTTTGGTCCAACTTTTAACAAAGGCATGTTTTCCAGTGCGGTAAAAAGCAGAGTCCTGCTTCCGATACAAGCCATTTTTACTTACCTATTTATTCATTTGTATGCTCTTACATACAGTTTATAAATACAATAGGTGGAAGTAAAACAAAAAATATTCTTTTAATAGTAGGTAGTAGAGTGAAGTATGTTCGGCAACTGCATGTAAATGGTTAAAACGAATGTAGTTATGTTATGTGAACACCTCACTAGGAGAACCTGTACTTAGGTGTTCGCATGTATTATTATGACATCATAAGTGATAGCACAGTATCACCCTTGAGACTCTCAAGGTTAACTCCGTAGTTTTACCCATGGTGGCTGTATTGTACATATAGTATTGTACATTGTATTGTATTGTACATTGAAGCAACGGACGTTTTCACGGCCTCCGCATTTTCAAATTGAATCTCACGATGGGCTTCAGATCACACTGCCTTTACTGAAGGTGAGAATGCATCAAAATTAATCTGTAGTTATCCGGCGGTCACCACGAATGATGTTTTCGACGCGCTGTATATGGAGTGGAGTCACTGCAGTGAAATGCCTATCGCTACGCTTTTCGTCAGCCAACGGCGTTTGTCCTTCAGCTTCGTACAGCGACGAACCCATCACCTTACAGTGCTGACATCCACTGCTGCATCACCGTACACATTTTTGAGTCTTTCATGATTGCGAATGGGTGTTTACACTTCTGCATTCAAGAATTCAAGCACAAAACGCTGTCTGATACGAACCTCTATGACGGCCATTTTGCAAATGACTGCAGTGCTACCACCTGTTGACGCAGAAACTTACGACTGCAGTAGATTGTAGAAGAAGGTTTGAGAAATAGCGCCAAATTCAAAATTTTCACCTAACTAACTTTATTTAAGTAGAAAAAAATCAGAGGCATTACATTTTGACTGACCCTCGAATATGATTTGTATAGCGCCCTTGCGGTTATTTTTCTATTCTATTTAAATCATCCAAGTAGTATTATGACTATTTCTTACTACTTACTAATGTACGAATAACCAAAATAAGTATATTTATTTTATATATTTCATTGATACATTATATTGGGATCACCCTGTTAACCGGCGTCGGCCAGACGCGTACCGGCGCGGCGCCGCGGCGCCTAACTCTCCCCTAGTCGTCTCCGACTTCTTCCACCTTCCACCATCATCCCCTACCATCCCATCCCTACCCCTCACTACTGTGTAATACCCTTGCCGACTGCTGCGACTATTGTGCCCCTTGTAACGTGGGGTTGGGAAGAGTTTCAGATGGATAGGGGGTGGATATGGGGTGCAGGAGTCTGTGTACGCAATGCAAGTTACAGGAAACAAGATTTATCATGGGTGAGTGAGATGGTTTGATGGTTTTGTACCACTTCAACGGTTATGCAACTACGGGTTTCAACTCTCCTATGAGACCTATAAGCACGGCAAAGTAAAGTGTTGTATTGTTGTTGTAATGTGGAAATAACCCAAAGAAGCATTTTATATTACTTTAGTTTCTATGCCTAGAGCATATTTTGTCAGAAGGTCACAGTATTTCCGCTTTGTAATGAAATACAAATAAATAAAATATTTTAATTAATAAAGATAATATTAGCGAAAGACAATCGAAAATCCGAAACGTCTTGCGCCAATCTTTCCCTGCATTATGACATACAAAATCTCGTACTTCTCCGGATGTCTCATCACGTGTCCTAGATATTGAAGTTTTCAGATTTTTATTTTTTTAATAAATTATTTTTATAAATGAAGATAATATTAGTGAAAGTCAATCAAAAATCCGAAACAGAAAAATCAGAAAAATATACGGTTACATCTGGGACTCGAACCCAGGACCTCTGGCAATCCGGGCCAAGCGCTATCCACTGCGCCACATATCCCTATCCGATTCGGTCATTCTGAACTGTATCATACTTCGACTGAGAACCACCAACATTATTTTAATTTTCTTAACGCATATTTTTATTGGCTGCTATCTTTATGTATTCAACTCGAACTAAATGCTCTCTAGATAGTGTCAGGATAAATTTGTATCACTTTTTATTAATATGCGACATCTATTGACTTTTTCTGAAAGTCTAGGATGAAATATTTGAATTTTTATTTTTAACTTTATAAAGTATTGATAATTAAATGATATATTATTTTTATATTGAAAATTTATTTTAATAATTAAAATATTGTTGCACTTAATCGCAAACTAAAAACTGTTTTAGAAAGGTGATTTAAAAATATTTCGTAAAATATAAATTAAAACTTAGATATAAAAACAAACATATTTTATTAGACAAATGTAAAATCACTTTTTTGTCGTTTCAAGTAAAAAATAATTAATAAAAAAATCACACAGTTTCATACATATTTCTAGATGTGCACTCGGAAAATTTGGTTTTACGTGTGTTACACTTTAAAAACCTGATACAGTGGTTTGGCCAGTTTACTGTAGAGCTGTTACGGGCCGCAGTAAACTAGGTCCGCGTAGCCAACATGATAGCCAACGTCCGTTTAACGGATAGGACACGAGAATAAGAAGATGTACACTTTTATTATTCTGTGGTTAATTTTTAGATTTGAATATAAAGCGTGGTGTTTTCTCTTTCTAACACCGTTTACATCATATCGCTCACCATAACCGTAAGGGAAACAGCTCGAGACCTACATGATCTGTTCCTGAAAGCGAACAAATTAGCCCGAGGCGTTAATATACTAGTAATTACATATGTAATTCTGCGAACAATAGACAACGCACACAAAACAAATGTTTCTAATAACTTAATTATAAATAAGTTTCCAGAAGCAATAGGATGTATGAATCCAACCCTCTCACTGCGGTGCAAGGCAAGAGTTCTGCTGTAGAAATCAAACACCCCTCTCAACCAGTCTGTCCCGATCCGGCCTGCCACGCAGTTGGTAGGCAGATGCACGCGCCGTCAAGTCCCGGACAAACCTCATATTTATTAACCCAGGCACCCCTCCTAAATCACCAAACGAAACCACTTGGGGTGACCTGTGGCAGAGGTGATGATTATCCAGTAGACGGCTTTATTGACGGCGTACCCACACGGAGAAAAATGTTATTCTAAAATACGATCATTTTATTCGTAAAAACGGTTAAAAACAGGACTGAAGTTCTTATGAACAAATTAACAGGGTTTCAATATTTATTGGCGGGAAAATGTAAGAATAATTTTTTGGTACACATATGAAATTACGTATACTAACAAATTATTCTTACACGTTCCCGCCAATAAACATTGAAACCCTGTTAATTTGTTCGTAAGAACTTCAGTCCCGTTTTTAACCGGTTTTACGAATAAAATGATCGTATTTTAGAATAACATTTTTCTCCGTGCATACCCGTACTCCCAAATTTAAATTAATCTCAAGTATGTCCATTGGACATTGTTCGGGCATAACTTACAGTAATTTGTTGTAACTACACCCATCCAAGCCTATGTGTCCTTACCTTTGTCACCAGGAGATAATTAAGTCCTGATCAGTACCATTTCTACCGCCTTGCACGCACGTTGCGTCATATTATGTTTTTCAAGAACGCTTTCAAGGTCGATACAGAGTGCCGTGCAATAACGAATAAACACGTGAGTGTTCGTGCAGTCCAGAGGATACATTTCAAAGGTAGGACTTTCAATATTCTGGTGGCATCCTCTATTCTCTATATTCCTGCTTCCTTTCCATTCGTTATTCACAATTCAAGTTTTTCACGCGACCTGAAAAGCTATTTTTCAACAGCTATCGAAACAGACATAGTTCAGAGAAATCACTATCTTCACTTTTTAACCTGTCGTCTGTGGCTCTTAACCCTTATGTATAAATAATCTGTCCAATGTCAGAATGGCAAGAAATAGAATATTATTCCAGACGTTTATTTTAATTTCAATTATGTATTTTCTTGGAAAGCTTTGAAATTAATTTTCTAAGGAAAACAGCCAAATGTGATCCCACATTCGAGAGGTTAATCAAACATTTCTGGAGAGTTAAGTAAACACCCTTAAAAACAAGACAAAATAACCACCAGTCATTCAAATTGCAAACTAATCACCCCCGCCTCATTAATAATTGTCGTCATATCAAAACAAGTCTGCGGCCTCGTACTTATGCTTCTGTTTCTTTTACGTCTTTGCAACAAAACATTTCACTTTTGTTTTGCGGTCGGGTTTCCGTCTTCCGGCCGTTTGTTCACCCCGCCATAAATACTGCCGTACTCCATCTGTACTCGCCATCCGTTCTCTACTTCCCCCTGCTGAAATGTGCTGCAGCGAGTTCCGGACAAGGGACCGTTCTTTCAATGAGATCTTTTAAACAACATTACAAAAAAAAAAAAATTAAATTATGGTTCGTTAGTATGAAGCAGATTAAAGTACAATTCCACCGTATGGTCACCGTACTACAAAGACTATTCTCTACAAACGCCATTGAGGAAAATAATTTCCCTCAGGGCCTATGTCATGTTTAAGGATTCTGTGTGGAGGGAATTTTCAAAATGCAACTAACTTCGATTCTATCAGTCAATTAAATTTTATTATTTTTATTACATCTTCTCTCATTCTAAACCTTACAAGTAAATTACAAGTTTTTTTTTTTTTAAATTGCTTACTTTTATTTATTTGTTTTGATTGGCTGAAAATACAGCTCAATTTAAAAGGTAGATTTTTGTAGTTTTTTTTATAGCTTGGTTAATTTGTTTTGAAATTTATAGTTTTAAAATTGGATTTTAAAAAATTAGTTCTTATAAATTGTGTTTTACTTTAATTTGATGTATTAATTTATTTGATTTGGTTTGTCAGAAAATAGAAAGAGGCATTTTAAAAACTTGGCAGCTCGTTTCGCGTTGTAAAGTTGAAAGAAATAAGTTGAATTATTATATCTTTTAAGTTAAAAACTTCTGCAGAAATTCTGAAAATCATTTTAACTGCAAATTTTGTACTTCATTTGATTATTCATTGTGACAATATTTAATCTCAGCCACATTTACGTTTAAGAGTTTAAATTATTATTAGCTGTTGTAAAATTTAGTTGCGAGAAAATCACATTAATGGTGTTTTAATGTTTTAGGATTCACTCAGAGGTTAGAAAGGAGACTCTTTTAATAATACACTTTGTTTTTTAGCGAACAAGTATAAATTTTTTATTGACACCGAAATAATACAACCCAAGGAATTTAATTTCCCCCAACAGAACTGATGTGTTTCTTTCTAGGTAGTTTGATGCAGAAGAGACTAATACTTAATTTTACAAAGATTATATTAACTTCAGTTCTGTTGAGAGGAGTAAAACTTACTGGCCTGCCATCTATCTTAATAATCACAAACTATTTATTCTAAATCTTATGTGAAGTTCTAACCTAGATCCAAACCAAATTTCACTTGGTTTGAATCTTCACTTAATTTCTGACAGGTGTTATACCAAGTTGTTATTTTATATGTATCGACTTTCGTATAATCGCATGGGTACATCACACCATTAGTATTTAAGTATAATAAGTAAAAAAAAATATAGTTTTTAGTTAATAATGCAGTTAGATATATGCAACATATTTTGTTTTTAAGTTTCTAAAATAATATTTTGTTATTTTTAAAGATAATGTTGGTAGATTTCGAGCCAAAATGAAAATTATATGAAATTCACTCGATAGAAAAAAATCGCGAAGTTTTCTCCGAAAATTCATGAAAATACAATTTATTATGTTATTTAGTATGTTATTTATAGTCATGAAAAAATTCACAGTCTATCTTGAAATGCAACTTGAGCATTAGTCGAAAGATTATTTTAAACTAGTCGTCATATTGTCGCTTAAGAGGTCCTCTTGTAGGCCGCAGTCCCCCCGGCGGGTCCGGATTTTTGAAGCGATATTGCCCCTTATATATAAAGAAATTGAATGTAGAACAAGGTACAAGTTCTTGACATTACGAATTACTGGATAGCATTTAGCCACTCCGAATAATTCATATTAATTGCTAATGACACGCCGGGCACCAAAGATGGCAAAAATATGAACGCTGTCATATTCGAAGTCTATATTTATTCATTGTTTTTTTTATATAAATCCATTGTGGAAAGCATAGATTTGAGTGATTATTAGGAAGTTCGTTTTATCTACATTATTTTGATGTACTTTTTGTATTATATCACTAAAGAAATGTTATAAAAATTGAATTCGTAAGAAAGGTTAGAACAGGCAAATATTTTACGTCGTATTGAAAAAAAATATTTTTTTGTATGCTGGCCTTCAACAAGTTTTATAATCGTTTTTTTAAATATAGCTCCCTCTTACATTTGTATTTATATATCTCCCTTTCTTCTTTTTTTGAACGCTCACTACCGGGCCTTAAAATATCTGTAAAACTAAAAATATAATAAATAGAAATATAATATGTCGAAAAGCCAAATTTGACTAAATAAATTTATTCGAAATAAATCAAATAATTATTCACGAAAAAATCGCCATGATAAATAATTCTTAGAAACTTCTGATAATTATTTCACTCTAGAATAAAGCAACAAATTTAGTGCATCTGCGGCAAGTTAGTATAAGTTATTAGTAAAAGGTGAGAGCCGCACTGTGGGTTGAAATGATTCACATTTCATACCAACTAACAGGGTTGGCAGTAAAACGGAAGGGAAGAATGGATTCAATACTTTGAATTCGCATTCTGTAAAAACAAGGAATATTAACAATTAAACTAAACAAATTACTTTGTGTAAGCTACATGTTATAATATCTACATGTTTCAAAACCGATGGTTTCTTCGTCAGGATAATCACATGAATGAATGAATAATAATATCCATGTTGTTATACTGACAAAGAAACTACCGGTTTTGAAACATGTAGATATTATAACATGTGATTATAGTGGTTTACACAAAGTAATTTGATTAATTTAATTAAAATGATGCCACAAAGTAATTTTGAAAAGATTGAAGAAATCTTAACAATTTTCATTTTTTCTGGTAATTACAAAATTAACTCTTAGAAAGGCACAGCTATCTAGAATGAATAATGTAATTCAATAAACAAAATGTCCGGTGGTAAAGTGTATCAACTTCGGAAATTGAGGCTACCTTTACGGTATTTGGTAGTTAATAAAAAAGTTATTGACTTTATAAAACACGCTGTTTTGTTTACACGAAAGTTAAGTTTCGGGAAGCCTAAAATCTCAACGTCTTCTCAAAGTTTAATAATTGTGAACATAATATAACTAATGGTAGGTACATCGAAGCCAGAATTAAGTTAGCCTCTCAGAAGCTGGGCATACTGTGCAGGGCCCGCAGATACTTTAATAGTGCACAACTGCTAACCAAGTGCGTCCCACAGTTGAATTTGGCAGCCACCTGTGGTCAGGAGCCCCAAAGTACCTGAAAAAACCCTTGACTCTGTGCAGAAATGGGGGGTCCGTTTGATAGAATCTTTAGGGCACAGGCGTCGGGTAAGAATGCTATCCTTTTTCTACCGGTATTTCAATGGAAAATGCTCCGAGGAACTAGCATCATTGATCCCCTCGGCACCGATGCATTGTCGGGAAACACGCCAAACGCGTGCCCAACATATGCACACGGTTGACATTTGTCACATTAGAACAGGTCGCTTCTACTACTCGTTCAGGAGTTCAACAGCTCGGCTGTGGAACGATTTGCCGGCCTCTGTGTTTCCTCCTTCCTATAATATGGGTCTCTTCAAGACTCACGTTTACTCCTTCCTCTCCTCAAAAAGACCCTCCACATAGCATCTTCAAAGATGACGTAGGCCCCGAGGAAAATTGTTTTCCTCAAGGCCTCCTGTGTGGAGATAATGTAAAAAAAATGTATTACTTTGGATATAAATTGGGAACATGTTCTTTTTAATCTTTTACGTCATTGTTAAAGTAATATATATATATATGTTGTTTGGTTGTTATCAATTTCAAATTTTGTAATATAATTTAAACTCTAGTAAAATATGATATGAGTTTAAAAATATCTATATTAAAATCATCCTCATCCCCCTATTTAACAAAAAAACTGCTCACCGTAGCGAAGCTAGCAGTCCACAATGAAGTGCTGGTACCTACCCTTTATATATGGCAGTGAGGCATGGTATTGGTGTTTTTTTAAATTTATTTTATGTAAGTCTATAAAGGAAACATACAGTTGTGTAAAAGATCATTTAACATAAGATAGTGAACATAAAATCAACCAATTAAGTTCCATTTATACATTTTGGTTGTGATTACTGATTAGGAAGAAGTTAATTACAAGTTATAAAAGTATATATTGTGAGTGAAAAAATATTAAAAAGAAAATAATAAACAATTCAGAGGTACAATAATATAACATACAATGCATAGTTTTGATTTAAGTACATTGTAAAGTTAGTTTGACTTTAAAAGATTTAAGGGTACAGTGGAAAATGTCAATATCGCTTAAGGTGTGGAGCTAATGTAAAAAAAAAATATGAATGTGGTTGGTAGCCCTGAAATGCAAACGAGTGTTTTATCTGGTTCTTAGAATTTGTGTCGCGTACTTTAATACACAAGTATTTAAACACTAAAGGTAATGAATACCCGGCAGCAGTACAGGCGGGGCAATGCAGATAAACTCCGCCAGACTGAGGGTGGTGTGGAGAGCATTGTCATTTTTCAACCGCGGCAATAGTACAAAACAACTTTTACAATTCCCAGACAAAAAAGCACTTTAATCATTAAGTGTGATGCTTAAGTTTTGTACGGTGAAACGTTTTGTATGTTCAATATTCTTACATAATACATGAAGTTTGTTGTATCATACAAGTTCCCCTTCAAAAATCGGACGTATTTTGTCAGAAAAAAATATTTCCGCTTTGAATAAAATCCATATAAACGAAATATTTCTGAACATATACGAATACTAAAAACTGTATTTCAAAGGTTTATGAAATCAGTTTACAAATGTATTTATTTGAAATAAAAATATAATTTTTGAAATATTAAAATATTTAATAAAAACTTTGAAAAGTTTAAAAATTGGCCAACATTACGTTTTTTCTAAATAAAATTTCTGAAAAGGAAAGAAAATGCATATTTCGCTGTTAATCTTCAAATATTTTAAAGTTAAAAAAAATCGTCCTCCCAATACACTTTGTGGGTTTGGAGTTGTGTATGTAGCACCTTTGAGGTGTTTTTCTCACAAAAATGGCGCTATAAAAATCATCCAAGCATTATTATTACTATGGAGAACACGATTTTTTTTTCGTCGAAATTAAAAGACGTGGAATAAAATTTGTTCAATTTTTCATGTAGAAACTGGTTAAAAATACCCGATGTCCTGAAACACTCTGTATAAAATTGCATTAATTGTATTTGTGTGACTGGACTGTTAAATGTATGTAATAAAGAAATTATTAAAAAAATTACAAATGTCTTTCATTACACGTGTACACAAGATAGATAGAGGCTAAGGGGTACAATAAATTTGTAGTAAGAGCCAATGGGTACGCAGATTCAAAAAGGTTGACAACCGCTGAGATAGTTTACAGATAACTCAACTCAAATTTCGATTTTTAGAAATGTCTGTCTAAGCAACTGGAAGATCGTTTTTTCTTCAACGACATCATGATGGCGGTATAGGTGGTAAAAATTCATTATACAAAGTAATCAATTTGGAAGGCGGGCATAGGTACTGCCGCCCTAGAAACCATTTGTTGGATAATCAACAACTATGCCATAGGTACTTCAATTTGGGGGGCGGGTATGTGTACCGCCGCCCCGGTAACCATCTATTGGATAACCAACACCCCTGCCATAGGTCACTTCAAGTGGCTCGCTAGTTTTGGTGACTTAGCAGGGGTGCCCGGGTTCACAGGGTGAGGTTTGTCTGGGTCTTGACGGTGAATGCGTTTGCCTACCTACTGCTTTGCGAGCCGGATCGGGAGAGACTGGTTGAGAGAGACTTAATTTAGACCTCTCCAGCCGGACTCATTCGACCCATCACCTTACATCGCATTAGGAGGGATGGATTCGTACATTCGTCTCCACTAGACACATTGACCCCTAGGTTCCTACCCACTCCTCTTATATTTTTCTTTCCCAGAACTTCCACTCCTTCCTTTACCATTAAATACCCTCCACACAGCATCCACAAAGATGATAGAGGCCCTGAAGGAATTTTTTTCCTCGAGGCCTCCTGTATGGAGCTAACGTAAAACAAAAAAAAAAAAAATAGGTCACATCAAGTGGTTCGTTACATTTGGTAACTTAGCAAGGGTGTACGAGTTTATGGAGTGAGGTTTATCCTAATTTTGATAGTTTTTCGTTTAAAACTTGTGTTTTACTACACTCCATTATTACTTATATTGTTGCAAATTGCAATATTATCAATCTCCGCATAATATTCTAATCAACATTGAAAAATTTAATCTTACGTTCAGAAATTATGCAAATCTGTTGAGCAAATTTCAGAATCTTCTCGAACATACTCTCTGCTAAGTCTCTGAAGCCTTTGTTCTTTAGGTGTGAAACAAAGGTCTAAGCAGAACTGAGGATATTTTTTTTGTTAGGAAGATATCAACTAGGTATGGTTTTTTTAAAAATAATTATAAAAAAATATCTTTGTTTGAATACCACAATATTATATATATATATACATTTTTTTTTTTTTACATTAGGTCCACACAGGAGGCCCTGAGGAAATAAATTTTCCTCATGGCCTATGTCACCTTTGGGGATGCGATGTGGAGGGTATTTTTAAGGAAAGGAAGGAGAGGAAGTTCTGGGAAGGAAAAAGGTATGAGGGTTGGGTAGGAATCTGGGGTTCAGTGTGTCTGGATCATCCGCCGCCAAGACCTCGACAATGAACCCCATGAACCCGGGCACTCCTGCTAAGTCACCAAACGTAACAAATTACTTGGGGTGACCCATGGCAGAGGGGTTGGTTTTCCAATAAATGGTTCCCGGGGCGGCGGTACCCATTCCCGCCTCCCAAATTGAATATATCTTTAATATATATATTGAATATATCTTTTAATGTGTCCAATCTTTTAATTTTAATAAATCTTCAGGGATAGATGTACTACATAGAAATAGAATTACGCCATAATCTAGAAACTATTTATTGTTTAAAGTTTAATTTGTAGAATTCCATTTAAATTTTAATAAATTCGGGTTAGTTACTCCATTTATAACTCAAGAATTTGTTGGATTTGTCTCCGTCCCGAATAGCAGAATAACGAGCTCTGGAGTTATGAAATTTGCATAAAAAATTTGAAATACGTTAAACGCGAGTTGTTTGAAATATGGGTGTATTTTATGGAATAAAGGCGGGAGGGAGAGTGGAATCCGCGAGGGGAGGAGGGAGAGTTCGCGCGGGGAGGGGCGAGGGAGGGGGAAGGAGTAAAAGGTGGAAGGGGAATGCGTGAGGGGGCTGCGAGAAGAGTGACAACGGGAGAGGGGAGGGGGAAGGTGAAAGTGAAACGCGGGAGGGGAAGAGGAGGCGGAAGGGTAACCTGACACGAAAAGACCAGAAATTTTACGGGAAAGGACAAGTTTCTTGCAACGCATGCCGGGTCAGCCAGTTGTTTATGTATTCAATAATATTATTTTATTAATTTATTAAACATTTTATCTGTAAACAAGTTATGCTATGTAATTATTATTACGCGTGACAGCTGTTTCGCCTTCTGAAAGCATTAACAAACTGTCAAAGGCAATTATCAAACTTATAGAAATAAACATTATAAAAATGGTAAGTATAGAGAGGTAAGTGAAAATAATATACACAAAGAAAAAAGAAAAAAAAAATTAAACAGAAACCAGTTTTTAACATATCTATCCTTTGGAATAACAAGGTTCCATCTGCTACGGTAACGTCATGTGATAATGGGATCTATAGTAAGCTACTTTAGAGTTCATTATCGCTTGATGGAACCTTGTCATTATAAAGAGTCAATGTGTAAATGGTTAACATTTCCCACGTGAGAACAGGTGGCTTCTACGACTTGTTCTTGAGTGCAACAGCTCGACTTTGGAACGATTGGCCGGCCTTTGTGTTTCCTCCTTCCTACAACATGGGTCTCTTCAAGATCCGTGTTCACTCCTTCGTCTCCTCAAAAAGACCCTCCACACAACAACTTCAAAGCTGACATAGGTCCTGAATGAAACTATTTTCCTCAGGGCGTCCTAGGGGAGTTAATGTAAAATTTAAAAAAAAGAGGCGTGAAGGGTAATTTTAAAGATTTTTTTTTAATCATTAACAGTATTATAAATAGTATGCGTGCTGCAACCTTTTAGCTCCATAATCCAAAAGGTGAAGCTTTCAATGCAAGTACATATATATTCCGGAATGCTTCACGTCTAAACTTTAAACTTCCAGCATTCAAAGTAGTTGGATATCGTATGTGTAACTATTCCTTACTTACATCATGTCTCGAAGCGGGTAACATTCTAACTTCGTACCGGCACACACTGAAACTTATATTCGCTGTAGGTAATACATTATATCCGTATAATTTCAAAGATATACAATCAATCAATGCAATCGTATTTTAAACTAGCTGAGCACGCGTCGAAATGCAACTTAAATAAATAAATTGTTTCTCGCTTCGTGTCATTTCCCATTTGTTCCCGTTCTCCTTCCGCCTCCTCTTCCTCTTCCCCTCCCGCGTCCCCTTCCCCTTTAACGTTTCCTTTTCACCTTCCCCGTGTTTCCCCTCCCCCCTCCCGAGCTCCCCTTTCTCGCACACCCCCTTCCCCTCACGCATTCCGCATCTACCTTCTCCGCCTTCCCCTCCCCATTATCCCCCTCCCGTGATGCCTCCCCACATAGCACCCCCAAAGATGACATAGGCCCTGAGGGAAATTGTTTTCCTCAGGGCCTTCTATGTGGAGCTAATGTAAAAATAAAAAGTATACATATATAAAACATATATATGGATATCGAATTTCGGTTTTGGATCTTAAACTTGCGTAAATCGAACAGTTTTTTTTATTCAATCAATTGTTAGTTACATGTTTTGAGGATTTTAAGACCACCATGCTAGGCACGTGCCCATGTTGTGATGGTTTGATGATAGTCTACATCTAGATACTCCATATTGTTTGGAGTGGAATCGTACCATTACACAATAATAATAATAATAATTGGATAATTTGTAGAGCGCCGTTTTTGTGAGAAATCACCTCAAGGGCGCTGTACATCTTATTATGACTTCTTAGGCTCTACCTAGAACTATTATTTACAAATGGACACAGAGAACATACTTACCTGGCAGGTTACTTCCGATAAACACACTTTAATTAGAAAGTTTATGCTTGGAGGAGATACGACTTTGCACGCGGAGGACGCTATATTAAAACACTGGACATTGCATAATTTTACATTTGCTACACCATCACTTTTCATATAACATTTATAAGAAGATTACTGCCAAAAATGGAGTTAATAAATTGAAGTTATTTCGAAAGACTTGTGAATTTAGGACTCATTAGGACTGGAGGACTTGAATGAAATTAGATGTACAAATAATTCACCATTAAGAATTTGTTAACATTTTTATGCAATTAGTTATTTACTATGTCGCGGGCTGAGAAGGTGAAAGTGAAGGTTTTTGTTTTTGGCTTTATGGGTACGACTGTCTAAAAAGATTAGATCTGAATTTCGCCGAGTCTGTGATCATTCTTAAGTCATGTGGCAGTCCATTCCAGGCTTTAGGTCCCGACACTCCGAAAGCACGTTCACCGAACTTAGTATTTGGTGTGCGCTTTGGCTCCTTCAACCTTCCGATTGCTGATGATGCCGCTGACCTAAGAGTTGACTGTCGGGAATTGGAGTTTTCTGGAATACACATTTCTGATAAGTAAGCAGGAGCCATTCCATTAAGGGACTTAAATACCATCCAGCAGAGCTTGAACTGGATTCTTTAAGGACTTTGGAGCCAGTGAAGATTTTTTAGATGCTCTGAAATATGGGAATATTTAGATACACCGGTGATAAGTCTCGCCGCAGCGTTGAAAACGGATTGTAATTTGTTGATTTGATATTTTGGGAGACTTGCATATATTCCGTTGCGATAATCTAGGTGTGAAACAATATACGAATTGACTAGTAATTTAGTCGCCTCTGTTGGCAAGTTTCTTCGCACTGCTTTAATTTGCCCTAATTGAAAGAACCCAGTGCTTACAGTTCTGTTCACTTGAGTTTTAAGGGAAAAATCAGCATCCAGATTGACACCCAGTAGTTTAATAAGTCAGTATTTTAATACTACGCGAATACTGACACGTCTTACAGGAAATGCTGACCTACTGACAACATTACTAACGTCAGTATAATGAGATCGTGCAATGGCAAGTACTGGCGTACCGACAACATTACTGACGTCGTGTAATAAAATCGTGTAAAACATCGTATAATCGTGCAAATACTAGCGTACTGACAACATTAATGACCTCAGTATACTGAGATCGTGTAGTGGCGTACAAATACTGGCGTACTGACGTCAGTATGCTGATCGTGTAATGGCATTCAAATACTGGAGTACTGACAACATTCTGACGTCAGTATACTGAGATTGTGTAATGGCAAATACTGGCGTACTGGCAACATTACTGGCGTCAGTATAATGAGACCTTGTAATGGCAAATTCTGGCGTTCTGACAACATTACTGATGTCAGTATACTGAGATCGTGTAATGGCAAATACTGGCGTACTGACAACATTAGTGACGTCAGTATACTTAGATCGTAATGGCATATTTATTACTTAGGGGTAATATATATTTATTATTATATATTTATCGTATTATATATTATATATTTATTACGTCAGTATACTTAGATCGTAATGGCGTATTTATTACTTAGGGGTACTGACAACATTACTGACGTCACTATACTGAGATCGTGTAATGACAAATAATGGGATATTGACAACATTACTGACGTCAGTATACTGAGATCGAGTAATGGCATACAAACACCGACAGCTTTTATCAAAACAGACAAGTCTAATGGTACGATTAGAGTTACGGAGCGATGATGATTATTAATTTGTTTTCAGATGCTCTGTTATGTTATTTTTTAAGTAAATTAATCTTATTTTTCTAATCAAACCATCCGCTAACCCTTTTTACCCGAGTAATCAATCGATTTGACTTTAGAAGTTGTAAATGAGCTGTTGTTTTTGAAAAATAATACTGCCTTTACTAATTGGTAACCGTATATTCCTACGTTTTTATCCTTTCTCGTCCTCTTGTTACTCCTTCCTACTTCTCGATTCAAAATAAACATCAACTATGCAGACCAAAGAAGGAAGGTCCCGTTCTCCCAAGTGAAATAAAAAGCATGCAATTTTTGTGGATTATCAAAGCATGCGTTTCAGATTCAAAACTAAAGTTAGTATGTTCTAAGATGTCGTCAAAAATGGTTTGGGAGGCGGATAAGGGTACCGCTGCCCAGAAAACCATTTATTGGATAACCAACAACTCTGTCGTAGATCATAGCAGGAGTTCTCGGGTTCGGGCAGTAAGGTTTGTCTGGGTCTTGGCAGCTACCATGGGATATAATGGTTGATGGATACCTTTTAACCTCTAAAGCCGGACTCTCTCGATGCATCGACTAGGAGGGGCGGATTCGTCCGTCTGTAGATCCACGGCAACTCTGATTCCTACCCACCCCTTATACTTTTTTTCTTCCCAGAACTTCCTCTTTCATTTCCTTGAAAACACCCTCCACACAGCATTCCCAAAGACGACATAGGCTTTGAGGAAATTATTTTCCTCGGGACTTCCTTTTTTGAGCTACTGTAATGAAGTTTTTTCAGGCTAAATTTTAACGACTAAGGGGGCTCAAAACCCACTTAAAATTTGCAAAAGTAGTAGATATGAAAGTTTATTGAAAAAGATTATTTTGTATATATATTAATAACGAGAAGTTAATATAAGTTATTTAAATTCATGTAATAATGGAAACATTTAATAATATAATAACAAATCAATTATTATGTAGATGTTAGCTTCTTTTTTTTAATTGGCTAAGAGTAATTTAGTTATAAGTAAAGCAGGATCGCTTCGCATGCTTCGGAAAGCATACTAGTGGCAGCAGATATGAATCAAAGTATCCTTTATTTTCGCAATAACGAATGCAGCCTAAATAGAATTTTATATCAGTGTTTTTGTTTTCAATCCGAGAACTGTTTTCGTCAATTATCATTAGAATTTTGAACTAGCGTCTATTTTTAGAGTCTTTTAGAAAACATTGGTCTGAAATCCAGTAGAGGATTGGGAAGAGAGGGTAATTGTGAATAGGGAACAACTTTTACCCACTGTAAAAGCATAATAGTCCAGTCAAAAAAGCTTAAAAAAAGGGACAACCTCTAAATGAAACGGAATAAGCTGAAAATTTGCACAAATCTTTATTTTTGTTTTCTAAAAGATTATGGAATAATAGTGAAAGTATGTCTCTGATGAATATACGAAGCGAATGGAGGGTATCAGTACCTCTCTTCCATTTTGAACATCGCATCGTACCGGGTTGTAGTTTGAATATAATGTCATTCCTATTATCGGAGTTTATATTTAATTGTACATTATACCTGATGCGTGTTTTGTGTAGTTTTTTTGAACGAAGGACCTTGAAATGTGTATATTATGTGTTTGAACCACTGCACAAGTAGAAGGTAAGCACACAAGGAAAAGGAGAGAATTACTCACTGCGGGACTTGTACTTTCTTCTCTGCAGCGGTCAATAGCGAAAAAATGCGGATGCGGGTAAATAATGTTGATGTTCACAGGTTGATGGTCGATTATGGACTGATGTGGGTAACAGGAAAAAGTGACAGGTTTATAAGGAAGGGTAGGAAGGAAATGTGACAATACTAGCTACAAGTACAGCAGTTCATGTATATGTATAGGTTTGTATAGATGTATGTATGTAAGTGTAGCTGTGTAAATGCCCAACCAATACCTATTCATAATATATAATATTATAGTCCAGTCAAATAAGCATTTCACCTCTAGATGAAACGGAATAAGCTGAAAATTTGTTCAAACCTTTATTTTGGTATTCTAAGTGTTGTCTCAAAAGTCTCATAAGGTCACGTATGAGCATCTTTGGATATTCAAGGTCAAAGGTCACGAAAAACAGTTTTTTGAAAATATATCGCTTCCTTTGCATCGAATCGTATTTGCATCAATGTAAAAGTTGTAGAGTATAAAATTTTCTACAAATTTTGTTTTACGTAATTTTTTTTATGCTTAACCGTTTTTAAGATTTAGCGCGAAGAGTGCGGAGCGCTTAGCCGAATATGCTATAACGCAAGGTCAATGGCGAATAACAGTTCCTAGTACGGTTTTTTAACTTAATTATTCATCAAATATTAATTATTTAACTGCTTAATATTTTATTTATAAATATTACTTATAAATCAAATAGTCATTTGATACTAATTACCTTTTTCATATAATTATTATTATTTACTTTCACTATTATTCCATAATCTCCAACCGAAGTTCATTACATTGTGACCAGCGAACAACGCCGTGATTACCTGCTATTGGCTACTTCTACTCCAATAGTCTACACGGACCAGAAGATTCATTCTGTTTCCGATTGCCATCGTTTTAACAGTTCGCAAATTGCTTCGTGTTCGCTCTCCACTTCTAGATAAATATGTGGGCATGCGTACGACAAATCACCAAAGTTTCATCTCAATCATATGAATGACTTAGGTACCGAATAAGCGACAAACAAAGAAACATTCATTTTTATATATATAAGATGAAAATTGAAAATTTTAAATAATTACTCTGAAGCTGGCCATCATAATGCCTCGCCAAACTGACGACAGTGTGTAATTATGATAACCTATAATTACCATAAAAAAAAGTTTTTTTATTCTAATGAACAAAACAATGTAAATTAATGAATCATTTGCACACATTAGCCAAATTACTTGTCTGGTACCTAAATGTTTCTATAAAACAAATCACAAAAGCGTCTCCAGTTTGGCACACAATAATAAACAAACTAGGTTAAGATGTTACTGGCAAAAGCAGTAAACTTTAACAGGGACAAACGGAAGTTGACTATCTGGTTCCATAAACAAGACTTAACGACAGTTTCTGTCAGTAGGTACTGTGACGGCTGGGATGTTTAAGTAATTTGATATAAATGTAATCACTGTAAAGTATAACAAGTAATGTAATAGGTACGAAGAATTTCAGTAAAAAAAAAATACGAATACTTTAAACAATAACAACGGTATGATTACCGCCGCCTCGGGAGCCATTTATTGAATAACCGACACCCCTGCAACTGTTCGCAACGTTTGGTGATTTAGCAGAGGTGCCAGGGTTAATTGGGTGAGGTTTAAGGTAGATTCAGACTGGACGACGTACGTACGCATCGCTACGCCAAACAATGCTTAGCAACCCATACATTTACTATGAAAATGGCTACAGACATCGCACGTCGCGATGCGTGTGGCCATTGTGATTCTAAAACATAAATTTTCATTGAAAATCTATGGTTGCTAAGTAGCCCAGATATTGTTAGGCGTAGCGATGCATACGTACGTCGACCCAGTCTGAATCTACCATTATCTAGGTTTTGAGGATGCATTTGCCACCTACTGCGTGACGGATTGGATCGGGAGACACTGGTTGAGGGAGGCCTTTTCACCTCTCCTGCCGGAATCTCTCGACCCATCGCCTTGTGCTGAAGTGGATGGATGGAAATTAACTGTGAAATATTCAAAATCGGAACTGAATGCGTGCATTCTGTAAAATGAAAAAGTTGGTATCTGTCATCAGAAAATTATCTTATCAGAAAATTATTTTAAAAAACGATTTTGTATTTGACACTTATACTGTATCCATATCTTTTTCAGATATTTTGTTTCGGATTTTCGATTGACTTTCGCTAATATTATCTTCATTAATTAAAATATTATAAATTGAGGTTTAACTCATTAAATTAAAAAGTTAAAACTAAAAATAAAAATAATTTATCCTAGACTTGCAGATAATAAAATTCAATACATGTCGCATATTAATAAAAAGTGATAAAATTTATCCTGACACTATCTAGAGGTCATTTAGTTCCAGTTGAATCTTGCAATCATACATAAAGATAGTAGCCAATAAAAATATGCGTAAAGAAAAATGAAAATAATGTTGGTGGTTCTCAGTCAAAGAATGATACAGTTAAAAATGACCGAATCGGATAGGGATGCGTTGGCGCGGTGTCATGGGTTCCAGTCCCAGATGTATCCGTATCTTTTTCTGATTTTCTGTTTTGGATTTTCGATTGACTTTCGCTAATATTATTTTCATTAATTAAAATATTACAATTTATAAAAGGTGTTAATTCGAAACAAGAATTTGTGATCGTCTTTAACCTAATCGGTTACTTGTATTGCGCGGTTTTTGTGAAAAATCGATGTTATAATAAATATATGACATTGCTCATCCTTTTGTAGGTCACCCAAGTGGTTCACTAAGTTTATTGACTTAGCAGGGGTGCCCGAGTTCATGGGGGGAGGTTTGCCTGGATGTGTAGATCTTGATGCGTTTGCCCACCTACTGCGTGGTGAGCCATACTGATTGGTTGAGGGAGACCTAACCTAGACCTCTCCAGCCAGACTCTCTTGACCTATCGCTTTGCACCGTAGTGGGAGAGATGGATTCATACGTCATCCCTAGACATATTAACCCCTGGATTCCAACCCACCCCTTATACATTTTGCCTTTCCAGAACTTCCTCACCTTTCTTTCCCTAAAAAACCCTCCACACAACATCTACAAAAAGACATGATTTTTCTTCAGGGACTCCTGAAAAAAGCTAATGTATAATAAAAAAGCTATGTTTTGATGGTCAACTGCAAACTCTATCAACATTTCATGCACGTCACACATATTATTCGACGTAAATAACCAATTACGGGAACGAAAAACAAATTAACGTTAACGTAAACAGTTAAATTGATTTGCCAATCACATCGACAAAACACGACAGTTTCCTCGCGGACCGAGTCAGCGCCAGCGGGGGGAGGGGCGGGGGGGGAAGCCATTAAAAATAATATTTCCAATTACCTTACAAAGCGTAGGACTAACAATTCCGACTTGCGGAACTTCCTAGACGCTACTTTAAATCATGTAATAACTGGAGAGGCTGTGTTGTTCGATCAATCTGGTTTTCAGGAAGAAACTTAAAATTACTTTGGATTTATTTACATTTTTTTATTTTATATTATTTAAACAAACAGTGTATTGGTTACAGAAATTAATTAATGTATTATGGTGGGTATTTGTTGACGCAACTATGTATGATTCTTCTTTCATCCAACCTTCCTTTCCTTGCATATCCTATCTGACAGTATGTGCCAACGTTACCTACATTAAATTTGACATATTGGATCAATGTGGTCAATATCAATATTCAATAAATTTTATTTGATTGATTTGTGTTATTTCACACTTAATTATTTAATGCATTTTCGGTTATGGTTTTATCGTTTAATAAGTAGAAGATAGTATTAGTATCGCCCCAGTGTAAGACCACCATTTATAATTGAAACGTTGCTTGAAATGGCTATAGCCATGTTGGGTGTCTATATCTGAATAGTTAGGTACTTTCCCACATTCCTCTTCCCCACCATATTCCCCTCCCCAATACATTCAGCTTCATTACATACCTTAATTGGGGATGCCATAGTCTCACTGGCTCCAGGCGGTTGGGAGCAGTTGGGACTCCTGTGCGGCATTTACATAAAATACCTAAAAATGTAGAAAATGATCGTAAAATATTTAAAGGTTTGTGCCTGTACTTCTCAAAATAAAATAAAACAAGCGTTTTGACGATGTTTTTTTTAATAAATCAAAACAGTTGGTTTGTATTAAACGGGAATTTAATCCTTATTGCAATCTACATAAGGAGTGATATTGTAGCCTGATATCGAATTTTATGCAACATAGTAAATCACCTTAAGAGGCTAGACTTTGAAACACACGCGAAACACCCGCGTCTGTCATTCTGTCCCGCTCACAATAAGCTGACGCACACTTACAATACATGCGAATGCGAAATGTGCGAATGAGACAACGCTCAAATTTACCTACAGAAATCGCTCGAAAAGGGGTTTATGGAGAATACACTTTTCTACACCGAAACTTTCAGGAAATTGAAATTTTAAAAAATATATTTTTTTTAGAAAGAAGAAGCTACGTCGGTAGCTTTTTATAATTTTATAATTCTTTATGAGAGTTGAGTTAGAAGCACTTTTTCCTTAAATAATATTTTTTGATAAATCGTACATGTTTGACCGTGAATGTTTACGTTAATACGAAACGCATCGAAAATTCGAAAACATACCGACATAGTTTTTACCCCCTAGAAGGCAGTATAAAAAAAATATATTCATTTTGTGCAATTTTCGATGTAGAAAAGTGTTTTTTCCCGGGCGTCCTTTTTGTATGGGCCGAAAAGCGAAGTCTATCATCTTAAGCTTCGCCTAAAGAATCACAGTTGTCCTTAGTCACTGGAGCGATTTAGGTCGAAATTTGGACCGCTTTTATTTTTCTGCGATTGATATCGCTCCAAAATTGGACCACATTTAACGAACCTACAAATATGGGATAAACGGTGAAATCTAGGTGGATTCATTAGCTTTAAACCGCAGTAAAGATTTTATGTGTGTCAGTATTAATATTTTGAGGAATGATATTAATTAAATCGAATATCAAAATCAAAAACTGAACACTAATCGCTCTAGTGGTTAAGGATATATGTAATCAAGGCACCATATTATATTTATGAACAGCTATTGCATTTTTGTTATTTTTGGGATAGTATGTCGTGTTACGCTAACTCCTTCTTTAGCCGACGTTTCGGACAACATTACAGTGTCCATCATCAGGGCAGATGTGTTAACATCTGTGTCAACACATCTGCCCTGATGATGGACACTGTAATAATGTCCGATAATAATGACACTGTAATAATGACGTCGGCTAAAGAAGGAGTTAGCGTAACACGGCATAATATCCCAAAAATAAACAACAAAAATACTTTTGGCCGTGAAAATCTGAAATGCTATTGCATTATTTTTAATAATGATATTAGAGAGAAAGACATTAAACTAATTGGAGAGTACGGAAAAATTAGGTTAACGCTATTTTCAAGTCACTCCTGCCCTCTTGTAATTCTGCAATCGTAAGTTTCGTCTCGCTCCCGCTTTCGTTTTGCACTCCGCCGTTGCAAAGTTAACGAAATAAATTTGGCCACAGAACGACGACGAAAACAACAACGTAGAAATTGAATATTAAGTTGACATTGTCCAATGTTTTCGTAGGGCGACTGCTTTACGACCGTCCAAAGTTCTTTGCATGTTGGAACTTGAAGCAAAGATTGAATTATATGCTGCATTCTGCACGACAATCTACACAAAGTTTCGCTATGTTATTATTGTAACAATCTTTGTAAATTTGGGGAATATTTTTACTGCATTCCAGCTAAGTAATATCTACTAGCTTGTTGCTTTGAATTCGCGACAGTAATTTTGTTTATTATTTTATTAACGCCTTAGTGGGCTTTACGTGAATTTTTTTTCAAATTGATTGCATTGACTACCGTCCGTGTTCGAGTGGTAAGACACTTGACTCCCAATCGGAAGGTCGCGGGTTCGAACCCGGCGTGCGCAAATAAATTTTATTTGATTAATTTGTGTTATTTCACAATTAATTAATAAAAATAATATGTACTATATTTGCGGCACGTTCCAGAGTGGAAGATACTGTCAGTATCGCTCTGGTGTAAGACCACCGTTCAGAATTGAAACGTTACTTAATAATGGTTTTAGCCGTGTTTAGTGACTAGATCTGAATAGCCAGGTACTTTCCTACCTTCTTCTTCCCCATCTCCTTCCCTTCCCCACTTTCCTTCAGCCTCACAACACACCCCAATTGGGATGCCATAGTCTCACTGGCTCCAGACGACTCTTGTGAGGAATCTCTTTAAAAAAAAAAAAGTAATTAAATATAACAAGATAAATGTAGATATAGGTATTGTAAGAAAACAACACATATGTATATAACTAACTAATACGATGATTCAATATAATTTAAGCCTTTGTAAGTAAAGAAAGTATAATATAAAAAAATAAATGTGTGCGGATACTCACAATATTAATTATGTGTGTTACACACCAATAAAACAGTAAATTAGAGTGTAATTTACTCGTTAGAACATTATAGCACATGAAAAAAAGAAAAAAATACAATTAAGGAAAAAAAAAGAATTATAATTTTCGAAACACAAATACATGAGTAAATAGCAGCATAAATTTGAATTTGGAATTCCTAACCAAAGAGAAGATATTTGAGATCAAAGTTACCAGTACGGTTAAACGATTTACAATTACAATTACAATTTCATATGTAAGGACCTAATTAATATAAATAAAGTGATGTTAACTAACTTATGTGTTAATTTAAATATTTTAATTTCTTGCAGAAAAGTCAATAGGCGTCGCATATTAAATAAAAATGGATAAGTTTATTAAAGACACTATCTAGATAGCATTTAGTTCATGTTTTAATCTTGCAATCATCCATGAAGATAGCAGCCAGTAAAAATATGCGTTAAGAAAATGAAGTTGGTAGTTCTCAGTTAAATATGGCCGAATCGGATAGGGACCCATTAGAATCAGTAGAGCTGCGGCCCGGAAAGCCGAAGGTTCTGGGTTCGAGTCCCAGATGTGACCGTAACTTTTCTGATTTTTTTTGTTTCAGATTTTCTAATAAGTTTCGCTAATATTGTCTTCATTAATTAAAAAAAAAGCAATTTGTCTTCAAAATAACAAAATAAATGTATATTTTATAAAGTTTTATATTATATATTTTATTATATATTATATATTTTATATTATATAATGCTACGCAAAGATGAAAAATAAACATTTATGCAAAATATTATGCTATTAATTTAGAATGGACAAGGATTTGATAAATATTTTAGTATTTTTTATAATCCCACTTTTATTTCACTGTCCAAAATGTTTAAAATTACGGGAAAAAAAATAATAAATACCGCTTCACATATTCATTGCACAAAAATGTCATTTTACATATCTTTCCAAGCAATAACTCGCACGTTTTTAGAGTACCTAGGGTATATATGGTTTTGTTAAAATTAGCCAAGAAGCCTTTTTAGCGATCGGCGCGATTATCTGTCGGATGTTAGCTCCCTGAAAACACCCTGAAAGCCTCCTGAACAGCCTGAAGCTAGGAAAACTGAAAGATAAGCGAAAATGATGAGTGTTTTCTATTATCATATCTTGGAGAATGGAGGTGGTACGTGAAATAACCTGTGACGAGGTTGCACACAAAATCTTGTATCCATTTGTCAGTAATATAATAATTGTAATAAAAAAAAATTTGAGTCATTCATTTTTTTTAAATATTACATTTTTTTAACATAAGCTCCACACAGGAGGCCCGAAGGAAAATATTTGCCCTAGGGGCCTATGTCATCTTTGGGGATGCTGTATGGAGAGTCTTTTTAGGAAAGGAGAAAGGGGACGTTCGCCGTCCACGGCAACAAGCACAGCGAGTTGCGAGTCACTGCCTGCCTTGCCATTGACAACGGGTTTTTGAGAAATTGTGTATTGTGAAGGCCATCATATTGATATACACAGGATAGCTAGATAAGTTGAAAACTGTTTTTTTTTTCAGTTTCAGGTGAGCGGAAACACTAAGGAGCAGTTGTTTCAAATAATGAAAATATTCTTTTAATTCACTTCAAACTAGATTGGCAATCACGTCTTCCATCATTTCAAATACCAAATGGGTTGTTTCAACTCCGATCACACTCCAATCCACGTTGAAAATTTCACTGAGTGTTCCCCGCCGAATTAGGCATTTATTCCGCAGAATTATTTATTTCGAAGACCGAGATATTTTTATGATGGCAACACTTATAAAATCTCTATGGATGCGCATGCGCACGCCGACCACGGCCGTCAGAATTTTACCGCTATTTTGTTTTGTTGCGGTCAGTAATATTTTTCTACGATATAAAACGTAAATGATTGAGAATGAGTGTTGTTTTTATTCGTATTCAGTCAATTACATACATAGTAAAGTTAATATGGTAACTTTCAATCGTATTATTTGTATATTATTTAATTTTAGACCGATTTTCCGGAATGTGACCACTTCAGAGATGTAACCTGAAAGCAAGGTGGGAAAAGTGCTAAAGAAAACATAAAAATATATGGAAAATGAATTCAACGTGCCCATATTTACAAGCTACGTTTAACAACATAAAACGTCGTACATTAGAGGTTACTTGTATTATTAATAATGAGTATTTTTTAAGTCCGAATTCCGATAATTACGTATCTACTAAAGTTTATTTGGTATCCTACAATCGTATAACTATATTTGCAACTAACATTATTAACAATGAATGACGGACATCTCATTTATTGTTATTATTTGATATAATATTAAGTTTGTCTGTTTTACTTATCAGGTACCAACGGATGAAGTAAAATATGTTATAATATTGATACTTGTTTTAGCGGCATTGCAGTATGGGAGAGAAATATATAATGGAGGATTGCAACTGAAATTATGACAAGTCTGTGTTTTGGATAAAGGCTATCTCCAAACAGAAACCAACTTATCTCATGCGAAAGATATGGGTACAAAGGAGCAATAATCACGAACAGATAATTTTAACATTGTTCTTAAGTCGCCAATTAAACATACAAGTGAAATGAATAAACAGTTTTTTTACCCACATACAACTGTGTACAAATACTGACTTATATATACGTGTACTTATTCTTATAACTTATATGACGAGGAAGTTTTACGTGTATAAATAAACATTTGATTAAAGATATATATTGAGCACAAAAGGATTTTTATTATAAAATACTATTAATTTCGTATCTTGTACGAAATCGGGAGTTCCTCAGTTGTATCCATATACATGAACCTATAGCTCCATGCAGCTCCGTGGTTTCAAGGTAAATAATCAGTAAAATAATTTGACGGGGATATGTCAATCATAAAAAAGAGGTTTCTTATATATTGTAGATTCATAATGTAAGTATTACAGTTGACAATTATTGTGATACCATCGGTCAATAAGAGAAAACTTTTATTTTGTTCAATGTTTTCGCCAGTTTTTACGTCATTTTCAATCTCTGAAACTGACGATTTTCGACAACTATATACTTTGAGAGGATATCTAACTTCTTATACAGAATTACTTTGAGAGGATATCTAACTTCTGAAGTTTTAACCATTGTGCATTCTTTACGTTATGTACAAAAATTGTCCAGCCATATTTAGTTAAAAATATTACAGACATTCCCGCCACGACCTGTCAGATCACAATATTGACGTCTGCGCATGCGCCTCTCTTTATTTCAAGCTTAATGGTTCGAACTCGGCTGATCACATTAAGGTGATCTCCAATCACATTTGTATGGAATTTTCGTTGAAATTTCGTCTGACGGAGGTTGAAACAACCCAATTTTGCGGTGATTGACGATTTGAAGGAAAATCTAACGTCAAATTTTCCGAAACAACTGGTCCTAAGTATTCCACATTTATTTACAAAGTTATCTTAAGATGAATGTCAAAATAATTCATATTCTACGCTTTCGTAGATAGCGCTCGTATAGTATTTTTACTTATAAACGATTTTTACAAGCTATACTTTGAAATATTAAGAAAAATGTATGGTTCGCGAAAGTAGACAAGTAATATGAATATTAACAAATAGTTTTGTTAATTAAAAAACTAATTGTTAATATTCATATTGCTTGTGTACTTTCGTGAACAATAAAATTTTCTTAATATTTCAAAGCATAACTTCTAAAAAGCGTTTATAAGTAAAAAATACTATACGAGCGCCATCTACGAAAGCGTAGAATATGAATTCTTTCGACATTCACCTTAAAGTGTCTTTTTTTATAACTCTAAGCGGAATATTAATTACACGGCTCGGTCTCTGGTGGGTCTATGACACTAATGGTAAAACTAACACAATGAAAACAAACAAAAAAACAACACACAACTGTCAAGTGGACATGACAGACTGGGTTAGAAATCTGTTTTATCATATTATAATGATTAGTTTCCGGAACCAATGCTAGGGGGGGGGTCTAGCTAAGTACCAAACCAGCATATTATACATTTTATGCCACAGAGGGCAATGATAGTTAGTTATAATTTTTTTATCCAACACATTGGAAGATGAAAAATCTTGTTACACACTATTTCAATAAATTTAATTGGTTTATCAGTATTCCTATAAATTTATGGTGTTTATAAATTTATGGTGTTTATCGCATTAAAAAAAGTTAAGGACATTTTTAGAAACGCACAACGTTTCGATTTGTGGATTTATTATTTGGAGTAAGTACTTTGACGACCTATGTAGTCAAGAGGTAAGGCTCTTGATTAGGAATCCGGAGGTTGAAAACCCGGCGTAAGCAATTAAATTTTATTTGATTGACTTGCATTATTTTAATCATTTAAAATAATATAAGGTGTATTTACGGCACATTCCAGAATATTGGATACTCTCAGTATCGCACTGGTGTGAGATCGCCATTTAGAATAGAAACTTTGCTTGAAATGGCTTTAGCCGTGTTTGATCAAAATAACTCAGTACTTCCCCACCTTCCTCTTCATATCTCCTTCGTTTCCCCACTACCTTTAGCGTCACAATTTACCGCAAATGCTTTAGACAGTCGTGGGCAGTTGGGACTCTTGCGCGGATACTTAAAAAAAAAACTAATATTTGGAATTAATTTCTGATTTGAGATAACATATTTTAATATATTAGTATGTAAGATAACATATTTTAATATATTAGTATGTGAGATAACATATTTTAATATAATGTATACTCTTAGTATCGCCCTGGTGTAAGACCACCATTCAGAAATGAAACGTTGCTTAATAATGGCTTTAGCCGTGTTTAGTGATTAGATCTGAATAGCCAGGTACTTTCCCACCTTCCTCTTCCCCATCTCCTTCCCTTCCCCACTTACCCTTCAGCCTCACAACATACTACAATTGGGGATGCCATAGTCTCACTGGCTCCAGAAGGGAGCAGTTGGGACTCTTGTGAGGTATCTCTATAAAAAAAAAAACAATGTAAATATATATTTTTTTATTTAGACATTTTAGTTGTTAGTTTAAAAAAGTTCGACATTGCAAATTGATGATTTTTTCTCATTACCAAAGGTAATAAAAAACAATCGAAATTCCCTGCACATCCCTGTATAACAACAACTCAATATCGACATTACTTACCATCCCATTCTCTTAAAATAATAATTCGATAACATCGATATTTCAGTAAACACACACATCCCTTTCACGGCACGGAAAACTTAACTTCGTTAAGGGCCTCTTAGTCGGGGGCCGTACGCAGTGGCGTGCCTCGGTGGGGTTTGGCGAAACAATTTTCGTTCGGTTTCTCAGTCAATTAGCGTGGAGCCCCCCATAAAAGGGTGGGCGCTTTGTGTGCAAACATGCCACTGGTGGCTAGATCGCTTAGGGCTGCGATACGAGAAATATTAAAAAAAACACATTAAGGGCTGCTTTTAACAAATTATTATATTTTATTTGTTCATATGAAGCAGATACTTTGTGATGTGACATTATAATTAAAAATAAAACAAAAATTGAGTAAACACCACTTTTATTTTCTATGCACTTTATGCCGACCGGCTTTCGCCACAACCGTAGCTTTTCAGGGCAGTATGATACTCTACTAAAATATTGTACTGCCCTGAAGAAGCTACAGTTGTAGCGAAACCCGGTCGGCGTAAAGTACATAAAAATAAAAGTGGTGTTTACTAAGTTATTGTTTTATTTTAAATTTTATTTTATTTGATGGCTTGGAACACCCTTGAAGGATAAAATACAGAAACACCTGAAAAACAATCTTATTAAGGCTCGGCATTCCGATTTTCAACCGATTTATAACATATATTTATTTATTTATTGTTGTTATACGCCCATAGGGGCTTTTACAACTTTTATCCCTTGAACATTTTTTTCAAAGTTCTCACAAGTTTCTAAGTTCTAAAAAAAATACATGTTATTTTTTAGATAATCTCTGTCGAGCCGAAACGGTAATCATATAAAATTCCCTCGATAGAAAAGAATGCAAAGTACGCATCGAAAATTTAAAAAAATACATATATTTAACACAACATAGGATTTTTTCACAGTGTTTCTTTATTCTTAAGGTATTGTTTTGAGATTTTTGCTCTATTTTAAACGAGTCGTGATTTATTAAACATTTCCCCAATTTACGATTAAATATTATCATTTATAATATTAGTGCGCTCCCTCTAACATTCGTATTATCGTATCTTTTCTTTTTCTTCTCTTACAGCGGTTACTACCAAGCCTCAAATGCAAAAAAAAACTATGTATTTGTTTGTTTCTGAGAATCAAATTCCCCAGCCCTGACACGTGGCAACAGTCTGTCGAGTGTAAACCACTTGTCAAACAATGTGTCATCGCTTGTCAACCTACAATGGGATAATAAGTAACGTCATGCATTATAACATAACACAATATTACGAGAGCAGTGAGATTTAAGATACGAGCACAATCAAATAAAGTATCCTCAAGTTTGGGAACATGTTGAATAATTTGGACTGATTAAATTTATTCAAAATTATTACACAACACTCAAGATAGTAAGAAGTGTTGTGAACAGCATACCTCGCATCCAAAAAGTAAGTTTCTAACTTTCTCTTATTTAATAAATAATATCAATCTCAAATTTCCTTTGAAATTATAAGATTTGTAAGTACATACTTACACCTACCTAATTATTTATAAACATAAATATTTTACGTAACATTTTTTAAATTTCAAATTAGGAATAATACAATTTATCCAAAGAAATGTCACCATCTGAAACGACTTTTATCTGTTCAATAATATCTATTGATTTGAGATTTCGTAATTGGAACCATCAAAAAGGTAGGTGCTCCGCTGACGAGGCAACTGAAAACCAACTAAAACCGGCTGTTTTCTCTGTCTTGATTGGTCAAAAAGCTTGTTTAACCATAGACGAAGAACAATCAGCTGACAGCTGGCAACTAGCAACGGCCGCCCAGGGCAATCAGCAGTGACAGTGGCGAGTCACCGCTTGCGTTACCATTTACAACGGGGTTCTGTGTGATTGTGAAGTGTGCGAGCCATCACATTGTCATACAAAGACATTTGGCAGTTGAGAGTTTTCAGTTGCCTTAGTGGGCGGAGGCGCGTAATCTGCCATACGGTAGGCGATCCGCTTACTGAGGCATACAGTTTTATTTTAGTTTCAGTTGCCTAACACCATCATGAACCGGAAAAACAAATTTACAGACAGATGACATGCCAAATGGTCAAATCAAAAGAGGACCAACTCTGTCAATAAAAAGCGCAACCTAACAAATATTTTGCATGTGATATCTCACGCCCATCGTTCGCGTAGCTACTTACAAGCGACCCTACCGCTACCTGTCATAATATTTTGCTAGTGCAGCACCTAGCGGCGTTTTCAAACACTAATAATAGTATGGAAAATTCAGACGAGCGGCGATTGCGTCGTTTGAACGTAGCTCCATGGAAGAACGGCGTCACAAGAGCTTACGAGGAAACCGGTCGGCGCTTTGTTCATACAAAAGTATTTTTCTTTCCGGATTTTTAAACTCGTGAAATTATTTAAAAATAGTATATAGATGTCGATAGATATTGACCACTAGCGTGCAGGTACTTTGTGATTTATAAAATTAATTACTTCTTATACGAGTTAAGGTAGATTCAGACTGGACGACGTACGTACGCATCGCTACGCCAAAAAATGCTTAGCAACCCATACATTTTCTATGAAAATGTCCACATACATCGCACGTCGCGATGCGTGTGGCCAATGTGATTCTAAAACATAAATTTTCATTGAAAATCTATGGTTGCTAAGTAGCCCAGATATTGTTAGGCGTAGCGATGTGTACGTACGTCGACCCAGTCTGAATCTACCATTAGGACTCTCCAAAATTCTCGGTTCTACGGAAAATTGTTGCTACAGATAGAATAAATTATGTGAATATCATATCACCGGAGATCACAAGTTCACTAGTATGTAGAGATTTTCAGTGCCATTTTTCGTCAGATTAGATTAAAAATAATATTTCTTCGACACATCAATCATTGAAAAATGTGCAATTGAGACGAGAAGTACTTTATACATTATTTCACGTAAATTTTGTAAAATTATGCAAATTAACGAATCGAAGCTTCCGAAAAGGGTTGCTTTACCACTATCCAACAGGGTGATTTCCACCCCCACCCGTCTGAAGATATGTAGGTAGGAACCTTCTGACATTGTAAAAAAATCCCAAATGTATTTATGAAGGAGGGTATTTCTCTCTAATATTGCACTGCGGATGTCAGGCCAAGTGACAAGGACTTTTTATATTACATGTGTCAACCCGGGATGGTACCGAAAGTATATGACTATGTTAGATGACTTCAAGATTTTAAATCTACGTTTTATGATATTTTACAATTTTCTTGTTAGGTATTGATATTGTATTCAGTCAACTAAGAGAGTTGTCTTTTAACCCTGGCTGGCTCTGTTCGTCAAAATGACGAGCATTAAATGCAAATCTATATCAATCACGGAAATTTGAAATACTGTAAAGAACATAATGTAAATTGATCAGGAGAGGGGGAAGAAATTATTTTAAATCATTTCTCCTGTTTTTAGATGTAATTATGAATTTTCATTAAAAAATAACATTGAATAGATCTTTCAGAAAACGATTTTTTGTAAATTTCTTTAATGAATGTAATTTATTTTAATTAAAAAAAAAAAAAAACCATCTAAAAAACTTATCGTACAGTAGGCAGTTATTTTACTAGATATATTTATTTCAATGATGCAGATCGAAAAAGATAAAAATATAGAAAAATCACATATTTTACTTATTTTTTAATTTATTGTTCTTTACAGCATTTCTAATTTCCGTGGTCAACATGTTTATTTAGAATGCTTCGATAAGTTCTTTTGTCTTCTGACTACTCGTCATTATGTCTAACAAGCTTCTGCCCGCGACTTCGTCTGCGCAGGATTAGTACTTCGAGTAGCCTTCTTTTCCTAGGTCCCATCTATGTTTATACCAAAATTCTTAACCTATTTATTTAAATTATCTATAATTCTTGATTCGATTCAAAGTACTCGTCTAAATATTAGGCGAGTACTTAAAATAAATTCACTAATTTAAATATTTTCAAAAATAGAATTTTCATTTAACAATCATTGTTTTGCAAAATGTCATTCTCAAATTCCGACATTTTCTATTAAACAATAATTATTATTCATAATACATATTAAAATATATAGCTTTATAAATTATGGCCTATATGTTATTCTGATGTATGAGCTATATTATTGCAAAGTTTCATTAAAATCCATTCCGTAGTTTTTGCGTGAAAGAGTAACAAACATACATACATCAATGCAAACTTTCGCGTTTATAATATTAGTAAGATAACATCGATTTTTCACAAAAATTTTAGTCATTTGGGTCAGAGAGCTAAATCTGGCAATATTCTATTTAAACGTATTCGGGTAAAACGTGCTATAGGCTCTTACAATGGTAAGTACAGCGCCCTTGAGGTGATTTTTCACAAAAACGGCGCTCTCCAAGTCATCCAATTATTATTATTATTAAATGAGAACATCTATTTCAAAATATAGTATCGATATATAAATGTAAATAAAGCAAGGAGTGTGTGTTGTGACAGAGTTACATGGCAGTCTATATATCTACCCCTGCGGATAAAAAGTGTGCTATATCTATATTATATTTTTTTCTTTTTTTTCAGGTTTTCACCTCTGGGCATAGTAACTGCCCCAATCATTTTTAATAAATTTTTCGCAGTTCCTTACGTCCAGAAATTGGGCTGAATTTAAACGGGCTTTAATAACAAAATTATTTAAAAATGATAGCATTTATGAATAACCTCTTCTCAGTCTTCTGTAATAAGCCATGTTCTTAAGTTTCCGGTAATTGTATGGTTTCGGTTGCACCCTTATTGTACTTTTATGTTTAATGTCCACGAAGAATGTTTCTTATTTCAGAAAGTAAACTGTGTCCTGTTTTAAACAAAATTTTATTTTTAAAGATCTAGTTTTATCATGTGCTACAATAGCAACGTTATCGTCTGTTATTATTGTCATGTGCTATAACAACATTGCTTTATGTATACTGTATATTCTATTTCATATTATTTTATCCATATTTTGTAATGGACTCGTAAGGAGCACTCACAAATTGTTAACCATTTAACCACCGATACCACCATTATTATTAATTCAAACAGAAATTTTAAGAGCGATTGACCATTGGCTGAGAATAAAAGTTTAAAAATGCTTGCACTATACAGGGAGTATTTAATTAAATTAAAAACTTGCTTTAATATATACCTACATTCAAGTAAGCAATAAAAATGCTCAAAACGCACGATGATAAATTATGAAATATCGTGTACTTCTTGTAAGTAATTTTTAATCATAAGTACCGATTTATGGTTTTTCAATAATGTCTAAACAAAATAAGTGTATAAAAAAAATTGAAATCTTTTAGTTTGTAAAACCTTAAATAAATAGGAAAACTGAGGTATTTTTGTCATAAAACACGTTCTCGGATTTATTTTTAAATGATTTTAGTTAAACTAAAATTTAAATTCTGAAAATTGTGTTGACTTGATAAGTATTGATTTATTTTGTTGTATGATTATATGATTTGAAATTTGTGTTGTTTAATAGAGTCCATCGTTTGAAAATTGAAGAAATCTGCCAACCACCAACGGTATAACCTTAGCATAATAAAAATACATTTAGTTTTTCAAAAATTTTAAAACTGCGTATACCAAATAAAATTACATTAATTTTTGTTTTTTTGCAAAAAAAGAGTCAATACGTCTAGAATTTGATTTAAAAATTACAAATTTTTGGTATTCTCTGATAATACCCTCTTCAATCCTATAATCTCGACTTAACTGCGATGCCCATTTTTAAAGTCGCACGGGGTCAAAGTCATGAAACAGTTGACCTTCTGGTGTAAATATACGTCGGGCGACCATGCTACATTTAGTCCCTTCATATTTTCACATATGAAAAGTAAATCCGCTATTCGGACTTGATTTCCCCAAGGGAACTTTGCCGGGTATGGTACTGTAAGATTGCTTTTATTAAAATTAATTATTCAACTGAATTTTTATTTTCGTGACGTAAATTATAAACGGATAGTTAAAAATAAAATAAAAAAACTGGAGGTGCTGAAATTGTTAAATGGAATTACAAAATGCCGAAAATAATAAGTATCTAATAATTGTTATATTTATTGTCTTATTTTGAGATTTTTTTTTCCATTTTTTTCTCATTTTGACTTGAATGAATGAAACTTGAATGGTGAGTTCTGTGGTGATAACAATTTCCCAGCCTGCAGCGTCTGGGTTTCTTTTTAACTCTGAGTGAATTTTCATCATGCGTTATGGAGCTAAGAAAATTAATTTAACAGGTGGGATGAGTACCACACCATAGTTTTATTTTGTTCAATAAACGGCTTCCGTAGTCGAGGGGTAAGGCTCTCGGCAAGCAAACTAATGTTGGGGTTTTAAATCCCGGCGTGGGCATTAAAATTTATTTTATTGGTTTGTGTTTTATTTCACAATATTTATTTATTTTTTAATTTATTTTATTTTTTTGTATTTATTTATTTTTATTTTCATTAAACTTAAGAATGGTACATGTGAATTCATACTGGTGTTCCATTAAACGCATTTGCTTGTGGATGGAAGAAGAGTTTACATTTCATATATGTTCAATTAATACAATCACGTATTTCACATACTGTATGTACAGTTAATACAGTAACTAAAATATATAAGCATCTATTTATTCATAAAGAAGAAAAACGAGTATAATTATTATTAGTGAGACTTTTATGTGGAAATGGCGGAAGAAGTCTTCCTGTTAATGGTTTCTTTAAAATATTTTTTGATAGAGTTCAACAGTTGTTCAATTTAATAATTAAAAATACTATAAGGTACATTTGCGGCACGTTACAGAGTGGAAGATACTCGCAATCGATAAGGATTATATCGATAACTTTCGATAACTTCTCATCGTTCCTTAGGACATCTGCAGATGTACAAACAACAATTGATGTCGAATATATTAATGACACTTATACATTGTGAATTGTCACTTATTCATTGGCGGTCTGCAGTCATGCTAGGGAACGATGAGAAGTTACCGAAAGTTATACTATCAATCGTTATGGATCGAGTGTGCTAGGGACCCTGATGTAAGACCATAATTCAGAATTGACATGCGGCTTAATAGCTTTAGGAGTATTTTGTGGCCAAAGCTATAGCCAGGTAATCCCCACCTTCTTATTTTCCATCTCCTTCTCCTATCCGCTGCCTTCAGCCTTACAACATATCCCAATTGGGGATGCCATGTCCCACTGGCTCCAGATGGTTAAAAAAAAAGACAAAAAAATACAATACATTTGAATGTGATTGTGCACAACGATAAACAAAACGGTTCGAAATGGTTTGAAACACCACACGCAGTCCCCTTTTACCCCGCAGTAGTCCTGCGATATAGTACACTACCACAAGAGCAAAACAACTGATAAGCGACCATTAGCAGTGTATGAAAAATTGTTGTTTTCCAGTTGTGTGGAATTTGAAAGAACTATTAGTAAGAGGTCAGAACATTATATATTGTCAGTGATAAAATTGCATATAAAAAAAAAAGTTTAACAAGAAGGTGACAGAATTTCCGGTTCACAAATAATAATAATTCAAATAAACCGAATATTTCTCGGTGTATCCGAAAACTAAATACTGTTTTTCAAAGATGATGAAGTTTTAAAATTTTATTATTGGATTAAATAAACATATTTTATAAATATAAAAATTGTTATGCTTATGTTTTTTCTAACTAAAATAACTGATATTTTATCAGAAAAAAATATTATAAATTAATAAAAAATTCTCAAAATTTCTTAATTTTTTTCTTAAATTGTATTTGGAAACTTAATTTTTTTATTTTTGTACATTTTTATTCTTCTGTGGTTAACTTTTATTTTGAATATAAAGCATGGTGTTTTTTTTTTCTTTCTAACACCGTTTAGATCATATTTCTCACCGTGACAGCGAAGTAGATACAATGATTTCTTTGAGAACTATATGAGCTATAAAGCGAATAAATTAGCCTTAAAAAATCGTTATTTAAAAGCGGTACTGCCATCACTATCCGATTTGGTGTTCCTATTCTTCACCGGCGATGTTGGCATCCGTGATTCACGGCGATTTGGCCAATCAGCGTCGAGGATTCACTCCACCAGCTGCAGATGGTACCAACCTGATGGTGCTACACAATACTAACTGGAGAGTAATTACTCTCTAATGGCCGACACTCAAAGACTGACTCTACAATGGCGGCGAACGAACAGCGTTTGCATGAGTCAAGTTGAATTGGTAGCTTTTGGAGTAGGCATTTTGCTTTTGAAACACGGTGAATATTTGATAGAAATGATTTTTCGGCCATTAAAACGGTTTTAAACGAGAAACTTCTTCAAGAACACTTTGAAGTAAAACAATTATTTATTTAATAACCTATTTCGCTTTCAGACACTTGGAAATAAATTCACCTCAAATATTGTCATGTTTAATATAAATTACTGTTAAGACGATAGACTTCGCTTTTCGGCCCATACAAAAAGGATGCCCGGGAAAAAACACTTTTCTACATCGAAAATTGCACAAAATGAATATATTTTTTTATACTGCCTTCTAGAGGGTGAAAACTATGTCGGTATGTTTTCTAATTTTCGATGCGTTTCGTATTAACGTAAACATTCACTGTCAAACATGTACGATTTATCAAAAAATATTATTTAAGGAAAAAGTGCTGCTAACTCAACTCTCATAAAGAACTATAAAATTATAAAAAGCTACCGACGTAGCTTCTTCTTTCTAAAAAATATATATTTTTTAAAATTTCAATTTCGTGAAAGTTTTGGTGTAGAAAAGTGTATTCTCCATAAACCCCCTTTCGAGCGATTTCTGTAGGTAAATTTGAGCGTTGTCTCATTCGCACATTTCGCATTCGCATGTATTGTAAGCGTGCGTGAGCTTATTGTGAGCGGGATATAGTGACAGACGCAGGTGTTCCGCGTGTAGTTCAAAGTCTAGCCTCTTAATCAAGGTTCCATCTGTGGCGGTAACTTCAAGCTATAATATGTTCTATAGTAAGCTACTTTAGAGTTCATTGTCGCATGACGTTTCCGCCTCAGATGGAACCTTGTTATTCCAAAGAGTCGATATTTTTTATAATGTAGGAGATGTTGCATATATTTTTGTATTCTTTCTATTTATCTATCTTGTTACTCTCCTTTGTTTATCTATATTGTGAACTTTTTTATGTACCTATTACTCACCTGTAAATTTCTCATATTAACCTACACTATATTATTATTTTTATGCCATCTTCAATTTAAAAACTGGTTTCAGTTTAAGTTATTTTTATTTTTTCTCTTTTTTATAATATATCTAATATTTTTACTTACCTTTATACCTACCATTTTTATAATGTTCATAGCTATGAGTTTATCTTTCTTATTTAAATATTGTACAACATATATATCACTGTATTATACACTTATTATGTAAAAGCCCATTAGGGCGTTGAAAATGAATAATTAATAATAAAATAAATTTAAAGTGCACACCAATTTGTACTTTCCAATGTATTTCGTAATGATTTGCATATTATAATAATAGTACTTCACAAAAATGATATGTATAAATTGATCTGATTCTGATCAGGAGCCCAAAAATATCTGAAAAACCTTGACTTTGCAGAAACGGGCGGTTTTTTTATGGATTCCCCTATTTTAACAAGTGGATTGCAACATTAGAGCACAAGCATTAAGTTTGTTCTACCGGCATTACAATGGAAGATGCTTCAAAGAACTAGCCTCATTGATCCCTTCGGTACCAGTGCATAGTCAAGAAACACGCCAAACGTATGTTCATGGTTGACATTTCTCACATGAGAACGGGTCGCTTCAACGGCTCGTTCAGGAGTTCAATGGTTCGGCTGTGGAAAAATTTGCGCCTCTGTGTTTCCTCCTTCCTACAAACATGTTTTTTTTCAAGACCCATGTTCACTTCTTCCTCTCCTCAAAAAGACACTCCGCATAGCATCTTCATAGAATACTTCACAGAATTGACTTTTATTTTTTAAATTGTTAATGGTATTTTATACAGCCCTGATTTATTAAGCCTAATTACCTTTTTTTAATTACCTATACCCTCAAGGACTACTCGATCTAAAATTCTTTTTTAATTGCAACAATACTATCAGGGCTGAGTCATTTAAATAATCGCTTATACCTAGATTACATTCAGTTGGCAATGCTTACTCAGAAGTAGTAGATGAGTTCAACTGCACGGAATATAGTTATAAGCAGGCTATAATAACATGTCTCAATCATTGTAAGGCATGATATCATTCTTCTAACCACTCAAGCGCTTTTTGCCACATTATGGCACTATTTCCAAAACCTCGGATTGCTTTCTTGCCAAAATGTGGCAAATTTTCAAAAAAAAAAATTTATTAAAACGACCTAAGAGTATGGATATTAGAGAGACGGCATGTGAAGTGTGCCCGCGCGCTCCGAGTGTGCCTTTACGAGAATTCTACCCACACGGCTGGCATTGGCTGTCACCATGTAACATGGCTGCTGTCGTAAAAATGTCGGAACGTATTAAACGCCAAAAAACCAGCAGCCAATGTAAGCCGTTTGGGTAAAATTCTCGAAAAGGCACACTTGGAGCGCGCGGGCACACTTCACATGCCGTCTCTCTAATATCCATACTGTTAGAAAACGACTATATAATATATTGTACATTAAAAATATAACAAAATAAATGTTCTCTAGATTCTTTTAAATGTTTTAAGGTTAAATTTTTTTTTTTTTTTATAATTTCTACAAATATGTGATAATAAACAAAAGATGGAGAAATTTATTGGCTAAATAGAACTATAATCAGTTTGTATGTCTCCATATTCAAATTCGGAGATATGATTTTTTTAATGTGGGCGGAAAAATTTCCTTTAGCAATCCGAGAAAAAATATTTTAATTGCTATGTCGCTTCAGTGGATGGCTTCTAGTTCTATTTTTACTATTGAATGTAAAGTACTTTCTACAGATATAATAACTATCAGACAGAAGAGTGTTGACTAAAAAAATATATAATCTTATTAAAAATTATTATTTTTAATCCAAAATTTTATATTAAATCTCTAACAGCCCTGATAACAGGGTTAACTCCCAGCAGGTACTTGCCCACTCATTTCAAACAATAATAAATTTGAAGGTAACAATAATCTCAACACAAAATTACTGTAAACATTTCACAACGAATGTAAATAAAACTATGTATGTATGAATAAATATACTTGATGTTATTTTTTGAGATATTTCGATATTATTTTAGAGTACTTATTTTATTCGTAATCTGTTTCTCTCCTGTGTATCATTGTAAACTTTTGTATCACTTGAATGTAAAAGCCTTTTATGGCGTTTAAATAAATAAATAAATAAAGGCCCTATCGGAGTATATTAATACGGTAATGCCCGTACGGTTCAAATTAAGGAACCCGACTCCGAGTAAATCTCCACGCCACACTGTATGGACACCGTTCTGAGCCGTCCGTGAACGTGCATTTTTCCACGGA